>OU860789.1:0-1353718 GCA_917862395.2 Heliconius sara | reverse complement strand
TTGCGTGTTAAGCCGCGTATGTTAACGTCGTGCTTCGTCTGGTTACCAGAGCAAGAAAATGAAAATACTTCACATCCGATGCGGAAATCGAACCTACAGCCGTTGCCTATAATGTCAGACGCAGTTCTGCCTTTATATTATAATAAAATTTCATTTTATAATTAAAACATAGTCTTTGAACGAGCGAGCTACGAAATTCTTCAAGCAAAAGCTTAAAAATCCAATACGGATCAACAACAATTGTTTAATATTAAAATAAAGAATGAAAAAGTTAACAATGCACGCAATTATTAATAATGCTTAGGAAAGAAGTCTCTTAGCGAGATTTATTCACAAGTGTTACTTACTGTCTACCTGCTGCCTACACTTTACAATGAAACAAAAAGTATTTTTGTCATCAATCTTGTTTTCTTTGTTGTAGCAATATTAGCCTTAATTATGGCTGCTTTGCAATTTTTTTATGATTTTTATAAATATTTCTTAACTAGCTTAAAAATGGGAGGTTATCACATTGTCTTGTATGAAGTTGTCTTGTTGTGTGTATTGGATATTGCAATCACTTATAGCTTTCAATCACGTGTCTTAAGTTTCGTAAGTTTTATGTATTTCTGTTAATAAATTTCTAAAAAACATACTTTACTCCGCACATAGCAGGGAAGGCCGAGATAATTTGGAAATTTAAGACACTCCGTGGAAACCGAATGCTAAGGCATTCGGTTTCCACGGAGTGTCTTAACACTCCGTTCCCATTAAGACACCCACTTTCCTTAGAATTCTGGAGGCTGGGTAATTTAATAATTTCAATGCAATTCATCCAAATCAAAAAGCTTAATTTATTTTGACTTTATTTTTAATAGAACGGCTCGTTTCTCAAAAATTCATTAGACGAAATTCTATAATGGGCCGAAAACTTTTGAGGTTAACATCCATAAACTCATATATCCAAAGATGTAAGAGCTATTTTCGTATAGCAACTTGAAGTCCGGTCACAATTGAATCCTGGGTTTTGTTCGCAAAAACAGTATGAAATGAATAGAGACGACAACAGAACGTCACACAAAGGAGATTGGAAAATGTATTTATCGCCTGTGCATCTAGCTTTGATTACGAAAAACAACAATACACGTACGGTTGTTTTTATGTCAACAGAAACAGTGTATGGTTTTACCTTGGAAAGCGGGGTTTTTAAAAATTTTAAATAATAAAGCGGAATATGGAAAAAATATAAATAACAATACGTTTTTAGGCCGTTTTTAATTTCTAGGGTTCTGTACCTTTTAAGGATAAAAGGAACCCTTATAAAATCACTTTGTTGTCTGTCTGTCTATCAACAGCCTTTTTCTCAGAAACGTTTAGACTACCAAGCAGAAATTCAAACCCTATTATATTCGGTCGGTATACTACGGTCTCGTATTTCCTTAAAAAATTGTATATCTAATTTACTTAAAGAAATTAATAGGGTACTTCGGGTTGACCTAGAATAATAAAATTTGGCAGCTACAATCTACAGGTAGTACAAGTTCACGAAAAATGGGTATAGGTATAATTATGGGTAAATCCTAAAAAATAATAGCCTTAAGAGGGGTCAAAATTTGGTATAAAAGTCGGCTAGTTCCAGTGAGGTGTCAGATGAAAGGACTGGCTACGATAAGCTTGAATTTCAGAAATGGCTTTTTATTTTTGTATGAAACCTTCGGCGAGCGAGCCTGACTCGCGCTTGACCGGTTTTACTAGTACTTTAAACAGTTTATCCCTTGATTGTGGTGAGATCGAAATTCATTATCGATAACGCTATATATTTTTTGAACTATACTTATAACAATAACAGTTTGGTTTACTTTGTATCTAAGACTATATCTTTGAAATTGTAACTAACTTATAAAAAAATAATTAAGAAAGAGGTGAACGAAGTGTATTGAAACTATGTTTTTTAGTATTCCCTATTTTATGATGAGTGAAACGTGAAGCTGAAGCTTGTCTTGAAATATATACAAATATAGACTTTTTCCCTGCACATGGAGCAGAGGCTTTGTAAGCTTTCTTTTTTTTAGATTGCATGTTGAGTGGTAGAACTCAAAGTGTGTTGCTTCGTTATCTTTGCGAAGATAATGAAAATATTAATTCTTTTTCTTCGTGGAGTGATTCCCAGACCCATGACCTGTCGCATTTACAATCGTACGCTTGAGCCCCTGCGCCACGACTGGCCTCAAAATATATAGGCTAAGTCGCCATATTTCACTAGCCAGCTACCAAAGTAACGCGAATAGAAGTAAACATGATATATTATAACGATACGCAAACTGACATTGTATAACTAATGTGGTAACAAGTATAAAGTCGAATTTGTCAGAAACACTTGAGTCTCGCGGGTCGAAACAACCTCGCCTCTTGGGCTTTCAGTTCACACTGTATAGGCGGGGAGGCAGCGGAAAAATGTTGTAATAAATGTTTTTTGTAGTTTTGCTATTTATATATGTTCTTGCATGTTTAGTGATGTAACACATAGTTGTTATTTCCATTTTACAAAAATGTCGTTTATCGTTATCAGTAGTGAATTTGTTATTGAAATTTTCCATTTCTTTGTGAATAAAAAAGATTATATAAAATAGATAAAATATTTAAAAAAAATCCTACATAGAGTTTACTTGATTAAAACTCAATTATGCATTTAATAATGTACAATGAGTAAATAGCAAAGAATTAAAAATATATTAGCTATTTTTGTCTCATACATATATCTAAATTAAAAAAATAAAGATTTTCTTTCCCCGCAATAATATAATAATTCGGCCCCTATACTAACTCCGCTAAAGCTTTTCAACGGTAACAAATTGGTAAAAATTCTTACACATGCTCCTTTCAGTCGTTAAGTTCACGAGTTTTATACTTCGATGGTACTTTGGAGAAATGATCGGGAATTTGTCAAGTATTTCAAGATTATGTTTGGGAAAAATTCAACAATATCTTGGGAAATTAAATGTACCCTACATAATATTATAATTTAAAAGGTTTTTTTCCTTATTCTTGGCCGTTTCCTATTTTAGATTTATTTGGCGTTTGGATTTCGTTAGTGTTATATCGCAGCTTTGCGTACCGTACGTATGTAACGAACTAACCGTACGCTATTGTATTATATTATAAATATATTTTTTTGTAATTTTTATATATAAAAGACAAAAATTACAAAAATACAAATCATACTATTTACTTAATAGTAGTAGTAGTAGTTTCATAAAACCCTACGAAAAGAGTGTGAGTTGTTAAGAAAATATAATTATTAGTGACGGAAATTTGGCGAAAGGTAGGCGCTTGGCAGGAAGACGTCAAAGGCACAGTTGATTTAGCAAGTATTTCGCATTCAGCTAATTTGACTTCACCTCCCTTGATGAAGTAAGATTCGTTTCTGGATATGTCAAATATAATGTAATCGTAGTCTTAACCAGATCTCTTTTAAGCGTGCCTATTATGTAAGATTATCTTTTTTACTGCACTACTCCTCCTTCTCATCCTTCGTGTGATATTCATGCGACGTGACAAGAGCGAAGTGATTTTGTGCTCAACTAATTAAAATAATAATAAATACCAGTTTATTTGATCATGATTAATTTGATTTAATATATTTTTAAAATATTACTACATTAGGTAAGAAAAATATATTTTTAGCTAACATGTCACAAATTGAACATAGCGAGATTTGAACCCATATCCTTTGAAAACCATCCAAGCGCTCTTACCAATAAGATATACGTTTATAGTTTATGTAGTTATCTGTAGTTATTATTTCTGAATTTATGTTACCTTATTTTAGTGTACCTTAGCCGTGATTGACTACACAAGCGCTGGTAGTAGGTTCGATCTGCAGTTAAAATAGTGTTCATATTTAAAATTGCTATAATTGATAAATGGGCTAGTCGTGGCGCAGCGACACAAAATGTGACTTTAAAAAACGGCTATGTATGGCTGGCTTCTAGTATAAATAATTTTAATTTTATTATTTAAAATATTTTTATTATTTTGGTGTGCTTAATTAAAATTTTTCAATTCGATTCCGTTACTCAATCATCACAGTATCATTAAAAAATATATAAAAGAACATTCAAGCTAAAATTTTTACTATCTACCATGCCGTATCCATTATTTTTCTTTTCTACCGCAGCGCAGGGCGCCTCGAGCCGGGCGTCTGATTGCCATCTCGAATATTTATTAAATAAATATTGAACTGTTTCATTTGTTCAATTTTGCGGTGAACTGTCAAAGTCAAAGGTTTAACTTTTCTAAAACGTGTTATGTGTGAATAAAAGAATGGACTCTTTTAAGCGTACAAAAAAAATATACAAAAATGGTATAATGCAGAGAAAAGATAATAATTATTCTTAGTTACACACACGAGTACTGTGGGTAACTGTTATATTTTATAAAATATTTGTTGTTTTCGTGCTGTTTCCTGCACTTAGCAGGGTAGGCAGTGGGAACCTGGAAACCTAGTATATACTCCGTGTCCATTAAGACACTTTCTATACAAAATTTTGGCATTTTGGCACAGGGGCACAAGCGTACCACTTTAAACGCGTCAGGTTGTGTATCCCATTCCTAACCGAGGTAATGTAATATTTAATACTTTAATTTCCCCGCCCTGGTGACGTGACGTTGAGTTCCGCCACATGCATTGCCACCGAAATTTGGCGGAAAGTGAAGAACGAGAGTATCTTAAAAGTTGGAAGGTTCCCTCTGTTTACCCTGTTAAGTGCAGAATACAGCCTAAAGCTCAAAAAAGAAAGCTTTTTATAAATGTGATATATTCTAAGATTTTCCAACTAAGTTGTTATGTTAAAGTGAAGCAAAGAGAACTTGTTTTGTAATTATTTTATAATGTTATTTACCCCTGAGGCTTTTGGTTGTACAAAGAAGTTTATGTTGTGCCATTTTGTGATTTAAATAATCGCACGTATTTTTTTGTAATTATTTCGAGTTGATTATTTTTTTATTTTCAGGCAGGCCAGGCGTAGGCAGAGAGAATCTAGTGTCAGGAACACTCCGTTTTTAATTTTCCATCGGTATTCGAGAAATTATTATGTGGTAGAACTCTACACCGCGCAAATAAATTAGGAGATATTATTATTTGTTGTGCGTGTTGAGTGGTGGAACCAATACAGCGCTATGCCCTAAGCTATGAACTCTCAATCCAATGAGAGCCAAGAAAAAAAATATTAAATGTATAATTCTCTCGAGTGTCGAATCCATAACCGTTTACAATCGCACATTTGTACCTCTACGCCACGAGGTCTAAGAGATATTATATACGTATTATTTATTTACAAAAAATAAGACAAGAAAAATAGCTGATTCAACATGTACATACATTTCTTATTTAAAACATATCCAATGACAAAATCTGAATGTATGACATGCTTTGTCTTTATATATCGAATCGAACCCACAATCGTCACGCTTACAGTCGCGCTCTTGTGCCCCATGATGGCCGCAATTAACTTAACTTAGCTTCTCGCTTTATGCCTAGCGGGGTAGTCAGAGAGATCGGAGCGCCAAACGATACGGTCTCTACATACCTCTTTCGCCTCGTTCACTGTCATCAACCTCTTCATACATGCTCTCCGGGGGATCTTCATGCTTTTTACGTGACCTACCACGGCCTCAATTAAATGTTTTGATTTTGAGGTCATCGTGGCACATTGGCCCAAGTGTGTCAGTGTCACTGTAATGTATGAGCGCGAAGGTTGTGGTTTCGATACCCACTCGAGGGAATTAATTAATATTTATTAATATATTCATTTCTTCGCTCAATCGCGCAATGCCTTTAAGGTTCGGCGAAAGGTGGGAAACGGAGCGTTTTAACGTTAAGTTCTCTCTCTCTCTGTCTACCCTGCTATATTTGGGAATCAGCGTGAAGCCAAAAAAATGTTAAGCCCCCTAACTGGTTGGACTGTTAAAAACTAATAAAATATTTAAATGGCTTTAAAATTCCTTAAAGGAAGTATAAAATACAATAAAACTGTACTGAAATGAAATTTCACGACCTTTGCTACAATGTTATTACAGATTTTTATTATCAAATAAAAGAACTTCTTAAAAGATATTATGATATATTGGATGAATGGAATATAAGAGAGCGAAATGGTTGTAGGTTCGATTTTCCTTATTTTTTTATATATTTTCCTAGTGTAGTTACTGAAAGCGAAATGTTCGATAACACACAATAATTTGAAATCAGTGAAGTGTTCAATGAATAAGGGAGTAATTTTTGATTAAGTTAAGTTCCGTCGCAGCTGGAATCTGCCACTAAGCTTGCAATGTCTGTAAATGAGTAAAATTTCAATAACTGAGTATTTTATGACTAATTAATTTCCTTATGTTAGATGCGAGAAATGTAATGTCTACATATAATCAGCTTCACGCTGTATCCCGCACACAGCACGGTAGGCAGAGGGAACCTAGTGTTAAGACACTGCGTTCCTCACTTTCCGCCGAATTCTGGAGGATCGAATTCTTATCCAGTCGGTTTACAGGCACACTTTGTGTCCCTGTACCACGACTGGCCTCTAATATCTACATCTAATATAAATATTAATCTACATCTAATATACATCTAATCTAATATATATATATATATATATTATAAAGATGTAGAGTTGGTTTGGTTGAACTCTTTAATCTCAGGAAATATTGGTTTGATATGTTTTTTTAATTGTGTTGGATAGTCTATGTATCGAGGACGGCTAGTTAGCTATGGCTATTTCATAATGTTAATTGTTGTGTAGTGTAATAATCAAAATAAGCAAGCTGCAGGTAGAGCTAGTAAAAATATATATATATATATAAGATTTTTTTTAATAATTAAATTATTTATAAGCTTTCATATAAAATAAAACTAAATTTAACAACTAACCGTATGTCAAATTAGATCGAGTACTCCAATTGACAGTATTGATGGGAAATTGAAACGAGCAGCGAAGGGCTATCTTTATCTCTTTCACACATATCGTTCTTTTATATATCTATCCCGCTCATTAATTAGAGGAACAATTCCAAAACATTACCTGTCTTACTCACTCTTATAGTATGTATATATGTTTGGTTCGCTCGTTAATTAACTATAACCTGTCAACTAGTATTGAAAGACACTTGACATTACAGACTGGCAATTTGGCGGTAAACTTCAAGTGCTGGCAAAGAAGAGAGCTTACAATGCCTAATATAACTAAGTCATTATTGTCTGCTTTATACCTTTAATAATACACATACCACGACAAAAATATTTTTATTTTGTCTAAATTATATTTTCAAAATATAATGAAATATAATGGGGCACAAGCATGTCCGACATGACAGTAGTGGATGCGATTCCCACTCGTGGAAATGAATTAATATTTTTATTTTTTCATTCTGTTACCTAGGCACGGCGTTAAGAGAATTTTGAGAAATCCTCTCTTAGTGTTCTCCTGATATCTCTTGCCACCTTCATGCCTAATTTCAATTTATTAAGTTCAGTAGTTTCGTCTTTGCGTTGTTCGTCAGTTATTCAGTAACGGAAAACATTTATTTAGGATACTGAGTTCCACACTATCCGCCAAGTTCTATTGCGTATTGATTGCGGAACTCAACGCCGCGCTTTGCCTCTACACCAGATCGAAGAAATGGAAATATAAATCTAAGTAAATATTTCCTTTCCACGAGTAAGGATCGAACCCACAATCAGTTGCGTTTACATTCACATTTTGTGCCCCTGCGCCACGACTGGCCTCTTATAGGTATTGTTATAAATTTTCGATTTAAAATTCTAAGTATTCTTATTTTGTTTATTTAAATAAGCCTACAAATTAACATTAAAACAGAAGGGTTTAATTAGACTCATCGGATTGGACTGTGTGTCAATGTCTTCTAGTCAAAATTGCATTATATTCAATTGACACCTTATTTTTATGACCATAAAGTTTAAAATTAAATGTAGAAAGCTATTAAAATTGGCATGCGTAAAATTAGTTTAGTATAATTGGTTTTCTTTTAAGGCATTCGGTTGTTATTTACAACCTACATGCGCCTTTGGCGTTTGTCTTTTGTAGGCGGAGGGCAAGGAACGCAAACGAGAAGAAATATTACTTGAATAAAGTTAAAAGTTAAGTAGCTTCTTATATATTACTAGCCTTTACATGAAGGTCAACAGGAAATAACTAAGAATTGAGTATGACACACGAGACAATTAAACTGTGCGAGATCTTTCCGAAATCTGACAGCAGGCATTGTCGGCTACATCAAATCATCATCATCATCACATCATAAATACTACGTTATAGAATCTGTTTATGGGGCCAGATGGAATACTATACTCTAATAATTTTATAACTTCTTACATCATAGAAATTATCTTGTATAATAATATTGTTAGATAATAATTGTTAGATCACAAATTTGATTTTTTTCTTGCTGTATCCAGCATATAGCAGAATAGGCAAAGAAAATTGATGTTAAATTGTTGAGGCTGTATGATGAGGCGCGGGAACCAATGCCTGCCAATTTGTCTTGTTACCAGAACGAGAAAATAAAAATAATTTACGATGCTTTATCGTCTAAACTCAACAATAATATATATGTATATTTTATCCAAAAACCTGCAAAAGCTATTTGCCGCCATACAAAATTTAAATCAACTGTAAAAAAGAAATCAAATCAAATCAGCTTCAGGCTGTATCCCGCACACAGCAGGGTAGGCAGAGGAAACCTAGTATTAATACACTCCGTTCCCCAATTTCTGCCGAATTCTGGACGTATTGCGTGTTGAGTGGCAGAACTCAACGCTGCGCTTAGCCTCGAAACCAGAGCGAAGAAATGGAAATATAGTTTTAAGTAAATATTTCATCTCCTCGAGTGTGGATCGAACCCACAACCAGTCAGTTTTATAGTCTCACTTCGTGCCGCTGCGCCACGACTGGCCTCAATAATTCAACTGTAACTCAAAATAAAACATGTTTTGTCAGTTATAATTCATCACCAGCCATGGATACGCTACGAATAAATAATAAAGGCGCAAATCCCGAGGAATACTCGTATGGAACGGGGTAGCGTGAATATCGTATTTGGTGGCCGACGAGTTAGAAATGTACAGTGGGACTGGATAGACTGTGGATTTCAGGCTAAAATTGTTATTTTGTTTAAACTTTATCCCGTACATAGCAGATTAGCCAGAGGAAAGCTCACCTAGTGTTAAGTCTCTCCGTTCCGATTGAGCCACTTCCATTTTCCACTTTTCTTTGACTTCTGGCATAATAAAAGGGCATTACGTATTGGGTGGCGGTACTTAACGCCGCGGTTTGCCTTTTTGGTTTGGTTAGAGACAATTTTTTTTTTTTTTACAATTTCCTACAATATTTCTGGTTGTCTGTCTTAGTAGCACAGAGTCTGGCTTTAATGCGACAATTATGGAATTGATTCTCGTTCAGATAGTAAAATATTTTCATTTCTTCGCTCTGGTAACAAGACAAATCGCAGCGTGGAGTTCCACTCAACACGCAATGTATCGAAAAATAGACGGAAAACGGATTGCTTTTATATTACATTTACTGCGTACCTGCTGTATACGGGATACAACGTGAAACTAGAGAAATTGTATTATTTTTTTTATTATAGCTTCACGCTGTATCCCGCACACAGCAGGGTAGGCAGAGGGAACCTAGTGTTAAGCCACTCCGTTCCCCACTTTTTGCCGAATTTTGGAGGCATTGCGTGTTGAGTGGCAGAACTCAACGCCGCGCTGTGCTAGAGAAATTTATTTTGATCAAATTCAAAGCTTACAAGGTTGCATCCAAGCTGTCGATATCAGGTGTAAACTTTCACCCGTGACGCGGCCTCCGTCGGGAACGTACAGAACCCGATACCGTATTCGGGATTCCTTAAAATGGAATATAAAACCCCTATATTTGGAATTCTAGAAGTTTGATGGGTGGTTCAGAGTTTTAGTACAAAATTTTGGGAAAAAATTGAAGTTCATGTTTTTGGCACAACGAAAAGGAGCTGAGTGTATATAATAATTGTAAATGCAATTATTAAAGAACATTAAAATAATATTAACTAAACCTCAATCAGTTTGCAGATTTACAGTATATTTAGAATAACATTCATTTCAGAGTATCGGTGGCGCGCTCTAGTTTCGATCTCCACTCTGGGGAAATGAAATATTTAATATTTCCATAATAGAAAAAACCAATACTTGTTTTATATATTTCTATATTTCGTATATAAAAAGAAATATTTAGCGGCAATTAGTAAATGCAATGAACACATGCTCGATATCGTCGCTCCTAATTTCTTACTTCGGTGTAATAGGCAATTTTCGGAAGATTACCGTGATGTCCTTTATACGATACGATACGATTCAGATATATTGTAGCTGATAGGTATATTTTCATTAACATTTTTTTTTAAATTTATGATGATTTTTTGTCCATGGACAAGATATATTTGTACCTAAAAAATCCTGATATTTATAAAACAGAAACAATTTCAATATTGGGATTTCTGGATGCCTGGTGATCAGTTCAAGGTGCTCGAAAGTCGATGTCGCGAATAAGCATAGGTCCGACCGTTGTAGACCTTTGGGTTTGGGTTTGAAAAGCGTGCACAATTTACTTCACTATTAGGATATTGTAGAGTACACGAAAGAGATTGATCGATAAAAATCAGAACTTTACATATTTATAAAGAATTGTATAAAATAAGAATATAGCTCAAAGAGAGATACAACATAATAAAAACATACTTACAACATATATACAACATATTAGTTTAATCGAGATATAACCCGTCGTTAAATTCCGCCACTCAACACGCAATGCATCAATCCAATACTAGGTTCCCATGTTCCCACTGTCTGCTATGTGCAGTATACAGTGTGAAGCTAAAAAAAATATACTACATTTATTAACATAGTATATACACTATATTTTTAGACGTATCTTTAATATTTTAGGTTAAAAAGTTATCAAACTTAATGCAAAACTTCTTATAAACCTGTCATAATAGAGTCTTTTGTTGTAAATGTCATCTATAATCCGCAATTGATGGCTCATCGTAGCAGAAGCTGTTTTTCATCGACTAATTAGGCTGGCTGTCTGGTCAGCGGGTTTTGACGTGAAATAGATATTTTTTTTCGCTATATTGGTAAATTTGAGAAGGGTCCTACACGTGGATGGTTGTAAAATCGTTTCCGCTGCATAGAATTTAGGTTTATTGACATTTTTTTGTAGTTAAATTTTGTTAGCAGAAAATCAAGTATGCAGTTTATTCTTGCAAGTTCAACGTAGTCATTAATGGGTTCGCATCGCTCGCGGTGGAACCTGTCTTTATGCTTCTATAGGTGACTGGAGAAATATATCATTTCGGTAACACATACTACAGAAAAGGAAACGAATTTGAATCTACTATCTGTACTATACTGTATTTATGCTGTATTTATGCTCAATGTACAATGTCGTCCTAAAGAAGTAGAAAAATAAGAATAGCGGCATATTAATAATAAACTACATATACATTTTCCGGATTAAACGCCGCCAATGGAGTGTGACACTGGTCTCGCAGCGCCGACTGGGAGGCGCCTTGTTGCCATAGAATATTAATTGCAAATGGTACAAATCTAAAAGAAAAAAAATGCTTACTGCTAAAAACGTTTAATATAACTTTATGGGGACCAGTCGGCTTTGCCTCCGTCGTTAAAATAGAAATGAAATAGAATTATGGGTCATCGTGTGAGGTAATATAAATAATAAATATTATATTCACCCTAGCGCGAATCGAACCGAAAACCCTCGTGTTTACAGTCATACTCTTGGGCCACCGAGTCTCTCAGGCTATACTTGAAATTCAGTGGTCGTGTAGAGTAGTACTTATAATATGTTAATTGTAATAATACACAGATAATTAAAATATAAAAGGAACACACAGATTTTAAAACGTACAGCTTAAACAGAAAAGGTGATAACATTTGGGGAAAGTATTTTGGTGTAGATTAAAGATTTGTTTTAAAATACCTTTGGAGGGATGGAATTGAGTGTTAAATACCCGTTACGGACGTCGGTCCTTTCTAAACATTGTAGAGTGTAAGAGTTCTCTAAAATAAATAAACAACGTGTGTTCTGAAAATTTACGCCTTATATGTCTGTTGATTTTGAATGATGTTGAAAATCGTTACGTTTTCTAAACGTAATCTAAACCAAACATTAGTTTAAATATACCTAATCTAAATTCAAAATATTCGCTAGTATAATTTTATTAAAATAATTGATATTATTTCCATACATCTTATTGTTTAAGTACTCTTGAACAGGGTAATATATAGGCTTTATTTGTGGTATTGTTTATAGTTTTTTACTCATAATATTTTTTAAAACTTTACGCTGTTAAAAAATACTACACATACATCAGCGTAG
Source organism: Heliconius sara (assembly GCA_917862395.2). NCBI lineage: Eukaryota > Metazoa > Arthropoda > Insecta > Lepidoptera > Nymphalidae > Heliconius > Heliconius sara. The sequence goes on along the minus strand of OU860789.1, from coordinate 1,341,284 downwards.
GAAGAGAGAACTAAAACACTTCGTGTTCCGTTTTCCGTCCAATTTTCGAGACATTGTGTGTTTAATGGCGGATCTTAACGCCATTCTAAGTCTTGTTACCATAGTAAAAAAACGACAATGATTGATTACTCGAGTAGGAGTTGAATTCAAAATCATCGCATCAGTCATGAAATGTATTGAAATTATGTTAAATCTCTGCTCCGATAAGTCAAAGCGCGGTGTTAAGTTATGCACTCCGTCTGGAAGAAGGGAAAAAATATATTAAAAGTCAGCTCTCAATCTTGTGCAAATCTACAGACCACCTTACTTACCACTTCTATAACTTATATTCTACGAACTAGCGTATGAAATGCCGCCGTATAAGAAATTTATTACAATAAGTAGATGTGGATGCTGTAACATAATGAATTCTATTCGCACCTATTAAAGTTTATTATTGCTTGGCCCTGTAAAGTTCTTAACGAAATTAGGCCCAGTTAAATTGCTACTCTGTTCCAGTCCCTATCACAGTATTATGTGTGACATAATACTAACTAGTGACTAAAAGGAAGATATCGTTTATAGAATGCAGTACTAAATTTTTTTTTTGCTTTATCCCGCATAAACGGAGTAGGTAGACACAGTGAATCTGCTGTTAAGACACTTCCTCAATTATTCGAGACATTGCGTGTTGAGTGGTGAAACCAACGCTACGTTTTGTCTGATACCATAGTGAAGAAATGAAAATAATTGTTTCCTCCAAGTGGAAATTGGTCCTCGAGAAGGCCTCACTCACTCACATAATGATTGTGTATTCAGTTTTGTTCTGCTAATAAAACTACTATTTTCTTATAGCATACAACAGATAACTAGGGACGTTATGAAACTCTACCTAACCTATACCCTAACCTATACATAGCCATTGGATACCAGAACATAAATTATCCGTAACTATCATAACTAACGTAATCCTAGTGACTGGGTCTCTTCTATGTGCAGGTTAGATAGAAGGAACCTAGAGAACCAGGCATAATCGTATCTCCACTGAAAAAAAAAAAATAACGCTAGTGTGATAGCCTACACTGTCTATAAGATGCTAAGATGTGTTTGTTTAGCTCAGTGATTTATTAATGTTGTGTTCGCGTCGCAGTTAACAAGGGAATACTTTTACAACTTCGTAGTTTTGCTGTTTTCTTTCACAAAAATATTTGTGAATACATCTTGATATTATAATTTACCGTTTTTTGTGCGTATAAATGACGAAATATAATATTAATAGCAACGGCTCGTAGTGCGTAAAAAATATATAAAAAAGAAAAGACATTCGAACTGACAGTGAACGAACGAAAAGATGGTAATTCTTTTTTTGAAGTCCATTAATATGAATACACAAATGTATGACGATACCAGGAGATGAGATGAGATCAGGAGAAGAAAAAGATATAACCATTGATGAATGGAATGTGGTAAATGCGGCTTTTGGTTCCGCCGCACACCTGCAATGTGAGTACTGTCCGCATTATGTCTTTATATCTCTGAAGTGGACAAAAAGTACAAAGTAGAAAAAAGTGTATTTTCGGACTACGTCTGTGTAATTGATCTTTATTATTAATATAGCACAGAAAATAAAAAAAGACGTAAGATTTGAACCTGTAACCTATCTTTATACTACAACCAACGACCAATTCCAACATGAAGTGCCAGTAATAAACAAAAGTCATTAAAATCAAAAGTAAACAGCAAAATGCGATAATAAAATATAATTATCGTTGTACACTCAGTCGGTGTGTACTGTGTGCTCGTAAGTAGCTTAACATATATTAAGTTAATATGAATATTTGTAATACTGTATTGGTTTTAATGTATGTGTGTTTGAGTAGCTTTAAACCGCGGCTGCTCCCGCGTCGTCTAATAGAAATAAGTAAAACCAGAAATAAGTAGAACCACGAGAGCCTCAATCTTTCATTGAGGTTCTCGTGGTTCTAGGATACAAGTGTGTGACTATAAACGCGACGGTTTGTGGGTTCGATCCCCACTCGAGGAGATGAAATATTTACTTAAATTTATATTTCGCGATTAAATATTTACTTGAATTTTTATAGCGCGGCATTGAGTTCTGCCACTCAACACGCAATGCTGCCAAAATTCGGCAGAAAGTGGAAAACGAAGTGTCTTAACACTAGGTTCTCTCTGCCTACCTTGCTGTATGCGGGATACAGCGTGAAGATGATAAAATAAAAAATAATAAAAAAAAGGAAAAATCGAGGCCCTCGTGGTTCTGGGGTACAAGTGTGTGACTGTAAACGCGACTGGTTGTGGGTTCGATCGCCACTCGGGGATATGAAAAATTTATTTAAGTTTATAGTTTTCATTTTTCTACTCTGGCGTCAAGGCAAAGCACAGCGTTGATTTTCGCCACTTAATACGCAATGCTTCTAGAATTCAGCGGAAAATGGAGAACGGAGTGTCTAAACACTAGGTTCCCTCTGCCTACCCTGCTGTATGCGGGATTCGGCGTGAAGCCATAACTTATTTTTTTTAACAGTATGACTATACTGTAGATATAATAGGTATAGCCTATAGCCTACCTTGACAAAGCTAGGGCTATCAAACATAACAATACTATTTCTATTACAACCTGTAGTTTCTAAGATTAGCACGTTTAACCAAACAGATTTATCAACAGCCACACTACGACACTCCGAATATAAAGTCTCTCATATATTTTTATAAGTTTTAGTTTAAAAGCTATAAGTCGCCTCGCCTTTCTGGGCAAAATGTGAATCGTACTAGATAGTTAGGTCGAAAATTATATATCACCCAAAGTTGAACGTGGAAGTGGTGCGAAAGCTCCAAATAATTCATTCATAGCCCCATTGTTCAGATAATTGGTTCTATTTGCTCTCGGAATTATGAATATTCTACGACACTGATAAAATGGAGGCTGCTTATTAATTGTCGGTAATGGAAATAGAGGTCGTGTATTTTGAAATTTTCTGAAATATTATTCATATAAAGGTTCATTCTGTATCTTACATGAAGCAGGGTAGGTAGAAGGGGCCTAATGTAGTGTAGTGTAGAGACACTACGTTTCCGTAGTACGTCGTATCGTCTAATTTTCGAAATGTGTTTGGAGTATTGAGTGGCTGAACTAAGCGACCTGCATTTTCGTTTTACCGAAGCGGGGAAAAGAAAATAATTCAGTCTCCCCGAGAGGAAATCGAACCCACTTCTGTCGTCGTTTATTGTTAGACTTGTTATCTAATAATATTTTTTTACTTAACTACAGCCTTTAGCCTACCTAGACAAATGGGCGATCAGAACATAACAATACTATTTCTATTACAATCTGTAGTTTCTGTTACTGTCCTCTTATCTAATAATATTTTTTTATTTAACTATTATAAGATGTTATGAAACACTATATCATATTTTTTATTAGTCTATAGTTAACGTGGTGCAGTTAATAGTAGCTCGATTGTAAGGTGACAGTTCTAAACATAAATTTCTTCAAATTTTGCATATCCGAAATTTTTAACATGTGGAATATCAACTTTCCCTAGTATGAGTATTCCATACTTTAAAAATGTTGGAAATAATGTTAAGTTATGTGAAGTATTAATGAAAGCTTTGTATACCTCTAAAGCTGTGAATCAAAGCGGGCGCTATCCACCTGTCATCTCCGAGAGATGAATATTGAAATAGTATACCGATGTAGAGGAAATTACAGGTATGTTACTTATTATTTGAGGCCAATCGTGGCCCAGTGGCACGAAATGTGACTGTAAAACCGACTGACTGGTTGTGGGTTCGATCCCCACTCGAGGAGATTAAATTTTTAATTAAGCTTACATGTCCATTTCTTCGCTCGGGTGTCGACACCCGAGCGCGCTTAGGCGCGGCGTTGAATTTTGGCAGAATTTGGCAAAAAGTGGAAAACGGAGTGTCTTAACACTAGGTTCCATCTGCCTACCCCGTTGTGTGCGGGATACAGCATGAAGCTGATTTTTTAAAATATTTATTCATTTGTCAATTGCATCATATTTTAAGATGCTTTTGTGTATAGAGACAGTGTCTGTTATAGGTTTGATTCCAATTTGGACAATAAATATATAGAAATTAATATTATTTTTCATCTTTTGTATGTTAAAGTGCACTCAGACCTTTTTAAAATTCTATAATATTTCATATTATATCAGTGTGAAATCGAGAATGTACGTATGAAGAAGTCAGCGTGAAGCTGACTGAAGTAAATGGTAAAAAAATAGACTCGAAAGATTTTTTTCTTTTCATCATTACTGCAATAGAAACCAGCTATAAGCCCCTCGTATAATATATAATTATTAAGGTATATTTAGTTAAATATAGTTCCATTGTTCTAGTGTGGTTGGTCAAAGTGCAAAGTTAGTTCCTAAAATGAATTAACACTTCATATATAACTTAGTGGCGCAGTTGAAACACATTATATATATAAATACCAAGCAGCCCTAAATCTAAGAAAAAAAAATCAAGCCATTTAATTTTATATACACGATATCGTGTCTAACGATTGAATCATCTTTGTAGCTGTCCCTCCAGCGTGATGACGTCATAATTCTGAAATATCTCTACTAAGCTATTAATACCGTTGTTTCGCTGGCTTTGGACAATGAAACAATCAAGTTGATAGTATCAATTAATATGTATTTAAATAGATAGATACTATTACCTGATCTTTGTAGGTAGATAGATTTAATATTTTTTTCTATTATCACGAATTTAGCTGCATACACGCAGAAAGAACTTACGTAGAACCCTGAAAGAAATATACGTGATATAATATATATATGACGCATAATAGACATGATTATTAAAATAATTAATTTAACTATATAAAACTCCTGCAAAGTGAGAATTAAGACTAAGTACTTAATTTTTTGCAATATTTCAGTGGTGGAAAAAAATATATTTTATAAACATGCCAAAGCAGGATATAAGCTACAAGCATCGCACTTACAGATTACTAATTTTAAATTTACATGTATAAATTAGTAACAAATTAAAATTAAAAAATTGAAATTTACATGTAAATTTCATTTCATGATGTAAATTTCAATTTTAAAATTTCTAAGTGTCTTGACTCTATTTTTTTTTAGATTATTCTGGAAATAGCAGGGTATGCAGAAAGAGCCTATTGTAAAACACTCTTTTCTTCACTCTCCGCCCTTACATCAATGTGGGTTGAGTAACGGAAATCAACGCCGCATTGTTTCTTATCTGAACTGAAGAATTCATTCTCTCGAGTGGATATTGAACCCAATACCTTTATGTTTACTGTCACTGGGTGTCTACATGCCAGGAGAGTCAATCTAAAAATGTACTATTACATAAGTATAGAAGGAACGAGGTATAAAAATTCTATAAAAATATAATATTCTTCATTCATCCAGTTAACGAGCAATGAAAACGACTTAATGAAAGATAAAACAGTATATCACTTCAGAAATTTAGAGCGACGGGTGGCCATCAGGTAGCCGTATAAAATATTAACTAAAACGTACTGGATGACGTAGCTGGCGCCGTTATTGGTTTAACTCAACTGAACTTTTGGCTTTTGAAATCTTGGTACGACAATTATTATATTCATTACATAGAAGAATTTAAATGATTAAATTGTAGTTTTTGAGGGTTCCGTACTTCTTAAGGACAAAAGAATTTTTTATAACATCATTTTGTTGTCCGTTCGCCTGTCTGTCAGGAGTCCTTATCTCAGGAATGCTTAGAGATATCGAATTGAAATTCGAACCATATGCTATGATCTACGGTCCCAGGATTTCCTGAAGAAAACGTATTTCTACATTTACCTAAAACATATATAACCATTTATATCGCAATACAACGTGAATTTCGAACCTATAAAGAGAAACGCAATGAATATAGTACTTCCGGTTGACTTGGAATTGTGAAATTTGGCAACTAGCATCTACAGGTAGTACTAGTTTACGAAAAAATCATTTGTGGTAGGACGAAATAATAGCCTTAGAAGGGTGGCAAAATTTGGTGTTTAAGCCGCTAACTGAAATGAGATAATAGATGAAAGAGCAGAAAAGACTCGAACTCCAATTTTTGTACGGAGCCCTCTGTGGGCGAGCTTGACCCGGTCTTGTCCGGTGGTTATAGTTAACATTCAAATGACAAAAAAACGCATTGTTTTTGTCAGGTAAAATAAATAAAAGCTAGTTTTAAATTTACAGTACCTATTAATTAGACTTTTAAAACGGAGAATTTGATGTGGGCAAAGATGAATTTGGAATTTAAAGTTTTAAATTAAAAATCTATATACTTCCCATTGTGTAAATTGAACCTGTAATCATTGTGTTTGTTCACTTTAATACTGTGCTATAAGAATAAAAACAGTACTTGTTACATAAAAAGATAGTAATTGCATTATATTAATTCAACTATATGTAAACTCTTAATCAAATTTTCAAGAGAGATACAGAATAGTAGCATCTAGGTCTACTGTATAATTGATTAGACTTGATTTCGTACCTCGAGGTTTGCATTATACAAGATATCGTATTTCAGAGACTAAATTGTATTTATACTTTATCTTTCCTATACCTTGTCTTTTTACAACAGTAATACTTGCTTAAAGAGGGAACCTGCAAACGTAGTTTTGAGTCACTCCGTTCCCATTAACACACTTCCATTCCTCTTTTTCCGTTAAATTCTTGAGGCATTGAGTGTTGAATGGTGAAATTCAATGCCACTGTTTGCCTGGTTCACTTGGTCACAAGAGCGAGAAAATGAACATATTAAATATGTCAATTCCCCAAGTGGGAATTGAACCAACAATCGTCAACTTTGCAGTGACACGTTTGTGACCACACAACTGCGCCATAACAGCCACACGGTTGTGAATTATTGACGTCAGCTGAGCGCAGTTTCGCAGACGGTACGAAAAATGAAGGTGTAGCAGAATTCCACTAGAGATATTACATATTTAAAGATTAAGATCGCTAGTTTTTTAGTTTTCTCTACAGTTTAGCTTTAAGGTATCGTTAGGAATATTTCAAATTGGTTATTTTATTTTAAGTTTAACGAGAATTAAAAAAAAAATACATTGATAATAGAAAAATATATATTTGCCACTCATTACGCAGTGTCTTAAAAAGTTGGGCGAAAAGTGAAGAACAGAGTTTATACTCTATGAAAAGTGTTTTTCACGTCATCATAATTCTTGAATAAAATTAATATTTCTACTACTACTCTACTACTAGCTTCACTTCACTTAATCCCTAGCGGGGTAGTCAGAGAGAATGGAGCGCCAAACGCCACGGTCTCTACGCTCTCTTTCTCCTCGCCCATTGTCATCTATTTCTTCATACATGCCCTCCAAAGGGTGCTCGTGCTTTTTACGTGACCTTCCTCCAGTATCTTTGATAAGGTCAACCGAGGTCGCCCCTAAAATGAATATACCTACCAATAATTTACAAATATTTAAAAATAAAAAAAGATGGAACATAGAGTTAATTCCTCATTTTTAAAGTATTGCGCGTCAAGTTGCAAACCTCTACGCTATGCTTCGTCTAGTAGAGAGAGGAAATAAATATAATAGTAATTCTCTAAAAGGCATCAAACCCACAACCATTGCGTTTACAGTCAAACGCTGTTTCATTGCGCTACTCTACTCAAGACACTCTCATAAAGTTTTCTACATTATGTATGTATATTTAAAAAAGTATAACCGTCATCTAACTAAACATGTATAAATAAATACATACAACCTATGACAAAAAAGAACGGGACGCACAATTTTCCCCTTATGTACAAAAGTTAATGATATTTCATTAATAATGTAAAATAAAACATGGCGGCGGTTCATTCAGAACGAAACCTCGTTTCCCTACACAAAGACCTCTACCTATTCACTTTAAACGTGAAAGATGCACAGAGTAGTGTGTTATTAGAGAAAATTTATGTGTATCATGCAGCTATACAATTTTTATTGAAAAGTAGGGTAGGCAGAATTCATTCCATTACGTGTTGAGGAGTGGATCTCGTTACTATAAGTGGAAATCGGAACCACAACTGTTCTATCTACAGCCAACTGTCCCGCTTCTCCATGATGGCCATAATATTTTAAATATATCTTAAGGTGATAAATTAATCCAAAACAGAAAATTCTCTGGTTATAGCATTCTCATAATTTTTAACCTCGTCTGATGTGCCATTTCAATGAACATTGGTTTTATTTCATTATATCATCAAGAACAGTATTAAATCTTTCTCTTTACTTCTTTAATATTTAATCTGATATAATAACGTATCTCGAGTATAAAACACAACAAAAACACATTTGAAATATATAAGGAGACCTCCATTTTTACTGTTTCTTTTTATGCTCTATCTCATATCATCTATCTCATACATAAAGTTGCTGGGAACAGGTGGAAACTAAAAGCCGAAGATCAAACCGAAATATCCGATCAAGCAGAAGATTAGTAACTCTTATTAGAGAGGTCTCTGTGCAGCAGTGGACGAGGTTAGACTGTTGATGGTTATGATGATAGCTTAATGCTGTTAGCCCTAACAGCATTTAATATTGGCTTTTACAGCAGCAGACAGTGTTGGGGAAAGAGAGTACTCTCTCGCTGAAAGATTGCAATGTGTGGCTGCTTGAAGCGATGTCGACAGCGGCAAGGGCAACCCTGCGGGGCATGATGAATCATCATTTGTATCAACAAATGTTATATAAAATATATAGTTTTTCATTACTCTGTGCAAATTAATGCAAGAGCCCGTCGCTTGGCGGCTGGCGGCTTCCTTGGATCAGATTTTGCTTTCACACTAAAGATTTGCCGGGACTTTCTTATAACCTATTACAAATAAATTGGGGTAGAGACATTAATGGCATTCAAAATATCCTTCGTAACCCTATGTAAAACCAAAATGCTGTAAAAAATAAACGCTTTACGGTAATCTATCTTCTATATATATATATATATATATATATATATATATATATATAAAAGGACATGTACCTGACTGACTGAGGTAAGGCGCACGCACAGTCGTAACCGCTGTGCGTAGAAACGTGAAGTTTGGGCAGATATTTTTCAAAGGGATGAAATAGGAGTTGAAAGCTTGTATGGTTTTTTTTAAAACAGCATCGATTTTTTTATAAAATTTGAAATTCAGACTCTTTAAAATATTTCATTGAACACGTGTTTCATGATTTAATAAGACGTTCCCGCTAGTAATAAGACGTTCTAATGTATCGGAAACTCAAATTTTCAAATTTGAAATTAGTTCAATGTCTGTTTAAAAACCAAAATGTAAAACCATTACAAACCAGAGCGGCGTTTGATCCCATATCTATCGTGTATACAAGCACTACTCCACTGAGCTACGATAGTGTCAGATTCCTATTGTAATGTAAAGTAATTGGTTGTTTTGGAAACTTACTTAAGAGGCATTACGTTCTATAGATTTAAGTTAAGATTTTCACCAAAGCTTGTATAAATTTAATATATTTCTCAGCATTGTACTTATAGCCAAGGCTTACTAAATAATACGCAACTAAGTAAGCCTCGCGATAAAATAAGTAATTTATTATAGTAAATTTTTTAATAATATTTTTATAGAACGTTCCTTATTTCTTGAAAGCTGATTTTACTATAGACTTTTATTAGTTAAAATACATACAAAGGGAACCTGGGAAACTAGTGCTAAAACACTCACTGCTGCCACGACCCGTTACGTTTACAGTCGTACGTTTGTGCTCCTCCGCCATGCTTCACCTTATTTACAAGAATTATATAGAAGAATAATAATCCATCTTCCTTAAAAGTTAATTTTACATTAAGTAAGCATATATCTTTGTGATAGATAAATTGGTTTTTGTTGTTCGTCTTTATTCTTTATTAAACACAAACCTTTATCTGCGGCTTAGACCCGAAACCAAAATGGAAGTTACTAAGTTGTGGCACTTGACGCCGGACACAAATACAGTGGGTTCACATTAAAAAGATTACCGTGATTTAATATAGCTTAATATCCTGCTACGGTAAATGAACTATCTGATAACATATATGTATATATATATATATATATTTATGTATATATATATTTCAACCAGTAGTTCCCGTTATTGATGCGTTCAAAAATACGCTCTCTATGAATGTTAAAATTTCATGCAGGATCAAAAGTTATAATTATAATAATGTATATTTTTGATAATTCAAAATCTCGAAGCCGCGTCATATTAAGGACGAAGTTCAAACTTGTGCTGTAAGTGTATGACAGTGTGATTAATTTGTAAACTTTGACTTTTGCCAGCTTACTCCATACTTAGACTGCTTACTAAGCCGGCGATAATAATATACGTTAACTTATTCGATAGTGGTAAATGTACTTGTAGTATATACTTCTAGAAAACAAAAATCTTTATTTATATGTTGGTCGGTTTCTGTTCTTTTCTGCTTCCCGCTGCATCCCGCACATAGCAGTGTAGGTATAGGACACCTAGAAACCTAGGGTTAAGACATCATTAAAATACTTCTATTTCCTATTGTTCTGGAAATCATACTCTAGAAGCATTGTGTGTTGGGTGGCGGAACTCAACGCCGCGTTTTGTTTCTTTAGCGGAGCGCGAAAATGAAAATATTACACCATAACCAGTGGCACTTACAGCCGCACGCCTGTACCCTGCTCTACGACATTCTCTAGCCTCTGGCCTACTGTGTAAATTTTCACTTCTAATTCCATTCTTCGTATTATAATAATTCTGACATTCTAGTTTGAGGAACAACGCCCAGGGGAGAGATGTTTTTGGAGTGCTTTTCATGTGACACGGGTATATATTTTTTACTTCCCATTTGGTTCCAAAAAAGGCTGTTTTTTTAATTTTCGTTTTTATTGATTTATGTAACATATATTTCAAAAATACAAGTTGATCAAGGAAATCGTAAAAAAAAATATTTTTTCTAAATCCTCAACTCATATTACACACTTTTATGTATTTAGACTTTACCGCAATGATCAAATATAGGTATTTTTTAAACATTTTTACAGTGTTAATCCATACTTAGGAAAGATAAATACTTAATTAGAAAACGTATAAAAATTTGAACGCAGCGGGACTCGAACCCGCGCCTCCTGGTCGGTTTCCAGGAGGCGCGGGTTCGAGTCCCGCTATGTTCAAATTTTTATACGTTTTCTTATTAAGTAAATATAGGTATATTATATTCTACTTTTAATATTAAAATTTTTTTGCTCTGATGTCGAGGCAAACCGCGGCGGTGAGTTTCGCCACTTAATACGCAATACCTCCAGAATTCGGCTCGTAGTGGGAAGCGGAGGGTCTTAGAACTAGGTTCTCTCTGCCTACCCTGCTACATGCGGGATACAGAGTGAAGCTGAAAATTCTAAAAAGTCTAAGTAACTTTTGGTGTAGAGGGTGACCGTAGGTGTAGAGGGTGATAAAAATAGCCGATAAATCTTCCTCAGCAAATACACTATCCAATAAAATAATATTTTTCAATCATAACAAATAGTTTTTAAACCATTAAACCAAACAAACTTATTAATTTCACGTCAATATCTCTATTTTTATTTTCGTTATCTCAATAATATTTGCATTTTTAAAAAAAATATTCAATGTTTTTAAATTATATTTCGCCATCCCCAAACAAAATATTAAAAAATAAAAAATATTAAAAATATTTTTACGTATTAAGCACCAACATTATCTGTAATTACATTAATAATTTCCTTAAGCTTCACCTCTACTTCCTGTACAAGCTACTATAAAACAGTAGCAGTAGGTACCGTACATACATACATACATACGTTGGTTCTCATAAATTTCTTTGTCACATGTCGATGCAATCTTGACACTATTACAGCGGGGATCTTGACACGGCATGCTTACATGACTTATGCTTGTTTGTTGGAATTTTTATACCGTTTTTGATGAAAGAAAGTGTTTATTTTCTTTTTTTTATGGCTCTGAGTTTAAATCTTACTTATGGTATCCTTGAGTAACAAAAAAATCAAAATCAAAATATTTTTTAAGTGAACTTTATTCAATTAGTTTATTTACAAGCACTTTTGAATCGTCAAGTTACTTATAAATGTCAGTAGTGTCAGTCCTACAGGAAGCTGACACCAGCGAGGACGGCAATTTTGCTAACGAAGAGTTCGTTTGGTTGAGTGCGCTAACCTGTGGAACTACTGGTTCAAATTGTTTATTTTTTTGCGTTAGATAGTCTATAATCAAAGAAGGCTTTAGACTATATTAGTACTATTTGTATTTGTAGCTACACATTATCTTGCTCATTATTACTTTATTAAGTAGGCAGAATAACCACACTTCTGTTGCCCACTTTTCCTTTGAATTCTGGAGGCCATTTGCCTATTGAGTGGCGGAACTCAACGCTGCAACTTTGTCTTGGTACCAGAGCGTCCAAGAATGCTCTTAATATATATTACATCACTATAATAACGTTACCTACCTACCGCATCTTCAATCAGACTTATTATAGTCGGAGGCGTCATACACATTTCTTATTTGTTCTCCTCTGACCACGAGGACAAACCAGGTATAATATATTTAGGGCTGTGTTTCAACGTCGGTTGGCTTTGTTATCGAACAATCGCTCATACACATTTCACTCACGTCGCACCTCCGTGTTATATATAGCTACTCAATCCTAGTCCGAGTATGTCAACTTGCGAACTACGACACGCCTGTATTATATGTTTTATATGTATTACATAAAAACCTTTGTTTTGACCTGTAATTTTGTAAATATGAATTGTATGTAGTATGACGCGTAATATGATCTATATCTATACAAATAATAAGCTGAAAAGTGTGTTTGGTTGAACATTCAATTTTCAGGAACGAGTTGAAGTAATTCGCTATAGGTTGGATAGTGCATTATGGAAAAAATAGACAGGAAAATGAGTTTCGTAATGAACGAACAGCCTGTTATGCAGAATTAAGCGCGAAGCTCTTGATAATTGTCTAGGAAACTTGAACCTATAATCATAGTGTTTTCTTTTTAGTCAATCACGTCTGTACTATGCTATAAGGGAAGTATTCCTTTAAATATTTACGTAAATAGCTCTACAATAATGTTTCACAGTACTAGTAGTTGTTCGCGATCGGCTTAAGTGTCTTTTATACTTTATTATATTAGAATAAACATTAAAGTATTTGTTTAATACTAAATTTTATTATAGAAATTTTGAAACACGTTTAAAGGTATTATTTGTAAGACATTGTTACTTCTTCATAGTTCAAAGTGCATGTTATGTTATTTAAATTGTTATCGGAATATTAAAAAAAATACGTTTTTTAATATAGACGTCGTCTGCATTGAGAGTTCAGCTACCATAAAGCGAAGATAACGCGCAGAGTTGAGTTACGACTTGCTTCTACTATATTTGGAACTAATGTCAATCAAAAATTATTTCTTAATTAAGCCATGCGATAAATTAAGCCGAAGTGGAAGTGCCTTAATACAATTACTCTACAAGAACTATGAGTCACTCTGTTTCTCACTGACCGCTATATTTTTGCGTGTTGATAAGCGGATCTTAACGCAGTGTTTTCCCTACCAGAACAGTGAAAAATTTACCACTGCGCCACATCGGCTTCGAGGTCAATCATTTTTCGTTCAGCTCCACGCTGTATCTCGCACACAGCAGGGTAAGCAGAGGGACGTCTATTTTTAAGAAACTTCCTTGGGCATTTCCGTGAAATTCTGGAGACATTGTTTGTTGAGGGGCGAACTCAGACCGGGGCATGGCCTGGAAACCAGAGCGAAGAATTGAAAGTCCATATATATAACAAAAGATAATTAATATTTAATTTCCTTGAATGGATATCTAATCTACAACCTATCGCTTTTACAGTCACACTTGTGCTCCTGCGTCACGGCTTGTAAATATTATATTAAATTCTTACATGGCGATATTTCATCATGCTATGTCGTGAGTAAACGTTTGTACGGTAAACATTCTTGTCACGTTCCCTATTGCGATCAGAAATCAATACGTTGCATGAGTTAATCCTTCTTTATGTAAGGCTAATTAAATATATCCTCTCTTTTGTATTTATGAAAGTTGAGCTCTTGCTGCTCATTCATGCATTCATTCATCTGCTCATAAATAGATATGAAGAAAAAAACTGGACAAGCGCGAGTCGGGCTCTCCCACTGAGGGTTCCGTACTTAATTTTCGAGTTTAATTTGTGGATTAAACATAAAATTTATAAGTATTGATATTGTATGTTTGTGTGGTAGAGTCACGTCGCCAACAATGGCAACACGCATGGGCAGACTCGACCGGATCATTACCACCCCCGGCATTTAAAACCGGCGTGAAGTAGTGGCTTTATGCCACTGCGTTTCGCATCAGGTAATGCCGGGCCCCGGCGCCCAACCCATCTTAAAGGCCGGCAACGCACCTGTAGCTCCTCTGGGGTTGCACGGGGCCGTGGGCGGCGGTAATCACTTACCATCAGGTGACCCGCACGCTCGTTTGCCGTGTCTATTCCATAAAAAAAAAAAAAATTATTACGATTCTTTTTATTTTCATGCTATATTCCGTCTATGGCAGGACAGGCAGAGAACCCCCCCTGTCTGTCTTAGGATCAAGTGTGAAGATATCTGTTCTCATTAATATACTTCCGTGCCCCATTTTTTTGCCAAATTCTCGAAGCATTGTGCATTGGGTGGTACCTCGTTACCAGATCGATGAAATTATGATGATGAAATCGAACTTTAGACCGTCGCGTTTACAGTCGCATAACTGTGCCGCTGCGCTTCCACTGCCTCTTTTAATTAATATTTATTATTATTTTTTTCCTTTTGAAATGACCATGCTTCTTATACTTACTTATTCTAACAAATATAGAGTATACAATATGCGTATGTTTGTATGTAAACATATATATGCATTTATTTAAACAAAAAATGTCTTCCCTTTTTAGATTAAACAAAATATGATCTTGGTTTCCACTAATTAAATAGTATTTCTAAGTTAGCAAAACAAATTGAATAGAACTCCTATTCAAAATTATTATAATAAGTTTTTCACCACGCAAGAGTCAAACCGACTAGCACCTACAAATTATCCAATTCCATTGCAAACGACCACCCTCCATACAATTGTATCGAAACCAAACATTTTGTTGCTTTGTCATCAGCACATCCTGAACAATCACTGGCTAGTACATTCTAGTCACGTCCCCTATATACTGGCTTTGAAAAATTAATTCTACATGATACTTCAATTTTCTTTATTTTAACGTTACAAATAGTTTGTCAAAGCACTTTTATTTAATTACATGAACGGATTTAATGAATAGAATTGAATAGAATACATTAAAAGACTAAAAGAGATAAAAACTAAAAGATGCGAAAGCAGTAAAAGTATATTCTAAAGCGGTTTTCTAGTTCTAATATTAAGTATTTTTATTTATTTTCAATATATTTTATTAAGAAAATTCAGCGAAATATCATTCCATAGAAATTGTAAATTTAATATTTTATTTAATATAATTCCATGTTACATTTTCGCCTTTTACGACTTGCCGCAAATCACATTACTATTATAAATTACAAAAACATATTACACAGTTGAAAAGCGCAAGGACGATGAAAATAGTGTTATACTACAGAAAAAAAGGAAAAAAATTACTACACCAATTTTTTTATAAGTAAATTTAATTAAGAGCGAGAAAAAAGAAAACATTCTTACCCTCGAGTTAGCCTCGAACCCACAACTATCGTATTGACCCACAGCACCTCGGTGGCCCACCTAGTTATCTAGCACAATTTAATAAATAAACTATAGCGTAGTACATAAATTACTCTGTCATGTGGATGTTGATACAATCTGTGCCGAATTGCGGTCAGTGGTATTCCCGTCACGCGCCGCCCTCGATGTACTGGCGTTAAGGAATAATAGAACTATATACGTATACCGTAGGTACATATATTGAGGGTGAAATTTTTGGTTCAAAAGAAAGAAATAGTGATAAGCTTCACGCTTTATCCCGCATGCAGCAGGGTAGGTCGAGCGAACCCTGTGTTAAGACAATCAGTTCCCTAGGCTCCGTATTTTCAAGACATTACGTGTTTAGTGGTTGAATTCAACGTAACTCTTCGTGTACCAGAGCGAGGAAATGAAACATAATTAAAGGACCTTATATCTTATTCACCGAGTACGGATTGAACCACCAACCGTTGGTACAACTCAAACTTTCCCTTCGTTAACCCAGCATATATATACAATTTTCATTTATTCTTTTTACGTTTATTGCTATTCGGGGAAATGATTATACTTATAAAACGTTTTCCCCCATACCTGGATAAATAAATAACCTGTACGCTAATTTCAGTCTACAATTTATTATTCCAGTCTACAGATTGGGGTGCGTTTCCAGCGTATATATTGTCTAACTTAACTTAGCGCGTTATCCCTAGCGGGGTAGTCAGGGAGGGCGGGGCGCCAAACACTACGGTCTGTCATTAACCTCATAATTTTTTTTTTATATATTTTTTTGGAGTTGAGTGTCTTAACACTAGATTCCCTCTGTTAACCCTGTAATAAAGTTGTTTTTTTTAATTTACCTTATAAATCTATTGTAAAAGGATACAAGGATGATATTCTTATAAATAAACACAAGTTCCTAACGAAACAAAGCTAGCAATAAATACAAAATGAATAGCGTACGGGAAAATGATAGTTATTTGGTTTACACAGCATTATGTAAGAGGGCCGCCCGCAGGAGCCGTCTCGACATATTCTTACTGCACCGTAACTGCACGCCAAATAGAATTTTTGGCTGTAATTGACTGGAGCTGCTATATTTTTGTAAGTATAATAATAGATTTTTGGAATTTAACTTAAAATTTTGCTTGCAAAAATTTTTTTCCGGTACGTCTGTTTTTCTATAATATTTTAAATCTAAAGAATTTGGTTGTTAACGTAAAATGTTTGCAGTACTTGTACTCTATAATTATGATACCGTAAAATGGGCTGAATAGAAACATTTTTAAATTTAAAATTAGATTTTTACAACGTCTCGGGCTTATAATATGAAAACAATCTTTATTTTTAATGATTATATTAGTTTCTTTTCACTTTGCATTGTATAAAATTGCACATTGTACAAGTGCTATTTTATCCAATTTAAAAATATAATTATAAAAAAATCAATGGTTTCATTGATTAACGCGTTCGACCAGGGAACTCTTCAGGTTAATAATATTATAAAATAACGTGTCTAATTATGTCCGCCTTATTTCAAGTAATGGAGCGTTTAAAGATTAACATGACATGATCACCTGTTCTTGATCTCACAGACTTACCTATATTTATTTTACCCGTAATTATCTACTTCGTCGGCTTAATTCATATTAAAGTATAATTATATATAAATCAGTTTCACACTATATCACGCATTCAGCAGGCTAGGCAGAGGGAACTTAGTGTTAAGACACTCTGTTCCTCACTATCTGCCTAATTCTACAGGCATTGCGTGCTTAACCTCGACACCAGAGCGTCTCGAGTGTCTCGAGTGCAGGCGAAAAGTTGAGAACTGAGCATCTTAGTGTTAAGTTCTCTTCGATTACCTTGTTATATGCAAGGAAAAGGCTAAAGTAATAAATAAATAAAAATATTTCAACGTTATTAATAACAATAAAACAAATTTACAATAACATCAGGATAGTTATCCATATAAATCCTCGTTTAAAGTTCTTATAGGATATTTTTTATGGTTCGCCTTAAGTTATTGCTTTTACAAAAATGTAAATCAATGACTGTATATATACATAATATTATAGTTACATACGTGGTATTATATAGATTTAACTTACTTTAGAAAAAAGCTGAAATTTGTATCGAGATATTTCAATACTATTTGTATTCAGATTAACATAAGTTTTAGACTTCTTTATTCTTGATTTGACAACTTGAGAAGTCTTTTGATGTCAATACTTTAGATATAAAGCCATTGTCATGTAGTTTGGAAGAGAGTTAAGAATTTGTATGTAAAATTACAAGCTATTGTGACACAGTTGACAAGTTGTTTACAAAATTCAATAATTGTGAAACTGTTTCTCATTTGAATGTACATTTTTATACATACTTTATGTTTTGGAAGTTAGCCAAGAACATTGAATAAGCAGATAATGGAGAAAAGAGCATCTTCCTTCGAGACTTTTTCAAATAGCGTTTCATCTGTATAAATATAAAATTACTGAGTGACAAATAAGGCATAGCCAAAAATACACGGTGACAACGCAAATTTTTGACTGTAGAATTCTTGAGGAGTTTAGAGGTGCCATAAGAAACGATTCTCCGAAATCCTCCGGTAACGGGAAAACGGAATTTAAAATTGCAATCTGTTGTGACAACTCAATGTAAGTCCTCATACTCGCGGCAGCCGAATTCACGACGCGCTTCGCCGTTAGATTTACAATCTCCACATATTGCTGTAGTTATATAGCTGTTAAAGTATGCGATTTAAGCGTATTACTAGTACAGCGATATAAGTATTACTTATAAAAATATAAATAATTCTTAGTTAATAGTTGAAAAATTATGTATTTTTCAAATTTCATTTTGGACAGTGTTGTGCGTTAATAGACTTTTTTTTCTATTTCCTTAATAATTTTTAAGCTAACTTAATATTTTCCAAAAATGTATTATTAAGATATTCGGTTGTCTTTTTCTTCTTTAATGGCAGAGCTCAACGTCTTATTCTGTCTACCGGAATCATCGCGTCATCAGTTAAACGCTGTATTCGGACACTGTTCTTGAATTAAGTGTGTGTAACAAACATTTGAACCTGTGAAAACAGAAATTTGGATTTGGTCACTGTACCATGAAAATTTTACTTTATTTAATCTCTTGGATCAAAGTCACAGAGTAACCGGGCCGATTTCTACACGGAGAAAGATAGCGGAGAAATAAGAATAAATAATTTACTTATATATAAATGTAATTTCTCCGTTCTAGTAGATAAAACGCGGCGTTGTGGTCTGCCATTCAACACGCAAGGTCTTAAAAACACTAGGTTCTCTCTGCATATCAAAGTAAAGCAGCTGTATTTTTAATACCTTTATCAAAATATTTCAACAAACATTTATGTATCGAAACTGGCACGCGTTTTAGTACCGAGTTTAGCTTATAATTTATATTATGCTCCTAATAAATTGTATTTAAAATAGCCTGTTATAATAATATATGGTTTGAACCTAAATTTTGTAATAAGTTGGCATCAAATGGTGAAAAATTTACTTAATTTTTTTTCTTCCCGACTGCTAAGGAAGGGTTATGTTTTTCGAGCGTATCTTGTATGTATGTATGTAATATTCTTTATTACCTCATATCACCAGAACCGCTGAACGGATTTACATATTTGAGGTATCGTTAGATTCGTATTAGCAGCCCAAATACCATAATATGGATAATAAATTCAAGAGCTCAATACGAAAATTTCAAAAAGGTATATCATGATTATGATTACTATAATAAGTTCTAACAAAAAAATAAAAAATAGAAAAAATATTTGTAAAAACAAAAACCCCGACTGCAGAAAACTAAAAAGAAAATAAACAAGCCCAATAGTTTATTAGGATTAACAGTCGGGACCTATAAGTAATTCTTCAATTAATAAAATCTATACCAGGAACCCCGAATAATTTAAAGAGATATGTAAATGTTGATTTATTATATGAAAATAGCAAACGCAACGTGAGAACGTGAGAAACTATTACCAAAATTTGTAAAATAAATAGTATATAATTATGTCGATATATTACATATATACAACACTATTTAATCTACTCTAACTTCGATTCCCATTTGGTTGAATGAAATATTCGACATTTGCTATGGTAAGGAGGGAAAGTGCGGCGTTGACGTCCGCTACTGAACACGCAATGCTTCTAGAATGCGGTAGAAAGTGGAGAGTAGTTTCCCAGGAAAGCTCCGCAGCGTGCGGGATACAGCCAGAAGCTTTAAAAATATCAATATAAGTAGCAAGAGAGGGTTCTCATTACTTTTTATTACAAAGTTCTAGCTAAAGATGATTAAAAATAATAAATTCTTCTAAAGATTTAGTCGGACGGATAACGACGGAGTTGTGTTTAATCTAGTCGCTATAAAACTGCAAAGCGAGCTTAGAATAAGAAAATATCAGATGTGGCATCGGAATTCAATACCGCCGCTTTGCCTTGCTAGTGCGATATAGAAATATTTAGTTCCTTCTAGTGAGGATCGAACCACGACCATCACGTTTACTATTGAATGCTGTCCCGCTGTCCCAGGATGGCCTTAACAATAGACGAAGTAAATTAATTTTATTTAAAGTTCAATACTTCCTTTTATCACTATTTTCACTTAGTTGTATAATTAAATAAAATGTATACTTTATTATTTATTTATTTTATTTTTTGACAAGCTGTTTCTTATTTTTTCTTTTCTCGTCTTTTAATAAATATTCTTCGCAGGTAATAGTTTATTAGCGCTTTTACATCGCCAGTTCAGCTGTTTTGTTTTGTTCCAGACTATAAAGCCCAGGCATTTTCATATAAACGGGGCTTCAAATTGTATATTTATAGTATGCATAAACGATTTATGAATGCATATTTTCAACTTTTGTGCAAACTGTAATTTGTCACATAGTAATTTTAGGTGACCGAAAATAGTACTTTACTTTATTAGAGTTAATTATAGCAAGTTAATATTACGATAAAATATCAAATTAAATATATGTGACTTTTGTACGATGTAAGATATATATTTAACTAGCCGGGGAAAATGTCGAATGGCGGAGAGTGTTTTAATATTAAGTTCCCTCTACCTACTCTGCCGTGTACGGATACAGCGTGAAGCATCAGCTTCACGCTGATGTGTCTATCATGATATGATATGATGTGTCAATCAATATGTAATTGTTTTATGTGTCTTAACACTGAGTTTTCAGGTTCCCTCTGCTTACCCTGCTATGGGCGGTATACAGCGTAACATGAAGCTAAAAGGAAAACAAAACAACCTCGCAGTGTGATCTGAACCTACAACTGTCACGTCCCAGTGTCAATATCGGTAGATGTGTTACTTAAGTGTTTTTAGACAAGCCAATGTATGTGAAAAGTGAATTGGAAATATTAGTAGCTCCGGTTCCACCATACGCCAATACACGTAAGACAAAGCTTACTGCTCTCACTGCCTAAAGTTGTTTCAGTTCAATTTCAACTCACACAGGGTAAAGTTGAGTTACTCAATTGCCCAATTTTAAATATACATAATTATAGGGAACAATTTTTTTATTTTTAACGGTTCTAAAAAAGAGTATAAAAGAAATTGCTGACTATATTTTACTGTAATATGTATATTCTGTTATTAATAATAATGATTGGTTGCTCGATTTACATACTGACACTATATACATGAAAGATAATGAATGATTTTTATATAAAAATTTCTAACTGCTACAACGTCGTAGCTACAAAAAATTGTTCGTAAATATTTTGTTTCATATATTTTTTTACTTTGATATGAGCGTCTGAGGTCTGGGAGGTGGAGCAGGGGCACAAGCGTTTGACTGTAAACACATTCTCACTCTCACGATCCACGCTGCCAGCTCTATTTTCCTACCATATTTTTGTAGGGTGACGGACTCTAACACGGCGTTACAGTGCTCATTCAGCATCCATTTATATCCTGTCCCACTGCGCTACCATAGCCTTAAATCAATAGTATCTTAAAATACTAGCTGTATTTGAAAATTCTCTTAAAACCGAGTTCAGTACATGAACAAAGAATTTATACGAGCGTGTGGAGTCGATATTACCGCCTTTTGTCACAGCGATGGCCTCATAACTTGGTCTTGTGCAGGTTCTTTTGAATCCGCTACTCTAGAACGTTTATTATCTTACCTGCCGTTTCTTTGACCGACTTTGTCGAGGATTATGCTGTTTTTCCACGTAGATCGATATTGCAAAGGTAGCATTAGTCACTGTTGACTTTGATTTTCAAGCGGTACGATAAATGTTCCAATATAAATGGTTGTAAAAACTAGTCGACTATCTTGTGTCGACTATGTTCTTTGTGCAGTAATGCTTACAGGCATGTAGGTTAGTTAGTAGAATGAACATCTATATCTAGACCAAACAAAACCTTTAACCACGTGGTTCTGCTCGCTACTAAGCTAACTCTGACCGCGAGTACAATTGGTTTAATCGAAATAATTAGTCGAATATGGTCTTAATCCCTATTCCTGTAAAGCTATAATCTATGTTAGTAGTAGTACTTATTAGTTTTTTAACATTAAAAAATAATGTAAAATTTCTTGTACTTAACTCACACATCACCTTGCCTTATTATGTACCAGAATTGTAGATAAGGATTTCATAAGATTAATAGAAAGACGTAAGGTAGAGGGAAAACAACCATAATTAACGCCGTTACGGTGCCGTGGGGTAGCGCAATATAAACCCCATAAGTTGTGGGTTCAGTTCCTCTTCTGGAGAACGATTATATTTTACTTATTTTCATTTATCCGCTCTTGGACATGAACCGTGGGTAATTTCACCATTCAACACACAATGTCTCGAAAATTCGACTGATTTTGCGAAACAGAGTGTCCTTAACACTTGATATACTTTGTCAACCCTGCTAGGTGGGAATAGGCGTGTTAAGAAAAAAAAGGCGGAAAAGTATTTATATTTTAAAATATTAATCATTTTATACAATGAAAAATGTCAGAGGTTAGTTACTAATACAGAATATCGACATTTTTAACTGACATTTTGTATTTATTTTCATATTTGAAATGAAAAAGAATGTTTTAAAATTATATTTGCGTTATAATATTAAGCGAATGTATGAAATTCATAGAGGCCGTCGTAGCTCAGGGCACAAGCGTGGGG
Source organism: Heliconius sara (assembly GCA_917862395.2). NCBI lineage: Eukaryota > Metazoa > Arthropoda > Insecta > Lepidoptera > Nymphalidae > Heliconius > Heliconius sara. Next base: position 1,318,362 of record OU860789.1, on the reverse strand, counting down.
TTGAAAGTAATAAGAGATATAGATAAAGAGTTTGTATTAAAATAGTCTTATCATTGTGTTTAATAGTCGATTTTTTAAAAAACGATTATGTTTTGATGTAACTGTTCTATCTGCAGCTATCTCGGACACTTCATTTTAATTGTTGAGATGGTTTCCTAAGATTGAACTTATTGGACATTTTTTTTCTTTACAATACATTTTTTTATTTAAAATTAAAGATTTACTCTACAGCTGTAACATTTTTCTTGTAACATCATTCTTTGCAATTTTTATGAAGTTTTACAGTATATTCAGCATATACCAGAGTACGCAGTGGGAACCTACTGTTAAGACTGTTCGTTCCCCATTTTCTCTCAATTTTCAAAACATTATATCTTTAGTGGCGGAACTTCACGCCGCGTTTTGGTTCTTTACCAAAGCGAGAATGGAGGCGGAATGAATAAGGAATCGATTCCACAACTACCTTGTTTAAAGTCAGATTGTCAATGCTTGTGTTTAGTTGATTATTATTGTGTTTATTAAGGAGAATGGAGCTTTTGTACGCGACGCATAGAGATACATAAACTATGCTGTAACTAAATTGCGAAGTCAATTGTTACAATACAATTGAATTTGCATTCAGAATATTATTGTAATTACAAATATGTAATACAATGAAATTAAATGACTTAAATGTCGCTTTGACTAAGTGGTTAATAAGTTAGATAACTAGGTTGAGGATTGTCGGTTCGAGTCTTATATGATTCTAGTTCACATCGTACAAAATGAGTCCGCAAACTTAAGTTTGATACTGTTTACCTACAACCTGAAGTTCGTACTGAACTTTTTGTGGGTTAAACCGACTCGCACTTGACCAGTATTCTTAAATTAGTATTATCAACTTTTAATATCTTTTCGGTGTTTCTCTCAGCCTTTTTTAGCCTATGTCCTTTTGAGACGGATTTGTAATATTTATGTCTTCGTTTTCATTTCAGATAAAGCGAAAAAACAACAATTTCATAAAGTTGATGGATAAAATAGAATAGTAGTGGTGCAGGGGCTTGAGCGTGCGACCGTGAACGCGACGGTTATAGGTTTGAATCCCGCTCGGGGGAATAAAATAGCTAAAGTAGCGAGACAAAGCGCGGTGCTGACGAGACGACCGCCCATAAGTGTAATAATTAATTAATAAATGTAACTAATTGGAAAGCATACATCTATATTCATGTCATTTGAGAGAAAGCTTATTTAAGAAAGTTGTGGCGACAAGTTCTGGTTTCGACTCACAGTCGAAGAAGAAGAATATTTAATATTTTCATTTCCACACTCAGGTAACGAGACGATTTCCGCCAATCAACACGCAATGCCTCTAGAATTCGGTGGAGAGTGGGGAACTGTGCCAGTGGTGTTTGCTCCCAGATTCCCTCTGCCTACCTTACTATGTGTGGAATATAATGTCAAGCTCAAAAAAAGGTTATTTAAAATATATAAAAGTTTCTGTGAAGCAAATAAATATGAAAGTCGAGTCTGAGTTGTAGCTGCTACGTCGTAGCAAGATTTACCTAGTATCAATGAGTATTTAATAAAATAGTTAATTATATAATTTTTATTACAATATCAAAAAAATATATAAAAGCGAATTGGGGAGGATACTGGAGGGCGACATATCTTGAAACTAGATAGTCTCCGCTTATCCTGCTATATGCTGGATTCAGCATGACGATGAAAAGAAACATTATTAAACATATTTTTTAAGTATCATAAAAAATATAAATAATTTACATAAAAATATCAAGAGCTCTTGAGAAAATTAAATCTTACCCAACGCTTTGAGTTTGTTCAGATCAAAGATTAATTAGCAGCAGGGAACCTCAATATTGACAGTTGATAGGCTTTAAAATCTTGTTGTAATTAATTATACACCAGATAAGATGAATCCAATATATAAATTTTGAAAGATCAAGAATTTATATCTATGTAATTAATTTCAAGATGATGTTTATTGGTTCAACGCGCTAATCTCAGGAACTAGTATATTAAAATGACTTACTTAAATACATTCTGTAATACTAATTTGTACTCTTGACTTTATCTGTGTTTTTTTAAATTTTTAAATCAGATAAGAAAATATGTAGGAGTACTTTTATTTTTACGGTTACTTCTTTATTATTTGTATATTATCAATTAGGTTCGATTATACGAAAGAAATTTCAATAGGATTAGTAGTTTATTCATTCACTTATGTATCAGTAGATAATGTTTTAAATTGCTTAAATACAATATATTTCTGCAATAAAAATGTTTAAATACGGAATGTTTACCTAACAAATGAGTTTTCTTAGGAATTTAGAAAAAATATACATTAATACTCACTTTTTCTAGCATAGAAGATTAGGTAGAGAGGGAACTTATCTTAAGACTCTCTTTTGTCAATAATCTATTTCAAGCAAGAAAGCGACAGAACTCAACGCTACGCTATATCTACGAGAGCGGGGTAACAAAAATATTTTTTTAATATTAATATATTCTTAAAACGTTTAACCTAACTAAATCTTAGTATAAATAATAACCTGTTCTGTTCAGGTATTCCAACTAAAAGCTATAACTTGGCTGTCTAATTGAATAGTGCTGCGCCGGACGTCGGGACTTGCGACATTTTCATAGTGATCTAATTAAGTCGGTCCGGATCGTAGTGAACAGACTTGGCTGGTACGTGACGAATATCTTTAGCATATTGCTATTTAACTTGGACACTGTTATTTTAGTTAGTTATGAAGTAAGGAATTATATTTTTTTAAGCACATACTGCTGTAGCGGTAGAGTGCGACTAAACGCGACAGCTTGTGGGTTCGATTGCCATTCCATGAAAAAAATTATATTTAATATTTTCATTTCGCCGCTCTGATAACAATTCATGTTATGTCATACCTCCAGTAAATTACAGTAATAATTCGAATAATAAATATTTCGGCAATTTCAAATCAACCATCACGATCCTGTCAGATACAATAATGTCATCAATATAGATTTTAGATATACTTAAACACTGACTACAAGAGCGGAAATAAAATAATGTATTTCCTCGGAATCGAATCCATAACCATCGCGTTTGCAGTCATATGCTGTCCCACTGTGCCACGACAGCGATATAATTATGTTTACATAATTGTTTGTCACATTCTCCATTCAACATAGAGTTAGCAAACGGTTACATTACAGTCAGCATGCATAGAAAGCGAGTTCCATACTTTGAATAAAGGTATTGTATACTATGTACTATGTATATGTAATATATATATTGTATATATGAGTATGTATGGTTTATACGATATACCTCGTTATACGGTCCGATATGTAGACAAAGGACGTTTGTATTCTAAAACAAGCTGTCTGTTTGTGTGGTGTAAAGGAAATACTGTAGCGAGTTCATTAATGTGATAACAAGTAATAGGTGAAAGCTTAAGCAGTTTACTTATTACTTTGTCGCTAAAACCTGTTTCTGTAGCTCAAATAGGTATATAAATCTTTATCTTTGAAAATTTTTCTTTAGATAGAAAGATAAAACTGTACCCACAGTTTAAGCTGAATGTTATAGATAAATTCTTATGAATTGATATCATTAGCTACAGTTGTTAGACGACATTGAAGAGATGAAAATATTCACACTGTGAACAAAAAATCATTTATGAAATATATATTATTTGTTATTGAAGCCATCGTAGCGCAGTAGGACAGCATTTGACGGTAAGGTTGTGAGTTTAATTCCCACTCAGGACAAAACCTTATTTTCGTTTCTTTGCTCTGGCATACAGAGCGCAGTATATCGAATTCATGAAAGTCTTGATATGGGTTTTCTTGGTCTACCATAATATTCTATTCTATTCTCTTATTCTCCTGAACGTGATGCGAGATGTATTAGATGTATTTTTGTCAGAGTTCCGTACCTCAAAAGGTAAAAACCGAACACTTATAGGACCACTTTGTTGTCCGTCTGTTCGTCTGAGTACATATGCCTACAAACATAAATTTGTCAACTTTTACAAGTTGTACTTTCCGATTCTTTGTTCTGAAATTGGTACGAAACCCCGTGGTATACCATAGAACTTATAACTAATAACATATATCTCTTATATAAACGTGCCATTCTCTTTTCGTTCAGACCACCCACAATTTAGCGAGCGCTGGCCTTTGCAGTCTGCAGATCGGTTCGCTTCTGAGGGCTTCGATTTACCCAAATCTAGCTTTGACGTAAGCGATTGTTTCTCATACTATAGTTGTATGTAGCTTGTACTCATATTATTATATTAATATGAATATTTTTAGTGATGTTCCTATGAATTTTAACTTATGAAAACAAGTCATTTTCATTGTATGAAGATTTAGTTTAGACAATATATACTTGGCTGATTTCAGTATTTTATTGTATATTTAAGTCGTGCTGTTTTCGGATCCTGTTATATTTGCATACAATAGGGTTTGGAATGAAATGCAACTCAAAATATAATTATTCTAAATATACATCTAGTGTTAAAAGAGGCAAGGAGTGACATCGTTAGATCTTCGGCAGGCACCTGTAGGGCAGCCACTGTGTTTAGGTTCATGGTGGTGGATGAGGCGCCTCTCTGGACACACTACTAGGAATAAACAGGGAAACTAAAAAAAAAATAAAAAAAACATATATTTCTATGTCGATAGACAAACTAAAAAGTTGAGTAATTCCTCCACGCGTAAATTAATAATACAATAAAATAAATCAACAAAAAAAATGGTTACAACATTCTTTGGTTCGTCTATCTTTTTGATATAGATATTATAAAAGTTGAATTCATTAATATTTCAGTATTTTATTTACACATTCTGAGCACAGAGTAATTTGACACTACATTCTTTATTATATACAGGACGAAGCGTGAGGCTTAATATTTAAGGAAAAGGCGTAAAGCGTCAAGAAATAGTAAAAAAAGCATTAAATCAACAAGGAAGATCATTTAATGATGACGTCTCATCTTTGGTATTCGTAAACTAAGACACTGTTAACACGTCACTACATTGTCCTGATAATTGAATGCCAGATTATCTGTTAAGGAGATTTGGGTCGCAGTGGGACTGTAAAGCTACGTTTTACATATATATCACATACTAGTTGTCGCCCACAATTTTGCTTGCTTTGTCCTTACCATTTAAAACGGAAAATATCGTTAATCCGGTTCCTATCGGAATTTCGAAAAATCCTCCCTCAGTTGGATTTTCAAATTTAAACTTTTTAAGTACAGTAGTTTCGTTTGTGCGTATTCTGTCTGTCATTGCAGCAGATTAGTCTAAATGGTTTCAATTTTCGCGGTCTGGCAAAACAATGGGTGGCGTTGAGTTTCACCACTCACCACGTAATGTCTCGACTCGGAGGAGTTGACGCTTGACGTTGATAGGTGTATGCGGTTGAAAGAGTCGTCTCAGTTTATTCTAGATGATACAGACCACAAGCTACTAAGCAACTAACAATAAGCCCTACGGCTTGCACCTTCAATAAATAGTTATAAAAATATCATATGACATACGAAACTAACAACAAATTAACCAATAATAAATTTCAGGTACAGGTAATGCCTCAAAAGTGGACGGTGTGTAAGAAAACAGAGTGTCTTAACACTAAACTAAATTCTCCCTGTCCTAACAGTTGTTTGCTTTATACAGTGTGAAGTTATATTAAAGCAGTCAACAGTATTTTGTTATGTAACACCAATAAATATAATGTATTAGATAAAACAATTTATAGCTACACCGAGTAATCGAACCTACGACCATCCGTCATATACCACAAACTTTCTTACACACACACTACCTACCTTCGATTATACAAAGGCCCAAGAGAACACAATTCAAATGAAACTTGTCTATACGCTTCGCTGCATCAGATGTGATAGGCTTAATGGATTCCCGAATTGAATGGCATGAAATGGTTTTACCTGGAATCTATGAAAGCTAGAACATAGACTTGCATGGAGGTTGGTCCGGCTTCTATTTGGGAATAGAAATGATGTAGGATATAATCTGTTAGACTGTTTTGGTAGAGCCATTGAAAATAATGTTTGAATAGATTGAGAAATGGTGCAAGTAGAAATATGTACTCGTATATATTTTTAGATTATCGCCGTATCCCGCATACAGCAGGATAGTCATAGGAAATCTAGTGTAAAGACACTCCGTTCTTCACTTTTTTAAGAATACGCGTTTAGTATCGAAACTTTAAACCGCCCTTCGCCTTGTTACCAGGCTGAGTAACGAAAGGAAACGCGATGGCTGTAGGTTCGATCTCAATCTAAGGAAATAAATTATTTTCCCTCTGATAAAACAAAGTCCAGCGATGAGCATATAGATATACCGTGTTGAGTCTAAGATGTTTTAGTTTTCAGCGTGAAACTAAAAAGTACATGACTATTTCCCAGTTCGCTTATTCGACTGCTTGACAATGATAGATGCTTTTAAGAACAAAAAGTTTCTAAATTTCATCTAACAACAGAAGTTTGTGGAGCTTAAATGCTATAAATAATTTTAAGTTTCATAGGTATATACTTCTATATAGTGCTTGAGTAAAACTTAAATTACAAGAAACTAGGAGGAAAAATAAAACAATGTGATTTGTAACTTATTCATATAATATATTTTTATATTTGAAAATTCTTGATACAATTTACAATGTCGGACTTATTTTTTATCTAAATATCGGTGAAATTAATACAATTTTTTTTATTTCTTTATGAAAATCTCTTTTTGTATTGAAATATGAATTTCATTTAAAACATTAAAGTTAATAAGATATCGGACATAACTATGTTTTGCGTCACGTAAACTGAATAATGAACTGAAACAGAACATTTTATTATTTAATAAATCTATAATTTATTCTTTAATATATTTTTTATATTATTTTCACATAAATAGTGTAATAAATAAATTAAGAATCCTATAAGTCTCCCAGAAAAGATCTTTTAACATTTTCTTGATTTTTAGCCAAAATTCCATATTTTTATATGTAACATTATTTTTAGAAAACGTATAAATATTTGAACACGGAAGGATTCAAACTCGCCTCTCTTGATTCCGTCCAAGTTCGTAATAGACTGTTCTACGCATGTTACTTTTAGTGTTTTTAGCTATCCCGCTTCAATTTTTCTAATCTTAAAAATATGTTTCTCTTTCTAGTTACAGAAATTTATCGATTTTTAATTTATTTTGACATTTCATATATTTGTATTACAGACACAAATAAAAGTGTATAATTTGTCTAATAAACTCATAAATTTATATACAATTCATATTTCAATATGATGTATAATAATAAAATTTGGATTATTTGGCAAAAACAGCAAGAACATTTTAAATGGCAGTTATATCGATATGAGAATTTCTTATTTTTTAGATGTTCCATACATTTGTTAATCTATTTCTTCGAACCCTAAGATTTTAGGCTTTTAAGCCTTGCTTTGTGAATAGCGTTATATATGCCGTTTAATAAAGGAATATATATATATATTTTTAATTTGTATTCAGAAAATACTGCTAGGGGGGTTTTTTGTGTGACACTGTGAGAAGTTTTTAAGTATAAAATTATCAATTTATTATTAAAAATATATTTGTATGTGTAAAAATGTATGCAAAGCTAAAAAAAGAAATAAATAATAATAAAAATAAAAAAGATCATAATTATATTCTTGAAATAAAAATAAAATATAAAAAAAAATTGATTGCCACACCTACTATTCGAGGTATTCTTTTTAAATAGGTCATGTCTATGCATACATATGTATGTGTATACGTCTTTGGACATGGCACACGCGGAAATTGAACCCCGAACTAGGCTGGGCCCGTACTCAAGTAGCCAGACCGACAGGTTACATATAAATATATTATTATAATATGAATAAATCAACATATCGAGAACAAATATTTATGTTTACAGCACAAATATCTCTCTCGATTCGAACCTGTGCCCAGCGTTAGTGAGACTTCAACCACTAAGCCTATAGGGTCAAAAATATTTATTATCTAACTAAATGGTCGCCTAATTCCGTTTTGAACGTCAACAAACACACGTCTATACATCATATACATACAGTGTAAGCGATATTATATTGCTTTCATTTAGAACTGATATATATTATATTTATATTACAATGCATAAATAATATTATAATTAATGCTCTAATAACTAGCTAAAGCTGAGTCTCATTCATCCAACTTTTGAATTATAGTGGCGTATTAAAGAAAAATTGATATGATGATAAAAGTATTCTTTCTTAATTTTCACTGAAAAATATGTAGGTATACGAAATATACCTCTCCTCCTCCTTCTTTTCACAAGTATGTATAAATTTTCCATTTCTCCTCCTTCTTTTCACAAGTATGTATAAATTTTCCATTTCCAGCAATTACAAAAAATGTTAAAAATAACAATTTCTTTTTTGTGTGAAAAAATTATAAATTTCTTTAAATAAAACAATCCTACGCCACTATAATTAACAAAAAAACACATTAATAAGAACGGCCCATTAGTAAATATATGACGGATACGCTCCTATACATTTTATTTGGCAATTTTTCTAACTCTCTATACACAAATTGCATTGCTAGGTTTGTGCATCTTATTTTAAAGCGTATTTTATTATTTACATACTAAATTTTGCCTTTATATATCTCCTTACTTAGGAGACAGACAGACAGAAAAATGATTCTATGATTATAATAATATAATAGTATAGTACAAAACATTTGTCACTATATAATTTCGTGATAATTTAATAATTATTATTTATCAATAATATTTATTTTAAATTTATTATTTCATTTTATGAGGGTATTTTGAAATTTACATGTTTTGTCGTTATTAATTTTATGTTCGTTCATTCGATATTGAATTTGAATGTTATATAAATATTTTTTACTTTAATAACCTATATAAAATAGAAGCCTTTAGTATAATGTTTAAAGTGATAATTTGTATAGTAAAATAATTAAATGAGAAATATATTTATCATTTTAAAAGAAAGAAAGAAATTGGTTACAATTTTTTTTACATAGGTAATATTTTTATCTTAAAAATAAAAGAGTCTTTTTTTAATTTCAAAATATAATGAAAATATATTAAACTTTTTGTTACTAATAAATGAAACAGTTTATTTGATATAATTGTTATCTAAGAAGTAGTTCATTATTTTTTACTAATATCGAATGGATGAACACAGTATTTTTGAATCCGTTGCAGTTATCTAACGATTAATACGAATCGATTGATTTTTTTATTTCAAATTATCCTAATCAATAGATTTTTTATCGATTTGTATTAATCTACTGGAATTTTTAATCGATTTATATAAATCAATTGACTCATCAATCGATTAATATTATCGATACACCGTCGAAATGTTTGAATACGTGACATTATCTTATTGTGCTATCGCGACTAGAAACTATTTCGTGCTCCACGATACATTTCTCCTTACATTCCGACTAAATAAAAAAAATATATTAAAAATATTAATTTTATTATAACAAAAATGTTTTGTTTTTGCCTTTAGACTTTTTAAATAAAATAATTAATTCAAGTTTTTTTTTTTATTTTGGTTTAATCCTTGACATTTTTTTAATAAGATACAATTTCCATATTATATAGGATTGTCAGATTTTTTCCCATGATGTAAAAAGAAAAAAAACTGAGATATGATTTTTGTATTTTAATATCATTACTTAGGATACTATTTCGAATATGCATTCCTAGGTATACTTAAAGTTTTAGTTTGTCAACGTAAAACAACAACATATTCAATACATTTAAAAAATTAATTAATATTTAATTGAGATAATAATAATTACACTCACATTTCACTGTCCTTTTCAATGTTCACATACAATTTAAGTCCATACTGATTCCTCCAAGGTTCTAGACGATTCCAGATATTTCTAGAAGTTTCCAGAAGTTTCTAGAAGTATTAATCTTCGCAGGTCTTGCAACACTGTTCCTTGTACCGCCGCAGCGCGCACATGTTCATCGCGCGGACGTTCTCACAGTACCGCGATGTGTCTTTGCAAACACCACCTGTTTTAATATTTTTTTTTGCTTTAAAATATGTATATCTTTTTCATATTAAAATGAAAAAAAATTTAAGGTTTTATTATATATATGTATATAATATTATATTTAAAAGGAAGTAGCAACTTCCTTTTAAATATCACACAAACATTTTTATATTGTATAAATAATTGAGCGCAAAGTGAAAATCAAAGGCCTTTGGCGACTAGTTTACCTCCAGTAGTGGGTGTAAAACAAAATGGTGATAGCATTTTTTTCTATTGAAATTTGTAAATTTTTTTTGGTCTACATTTGAATATAAACCTTCTTAATATCTAGCAACGATTGACTGCATTAACGCTACATTCAAAACACATTGAAAATATTTAAAAAAAAATTAGCCAGGGTTTTAAAAGTTAACTAACAGAATCCATTCCAACATTTTTGGAATTTTTGTTTGTTTGTCTGTATGTCTGCTTGTCTGTTTATCGGTTTATGTGACTATGCATCATGTAAAAAGTATACAATATATTTAAGCAACTCTTATACACAAAAATTACAAGTAAATCAAAGGAAGTTTTAGTGTTTATTTCATTGTAATCGCTTCACTCTATCAAAAAATATAAGTATTTAAGTTACCAAGAAGTTTATATTTGATATAGTAGAAATAGATACAAGTAACGCTATTACCTTCCTAACAGTCTAGCTTAATTCGTAATTATTTAACACAGTGATGAGTGTTTTGGTGTACCAAAAGAATAACTAATTAAGTTGTCATTTTGTATCAAATTAAGTACAGATTAAAATTTGTACCTAATGGTGACACAAATACAATAAGTAGTCAATTTTTAAAAAAGAATAGAAAAAATTTTCGGAATTTTCATTTATACGTGCCGTAAGTTTTAACTTCGTAACAAATTTCGTAATTGTATATCAACGGCAAGTATCCGATAGTTATGATAGAAAATGTGACAAAAAACGAAGCGTAAACCCTCATATTTCATCGTCATTTGATTGCGATGATTTAGATAGAAGATAGATTTTATTGTGCTCTAATATAGACTTGAACATTGAGGTATCTAACCTTTAACCGATCTTGTACAAAATAGTCTTAACAGACGGACCCGAGGATTTCGCACCAGTTTCCTGAATAGAGATACATCTCGATTCATGAAACTGGTACGAAATTCTCGGGTCATGAGTACGACTGAGACTTGACCGAAAATGTTGATTATTTTTTATAGATTGTATAAAAATGCCTAAAAACGTGCTTTCTATGTATATTCTGTATATTTCTATGTATATCAATTATATATTTAACTAATAATATATGTTACTAATTTAAAAACTGTACAGGAGCTAATATAAGTTATTTTACAAAGAATATCGTGAATACTTATCCAAATCAATTATTTAATAATTAAGGCTGTTTGTAGTATCTATATTTCTGAAATGAATAACCATATAATTCAAGCGGGCAAAGCCGCGAGCAGGTCGCTAATTTATATTAAATTTGCAACTACCCCAAGTAATTAACGATATTTAGTGTAAATATTGTATTTTATAACTTTCTATTAAACCACGTTGTACAAAATAATATAAAGTTGTGATGAATTATTTAATATATCCTATAAACTTAGAAAGGTTTGAAAACAAACAAAAAGTATCAAAGCAATTTTATCGCGCTTACCTTGTTAATAAAGCGAGGAAGTAATAATAGTTTCTTCCCGTACTCACCGTTAGCGCAGTCCGGCCTGCAGCGGCGCGCGGCGGGCGGGCGCGCGCGCGCGCAGGCGGCGGAGGCGCGCGGGCGGCCGCGGGCGGCGCGCGCGCGCCACACGCAGCGCAGCACGCGGTGCTGCAGCCCGCCGGGGCACGGGCCTCTGCACTGTGGGGGGAAGCACGTCATGTACAGTACGCTCAGCGAGTCATGCCGCAGTAATATTTTAGGGATTTTCTTCATTTTGATTATTTTCCACCCGAGTGGAGAACGCAGAAAAATTCAGTAAATCTTATTCTACCTATGGGTGAACTTACTAAATTTCTTTTTTAACGTTATCTTAATTTCAATTTAATTCACAATTGAAAAACTACATTGTAATTTTATGCTAACGGAAAAATTTTGTAACAATATATTGATAAAAAAATTAGACGAATATACAGTGAGATCAACGAGTTGTGGCATCGGAGAAGCTAACTGCGCGGATTTCCTCTTAGTTAAGTTAAGCTTAGTAAGTTCGGTGCGACGCCAGATAACTTCCACGTGTGTGCCCTTGCTGTAGGCCCTTTTCGAATGCATTTTTCATTTGGGGGGGACGAGCAGTATAGCGTACCGGTGCACCCTGGGTGACGAGTATTACTCACAAGATCCGTCCTTAGATAATGATTGCTCGTCGACGGATAATCCGACGCGGCGGTGTTCCTATTAGTAATTGTTCTGATCAGCAGAGGACACAATGTGAGTAAGTTTGGGGGTGTGCGTGGTGTGTACTCACACTACCTCCACGCAAGTGCATTTATATGTGCCAGCGCCGACTATATCGGAACTCCACTGGTGGTTGCGGTCACGTCTCGTAATCATAAGTGGAACCGACAGTCTTGCCTTTACACCCGTGGCGTATTAGACTTAGGGGCACTGCTTGGATGGACCGTTTCTCCCCCATACTCGTGGGAACAATATGGATAATGAAAAACGAAACCCAACAAAAGACGATAATGTGGGAGTTAGAGAATCTGCTTCGAACTCGGGAGATGTACGGCGTCTACGACGCAAGCGTAAAACGGTTAGAGGAGAAGGTTATTCTGCCACAGAAATCGAAGTAATGCACGGCTCTAAGTGTCATACATCGAGGAGGGTTAGGCCCGCGAAAACACGCGGCACTGGGCCAGCACGTGCGCGTAGAGGGCAGTAAAATTGCAAAATTTTTGGTTTTAAAGGAAACAAAAATTTTGTATTTATTGAATATATATATTTTCCTACCTTACTCCAGGGCCCCACGACCCACACGGCTTTGCAAGGCTCCGCCTCGCGCCTAGTTCTGTCCGGCATGGCGCTGTACACGCACGACGCGTCGGGCAGCTCGGTGCCGTTGCTGGCCACGCACTCCACGCGGCGACGGGTGATAGCTATATAGTGATATACTATGAGTTGAACTCTTCGTTAACATTTCTTATGTTTTGCCTTAACTTTAAATACAAAATAGCCTTTTTAAATGTCAATTTCATTTAGTACGCAGCAGTAAAATTGTTATTTCAGTGTTTAAGGTTCATCTGATGTATAAATAAAAAGATACATTTAAAGTATAAATATACAATTTTGACGTGTAATAATATGAAAATCAATAAAACATATGAATGAATACTAATATATAGACAATATAATTTAATAATCCAAATAGTATTTTGCAAATACTTTTCTATTGAATAATAATAATAATAAAGCACGAAAAGCAAACTGTCTTCCAAATGGGATCTTTACCTTAACACAATATGGTCTATATATAGCCACCCTATCTCGACCCAATATTCGACACAATATTTCCAGATCTTTCAACCAGTCAACCAACTAACCCACTTCAAATTTATAACATTAATATAGGTTTACCGGTACCATATCACTTACCGGTACCACTAGGTAAGCATCTAGTCGACGACCAGGCACCAGTTCTCCAAGACGCGCATACGTCGCTCGCGCAATCTCTTATAACGACTGGTGGTACCAGCCCGCGGGAGAGGCAATCGTTAGTTTCCACTGTGGTTGTTCGGTTTGCTATTTTGTGCTGAATGGAAAGAATACAGAAATTGTTTTATAGAAATTAATATAATTCAGATTGTTGAGTGATGTGCGAATGTTTGACTTTAAACGATGGCTATGGGTTCGATCCCCATTTGATTATGATCTCAAAAAACATTTACTGTAATTTACATTGTGAATTGAAAAATTTTGTTTATTTTTTTTATTAGATACGCTTCACTGTTCTTCACATAATTTCTTTCATTTCAATTGACAAATCAAAATTTTCAATTCAAATCAATATTTTGTAATTTGGATGAGGAAATGTATAACTATTTTCTTATAATAATAACTTTCAATTGAGATTTATATGACTAAGGAGATTATATAAATCAGAAATTCTTGTTAAAAATGGTGGTGTTACTTTTAAGCATTTACTAATATATATTGTAGGTACCCCTGAATATATATTCCTTTTAAAATATTTTTTTCCTTTTAGTAGGCTGTCGTATTGGATTTAGAATGATGTCACTTTGCTAACCATCGGTTGCATTGCCAAACCAAACGTGTATACCAAAATTTCAGCTCAATCGGTTGGAGATAACCGGTTTAAAATTCATTGGTAGATCCAGTTCTATATGTATGTATCATGTAATAATATAAGTTAACAAAGTTGAGCCTTTAATACAATTAGGGGACAATCACTTCACATATATAGGTAGAATGTCACAACACTAGGTTACCTGCTATGCGGGAAAGAGCGTGAAATTGCTATTTTTGACAGAGACTTAATTAGATTATCTCAAAAAAATTTTAAAAAAATCTTATTTTACACAATATACATAATATGCACACATCTTCCAACTTCATATAAACTTTACACACTGTACCGATAGCAAAGTAATATTAAAATTGAACGTTAAATTAAATTTTCATATTCATGTAATATTGGAAAAGTTTTGCATCTCAGTTAAATAGTTTCACTGAGTTTCTTGAGTTGGAAGTTTACATTCATTAAATTCAAATCTGGATCAGCTTTATATAACGAAGCGAACCATTCGTATATAAGAGTATTTTTTGTAAATTCTAAACTTTAAACTTATGTTTTTTTTTGGTCAAGTAAGTATTTTCTTTGACTTATAACAGTTTTATACATTTTCTAAGAACTAGTGGTATAGATATTGGTCCACTAGCTTTTGCTAGAGAACTAATGTAGTTTTTAATAATTATTATAGTTTAAATATAAAATATTGTTCATATATTGCGTATTAAACGAATTTATAGCTCTGAATGGTATTTATAATTAAGACAAAGGTTGTGGTATTTGAAACAAATGAAGAAAAGACGGAATGTACAATCAATTTAAATGGTAACAATTTAGTGGATAAATTTAGAACAAGTGAATGAAGTGTTATATTTGGGAAGTATGTGCAGTAGACATGAAAAATACGAGATAGAACAAAAGATTTATGAAGGAAAATTGAGCGGTAAGAGAGAGAAGAAAGAAACCTCGGTTGACCTTCGAAAACACAGTATTTAAGATACTATAGGAAGGTTACGTAAAAAGCATGAGGACTCCCGGACGCATAATGACAGTGGACGAGGCGAAAGAGATACTTAGAGACCGTAGCGTTTGCCGCTCCGTTCTCTGACTGTTCTGCTAGGGATACAGCGTGAAGCTCAAGTTACATTTTAAGATGGATATTGAACCCATAACAGCTGGAGATGATTGAGCCATATAACCACTTCACTAATAGGCGTGTCTAAAATATAAATTGGATTTTAATATTTTTTTATCCAATGACTATTTTATAATTATATCTATATTAAGTAGATTAAACTATAAATATTAACGCGTATAATTAGAAATATTATTTAAAATACAGCTTCACGCATTTACCCATACCATCAAGGTAGGTCCAGGGAACCTAATGTAAAGACACAATTTTTTCATTATCTGCTCCATTTTCATGACATTGCCTGCTCAGTGGCGGAGTTAAACGCCACACTTTGCCTATCAGAGCGGGGAAAAGAAAATAATTGAAAAACGAATCCATAATTATCGTGATTAGTTACACGTTTGTGCCCTCAATGGCGTCTTTGTAATATAAAAAACAAAATTGAATCGACAACCCTTGGCTTTCAACTTAATCTCAGCTACAAATATTTCCAGACGTTTTAATAAACGTAAAAATATGAAAAAGTATAATAAAAATTTAAAACAACACAACCTCTTGAGGATTTCATCAAATTAGTTTAATTAAGCTTAAAGAACCCAATTTAGTTTTATTATTATAACTGAGAAGAACAGATAGGGGAAGGATTTCTGACTCTAAATGAGTTGAATTAACAATTCGTAATTTCGTTTTGTATGGATTTCCTATTAATATTATTTTTTGTAGTATCAAGTTTTTCTATTAAGGATAGGTACATATTCTTTGATTAAAGCTGAAATGGACAAGCAGAAAATTATAAAAATATAATATGATTTTAATTAGAATTTTAGTATAACTTACTTGACAAACAGCGCCTCTAATTTGATGGCCACTCTGACCGCAAGGCGCGTTACACGACGACCACTCTGTCGTCATCCAAGCGTATTCACTTATATCTGATGCTGTGTAGCTGTTGAACAAATTTAATGAAATTGTGTCAACGTACCAATTAGCCCTAATTTTAGAACAAATATTAATGTACTTTTAGAAAACAAACAAAAAAAAGAACGTACGGCTTCCAAGAGGTGCGGGTTCAAAGGTACAGGGACTACGTTCCAATATTTATAATGTTTTCTAAAAAGTATTTTTCATTCCCAAGGAATAACACTTTCAAAATACAAAACAATATTCATCTTATTAAAAAAAGGTAAAATAAGAAAATACGACGAAATAAGGTACAGATTCAGATAGACAGAATGTCTGCAGAGTATTATTGTATTATTCGATTCAAATAAGAAACAATTAAAGTGGCTCGTTTCAAATATTTCAAAAAATAAAAACATTTCAATCTATTGGTGCAAATGTACGAATGAAAGTTTTTAACTTCTTGAGAATTTTAATATAGATAATATCTATAGGACTAAATACTGCTACATGCCTTAGCTTTTACAAATATGCTGCTTTTACAGTGCGTAGGGAACGGTAAGTCTTAATACTAGATTCCTTGTGCTTTTCCGGCTATGCTGGAAAAATTGTGAAGCTGCTGTTTTTTAAGCTCGTGTAATTACAAACGTGATCTTACCGTTTCTCATCCTCAGTTGTAGTCTCTGTCAAATCTCCAACATCTTTTTTAAAACTTTCAGCTTGACCTTCTTCTATCGTATTCTTATTGTAATCTTCATTCACAATAATTATATCCGAATCGTCATCTTCAGGGAACACTATTTGTTTGTTTTGTAAATTGACTACTTGGGCCTGACTCGGTGTTCCGTAGTTCTGATACATTATGACAGGATCTACCATCCTTTGACCTCTTGAGTTACCAATTGTATGGAAATTCCAGAGCATCTGAACAGATCAATGAAAATATTGTGATATATTTCTTTTAAAATTAATGATTTTTGAAAACCAAGATGATTCAAACATTTTAGAAATAAAATCAAACATGGACCAAATTTTAGAAAAACAAAGTAAAAAAAATGATTTTTATGTAGTACCTGTTAGTATGGAAAACCCAGACATTTTAAATTCAAAAGCAAGTTATGATGTCGAAAACTCGTTAGATGAACAACTTTATTTGTGTAAAAAAATCTTATTTATTTTCGAAAGCAAACAAAAGTATCTACAGTAATATGTACAATGCTGAATAAACAACTAACGATTTGAAACACTATATTTACTTACAGTAGTAATACAAACAAAATAAGAATAGTACCTAAAACTGAAATGTTTTTAACGAAAAATGTAAATATTCCCATATTCCGCGTATAATACACAGCAACAACCGAAAGCAAACAAACACAGTTATTCACGTATCTAACACTTCTACGTTTCTGTTTTATATTTATTACACTAAAAACGTCTAAAAGTAACCATAAAACTTGACATGCCACGAAAATGGAATCTAGACCCAAATGTGAAGAACCTAAGGCCATTCAACCAATGCCCATGCACTCTGTAGCGTCTCACCTGAAGTTGCATTACAAGGTAATGTAAGCACGGCAATAGCCTGGACGAGGCGCTTCGGTTTGGTGGAAGTATGTGAGATGAGACAGCACTCTCCTTTAACGTCCGAGCAGCGTGTAAAAGTTTTATTTTAATTGAGATTCTTACAGACATTTTTTACTCACATATTTATTTCGTGTGTATATTTGTGGTTTTAGAAAAGTTTCAAATTATTATAAATTTCTTATGTATATTTTTTTCGTTGATCGTACGAAAAATAATATTTTTAAAATGAAGATAAAACCGTAGACTACAATAAAAAAAAACAATACTAAAATTATAAAGATTCATTTAGTTCATTTGGTGGAACTAGCTAATCTCAAGCAATTTTTTTATAACAGTCTATCCCTATTTCTTTTGGTCAGAGTTACCTCGTGCGCTTATAATGTGGTATGGGGGCGAACTCACAAGTGAAAGTTATTTTATAAATTTAAAGGACATTTGTTTTATTTATTTATTTAAATAAATAGAAAGTCAAGTGTTGTAAAGTTAGAAATACACGAGTTAGCGAGTAACCAACCTAGTCTACCGTACCTTAAAATATAAATCGTATGCGAATATAACGTACTAGTTTTAATAATTTTATAACGTCTATTCTACATATATATATAAATTAATGTGGAATTTAAAATCAAATTTTACAACTAAATTAATATTTTGAATAAATATTTTACTAAGAGGTAGACTAAAACATATGATATAAAAATATTTTTTAAAACTTTTGACTTCTTTGCATACAGCCTTTTGTCAGTGGAGCCGGGAACCACGCTTTACTTAACATTTAACTTAGCTTTCATTTTACATTCTGGCGTATGCTTTATTCTGCGTAAAGCAGAGAGATCAAAACTATCGTAAAACATGACATTATCATGACACTCTGTTTTCTGTAGTGATGGTCCTCAAATAAAATCTTTTATCTTTACGCACATTATCATCCGAATATTTTCGAACACACAGTCAATGTATGTGTGATATTTCCTAATAGCGTCACTAAGACGTACATTTTTAATACTATAAAATCTGTACATAAAGATCTTGGTTTAATAAAATTCTGTCTTTTATGAATTACATTTTTTGTTCTTTCAAGCTAAATAGATATTGTATGACCATAAAAAGACTTGAAAAACTTGATCCATATTTTAAAAGACTTGATCTATATTTAAAAAAAATTAGAGGCCGTCGTGGCGCATGTTTGACTATGAACGTAACGGTTGTAGGCTCGATTCCCACTCAGGAGAGTTAATTATTACTTAATAACCAGCGAAGAGCGTCTTACCACTAGGTTAAGATAAGAATAAGAATCACATCCTTAGTGGTCTATCAATGTTCTGATTGTCTTATTACATACTACGTTATCAGGAAGCTTTAAGTATCACTTTAATGGTTCATGAGTTCCACATTCTAAGCTTTGCGTAGTTTTTCGTAGTGTTGTCATGTTAATTTTTACTTTTTAAGACATGTTTTTAAATATATTTAAATCTTTAAAAAATATATGTATTTGTATTTTCTTATCAATTAACTTATATGGATGGTTTTATTCAAAATATCTTATCTAATACTTCGTGGACTGGCTGTGCGTCAGACTTAATCAGATTTTGCATGCAGTGGTACGAGATCAAACATATATTCGAAGTCCATAAAAACTAAAGAACAAAATAATATTTTAGGACCGTGTTTGCTACAAATTTATTACAAGATTTTTCTAGACAAAAACCACTGATATTTTGAAATATAAAAAACCTAAAAGGGGTTTTAACCCACTTCCTTAGACTATTAAAAAACCGTTACCCAACTCTCATGAAGTCACCTTTTAAATATTATTCTATATTTTTCATACAAATGTAACATTATACTTAGATCTATACATTTCTGATTTTTGTTTATGATTTTCATCATATTTCCTTTTATAATAAAATAAAATAAAATATAGTCCTCTATAGAAGTTTCATGAATTCGTATTCGCTTCTTTTGTACATTTTTTTAATTAAAATTGTATTAAGGCTAGCAATATTACTTATGGAATATAATTTCTATGAAAGTGCTGTATTTTTGTTGTTCTCTTGAATAAAAGTGTTGCGTTTTATGTTTTATCTATGCGTAGTAAAAGAAGGAAATACTCGTCTGGTGATTTTTTCGCTTACCTTTTGTACGGTTAGTACGATGTGCTGCTTATATTTAGGTATATATATATATATATATATATATATATATATATATATATATATATATATATATATATATATATATATATATATATATATATATATATATATATATATATATATATATATATATTGTTCTTTTTTGACAGTGGAAGACAAAGTGAACTTGGGAAACTAGGGTTAAAACACTCCGTTTCCCATTAAGACATTTTCATTTTCCACATTCCGCAGAATTCTTGAGGCGTGTTGAGTTGCTGATCTCAACGCCGCGCTTTGTGTCTTTACCAGAGTCAGGAAATGAAAGTATTAAATATTTCATTCCTCCACAAATGTTGCGTGTATAGTCGCTTATTTGTATCCCTGAGTCACAATGGCCTCTTTTTATTTAATATTAATTGTTTTAACTTCACGAATCAGACCAGTCGTAGCGCGGCGGCACGAAGTGTGACTGTAAAACCGACTGGTTGTGGGTTCGATCTCCACTCGAAGAGATGAAATATTTACTTAAATTTATATATCCATTTCTACGCTCTGTGCCGAGGCAAAGCGCGGCGTTGAGTTCTGCCACTCAACACGCAATGTCTCCAGAATTCGGCAGAAAGAGGGGAACGGAGTGTCTAATACACTAGGTTCCCTCTGCCTACCCTGCTGTGGCGACGACGGCTTCTATACATTTAACTGAATATTTCAATATTATTTTCCAAAAATAACAAAATCTGGCAACACCATTCTATCATATAATGATTTGCTATCTTCTGTAATTCAGCTAAGTTCAACAATAAAATGGGCACAGTAAACTTTATAGCCGACTTTATAGACGTAATAAAATTATTATTGAATGTGTATTATACTAGTGGGCTTTAGAGGTCGTCTGTGTCAAGGGCTTTTGAAGGAGCGTTAGAGGTTTTTATTTTATTCGTATAAATAATACTTTTGGTTGTTTTAGAGCTCATTTAGAAGGGTAATTTTACTAGTTTGGGGAATTCGTTTAAAATTTGAGGAAGCCAGTCGTCAAATCGACTGGTCGCGGGTTCAATCTCCACTCAAGGAAGTGATTTATTTATTTACATTTATATTTTCATTTCTTCGCTCTGGGTTCGAGGCAAAGCGCGATGCTGAATCCCACCACTCAACATGCAATGCCTCCAGAACTCAGTGGAAGGTGGGGAACGGAGTGTCTTAACACTAGGTTCCCTCGGCCTACCCTGCTGTATAATAGAACGTCTAGCTAATTTTTTTTTAGTTTTTTTTATTCGAGATACTTCTTAGCGGTGAAAGTAGCACCTAGTGTTATAAGATTTATAAATACTAAGTCCTAGAAAAGTACTATTTATATGTATTATACTAGTGGCCTTCAGAGTTCTATTTATATTTCTTTAATTTATTTTTAGCCACGTAGTTCCCTTGTATGGCAGAGTAAGCAGAAATAGCCTAGTGTTCATATACTCTATTCATAGTTCACTTTGTAGAGCTTGGAGTATTTCATATTAATATTTACGTAAATAATACATTTGAAAAGCAAATATAATAAATCATAATTCAAATGTCACTGTGTAAAAGTGAGATATCACGTGACTGTAAATATTATGATAGTGGGTTCAATTCCAATTCAGGTTATGATTATCCCCGTTCTGGTAGATACCTCTGCCTACTAGAAAATTGTTCTGTAGTGTTTCTTGCATTGGTTCTTCTCAAAGCAGAGTACCAGAGTGGAGAAATGAAAATCTTCGTTCCTCGAATGTGAACCGAAAACACAACCATGGCGTTTACAGTCGCACGCCTACGATCACGACGGCCTCATTTCTTTATTAATCAAAATATATATAATTATGTATATCCATATATACTCACAAACAAACAAAACCAGATATCTTCGTTACTTTGATATATGTAATATGAAACATAAGTTCGTCGTTCTGTCTATTTGAAATTCAATAGTCTCTTTTACAGTCACATATACTTTATACTGTGTAATAATAAGTGTAGTCGTTATATGTTATGCGCGTTCGTGAATCATGAAGTGGAAGAGTATTTCAAATTTTTCTTGCTCATACCTAAATGGGATGTAAAAGTACTTTCGTATTTTCTACTTTAATGTATGAACAATGTATGGCTGAGGGCGGTAATTGTAGGTTCCATTCCCAGTTTCTTAGATTTTTGAGCTATCAGTATTAAAAGCAGAGATCAAATTTAATAGAAATATTTATTGAAAATAAATTATTAAAAAAGTGTAGTGTGTTTACGCTGAAACTTTTACGCTGATGTACGATGATATACTCGTAACAAGGATTTTTTTATTAGCTTCACGCTAAAAATCTAGCGTTAAGGCAATCCGTCCCCATTTCCCGCTCAAGAGAAGGCGTTGCGTGTTGAGTGGAGAAACTGAACGTCGCGTTTTGCCTCGATCGCAGTTTCCTCAAGTGATGATCGAACTCACTACCAGTCGCATTTACAGTCCCACGCTACTGCCACTGCGCCACGACTTGCCTCATACATATATAACAAGGAAATGCTTACTATTTTACACAAATTAGACCTATCGACACTACAATTTGAAATGTAACTGTTTGCTTGTTACTCTCGTTACCGCTCAGACTCAGTGCGAGCGCTCTAATCTATTGTAATCAAATTTGCACTAAACGTATAGCATTCGTGACATTGTCGAGTAGTTAACAAGTATCTCATTTTGCACGCAATGGTTGTGGGTTTGGTTTCCAATTACAACAAATATTCGATTTTTTAAGAAAATGTATAAGAATTTGAAAGTACAAACCATCCAAGAGGCGTGGGTTAGATCCTGCTGCGTTAAAAAATCAAATGCAAATCGCAACGTAGCAGACGTTAAATTTATTATACGTTTTCTTAAAAGTATTTTACTTTCCTTTCCTTGTGTGGAATAATACTTTAAAAATTGTTAAAATATTTTTAGTATTCTAATTTGACGATGCGTGGCCCCGAGTCAGTCAGTTGAGTCAGTCATTGAATACAAAAAGAAGATAATAATAATGAGCGGAATATGAATTAATGTGGCGATTGGGGATGTACAATTAGTACCACCTAGTTGGGTAGTAATATTTTTTTTTCAGCTTCACGCTGTATCCAGCATGTTGCAGGATAGACGGAGGGAGCCTACCGACAAGACACTCAGCTTCCCATTTTCTGTCTAATGCTAGGGGCATTGCGTGTTGAGTGGCTGAACTCAACACCGCGTTTTGCATTTCCATCACCATTACCAGAGCGAAGAAATGAGAGTGGGAATCGAATCCACAACCTGTCGCATTTAAAATCCCACGGTTGTGCCCATGAATAGTTCATAT
Organism: Heliconius sara; assembly: GCA_917862395.2. Lineage (NCBI taxonomy): Eukaryota > Metazoa > Arthropoda > Insecta > Lepidoptera > Nymphalidae > Heliconius > Heliconius sara. The sequence continues at coordinate 1,294,948 of OU860789.1, read as the reverse complement.
TTTCCCCACTGTAGCAAAGCGCGGCTTTGAATGACGTCACTAAACATGAAATGTTTTGAAATTCAGGCGTAGGCGTAGTGTCAGGCGAAAGTGTAGTCTCATCATTAGGTACCAATTACATATTATATACGGGGAAAAAGGTCAAACGGTTTTTTATAATATAACTTCATTATATTTACTATCAAGAAACCAGTGGTTTTTTAGGGTTTCTCTGCCTACCGAACAAAATTGTGAAGAATAACTAAATGAAAAAGATACATTGTCTTCTTTACTATAATATCGTACATCAAATAAAAAATACAGATTAAACATAGGCACAAAAGTACTTCAAAAGCACTACACAACAAAGAAGCCCTAGAATTGTATTATTCAGAAAAATTCTTTAGTCCACATAATACAGTACGGTGGACGAGTCGTGGCCGCCTTAAAATTAGGTTTTCGAAACTTTTGCTCATTGTTCACTCGGGAAGAAAATAATCAAAAGTAAGAAAAATCCTAGAAAAATCGGCGCAGCCATCTACAACTAAGTTCACGTCGGCCACGACTCGTCGACCATGCTGTACTAGAGGTATATATTTCATAGTTCTAAGTTCAAGCACTCTATATTCAAGCCTCGTAAAGGAGATTTACTATTTTCATTATTTCGTAGAAGACGAGTTATATAATGTATTTTATTTATATTATACCGATATTGTATTTGCTATCGTTCTTATATTTATGTTTAATAATAGACAAGTACAAGATTTACGATTTAGTGACGGCTTTTATTGGAAGATTCCATTTAATGGATTGTGATTTTTTGCTTTTTGGAGGTCGTCTGGACTATAAACGCGACGGTTGTGGTTTCGATTCTTACTAGGGTGAACGAATTATTTTAGTTCCCTCGCTCTGGTAGACAAAGCGCGTTGAGTTTAGCCACTCAGCGTGCAATGTCTCCAAAATTTTGCGTTGAGTGAGAAAGAGAATGTCTTAACACTATGTTCAATCTGTAGTGTTTTGAGATTTGTGTTGCCTTATTGGTTTAGGTCAAAAGATTAGTTGCATAGTTATATAAATAATTGTAAAGAAAATAAATAATGTATAAATTTGTATATAAGGTACACTTTATAATGTATATAAAATTTTTATTTTAAAGCTTTTTTTTAAATAATTTTATTGTAATTTTTGCTGGATAATTTTGGATTTTAGCAAACTTTCCAGATTTTTTTATAAAACCATGTTTTTTTCAGGATTTTATACAATAAAAAACCAAATTATTATAAACATATACTGAATATATATTTAAACACAATTTTACAGGTTTATCTCTGTCATAGTGAAATTGAAAGTACATAAAAATAGTAAAAACAATATATTATAAAATACATACACATACACAAATACAGATAAGAAAAGGAAAATATATGACTTGTAAGTGAAAATAACAATAATTTCCATATCATGTATACAAGAAGATTTTTACATAATTTCTTTACTGAAATAGTATTAATACATTCTTTAAAAAGAATTAACTTAATATTGATAATAATAAAAAAAGAAAGAAATCTATAAAAATTATTTAGGTAGTATCGCTTACCTCATTATCGTCATATATAGTTTCCCTCGCTTGAGAATTAAAACTCTGTACAGGTTTGGCGGTCGTCGGGCTCCCGTATAACGCGTCTCGCACTTTATCTATTTTACCTGTAAATAATGTGATAATTATTTTTTTATCTAAAATTTTTTGTAAAATACCAATTTATGTAAAATACGTATCTATAAAATTAAAGAAATATAAAGAAAAATTGAGTAGGCATATACATATAACCTAGTCTTAAGACTTATTGTTTTCTTTTTTTTGTTCAAATTAATATTGACATTCCGTGTCAAGTGGCGAAGCTTAACGCCATGCTACTACAGCATTGTAGAAGGCGGGGGAAATATTCAAAAAAATCTGTCATATATGACACACGAAATAGTGGTTTGCGTGAAAAGAATTAACTTGATGTTGTATTATTTATAACCTTCCTTATTATTAGCTATGCAACACCAAAATATGTTTCCTACTCGTACCAGTAATTTCTGTGATTAGATTCATGAAATTAACCAAACAGACTCCCTCCTTAATATTAAGCGCGGTATGGTCGACGATTCATGACAGTCCCAAATATAGGCTTGACCTTCGCACAAGTACACTCGAGAAGAAAATAATAAACAGTAATTTATTTTTAGAAGAAAATAATTAACAGTAATTTAATATTTTCTTCTCGAGTGTACTTGTGCGAAGGTTGACCTTGCTTGCTGAGGCTTGAGCCTATATTTAGGACTATCGTGAATCGTCGACCATAAAATAAAATAAAATCGGCAGTTAACTTCACGACGATCACAACTGTCCGTACTGTAAAGACATTTATTTATTCTAGGCAAGAGTAAAATAAAAACTACACTATCCCCCCTAGTTAACCAAAAAACAAATGAAATTCGTTGGATCTCACCTTTGCTCTTACTCTTGTAGCTCTTCTTCTGGTCGGGCGGGCGCTGCTCGTGCGACTGGTCGTCGGACGCGCCGCCCACCATGGCGCGGTAGCGGCCGTCCGCTCTGCTTGTTGGTGTACGACGTATGTTAGTTTTATGTGCATTATTTATGCTATTTATATGGAAAAATTATAATGCGATAACTTAGTTGTTCATTGTCATATATGTACTTAAAATGTTATCATTTCGATGTGATAAATAAAGTGATATATATAATTATAGCAGGGTAAATAGAGGGTAGTGTTAAGACACTTCTTTCGAGTTCTTTCGTCTTGTTAACAGAGTGCCAAAAATTCAAATATTAAGTTGTCCCATTTACAGATAGATATCATTATTTTTTTGCGGCATTAAAACGCTAGATTTAAAAAAATATATTCAGCTTCGATTCGCTACTCTAAATCTAAAAAAAAAACATAAACATAATAATAAAAAGAAAACTAACCTATCAGACAAAGGTGAAGACGGTTCATCCAAGGCCTTGTGTCGTTCGATCTCTTCACTAGACGGGAACTCCCCTGGTCGAGGCTTCACTAGTAATGTGAGGTTAGCGCTGGAACGTCCCGCGACGCACGTGTAGACGCCGTGGTCGCGGAGAGATAGTGATGTTATACGGAGAGCGCCCTTCGGAAAAAATATAAAAAACATAGTGGAATTTAAAATAAAACAGCTTACACAAATTGTTATTTTTAACAATTTACTTACATTTATATTTTCTTTGCTCTAGTGTTGAGGCAAAGCGCGGCGTTTAGTTCGCCACTCAGCACGCAATGCTCTCCAGAACTTGGCGGAAAGTTGGGAATGAAGGGTTAACACTAAGTTTCCTCTGCCTACTTTGTTGTGTGCGGGATACAGCGTGAAGCTGATTTAATTTACAATATTGTATTAGGGAAAGTTGTCCGTATATTGCTAAAAAGCATATTGCCGAAGTAGTTTTTGGGACGGTTTTATTTATTTTATCTTCACATATCTCTTATATACAGTAAGGTAATTAAAACTACTATTACGGAACTCCGAACGTTCTCCATTCACTGCACATTTTAAATACATTGTGTTGAGTAGTGAAACTCAACGCCGATCTTAATTTTAAAATTAGAAATATTGGATTCGAATCTACAACAACGCGTTTAATCAAAATATACAAACTGCGCTATGACGGCGTATTAAGCCATGAATACCAAAAAGCATTATATTGTTATATATAAAAAAAAAAATACGAAAAAAAATCACTCGGAAATTTTTAAGATCTTGAATGAATTGCATTCACAGCGGTCCAATTATAACGGAATACCTATTTCGTTTATCTATAAATGTACAAAAAATACACCAAAATAGGTCAAGCCGAAAAATTTAAACAAATTCAGAAGAAATAGGCTTTTTTGGTTATTTTATCGAATGTTATTGATCGTTAGGTTTGAATGTGGGCCTCTGCTATACGATATGATGATAATGTATGGAAATTTATACTTTTATTTTCTGTTATTAATAAATTTACTCTTTTTTTGTAGAGTAAAGAGAGAATCTAGTATCAAGTCACATTTTTCCATTTTCATGATGTATAGAATATTTATAAATTATTGCACAGATTTTCATATACCACTTCAAAATAAAAAATATAGTAAATGAAAAAGCATTGTCTTGATTATTCTATAAAATAGCAAGATCATCGCTGATCTTCAAAGAGTTTAGACAGTTTATAATTATCGGGGCGAAGTGAAAAGGAAGCGAAGCTCCTCTAGTACTGGTACCACAAACAAAAAAGAAGTAGATTTCATATAAAATAATATTATGACCCGTTTTCATTTTCCGTGCGTACGTATATAGGGATTTAAAAAACCCAGCGCTGTTCGCGTTTATTAAAATACTTCCAAAAAGCCTTTCATAGAGTTAATTAACCTGAATATGTTGAACAATAGTTTGCATAAGCTCTGTTACGTACGAATGCTGTACTCGGCTAGAGGTATTTATTATTGAATGTCGAACTTACATACAATTTGAATGTTATATTTAATTATAGTTAGCCTATTTAGTTATAGTTAACTAGGTATTTTTGACTGTGGTTGCAGTTTTAGTTAACTATTTAGCAAAGCGAAATTTGTTTGGGTTAAAAAGTTCCATTGTAGCTCGTTTCATTGTTCGTAAAATATTGACATTAAAATAAATTTACAAAGTTACTAGGAATTTAATATTATTTAGTATTGGGAATTATGGCGAATTGAATAAATTTAAACCAGGATGTTTTAATTACATGTGATGGCTCAAATTATAATTACTAACAGAGTTTTTAAAAGTCATTTGTTGAATAGCGTAATTCAACGCCGAGCTCTGTCTTGTCAAAACAGAGTCATGCAAGTAAATCATTTCTCAGAGTTCAAAGATTTATAATCATTAACCCCGCGAGGTGCCACAGATATGTGTTCCTGAGGTATGGCTAACGGAAGCCCAACTTCACCAATGAACCAAAATCGAACTACAACTTTATTTTCTAAAAACGTCTTGTTTAATAAATTTAAAATAACAATTTAAAAATTATTATTATCATCCTATCCCTACGCATTAATCCACAATAAATTCCAAAATAATTCGACCAACCCCAAATTCCCTTAAATAATAAATAACTGTATATAATATATTTATTTAAATAACGTGAATAGATAAACGCCTGATAACAAAATGTTTTTGCGTCTATAATTTACGACGTTTGGTCCCAACAGTTGATATCTTATTCCAGAGCAGCTCAGGGCCGTTCAAGATGAATTATTTAATGTTTAGTTTGACCATTTCTAGTTCTAATTCTAAATTCTTATTAATATTTTCATATTAATGTAAGTTGCGACGTTGAGTTCCGCCACTCGACAACGCAATGCTTTAGAATTTAGTGGAAAATGGGGAAAAGAAGTTTCTTAATTGGAACGAGTGTACTAAGTTTCCTCTGCCTACCATACGCAGCGCGGTATACCCCGTGAATATAAAAAAAAATAAAAATAAGATAATCAGCCTATCAGTATGAGTAATGATGATATCGATTAATGATCATGAGAATTCGATATTTCATAAGTCCGAGGTTGCGTTGAGCGCCATTTATTGCGTAATTTTCTCTTTTAAAATGAACAAAGAATTTTCTTCAATATTCATAAATTTTATGTTTTTTTTCTTTCTTTATCTATATGCTGTTATGAATTATATATATTATGGTCAACTTTGTTAGAACAATGTGATCATTGAAAATACAATTCTTCAAAGAATAGACGACACAAAACTCTACAGTTGCTCTTTTAAAGAAAAAGTGTTCACAATGTTTTCGCTAGAAACAGATCGTCCTTTTGAGTGAGTTGGTAAAAAGGGAATATTTTTTATCTATTCTATTCCCTTTTTATAGGGTGTGGCGTATAGCCGCAGGTATTTTGTCTATTTATGTTTGTTAAAATTTAAAGATATACTGATAAGATGTAATTACTTTTCTACTCAAATTGTATTTACTGAATTAAATGTTAGGATTATTTACTAATATTTATATTAAATATGCCGTTATATTTAAATATCTGACTTACATTTATAGAGGTTGCTGTACCTAAAAGAACATCATTCAATGTTGTTTCCGATTAATGATTATCTACTATGCTGGTTTGTTTTCGGTTGAAACGAAACCACAAAAAGCACAAGCAGTACAAGTAGTGTAGATGCAACGATTATGGGTTCTTTTCCTACTCGCGAGAATGAAATATTTAACATTTTCATTTTCTCATCCTTAAAAATTATAGTATTGAATCGTATTGTATTCGAACTCACAATCTTCACGATTATAATTGAATATATTTTAAAAAGTATAATAATTAAAATAAAAAAATAGGTATCTAACTTTGGCAAAACCTGTTAAAGCCAAGTCCAAAAGCCGATAGTTAACAAAAACTTTGCTTCAACAAACTAATTGACAGTGAGCTAAATGAATTAGTTGATTCCAAGATAGTTTCGAGATAGGGGTGGAATACTGAATTAGGCAAATTGTATTTTGTGAATGTGCCCTTTATATTTATTATTATAAGAATGAACGAGAAAAAAACTTATATAATAAATATGATTATATATGTAGATATTTTTTGTAATTAACCCACTACCAAAATAGGAGTAACTATAAAAACAATACAAATAAGTAAAATATCTGTTATTCTGATGAATTAGCTATATTAATGTAAAGTTTCATCTAAATTCGTTTAGTAGATTTTGCATGAAGGTGGAACTAACATACATGTTCACAAACTTTGACATTATTCAAATTCAAATTCAAATTCAAAATATTCTTTATTCAAATAAACTTTTGTAAGCACTTTTGAATCGTCAAATGAAAATATAGACAAAAAAAAAAGCTACCACCGGTTCGGAAGGCAGTTCTGCTGAGAAGAGCCGGCAAGAAACTCAACAGTTGCTCTTTTCAAAGTCATTGGCATAATATATAATTGTATTACATAAACTTACAGATATCCTGCATTACATTCAATAGACATTAATTCCATATATGTTTATCTTCTAAATATTCTTGAACAGTGTAATAAGCTTTACTTGTTAGTATTTTTTTCAAGGTCACTTTAAATTGTGGTAGTGGCAAACTAAGAATACACTGCGGAAGTTTATTATATACACGTATACTCAGACCCATAAAAGATTTTTTAACTTTTTGGAGGCGAAAACTTGGCGTAACAAGTTTATCTTTGTTTCTGGTTCCTATCGTATGTATATCACTATTTTTACTGTGACGCTGTACCTTTTGCCGGACAAACAGAATATTATAATATACAAATTGTGAAGCAACTGTAATAATACCTGCATCTTTAAAAACATCTCGCAGAGAATCTCTAGCTCATTATAATATTATTACTTAATATTGAATTAGAAATGTATATTTTTTTAATATAATAATAACTTACCTTCTTAGAAATCTTATATTTCTTGGATTTACTAATAATCTGGTGGTCTTTAGCCCATTGGATTTTAGTTCGGTTGTATCCTTTCACTGGACATTTAATTTTCACTTGCGTTCCGTAGAATATTGTAGCGGAGCCACCCACTTTGACTGTTACCTAAATAAAAAAAGTAATATATATAAATAATAAAAGTAATATATTATAATGAAAATTCTTTACAAGCTATAGACACCTAAGAGCCGATATTAGCCAGGCCTTCGTTATTTTATAAAGCCTGAAAGTTTCTGTGCGCGAATACACTGATAAGTACAATCAGGGAATATGGAGTTCGGGTGGTGGTTATGCAAAAAAGATGCAAAAAATTTAGCCTCCTGTCAGATACATCTAATAAACTCTTATAAATTACAAGTGACTACGTATCCAATATACTAAATTGTAAAGCAGCGCCTACGAACATATTAGAAGCAAATAATTATTTGCTATTATTGTCTCCTTTTATACATAATTTTATTCACTATACAAAACTTACCTTTTTCTTCTTAGGATCGTGCTGTATATAGGAAGAGTTAGCGAGAGATATCTCAGGAGCAGAAGTGTCCAGCAAGCACGGGCGGCTGTTGCACGACTTGGTGAGCGCCGGCCGCGCCGAGTTGCACTGCGACGCGGGGCGCTCCACCACGTGGGACTGCGCCATTATTTGTTTACATATTACCTATGGAAATCATTTAAATTGTTTGTAATTATTTGTAACATATTTTGAAGTTAGTCGTGGCGTAGCGAGGTTGTGGGTTTGATTCTCACTCGACGTAATGAAATATTTTATATATTTTTTCATGATCTGGCTCGGCCAAAGCAATATAAAAAAAAGGAATATCAATACAAAAAAAGGAAAAATAATATCTTCTTCTTCTTATGAATATACATATATTCACACCGAGATTATTCACGACACACAATAATAAACGTTGTCAAAAAATAGCCACAATTAATAGCCATAAAAAAATATTGGAATACAACTCAAAGAATATTTAAACAAAAGTTACTCAAATTTAAGTCAAACTCAAGTTTAAGTAAACGAAATTGAAAATAACAATTTCTAGCTGAAATATAAAGTGAGTAACAAAATAATAAGCATATTCAAATAAATGATGACGATATTAATTAAATATTCTTAAAATGTATTCCTCTGGCGACTCTATACAAAATTAGATAAGTTGTTGGTAAGTCTCATTGAGTTCTACAAAAGCTTGTAAGTCAAGGAGGCTTTGTAAAATTAATTTGCATTAATATCGAGGCCACGAGTCACGGCCATGGGTGGTGGAATTTTAATTGATTGTATTATTAGAAATTCATAAGAAATATTATAAATTAAATATATAAGAGGCCGGTCGAAATATATAAGAGGCCGGTCGTGGCGCAGCGGCATAAAGTGTGGCTGTAAACCGACTGGTTGTGGGTTCGATCCCCACTCGAGGAGATGAAATATTTACTTAAATTTATATTTCCATTTCTTCGCTCTGGTGTCGAGGCAAAGCGCGGCGTTGAGTTCTGCCACTTAACACGCAATGCCTCCGGAATTCGGCAGAAAGTGGGGAACGGAGTGTCTTTCACTACGTTCCCTCTGCCTACCCTGCAGTGTGCGGGATACAGCGTGAAGCTGATTTGAGTTTAATTTTTTTCATAAGAAATATTATTTTTCCTAGATGTCCATTGCAATTTTCTTCACAAAATATTTCTGCAGTATAATAGAGAAAAGAGAAAGACATTCTAGTGTTAAGATACTTCGTCCCTCTCATTTCCGCCCAATTTTCGACTCAATGTGTTGGATTTGCGGAACTCAACGCCTTACTTTATCGTCATTAGCGGGAAACCAAATCGATGGAACTTGATTTCAAAGCCATCGTGCGTTCAGTCAGACGCTGTCCTACGATGGCTTTACAAAGTTTGTGTTATTGAATTATTTAGTACATGTACAGTTCATTATATGCTTTCTTCCAAAATTATTTAATGATCAGTTATATTCTAAGGAGTAAGTGTCTAGAAAGACCTAAAAACCAATATCTTCCCGCATTCTAAACTTCTTGTCTATATCAATATTACTATGTCTAATCCAGAACGGAAGTAACTAAATATTCCAAATTATATCGTACCCAAATGGTTTTGAAAATAAATATTTCACAATAAAGTTTTCAGATTCAATATTTCAACAACTGGTGTTACGAGCGGAGATTTGAACTCGCGGCCTAAAATTTCAATTTCAGAAACAGACATCTGCCAATCTTTTAATTGTCTTGTAATCAGTTGAATAAAATACTTAAAATATTTTGGCAAATTCAAGTTACTCCTTTTCATTATAGATTTTAATACTATCTACAGCTGTAAACAAATCGAACCAACTACAAACCTCTCTCTGCTTCATTCCGCCGCCACAAGTCTTGGAACATTTCGACCACTCCCCAGTGTGCCACCTGACGGGACAGTCCAGCACGTTGCAGTACTGCCTGTCGGGCGGCGGCGGTTGAGGGCACATACTGTTTGGTACTACCACCGTGTTCGTGCCACCTCGGGTTACCTGGTGATTAGATTTTTAATTTTGTAAGGATACGTCGTTTCGAATACTTTGCAGTAGTCCGTGGTCGCGGGTAGAGTGATATGGCATTACTCTGTCAGTTGACATAATTCTTATATCAAACTACCGCCAACGATTTTTAAATTGACTGGCGCCCTGGATTCCTGCAGAAAGAGCTGAGCATGGTAGGTTTGAGATTTCTAAGATTTTATTAGGGGGTCCCAGGTGGTAGAAAGTTTCCAACCGTCCTCTCAATTGAAATTAGGTTGTTTTTGTATTTTAATCATGCGGATCATTCTAGGAATATATCTGTTTTGTTCAGTGATGATTTGTGGTTTATTAAACCACATGACCATTCTTGATATCGGAGATGTGTTCCTTCACCCTAACACCGATGCTTCTCTTTGTTTGACTGATGTCACAATCTAGTTTGTATACACTTATAGTTACTTATTTTTTAACGTACAATTTTAAGCAAAAAAACACCAACTTCAACCGGATCCCACTCCACACTCAGAACTTAACTAAACTCTCATCAAATTACCCTTGAAGTATATCCTCTCCAATAAAAAAAGAATCATCGAAATCGGTTGGCGTGATATTGAGTTATTCGCCCACATACTTAATGCAAATTTAAGACTTATGTGACTTTTTCACGGATAGCATTGTCAGAAATGGATTAAATTAAATGGGACCATACGGGAAGGTGGGTGACCTTCAAGTATTCAGTCAAAAGTATTGATAGCCTCCTCTTTTTACAGAAGTCGGTTTAAAATACTACACTACTAGATATCAACATCTTATAATAATATATTATATTCAGACATTCTTATATAAATATAAAAAAATTTAACAACTACAAACAAAATATAACCAAATGTCTCGTAAAATGTAGCTCTAGCACTTATAAAACAGCTGACGTTAAAAATCAGCGTGGATGCAAGCACCTGAAAATTTTAAAGGATTTCAAGTTGCATCGCAACCACTTTGCAATTTGTACGACGATTATATATTATTTTGTTGGTGGAATTTAGAAATGTTAGGAAAAGAATTTAGAAATGTTTTTGGTTTTGAGTTATAGCGTATAAAAGACGTGTTTTTGTATTAGCTTAAAATTAAAAAATGATATAAAATAAAAGTTAAGGTAGTAGACATTATTTTATGAATTCATACATCTTTTTAGAAACAGCTAAAAGAAATATAATTAAATTAACAGTTTTTTATTTAAGTTTTACTTACAAAACTTACAAAAAAGAATTTGCTTCATATGGAATTTGATTATATGGCCCTACCAAGGAAATCATACGGGCACCACAAATTATTAAGATATATAGACATCAATATCATTTACTCACCTCATGTATGCAAGTAACCTCTCTTGTCTGAATACCGATGCCACAAGATTTGGTGCATTGCGAGAAATCCGTGTAGTTCCATCTGTTGATTAAAAATTATATATGTTAATAAAAAAAATAAATCAGCTTCACGCTGTGTCCCGCACACTGCAGGGTAGGCAGAGGGAACGTAACGAAAGACACTCCGTTCCCCACTTTCTGCCGAATTCCGGAGGCATTGCGTGTTAAGTGGCAGAACTCAACGCCGCGCTTTACCTCGACACCAGAGCGAAGAAATGGAAATATAAATTTAAGTAAATATTTCATCTCCTCGAGTGGGGATCGAACCCACAACCAGTCGGTTTACAGTCACACTTTGTGCCACTGCGCCACGACCGGCCGGTTTACTTAATGTATAAACCTAAAATGGCATAATCTATTATAAGAGAAAACTGCCAGTTTATATATGTTAATATTTGAAATATATAATTATCATTATAACAGGTCGAGGACGTCGCAGCGTACAACCCTTGTACGCTGCGATGCGATTGTAAAAGCTACTTTTATAGATTCGATACCCAATCGGGAAAATAGAATATTTAATATTTTCTTTTCCTCGCTCTGGCAATGAGGTAAAGCACAGGGTTGAGTCCCGCCTCTTCTTACACTTTGTGTGGCAAGTCCCAGACACTGCTCTAAGATTCTCACTCTGCAACTTCCCTCATCTATCGGCACGGTGAATGCACGGAATGCATACCATACATAAAATATTTCTTTCTCTCTTATATGGTTTAGTTGCCCCACTCAACAAGCAATGTCAAAAAATGGAAAGTCCACGGGAGAAGTATCTTAACATAAAGTTCTTTCTAAAAAATCTGCTGCTGTCCTACCCGGAAAGTAAGGAAGAAAAAGAAATAAGTTTTTAGTATGTATAATTTTAACTGTCGTGTTAATGGTAGTTTTAAGTTAAAGTGCATTTTATAATATAACAAACAAAAAAACGATATAAATCTTAATTTTTAAATTAGACTGTAAAAGTAGTTTTAGCGCTATGCACTGCTTAAATACTAGACTTAATATAAAATTTCAAATTATTTTATTTTATAACAAATTAGATTTTATTTTAATGGCCGTAAGGTTCAAAATTGTAAGCAACTTTGTGGCAGTAATGTTGTGTAAACGTGTTAAAGTATAAATTGAGCTCAGTCTAGGAGTGTACCTGTAATGCACTAAAAATAAACAATGTAGGTACATATATGATTTTGACATTCGAAATATTATTTCATTTTTAAGTTTATCTTTATATTTTGCCTGTTATTTGTTAGGATTTTCAATCCTTAAGATAGCATCACATCGTAAACGCGACGATTGTGGGTTCGACTCTGACTTGGGGATTTAAATTTTAGTTATTTCTTTTTTCCACTCTGGTAATAATACAAAGCGCGGTGTTGATTTCTGCCGATTTTATTTTTTTCTCGATTTTATTTTTATTATTCAGTTCAACGTCAAGTTAGTTATTCATCAGTGAACCTCAAATTATATTTTTAAATATTTAAATAATTGTCCCAAAAATCTAGAAATTACCTATATATGTAAAATATTAAAAACATATTAAAAAAAACAATAAATTTTAATACTAATTTAAAAAATGCATAAAGAAAATCGTACAACATGGATCCATTTTTTCCAATTTATTCTTAAGTCCCTAGCACAAATAAGAGAAAGACCTAAAGGAAGTAGGTCGATCAGGACATTAAGTACTCTAATCCGTCTCCTTGTCACAAGCTATCCGTGTGCCAGATTTCACATCGATCAATAGATGCAGAGAGCATGTGGAACGGAAGTACCTGTAACTTTAAATTTAGTGTCTTATTGTTTGTTACCTCAATAAAACCTGGAAAAAAATAAATTATGATAAATATTTTGACAATGATTTAAATTATTGAAAAATAAATTTCCATTTATCTTTAATTTTATTATTACAAAACAAATATAGATCTTTTTTATGTTTATTTCGAATGCATAAATATTTATATATTCGAAATAAATATGAAAAAAAGAAGTGAAAATATTTATAACTAGATATATATTTATTACTAGATAAAAAAAAATTATTACTAGATATATATTTTTGTTTTAATCTTTAGTATTCAACCTATTAGACAATTCAAAATACAGGATTATTTAATTGCTTTTTGTTACAATATGGACATAATATATCAATTATGTATGTATACTGTATAATTAGGTCAGACTTTCCGGGTAGCGTTGGTTGGATGTCGTGATATCAGGACATTGAAGCCAATGGTCTCAGCACTGACGATGTTAAAGACAGTTCAAAGTGGTGCCTTTCAAAGGCGGAATTAATGCCATTCAAATTGGCAACCTAGTCAGATCATTTTAGTATGACTTACAGAAATTTGTAGATAAACAAAAAAAAACTAATATGTTTATAAAAACATTTATTATGTCTTATATCCTTACGAAATTTATCACAGTTGCTTGGAAGCCTATATCATAGTAGCATATTATCCACAATTCCAATAAAGGCACATAAAAATCAAATTGGTAACCTGATTTTTTGAAAAAATGTATACGGCACTAAGCTTAGGCTCCATTCACATAATATCTATAAATAAGAAATTTTCTATGAAAAGGAAATTGAACGCTAAGTACGCCGTAACGTATATTAAATTTCTTGCTATAAACTTGTGAACTACTTATATAGAAGTAAAAGTTATAATACTACAGTAGTCGTACTATAGTAGAAGTATAGTAGAAGTATAGTAGAAGTACGATTGCTATGAAATAAGTTTTGAGTTATTTGAAGTCTAGTTATGGCTTGGCATTCAAATTTACTGTTGTCTGATCGGTTTCCGGTTAGCGGTTACAAAAGTGTTACGGAACGGAATTGTGGAAAAAAATGGAATATTTCATATTTTCGTAATTGTAAAAGGAAAAAAATGGTTTTGTTGTGTAAAAAAGTAACGGAGGTTATAATTTAGCTAGATAAGCAAATCATTGTTGTTGTGTGTGTTTTTTGTTGTTGTTTTGTTTTATATTTTTTCTTAATTAATTTTAAATATTTTTTTTCTTAATTAATTTAATCATACGAAAATATGTCAAATGTAATATTGTATGTGTCTTTTTTAGGGTTCCATACCTTTCAAGGAGAAAAGGAACTCTTATAAGTTCACTTTGGTGTCCGTTTGTCTCTGTCTGTCTGTCAAGAGCCTTTATCTCAAGAACGCTTGGAGATATTAAGTTAAAATTCAAACCATATACTCAGATTTAAGACTTCTTGATAAAACAGTATGTCTACATTTAATTAAAAAGGATATGGCCGTTGATATCGCAATAAAACGCGTATTTCTATATAGGGGATCAAAAATAATAGGGTACTTTTGGTTGACCTAGAATTAGGATATTTGGCAGCTGGCATCTACAGGTAGTACTAGTTCAGGAATAAATCTGAAATCTGTACATTTATGGTTAAATCTTAAAAAATAATAGGCTTAAAAGAGGGTGAAAATTTGGTATTAAAGCCGCTAGTTCAATTGAGGTATCAGATGAAACCGCTGTAGCTAAGCTAAGCTTAAATATCAGAAAAAAGTCGAGACCTTTAATTTTTGTACGGAACCCCGGTGGGCGAGCCCGACTCGCGCTTATTTTCATTAATTTATGTTTCTACGTGTACTACAGTGGTAAATGTACGATTCATATAAAATAAGTTTTGAGTTATTTGAAATGTAGTTATGATTTGGTATTCAAATTTACTGCTCTGATCGATTTCCGGTTCGCGGTTACAAAAGTGTTGAATATAGAAGTAGTTAGGAGTTTTATAGTAGTAGTTTTTGCGAAAAATTATTACTTTTTATTTAGTATTAATTTAACTGTTAGGCGATTTAAATATTTTTTTTTATATTTTTGCTTCTCAGTTCTACTTCCTTTATATATTTTAAAAATGTAAACTATGCACCTATTAAAATAACTTATTTTAATACAATTTATTACAAAAATAATATAAATTTTTTCATATAAGTTTTTATTATTTATATAATCTTATTACTTTAATTCTCTAAATTCTGAAATGAAAAAAAACTCTAAAATGTATAAAAATACCACTAGAAAACCACTAGAATCATAGCTAATACTCTCGATTAGTAATTTTACAAACAAAAAGACAAAATTAGCTCATCTGTTTGAGAACTACGACGCTGCTTGACGGACAAACAAATACACAGATATATAGACACATCAAATTCATAACACCCCTCTGTTTTCGTCATAGGTAAAAAAGGTTGGAGGTTACTCATAGTAAGATATAAAAATGATATTTTAATATTAGTAATCTTACAACCTATAACACAACTTACCGAGGCGGACAGGGATGATCGTTGCAGGTCCTCACTCTGTTCTCGGGCTTCGTGTGCGGATCACACATGTAGGGGGAGGCGTTCTTGCCATCTTCGTCTCTTACACATTGTATTATTAGTTCCTGGAGGGATCAAAAAAATATTTACTTTAAATAAACTTCTGTTTGACTGCATGAAGTCTGACGATAAGCCTTTGTAATTTTCACAAAAAAAAAAAAGATTTTAGCTAGGTATTTGGTTTAACTTTACACGTTATAAATATAAGTCTATTACCAGAAGACTCCTGTACCGAAGTGAAAATTTTATATGTATAAGGAAATTACTTATTCATAATATGCATAAGGATGATGCCTAACCTATTTATATTCATATACTGAAAATTACAAAATTAATTGAGTTCTTATAATATTTTTAGCATTTGTAATAAATTTTAGCAGTGAAATATATATATTTTTTATCAAAAAATTCTAGAGACATTGAGCCAAATGTTTTTCATTTTGATAGTCAAAAAGAACAAGTGATGTGGTGTTTTTTATGTATTCTACGTAGGCAGAGAGATTTAATTCTCTGCTAACCACCTGAATTAGAAAAAACGTGAGTTGAGTGGCGAAACTCAACGCCGCGCTTACCAGTGCGAGGAAATGAAGATACCACATTCCTTTGCGTTGAGATTGAGCTCAAACGCAACTGTTTCTCTCCAATATGATCAATTCAATGTATTACATTTAATACTTATATTTTACCTGAACTCCGCTTAAGCATGACGCACTACAGCTTGTATAACCTTTTTCCTTCCATGAATACGACTTGCCGGGAGAGCCCGGCGCCACTCTAATGTTACTTGACGTCCCAAATATAAGAGATCTGTTGGAAAATAATACTGCATTAATATGTGAATGAATGATTGTTATATTAAAACAATATTTAATTTTATGCAATTAAAAAAACTAAATGCGGTTACATACAGCTGTCATGTTATTGCTTTATGTCGACAATAACTTTTACATTATTTAATTCAAAAGATACCAAAAACCGATCAAAATCTCAACTTAGAGAAATTATTTAACAAAAAGTGTTATTAATTCAATTTGAAAATACCAAAAAAAATATCATATTGTTATCATTACTGTCTGATCGTCATAGCGTTCTTATAACATAACTTCATAAAGTGATAAGGATAATTATCTTATCGGTGATAATGCCTATCACCCAAAAAATTGATATTAAGTAAAGTCACGGTGCACATACGAGCGCTAACAAAATGTCTCTAGACGTAAATATAAGCGAACCGGACGAATTTAATTGCATCGAATTGCACGATTGCATAGAAAGTGTTGCGAAAATAAACGAAATTAAAGATTTTACGTATCACGTTGATACATTGGGTGGTAAAGGAGATAATTACATAGCGAATGTGTTTAGAGTTTCCCTAAAAGGGAGTTGTAGTGATTGTCCTAATGATGGTGTTAAAAATATTAGTGTTATTGTCAAAACTCTCATCAACACAACAAGACAAGAGTTGTTTCGAGAGTTACATAAAAGAGAAGTAAATGCATATGAACATGTTATAGATAAATATAATATAATACAAGATAACTTCAAAATTTCCAACCGAGTTGTTCTACCCAAATGCATATTTTCAAGTACTTCGAAGAATAATGAAGTGATCATTTTAGAAGATCTATTGTTAAGTGGTTTTGAAATAGATACCAAATTAGTGAAGTACGAGAAATTAGACTATCCGAAAGTAAAATTAATTATAACAGAATTAGCAAAATTTCACGCTTTATCATTTGTATTTGAAAAAACGGACGAAAATTTTAGAAATATTAGAGATTCATTCACAGATCTAATATTCCAAAATATTTTTCTTAACAAAACTAAATTGAGAAATTATTTTCAAGAATCATTTCAAATGTCCGTGAATCTCATATTAGATACAGAAGTCAGGAAACAACTAGAAGAAGTTAAAAATAACCTCCTAGATTTGCTTAAAATGTATACAGTACCTAAAAAATATAACGTCTTTTGCCACGGTGACTGTTGGATCAACAATATATTGTTTAAAAATGAGGTAGGTATTTATGCCTTAGTTATATTGTAAGTATTTTATTTAGTATTATATATACAATAATTGATATAAAGTGATTGTTATCGGTTATTACACATTTATTATCCTGCTTAGTTTATAACCAAAATGATTAAATCGAATCGAATTCTAGTTTTTCTAAATACATATGATATTTAGCAATAAACAAGTGATCTTTAAATATATTTCAAAATAAATCTAAAGTTCGTTTGTCTGGAAAATGTAAGTTATGTTAGTTATTTTGTTAAGTAAATTATATCGAAAAGTGGAGGAGAGGAGGAGGAAATGTCCTAAAATTCGTTTTTTAGGCTATCCTGCTATGTATGAGATTATGTAAAGTCTGTTTTCTATTAATAATAATTATCAATGGAAATATGAAATGATTCTTTCTTATGTTATTCAGTTTTCATATGTTATTTATTTTTTATAAAAATATTATAAATAAAAATATACACATCTTGGTTATTAATGTGTATTATTCTTTCAGGAGTCAAAGAGAGAGTTATGCTTTTTGGACTTCCAGGCGATGCGATATGCAAATCCTTTGACGGACGTCCTTTACTTTTTATACATTTGCACAGATTCCGAATTTAGATCTGAATATTTTGAAGAACTCAAAATATCTTACTACGACACGTTTAGTTTATTCTTAAAGCAATTTACAGTTGAAGCGAGTTCGGTTTACCCTAGAGAGAAATTTCTAGAAGATGTTCAAGAAATGTTGCCTTTTGGTTTATTAATAGCTTTAATGGAACTTAAGATTGTTAGTGTAATGCCTGAAAGTGAAGGTGTTTTAGAAAGTCATGATTTTATTCTTGATACTGATCAACGATTTGATGTAGGACCGATAATAGGCGAAGGTAATTTGTTAGCATTTAGAGTAAATGATGTTGTAAACGAATCTATTAATAATGGAGTTTTACAGAATCTTTTGAGTATTGTTAGAACTAAACTTTCATTGTGATGTATTTTTTAATTAATTGTTGTTTTTACTTGATGTACATATGTATTTAAAAATAAAAAAAATTGTAAAAATTTAAATATTCGTTTTAATAATTTCTAATTATAGTCTTCGTATAGAGCGTAGATTTAACACTAACGTGTTTATTTTTGAAATAATTAATCAAAGAAAGAACAAAGCTATCATATACATAAAAATGACTAAATATAAACCATACCTGTCTCCCGTCCCATAAGCAGGGGCACTCGAATCACCGAACGAAGTCCCGTATGCCATGGAACAAGGCTCCATTACACATCTTTCAGTTTCCTCCGTAGGTTTCGGTCCCATACATTTACTATCTGGTAGTTTTGCTATCGTCCTACTAAACTCTAGGAAAATCTTGCAATGTACTTCCTTCTTTCTCCAACCTTCACCACAAGTGACGCTGCATGGACTCCATTCATCGTCTTTGATGTAACTATGAGTATGAAACAGTATAATTTAGTTTATATTTTTTTTAATTATAAGATAAATTTGACGTGCATGAACGTTGGATGCGATTTCTCACTACAATTTTTTGTAAATTCCACATTTTTTAACATATTGTTTTCTTTTTTATTTGAGTTTGAAATATATCTATTGCGTACTGATATTGTGGTTCATTCAATTCTATTATTGCTAGGGTTCCACACATGATAACACATGCTATGTGCGAGGGGATTCGAAAATAATATATAGAAACTACCAATCCTAATAGATCTGGCTGGTATATGTAGAAGTATGTGCACCAGTGTGTCTGTATGTGTCGTCCAATTAACCTGTAAACTTAATTTTAAACAGAATTAACTAAATAGCAACTTTGCGAATAATATCGAAGAAAAAAAATATAAGTTTGTAGGTGTCAGTGCAGATGTATAGTATCTTAAGAGTATTGGAAAAGTGTTTCGAAGCGTAACAAAAAAGTAGACAAACTTTAGATAGTAGTGTAATATGTGCAAGGAATAACAAACTTTATTGTGCAGTGCATAGAATTGAAAAACGTATAATCTTAGAGAAAGTAATGGTCTATGACAGGTAATGAACTGAAGGGTTCTTGCGAAAATATTAAAGTGCACATACGAAATCGACTCTTATCTTGCTAAATTTATGTTCCATATTTGTATGAATTAGCTCTCTTTATAGCTAGCTATCTTTAAACAGAGAAACATGGACTAAGAGCTCTAGTGATTAAGCTTTCGTCCTTAAACCATTTATAATAAAGATCAAAATGGCTTGAAGACATTGCTTTATAAAATCTGAAGCTCGAAATGAAAGGGAACAACAGCCATAGGACGTGTATGAAGTGGTATGACGTTTGTTATAATGTGATGTTGTTCTGAATTCAAAAGTGAACCTTTAAATACTGGTCAAGGTACAATACCTTACATACAACCAGCCACACGCAAAGAATATTTTGTAATTGCTGAAAACAACAACAAAATACTCTGAGCTCTTTAGGATTAAAACATAAATTAAAATTTATATTTATAAATATAATATATAAGTATAATATAATACAAATTATATATAAAAATGCATATAGTTATAATATATGTAAATAAAATGTAGTGGGAACAAAATAATAAGAAAGTATATTTTAGTAAAATAGGTATAAAATTTTATTACTTAGAATAAAGTGAAGGTACTAATTTTAAAAATATTTATGTGAAAAAGAACTCCTACTGTATGTCACTGATGAGGAGAAAAGGAAGGCGTTATTAACATCATTATCATCTTCAAATACAAAAATTAAAAAAGAAAATATAATAGTAAAAATACGCTATAAGTTATTTCAAGCACTTTATACCTATATATACTGAAAATCATTAAAAATAATTTGAAAGTATTATTTAAAAACTAACTTAAGATTTTTGTTACTTTTTTAACTCATATATATGTAAGTATATACAAATATATTTAAATTTTCATTAACTTTTGAAGCCCTTTTCTATTACAACCAACCAATTACGTATTTGCCTACAGAATTAATTATATTGTTCTGCTCAAATTACATTTACAAATAAAATTAACTTTGTTTGGGTCAACTATTAACGGAAGTAAATATCGAACTGTTTATACTGTTACAAAAACACATGCATCTATATTGTTAACAAAGTTACAATAAAATTCAATTTGGAAAAATTACAAAAAAAAATATATAAAAACAAATAAAATATTTTTGTTAACTTTAGTAAAATATAATATATTAATTGTTACAATCGTGATAATCTTTCAGATTTTAGATAAATGATTTTTTTTAGCTTCACGCTGTGTCCCGCATATAATAAGGTAAGCAGAGGCCTATTGTTAGACGTTAGAAGACACTTCGCTTTCATTTTCCATCAAATTTTCGATGCATTGCGTATTGAGTGCTGGAAATCAATGCCGCGCTTTGCCTTATTAAAAAATTAAATCAGCTTCACGTTGTATCCCGCACACATCAGAGTAGGCAGAGGGATCCTAGTGTTAAGACACTCCGTTCTCCACTTTCTGCCGAATTCTGGAGGCATTGCGTATTGAGTGGCAGAAGGCAACGCCGCGTTTTGCCTCGACACCAGAGCGAAGAAATGGAAATATAAATTTAAGTAAATATTTCATCTCCTCGAGTGAAGATCGAACCCAAAACCAGTCGGTTTTACAGTCACACTTCGTGCCGCTGCGCCGCGACTGGGCAGATTACCAGAGCAAAGAAATGAAAATATTAAAAAAAAAAAAATATCCAGAGTGAGAGACGAACTCCTGTTCCCGTATTTCGCATAAAGCAAGTTAGACAGAGAAAACGTAAAGTTAAAACACTGCGTTCTCTGCTTTGGAGCCCAATGTGAGACATCGCATGTTGAGGAGCCGAACTCAACGCCGCGTTTCGGCTTTCCAAAGCAGGGAAATTAAACTAAGTCGCGTCGAGATCGTACCCACAACTATTATTTACAGACAACATCTATCCCTGTTGCATAGTTCTCTATTTGATCCTTTTATATTCATGGCTATATTATTTTAACGCTATTGGAGTCAAGTTCTAAAAATTTACTTTGTGTTTAATTGAGCTGAAATGTAGTTATTTATCATAACTACTTATAACGTTCTATTTTCTATGTAAGCATCGATAAGCCTCTTGTACAAATAGTCTACTATTATTTTATTCGAGAAAATTTAATTTTATATAAAACGTAATCAATAGATGTATTATGTAGGTGAAGGGATTTTTGTTGAGTAGAATTCATTACTCATTAAGTATCAATTACCGTGACTGATTGATATTAATAGACTGTCAGAATTACTTTATTAGGATTTGAATAGACAACTGCTACAAAGAAGTTAGTTAAAAGTAATGATTTATTTTCGCAGCATTTTTACCTACGGAAAGGAAAATTTTCAAATTTATATTATAGTATAAGAATTATCAATACTTATTACTTTAAGGAAAACATATGTTCATTCAAAATCAAAATCATATTATTCTTTATTCAAAATTGACTGTATAGACAATACAAGCACTTTTGAATCGTCTCGTAGAATTAATAGTTACATTTAAATATCAGTAGTCGGAAATTACCACCGACGAAGAAGGTAGTTTTGAAAGAATCGATAAGAAATGTATCAATTGCTGTTTTGAAATGTTATTTATAACTAGCGGCTTCTATATAATTACATGATTATTGATTTAATGAACAGAATTGATTGACAACTATTTTCGACTGACTGTCAAACTGACTTCGCTTCTAATATGATTTTCTTACTACATTATCGTAATTTCTATAAAAATTTTTGATTGTTTTGAATTAAAAAATACCAATGTTGATATTTGACATTAATAAAATATACATAAAGCTAATGATTTAATATATGTATATATTTTTGTAACATTACATTCTTTTCACCTATGTTATATAAGTCTCATCATAATTTAAAAAAAAATTCTGTGTATTAACTTGATATTTCCTTGAAGATCAAATCCTTCTTTATCTCTGTGTTGAATTAATTACGACTTAAACTTAACTTTTATGATTTATGAAGGTCATCTCCACTAACAATTTAATTTTGTTTTCTTTATTGTATAAAATATTGTATAAAAATATATATTTTTATCAATAGTCATATAACAAGGACGTTTGGAATGTCATTCTTTGGCCAAGAATCTTACCAGCGCGATTGCTATATAACATTTGCAGGCAAACTAATGCATTAAGTTCATTTAAATGACGATAACTTTTTTTTTAATGAACCGATTTTGATGAAACAAACTTTGATTGTTAAGTTGAGTTAAAGCAAAGAAATTGATGAAACTTTTAAGTAAATCGGTTCAGTACTTTCAGAGAGAAATATGACCATACAAATTGACAGACAGACAAACGAAGTTAAAAAAAAAATTGCTTTCTATTATTCTTTTTAAGTGTCCCTTATTCATTTCAGTCAAAATTACTAAATGTACAGACAAAATATTTTTACTGTCTTATTATCTCTTGTCTTATTATATATACAAATAAATTTATAACAACTATTAACTTGCCAAGAGAACATTAACTGCGTTTGATACCGTGGATTACTATTATTATTATAGTAATATTGAACAGATTTGTTTTTTCAAAAAGAATGTATATGATAAAAGATATAAAAGAAAATAAAATATCATTAATAGGGTTTGTTCAGTATGTGTTTCATTACAGAGATAACAAGCCAATTTAGTTCACAACAAAAACAAATTATTAATTCATTCATACAAGAGCGAAAGAAGGTGGTTTTAATTTAACTAGGTTAATAAATATATTATTTATTTAGAGTACGTACGAATATCTAAAATATAAAATTTTATTGTCATATGTCGCCTAGATATATATTTTTTGTCATAATTTTAAAACAGCTCGTACGGTATTTAGATTTCTAGAATAAACGAGTTTAAAGAGTGAGTTCTAACACTCCATGAAAGTGCTATAGGCATCCAAAAGCACGTTGTGTTTAATATTTTGAATAGATTTTAATTTGAAAAAGACATTTGTCATTGAAAAAGACATTTTGTGGCCGGTCGTGGCGCAGCGGTACAAAGTGTGACTGTAAAACCGACTGGTTGTGGGTTCGATCCCCACTCGAGGAGATGAAATATTTACTTAAATTTATATTTCCATTTCTTCGCTCTGGTGTCGAGGACAAGCGCGGCGTTGAGTTCTGCCACTTAACACGCAATGCCTCCAGAATTCGGCAGAAAGTGGGGAACGGAGTGTCTTTCACTAAGTTCCCTCTGCCTACCCTGCTGTGTGCGGGATACAGCGTGAAGCTGATTTATGATTTTTCATTTGTCATTAATATTTAACAGACGACAGGCGACGACACGACAGCCTAAGGAGATTCTCAACAATTTATTTTTTATCAGATTTTGTTACTGAATAGTTCAGTTTTGTTAATTCTTCTTTAATTGTGTACTTAGATAATGTATACCCCAGAAGTGATCTCATTCATATACATATATTTTATTGTTAAATGGTTGAGCTTATGTCTGTACATAGCTCAAGAATTAGGCGGAAAGTGGAGAACGAAAATGTCTTAATGAGAACGGATCGTCTTAATACTAGGTTCCCAGGATCCCTGTACAAACTCTACTACGTTCAAGAAACAACGTGAACCTAAAAAAACAAAATGTGCCTGTAAATACATTGCAGTGTGTCGATATTTTTTTCATTTATAATTTCTCTTATTTTATCCTTAGCCATAAGAAAAGGACAAAAATATATTAAAAACATGACCATTGATTATTATTATCTCCGCCATCATATTTGTATATACATACTTCACTCTGTATCCCACACACAGCAGGGTAGGCAGAGGGAACCTAGTGTTTTAGACACTCCGTTCCCCACTTTCTGCTGAATTCTAGGGGCATTGCGTATTGAGTGGCAGAACTCAACGCGACGCTTTGCCTCGAAAATGTATAGAAATTATATAAATCGAATTCACAATATTCTTTAAAAATAATAAGGCTTTCTTCTTTATTCAAACTACAGTTATATTTCTTTTATGTTATATTTTCTAACGTTCTCTGAACTATGAGTAATCCCAGAGCGGCAAAATGTATACAATATTTTAAGCTGCCTGCTTTTTTCCTTTTATAGCACTTTGAATGGAGTATAATATCATAAAAAGGAAAAATATGTTGAAATGATTATCAGATTTAACGCCATGTAATTTAATACTGATTAATATTATTAATAAATTCAAAGGTATAATATTTATTAATAAATTCAAAGGTAAATAAAATCTATTAAAATAAAAAAGTACGTACATACAAAATGCAATAAATATATATTAAAAAATCAAAATATCAAATAAAATTATATTAATTTTAATTATAAACATACAAGATATATAATATAATAAAATAAAAATTTCCATAATAACATTATAGCCTAATAATACACAAAAAAGCGACGCGAAAGCGAAACTTTACTTTATCTATACCTAATATATAACTATTAATAAATATAAAATATATTCATTTGATTACTTTATTTTCTTTAAGAATAATTTCTATTCAATAAAATTATATAACATAGCTTAAAAAAGCATCGCTTTATTATATTATTAAGCAGCTAATACGCGCTCAATATTATTGTGCAATTTTTTGCAATACTTTCAACCAATATAAGAATACATGGGAATTTTATTGCAGAATTTCATATAATGTCAAAATAAAAATATTTTAACTCATATAAAGTGTTAAAAACACTTTCAACTAGTTAAGGAAAAAATGTCAGTATTGTGAGTTGCAAGGAAAGGTGCCACCTGCTCAGAAGCGATTAATATTATAAAGTTAAAGAGTATATTTAGTTGGGTTTAGAAACTACTGGTTCGAATTTGAAAAAATATTTTTATATTCTTTTTTATCAATGATCCGTTTGTTTCATAGTTTTTAACAAGTATGCAAATTTTAGGATCATTAATTTTGTATATTTATATATAATCATAAATTTAAAATTAACATTTTTCTTAATTTTCGTAATATTGAGCGTACAGCAGCTTTAAGGACTTATTCTAAGTGATACTTACGTGGCCTCCACAGGAATATCAGGTTCACCTATAAGCTGCTCCGCCTTCGCTTGCGGCGGCGGGTACGGCTGGATGAGTGGCTGGGTGTGGTAAACGACGCCTGGCAGCAGATCTTCTATGTCGTCCTGTTGGATAAAAAAATAAAATAAAATAATAAAAAAATATTCATAAAAAACTGTTCTGTGGTTCTTGGCAAGGCACACATTATAGAAGTGTCAGGGAAGGCAGAGGGAACCTAGTGTTAAGGATCTTCGTTTCCACACATCGATCCATTTTCGAGGTATGGCGTGTTGCTGTTGAGTCGCAAAGTTCAACTCTATATTTTAAATGAAACTATTTTAACCGGATTAATCGCGTATATTTAAGATTATACATTTTGGATACTCAACGTTCGAAAACTTTGCAGTAGTCCGTGTGCTGCCCTCTGGTATGAGACTTCAATGATTTTATGAGTGGGTCCCAGGTGGTAGACAGTTTTCAGCCATCCTCTCTATTTAAATTAGGATGTAAAAACATCCTAATACAAAAGTATTTCATTAGCCTCGCGGATCATTCTAGGAATGTATCTGTTTTCCTTAAGGATATGGGGTTTATTAAATCTAATGTAGTGGCTGGGTTTATCCACCGTATGCTCATACACAGCTGACTTCGATACATGCCCTTTTCTTGATATCGGAGATGTTTTCCTTTACCCTAACACCGATGCTTCTCTTTGTTTGTTTTAAGGATCCTATTTGACCTATGTATGAATGTATATAACAAAGAACTCATTATTCAACTCTGTAGGTTGGAAAATGAAAATAATTAATTTCGTTGATTCAGAATCGAATCCACAATCATTGTGTCTACAGTGAAACATTGCCACGATGACATTAGATTATAATTATGAAATATTCCAATTCACGAACAATAAACAAATAATTTATTTCTATAATTTCTATATTAATAAATAAAATGGTTTTTTTTTCAATAGTTCTCATAAATATTTTCACGTTGAACATTTTGAAATATGCTAATAAAGCCTAATTGGCACCTAGTCGATAGCTATCGAGTGTACGGGCGTGGAAATTTGCTTTGTATAAGTTCCAATTGAAAATATAATTTTAACAACCGTGCCTTTATATTACGTATTTTTAACTCTTTTTTCTTAGTATTTATATTTTGTGTAATATAACAATATGAACTTGTTGTTTGGTTTTGTTCTTGGTGGGTTTGTTGGTACAATAACATAGTGAAAGCGTTAATTCATTGGTTTTGTATCCTGTACACAGCAGGGTAGGCAAAGGGAACCTGTGAATCTAGTTATACACTCTATTCTCCGTTAGAACATTCCGTTTTTTACTATCCGCCGGACTCTGTAAGCAATGAACCATGGTAGACAACGCCGCGCTTTAATTCATAATCAGAGTGAGGAAATGAAAATATTAAATATTTTATTTCCTCGAGTGGGAATCGATCCCACAGCTTATTGCGTTTACAGTTATACACTTGTGCCTCTGCGCCATGAAGTGCCACAAGTTTAGTTATCGTTTTATAAAATTTATTAACACCATTTTTTTAATCTTTAGTCATTTTCCGCATTATGTATTGTATATGAGAATCTTTCGTTTATAAGAATCTCTTTAGATGCTCTACTTTTTGTTTTTTCCTTATGAATACACTTCTTGTGGCGGAATCAAACGATGATAATGAAAATAATTTAAATATACCTAAGCTTCACCCTAATTGGGAAATGAACCCATAATGATAGATAAGTCATAATGCCTTAATTTTTTTTGCTTACAAAAATAAATATTCAATGTAGTCATCCTATTATTCACTCGTCATTGTAAGACAAAACACGGCGTTAAGTCACACCAGTAAACACTGAGTGTCATAAAGAAAAAAATAAAATGCATTGTTCACTACCGACTCTGCTATAACAATATGAATATAAACTCTTACACTTACATCAGGTTCACTGGCCTCCCGATAAGCGGGACAGCTGATGCCCGTGGAACATGGTCGCGAAATCTCAGGCCGGATACCAGGGTCGCATCCACCACCAGCAGGCGTACACTCCACTCCTCGTACTTGGACACCTTCGCCGCATGATACTGAACACTGTCAGAAATTATTTATATTATATAAAGAAAAATAAAGAACAAATGATCTAGATGCTTAGGCTGCAAACGGGAAGGTTGTGTGTTATTTATTTTAATATAACTAACTGTTTACGAGAAAAATCGAAATGGGCACTATAATCGATATTTTACTCAAATGACACCATTAAAAATATAACATAGAAGTCTCAAGCACCAATGAATTTCAACTTACAACCATCTCAATACAGTCAAAACTACTCACCGTACCAAGATAGATAGTTTTTAATTATTTTTGATATAACAAGATGAACACGAAATTTTAAAGACAGTCTCACTTTATGGTAAAAATCTAATAAAATTTCAAATTAGTTCCAGACATTCGAATAACTTTATTTCAGTTCTTTTCAATATCAGAGCTACTGAACAAAGAAGAAAGTTTTCAGTTTCTTTTACTTTTTAGAAATAGAGACACATGTCAAGTTTTTTTAAAGTAAAAAATTTCAATTGTAAATTGTACAACTTTTATTTAAATAAACGATTTCTTTTTCACATATAAAATGTCGTTGATTTATAATTTTTTTTTAGCAAATACAATTTAAAAATCGTTGCAGTTGTGGGTTAGAAGCTATTCAACTGAATATATTATTTTCAAATTATGAGAAGTGACAAAGTATCTAATCAAAACTTTCATAGTGTCACTGATATTTTCGTAATAGGTAGATTTTTGTAAAGTTATATATACAGCGTTTGACTTTAAATGCACTTGCCTTGATAACTTTTTATTACTTTCATGTACTTGCTTATATTAAGACAAAGTGCGACGTTTAGTTCTCTCATTTAATATACAATATCTTCAAAATTGGGAATGGAGTTCCTTAACACTGTGTTCTGCTAGGTTCCCTCTGCTTACTCAGCAGAGTTAGTTTGCGAAAAATAACACACTTCAAAAAAAATCCATCCATCCCATCCCATCCATCCCAATAATAGGATTCCCTCTGGTCATCATTATGCGATATAAATAAAAAATCTGCTTCACGCTGTATCTCGCACACAGCAGGGGAAGCAGATGAAACCTTGTGTTAAGACACTCCGACACTTTCGGCACCAGAGCGAAGAAATGGAAATATAAATTTAAGTAAATATTTCATCTCCTCCAGTAGCAATCGAACCCACAACCAGTCGGTTTTACAGTCACATTTTGTGCCGCTGCCCCATGGCTGGCCTTTATTCCTATTTATATCAATTCAAAACTATCATTTCCAGTCAGGCACGTCCAAAAACCTCATAGTCAGTATTTGTTAGTACGTAATTAAAGAGAACTAACTTAAATTCATCGTGAGTCTCCAGAGTTTGCAGCGTCTTGCTGTTCTGTTGATTCTATAACAAGTTGAGGAACTAAGCACTTAATGGCTTGGCCGGTGACTTCGTTGTCAGTTTACTGCTAAGTTTAGACTAATTGCCCTGCCCTGCCTTCTATGTGAAGGTAGCGAAAGTTCTTTGGTATTTGATATCGGTGAATGCCATTAAGTTTTAATTAATATTTGTATTGAAAATAAATTTAAATATCAGTTAGATTTAAAATTTTTTTGGTTTTCTATAGATTTTATCCTCACACACTTCACATTGTGATGTGTGTGATACATATAGCATGTGTGAAGTGGCAGGCAGAGTGAACTTGGGAACCTAGTGTCAAGATTTTCTGTGCTTATTAAGATACTTCCGTCCCCTACTTTTCACGATATTCTAGAGGCATTGCGTGGTGAGTGACGGAACTCAACGCCACGCTTTACCTCGTTACCAGAGGGAAGAAATGAAAAATCTTAAATATTCCAATCCAAATTCAAAATATTCTTTATTCATATACAGAGTGTATGTAAGCACTTTTGAACCTTCCAGTGAACACTAAGCTATGCCAGATTCCTGTGGGAATCGAACCCACAACCTGTCGTGCTTACAGTCACGCGCTTGTGATCTTGCACCTCGAGCCTCAAGCAAAGTCTAACAAACTCCAAAAAAAGAAACGTATATACCAATAATTCCGTAAGAAAAATATTAATTACCAGAACGTAGTTCAATAAAACACGTAGCCATCTACTTTAAGTGGCGCCAGTATTTTAATTAGGCGCGGGTACATTTAAGTAGTTCAAACAGAACTGTGAAGTGAACGGTAAGTAGTAAAAAGTTGTTAAAACATTGAAATAAACATTTCTGGGAAGCTCGTTAATGCTGTTCGGATGGTACTTCGAATTGTATCTTTTGGCAAAACTGAGTGTCGGGTAAATTGGTTAATATAATTTTATTGTGAAAATTATAATTAATAATATAATTTCTTTTATTTTCTAAAAAGGAAAGTTAAGTTCCTTTGGAATAATTTTGTAGGAACTACATTATTATAATATAACAATGTTTATTTCTTTTGATGATTCAAGTATGTATTTATGTATGTATGTTTTTTTAACGTCCGTATCTCTTAAACGTTTGATATTGTAGTCTGTGGTTTAATAATCTCGCGGTAAGTAATTTCGTTTTGCATTTTTTACTCTTTGAGAGAATAAGCTGTGCGAAATATTTGCTTTAGTATATGAATTAAAAAGGAAGCAATATTAAATGGAGATACTACAAGCAATTTTAATTAAGAATTAATGATGTTTTTTTAGTTTAACGCTGAATCCTGCAAACAACAGGATAGGCAATTACAATCTAGGGCTTAGACTTTATTACACTTTATTTCCTACGTACTGACCAATTTCCGAGCGTTGCGAGTGACGAAATCAAAACCAAGCTCTGTCAAGCTTGTACCGAGTGGGAATCAAACTCATGACTTTCATTTACAGACAATGATCTATATATATATATATATATATATATATATATATATATATATATATATTATATATAAACACTTACTAATTTTAATAACTGGAATTAATAATAACACACACAGTTAGTTAGTACAACATAAACGTTTACACTCAATACAATAACGGAATGTAGTAAAAGTTTTGAGATCTCAAGGAATTAGCCAGAAGTTTTAAGGCGTGGGTTGCTCCGCGTCCCAGAACTGTTTTAAGCGTCGAAATTGAGTTTTATAGCGAGTTTGTGATTATTCCATTTCCTAGTTTCCTCCTTTATATTTTATACATTTTAATTCAATTTCGCATTCAATTCATATGTTTTGGTTACATTTTAATGTGATGTTGAAATTTTAATTTGTTTTATTTATGTATAGAAATGATGACTTGTGTCTGTGCATTAAATATTTAAAAAAGAAAAATAATAGCAGCATTTATATAAACACAAAGTAGTAATGGAAAAAAAGTCTATAAATTTTAAATGTTTGTACAAACACGTCTTTTGAACTACTTGACGGAATTGGATCCAATTTGTTTACAAGTATTAAGCCAGGACCTAGGCGTATATACGTCGCAACTCGCAGCACAATAGTTTTTGATTCAAAGAAAATATGCAATAAATTTTACAAAAACTATAATTAAATGTTTCGACTTGAATATGTAGAATGGAAAATGAAATTTAATATTTTTTTAGCTTCACGCTGTATCAGTGGCGGGACTAAACTCGGCGCATTGTCTCGTTCTCGTTCTCTCACAGCATCAAATTGAAAATTAAATTCAAATTCAAAAATAAAAAGACCTTCACGCTGTATCCCACCACACACAGTAGAGTGGACAGGGGGGATCTAGAGTTAAGACTCCATTCCACACTTTCCACCAAATACATGAGGCATTGTGTGTAGAGTGGGGAACTCAATGCCTCAACTCAATACAACACCTCGACACCAGAGCGAAGAAATGAAAAATGAATGTAAATAAATATTTCATTTCCTCGTGTGGGGATCGAACCCACAACCAGTCCCCGTTTGTCAGTCACACTTTGTGCCCGGCCTCACTTCATTACGTCACTTTAAATTCAAAGCATTTTTACTGCTGAAGCATTTTTAGTTATATAAAGTAACACTAATATAACATATAATTTAAATCACCACCAACAACAACATATATGTATGTAAGTTAGTCCAACAGAGATTACAAGGTAAATCGTTATATCTCCGTAACTGTTTCGGACAACGTCGAAGTTTATATTGTACTTTGAAATGTTTCAGCTCGAACATGTAAATTGTCTAAGAACGTGAGATTGCTTTATGGTTTGGTACAAGCTTGGTTTTGATGTATAAATATGTAGTATAATGTTGTATGAAAGATTTGTATTTTGTATAGAGCAAAATAAACATATACTAATAACATATATTAATACTTTTTTTTAAGCCTCTAGAATTCTGCGTAAAGTGGGTAACGGAGTGTCTTAACACTAGGTTCTCTCTGCGAAATACAGCCTGAAGCTGAAAAAAAAATCTTTGATTATATAAAAGTTAACACTCAAACTGGTGTTTTAAGATACAAAGCTACAAAGTCGTTTAAAGCAGTATAGCCCAAGTTAGGTACCGACAACATGGCAAACTTTTCGAGTTATAAGTAAATAGTACAACGCCTTATTTTGTTGCTTAGTAAGTAGGTAATATGGTATTGTATGTTGTAGTTTTTTTTTTGTGAAAATCTTTTATATTTAATGAAATTGAAAGTTGATCAAATATTTTTATTTTATTAAAAGTCTGAGAAACGAATGTCACTAAGTTCAAAATAATGTCATATAATGTCATCAAATTAATTCACTTCGTTGGTCTACATTATCAGCTTCACGCGCTGTATCCCGCACACAGCAGGGTAGGCAGAGCGAACCTAGTGTTAGGACACTTCGTTCCCCACTTTCTGCCAAATTCTGAAGGCATTTCGTGTTGAGTGGCAGATCTCAACGCTGCGCTTAACCTCGACACCAGAGCAAAGAAAATAAAATAAAAATAAATAAATAAATCAGCTTCACGCTGTATCCCGCACACAGCAGGGTAGGCAGAGGCAACTTAGTGAAAGACACTCCATTCCCCACTTTCTGCCGAATTCTGGAGGCATTGCGTGTTAAGTGGCAGAACTCAACGCCGCGCTTGTCCTCGACACCAGAGCGAAGAAATGAAAATATAAATTTAAGTAAATATTTCATCTCCTCGAGTGGGGATCGAACCCACAACCAGTCGGTTTTACAGTCACACTTTGTGCCGCTGCGCCACGACCGGCCTCAGAGCAAAGAAATGGAAATATAAATTTAAGTAAATATTTCATCTCGTCGAGTGGGGATCGAACCCACAACCAGTCGGTTTTACAGTCACACTTCGTGCCGCTGCGCCACGACTGGTCGACATTAATATAGCAATATAGATATATTTAAATGACATATATTATAAATTCACCATAAATAACTATATTTAGTAGTGAAAACCGCATTAAAATGCGCTGGGTATTTTAAAAGATTTTTGTGTACGGTCGTACATCGATTTTTTTTTCTTTTTTATGGAAAAAAAAAAAAAAAAAACATCGATTTGAAACTATATTCTGTTATCCTATATAAAGACACAAAGGCATTAAATTCATAACTGGTTTATGCTATTAGTATTTTCAACACAATATGCCTTTATAAAACTTTTATATGTAAAATAGAAAAATTGACCAAAAATGGGTTATAACCAGTTTAAAATATTGCTGATGAAAGTTTAGTTTTAAGCTTATTTTATTTCGAACACATTTTGTAACGTAATTGATTCTTAATGTCTCTTAACACTAACGTAGATGGCCTTATTAAAAAAGTATCAACTTTGAAGTGTAGGTACGAGTCTTGATTTTTACAGAGCCATGGGCGGGCGAGATCGACTCGCGCTTCACCAGTTTTCTTTTAAACATTACATTATAATAAAAAAACAGTATTTATTTAATAAATATTATTGTAACAGATACGTAAACGAAGTAACTAAGTTCACAAAGGTTGTATGTTCTATTTCTACTGTAACAAATATTTATATTTAAAATGTTTTCCATCTCGTTGTTGCTTTAGTTGGCGGACAAAGGTTCCCTCCAACGTAATGCTACTAAAATAACTCAGACACCGTCCTACTTCCCCATTTTGATCTTAGATAATTTTTATTTTGTGGATTATTAACGCTATTCTACAGTTGTAGTTGAAAAACAATTAACAATTTTTACTTTTACTGCTCACTTTACTTAATGCTACGTTAATGTAACCCAAGGTATTATAATTTTCATATTAGTAGTCTCTATACGCTTACGCGAGCGGTTCGCTAGTTTCATTACTCGACTACGGCGAAGCAAAAAGGAGGGCCATGATTTTGACCTGTATGTATGTATGCATGTGATATTCATCGGTTCCCTCATAATTTTTAAACTAATTATTACAATATAGGATAGCTGTGGCAGTACACCACCTACTGTAATAAAACAGATTCATGAAAGTAAATGAAATAAATAAAAAATAAATCAGCTTCACGCTGTATCCCGCACACAGCAGGTAGACAAAGGGAACCTAATCTTAAGCCGTCACTCCGTCCCCAGTTTCCGCCGAGTTCTGGGGGCATTGCGTGTTCAGTGGTGGAACTCAACCCCGCGCATTGCCTCGACATCAGAGCGAAGAAATGAAAATATAAATGTAAATAAATATTTAACTTCATCGAGTGGGGATCGAGCCAACAGCCAGTCGATTTTACAGTCACACTTTGTGCCCTTGCGCCACGACTGGCCTTAATTATTATTTTTTATTAGATTGTACATAATAATTTCAGCGGAGACTATTTTCTTGTTTCATACTTTTATGAGCGTTTTATATAAAATTTTAATATAACTGAGTAATATCGTTATCTCCATTCAAAGTGACCAACAATGTAAGGCTTAACGACTGCTGTGATTGTTTTAAAGTACGTCCGTACTCTTTTTAGTTTGAAGAAGATACAAGAAGTTTGTAAAACAACATAATACGATAAACATAATCTCTTGGGAATAAGAAAAGTCTTTTGGTTCTCAAAGACAAGGATAGTATTCCGCTTTATTAGACTAGTAACCATTATATTAACGACAATTGAGATCAGTGGTGGAGCAGGTACACAAGCATGTGGCGCTACAGGTTGTGGGTTCGATTTGCTCCCGAGAAAATGATATTATTAATAATCTTTATTAATTATTAAAATTATTAATATAATCTGTTTAAATAAATGGATTCTCCTATACTATTTTATTATTTAAACTTTATTGTTTCTTTTTGGTCTTGAGAATAGCGAATTCTACCAAAGTCTTTTTATTTTATTTTTTCATAGCTCTAGTAGCAACAAGAAACGGCAATGATGAGTTCCGCCACTCAACATGTAATATGTAAAAAAATCGTTAGAAAGTGGGAAACATAGTGTCCTAACACTTCTCTGTGCAAAAAGCAGAATACAGCGTGAAACAAACAAAAATCCACAAATTTTATTTTTCTTATATTCTTATATTTATAATTTTATATAGCATTAACAAAATAACAGCTAAAACCTTCGTCGGCACTGTAGATTAGTTCCTGTACAGTTCAGTGTACATCATCGCGTAAAAATTTATGGCCGCAATAAAAACATCGCGCTACAATGTGCATTTGACTATAACTCGCAAATATCATTTGTACAAATGAAATTGAGAATATCTCTGCGGTATTACTTTTTTAGAGGCACGGTGGTTTTGGATTCAAATTTATAAAATATGTTAATTTTTTTTATTCTTGTAGACCCGTAATTTTTTTTTTACTTTTTATATATCTATTTTTTTCTATTTTTTTTTACCGTAGTTTTTTATACATACTAACAAATAAAAATCTTAATATAGAAACTTAATTTACATTATCTTTAAAAAATACTTTTTCGTACAGAATGTTACTCAAGAAAATAATATAAAGCTGAGGTAATTCTCTATAATAATCTAAACGATTTTTAATATATTTAAATAACGTAAAGTACTAATAACTCAATCTTAGAAAAAAAAGCAGAAACCCTTGCATACAAGAACCATAAAAATCATATGTTTTGTTGAAAATGTTATGACATATTTTATTATTATCTCTACGTTATATTGTGTATTGTTCCTTATAACCTAATATTTTATTCAAATAATACTTTCAAAATCTCCGTTCGACCGGTTACATTGTCGTTTACTATCGACATAAAGCCAATACTTCCTCGTCGTACTATAAGCATTGCTAAGTAGAAAAGATAAAATTTCAATATAACCCTCTACGTAAAATGTGCTACGATGTTGCTACGACACTGACAAGTATTGTGCGCTGTTAAAATGAACGCTATTTTAGCTTTAATTTTTACGAAAAATAAGTTAAAACATAAATAGAATACTGATACATCAAGGGTTCTTAATAATAGTAGGTTCTTAATAATAATAATATAAAATCTCGGCGGAAAGTGGGGACTGCAGTGTCTTAACTACATTAGGTTCCCTCTGCCTACCCCTTGTGCGGGATACAGCGTGAAGCTGATTTTTAATAATTATATGAAATATAAGTATATAGATAATCTTAATTAGTAGCTCTCATTGACTTAGTTTTTTTGCATACTATGGCTATGAAAAAAAAGCAGTAAGGGGCAAGGCGTACCCGCCATGTTAGATATATATTTTAGTCAAATTGCTTATATTTGAAGATGCTGAAGAAAACATGTTATTTTACATTCTATCACTGAATTATGGGATCATTTGTAAGTAGTAATTAGATCAGAGAAAAAAAAATCCTTGATAGGTATCGAATCAAAAACAATCACTTATATATACTTACAATGCAACGATATCACCCATTTTTCTATGAAAGTAATATAAAATTTAATTAAAAAATTAGAATTTAAAATTTTCATTTCAAGCAAACACCCTGTATAAGAAGACAAATACTGAACAATTTTTAACGCTGGATATGAATTTTCAATTTAAAATTCACTAACGTTGTAACAACACGTTCGAAAATAATGTGAAAAATAGAATTTTTACGAGGAGCTTCCGTTTTAGAGTCAAGCATCGGAAATTTATTAAAAAATCAAAGTGTTTTATGTCGGATAGTTGAAGTGGCGATGCATAAAGTAAAGAAAAAAATATTTGTACCTTGATGCTTATAATATATAAACGACTTTAAAATATTTTTAACGGTAAATTTAGCGTCACGCTGTATTCCGCACATAGCAAGGTAGGCAGAGGGAATTTGGGAACCTAGTGTTTAGACAATTTCACCCACCCTAGTACTTCCGTTACCACACACCCGTTTCCAGTAAAACGAAAGGGCCGTTTCACACTTTCCGCTGAATTCATTAGGGCAGAGGCATTGCGCGTTCAGTGGCAGAACTTAGCACCGCACTTTGTATCGTTACCAGAGCTAGGAAATAAAAATAATTCATTCTTCCGAGTGGGAATCGATTCCACAACCAGTCGCTTGTACAGTCACATGTTGTGCTATTGTACCACCATAGGAAATAATGATCATTATACAAGAAGAAAAGTACTACATTATGATTTTTTAGCTTTACTTCTCTTAAAACCAATAAAAGAATGAAAAACTACAAATTCGTTCAGTAACATAAACTTCCGCCATATGCGATTGCTAAAGTGTCAATCTGGAACATTCGTCAGTGCGTCACTGTGACACAGGATTGACGTTGTGCTTCAAACATTTTGTTGCAGCCGAAAATATGTTGGTTTTGCATTTTGATTTTTTCACGTTTGGTTTGGCGTTAAGTTCCGTTTTGTAATATTTCCTTTTTTTAATGATCGGACAGTAAGAATTCAATATTATATAATATAATATTCGAGGCCAGCCGTGGCGCAGAGGCACAAAGTGTGACTGTAAAATCGACTGGTTGTGGATTCGATCCCCATTCATATTTATTTATTATCATTTCATACATATATGTATTTTCATTTCTTCGCTCTGGTGTGCAGGATACAGCGTGAAGCTGACTTGATTTGATATGATAAATAATATGAGAACACGTAAAGTTGTAGCACAGCAGTAAAACGTATGATGTTAAGCGCGACGGTTGTAGTTTCCTTTTCCATTCTCCTTCCACTCAACACTTGTTCATTCAACAATGTTCCGAAAATTAGGCAGAGCGTGAGGATCTGAGTGTTTTAGTACTAGGTTCCCTTTGCCTAACCTGCTATATACGGATTACAGCGCGAGGCTAATATCAAAACAAATAAAATATGTGTCCCGAACGTTTATATTTCATTTGTTTTTCTAGTTTTTTTGAATAATTAAGATTGATTAAAGAAGATAGAGACGCGTTAACTGGCAGTTAACAGATCTACACTTTTCAGTCATATAAAATCTACAGAAAGTAAAGAACGTAGTGATGCGTCACTAGTTTCCACTATCTACTAAATAAAATATAATTTATTTTACTTCCTGTAAAAGAAATTTCTATATACATATAATAATATATACAAAACTTACCCCAGACCAGGGCCCTGCAATCCAAGTCGGACAGTTATGTTCATTACACGCCTGCGTTGATCTCGGAGCTGGTGATATACAGCCGGGCTCTGAGCTTGTTTCTGCAAATAAACAGAATATTAAAAAATTGTTGAAAAACTTTATTCTAACATTTTTTTTGTGTTATTCCACACTTAGGAATAAATTCAAAAACAAACTGCTAAGAATTATCACAAAAGTATGGCCGAGCATAATACAAACATATGGCTTAGTGGTCTAGATAGAGATATTAGACAACTTCCCGATGCGCGTTCAAATTTGGCTACGTTCAATTTTTTATACATTTTCTAAGAAAAAAAATATTTATCTTTATCGAACTGTAATGGGTGGCAAGCTAACATACCACGATTCTGATTCCTGAGTAATAAAAACATAGGAACATACATACATAAATAAAACTTAAACCTACCTGGATCGTAAGTATCAGTGCGTGTTATATTAGCAGACCGGGCGCACAGCACTCGTCGCGTTCGCACTCCACCGCCGCAGGTGACGCTGCATGTTGACCATTCGCCTACGTACCATCTAGAAAAAGAAAGAAAAAACAAATTATCTTTTATATAAATGTTACTATGTTTTATAATATTACAAAGGTTTAGAGGCTGTTGACTGTAAACAGTTGTGGGTTCGATTCCTATTCGGAGGAATTGCTTTCATTTTCTCGCTCTGGAAACAAGACAAAGGCACAAATACCAACATTCAACACGCTATGTCTCGAAATTTATGTATCGTGATGCCTTGTCTGGGTTCCCTCTACCCACTCCAACAAAATAATCCAAGAGTTGTAGTCGTGCGATGTGAATATTATAACAATAACTAAACAAGAGTTATTTTCGATTAATTTTTTCGTTTTTCGTTTTGTGTGGGATACAGCGTGAAGCGAAGGTTAGTGAGTGTTACTACATTAAAGGAGGATTCCTCGATTTTTCAAGATAACAACAAAAGATTTAAATATATCCACTCAACGTCTTCAAGTATGTAAGTTGCGTGTGAAGGCTACTCACTATATAAAACTTATATAACATTACCTACAGCTCAGTAGGCTACACTAGTTACAATATATTTTATTGGTTCAATAAACAGTGAACAAGTATAAAGTTGTTTTAAAGTATCTTCTCCAAGTGTTTACGTAGGAAAGCCTTCCAGTTAAACCTCTTAGTTTAGTAGGTTTCGTCAGTTTATCTAAATCGAACCCATGACTAGTCGCGATCATATAAAAAAATAGCTTTCTTTTCTTCATTTTCTCATAATGCTGACGTTATTTTTTTAACATATTAAATGTAAAACAAAGTCACTATTTTGAGATTATTTCTAATTACTTAAATGTTAATATTTCTATTCCATCTAACTACGAATGATCATTATAAAAATTTACTGTTACTACTTACTTCTAATATTTTACTGTTTAAAGCAAATATATAAAATAATATTTCTCACGAACAAACAAGTTCAATTTAGATAAGTACCAATATAATTATCTAAATAGAAAATAAATACGGTAAGCTGTCAAAAATGTACTACTAATATTAATATTAAAATTTAAATAAACATACATGCATTTACCTTATGTTTATATATGAAAATATAACCAATATCAAAAATATAAATTATACATATATTTTTGTTTTAAACAGAATTTTTTAGCGGCAAAAAAGATTTGAATTCTTTAAATGTCTGACACTGTGACACATCGTTAACCTCGTTCTACAGACAAATAAACGGATAGGCGAATAAAGCGCGCCTGTCTAAAATATACAATACTATTTTTCAACTTAAATCTTCGATGTTCTAAAACTGTACAAAATTGTTATATATGAAGCGAAAAAAATATTTAAAATGCACAGAAGGATTGCGAAATGTATTTATTTTTATTTTGTTTGCGTTTCTATTTTTGCGTTTTTTTTTGAGGTTTGACTTGTGTCCGCTGTTGTAACTTGTGTTACAATAGTATTTGGATAGAATTTTTGTTATATTATTTCAAATCAAATTAAATCAGCTTCACGCTGTATCCCGTACACAGCAGAGTAGGCAGAGGGAACCTAGTGTTAAGACACTTTTCGTTTCCCACTTTCAGCCGAATTCTGGAGGCATTGCATGTTGAGTGGCAGAATTCCCCGCTTTACCCGCTGACTCCACCCACATACAATAGGATAGGCAGAAGCAACACTAATAATATATCCCGATTTCTATTTTCCACACAATTATCGCGCGTTGACGCAGCGCCGCGTCTAGTTACCAGAGCGTAGAAATTAAACTAACTCATTCCCTTGAGTGGGAATCGAACAGACAACTGTCGTGTCCCCAAATCAAATATTCAAATGACTTACTTAAACGGACACGGATGCGTGTTACACCGAACCACAGCAGAGGCTGGTTTGTTGGAGCCGTCGCAGAGCTCCTCCGGCGCGTCGAGTCCGGTGAGACGGTCTCGACACACAGCTAGTGACATTTTGTAGCCTAGAAAACAAAACAAGGGTTAACCTAAAGTTATTTATTTTGTTATATTTCTAAAGAGTTAAAAGAATTTTAGAAATAAAAAAAATCTGTTGTGGCGCAGAGGCACAAGCAAGTTACTGTAAACAAGACGGTCGTGGGCTTGATTTCCACTCGAAGGAAGGAATTATTATTTATTAATATTGCAATTTGTTTGCTCTGGTCAAGCATAACAAGGCGAAGCACGGCGTTGAATCCCGCAATGCTTCAAAAATTAGACGGAAAGTTAGAAACGTAGAATCTTAACATTAGGTTCCTTCAGGTTTCTCAACTACACGCGGCATACGCGCCTGAAAAAAAAAAACTAACAAAAAGTACGTAAAATGCATACAAAAAAATAATTTAAAAAACCTAAACAAATTAGGGTAGTCCTCACAATAAAAGCACGGACTGTTTAAAACTCGGAAGAAAGCCACTCGCGGAACGGCGCCGTTCTGATAATGAAAAGAATTGTGTAAAATCCGCAGTATTTAAATAGCCATTAGGAAGAAATCAAAATTAGTACACGGATGTAGTTGGTTTTTTAGAAAAATTGTGTTTTGAGTTCTTTTTTGTTTTATTTTTTACTATAAAATCCTCATGCTGTATTCCGAAGAATATAGTAGGGTAGGCAGAGAGAACCTATTTCTAAGACACTCCGTTCATTACTCTCCAAGCTCTGATAACAAACTAGAGAGAGGAAATTATATATTCTTCCGAGTGGGAATAGAAACTACAGTCGTCGAATCAACAGTCACACACTTGTACTTCTGCGCTACGACGGCCACCTACACTTTGTTTGGTAAACACACACAAAAATATTTTTTTTCCACAGTTTTCGTCGATGACGGTTCCAGTAATACACGACATTGAATTCATGATAATGAGCAATTAACGAAGTAGGGGCGCAACTTCTTTTGAATACATAAATATGTAAATAAAGATCACCACATTTTACCTTCTTTGATTTTATCTTGTACTGATCTATTTACGGACAGATTGTAAACTTTTAATTGTTCACGCATCAACTGTGTATTGGAATAAAGTACTTTAAACTACTTTTTCTTACTTTTATATTACAGCATGTGACGGTTGTGAGTTTGATTCCCATTCGGTATAATAAATGTATTTACAACAAATACAAAGCATGGCGTTGAGGTGCTATTATAATAATGTAACACGATTTTTTTATTAAGTGGACTGTAAATATTTCATTAAAAAAAGAAGAAGTAAATGCAATTTACTTATATTGGCATTAAGGTAATATATTGAGGCCGTCGTGGCGTAGGGTTAGAAGCTTGTGACTGTGAAAGGCAACGGTTTTGAATTCAATTCTCACTCGAAGAATTAAATATTTAATATTTTCATTTCTTCGCTCGGAACGGAACTGAAACGGAGTGTCTTAACACTAGGTTCCCAGATTTCTCTCTGCCTACCTTGCAATATGCCGAATAAAGTGAAAAGCTAAAAAATATATACATATATTTTTGTTTAAAGTAAAAACTAAGCCAGTTGACTCTCGACCGTACTCTTTAAAATACTTTAAATACGAACCGAACGTACTATGTAACATTTAGTTCAGGACTAAAAAGCTAACTGTAAAAAAGTATCGTAAAGGTCGTGGAGCTGAAATCAAAAAAACGTACCACAAACTCTGCGGTCGGCGAGCCAGTAAAAATTCCATTTTGAAATGCATTTTTCTTGTAAAACTTTTTAGCTACTTCTACTTACAGTATAGAGGCAGTTAAATATATATATTTAAATTGGTTTGACGTAAAATATTGTGTACACTGTAGTTAGTAGTGGCCGTCGTGGCGTAGGGGCACAATATTGTACCGCGATGGTTGTAGGTTCGATCCCCACTCGGATATGAATTATTATTTATTAATATTTTCATTTCTTCATTTTGACTCCACTCACGGAACGGAACTCTTTTAACGCTTGGTAGGTAGGCAAAGGGACCCTGCTGAATGCGGAATAGAAGCTAAGTTTATTGTGTACACTGTAGAGGTACATATAAGCTTATAAGGTCGTTTACACTCAGAAAATGTCTTACGGTAAACGCGCTGTCAGTAGGGATTCCACTTGGGTCATGATTATATTTATTTTCATTTCTTTAGTAGGTAGAAAGCATTGAGGTACCCCACTAACTACAACTTGCAATGCCTCGAAAGGATGGTAAGTGAAGATCGAAGTGCCTCAACACTAGTTCCCTCTGCCTATCCCTTATAATGGTTATAGCTACTGGTTCTAAACCATATCTATATGTACGTAAGCTACTGGCATTTAACTAAAAATATCTAAAAACATTGACCAAAAATAACAGCCTCGATATGTTGTTTAAACTGTCATTCTCATAAGGGGTCAAAGATATACACGTAGACAATAAAATAAGTACTATATTTGTAAAATGATTTCGCAACTAAACAAATGTAAATGTGTAAAGAATGTGTAGAAAAAAAAATCTAAAATAATAATTATTTTGATTCACGCTATATTCTTCATATTACATGGTGACAGGGGGAACCTAATGTTAAGAAACCCAGTTTCTCTTTTTGGGCCTAATTTATGAAATATTACTAGATTTATTATTAGAATATTATTAGAATATTATAGTGTGTGTCTTATTGACAGAGCGGAAAAATTAAAATGCGTACTCCCGAAATGTAAATCGAAGCCATAATCGTCGTTTCCAATCAGATGTTAGGCTACTGTGCCACGACGATCTAATTCATAAATGAATTAGATAAAATTATTACGTCATAATTTTGTACAATAAACGTCTTGTTCTATTGTAACAGAGGATTCAAAAGCTACTTTGGTGCTAAGAGATCGAGTCGAAACATGCGTATTATAGAACCGCAGACAAACCGCAAATAACCCTCTCTTCGCCACGTTGTCTTTAGGCCAACGAGATTTTAGTTAGCACTAGGCATCGCCCACTACTCTGTTTGAATGCTTTAAGAAGTAACATGGGAAACCCTAATTTATTTTTGTTGTCTCAAGTATTTCGAGTTTTTTTTTCTAAGTGTTCCCAAATAATCTTTAATTTTAATCTATCTAAATTGGGATCAGTCGTAGCTTAGGGGCACCAGACTACTATAAGCTTGATAGGTTATGGGTTCGCGTCCCACTCCAGGACATAAAATATTTTATATTTTCGCGAAACGCGAAAATATAAACGCGAAAATATAAAGTATTTTTTTAGACACACCGTTCTCCACTTTCCGCCGAATTCTGTAGGCATTGCGTATTGAGTGACGGAACTCAACGAAGCCAATATTTATAAAAAGATATTTCATTTCCTCGAGTGGGGATCGAACTCGCAGTCCGTCGATTAACAGCCACACTTTGTGCCCCTACGCCACGACTGGCCTCAAAATAAGATCTACAAATATGTATAGCGTAAGATATTTTTTAGCATAAATTACATTAATTATATTATACATTACAATAAACAAATTCTTAACCATTTATTCCCAAAGTATACAAAACAGAGAGACCAATAACAGTATAAAATAAAGCCTCAAAATACTCACCCTAACCCTTCCATTTTCAGACATTTCAATTGTTAATTGTGGCTGGACAATGATAAATGGGACAGCCGGGTTGATTTTGCCCTAATCATTGCTGATATCTCATTTTTTTTTGTTAGATTAACGTATTTTGCTGCGAACACTTTGTACATTTATCATAATTAGGATACGTGTGGTTCGTACGTAGTATTTAATGTAGGGTTACAACTTTTGCTTGGTCATTTTTGGTCTATAACATTGTTTTTTGTAACGTTTCTAGCTATTACCTTGGTGTAACTGGGAAATTTATGGTTTTACGTGTCAAGAATTACTATTAAAGGAAATCTTAATAACTAACTAGAGGCCCGCTACTTCGCCCGCGTGGAAACCCTATGATAAGGTAACAATATTATCAACATAAGAAATATGGTAACTATGTATTGCACAGCTCTAATCATAAGTCTATTGGTGGCTACTGCAGTATGCTCCTATCGTTACAATTAAAAAAATGAAGTACTTTTCTTAATAATAAATAAGTCTTCAGATACCTACATACTAAATTCCATCATAATCGGTTCAATAGTATTGGCG
This sequence comes from Heliconius sara, assembly GCA_917862395.2. Classification (NCBI taxonomy): domain Eukaryota; kingdom Metazoa; phylum Arthropoda; class Insecta; order Lepidoptera; family Nymphalidae; genus Heliconius; species Heliconius sara. Next base: position 1,250,052 of record OU860789.1, on the reverse strand, counting down.
TGAAACATACTCACAAACTTTCGCATTTATAATATTAGTAGGACTAGTGTCTTGCCCGCGGCTTCTCCTCACTTGGTCTAGATTAACATAATAAAGTTTGTTACTATTCATATAAATCTTTAACTATTCGTTATATATTAGTGAAAACAGCATTAAATTTTGTTGCAAAATTTGAAATATCTGTCTTTGTTTTTGTGTGTTATGATAAGTAAATTATTTTTTTAAGATTGTAAAGCACAATAGGATACCGAACACCTTTCTTACTGTAAAATACTACTACGTAAAATTAGCGGACAACGGAGAACACAATAACAAATTTATAGATTTTTTTTTCAACTTAGCAAATATAAAGTATAGTTTTATAGGAGAAAAGACATTGTTTTGATAACACAGGACCCTTATTTAAACCAAAAAATGGTTAAAATAAAAAACCCCATAAAAATCACTTATACACCCCACAATAAATACTTATTTAAACAATAATAAACAAATGCCAAGCAAAACCAAATATTTATTTAAACAAAAAAAAAAGTGACTGCTCTACACAATCTGACATTCTCCTCCAATTCCTTACAATAATGTGACCTCTTCATCAACTATCATTGCAATCTATTGGCCGCCTTACTAAATACATCAAACGACGACGCGACGCGCAGCCGGCTACTAATTCCTATCGCCGTCTTCATCTTTCACGGCTTTCTTAATTAGAATCGCGAATTTACTGTTAAAGGTGTACTTGCGACAAATAGGTCTTAGTACGTTTTTTTTATATTTATTCGGATGTAATCGTTGTTTTATGAAATTGGGAACTTAAATTAGGAATTTCCTGTGGCCAGTCGTGGCGCAGCGGCTCATAGTCTGATTGTAGTTGTAGATTCCATTTTCAATCGGAAAAAGAACTTATTTTTATTTCCTCGCATTAGAAACAAGACTTTGCGTAAAAATAAATAAATATTATATACTTAAATCAACCATTGAGAGCTTGTATAGTAATTATTGACACATTAGTCAAAGTTTGTTTATAAAAAAATAAGTACTATTAGTATAAACACAAATTTAAGCCAATTGTGTTGCGGTAAGACCGCGTCTAACTGCAAACAGGTTTAAGTCCGCTCTCAGCCCCGGGGAATGATTATACATATACACATTACCGTGACTCAACACGCTATATCACAAAAATTTGGCATAAACTGAAAAATAGAGTATCTTCTATAGAGAAGCATGGGAGATCCTGCAATAAGAACTTTTAATAATACAAATAAAAAGTAAATATTAGTCGTAGGTCTAAACTTTAATACTAAGAACTGTTGCTTTTTGGAGACAAAAGAGCTCTGATTTATCAGAGGGCCGACTAATGGTGGATCCGGTATAAATTACTACGACTACAATTAACGGCTCAGCCTATAGCCTATAGTAGGTACATTATGTAGTATAACTGATGGAGATTGGAATGAGTTATTTGTTTCTTAATGGGAAATATGCTTTCCGTTTCTTGTGGATTTCTCTTTCATTGATAAGGTTGGTATGTCTTATCGAATGTATTGGTTTTATTTTTGGCTGTGTTGTATTAATTATTTATTAAGATTCTACAATATACAATAAACAAATGAAATCTGATTTTTTAGAGCTTAGATAGTTTACAGAAATACATTTGTTATAGCAAATTAGTATTTTTTTAACATCTTCAATTTGTTTTCTGCCGTCATATTCTTTAGTTAACAGCTTCGTGGTGAAATATTTTTGTTAGCGATTTTCCTTTTGATTATAATTTATCACATTTTTTTCACACAATTGTCTGAACTGTGGAACTGTAAGTATGTATACTCATAAGTATTGTCAGTCCTGGCGCAGTGGCACTAGCTTGCAATTGTAAATGTGGCAGAGAAAATTAAATATTTAATACTTTGCTTTCCTCGGTCTGGTAACAAGGCAACGCGGCAAGCGCGGCACTTAGCATACATAATAAAAAAAGGAATGTTTATTCAATCTACTCAGGTAGTAAATAGATAGGTTAGATTCAAAACCCCGACAAAATTTTAATTAACTTGAAACACACAATTTTTGTCCAAAAATATCGTATCGGCGTGACGTAACAACGGCGCTACTTGTCGGCAATTAAAAGTGAAATATTGTTTTAATTAACAAATACAGCCGCTCACTACTCTTGTTAATTACACTGTTTATTGTGATCTTGATTGAAGTGAGTTCGTTCTTAACGTGAATTCTGAAATTGAGGGCTAAGGCTTTTAAAGTGGCTTTTGCAGAAACGGAAATATTTATTCTTATTTGTTTGTTTATATAGAACTAGCATTTACCTGTTGCTTCGCCCGCATAGTTTAATGGAAATATCGAGCAACCTCGAAAGTTGGACGAAAAGTGGGAAAAATGGAGTGTTTTAAAGTTTAGTTCCAACTGCATAGCCTGTCATATGCGGGATACAGCGTGAAGCGTGATTATAATGTTAAATACAATTCTTGGGAACTGAAAGAATTAAGATATAAGCGTAAGCTTTATTTTTAGGGTTTCTTACCTTAAAAAAGCAAAAACAGATGTTTTATAGGATCACTTTATTGCCCGACTAACAACATCATTAATCTGGAGATCGTGTCTAATAATAAAGCTGAAATGAACATTAAATATTCAAGTCTATGAACCCTTCGAGCATATAATATAAACTTCTAAGCAAAAGTAATCACAAGATGAACATTTATGCATCGTTTTTGCAGGCTCAGCGGCTGTTTCCCGTCGACTTACAGTTCTCCATTAAATCTGGCACTAAGGAAAAAATAAACGTAAGTTTGTCAAATTTTATAAATTGTACCCACTCTCTAAATTGTACCCACTTCTCGTTGCCCTAGAATCCTGGAAAAGTGGTACGAAACCAACCATAAATTATAATTAAATATTTATTACAAAACATTTAATGTACATTGTTAGCCTCGGGATAAATTCGATCAAGAGAACAATACAACTCGTGCTGGCAAATTCACAGGTATTATGTGAAGAGATGGTGATTAATTTATTATTAATATATCATTTGTATGATAGAGTGGTTTCATTGTTGTTGTAGAGTGGTTAAGGTAAGCAGTGGTCGGTGGAACCGGATATTGATGGGTGAGCAGACAGCTTTTATGGTTTGGGTAAAAACAATCTTTTGTATTTTGTAATCATATTTGTCTGAGAGATCGTATAAGTCTAATTGATCGTATTAGGACACACTACTGTTATATACCGAGAGGTAAGAATATTTAACGTTGAATTTTTCTTAGCTTCACATTGTACCCACACATAGCAGGATAGGCAGAGGTAACCCGAGAATTTAGTGTAAAGACACTTCAACTAGCTATTCCTTATTCCGTTAAGACAGTTCCATTCCCCACGGAAATAAAATAAAATAAATAAAAACATTTCCCAAATCGGATATTGAACTAGCAACCATCGCGCGTACTACAACTACCCTACGACTCTGTCAACTTAAACCAAAAATACATCTAAATATATAGATCAAGACCTATCATTTCAGCATTTCCATCACGTCTCATTGCGTAATTGGTCTGAACGTTTTAGATTACCGTTTACTCTATACCGGCGGAGATAATCCGAGTTACAACAGACTATCTGATAAGACATCTATTAGGTGTTCAGTCAACCGACCTAATTTGTACGTGCAGTTTATTTGTAACGAATAGTTTATTGATGGTTAGTTGATTTTGAGAAGGTTTTGTTTACTTACCTTTGGATTTGGGTGAAGGTAAAAAGAAAAAAGATTTGTTTAAAATTTAACCTTACCTTACCCCCTCTGCCTACCCAGCTCTGTATATATGCGGGATATAATATAAAGCTCTAAAAAAATATACTGTACTAACAACAAAAACAGTATTTTTACAAAAAAGGAAGCTATTTTTAAATAGACAACGTGACTGCAACATGACAGTATATTGTTGTATGTAACATACATACATTGCACATGTTCGTAGTTTCGCTGTTTTGCACTTAAAAAATATCATGTTTTTGTATGAAATAAAGTTGAGCGCGACCTTTGCAGTGAAACGTACAGCATGAAATATGTTTTTTGTTTTGCTATACGATGCTCTCGTTGTCTACATAACTACTTATAATCTAAAAAGGTTTGTTAAAATGGTAATAGGACACGTTCAAATATATGTATATGTACAGAAGCCAGTCGGGGCGCAGGTGTACAGCGTGCACCGTAAGCGCGACAAGATGTGGGTTCGATCCCAATTCGATGAAATGAAATATTTAATGTTTTCATTTCCTCTGATCCGCCACTTAATACTAAATGCCCTTAATATGAAAGTATCTTAATGGGAACACTTTAAATATAATTAAATTCGAATACATACACATACACCTTATACTATCAATAAATATCCAAAGTATTAAAATTAAGATGGTTAAAAAGATTTGAATCGCATTATGACCGAGGAAGCCGTGACGCAATTTACGTCTACTACACAGAGTAATAAGTTCTTTGAACAGTTCTTAGCACCAGACTTTCTGCCTAGCCTGATATGCATGAAAATATACTTATTAAAATAGAGAAAATCACTACTAAGTACTCACCCCCACCACAAGTAGCGGAACACAACGACCCAGGCGTAGACAGCCAGTGGTACCTCGGCCGGGAGCACGACGACCCGTCACCCCCGCAAACGCCGCACTCGTCGACGCGCCGTGTGGAGCCCACTCGTAGGTCACAGCCCACTCTCTGATGATGATTTAAAGGGAATTATTAATTATGAAAAATAAATAATAAGTTTTATATAGTTTTTAACACGTCTTCTATTTTCTGTGGATTTTTTTATGTTGGTTGCACCGCTTAACACAATTTGAGCGTTAGTTTAAAAGAGCGGAAAATTATTTAATAAATTTATTGCCAGAGTAAGATATAAACTCATTACTAACATGTCTACCACTGCATCACAATGGTCTTGTACCGAATGACGGATAATAAACGATCTTTTTTGACGTACGGAACCTTTAAAATGTAATTATTTTAATAATATAAAACTCAACGTTATATTAAATCTACAACAACGGACGCAACGTGACAACTGTATGAATAAATAAATAATTGAATAATATATACATTCTCATATATTTGCACAAAACAGTTTAACGCAGAAGCCGATTATTTACCAGTTCAGAGCAAATTACCAAACCACGGTGTTTACGTTGTGTCCCGAATATAAAATAAGCAGGGATGCAAAGGAAACTTAGTGTTAATACTCTCCGTTCTTAACTTTACGCCCAAATTTCGGGACGTTGTGTACTTGGATTATTATTATTCATGCATTTCATTTGCCTGAGTGGAAATCGAACCCACAATCGTCGTATTTACAGTCATATGTGTCCTCAGTAATATTATTTTCTGATTAAGCTTCACGTGGTTTCCCTCATAGATCATGGTAGCAGGTTAGACAGAGGGAGTCTAAAGGAAGCTTTAGATTGAAAATCGAACTTAAAACTAGCCCCGTTTACAGTCACCGGCTTGTGCCCCTGCGCCACCACTGGCCTTAATAATTCTGACCTACCAAAATAATTTACTCCCTTCAAGTTATAAACGCTGATACATATATCTTTATACACAACAAAGGCGCGTCTCATCATTTATTCAACATTACGAAATCGAGTCGACACTCGGTTCCACACATTCGTACCGAATTTTCCGATTATCATATTTAAGTGGATGCGCCGTCTTTTTCTCGCACAACAATTTGTGGTGAGCGAGAGAGAGAGATAGAACAACTAAGTTTTATTTTATGCAATCATTCACAGCAACACTGTTTAATTACAAATGACAGTTACGCAAAGCCAAAAGGTATGAGAATATAAAAGTACTGTTGGAATATATGGTTAACGTTACTTGGTCGTAGTGTCTCCAAATATAAAGTATTTTATACATAAACTACCTACGGCTCAATAGACAAATAAAAATAACTAAGGAAAAAAATATATTATAGTACGATAGGTTCTCCGTCAGTCCGTCATCTCAGTCTGTTAAAATATTCTGATATGAGAAACAATGGCGTTCATACTAACATTCCGGTCAAATTCCGGTCCTATCACGTATATTAGAATATTTCTCATACAAGTATATGATATCGGACCGAGAACAGACCGTGACGTGACAGTGGGAATCGTCCTTAAAAGTACGGTACGATGCAGACACATTCTGAAATTAAATAGTACCCTAGTACTACTACTACTAGTAGTTAAATAGTACATGTGATGGACAGAAGGAACCAAACTACTCCATTCCCAAATTGCCGTTCAACTTTCTCGTGATATTGCGTGTTGAAGAAACTACACTTTATTTTATTTTGTTATCTAAGCAAAGTAATGTAAATAATTATGTAAATTTATTGAATTGAAAATTACTTATATGCTCATATTGGGAATAGAACTCACGACCGTCACGTTTGCAATAATTACCAAAAAATTCTCTTTTTTACTGACCAGTGAATAACTACTCAACGTTATTAACTCTCGTTTGCCATTTCCAAATATTGCTATTTTACGCATTTGCAAGCACATTCAAGGTTATATACATACTATTGTTAGGTTTTGAAAAAAAAAACAGGGTTGTTGATAAATAAATAATGGTATAAAATCGACCAGTGTTAGGTCTTGTATAAAAAAAGGAGAGTAGTTAATAAATAGATAATATAATATATAAAAGCTGTATACATCGTATTGGGGATCACTTTTTCCCGGGACAGCATCGAGGCTAGATTAAGCACCACTGGTGAAGGAATGAATTGGAGGAGTTTATAAGATAAAGTGAGTGTTATTTTATTGTTTTATTATACTATTATAACAAAAAACTCAAGACCTCACTCTTATAAATTCCCTTCAAAAATGATATAGAAAACGTAAAGATAACATATAAAACGTACAAGTTTTATCACAACCCGGCCCTACATCTAACAGGACGTGCCCAATAAAAACTTGTACCGATAGCCGCTTGGATTTTACAACAAAATTAACAAAATGTCACGTATTCGCATCACCAACTTCCTGAAATGTCCAAGAAGTCATGAAACTTTTCACTCGCCACCGCCCGAGGTCTGTGTTTTGCATAATTTCATATATTATTTAAGTGGAAACTTGGGTAGCATTTACATAATCCTGTTCACTCCAAACGAATACTAATTTGACTTTGTTCGAGGATTCGGGATTGAAATCGGTTGATCGAGTGATCGCTGACGTCTAAATAATAATATTTGTATACCTAGAAGGTCATTGTTGCCCGGTGGAACACTGAATGCAAGCACGAACGCGTTTTGGGTTCTAGTCAAATTCGTGGGGTCTAAGAGCGGCGTTAACTTCTATATCTCGGTATGTAATATTTCAAAAATTGATCGGAAGTTGAGGAACGGTGAGTATTAAAATTAAGTAACCTCTGCCCACGCTGATATATGTATATGCCGGGAATAAAGTGTAAAACCGCAAAAAGAGAAAAGATTTACTATGTTATAATATTATCTTATTGATAGTGAATAACTAAGTTAAGCAAGGACTACAATTAAAAACAAAATTTGGTGGCGTGTGATGGTTATTAAAGTTTGTAGACGATTAGTAACAATAATCAAGTCTTTTACAATACAAAATATTTATTACACTTAAAAATGAAAGTCACATATAACGAAGAAACACAAACAAAGATAGTCCACACAGTTTACCAATAATACAGAAGGAGTGAAAATTAAGAGTGTACATATATCGGAGACAAAACTACAAGAACGTTCACTAAAAGGTAGGTACGTGACGTAGTGGCCGATAGTATAGCAAGTGCAAGGAATCCACGACGGTTGGGTGTTTGCGACTCACTAGCTGGCGAATCACCCAACGTCCCAAAATGACGTCACACGGCGATTGCCGTGCCGTGCAGATTATAAATTATTTTAACCGATGTCGGTGATTTGTGGGTTTTGTGTTTTATAATACGTAAAATAATTAAATTAATATTTTTCTAATTAATAATTATTGACATTTATTAAATATATATGTCATATTAAAATTTTGCTGTATAAATAAATAATTAAATAAATTAGTGGGAGTAGCCCACAAAAGTTAGGTTTAATTTAAAACATTTTTTTTTATTTATCAAGGGTTTTCATACAACAACAAATACACCTGAAATAGACATAAGCTTGATGCTTTTTCTCGTTTAGAAGAGTAAAAAACCTAGTGTTAAGACACTCCGTTCGCCACGCACCGCCGGACTTACTGTCAAGACAATTATTTATGCTAAATGTCGGAAGCGAAGCGAAGAAAAATAGTTCATTCTCTCGAGTGAGAATTGAATCCACAACCGTCGAGTTTACTGATGATATTCCACATCACAACTGCTGCAAGTGTTTATAAAAGTTATATGAACTTTTATAAAAACTCATTTTCATATGTAAATAATATGTACTCGTATGTCTATATAAGGATAGGATAATCTTGAAAGCAATAATTAATGAAGCTACCTTACAGAAGCTTTATGAGATAAATATTTGTTACAATATAAATAGATGTTTTGTTTCTGTAATTAGATTAATTATATTTAAGGCTAGTTTTAGCGCAGCGGCACAAGTGTGTGATTTTAATTGCGATAGGTTGTGGGTTCGATTCTCACTCAGGGAAATATAATATTTAATATTTTCATTTACTCATTCTGGTGTCGAGGCAAAAGCGCAGCGTTAAGTTATGTTACACAAAACGCAATGTTACCAAAATTTCGAGGAAAATGGGGATTCGAGTGTCTTAACATTAGGTTCCCTTTGCCCTACTAATAAAGCGCGAAGCGGAAGGAAATAATATATATAATATATAATTATTAAATATATATAATTAATAAAAAGACTAACTAACTTCTAATCCTGCTTTTTTAGAAGAACATTCAAAGTTTAGCTTTTCTTCAAAGGATACATTTATATTTAATTTCGAGACATTATACGACTCATCTTCATAAGTAGGAAGTCATGTTTTTACAAAAGGATATATCACTGGATCCTTAAACACTACAACAAAATTAAAACCATAAAAAAGCAATTTTCGCTTAAAGTCAACGAGTTTTAGACAATTTGCCCGAAACCATGCGAGGCAAAAGCGAAACATCAAAAATCACTACTCGCGCAAGAACAATTTCTAAAAGTCTCTTCAACCAAACAGTCCTTTATGCAACAAAAAATGTGGATTGAAACCTCGTGACACAATGCCGGATGCGACCTGACATCATCAGAATGAGGCTGCGAAATAATAAGGCTTGGACTTGGCTTAAGTTATAAGATTAAGCGATACGACAGCGGTGCGTGGTGCAAAGGATTAAATAAAAAAATTTAAATAAAAAATACTTAAACGTTTTAAATTTAAGTTCAAAACATTTTACTACAAATGTATATTATTTTAGTACAATTTCTTTACAAATGACAGTAGTGGCTTGTTGTTACTAAATTCACAAGTGTACCATAGCTTCTTCGTAAAAATAATATATTGAGTATAATTCTTTCCTATGTATGGACTAACACTTAAAAAAATGTAAAAAATATTTAAGTTTTTATTTTAATAGATAAAGCCTTAATATTACGCTGCACAAATTCTTTAACTTACAAAATAATTAAAATTAAGTTTAATTAATATTGCCTAGCTTATAAAAATAAATAAGAATCAGTTTCACGCTGTATCCCGCACACAGCAGAGTAGGTAAAGGGGAGCTAGTGTTAAGACACTTCGTTCTCCATTTTCTGCTGAATTCTGGAGGCATTGCGTGTTTAGCTTCTAAATGAGCCTAAATTTTATTCTCTATCCTAACTTTAGGTACAAACTCAAAGTCTTCGAATGGAGTTTGAAGATGTATACGAATATAAAAAAAAATATTTTCCGAATCGCTTACACGACTGCCTATGACTCACACCACACCCCGCAGTAATACCGAGTTGCCTTTGTCTAGGTACTATGTTTGCTCCCGTTTCTAAAATTAAAAGTATGCGGACTGGAATGTTGAGTTTTGTAATATTTCGTTTGTTCCAGAGGTACCTTTTTCATGTATGTACGTATGTACATACATAAGTATGGAACAGGTAACATTTATTATGACACAATGGCACTTTTTGGAGAGCTCCTTTATGTTTTACGGTTGAATGAAATGTGGGTTATCTGATACAAATTTGACTACACCGTATAGCCTTACCTATTATATTACTCGTTGGTTGATTTTTTGTTTAAGTTTAACAAACTAAGTGACCAAACTTAAAAGAGGCCGAGAGTAGCTTGAAAAGAACGGTATAATACATCAAAGGTTTATTCTACTTACATACTTTTATTGATTCAGACGACGTGTAAAGGCTTGTTTACAAAATCTTCGATGGCGCATAAAATGAAAATTGTATCAAAATCTGTTTACTAACTCAAATTAACTTATGAAATTCTATAATTTAATAATAAATTTCTCAGTCAATTAATTCTAACTGTATCATGACTACTCACTCACCGACACTTTCTGTACAGAAACACTTTTTATTTTATTCAAAATGAAGTAGAGCTTAAAGCACTTACAGGCTCAAAGTATGCTATTTGTCACCTGAAAAGCTTTACACTAAAGCTCAGCGAATAATCTCTTCAGGTATGAAACACCAAATAACTTATATCACCATTTTTGGTTTACAAAAGGTTTCATTTTTCTTCAGGAGTTGCATGAAAAGGCAATTTCTTTCCGTTCATTTCATGGCGTTTAAGCAAACCATAAGGGCAAGTATGAGAGCAAACATTTCAAAAGAGACGAAAACGTACGTGAATTGGCCACTTTAAGGCTCTTTGACTTACGATTGAATATCGATCGCTTAGTTGTGTGGATACTATGTATATATACATATATATTATATACATACATATTATACTAGTCTTAGCCTATAGCTTCGCACCCGCAGTAAAATGAAGTAACTTGAATCGAAACTATTAACGTGATGTCTGTCTCGATAAATTCTAAGAAAAAAAAATATTTTAATTCGAATAAAACTTTAGCTTTATAATATAAATATAGAGGAATACATAGATAATGTATACTTAATTATTTAATAATATGCATAAGTATTTAGTTTTTAGAAAAATATTTAATTTAATCCATTTTATAAACCTGCTCAATTGAATTAATATGTTTGGTTGAACATGTATCTGGTATTGTATTCTACTGTATTTAAGCACAGATAAGGGCTTTTATCATATTACATTAATAATATACCACTGAATGAGGCCAGTCTAGTTGTGGGTTCTATTACCACTCGAAGAAATGGAATATTTAATATTTTCATTTTTCACTGGTGTCGAGGAAAAAGCGCGGTGTTGAGTTGGGAAGGCAGAAATAACCTAGTGCCAATACACTCCGTCCTATACTATAAAAATAATAGAAAGGATTGTGTCTTAAATAAAAGCGAGGGCTTTGGGTTCGATTTTGGCAAATTAAATATTTTCATAAATACGTTACTCAACACGCTATGTCTCCAAACCTGAGCAGGAAATATATATAAGTATTTTAACATTAGAAACTCCGACCACCCAATTAAGATATATAAAACAAAAGCATAGTTATTATCATTTTATATTAAAATTATATTAAATTACTTATAAAACAATTGCTTGGAATATTACATACATCTTTCCATATTTCAAATTTGTTAGCATCTAATCTGCTCAGGTGTAAGACTAAAGATATAATGTTTACAAATGTAAACCGCGCGACTGAATAGTCCTGCGGGACGTATATCTCGTAAGATATTTCGTAAGTTGGATACCGCTTCTTACCTTGTCTAAAAGATGACAGAAACTAAAATGGAGGACATAATACAATTTTACTATATTTATATATATTTTTGTTATTATATTTATTTTTATTACTGAATATTATATAAAGAGTGGAAGCGTCTTCGCTATTTTTACGAGAGCAACATATAGGGTATAACATTTGAAACTCATACCTAAATAAATTATTCAAGATACCTCAATAGTTTAGATACCACTAACGTAAACACCTAATACTACAAAAGTACTACTAAGCGTTGTCGACCTGCGGCTTTTCATTCGCAAAAAACATACGAGAACGAGAAAGGGATGTATTGTGATATTTTACGCAATTCAACATCGCCGCCAATAGCTACGACCCGATTTCGGGAATGAGGCGTGTCGTTGCGTCATTCTTGACAAATGGTGATTTTACAACGACAATTTTGTTAATTAATTTGTTTGAAAAAATCACTTTTTAGTTTTTGCAAAAATATCTTTTGTTTTAATTGTATTAATTTTTTTTTATTTAAATTAGTGATAACAAAAATACTCTGTATTACAGTACACGTCGCATTTTATCAATATAAATGTAAATGTAAGTGACAATTGAACTCCCAATTATCTCAATACTGTATATAAATCGTGGCAATGCAAAATATATAAATAAATAAATAAATCAGCTTCACGCTGTGTCCCGCACACAGCAGGTAACGCAGAGGGAACCTAGTGTTAAGACACTCCGTTCCCCACTTTCTGACGAATTCTGGAGGCGTGTTGAGTGGCAGAGCTCAACGCCGCGCTTTGCCTCGACACCAGAGCGAAGAAATGAAAATTTAATTCTAAATAAATATTTATTTCCTCGAGTGGGGATCGAGCCCACAACCAGTCGATTTTACAGTCACATTTTGTGCTGCTGCGCCACGACTGACCTCGTAAAATATATTATTATAATAATATTATAAAGCTGAAGAATTTTTTATATAATTATAGGTCTTATTATATCACGTTAATGGTTTTGATGTAACTCACTGTACTTGCGGTTACCTCGAAAATTTATTACGAGAATTGTCATACACTATTCTTATTTCTTATACTTGTATATAGGAGCAAAATCACATGTAAAAGTTAGTGTTAAATAAACTCTAAAAGTCTTAAAGCAATTTGCATAGTGACTGTTGCGACAGTGCCAAATTCGATTATAATTGCCGCCTTCGCAGAACATGCTGATGTTCCACGCCGGAAACTTTACTTGAATTACCTACTGTTTTGTTTCGGAGTTATGGAGTTTATTTTGTTTGTGTTCATTTCGTGTGTTTATTCTGTATTTTTAATTTAATTATTGGTGGAAGTGTGATGGAATTTAATAAGATTTTTTAGATACAGCTAGAAGCTGTTTGCTTTTAATGCTAACACTCCATAGTGCCCAACTTTGTAAACATGGAATGATCAACAGAGCTCGACGCCGTACCTAGTCGATTAGAGTGGATGATAATTTAAATATATATAAATTATAATCGTTTCGGAATATTTTGGGATTTTTATTGAGAAAAAATATTATTGAATTGGATTGTCCATTTATTGAAGAAGGCTGTAGGTGCGCCAATCATTTAAATGTAACACGTGTTCTTAGTTATTTCCATTTGAGTATGGAGGCAAAATCACAGGAAGAAGCTAGTATTTTAGAACTACATATAAGTTTAACTCAAGGAGGGTATAATATATATATTTATCACGCTGTATCCCGCACATTGCAGGTTAGGCAGTGAAAATCTGTAAACCTAACTCCTATCAATCTGCTATAAAGCTATAAATAACTCTATGATATATCTATACAATGTCTCACGAAGATAGAGGGCACGTCTTAGAACTTAGTTTATTATTATCAAATTCCACACTAAGCACTCGGATCTGATACAAGGTGTGTAAAATCGTACAAGCTTCCACCATTATACCCTGCGTCTACTAAAATGTATCGCACTAAATTATTCAAAAGGATATTAAACGGGTCCAATTTACAGGTAATGGAAGTTACTTTATTATATTATATACGTTATAATTAATAATTTTTGGGGTACTTGTGAGTTCTGCTACTCAACTCACAATTTCTCTAGAATTCGGCGAAAAATGTGGAATAGAATGTCTTAACACTAGGCTATTTTTGCCGACCCTGCTACATGCGAAATACCACGTGAAGCTGAAAAAAATCGAGAAAGAAGTATTTTAATATATATATATATATATATATATATATATATATATATATATATATATATTGAATATTCTGTACCCTTATTAATAATGGTGAGACACTACAATTGGTTTTGTTACTTACTACAACATAGAATTATAAGTTTCGTAGACAGATTGAGTTCTTTTTTCAAAAAAATATGAGTGACGGAGATCAACGCCACGCTTCTGCCTTGATTATTTTATATCAAAGTTATTTTTTTTATTTCAGCTATTTAAAAATATCACGATATGACCTAATATAGCAAAATAAATCTTCTATTCTATTTTCTCTACAAAATATATGATAAAAGCCTCCATTTCTGTACCCTGAACTGAATCAGAGTGGTCCTCTTTGTGTACAAACAAATGGCGGTATCAGCAACAATCTGCTATCGGCGTTAATTAATTATAGATGATTAATATTTTAGTTCACTAAAGCTTTTTTAGGGTAGGGAAGTATTATTTATGGTATGAAATTGATTACAAGAAATAGTCATGCTTATATAGCGAGACCAGTCCTGACACAGGGGTCCAAGAGTGTGACAGGTTCTGGGTTCTATTCCCACTCGAAGAATAATATTACTTTTTTTACCATTGGTACCCAAGCAAAGTGCTGTGTTGTTCGTTAACACGCATTACCTCCAGAATTCGGCGGAAAGTGGAAGATGGGAGTGGCGCACTGTATGTCCGTAAGCATTACGGTTGTGGATTCTATTCCTTCCACTATCCACTCGGAGTAATTATTAATTTTAAATATTTTCATTTCTACGCTTACCCTACCTAGCGGCTATCTTATTAGTGACGTGATATGCACTAGTATTTGTTTACTAGGGAAATAGTTTATACTAGTGAATGTGTGTATGAATGACTAACTGTATGAATTGAGCGAGTGTGTGAACGATGAATTTATAAACTTATATATACATCTTATATTGTTCTGGTTGGACGGAGTGTGGCGTTAGACTTGTAACACGCTTAGGTATGATTGACCTGACGAATATAAACATAAAAACTAAAACTCGAGTACCAAAACGCTCAAAAAATTACGAAACAAGGAAATAGTCTCCTCTGTAATTATTATGTACAAAGTACAAACTAATAAAAAAAATACCGACAATTAGATAAACAAGTTTCTTAAACGTATTATATTTTAACACAGTTTTATGCGTGATATTGAAACAGATATATTTAAAGAATACACGTGATCGTATGCCACTTTTATTTTATTTTATTTTCATATTCTAACGAATCTGTTTTGCTATATAATGTAACACAACCACGGCCACAGCTATTTCTCTTTATATACCGGTAAACAATGCTAGACTGTAGAACAAGGGTGTAAGTCAGGAATGCTTGTACCTGTATCATGCATATTCAATGTAATAAGCACCCTGTATACAGCGGGATTAAGACGATGATGTGTTCAATTTGCTAATTACGTGTTAGTTTCTCACGTAGGTATGGTTAAGTTAAATGTTATCTGGAGCATGATATTATGCATATTTTGAGGAATATATGATTGTGAACTATTCAGCTACATTTCTCTAATTTTTGGTTACTTAGTTAAAAAAATCTAGCTGGCGGAACCCAACGCTGCATTTTATTATATTGTTTTTTCCCACATGATAAAAAAAAGATATTCAATTTCACACTTTCCGCGAAATTTTGGAAGTATTGTGTATTTAGTTGCAGAATTTAACAATGCGTTTAGTTGGAAGACGTCTTGGTTAGAATAGGAAGTAGAAGTAGAAAGAAAGTTACTACTAATTAAAATGTCATTCTTCAACGTGGGAACGGAACTCATGACCATCGTTCTATAACGAACCCATTATATGCATATACAAGATTATTAAGTACACAGTATAGATTTTTTTTGTTTGATATAATTTGCTTGGATGAATAAAATGATTTCAAAGACGGTGGTCAAAGAAATTCAAGCATTCAGTTATGTCGTAAATTTTCTATTTCGTATTTAATAATATTCTTAAGAAATACACTCTGATTTGAAAAAAAATATTGAAAAATGTACTTTTTATTCGATATTGACAGATAAGTTTAATAAATTAGAAGATGTTTATAAATAAAGTTTTCTATTATATTATTTATTAAAAAAAATTAAATAGATAAAATAAATTATGAATAAGTTATGATTTTAGTTAACATTAGATTCTTGTATTAAATCTAGTTTAGTTTTTATTTTTTTCTAATATTCGTCAAGATAAAAACAGCTTCACGCTTTTCCCCACATAGCAGAATAGTCAGAGGGTATCTAGAGTTCAAGATAATCACATAATGTGATTTTGTTTTGCTTCACGCTATTTCCCTAGCCAGAAAAAATGGAGCGCCGAAGGTTACCCCATATCTCTTTTGAATCCTCCACTGTCATCAAACTCTTCATAGATGCCCGATTAAGGGAGGTCCTCTCGTTTGTTACATGACCTACTTCTAGTATCATCGATACTCTGTTCTTGAAGTTCATCCAAAATTTCCCATTCTTTGGTATTCTTGATAAATCTTTTATACCATTTCTTCAAACCTGAGCACTCAATCTGTGTATCACTTCAGGCAGTTATTGCATCAAGAGATCGCATCTCCACAGCATCATCTCTAAAATATTCGCCCCACTGAATTTCGAACTGATCATTGCCAAAAAGAGTAACCCACTAGCCTATTATGCTGAATTAATGAAATTCTTCGAATTTCTATAAATGTAAGTATTGTATACAATGTCGAGTTCCACTGCTTAAAAGGGAGAAAGTGAGAATGGAGTGTCTTGTACTAGGCTATCTCTATCTGCTATGTAGAAAGAGCTTGAAGCTGCTTTTTTGCAACAAATTTATATAAATATAACAAGAAAAGTTACGCCTACAAGTCATTATAATGCCGCAAAATTTGTTTCATAAATATTTGTACCTAACAGACTTTACGATATTATAACAAATGACTTTGCTCCCCAATTTCGTTGATTCGTGTATTACTTTTTTTATCTGTCCTATATATAGCGCGGGTAAATAGTGAAAAATATATTAAAACGACATGTCGTTTATTATAAAGTTAATTTGTACTCAACGGCAAAAATGCGGAGGTGAATCGTGAAACTTAAAGCCGTACATTATTTAATCAGAACGAGGAAAACCAAGATATTTCAGATTCATAAATTGTTTTCCAACATTTTATCTAGTACTTGTAAGTGCAGTCAGAAGCTATATTGATATATTAACTAAACTATTTTCGCATTATCACATAAGTATAGTATTGTATTCTAAAATTGGCACATTTACACCTAAAAATCTATAGAAATATACATATGTAATACCACATGCAAATATATAGGTATGTGAATTTGTCTCTACAAGGAATAAAAATGTAAAAAAGTTAATTATAAATAGCAAACAATGACAAAAACTACACCTACACACACCTACTAAAATGTTCTTAGAAAAATAAATCGCTAACAAAACCTCTCAGCGACACCTTATTAATAGTCAAAAAGCGTACCAGAAAAAAAGCTCAACAAAAGCTCGCGAGAGAAACGAAAAGTCATAAAATGTGAAAACTTGTACATTACTGGCGAAATATTTGTGTCGCTACAAGCGGAATAGATAATTGCCTTCTTTTGAATACGTAGTGGCGTAGTACGTAGCTGTAATAATGATGATGAGGTGAGTTTAGGTTCATTTTTGTTTGAAAAAAATTATTTTGTATATAACAAGATTTTATCTACAGCTTCGTTTAGTAGTCAAACTGAAATAATTAAGTATTTTGTATGACACATGACACAATCTAAATAATTATAACAGAGCGAAGAAATGAAAAAAACTCATTCAATGGAATGTGATTTCCACACAACGGAATTCCGTTGAGTGGAAATCGAATTCATAGTCCTTACCGTGAAATTATTGCGCTACGACGGCTGTAATATTTTTTTATCTAGTTTGATATTTTCGGTACATCTCTTTAATTTACTCTACAAAAAATCCAATACGTAACTAAGTTAACATATACACAGACAGACATAGTACAGCTTTATTTTACCAATAATTGACCAAAAACATCAATAAATACTGTCAATTCTCAAAACCAAAGCTAAAAGGTATAAACGTACCCTCGTCAATAGTAAAGTGAGACAGCTTGGTTCGAATCCACTACATATTCTAATTTAAGGATCTATTTTGTCGCTTATTTTGTTTGACAACACTAAAATTTGGATTCCATTGGGAATTCCGATATTTATTTCGTTTTGTTTTATTTGTATTGTATGTCGTTTGTATGGTGTATTTCTGATGGGGATACTAGCTGAAGTGAGTCACTTTACTCGCGTTAAAAATAAAAATGTTTATATAGTTCTTGTTTTTTTTAGTTTCACGCTCCATCACGGAGTGTCTAAACACTAAGTTTCCCTCTGACTACCGTATTATATAATACGTTAATCAGAGGGAAACTTAGTGTTTAGACACTCCGTTTCTCACATATGTAGTCTTTGTACCAGAGTGAGAATTTTTAATGTTTTCAAATTTTAAATATTTCATATATTACGCTCCTTTGATTATTAAAAGATATAAAAAACACAAACAAAAAATAATTTAAGTTAAGTGGATTTAGGGAAGTATTGAGACCCTTCTATCTGACCCACTTCTGATTTGTACATCCAAAAGTAAATTATATGGGCACTTAAGCATAATAAATAAATGGTCATGTGAATTTCTTTAGGGAAATGAAGAAATAATATTGTACTTTGTTATTTTTTACTTGAAACGTTACTTTTATAATTTATTTGTGATGCTCAGTATATTATAGAAACTTTTTAGGCATAAATTAAGAGAAAATATTATTGAATTTTTAATTGATTTGGAACTGGGTTCTACTTCTGACGTCATCCACATGCTCAAATAATTGTATATGACACATTCTAAGCGATAGTCTTCCGTGCAGTTTGAACTCACTCATCGAAACGATTAACATGATGTAAAAAAGCCTATAGTCTGCCTCGGTAAATTAATCATTCAACATAAAAGGAAATGTTCAATTCGATCCAGTAAACTAACTCTTCAACTTTATAATATTAGTATAGATATATTAGAGTCATATTTTTTCTGTTTGGTTTTTTTTAACTAAACCGCGGTCAAGAATTAACAATCTTATTTAATGAATAAATTAATCGAATAAAAATATAATATTATTATTCGTTTTTTTTGACGGCATTGAGTGGTGGAACGCCGCGCTTTGCCTAGACTCCAGAGTGAAGAAATGAAAATATTCACAATTTTATTTCCTCGAGGGGGGATCGAACCCATAACCAGTCGCGTTTACAGTCACGTACTTGTGCTCTTCCAGCACAACTGGCCTCTACAATAGGTTAATAAGTGAATACAATATTTGAATCTAAGACCTGTTATATTAAACTAATTAATAATTGTTCTCACAATCAACCTATTGTAACATAAATTATAACTGACGCAAACATATAAATTAAGATAATCTTGTAACTACAAGATATTATATGTATGTACATATATGTATATGTTTCAATAAAGAAATTATGCATACAGATAATAGTGTATGTATATGTCATGGCTATGGGCCAAAGTGCAGCGTTGAGCGCCGCAACTAGGAGCGCAATATTGAGAAACAAACAGATCATTATTACTATGCTTTGTGCGGAAGAAGCGTCAAGTGTCGAATAAAAAAATATTGAAGCTCTTTAGGTACTCGCTCAGTAGTATTGAACTCTTTCAGTTACACTAAAGACTCTTTGTTTAAATGAAGAACTTTTACTCTCAACACATAAAATCTCCAAAAGCTGTCTCTAAAATCTTAATGTTGCGGAATGGCGTCGAGTGTTTTCGCGACAGTGGTGGTTTCGATTTCTTTTTACTTGAGAGATTGATTTTTTTACTTTCTCGCTCTAGTAATGAGACAAACTGCAGCGTTGTGTTCCACCGTCCAAAATTAAATGTCTCGTAAATTATGCAGTGCGTGGGGAAAGGAGTTAGTTATCACTAAGCTCCTTCTACTTTAAAAGGGAAGTAAACAAAATTGCTCTTCGATATATAATATTTCTAAAATTGATTCTAAAAAGTCCAATAGATTTTTCTTGCCTACTTCGCAAATTAAAGTCGACCTTTGCAAATATACAAACAATTTAAGCTGATAGAGAAAAAATATTTGGTAAGACTAAACGGTTATACCATTTGCTAGTTTAGGTCATTTCAGAAATTGCTACATTTTTTCAGCCTCAATCCTTTTTGGAACCTTTCCAAACAATTTCACAGCATCCTTAAGTACAGACATAACTGCGGCTCGCGGTTAATCTTTAGATTTCAGATTGTATCTTTCATTCTGCAAAATGCTTGTTTTAAAATCTTATGAGATTTCTATTAGATTTTCGTATAAGATTTTTTTCGTCTATTTTCTTATATGATTCTTGTCATTTTGAAACATTTTAATCTCTTACTCTAATAACAAGACTATGGCGCTGATTTCCTCTATTCACTGCAACGCAATGTTTCAAAAATTGGGTTTATGAGTATAGAATGTAGTGTCTTAGCACTAAGTTCTCTCTGCCTACCCTGCTATATGCGGGATACAGCGTGAAGCACACAAAAATGACACAAAAATTACTTTGTTAAACAGTATTTGGTTAGGTAAAAGCAAATCCTCTTATTTTCCGCCCTAATATTGCTGATTGTATGTATTGCAAACACATAGCTTCGGAAGAAATATCAATATTAGTATTTCCCCCGATATAGCCCGAGAGTGCTGACTTGTCCATATTTTTTTTTGTAGGAATGTTCCTTCCAAACATTGGTTGGTTTTAGGGGAGAGTATATATGGCACAGTAGTTGTGTAAACGACATTGGTTTTTAGAGAATCTATTGTGCTTGTTGTTTTATTAGCTTCACGCTGTATCCCGCTTATAGCAGGATAGGAAGCCGGAATTTGGGAAACGTACCATGTTCCAATTAAGAACCTTCCGTTCCTCACTTTTAGTTGAATTCTGGAGGTATTGCGTTGTGGGGCAAAACTAACCACCGCGCTTTCTCTCGTTATCAATGAGAGTAAATGATCAGTATTTAATTTCTTCTTGGCTGAATCGAAAGCACAACCAGTTGTATTTATACGCTTGTGTCTCTGCACCATGACTGGCTTCACTGGTATGCTTATTTGTTAAAAATATAAAATTAAAGGCATTGAAATTTATTGTACATATTTTTTTTATTTACTAGTATGAAATACGCACGTAATGTGTACTTTTTTAGTCAACCTATAAAGCTTGACCGTAGTGGAATTTGAACCCGCGCCTCTTGGAAACTGACCATTCTTGATTTTAAGCTGCGTCGAAAGTGTAATTGCTTAGACGTATTTTATTTGTTTATACCTAAATAATATTGGACCCAGAATAGTCATTATTGCAATAAAACGTTTTATATTGAAAGTAACAATTTAGTTCGGTCTTTTGTTACAAATAACTATTTAACTACAATTAACAAAGGGTTCACTCATGGGAGCCATTCGCGTAGTCCGGATGAAATTCATTTTTGGACTAACTCAAATATAATTGCTTTATATTGAAAATTATAAAATGAAATATATACCAAAATAAATATATACTTATTAGTTTTTTTAATATTACTGTTTTTATTATTCAAAATGGATAATATAATAATAATATTTTACAATAATTTACAATATTTTTTTAAGCTTCACGCTATATCCTGAATATAGTAGGACAGGCAGAGAGACAGGTGGAGTGTTAAGTCACTCCGTTTCTCAAACACAGCCCACTGAGAAAGACATTGTGGATTGAGTGGCGGAACTTAACGTCGCGCTTTGCCTTGTCAACAAAGCAAGAAAATTAATATTAAATCATTCCCCCGAATAGAAATCTAACCTTTAACACGCAAAATCATATTAGTATTTTTAGCTAATATATATATATTTTAAAAAATCCGAGGTACACACTAATTACATTTACCTATACATACGGATATAACAAGTAAATTTATTTTTTAAAAATGTACCCCAAATATACAACAAACAATGGACTTTTATTTACACTCCCATTAACAGGATGGTCGAGTTTTTTCCTATTTTTCCCTATTTTCGTTAAAAAATTCTCAGCGCGGTGTTCTCACCCTCGGCACAACCGTCCTCTTACAGCCCATGTTTTCTGAGATATGACCGAATAAACATGGCTCCTTAGTGTTTCACATAACTTTTTTTATATTGGTATGTGAATATTTTATCGAATTTCAAGTATGGGTGTATGTTTTTATGTTATGTTGTTATTTTAAGTTCCTTAAAATTTTAATTATTTTTATATTCCCGTTCTATCTACCAATTTCAAAAATTGGGCGGAAAATGGAGAACGGAGTGTCTTTATACTAGTCTAGCCGAAAGCTAGCTAGCTAGACAAAATAACCTATAATCCTATACATGTAATATCAAAAATATTTTTTACAACTCCATCTACAAAATCCGCAACTTCTAACTAGGTTAAGCCTGGTTTCCTGAAGGACGATACAGAGCCATTCTTCGGAATACCTTCTTACCGTCTATATGACCCAGCATACGCGTGTTAGAAAGGATTAGTGGAACGGATAAGGCTTGATACGTTAACTTACCTGTAACTTTGATATCGATATTGGCTAGTGTAGTATTGATTATATTGTGAGGATACAGATATTTTTGGTGGTGGTTCGGTTTTTGTGGTCGGTTGGGGGTTAAAAATATACAGGGCCGTTGTGGCACAGCGCCTACTCCTTTAGCAATATTAACGCAACTGTTGTGTTTTCAATTAATCAATTCCTCGCAGGTGTTGTTTCGAGTAAAAGAAGAGAAATAATATTATTGAAGAGAAAAAAACATATTTTTATTTGAGTAATAGTTGAAATTAATCTTAAAGAGGCTATACAAAGTGACTTCCTTAATTCCGCCTAAATTAATTAATATTTCTGAATCTAGAACATGACAAAGGTTTCGTACGTCATTATTTCTCAAGGTCATTTCTTTGATAAACTTCCAAAGTGGTAAAATGTAAGGCGGGAAATTCGTGACTTATTAAAATACTAGTTTTATAATAATTGGTCGATATTTATTAACCTGTCAAAAATTAAAAAAATGAGGAACAAGAGACTTACTTGACATCTGCCATCTATACACATGTCCAAGCTGCCTGGTCTGCATCGAGTACCATCTGATACTCTTGCTGCTAACACGGCTACTACCACTCGGTCTTCGTCGTCCAAGGAAGCGGTCTGAATATAGAAATATATCATTTTAAGCTGCTTTCCCTAAAAATATAATCTAAAAAATACAATATTATTAGTATCCGTCGTATATAAAATATAATCTAAAAAATATAATTCCATTTGCGTCAATCTGCTATTGCTTATCCTAGATTAATGCTTGTAAACAATAGAATAAAAAAAACCTTGCTTTTTTCATATGACTCAGAGCCACAGACTTTTTCTCAAAATTATTCAACTTCATCTGCCGTAGTCAAATGAAAACACATTAAAATATGATATATGATACATTTTCTACACAAGAGATGACTGTGAGCGCAGGAACTGCGGGTTTAATCGAAATGAATAACGTTATATAATACAGCCCTCCTCGATAAATAAACTATCCAATGTAATAAAAAAAAACCATTCTGTTCAGTAGTTGCTGAAATTAGCACAATCAACCAAACATACTCTACAGTATAATATTCGAATAGAAGCATAGATGAAATTCAATATTCGATACAAGTCTCTACAAGTTATATAAGTTATTCTAAATTTTATAATTTCAATACCAAGCTATCCGATCACGTCGCTTCGTCTAAAGCGCTGAAACGTTAGAAGAATGTGAATTTTGTTATGAAACTCTACATGTAGTTATGTTACAGTATTACAAAATATCTATCTGCTCATACATTGGACTGAGATAACTAGCTAAAGCTAAAGAATTTAAAGTAATAATTCTTCTTTATATTCATACTAGCGACCCGCTCGCGGCTTCGCACGCTTTAACCACAGAATGATTTACTTAATACACTAAAATTATATTCATGTTTCAATATACCTATAATGTATGCTTGCAATGAATTTGAGATTTCTAATGTGAAAATTATTAAAACCTTAGGTGGCATTTTCGTACCTCCCATAAGAGAGATGCAACTGTCAATATATTAATTTCTTTAAACTTTTGCCTTATGGAGTCTTTAGGACCTAAATTGTAGTTATAACTATATAGTTATAGTTATATCGATACTTACAATAAAATCCTAACTCATCGGTGTCTGTACGTGGAAGATATATTAGAAAAAATATTATTATGGACATTTAAATATTTAATAGAACTTGATCAGTTTGTTTGTTTATCTCTGCGTTCACGATAATCGATGCGATGCTTAACCGATTTAAGTGCAGTTTTGTAATTTGGCTAACTTCCTTTAAATATTTAGTATTAAATCAAATCAGCTTCACGCTTTATCCCGCACACTGCAGGGTAGGCAGAGGGAACGTAGTGAAAGACACTCCGTTCCCCACTTTCTGCCGAATTTCGGAGGCATTGCGTGTTAAGTGGCAGAACTCAACGCCGCGCTTTGCCTCGACACCAGAGCGAAGAAATGGAAATATAAATTTAAGTAAATATTTCATCTCCTCGAGTGGGGATCGAACCCACAACCAGTCGGTTTACAGTCACACTTTGTGCCGCTGCGCCACGACCGGCCTCATTATCATATCATATTTAGTATTAGTTTTATTTTAATCGGTTCACACAAAATTAAAACCAGATTCACGCTGTATCCAGCCTATAGCAGGGAAGATAGAGGGAACTTAAGTGTTAAGATACTGCGTATGATATATGACTGACGTGAAATGAATATATGATTAAATTTCAATTCAATCCTCCAAGTGGGAATCGAACCCATAACGTCACGTCACTGGCACAATTTTGTGCCCCTACGCCGCGACGGTCTTTAATATTCATACAGAATGGAAGCTTCAGCGTACCCTTTACGGGGAGTATATAGGATAAACTATTATTATATAAAAATAATTAAAAATATAATAGTTTATTAAACCCATACCTAAAGAAATTAATCAAGATACCTCAGCAGTTTAGACGTAGGATCCAAACCTGTATTTCCTGTGACGCAGTTACGCATCTATGCAGATACCAATAACGTAATCACATACTACTACAAAATATTACTAAAAGTTAAGCAACTTTGAACTTTGCCGCCAATACCTACGACTCGTATGTTTGCGTCTATAATGACAAATAGCGTTTTATTTTAATATCAACGATAATACCTAATTTACTTTGTATGAAAAAATAACTTTTTCCTTCCATTTTTTTAATTGTATTAGGCTTTTATAGTACTTTTTAATTGTATTAGGCTTTTATAGTTAAAACTATGGTTTCATTTAAAGTGGTACTGATAAAAACATTATATAATTGACTATATAATATCTATAGTGATTTTTTAGTGAATAGAATTATTATTATTATTACAACACTTGCGAAGAGAGCATATTTCGGGCATTTTTTAAATTCTTATACCTTTTGAGAAACTACCAACATTCTTATCGTTAATATTTTTTTTTTAAATAAAAAAAACATTTGAATATTTTGTCTTAATTTTTCGTCATAATGACGCGAAAATTTTCAAAATGTTCAAAATTAAAAGTTTAAAAATGTTGGTTGAAAATAATTATACTGTAGGAGGATACCTTTATGTGCTGATGTACTGTTTAAATCTGTTGTTTTATGATATTATGTAGAATAATATAGTCTATAGATAATCACACATTCCTCTTCACACTTTTTATTCTTTAACTAACTTAACTTAACTTAACTTAACTTAACTTCACGCTTTATCCCTAGCGGGGTAGTCAGAGAGAACGGAACGCCAAACGCTACGGTCTCTACATACCTCTTTCGCCTCGTCCACTGTCATCAACCTCTTCATACATGCCCTCCGGGCCCTCATGCTTTTTACGTGACCTTCCTCCAGTATCTTTGATACTGTGTTTTCGAAGGTCAACCGAGGTCTCCCCCTACCTCTCTTACCACTCACTTTTCCATCATAAATCTTTTTTGCCATTCTTTCCTCGCTCATTCGTTCGACGTGCCCAAACCAGCTGAGCACGTTCTTCTTCATTCTCACCGTGACATCCTCGCTGGTACCTGCCATTCTGTGTACCTCTTCATTGCGGATTCGATCAGCTAGGCTGACTCCGCATATCCTACGAAGAGATCGCATCTCCACAGCATTCATCTTTCCTTCATTCTTCTTCTGTAATACCCACGTTTCGCTGCCGTATAACAGGGTCGGTACCAAAACTGCATTGTGTACGGCCAAACGCGCAGCTGTGCTGACGTTTCGCCGTCTCATCAATGCAGCCAAGGCTCCGTTAACCTTGTTACCGGCAGCAATACGCCTTTCCACATCCATCTCGTATCTTCCATCTCTACTGAACATACTTCCCAATATACCACTTCATTCACCTGTTCTAATATCTTATCATTTACACTGATCTTGCATTCCGTCCTTTCTTCATCTCGTTCAAAAATCAGAACCTTTGTCTTATTCGCATTGTTTTCTGTCTTATTCGCATTGAACCTTTGTCATATTCTTTAACTATAATAAGTAAATATATTTAACGTTATAACGTTATATTAGACGTATTAATAAAATTAATTAAATTTATTAATACGTTTCAAGTATTCATTTGTTTTGAATATAACATTAAGATTGATTCATAAAACATATTTGGCACTTCCTTAACTTGATTATTTCATCTATTTTTTTTATATACAAAGTTTTGATTAAGTTCTCTTGAGAAATATATGTACTGTAAATGAATGTAACGTACCTACGTGCCAATGATTAAAATGTATTGATATCCCCACGTGATCCATCTAAACCAAATATATACTTTTATAAACTATAGCAACCAACTCGCGGCTTCACCACATTTGTGAATTATTTGTTTGTTTCGATACAGGGAATTACTTGAAAGTTTGTGTTATTTTTTTTTAAAACAGCACCGATTTTTATAAAATTTGAAAGTCAGATTCTTTAAAATATTTCATTGAACACGTGTTTCATGGTTTTTAGAATTCATCCCGTAAGAGTTCAAATACTGGGTTGAAAGTTTATATGGAAATATCTTTAAATCGCCACCGATTTTTATAAAAACTTAAATTCAGACTGTTAAAAATATTGTAATGAACACGTTTCGTACAGAGTAACAGAGGCCGGTCGTGGCGCAGCGGCACAAAGTGTGACTGTAAACCGACTGGTTGTGGGTTCGATCCCCACTCGAGGAGATGAAATATTTACTTAAATTTATATTTCCATTTCTTCGCTCTGGTGTCGAGGCAAAGTGCGGCGTTGAGTTCTGCCACTTAACACGCAATGCCTCCGGAATTCGGCAGAAAGTGGGGAACGGATTGTCTTTCACTACGTTCCCTCTGCCTACCCTGCAGTGTGCGGGATACAGCGTGAAGCTGATTTATTTTTATTAACACGTTTCGTGGTTTTTTTTAGAATTCACCCCTAAGGGTGCTAATAAGCAGGCGAAGTTGCTCCGCGACCGCTAGTTTTAATGTAATAACATACAATATATTTATAAAAATGAGAATGTATTGTTTTGTTTAGCTCCTGATAGTTATTACAACACATGCAAGGAAAGATCATTTTAGAAAGTTGTTTAATTATATTAGAATTATAAAAACTACCAACATTTTTATGGTGAATAAAATATTTTATCAAATAAAAAAAATGTCTATGTTTTCCACCTGAAAAACACTAAGGGTAGAAAAAATATAAATATATATATATAAAAATATAGATACCACATTAGTATCAATACACTATGCTGGTAACAATAATTGAAAAAAATTATATACTACTTACGGGATAACTTTGTATGCAAAGTTTAAAACTATTATATATTTATATATATATATATATATATATATATATATATATATATATATATATATATATATATATATATATATATATATATATATATATATATATATATATATATATATATATATATATATATATATATATATATATATATATATATATATATATATATAGGCATCTAAAATATAAATATATATATTAGATATTGATGTCTTCTATAAAATTGCAGTACATCACTTTGCGCTATTGTCAATAATTTCCACAACGTAGGCGATATAAGGTTTTTTTGGTACTTTTTTACACGTTAATCGTGTAATTGTAAAAGAATTTTCTCTATCGGGTCTATTTAATCCTAGTGCTGGTGGTGTCGTAAGAGGCGACTGGGCAGATTCCACTGGATCATTACCACCCCTAGCATTAAAAACCGGCGTGAAATAGTGGCTTTTTGCCACTGCGTTTCGCATCAGGTAATGCCGGGCTCCGGAGCCCAACCCACATTAAAGGCGGGCAACGAACCTGTAACTCCTCTGGTGTTGCACGGGGCCGCTGGCGGCGGTAGTCATTTACCATCAGGTGATCCAAACGCTCGTTTGCCTTGTCCTTTCCATAAAAAAAAAACAAAAAATCTAATGGACTGTCTTAATAATTTAAGTGGGTTCGATACAAATCCCCCCCACCCCCGCAGAGTTACTCGCCACGGTGCGCGAGGCCACACGGCACACACTACGCATTTTTTATTATTACATGATTTTCTTTAGATTTATATTTTTAAATTCGTTATATCTTTTGAATGGGATGTCCGATCTTATTAATTCAAAAAGTATTTTACAGGTATTGAAATTATCTTTCATAAAATATCATTTCATGGGATAAGGATTGATGCAGAGGTATGAACAATATGGTTTGATTATTGTCGGCACTTTTGTTAACGTATAAAATATAAAAAAATGATTATATTGTCATAACTACAGTAGTTAGACATATGCTATCGCGAACTTTTTTATAGATATTGATGTGCTCTATAATACTGTAGAACATTGTTTTGTTATATCATCAATAGTTTTCGCAGCGCACGCGATGATAGAATTATTAAGATCAATTTTTTCACACCTTGGTTTACATTATTGCATTTCTATTAGGGATCTCTATTTTTTTTGGAAATGTAATATAGCCTATGCTGGTCAGTAAAGATGCAGCTTTCCAATAGTGAAAAAATTATTTAAATCGGCCCGGTAGTTTTTGTGTGAAAACTCTACAAACATACACACATACATACATACATACATACAAACATACAAAAATACAAATCTTACCTCTTTATAATATTAGTATAGATATATCACGCATATACGCTAAAATAATATATTAATAAGTTCTTTTATAATAATTAGTTCTTTTTAGAACACGTAAAACGTATAAAAAATTCGATGTAGCTTGATGAGTACGTATAGCTGAATGGTTAGAGCTGAATGGTTAGAGCTGAATGGTCGGTTTCCAGGAGACGCGGGTTCAATTTTTATACGTTTTCTAAATAAGTATTTTTCTTTATTAAGTATGGAATAACACTTTAAAAATGTTAAAAATATTAATAAGTACTTTTATAATAATTAAGTACTTTTTAGAATACATATAAAGATTTTAACCTGCGCCTCTGATATACTTTGGTGGGTTTATTTTGTTTATAGTGGACATGGGAGTGAAAGTAGGTGACTTAAGTGTACTCCAGTTGCCCGCTGTACGCACATGATGCAGTGCTAATTGTATCATCAGAATGCGAGTTGCAGGCATTACCCACCTCTCTGAAGGGTGTTAAAATAATGGTTCGAATGCGAGTAAGACAAAGGTCCTGAAAGATAAATTGTAGAAATTTCTTGGTTTCAAAATTTTATACATTATCCAAAATGTTGTTTTTAGGTATAGAAGAAAAGTATTAACATACCGGTTCAGGACTCTGTCCAGAATGCTGTGGTGTACCGCGGCAAGTCAAAGCGCAAGGTTCATCATCATCTCTATGAGCCCTCCAGTGAAACAGTTCTCCTCCATAGGGTGTATCGTCGTGTGCACTGCACTGCTGTTCCCTCCATATATCTTCTTCTAGAAGAGAAACGTTGCCGCGACATGGCTGGAAAGACGAAAACTTTTTAATATTTTTTTATTAGGTTCATTTATAATTATGTAGTTAAATCTAAGGAATTTAAAATAAACTACTTCTCCATGAGTAAGAATTATATGATAGTGAAACATGACAGTTGCCGTAGCTTAAGTGACAATACAATAATATTGTATCAATGACCTTGTCTGATGATCCATCATCAACTGCCTTCACACAGTAACTGAGTAGTGGAACTCTTCAGAGGTCTTAGACTAGAAAATCGATCGAGTTTTAGCTGTTTTATAGCTTTTTTTTGCATTTTTCTTATCACATTAAAATATAATAAAATAGGTTTCAAATATTTTAAAATAAAAATCTTTTGTATTCTGAGACGTTACTTTCCCCTCTGTAAATTCTGAATTAAAGGCCCAATCACTTATGAATTTAATCGACACTCTGAATTTTCTTTGAGAAATGACTTTTAGAATTTAGCATGGGTTTACATGGTAGCTTTTGTAGGAAGACAATGTTTTATCATTGTAAATATTTATTTTCTACCCTTATAAATTTGTGTAATTATGAAGTTTTCGATTATTTTTACCATCTTCACGCATTTTATCACACAGCCCAGAAGACAAAGAGAACCTAATCAGTTCTGTTTCAGATTTTCTCATGAACTTTCGCGTGTGCGAAAGTGATGAAACTAAACACCACCTTTAGTTTTAATTATTTTTTAAATTTAGAAAGTTATGAGATAATTTAATATAATAAGAGAGACAACTAGCAACAATGAATACGCTATTCAATAATTTTCATTTTATAATTATTACAAAGAAAACCATAATATACATTGTAAATGAAACTATTTTAACTGGATTAATAGCGTATATTTTGTATTTTATACATTTTTGGGGAACCCGAACACTTTACAGTAGTCCGTGGTCACGGGTGGACAGTCTGCCCGGGACCACGGACTACTGTAAAGTGTTCGAAACGTCGGGTTCCCCAAAAATGTATAAAATACAAAATATACGCGATTAATCCGGTTAGAATAGTTTCATTTACAATGTGTAATAAACGTGAAAATCAAAGAACTTATTAATCATAATATATAATTTTGCTCATTAAACCAAATATTAAGCAGTCTAAGCTTGTGTATCTAAACAATAAAGATAAGGTGAAAATGTTTTTCCCAATTCAACTGTATGTACACGATTAAATATAATTAATAAATATATATAAACCACAAGGTTATTTAGTAGTGTACAACCAAAACAAATATCACACAAAGCTATGTATTATTCGTTACTTTTAACTAAGTGTTTTACTTAACACAAAATTTTCTCTATCTACACTGATGTAAGTGGAAAATTTGAAGCTAAAAATACATCAAGTTACTCTTCAAACTAAATTGCTTGAACTACGATTAAAAAACTAGGAAATAAACTCACTACCACCATGTTGAACGCAGGCATATTAACTAAGCATACACTTTAGGCTATAAAACGTACAAAACCCAAAGAATTTTAATAAAACTTTAGTGGTCCATGTAAACCAACGCTTAGACAAAGTGGGTAGCGCGCGGAATGACAATAAGAATTGTTATTTGCCTTCTCTTTATTGACTGCTGGCGCTTTTAAATCTGATTGGGGCATGCCTTGTTTCTTCAACGAGGTGCTTGACGCCGTCGAAGGTAGACCTTTTTTTTAGATTTTTTTAAGTGCGAATATTAGGTAGAGTTAGTGTATCCAACCTACACTACATAGTAGTTGTTTTTTGTAACTATTGAATGTCCTTTCCATTCAACCAAAAATACACATAAAAAAATATTTGTAAAAACAAAAACCCCAACTGCAGAAAACTAAATAGAAAATAAACAAGCCCAATAGTTTATTAGGATTAACAGTCGGGACCTCTTTAAATTGTGTGTGGGATACTAGGTGTGGGATTCCACCACTCAACATGGAGTGAGCGCTAAACTAAGTGTTTTACTTTCTATGTTCTTACGTACTCTCTATTTACTTTGCTATATGGAGAAATTGTGACTCTGAAAAAATTACAAATAGTAGAGGATGTTGTATTTAGTTTTACGCTGCATCCTGCTTATGGTAGGGTAGGCGGACCCAACCCGGGAATCAAGCATTAAGACACCCCGTTGCCCATTCATTTCGGGTCACAATTTTCTACCTAATATAATAATAATACTTAGGCATCACGCGTTGAGTGGAAGAACTTAACGCCGCGCTTTGTCTAGTCTAGAAGACATTGCGTCACGATGGAGGACTTTTTAAACAGCAAAAACAACAAAATTTTTACAAACGATAATTAGTATAAGCTGTACGGTGCTTTGTCACTAGCGTCTTCTTGTATGTAACATAATTTAGTAGAAATTATTTTAATCATCAAATTTATTCATTTAAATAAATGAAAACCAAACCAAGAATTCGCGCGAAGTAATTTTCATTCAGAATTTTTAATCTTTGTATAAATATTTATGTATTTTTCAAGTTTTAATCACTGTTCCGCTTTGATTGTTTCTGAAGGTTGTCCCGATGTTGTTTTGCTTAGAGCTTTATAATTATTATTAAGAAAAAAGTCATTCTTAATATAACTGTAATAGTTATAGCTTGACGCTGTATACAGTAACATAGGATAGGCACAGGCAAAGTAGTGTTAGGGACACTCCACTGTCCACGCACTGACCAATTATCGAGATAATATGTGTTTAGTGCCGAAACTCAACGCCACGTTTTCTCGTGTTACCAGAGTCAGAAATAAAAAAATGTATCCTCTGGGCTAGTAATCGAACTCATAACCGTCACGCTTACAATCAGACGCCACGCCGCTGCCATGACTTCCTCATAATTATTTTTAAGGGTTCATATTGAGTAGGTATAGTAAATGGTGATTTAGAATTTTTTTCTCATTTATTTAGTAATTTATTTAGTAATTGTATTATTTTACTATCTTAACTTCATTTATTTCTTCTTGCTATATATTAAACAAGTTGTTTTTTTATGTTATATGAAATGAATATATTAATAATCGACAATTTAATTCTTTTTGCACTACTATGAGTTCAACGACATTTAATGTGTCAAAAAGTGTTCAGCTATTTGGGTGTAGATACATAAAAATACGTACAATTGAAAAGGAAATGAAAACGAATTCCTATCCAAATATATACATCAAAAAAAATCACGTAAAATTCTTCGTATACCATAAACGAGAATGTGATATAGTATTTCTGGGAGGGCTCGTAATGAGGGGGTTAGTGGAGCTCAGCCCGTCGTGAATTTAACTGGCGGTTGAAAGCCGTAGCGGTTCCCTCATGCTTCGATTTACCGCAGAATGAGAGGAAATTTGTTATTTTTACATGTTTAAATGAGGTTAAAAGAATAGAAGCTAGTCGTGGCGCAAGAGCACGAGCGTGTAACTGTAAACGTGACAGGTTGTGTGTTCGATTCTCTGGTCTCGAGGTAAGGCCTGCGCTTAACGCCGCGTTTTATATAACCAAATACATATCTGCAGCTGATATATTTACAAATATTATTCTTGTAAAATTAAAAAAAAAAATTTTAGATTCACACTGCGTTCCCACAAACATAAGGGTAGGTAGAGAAAACCTAGTGATAAGAATATCTATTCCACATTTTTCGCCAAATTCTGGAAGCATTGCGATTTGTTCTATTTTTGTTTGAGTAGCATAATGCAACATCGCGTGATGTCTTTATAAAACTATGTCGAAGTGAAAATAATTTGATACCTCGAATGAGAATTGAACTTACAACCATCGTTTACAGTCAAACATTATGCCGCTTTACCACGACCGACTCGAAACTATAATAAAAAACTGGATAAATCGCGTATATTTAAAATTATACATTTTGGAAACCGGACGCGACGTTTCGAACACTTTGCAGTAGCCCGTGGTTACGGGTAGACTGAGATGGCATTTGTCTGTCAGTTGACATAATTATTATATCAAATTACCGCCAACGATATCTTAATTGCCTCGCGTACTGCCTTGGATTATGGTAATATTCTTTTAAAGAGAGCAGGTGAATACAGACTAGACTGTGACTGTGGCTTATCATACATAAGGTCAAACAAAGGGAAGCATCTATGTTAAGTCTATCTATGCTATGGGTGAAGGAACACATCTCCGATATTAAGAATGGGGTATCGAAGTCAGCTGTGTGTGAACATACTGTGGATAAACCCAGTCCACTACATTAGGCTTGATAAACCCCATTTCCTTGCTAAGGAAAACAAATACATTCCTAGAATGATCCGCGAGGCTATTGAAATACAAAAACATCCTAATTTCAATAGAGAGGATGGCTGGAAACTTTCTACCACCTGGGACCCACTCATAAAATCATTGAAGTCTCAAACCCATCATACCAGAAGGCAGTACACGGACTACTGCAAAGTGTTCGAAACGTCGGGGTTCCAAAATGTATAATCTTAAATATACGCGATTAATCCGGTTAATATAGTTTCATTTAAAATGTGTATTAATCGTGAAATTCAAAGAACTTTTTGTAATAAAAAATATTAAAGATTATATATATATATATATATCTCATTTTACGAATAGTTGTTACAATCGAATCGTCCCAACGAATTTTGTTGAATCGAAATTCGAAGACCTACTTCGATGTAATTAATATTATATTTAGTATGCAAGTCATGTATATATATATATATACATATATATTATTACATTTGAAGATAATATTATTACATTTACAGTTAAACATAACTGGAATTAATCAAAGCAAAACAATAGATACAGTTTATTGTAGTGGCAATTATAATAAGCTTATGTGTCTCGCTTCTTAATTTTGTCGCGCTTTTATATAAGAAACCATATAACTCAATTATAATATTCATAAATTTATTTTGTTTTATATTTAAATTAATTAATGTAATATTATTTAGCGTAACAGTGAAAAAATTATAGTGTGGTACAGTTTCAACAGGATTTTCGTGCTTATCCTCTGTTACCATATTTCGATGAATACCATTTTTAACAGTTTTATCGTTTGTCCCGCATACGAGTATCCTATTCTTAGGCAGGGTAGGCAGAAAGTTATAGAATTAAGACAATCTGGGTTCAATGGAAGAACTCAACACCACGCGTTGTATTTTTATAAGATAATGGAAATGAAAATCATTTATTTTCGCGAGTGGGAACCGACCGTCGCGTTTACAGCCGGGCGCTGTGCTGCTGCGTCCCGATGGCTTCTTTGAAATATAAAAAAGATATAATGAGTTTTATAATTTAATAATAGTTTTTTTTAAATCCAAGTTATTTGAAATTATATCCTGAGAAAGAAGTATCTGTTATATAATAACAAAACAATGCAATTTTCTTATAAAACAAATTACTAACTTCTCAAAGTTGCTCTGGTATTGTCCTCATTTACACCATCTTTTAGTGTTAGTTTTAAGCTATTATCTGTACTTGTAATAAAGACGTCGTGTCCTGGAAGCCGCCGAAGGTTGTGTGATCGATTCATACTCGGAGGAGTGAATTAATCATTTTCAAATTCTGTTAACAAGTTAAAGCGCGGCGTTGAGTTTCGTCACTCAATAAGCAATATCTTGAAATTGAAACGGAAAATAGCAGCTGAAAAATATTTTATTTGATCTTCAAATGCATATATTATTTAATCTCTCTGCCTGTCTACAAGAACCGGAACTAGATAAAGTTTTCTTTAGTCGATAAAATTTATTCAATTGATATAACTCTCTACAAATATTTATAATATATTAGCATCACACAGTATCCCTCATATAGCGGAGCAGCCCGAAGGAGTCCAGTGTTAAGATATCCGTTTCACTCTTTACGCCCAATTACACATACCTTGTTTTATGACACAAGTTAATTATGCTTTATTTTGTTTTCAGAGTAAGAAGATGATCAGACCATACAGTCTAAACTAAGAATAAGAAAAAAATATGATTTTTCTAAGAAAATAATTCATGTCTAATACGGTGTTAGTAACTTGGACTTGTGGCCCTATTAATCACAGGGTACTCTTGCGCTAAAAGCCAAGTCTTCACCTCGTTTGGGCAATATTACTTTAAAATTGTTTACAACTATCAATAGCAGCTTACGGAGGAACTTGTGAGCTTAGAAGTTCGTGTGGATCTTTTACAGGAACTTGATAAATTGGGAGTTAAAATATTTTCATATTATACTCTTAGTTTATTATATATGGAGGCCAGTCGTGGCGCGCATAAAGTGTGACTATAAAATCGACTGGTTGTGGGTTCGATTCCTACTCGAGGAACTTAGGACTCATTTACATTTATATTTTAATTTCTTCGCTCTGGTGTCAAGGAAAAGCCCGGCGTTGAGTGTCTTAACACTAGGTTCCCTCTGCGTACCCTGCTGTGTGCGGAATACAGCGTGAAGCTGAATTTTAATTTATTATATATAGGCCAATATTAATACAAGGACATAAGCGTGCGACTGTAATCCCGACAGGTTATGGGTTCGATTCCCATTAAGTCGCAATAAGAAGAAGCAGGCTTTGTACAAAAATATATCATCAATCTTTAAAGGCGATAGTTGTGGGTTCGAAATCTATACGTTTTCATTCATCTATACGTTTTCATTACATTAATATTATAGTATATATTAGCTATATATGACGCAAAAACTAAGATCAATGCAAAACCGTCACAGTGCAGCGGAACAATGTTTGAAAGTAAACGCTACGGTTATGGATTTGCGTCTTGTTTGCGGTCTGACAACAAGACAAAGCGCGACGATGAGTTTACTCATCAACCAAAGTTCCGAAAACCGAGCGGAAAGCGAGAAATGGAGTGTCTTAACACTTAATTCTCTCCACCTACCCTATTATAAGTGGGATAAACTGTGAAGCTATATTACTAAAATATTTCCTCAATAAAACGCCAAATTGCCTAAAGAATAAGATCGTAACAAGTAGGCTTTGTACAAAAATACATCATCGTGGTGCTTAAGCCAGTCCCCGGTCCTCGGCGTCCCGGGGCGGGATTAACTGGCATTACTGTGTGCCGGAGGCGTCTCAGTGCCTGAGTGACACTTTTATGTTTACTTCTGTACAGATTACGTAGGGAGTGGCTTATTTTTGTATTTTTTTTCTTCTTTAGTCACTCTGTATTCCGTATTTAGCAGGATAGCTAGAATCACTATGGGTAAGTAGGATATAGTTGAACGAACAAACAAACCAACACATCGTTATAAATTATGTAAGTATGTAATTATATATTTATCTATGTAAGTTTATTGAATTATATATTTACTGATTAAAAGATATATGTATTTCATATTATTTTATTTTATTTAGGTATCTATGCAACTAGTTTGTAATATATAGAATGTAATTTTTTCTTTATGTAGGTTTATCATATTAGAATAACATATTTTATCATTTGTACACCAGCCAATATCCACACATTCTTTGATCTTTTTAATGGTAAGGGTTGCCTGGAAGAGATCACCTGTGGTGATAAGGCCGCCTTTACACCATACTTTTCCATTGTTTTCTTTGTATATTTTTATTATTAAGTTGGTGTAATAAAGTATTAAATAAATAAATAAATAAATAAATAAATAATAGACAAACATTAAAAAAATTGTAGATTCATCCTTTTATTTGTATTTCTATATTTTTATATCTCTGGATGATGTACATTTTTACTGTTTTTATTGTAAAACAGATAAAAAAAAGAAAGTAGATAGATAACGTCCTCTACGTTATAAAGTAATACGTTACTTCGAATTACGTTCTAACTTTTACTAGAAAATTTTAATAATCTATTAAATTATTTATGACTAGTACTTTGAGATTAATAACACTTCATTAAATAATAAAGAGAATATGAATGTATATCAAAATTTAAAAGCGTCGCTAACGATCTCTAGTATTTAAATATTCAAGAGCTATAACGTCTAGACTCTAGACTCTAGAATAAGGTAAGTCACTTGTCTACTGAAACGTTATTGTGCTATCCTGGTGGGTACTTCAATTATGTTTCATCAAAAAATCTTTTCATTTTAACCGTTTTGTGTATAAAGGGGAAAAATGTATTATTATCTCATTTTACATTATAATGTAGACTGAGATTATAACGATAGTCAATTTCGGTACCTATTACTTAAACTAATTTAGTTGGTATTTATTTACGAAATAATAGTTGTGTCCAATACGATACTGCAAGCGCAAGAGTGGTGGGTTTTATTCCCATAAGGAAAGGAGTTATTTTAAATATTTATGAATAAAACGTAAAACAAGAGAAAACGCGGCGTTGAGTGCCGCCACTAATTAGGCACTGTGTCAAAAATTGGACGTAAAGTGAGAAAGAGAGCGTTTTTACAATAGATTTCTTCTTCCTATCCTATACATATGCAGATACAACATGAAAATAGACCCAGCATAAGCAATTTCTCTAAACGATTTCGTAGGGTATAGAACAGAATATCTTGACAACCAATTATTTCTTTCCGCTTCATTAAAAAAAATTAGAAGATAAGAAATTACAAACAATCTATATTATTACCTTCATACTGTATTGCGCACATAGCAGCGCATTCAGAGGGTACTCTCTGGAACCTAATGTTAAGACATTCAGTCTGATATTCTTTTTATTTCTAAATCAAGGAGATAGATAAGAAAAATATAAAAATCTCATTCATCACGTTTCTAATTATCGTAAATAAACGAAAGAAGTTATTAGCTAACAATACTCGATTTTCTCAGGAACGCTGAATGGTTTGAACCTATAAAACTTTGATTTATACCAACACTTACTGCTACCTGAAATTAGTTTGGAAATCGTAAATTTTGTGGGAAAATGCGGTTTTCAAAAAATACTGTTTCTTTCTGCTTATAAGAACATATTATTTAAGCTTCACACTGTATGCTACACGTAACAGAGTAACCTAGTGTTAATGCTCGCTGTTCCCAATAATACACTTCCGTTCCGCACCGTCTGCCGAATTTTCGAAGCGTATAGCTAATCGGGTGGCGGATTTCAACGCCGCACTTTGCTTCGTTACCAAATCGAGGAAATAAAAATATCAAATATTTCATTTCACAGAGCTGAAATCAAGCCTAAAACTGTCGGGATTACAGTCGCACACTGCGTGAACTCATAAAATGCAATGGTAAATTGCATTCAGTAGACAAAAGAAACCTAGAGTGTAGATTATGTTTATCACTTGTTGCCAAGACGGGTAAAAGAAAATATTTTATTCTCGCAAGTGGGAATTGAATCCGCAATCATCACGCTTACAGCCAGACGGTAATTCATTTTTTGTCTACATAAAAGAATATACCCATAATCTACATAAAAGAATAGTGTAACTCAATTTTCAATAATAAACATATGTTGCTGAGTTGAACACAAAAAATATCAGTTAATTTTTAAACTTCTGTACAAATAATATTTGTGATGTAAAAATGTAAAGACATTCTATTCTTCGATTTTTTCGAAACTTGCGACTCTAAATTAAAGATATTACGTTATGAGTGGCTGAATTTTGTCTTTGAATAGTGGGAAGATAAAAATAATTATCGGGATCGAACCAAAAATGGCCTACAATCTAAATTTCCAATTAATTATGAAATACCCAACGTAACATACCTGCATATTACAAATCTTATATCGCACCGGCTCTCCTCTACAACCCGCAGGTGATGAGCAGGTCCTGAGCTGCCTCGACACTCCACCGTCACAGGTCCGAGAACAAAGCGACCACTCGCTCCATTGAGACCAACCACCTCTTTCCTGTAATATATATGACATTATTTTTAAGCTTCACGCTGTATCCCGCTTATAGCAGAGTAAGTAGAGGGAACTTAGTGTTAAGATACTCCGTTCCCTACGGATAGCTAAGTCGAGATACAGCTGAAAAATGAAAATTATTTATTTCCTTTAGTGACGCTATGCCATGACGGCCTCACGACGGAATTTTATTACGTCTAATATTGATATGTTTTTCTACTCGCAAAAGTAGGAATGACTTTTGTATTTCTACTTTGATGTTAAAAATATAATATTTTTAACATTTTTTAAAGTGTTATTCTACATTTAGGATACATACGCTTTATTTATACGTTTTCTAAATAGGTAAAAATATAATATCCAGCAAAAATTTGCTAGCAGTCACTTTAAAGTATATTTTTCATTTTCATATAAACTAAAAGAGACGATATCAATGACATCTGTCAAGTAGCTTTAAACAAACTTGGCAGACTGTGATAAAATAATGAGTAAGTGAACAATTCGCAATATGGACCAAGTCGTCTTTGCACAGTTGTCAATCTGACAATATACGGGATAGTTGTACATTCGATTCCTATGAAAATTGATGTGAAACATTTATAGGCGCAGGTATAAACTGGATCACAGACAAGTTTAAAATCAAATTCTTATATTAAATGAAAATAAATGTTTACAAAATTAAGTCACCATTTTTTGTAATTAAATTTTGTTTTTGTTGAACGTTATAATTCCTTTTTTCATTATGGTATATTTAGTTTCCGTAATAATTTCGTCTTTTATGCATATTACTAGTACGATCACGGCGTTTCACATCTGCCAGAGATTCTACGACGCCTATTACAGTTGTTTATTAAATGTGAAACAACCCTTAAAACATTAAATATACTCATAATAAAAGAAGCGTCGATACAGTTTTAGACGAAACATTTTTCAAATCGCGTATAGCATAGCTCTTGAGATAGTGCAGTGCTTTCAACTGGAGGAAGGAGGCCACATTTCACCTCTTGGCGAGGCCCCAGAACAGATTAACTATTATTATTTACAAACGTAATGGCCACCTAACAGTACAATATTGCACTGTTTACTAAATCATATTAAGTGTTAGTTTATAACTTTATATAAATTCTACAGAATAAGTGAGACCAGTCGTGGTGCATTGGCACAAATGTTTGAGTGTAAACGTTAACGTTGTGTGTGTCCAGGCGGAGTGCGGCGTTGAGTTCCACCCCTTAGCACGGAATGCCTTTAGAACTTAGAAGAAAATGGGGAACAAATTATCTCAACGCTAGGTTCACTCTGCCTACATTGCGTACAACGTGATGCTAGAAGAAAAGAAAAAAATATACAACACTAGCTTTTACCCGTGATTTCAATCGCGTGGTCTAATGAAAATATTTAAGAGTTATATATGACACAAGACAATCTGGGAGCCCGAAGTAATAGAAAAAAAAAACATGATTATCCTTTAACATATTCAATAATAAAATCTTATAACCTTATCAAATATATAAAAATGAGATATTCCATACAATAAATGCTGAAATTAAAAACGTTCCGGATAAAATTGAGATGCATAATCCAGTTCAGATAAACTAGTTCGATGTAAGTTAAGAGCTTGGCGGGCACCCAGGAGATATTAGCAATGGATATTATTTTCTTCCATAGCTTGGGTTAGTACGGTTAGACGCGGTTGCAATGAGACTGACTGTTTCAGTTTCAGAGGTTGCATGTTCGATTTCCACTCAAGGGAATATTATGTCTATATTATTTTCACTTCGCCGCTGTGATATATAAAGGGTATTTAGCATATAATGTCTTGAAAAAAAGTCGAACATGGGAAACGGAGTGTCCAACCGTGGAACTAACCAATAACAATATAAAATGTTATCTATTCTATACAATTTTGTAACAAGCACAAG
The DNA here is from genome assembly GCA_917862395.2 of Heliconius sara. Classification (NCBI taxonomy): domain Eukaryota; kingdom Metazoa; phylum Arthropoda; class Insecta; order Lepidoptera; family Nymphalidae; genus Heliconius; species Heliconius sara. Next base: position 1,208,294 of record OU860789.1, on the reverse strand, counting down.
TTAACATAAGGAGTTAATGGAATTTAATATATCGCCTTTGATGCAGTCTCGTGGCAGTGGTGATTAGAATTGTTGTATACTTGCTTGTTTTCAATACAATTTTAAAAAAAAATATATATAAAAATGGATGCCATTGTGATGTAACGAGGCAGCGTTTGAGAGTAAATTTCAAAACTGTGGGTTCGATTTCTAATCAGGGGAGTTCTGCCAGGGGAGTTTATAAATTCAAATTGTAGATAACTACAGTTGAAATGTGCTACAGTAAATGCGATTGTTATAGGTTCAAAATACTCTAAAAAGATATTGTTTAGATTCTTTCTTGGTAACAATACATATAATATTGTAAAACTCCTTCAGTTCACTCGGCACTTCGACCTGGAAATACTTAGAGATTTCATTTCTAATTTTCCAGTAAAATACAACTATATTAACCAAAAAGCTAAAATACACAACGAAAGACCAGATTTAAGTATTTAAGTACATATTTCTTTAACTATACAAAATTGTATGCAAAAATATGAAAATTATAAGTTATCCATATATGATATTATATCGATCTACACGTTCAGTTCCCCATATTTATATTTACCAGCTTAGGGTATGAGATTTTGATCACGCACCGTTTTTACATACCGCTGACCGGAATAATAATTGCAAAGGAGGGTTGCTCGAGTGAATACGATTTTAAACCTAATAGTAGGGTACTAAACCTATTTATTATTTCAGTAGAGGGAAGCAAACTTAAAAATCGTCAGAAAAGCTTACGTGATACTTTTTTAACCTTCACATGCCTTTCGCATTATAAAAAGATAGGTATAGAGTGATATTAAAGGCCAGACGTGGCGCAGGGGCACGAAGTGTGACTGTAAAATAGACTGGTTGTGGGTGCAATCCTCACTCACGAAAGTGAAATATTAATTAAAATTTATATTTTCATTTCTTCGCTCTGGTGCCGAGAAAAAGCAAGGCGTTGAGTTCCACCACTCAACACGTAATACCTCCAGAGCTCGGTGGAAAGTGGGGAACGGAGTGTTTTAACACTAGGTTCCCTCTGTCTACCCTGCTGTGTGCGGGATACAGCGTGAAGTTGGTTTAATTTTCACTAGATGTAATACTTATGACATTACTCATTTGCCGATAGTTTTTTTAATTTATTGTAAGTTTTTACAAAATTTATTTTTATTCACGCTGTATGCCGCATTTAACGGAATAAACAGAAGACACTTGATGTTAAGAAATTCCGTTTTTCACTTTCCACCGGAATTTCAAGATATTCTGTGTGAGTTCCATTTTGTCTTGTTACTCAGGTAATTGAACAACTAAAGGAGAACACACAAAGACAGAAAAGAGAAGGTAAGTCCTGCAGAGCTCTTGAATCAAACATAATCCAATTATTTTGTGCATTTGTTCGCCTTTCCTGACTGAAGAGTAACGAGTTTGAAAGTCAAAGTTGAAATAAATAAAATATATATATGAACATATATTTTGTTCTGTTGTTATCAGTGGGACTTAAATTTTCAACCCCCGATGAAACCAGATAAGTGTTGTAAGTTTGACGTGTCTGTGTATGTGTGTGTATCTATGTCTGTGACCTGGTAGCTCCCAAACGCATGAACCGATTTCGATTAAGTTGTTGGTTTGAAGATCAGCAGCATTTTCTAGTTTTTGTTTAATTTTTGGAGGTATTATTTCGGCGTTTTAACTTATCAATAATAATTATTATTTAAAAACAGGCAAAAGGTAGGCAGGGGGTTCCCCCTAGTGTACATTTCAATTAATATAAATTTAACAAATATTTCATTTTCTCAAGTGGTGATCGAATCCACAATCAGTCGCGTTTAATAATATTTTTTGGTGTTTTGTCTTTATTTATACCTTAAGTATTCATAAGATATACAGTGACACTACTTGTGTGTGTACATAAATACGTATGGGTCGACGCAGTGGTACAAAATTTAATTGTAAGAAAAATTATTGTGGGTTCGATATCTAAAAAAAGTGCAATGCCATTCTTTATTGGCTAAAGATCTATATAACTTATGAATAGACTCTATAACATGAAACAGAGTATATAATTCTCTTCAGTTTTCGACATTGTGTGTTGAGTGACAAAACTTGACGCTACTCTATGTTTTACCAGAACGAGAGAATAGGGATAGTTCATTCCTTGACTGAGATGCGAACCCACAATCATTTCGTAATCATATTTACGTCAGGCGCTATTTCACTGCACCATGGGGACCAAAAATAGTTTATTTTAGATTCTGCTTATCATTAATAATATATCACGACTTAAATTACAACTACTCCCGATTTAAAAATGAAATATATGTATTTTATTCTATTCCAGTTGTACCTAGAACTCCATTGTATATGGAATACACTATATCGGAACAGCGACCACAAAGCACCCGCTACAATTCAACTAATCGAAGCTCGAATAGAATATAAATTTAGATAAATATAAGCTATGTAATATTTGGATTTGACGGCCCCATAAAGAAAAATAAATAAAATTTAATACTTTACATTAAATTTATTAAATTTTAGTCCACTATTGCAACATATTAAAATATGAAGAAACTGAAATAAAAGCTCGAAGCTCGCATAAAATTTCAAAACTTAAATTAGTAACAAAAATTACTTTCATTACTTTAATTACAACTACCCTCCATTTTTAAACAAATATCTCTATTCTATTCTATTCTACTTGTACGAAGAAACACAAGTTCCATACACTACAGCGGGACAGCGACCACAAAGCGCCCGCTACAATTCGACTAACCGAAGCTCAGTGTTTAAATTGTCATGTGCTTTTGTTTTCGGTGTGAATGCTTTTAATACTTTTGGTAAATTAATTTTAGTGGATTTGCTTATTTTTTATAGTTCTTTTTTATTATTTATATCATAATGGGAGAGCGTATGATGTATATGCGATGGTTTGGAGTAAGTTTCCTATTTAGTGAGACAACTGAAATTTAAAATAGTTTTAGTGCTCGGCCCTGTGAAGTCAAATCGCAATATAAAATTTCGCCACTCAACAAACAATATTTCAATATTAAGCAGAAAATGAAGAATAAAAAATTAAGCTCAGTTGCAGAATAAAATATTTCAGTACGTTAAACAAAATTTATTAGTAAACAGTACATATTCTAACAACTTAATCTAATTTAAACAACCAAATATATAAAAAAAAGAAACTTCCAATCTAAAAGGCAGCTCAGACGAACCAAATCCCCTACACCGCATTAAGCTGAGCGAAACTAATGAAGATACTCAATTTCGTGTGAAGAGACGTTATCCAGAATTAAGCCAACACAAACAACCTGTCTCCCCGCATTATCATTGCAGGCGCTAAACAAGGCTCTAATAAAAACAGACCGGGTTGGAATTTACAATCAGTGTACGGTATCAAAGGGTTGGTTGTGGTACAAGTTGTGAGTTACAGAGGGTTTTTTTATATAGTCATTAAAAAATATTAAATTTATGACGCTTAAAGAATATTTATTTCAATTTAAAATTAAAAGTATTTGTTCTTTATTTGTAAGTTCTCACTTTTTGACAAATTTCATAATGTTTGGTCAATGTTTGAAGGAAGGGGACTTACTACTATTTCCTGTGAGTCGTGGTTGTGTGTGGGTGTGTATCAATCGGGGAAATAAATTATTCTCATCTCTCATGTCTCTTCCCTGGTTACATTAAACTGAATTGGGTGTGTGTGGGCGAACGGAGTGTTTCAACATTAGGTTGTCTCATTTAAAATACGTTTCACAGCAGTCTCGAAAAAGCTAGTTTGTTTCTTTTGTAACAACTTCTAATCGCTAAATTTCATGACATAGACCAAAACTAAGCGACATGATTCGAAACAACAGTGGCATATGCAAATTTTAACTCCAAGAGCCGACGACTTCAATTTGTCAATCCACTGCTGTTTTTGCTAGTATTTTGCAGAACTTTATTCCTGCTATAAAATATATCGTTAAATGAAACTACGATAGTGGTGTAAAAGATAAAAATTTTGACAATGGACACAAAAGTTAAATGAAAAATATAGAATTAGTAAAAGGATAATTTCCGCCATGGCGCATTGCACGGCATCTGCACACAGTTCACAGTTGTGGGTTTCGACTCCCAAACGAAATAAGTAATTTTCATTCCCTCGCTCTGGTAATGAGATAAGATGCGGCATTTAGTTTCACCACTTAACATGCAATGTCTCAATAATTCAATGGTGCACGGAGAATAGACTATTTTAACACTAGGTTACTTGTGACTACCCTGTTTTATGCAGCGTAAAACTAAAAAACTCATGGATGTTTTTTGAATACATTGACGATTTAGATTTTATAAATTAAGGTGTAAAAGCAAAGATTTAATTCCAGGTGTTTACCATATTTTGTGAACTTGCCAGAGAAAATGTAATGACATTGCAGTTTGCACTTGTCGCTCATTAAAATAAATGACACTTTATCAAGCTGGTTAGTGATACCTATTTAAAATGGGCTGGTTGTGATGAACAACATTTAAGTCCACTTTTCTTAGAACAGGTTCAAAATACATAAAAAACATGGTAGAAATTTTGCCATGAGGCCGTCGTGGCAATGTATAAGCGGCACGAGGATATAATATAACGAGACGATCCTATGTTCGATCCCAACACGGGAGAATGAATTATTATTTATAAATACTTTCATTTGTTTGCTCTAGCACCAAGACAAAACCCCACCATTTCCACCCAACATGCAATGGCTCTAAAAATTCAGCCAAACATGGAGAAAACTTTGGCTACCCTGCTATACAGCATGAGGCGTCTTAGGGTCAGTTTCACCGGTTATGAATAAAGTTGCTGATAGTAATCTAATAAACAGATAGTTTCTTATATTTTCAGGAATAATTTTCTGTTTAATGAACGATAATAGTAGATAACAATTCATAAGATTTGTTCCATTTTTAAATTATAAATAAATATGTGAAAAAGAGAATATGTGTCAAATGTTATAGATAGTGCTATTCGAGACCTGTGAAGCCAAAAATTATAGTTGACCGATAAGGCTATCCGGGACTTTATCAGCCAGTGGTGAAACTGGTCCTTAATATATTAAGCTTTAAGCCACTTCAGTTGTGGAAGTGGCCCAACGTGTAATTGTAAAAATGAATTGTTTCATTTCCTCGCTACGACACGAACACAGAACACGGAGCAGATGACTGAATTTGAAATACAGAAAATGTCTTGAAAATTAGTCAAGTGAGATAGGGGGAACGGAATGTCTTAACACTAGATTTTCTCTACCTACTCTTGTAGCAGAACGCAGCATTGCATATAAGAAAACGAACACACTACCATTTCATGTAAAACTTTCCAAATAACTGTGTTAGTGAAAATAGCAAATATTAAAATGTGTTGCCAGTTTCAGCTTTGAAATTTAGAAACAAGTTACTAGCGTAGCTTATAATTTGAAAGCTTTACAAAAGACTCAGAACTTTCAAGACAGTAAAAATATAGTAAAAAATATCTATATGTGAAAAAAAAATTGGAATGATAACGTTTTCATACAGTTACATTTATCTAATTAATGATAAATTTAATACTTAAAATACTTACTTTAGGCTTTTGTTTATTTTGCTTCAATAATCTGTTTTTCTAGTAGCACATAGCAGTATAGGCAAAAAGAAACTGGGAACCTAGTGTTAAGACGTCACGAGTTGAGTGGTGGAACTCAACGCCGCGGTTTGCCTCGTTACCAGAGAGAGGAAAATGAAAATATTAATTATTTTATTTCTCGAGTGGATATTGAAACCACGACTGTCACGTTTATTGTCGTGTGTGTGCCCCTCCTGCCTCAACGCTTGACATCATACAGATAAGTAAGTTATGCAATATTTGGATTTAACGGTCTGTTTGTTCTGAGCAAATATGCTTATATATTGGGTTACCTAACTAAATAGTGGCATTAGTGTAATATAATATTATCTATAATTCTCATATTGGCTTGTATTGTGTAATTACGAGTTCAAGTCTTGCATATTTTATTTGCCACGTTATCCCACATTTTCGTATAATAAATTGATAAAAGTATATTTTTCTAAATGACAATTATTAATTACAAAATTTTCTTCATTTACATTTAAAACAGAGGTCGTCATGGCGCAAGGGCATAGATGTGCGACTTTAGACACGACGCTTGTGGGTTCAATTGTCATTTTGTCACTCTGGTAACCAGCAAGTGTTGAGTTCCGTCACTCAACAATCAGGAGTGAAACAAAAAAAAGAAAAATATCTAAAATAGTAATTTTTTTACAGTTTTATGTCTTTACTCAGTAATAATATTTAATACATAATTTTGCTAAAAAATATGAATTTGTTTACTTTTCCATGATGTGTGCTATTGTCGTGATGTGCGTCTAACAGCTCTGGTAGTTCTGTAGATATGTCGTGGCCGTGCCTGTGCGCACACCGCCCTGGGATCTGGAACAATGGCAGAATATTTTTATACATAAAAGTTTTTATCTTGTTTTCTTATAAAGCATTTTTTTTAAATATCCTTAGGTGTTGGAGGTCGCCACACTAGTTAATGACGGATCGGACTGTCCTGATACTAGTTTCACCCTGTTTGTAGCCTTAAAGTTTGATGGAAAATAGAGAATCCAACATATTATTCTAACTAATAGAGATTAATCTTTTACTTTTTACTGCATTTAAAGTTTATGTTTTTAAATGGTATATTGATATATGTATGTAACTAAGTGTTATATATGACACATTACATTTTAAGTGTCCGAGTTAACATTGACTGCCGATATGCACAAAAAAAATGTCTATCATATAAAATAAAAATAATACTTTCAGTGAAATAACCACACAGCTTAAACTATTAAACATGTCAAAAAAAACTGAACAAACGACACAAACTGAAAACCAATAAGCTATTAAAAATAGATTACAAACAAAATGTTCTACAAATTCTGAACGCACATTTTCCTATATCACAACGTGTGTGTTTGTATGTATGTACATACATATGTACCTATGCGCTAGTGGAGCTAAAGAATATATCTATAAAGCTGTCGTTACCAGCTTAATGTTTTCATGGTTGCAAAATGTATAGCTTTAACAGGGGATACACGCGTTTCAAATTTATAGGCAAATGCTGTTGACAGCTGGGAATAGTGCACTTTTGAATAATATATAAGGAACTAGCGTTTACCTGCGGCTTCGCCTGTTTTGGCAAATGAATAAATAAGAGCTACTGGTTCGATTTTTCCCATTAGTCATGTTGAACCATCCAATTGCATACAACACAGAGATTCAATAATAAAAATTACGGAATCAATAATCTGTGAAAGGCATGACATTTTGGCCTTGTGTAGAGACCTCTCCTTGATGTACGTTCTTTACCGCATTTATCATGGGGAGTATTCTAAGGAACTGTTCATATCAATACGATTTGGGTACCTTTAAAAAGCGCATTTTAGTCCACCCTAAATTCCGGCAATGCGTGTAACTTTGATATTACACAGCGGGGATCATTTACCATAAGGTGACATTTGAGCCCAATTGCCTTGACCGTTCTATAAAAAAATAGGTTTTAAGAGTAGCGCATACTCTTAAAACCTACATACTTTTCTTCTATACTCTACAAGGATCCTGACCCAGGATATGTTCATTTTTTTATTTCTGCGAGCAGTATTTATAGCTGTATTCTGTTTTCAATCAGTGATGCAGTCATAGAAAAGATTTATAAACAAGTGTAGATTGTAAAAAAATTAAAACCATTTTTATTATGTACTCCAAAAATTTAATATTTTTTTTATATTGTTTACTAGAACAAAATGCACATTCTAAAATTCTAGGTTATACTTAGCTATTATTATTTTTTTTATAATTTTTGCTTGAAAATAATATATTGAATTTAAATGTATATCTCTATTCAACTATAGCTCTATTTTTCTAACTTCACGCATCCACATGACAGAGTAAAATAAAACTGTTTTTAGCTTCACGCTGTATCAGAGCAAACCTAGATAACCTAGTGTTCCCTTTACGACACTTCCGTTTCCCACGTCAAAGTAAATCAATCTTTCAATTTGCATGGTTATAAATGAACCACTCAACGTCCCTCAAGTTCATCAATACGATACAATATTTTATAAATGGCCGTCCTCGTCCGTGGAACCTTTGTCTAATGTACCGCAACTGGTCAGTGGTCCGGATGATGTGGTTCGGGGCTAAGGTATAAGCGATTAACGGTTGTAATGAGTATGAGGTTAAATTAAATTTACCTTTTTATTATTTTTAGACTGTAGTCAATCAAAAAAAGAAATCTATGATGATTTATTTTCTTCCTTTTCAAAAAATGAGTAAAGACACAAAATTTTTAGCTTCACGCTGTATCCGGTATATAGCAGGGTAACATTGTATTAAAAAAAATTGTTCTACAAGCACTGCCCAATTTTCAAACCCAACTCTCTACTTTTTATTGTTACCAGAGCAAGAAAATAAAAATATTCATTACCCTGACTGGAAATAAAATAGTAAGGGTAAAACGAATAACGAAAACCGATAATGAAAAAATTATAATTTAATTAATGTTTGAAATCGAAAGCGCTTAACGTTTTTAAGAAAACAAGATAAAAACAAATATCCTCTATTTATTTCTAAATTACTCGGAAAAAGATTCTTAGTGATATGTATCACCCAATAACAATACTTTACACGAGTTTCCTTCCAATAGGAACCGTTGCCTACAAGCAACTACCCCCGATTGACACAATTCCTTTTTCAATAGTCTTTTTCACCTATATCTTCCTGTTATTCGGCAGAAAGTGGGGAACGGAGTGTATTTCACTACGTTCCCTCTGCCTACCCTGCAGTGTGCGGGATACAGCGTGAAGCTGATGATGAAATGATGAAATCTTCCTGTTTTTACATGAGTTGGTTGATATTATAATAATCATTAAATATATAATAACTTAGAGTCAGAATACTAGTTAAATCAATACGACTTAAGATTATACCAAATTGATAGTTTCTGAAGTGACATTGATTAACTAAAACAATTTCTGTATTATGATATGAATTGAATTGAATTTAATTGTCCTCAATTGATTGATTCTAATGGAATTGTACTAAAGTTTCTAAACAATTATACTAGCAATTTATCACATTTTCTACTTACTTCAAAAAATATAATCTAAAAGTAAGGCTGTCGCGCCGCAGTAGCACATTAGCTACGGTAGGACGACGGCTGTGGATCAATTCCCACTTGGGGGAATAAGTAAATAGCAAACGATCAAGTAAAGAACAACAAGGAAAATGGTGAGCGGTGAGTTTTAACAATAGATTTTCCTTTGCCTATCCTGCTTTATTTCGGTATACAACGGAATGCTTAAAAAGAGTGAAATATTTAATTACTTGAAACTAAACATTATGTAAAAATAACCTATTTATTATTAACCCATCCAGTTTATGTATTAAAGAAATATATATGAGCGTTTTTTCGGTTATTTCAATAGTCACATATCTATTTTTCTTTTTATTTTATCTGGCACAGGATAACTAAATTAAAAGTACAAAGTTATTCGTTCAATTGATTAAATTTGACTGTCCAGCATAACGCAACGTAACAGCTAGCTTAATAGCTATGAATATATTAAAATTTCATCATATTTTGTATGCCAGTCGTCGAATTCAATATAGTCCTTACCGAAACATACGAATAAAGAAATTCGAAAATTTTTATGAAATTCGAAATTCAGACTCCTTTAAAATATTTCATTTAACACGTGTTTCATGGTTTATTAGAATTCACCCCCTAAGGGTTCAAATAAGGGGTTAAAGTTTATATGGAAAAATCTTTAAATCGCCACTGATTTTAATAAAAAATTTAATTCAGACTGTTAAAAATATTTTATTGAACACGTGTTTCGTGATTTTCTTGGAATTCACCCTTAAGGGTGCAAATAAGCAGGCGAAGCTGCGTGCGCCCTCTAGTTATATAAAAACATTACGTAAAACTCCTTTTTGAAAAATCTAATATGAATAACAATTAAAGCATTATTATATATTTTTTTAGATATTTGACGCTTACGATGAAAAACATGATAATTATATTAACATAATATCTACAAGTATCTTCATGTAACATGTGGACGTGAGGACAGCTTCACACTGTGTCCCAGACGTGGCAGGTTAAGCAGAGAGAACCTGAAAACCTAGTCTTAAGACACTCCGTTTCTATTAAGACACTTCAGTTTCGCACTTTCCGCCGATTTCACACACTAGTTCACCTGCAATACGTTGGCCTATATATAATATATTTTCTAAAATATAATTTATTTTCACTAAAGTAAATTTATTACATTATAAGCATTTGAATAAGAAAACCTCTTACATTAAGTTTGAAAAGCACGTAAGATTATTTGCAAAGTCTATAGTACTTGGACCATTTCTAAGTTTAAGTTGGGATCTACGTATATTCTACACCTGCATTCTGTATCTGGGAACTGTGCAGGTGGTTCTTTCTATTTCCCAGCTTTGTTATTTTACCATTTGAATTTTTCCCACATGTAGGGTAAATAGTGTCGATTATATTATTCAGTTTTCATAGGAATAAATAAAATATTTATTTTGTTGCAATGTGTGAGAATTGAATGTGTTGAATATTGAATTAATATACTATATTTTTCATATTTAGGGATAATCTACTGTTAAGATGCGTAATTATGCTATAGAATTAAAATATTAATCATTCCCTTGAGTTGGTATCGAACCTACAAACACCGTGTGTACGTACTATCAGACGCTGTGATGGCTGTGTTATCACCATGTATTCTGTTTAACTACTCTTTTGTAGAGTACTTTCTAAAGAGTGAATTATTTTTAAACATTTAGCATGTTTTAATTATGTTACTTATTTGGTGCAACAATGACAAAATTGCACGTTTTTTTGAGTTAATAAATTAAAAGCAAAAAAACTTTTTTAAAAAAGCTTTTATTTAACTATCAAATTATAACCTCATTATACACAATTTATATGATCATAAAAGATTGTTGCGATGATCAATATTTCATTAAATTGAAATTTTAAATATTTAGACTGAGCAGATTTTACATAGTCAAATTAGTACTTACTAGTTTATTTACACAAGTAATCGAAAATTGAATGACCGCCATTCGAAAATCAATAAATTACAGACAGCTATACTATTTATATAATGTATAATATATTTTACTATTTATAAAATGTAATTATTTTATCAAGCGTAATGCTGTATCTGGCATATAGCAGTGTAGATAAAGGTATCATAATGTAAACAAGCTTCAGTACAAGAAAATAACAATTCTTCCCTCCGAGTGGGAATCGAACTCACAAACATTGTATTTTCAATCAGACGTTGTGTTACTTTGTCTCGATGGTCCTTTATTATTTCCATAGACAAATCTTATTATCTACGTTACCATAGCAACCGATTCAATAGCAACGTATTTGTTCAATATTTAACATATTCTTAGCTGGTAAATTACAAAAAAAAGGTAAAATGGTGATTCTTCACGTAAAAAGAGGGGATGAAAACCAGTTTTTATATGAAACAAACATTAATATGTCGATTGATGAAGTGGTGAAAGATATTGTGGCCGTATTTAATGGAAGGTTGAAAGTCACTAGAATTTGTTATGAATTAGAAGAATTGCAGAAGCATGGTACATTTCTGCCACCAGAAATGCAGGGTTTGACTGAGGATCAGGTAAGCTTTGTGTTTTTTTATATATTATTTGGTATTTTTTGTAAGCAACTGTACTATACAAAAGTAGCGTTGAGTTACGTCCAACAAACTAAGTCTCAAAAATATGTGGGCCTAGCCCTAGGTTTTAATAAAAACTGCAGAAAAAATATTATTGCTTATCTTATTTTTCATAGTAAAAAAGAAATATTGGTAAAAAATCAAAAAGTAATATAAAATATAGGTTATGAAAATATAAATATATTCAAACAAGTTGAAAAACAAATAACAATATGAATGCTGAAAATATAAAAATCAGAACATGATACATCCATAGCATTTAAGCGATTTACTGCAGATAACAGAAATCCAACGCGCTCAACGATTCTCTTTTTATATGCCCTGCCTACTGTTTCTTTATGTATTATATATAATATATAATTAATATAAAAATTTAGTAAGAAATCATCTACTTTCAAGATATTTCAACCGCCGCTTTCCACTTAAATTCGAGACATATTTATCAGAGCGGAGGAATTTAAATTATTCATTCCCCGAATCGTTTCGTAACTACAACTATTGCATTTAATGTCAAATGCTGCCCCACTAGGCCGCGATGGTCTTAAAACAAAGTAAAATTATGTAAAATATATATTTTTTTCTTTTACACACAAATCGCTTTATAATGTATATTTTATTATATACGTGCATATAAAATGTAATAGCTGTTATATCCTATATTAAGATAAAGGAACTCAAGTTAGAAGATCCTTGGGCAAAGCGCTGTGCTCCAGCAGGATATATTATAGCTAAAGATGAGATGGGGCGACGTTGCGGCCTCGCACCGCCATTGAACCTTCAAGAGGTATTAAAGAAAGCTGCTGAAACTGCTAAAGAGTATATTAGTAAGAAGCACGTAAGTGTGTTTTTTTCGCCCTTGCCTTATAAGATTTTTTAAAGTTACTTAATTTTTAACGCCGTCGTGGTATACGCGATGATTGTGGGTTCGATTCCCATTCGGAATAAATTAGGGGAAAAGATACTACACATCGAAGGGATTGAATAAATTGATAATCACATATATAATCAATAAAACGTTTTAAATGAAACTATTTTAACCGGAGGAATCGCGTATATTATCATCAGATGAAACCTTTGTGCTTAGGAAATTAAAAGTTGCCATGCTGGTAGGCTATAGAGGAGCACTAAGAAAAAAATTGTCAAAATATCTAAAGCCCCCATAACAAAGTTAGGGTGACTAAAGTTGTATGATAAAATATCAGCTTCACTCCGTGTCCCACATACAGCAGGGTAGGCAGAGGGAACCTAGTGTTAACACACTCCGTTCTCTACTTGCCGCCTCATTTTGGAGACAAAGCGTGTTGAGTGGCGGAACTCTACGCCGCGCTTTGTCTCGACACCAGAGCGAAGAAATGGAAATATAAATTTAAATAAATATTTGATTTCCTCGAGTGGGGATCGAACCCACAATAAGTCGCCTTTACAGTCACAAATTGTGCCCCTGCGCCACGACTGACCTCATATGATAAAACATAATAAAACAGAATGCACAAAATTGATGAATTGTATAAAATGGTTGCATCCTACGTTTCCATTTTGCTACGTCCGTTTTGACGTTGCAATTATCTTAAAAGATGTTAGAGACGTTTGCCAAATGTCTGACAAATTTGCTCTATTTAATAAAACTTATCATCGGCAATTTTTTATCTTGCAACTTTCTTGCCAAAAGTGTAACGTACTTGGCTCGGTCGCTCTCGTACCGCAATTCACCGTATAAATCTTGTTAACTTTGTTTGGCCCAAAACCTAAATAGTAAGGTATAAAATGCTACGTAGCGAAGCAATTAAATTCGCCAGCAGCTTCCTCTGGTTCCAATTAGATTGTATTGAAAACTATCGCACACGTAAGCATTTCATCATCCTATTTACACCCTCTGAGGACGAATTTTTGAAAAATAATATGACATATTTCGACTTACTAAAAATTTTCAAAAACATTTTAAAAAATCGTAATAATTAAGGATGATTTTTTCCTTAAAATACACAGGTATTTTAACCTGACAATAACGAATTAATGAAAAAGATATACATAATAATCTATATTGGGTGCAGTAATTCGGAGGTTATGCACGTTGTTACATACATTTCATTGATTCCTTCTTATATAAATGTCGATGTTAGTTATTATGTAGAATGTAATATTGGTTAATGTAGATGGTAAAACTATGGCAATCAATAAAAATTTCGTATTTTCAACAACATAATTACTTATAAACTGTCATACAGAAAATTAGTATAAGGACCAAAAAACTATTTACAGGTGGATCTACGCAAGTGCTTAACACAAAAAGACGTAGCCAAAGCTCTCGATGAGATCCGAGGAGCTACCAAGATAGTTTTCCCAGCTGGTCTTCCACCCCATGACCCAGTCAGAATGGAGCTGGATAATGTCGAGGATCTTTCCGGGACTCAGGCGGCTAACGATGTTATTGATCCGTCTCGAGCATGCCTTTGGGCGTGTGGCAAAAAGTTACTAGCTGGTAATCTTTTGAGCGATCATTTGGGTAAGATGTTTTGAGAATTTGTTCAATATTATATTAAAGTGAACAAGTGCATGTATTTAGGCCCATCATGGTATGTACAAAGTATAGGCTTTCTTAATATTAGTAATTTGAAGAATAATTTAAAAGAATTTCGGTAATGCTAATTAAATTGAATGTCTTTATATAAATTTGAAAATTATTGTATTTATATAAATTTATAAATTTTCAGGTAAAAATGATAAGACTAAAGTAACAGTAAAATTGTGCTCTCCTTCTGAAGGCGCGCCAGGCCGAGAACCAATCTTGACAGAAGATGAGAGAAAACAACTGATGTTACAAGCTTATAGAAAACAGGAGGAGTGGAAGAAGTTAGAAGCAGATGATGATGATAGTTACTTAGACTCGAAGTGGGCAGATGGGCAGAACTTGAAGAGACAATTTCATGGTTTAAATAATATATCGTGGAAACCAACTCTTAGGAAATAGTTTCTTTTCTGATTATACCTTTATTATTTTAATTTAGAACTATATTTTTTAGTTCTACGTTAGTTACGTAGTAGCTTCTAATGTGTAGGCAGATGGATGTTAGCGTTGTGACAGTCCGTTTTTACTTTCTGCTTAATTATAGGAACAAAACTGGACACAAAATGTAAAGTAACTAACTCTACCTTGCGTTTTAGCTATTTACTAGAACCACAAAAAAAAATCATTGCCGCGTTCAGGAATGGAACGTTGTTCCTCTACGCCACAGCGGTCTTAACCTGAACTGTGTTTAAGTACTTAATATAAGAAACGGAGTATTTTGATTTGCCTAATTTAAATGATATATTGCTTATTTCATATTTAGTTCACTGATAAAAATTATCATGTAACTATTAAAGTAATATAAAAGATATTTTTTGTGTGTAATTTCTTTGTTTCCTTTCTATCTCATTCTATATTCTCTCAATAAAGAATTACCAATAATGAAACAAAACACAAGTTCAAGCAACAACAAATATATTACAAAAGTAATTTTATATTTTTGTACATTTTTCTCTAATGACACTGTCATTACAAACAGAAAGCCATACGTCTCCGCCATTTACTTGAAACGATCGATCACGAAATCTAAGAAAGGATGTAGACAGGTAATATTAAAGATTTTTAAAAATAATTGATGTAATAGCTTCTTTTACTTTGTGCTTTGTATATTGCCACTGTTTACATGGATTTGGAAATATAGCATACAAGAGATGCGATGATGAATGCGTACTGCAGTAGAAAAGAATTTTTGATATATAAAAAAAAACTAAAATAACTAGCTTCTTCTTCAACATTTAATCCACAGCTAGATCAGTACGGCACCTAGTGTTGAGACAATTCGCTTCCTACTTTTTTTCAAATTTTCGAAATATTGCTTATTTAGAGGCAGCACTCAACGCGGCATTTTGCAGGCAGATTGGAGATCTAAACTCACAAACAAATGGCCTAGATATTTAAAATTTTTCGATATAAGTACCTTATACTTATGGTATCTAGAATACCGTCATCTAATCTTTCATATAATATTATTAAATGTAGAGAACTAAAAAATTGGAGTATATCGTAAATATGATTGTAAAACAAAATTAATTCACATTAATAGCAAAATGGAAAATGTAGAGAAAGAACTGTGGCTAAAATTGACTGCCTGACTGACTGGCAGTAGGTGGTAGAAGGGGAGAGCCCACTCGATTTTCTCAAAAATTGCGTGTTAAATGACTGTATTCAACGCCACAAATTGGCTTCGATAGATTGAGGAAAAAAATGTTATCCCAAGTGGGCGCAGAACCCAGATCCACTGCGCTCGCAGCCATGGGTAGGACCATAACTAGTATTTGTTTAACCTCACAAAATCAAAACTAAAACAACATAAGCATTGGCCTTACAGAACCTATTATATTACATTATAATATGTAAATGTATTTAAATTTATAATGTAATATTATATTATTTTCAATGAAAATTTGAGCTTTAAAAGTTAATTTTCAATACAAATGGGTAAAATAACTGATATATCGACACTGTTACGGACCTCGCACTCCATTGCATGTCATTTATAAGCGAAATGAGCGTTGTTCATTTAAAAATAAATTGATATGATAAAATATTTTGTTTAATATTATAGTAGTACTCGTATAAGTCAGGCCGTCGTGGCGCAGCATGGGTAAGAGGGTGCGAGGGCGCGATGCTTGTCGATTTGATTCCCTTTAGGGTTACTATCCTAATGGGAATATTTAACATTTCCTTTTCTTCAATCTGGTAACGTGGCAATGCGCGGTGTTCCACCGCTCCATACGATATGCCTTAAGAATTTAGTGGAAAATCGGCGGAAAAGCGAAAAATCCCTTCCATAGTGTCTTAATGGGCAACACAAAGTTCCCTCATCTATCATGCTATGTGCAAAATGCAGCCTAAATTTAAAAACAGTAATACCATTGTCGCGGAATAGCTCAGTTTCTGACTGTCAATATTGTCAGTTCGATTCCAACTTAAAAAATGGCCACAGCCCCACATTTTAATTATTACTTACAAATGAAATCATTCTGAATATGGAAAATAACTTTGACGGCAGGTACAGCTACATAGAAATGATAACCGTGATATATTGTATCTCGTTATTCGTTTCTATCTAAAGGCTTATGATTTTGCCAAGAAATGATTTTCTCCATTCGAACCAGATTTCATTAACACGTTCTACAAAACACATCTATTTTAGGTTTTATAATACATAAGTATGACAGTATAAATGTAAAAAATAATTAATATATAATTCATATTAATTCAACTAATCGTAGGCAAAGAATATATACCAATTTTTTATTTTAATCAAAGAACCGAATGTATTGATTTTTCTCATTTTAAGTACAAGTTTTATGGGAATCCAAAGTTCAGTTCATTCGTTATAAATTTCGGAGAATTTTTTGTACGTAAAAATAATTCTTTAAGCATCATTACGAAAGGAATACAAAAGAACAAAAACAAAAATGATATTTGAGGTATATTTTTTTGGACCGAGGCGATTATTTTTATTTTTCATGATATCAAAATAAAAAATATCATGGTTGTAGAATTAAGTATTACGAGGAGCCCCCTCCGAATAACTCAAATATAGTCTTGCACATTCCGTAAATAACTTTTATAAGTCAATGTCAATGGAAAGTAGAGAACAGAGTGATGCAGGTTGTTACGTTCTTTCTGCATATCCCGTTATATATAAAATATATATATATTTGAAACGAGGCTTACCAGTAGTGAAATATTTAATTCCAACACGGGGCGATTTTCATTTCCTCACTCGGGTAATACATAAAACAAAGCGCGTCGTTGATACATCCGTTCCATTCAGGATATATCTCGAATATTGTGTGTAAAGTGGGAAACGATGTGTCTTAAAATGTTTAAGTCCCCTCTATCTACCCTAGTATGTGCTCCTACACGTGAATCTAGAAATAATATATAAGAATAATACGTATTTTTTTGTTTATCACATAAAATAAGATGGCATTTGTATACTTCCTATATCTATATTTATAAATGCGTAATAAATCACAGTACTCCTACACGATTCAATCAGCCAATTGAAAGGAAATTAAGAGAGAAAATCAGGATGAGACGCTTGTATAATATAGGCAACGCTACGTACATTTAATAGGTTTAAAATATATGTACACAAAACATATAGAGAATCAATTTCCTTATAGCTAGTAACCTACTTACACCACATTATTTACGAGTTAACCCCAATTTCAACATTAATAATATTTTCATAAGCTTCCAGTTTTACATCATTATTATGAAACAAGGAATAGGGCTCTAGATGTGGTATGTTTTATAACTATTTTTTAATTTTCTTTAGATTAAATTCTCGTTTCTTATATATAAGAAAATAACGATAAGTATTCGATCTAAGTGTACATCAAGTACAGTTCGGCTGATATTAGGTTCAATGTGGTCACGAAAGAAATATGGAATAAAATTTTTGCATAAAATATTTTCCATTTCCTTGATTAAATATCATATTGAATTTTTACATTTAACATGACAAAACTATCTTTAAAATTGAGAGAATATGAAAAACCAACCAATAATATGGATTTCTGAATTAAAATTAATTAACGTACCAATTACTTATCATTTGAAGCCGTGTGATACAGCAAGTGTTAACGTAATGGCTGTGAGTTCGATTCCCATTTGAGGTAATTAATTATTTTTTCATTTTTGTTCCTTAAAAAAACGAAGCTCAGTGTCGAGTTCCGCCACCTAACACGAAATATCTTAAAAATTGACGGAAAATGGCGACTGAACTGTCTTAACACTATGTTCTCCCTGCCTTCCCTGCTATATACGGGATACATCGTGAACCTAAGGAAAATTCGGCCCATTCCGTCAAAATATGAACATAGTATTTTCATAATTACGGTTCTCATTAGCTACATCCGGTCGGTAGCCGGATGCGGCTGCTTACAGGTATTACACGTGTTCCGGTGAGATGAATAGGGTTGTATAATACCCGAGTGGAGATGACAAGAGATGTTTGTACTGAATGAGTTTCAAGTGGAAATTGGGTCAGCTGGATTAATTTTAAAAGTTGTGGATGGGCTTTGGTTAAATATTGTCTTTGTTTATTAGCATAATAATGATATGTGCTTATTTTTTTTATCTCAATATGTATTTTTTTAATATTTTTACTTGGTATTTGTGGTTTAATTTTTGAGTAAAATTATATATTTTGTTTTGTCCTAATGTAATTATTAGAGGCCATCGAGGCTTCGTGGACCGTCGGTTGTGGGTTTAATGTCCAATAACAGTAATAAGTTATTGTAGAATTAACCCCCGGCCCCGGCGCCCAACCACTCTTAGAGGCCGGCAACGCACCTGTAGCTCCTCTGGGGTTGCGCGGGGCCGTGGGCGGCGGTAGTCACTTACCATCAGGTGACCCGCACGCTCGTTTGCCGTGTCTTTTCCATAAAAAAAAAAAAAAAGCATACCACTGCAATTAATCAAAAAAATTGGAAATCTCAAAAATATTTTGAAAATAAACGATTATATAAAAGAACTATAATATAAACGAATTCATAGTGGTAACCTACGTCTATCTGATACATAAAGGTACTAAGGAACTGTGCCACGATACAGTCTAGTAGTACCGTACACCTTAATAATAAACTAAAAACTAACATTACTAGCGCAGGTGGAATTCTTGTTTCAAATATGCAGCACGAAATTCTGTACCACAAAATTATAATAAACAAAATAGCGTACGGTACAAGATAATATTCGCTGCTCGTAGAAAAGCAAGTTACTTTTAAACGTAAATTGTGTAAGGTTACTGAATTAAGATACTGAATGAACGTACTTAGTCATTTTAGTAGAATAACTAACAGTAAAATATTAAGACTTTTTTAGCTTCACATTTATCACCTGCGTAGGCAGAAGGGTAGGCGGAGAGAATGCGTGCGAATTGAGTGCGGCTCCGGGCCTGTGAAAAACTTACAGTATGTAATAGTAAAAGTTTCCTGTATTATTACTTAACACGTGTTAAGCCTGTTTTTGATCTTATAGCTATGCTATTCTTACATTTTTTTTCAGCTTCACGCTGCATCCCGCACACAGGAGTGTAGGCAGTGAGAACTTAATTTTAAGACTCGTTTCCCAATTTCTGCCGGATTTAATAAAATATCTCACCTATTAGCATTAAGTTAGCATTAAGCTAACTAAACGCTAAGATGACATCTCTGAGGTCAATGTGAGAAATATTTAACAAACAACTGCAAGAGATTTTACTGTACGTACTTCTATATTATTCGAAATATACGACCAAAATTCAGTAAAACCAAAGTAAAAATAAGCGTTTTAAATGTATCTGAACTAGAGCGGTTTGCTAGTTTTTGTAGGACGAAAACTTAAGTGCTGTAACTTGTCAAGTTTGAAGTCTCCAGGCGAGAAGTTTTAATGGTTTCGTTAAGAGATATTACAAATTCCTACTAATATTATAAATGCGGCTGTTGTATACGAAGTAAATCAGTTTATGGAAATTTAAATATTTTCAAACAAAAATCGTGTTACTCTTTTTAGCTTCATATTTCTTCATATTCCTCATGTGGCAATGTAGGCAGAGAAAGCCTATCTGTTCTACACACAAAAGGAAAATAATTAGTATCCCTGAATTGAGGTGGAACCACCAACCATCGCGGTTGCAGTCGAACACTGTTTCATTACGCTAAAATCGGCATTATGTAATGAATTGTAAATTTTATACCCACTCACTGTTCGCTTAACAGACAACACACAACCAATATTACTGGGTGAAAAAAAAACTGTTGGGGATCAAGTTTATTAAGGAGTAAAGGCGAGCACTATGAAGGAAATAATTTTAGTAAAATAAACCACATGTATACTTACAATTAAAACAATATGTAATACTTACTTAAAAATATTTAATTATCAAAGTGAGCGTTCATATTTCCATATCCTATTATTATTAGCCAAAAAAGATCTTATTAACAATTTCATTTATTCAGGATGGATTCAAAATTGAATATCAGGGTTGCGAGTTCGGCATCGAATAATTATATTACTCTAAGTGAAGGTACGTGATGTTGGGACGTGCCAAGATATGATGCTGCGTTTTTGCGTTCCAGCTTGTTGGTGCTAGTAGCTTGAATGTCTAATGTTTGTTTAATTAGAGTCAAGATATCATCAGTAGCCAGAGGGTGTCGTGGCGCAGTGGTACAAGTTTATTACTGTAACAACGACGGTTGTAGATTCGAGTTCTTAGGGGAAAGGAATTAAAATAATATTTTTTTCGTACTAATAACAAGTTGAATTCTGCGACTCATCACGCAATGTCTAGAAGAATCGGCGTAAAGTATATTTTAATACTTAGGTCAATTGCCTACCCAGATAAATAAAAAAATCTGAATCAAATTGTTAAAATTTGAGTCTACCTACAGCTACTACTAAAATGCATAGAATTAATGTATTAAAGTTGTTTTAACGATATTATAATTGACAAGTGTTGTAAACAAAGCATCCCAGCTGACAAAACCACGTGAATATTTTTATCAATTTTTAAAAATTTATTCAATATGGTGACCTTATTAAAAATTATACTTATTTATGTACGTCAAATATTACTCTAAGGGAGCATAAGGGTCGTAAGGGAGGGAGAGTCAGTCGAGGCGCAGGGGCGCAAGTGCGTTACTATAAACGCGATTGGCCGTGGGTTCAATCCCCTCTCGGGGAAATTAAATATTTATTTAAATTTATAATTTCATTTTTTCATGTCCAAGATATAGCGAGAAGCTGATTTGATTATGTGAAACCTAGCATGGAGTTTCAAAGAGACCCACCCCACCATATACCTTAATATTAGTTTCAATTTATTTTTAAATTTCTTGTCTAATCCATTTTACATTTGGTACCAAGTTACAAAACCAATAATATTATTGAAACACTAATACTACTTTGGAATCGAACCCGCAACCATCCTTCATACTTTAAAATACTAACCCACTGCGCAATGATAGCGTTAAATCGATAAATTTTAAATATGAATAATGCACATATCCCAGTTTATTTACTGTAATCTGGTATCGTATGAAACTCGCGCTGTATCGATACGATTGGCTCTAATAAATCGACGCGGCGTCGATGAATATTGATACACGCTGTTGACATGGAAGGATTGCCATGTTGGATTTCAGTTGCGGGTTCAAATTTTGTAGGGTAGTCATCTTTTTGCAGCTTTATGTAAGAAATCTAGTTTTTAGTGAGACACTCCGTTTACATTTCCCAACCAATTTTTGAGATATTGCGGGTTGAGCAACGGAACTCAACACCGTGCAGTCTTAAGGTAAATTATAGGCATATTATATTGGGCAAAGTAAAATTTTGAACTGAATTTCTTTATTTATAAAAGAAATTAAATATTAATGTTGTTTTTAATTCAATTAGATTTTTAAGCAAAATTATTTTGAACTAAATACAATAATTCATTGAGAAATAGCGGATTTTAATAACCATTGGCCACGTACGAAAACTATGATTAAATTTTATATGAAACTTACACGATGAGACCAAATTAATAAATTATGTAATTTATTCCCTCTTAATTAATATATGGACAACATTTCTCAATGTAAAATATAAGCCTGTATTTTACAGGATTTTTTAATTATAAAATGTGGTTGCTATTTTCTTTCACTGAAGGTATTTATTACTATTATTTCCTTTCATTTTATCCCTAGCACGGTAACTAGAGAGTATGTAAACTCCATACTCGTACTCTACATTCTCTGCTTACTTTTTTCACGTCGTTTTATTTGTTACTACCATCTATTTTTTTAGCTTTACGCTGTGGAGGGAATCTGGAACCTGATCCTAGTGGAACTAGTTCCCGTTGAGGCAATTCCAATCCCCACTCTACGCCGAATTAAAAAAGGCATTACATATTGATTGGCGGAACTCAACGTCTTGTTTTGGCTTCGTTACTAGAGCGAGGAAATTAAAATACTCAAGGAATCGAAATTTCCCCGATAAGAATCGAACCCACGACATATCGTGCTTACAGTCACATGCTTGTACCGTGCGTCACGATTGGACTCGAACTCGATAAGAATCAAGAACCAAGATCTATTAATTTAAACATTGCCCGATGGAAGAGTAGGTAGTTTAAACAATCGCTAAGAATTCATTACCTAGACCTACATCATCTGGACGCTCTATTCTTTACATTACCGAGGTATTGTACATAATATTGAAATTGTACAGTTTTCCGGCAACATATATGTTCATATATTATAAATAAAGATTTTTTGCTTATTTGTTAATTCAGTATTTTTGCTGGATCTCTTTTTAATGTGCATTCTCATATCGTGTAATATTATCTCTTTCTTACCGAGATCTTTGTATATTCTGCATTAAACTAGGCAATAGCTAGAGGCAAATGCTCAACTGGCACACGCAGCACATCATTCAAATAAAGAATAACAACAATAACAGTAAGGATCAAAGCAATAATAAAAATTTACAGGTCACTTATTTGATGTAATAAGCAAAAAAAATAAAAATTCAATCAAAACGATAAAAAATCTCAAGCATAAAGATTAATAAGAAAAAAACTTTCACTTTCCAAGGCGCTGGGTTATTTGTATCATAAAAGTTGAAAGTTCAGTTGTTGGACTAAAGTTTTAATCACCCTACACTTGTTACACTGATGAGCCTGTAGTAAAGTTTGCCAACTTTACAGATAGCTTTCTTAATAGATAAACCTATTTAATTTTATAAATTTAATTTTCACCATAATAGGGTACGAAAAAAGAACCTGGGAACCTAGTATCTATTCCCTACGTAGTGTCTTTTCCCTACAACCGCCTTTTCGAGACATTACGTACTGAGTGGCACACTCAACGCAGCGCATTGTCTCTTTGTAAAATTGGGAACATTAAAATTATTAATATTTTTGCAGAATTCGGCAGAAAGAGGCTCCAGTATTAAGGAGCTCCAGCTCCAGAGGTAAGATACATAAAAATGCTTAATGGAAACTTAACGGCATAATGCTTAAAAATGTTTGGGAACGTGCCATAACTATTATATAATATGCATACAATAGGTGATTTAAATTATATACTTTCCAACTACACTAAAGTCTTATTTCAGATATAAAATTTCCATTTAAAAAAAACATCTAAAAAAAAGATCTGTACAATTCATAAAAAAAACGATTGTGCCAACAAAATTTTAAATTCATTTTAAATAAGCAAATAAAACAAACGCCGAAATTGTTTTATTCTTTTTGACGTGGACACAGATATAACACACACACTTCCGCCTGCCCCACGACTTGCCTTGATACTAGAGTGGGAAAGACGTCAGTTGACCTTCGAGAATACAGTATCGATGATAGTGGAGGAAGGTAACGTTAAAAGAATGAGAACCTCCCGGGGTGCATGTATAAAGAAGTTGATGACAGTGGACGAGACGAGACAAGAATATAGAAACCAGTAGTTTGAAACTTTGATCTTTCTGATTACTACACTAGATATAATATGTGAAGCTAGCTACGAAAACCATTGCGTGTAAACCGCAGCAGAACATGCAAGAAATAATCTAAGGAAGAATGCATATAAAATAAAAATGATCATTTCTTTAACACTGTCGTCCACTACATAATATATAATAGCTTTATACTAAGCGAATAAACTTGTACCGTACAACCCATTGTACTGGCGACGCTAAATCAATGTCAGAACCACGTGACAAACAACAACCATTCTCTTGTAGTATACAGAACAATTAAAACAAGAAACTTCTCGAATGAAAATTTGTTGAATTGTGTTATGATTATATGCTTGAAAGGTTCGAGATTTTTTTTCGCAAATATTTTTTTATGATTTAGTTCAAGTATTGGAATAGATTGGGATGTATATAGAATGTAAAGGGGAGCACTAAGAAATAATTCTCGAAATTTCTATGGGAATAAGAATTTTTCTTTGGGTTTTTATATTTTACATCTTCAAGTCCACACAAACAGTGGTATGGGAGGGGGGGCAAACGAGATGGGTCAAATATTTAAATATATTTCCTTACGTGTTAAGTTATCCAATTACCAGTGTAAGAATGAATAAAATAATTTACACCATCGAGTTCGTATAAAATTGACAACCGCCGTGATCAAAGTTACACGTTGTACTGATGCGAGAGAATGACCTCAACAGATATAGTCCATACATGAAGCTGAAAATCTAATTATGACAAATACATTAAGATAATAGAAAAAAAGCAACCCCCATAGTGTCAAGTCATGGTTCGTTAAAACTATTTCAAGACTTGGTATAAAAGCTTCAGTCACATTCAAAATAATCACACATCATCTGAACTATCCAAACTTGTAAATCCAAACTTAAAGAGAAGATGTCCAGCAAAATAACTATTATGGTACTTTTATGTTTCTTCGCCTACATTAATACAAGTCCTGCTATAACTGGATACAATCCTATGGAAATTTGTTTCGAAAATTGTGCCCAATGCAAGAAAATGTTGGGATCTTGGTTCGAAGGACCACTTTGTGCCGAGTCCTGTATCCGTCTCAAAGGAAGATTGATACCTGAGTGTGAAGATTTTGCATCGATTGCTCCTTTCCTTAACAAGATTTAAGAAGATCTCAAGAGATATTGCGAAAACTAATAATATGCAATGAAATATGCTTGTAAATGTTAAGTATTAACTTATAAAGCAGTTCATGGATTTATCGTGTGGGTGCCCATCATATTGCTGAGGAGCAGTGCCTGGAACTTGCGACTCAAGTATGCATATTTATGTAGAGCTTTTAAAATATTAATATAACTCCTTGAAATAAATTGTATTTAAGTTTGAAAATGCTTTTATTTTTTCTTGCACATTTATTTTAAGAATTTTTATTGTAAAATAATACGTAAATATTATCACTATCTTATTTCTTCTTAAATAAAGTAGAGGTATAATTTTATAGGAAGGCGCACACACACAGCGTCTGAATGTAAATACAATGGTTTTCAAGGATTGATTTCCTCTTAGGGGCATAAATATTTCATTTTCATTTTCTAGATCTGGTTATATGAAAAAGCTCGCGCACGATACAGTGTGAAGCTAAATATGTCTACTAGCTTCCTTTCTTTAGGAAAACAAAACACAGTAGTTAGTTTTGTCAAATATCTTGAAAGTGGTCAAAAATTATTGAGCGGA
The DNA here is from genome assembly GCA_917862395.2 of Heliconius sara. Lineage (NCBI taxonomy): Eukaryota > Metazoa > Arthropoda > Insecta > Lepidoptera > Nymphalidae > Heliconius > Heliconius sara. The sequence continues at coordinate 1,182,262 of OU860789.1, read as the reverse complement.
GTGTCTCAACACTAACATCTCTTTACCCGGATCGTGACAATCATGAAAGCAGTGATGTTACAGATGTAACTTGTGAGATCTAAGTACACATAAGAAAAATATTACATCGGTTTGGTTTTCACTTTAGATTAACCGTTAGTTCGAATAATCCAAATTAAATCAAATCAGCTTCACGATATATCCCGCACACAGCAGTGTTAGCAGAGGGAACCTAGTAACGCTCCCAATTTTTTGCTAAAATTTGGACGCATTCCACATTGAGTAGCGGAACTCAACGCCACGCTTTGCCTTGACACCAGAGCGAAAAAATGGAAATATAAATTTAAATAAATCAATCGGGGATCGAACCAATGACCAGTCGTGTTTAAGTCACACTTTGTGACCCTGCGCCATGAATATTGGATTTCTAACAAATTCATTTTTAACGAGTTCATTACTGATAGCTTGTGATATTCGAGTTTTTTTCTAGTAACAAAAAATCTTCATACTAAGTTCTAGTTAATGTATTGGGCCCGGCCGGGCAAAATCAAAAATTTGTCATACTTCACCCACTTTTAGACTTCGCCCATAATCCGCTCATCTAATTCGGTTACAGTTACGCATAGTTTTTTTTTATATAGAGTCGATACTATCAGTTACGGTTACATAGCACCGTACACGTAGATACATAACACGCTTGGTTAAATTTATAGGAGTCTATTTATTACAATCGAAATTGAACCTACATAAGCAGCCAATTATTAGTAGCCCTATAATGGCAGCAGCCCTATAGGCAATATTTTTCATAGCTCACTATATAGGATGTTTTCGTTTCGTCAATTCCGCACAGGCACAAAGAGTTCGTTTTAATTAAAAATAAACTCTGGCTTCATATTAATTCTCATTTGTGGTTTTTCAGACAAATAAAAAACATATTTTCGAAGCGTAAAAAATTGGTAACATCAAATGTAATGCTTATGAATAATAACTTTTGTGGAACCATAATAAAAAATATGAGATATTTTGTTTGTCACTGACATAATGACAGCGTATGTAAATATGACGGTCACGGGTTCCATTCCCACTAGGGAGAATTATTATTTTTAAATTTTATTCTTTTCGTCTTCATCTCCAGGGCGATCTCCAGCAACTAAGTTTCGAAAGTTGCGGAATATGGGAAAGATCATAATATTTTTATGTTTATTTTTACACAGCCATGTATATAAGGCAATATTTAGTGTTGTACCATTAAACACATAATTTCTCTAGAACGAACGGAAATTGGAGTACAGAGTAATCATTTCAGAATGATTTACGTTTTTTATTGCTACTTTATAAAAATATAACATGTACATGTAAAGGCTAAGAAAATCCATTATAATTTGCATCGTTGAATTTTGCTATTCAATTTTTTTTTAGCTTTGTGCTGTATCCCGCTCATAGCAGGTTAGGCAGAAGGAATATTTATTATGATGATTATCTGAAATCTCTTAGAACTTGAAATAGATCAAAGTTTGTCGGGGAAAAGTTATTTCGTAGATCATTTCGCTACTTCATCAAATCATTTTAAAAGAAAAAAAAATTATTAACGCTGTATCCCGCAAATGGCAGGTTAGAGAGATAAAAGCCTAATGTAAAGACACTCCTTTTCACACTTAATAGCCAATTTTCGAAACATACTGGTGGTAGCCAGGAAATAAAAAAAAAAACTATTTTTTTGACATATCCTTGTAATGTGTTCTAGGAATTGGAAAAATCTACTTTTGTTACAATTGACAATGTTTTTTTAATTTTCTATAAACATAAATAGATTTGAGGCGGCGGAAATATATTTATGGGAACGGAGTGTTTTAAGCCTAGGTTCCTAGGGTCCCTTTGTCTATCCTAGAAAGCTATGTGCGGGATAAACAAAGGGGATAATAATAATGTTACTATGAGAATAAAACACAATAATATCCATTCTTAAATATGAGAACTTTATTTTCTTCAACATTACACATCTCTTGTAATTTATAAGGAGAGCCCTAATGATATATTTTACTGCCTGAAACAATATGTGTGACGAAACTTGATTGAAGAATCACCTATATTATAAACATTATTTTAACTTTACGCTATATTCCGGGGCAGAGGGAACTTAGAGCTTAAACACTTCATTCCCCACGGATACACGTACTTTCGAAACATTAAGTGACTGGATGCCGCATTTTATCTTCTTTACCAGATCGAGGCAATTATTTTAGCCCCACTATCGGAAATCAAACTCACAGCCGTCGTGTTCATAATGAAACTCTGTCCCACAGCGCCTCCAAAACCTTTTATCGTTCCCAATAATATTGAACACGGTTGAAACATCATACGTAAAGCCGTCCACATTGACCCTAATATGATAAGCCTAAACGATTCCTTGGTCATAACAATATCCTTTGCGCCGTAAATAAAGATCCGTGTAAATATTATATAGACGTCGAGCAATCTACTCGAAACATAACCTTAAGTGTTATTGCCTCGCTAGAATTTGGGGTGGGAATTATATGTGCAATGAAAATTGCCTCGATAAGCTTTGATGGTGTGTTATTGTCTGGGTGATAGAAGGAATCTAGTGGTGGGTCACTACATTTTTTAAGGTTCCATACTGTTTATTTGGATCACTTTGTTGTCCGTCCAATGTATGTCTGTCAAGTTTATTTTTCTCGAGAACGCGTGGAGGTATAAAACTGAATTTTTTTTTGCTTTTCATTTTCAAATATTTTTAAGGCCACTTTTCAGTTTATTAAGGCAGGTGTTATATATGGAATCGGAGTGTCATTTTTTTTAACTACACGTTGAACTCCGCACACATATTGTGAACCTATTCCTAACCTTACCTAACCTATTTTTATTAAGATACAACTTTCAACCGGATTCTCTCCTTCCGACACGCAGTATCTTATAATAACGAAATAGTTATACGTTATACTTAAATATTATCAAATTCCTGCTATACAATTCAAGCACACATGTCGAGACAAAGTATGCTTTTTAAGTAAATTAATGTACGTATGAAAAATACATTGGATTTGAACCCACAATCAACACGACAGTCAGATATGTCTCAACGAACTCCACGAGGTCTACTTCAAACAAAAATAAATCGGAAACAAACACAAAACATATTATAACTCTGTCCTCGTAGCACCTTGTTTTCGCGTCAAAATCCGCTTTTCGACTTCCGCCGCCCGCTGGAAAATAAATAAATGAATAGAAAAAAAGAGGGATGCAGGTAAACTTTTAATTAACACACCACGATTTCAACTAGTAGTTTTTCGCTCGGGAAAGCAATGCTTGAAAATTCGTTTTTTATATATACATATTTCTAGTTTTTAACAATAATTATTTGTGGAAGAACTGAGGCCGTCGTGACGCGCGACAGCGTGCGACCGTAAAAGCGAGGGTTGTGGGTTTGAAGTCCGTTGGAGAATGAAATATTTAATATTTTAATTATGAAGTGGGGAACGGAAGTGTCTTAATGGGAACGGAGTGTCTGCTTACTGTAGAATGTTTTATGGAGGACATCGTGGCGCAGTGAGAAACTTCTGAGTGTAAACGGTCCGGTTGTGGTATCTATTCCTACTCGGAGGATTGGTTATATTTATTTCATTCTCCCGTTCTAGAAGACGAAGCGCAGCGTTGAGTACCGCCACACAATATGCAATGTTTTGAAAATTTGCAGTACCTGGGAAACAGCCATGTTATACGGGACAAAACGTTTGGATACTTTGTTATTAGATGAAAAATTGCAACAAAATTACTAAATTGTTTTGTGCATTTCTTGAGCTCTAGTATTTTCATTTAACATTTAATTAAATTTTAAAACGATTTTATAACTCTAAAGAGTATGTGATAGGTACGTTATTCATTTATTACATATTTTCTAAAATATTTTTTAAATTTATTCATTATAATATAATTTTAAATTAAAAAAAAGAATAATGGAGTTAAATTTAATAAGAATTATTTTATAAATTTTTTACTGTGGTTGAAATCCACAAATTGCTTGAAATAACATTAGCGATTAACAAATTATATTAAAAGTGTGGCAAGATTGATGCACTGTTTCGTTAGGAATATTTATAATTAAAAAAATCCTATTAGGAAAATTCTAATTAAAATTTAAAACTTTCCTTATTCAAAAAGACTGCTGTAAGCACTTTTGAATCATTGAATGAAGATAAAGCCTACTCAGGAGGCAGTTATGCTTCAAATACAAATAGACTGATGAAAATATAGTATTGAGGCCGTAGTAGCGCAGGGGTTTGTACCCCTGTACTGATGTGACTGTAACGTGACGATTGTGGATTGAATCGATCCCTACTCTAGGGAATGAATTATGATTTTTTATTATTTTCATTTCTTTGCTTTGGCACCAAGGCAAAAGTCCGCCGTTGAGTTCCGCCACTCAACACGCAATGCCGCGAATAGTCACCGGAAAACGAGAGAAGCGTGCTGTACGCGAGATACAGCGTGAAGCTGATTTAATTTAATTGTAAAATATAGTAATGGGGTAAGTACTTTTAGCGGTAGATAGTGCAATTTTCTAGACATCTCATGTTTAGAGATTGAACGTTGCGCTTTGTTTTCTTGAAGGAAACTCCCCCTAGTGGGGATCGATCCCACTACCGTCATGTTTACGGTCAGATAATGTGTTCCCCCAAAACATTGCCGCCATAGCTAAAATCTAAATGTCCAAAAGCTTTACTTTATCACAATTTCAGACAGAGCGATGCCCATAACTCGCCCAGTAAGAACATAAAGTATACGAGAACTTGTAAAATATTCGATGATTTTTATAAATGTAGCGAAAGAGAGTTACAATAAAATTTATGAAGTTCCAAAGAAGTTTAAATCGCATGCATTTTGCCAACGCCCAGTCCACTTCTAGTTATCCAAGATATAGAATGGGGCAACGTGAAGTGGAATTCTGTGACGTCAGTGGAGCAGAGTTGATATAAAATATATAGTTATCAAATTCAATCTTGGTAAGGATAATTAAAGTATTTTTAATCCACGATATAATATATATGTGTATGTATATATATGTATGTGGTATAGCAGCTTAGCTGTCGGTGTTACTAGCGTAGATAATTGTCGTTTGAAAATTGTCAGCATTATCTTGATATTTATTATACTGGTATTAATTATAAATATTTTATTTGAATTAGTCATTAATATGCAAAGTGCTATGCTAGAGCATGCCCCTCTAACACACAGTATCTAAAGCAAGGAAATAGTGAAGAGTGTTATGAAATCACAATTCTCTCTGCTGTCTCTACAATTATTGAGCTTTCAGCTTTGTCCTTTGGCGACGTTATGGCGCAGTAGCATATCTGAATACACAGCGGCGAGTTCAGCAGCTCAACACGTAATATCTTAAAAAATTCCGCTTACTAATAAATTATTTCACATGTTCCGCTTAGGAACATGTGAAATAAACTGTCTTGATACTAAGTTCCATCCAACTACCCTTATATATGCGGGATGTAGAGTGATTCTATAAAAAATATATATATCCACGATTTACAAGGAAATAGTAATCTGTAAATACATTTTCTCATTTTAAGATAATATAATTTATTTTAGAGGCATTTTATTTTTTTGAGGCTAGTCGTAGCGCAGCGGCACAAATTGTGACTGTAAAACCGACTGGCTGTGGGTTCGATTCTCACTCGAGGAGATTAAATATTTACTTAAATTTATGTTTCCAGTTCTTCGCTCTGGTGTCGAGGCAAAGCGCGGCGTAGAGTTCGGCCGCTCAACACGCAATACCTCCAAAATTCGGCAGAAAGTGGGGAATAGAGTGTCTTAACACTCCCTCTGCCTATCCTGCTGTGTGCGGGACATAGCGTGAAGCTGATAATTTATTTTTACTATTTCTTTCTTAAATAATACGTATAATTAATTTATCTATTATTGTAAAATTATAATTACCTATAATACTGGAATTACCAAAAATAATGGAATTCTAAAATATGTACGGGTAAGTCTCAAAGGATTTTAAAGCGTTGTCAAAAACAGGCAATTTCAAAGGAGGCCAATAAAAGCCAAATCATCTACTCGTAGCCTTTATAGAAACGTTGGGCAAAGTTTGTGCAGTAAATCAATATTCGTTGGTGATGCTCGTGTCGCCTTGTAATCGAAGTGTCGATAAATTTGTCGATACAAATCTGGTAAGCATATATTTTTGTATATTATTTAATTTCAAAATCAGTAGCTTTAATTTTTTTTTGAGAGGAAATTTATGATAATAAAAAATAATATTTTTTTAACATATAAAAACTTACATAAAGTGCAATCTGTACATAAACAGAAAATATCGGGAAGAAAAATTTAAACAAAAATGCGACAACGTTGTATTAAATTAAAATAAGTATAAAAGAATCTAAGTTTCAGTATTACTTTTGTATTTATACTAGGTCCTAAAGGAATCGGCATGTAAAACAATTTTAGTGAGCAACTATTCATTCCATATATTCTGCTGGCTCATTAGACAAAAACCACTACACAGTGGCTTTTAGGGAAGTTAATTTGAAACTTAACCAAAATTTACCTAACTTGTATAATACAATTTGTAAGTAACGTATTTACTTCTATATTTATTTCAAAGACTACGAAACTTTTTTTATAAAGTAAAACGTCTGTTCTTTCACTCTTAAATAAGGTATAATTAAGTATCAAAATTTCAAGTCAGGGTAAATACATTATAATTCTAACTTATTATCATTAATTCACATTTTTCGTTTTTTTATATTGGAAAATAATATATTCAGAAATTTTTACTTAAGCAGATATAATAAAGTGTGACTAGTCACTTCGTTACTAGCTATCTAGATTAAACATATCGCACTTGATTGGGCTTAACGCCACTCTTATTTGATAGAAACCAAGAAAATGAAAATTAATGATAATCTTGATTATCATAAGTACAAATTCATTGTTTTTCTTTGCATTGCAATTGCGTTGCATCATTCATTCATTGCATTGCAGTTGCATTACTTGGGTGATATTTGATTCGTCTCATTTTAATATTTACTAATTAAGAACTACAGATAAAAAAAGAGAAATATCGATACAAATATTTGCAGCACATCACTACTATTTAGTCAATAAGAATATTTTACTGCAATCAGTCCGTAGAGTTTGTTTGAACGATTTCATTTTTCCATGCAAAATTCTTTTGATCTTTTAAAATCAGGGCTCGAATCGTGTTTGACTAAAACATGTGAGATTTGTGCTAACAGAATGATTGGCCTTTTCTTAAACGATTGGTTCTTTATGTAAAGGAAAATTTATTTTTATATTGGAGGAACATTTGTTTTTATTACCTCGCCTTAGTCTAGCGCAGCGTTGAGGTACGTTATTTTAAAACAAATTCGTTAAATATAAGCACCATTCGCTAAATTGCACAGCTGTAGTTTGTCTTGTTTGATATTTAAAATGAAAATAATACATTCATTTACGTGAACAATATGACGAAATTTATAAAATTCCGTTTTTCCGTCCCCCTTGCAATTTTGGGAATAACTCTGTAGAGAACTATTATTTATATTTATTTTAATTATTATATATGTGTCATTTATGTATTTCAATATTGTAATTTATTTATTTATTATTTATATACATACATACATTTAATATTGTTTATATATTTTGTAGTAAGTATGCAAGCCCATGCTTGCCACTCGATGCGCTTTCCATACGTTCCTTTGTTTTATATAGTAGTTTATTCGTATCTGTTGTGTTATATTATATAGTTTTTATAATTTGATGTTCGTGGTTGACTTTCTTATATACTGTATCGTGATTGTTAATTATGATTTGTGTTATCACTATATGTACATTTAAAGTGGTGTTGATTAAACTCAGTGTTATTCGTAAGTAAACTTTTATTCTGCCATCATCAACACTACACCTCTTTTAATTTAGTTATATATTGTAACTAGATATAAAGTTCGAAATAAAAAATGTGTTACATGAGGTGTTCTATAACATTATCTATAATATTAATATCATGACTTACCGCGGTCGCGAGGAACACTGAGAGAAGAAGTAGAGCCCACGTCGCCATATTGTCAAATGTTGACTTGTGTCATATTATTTCAGGGCATTTTCGGCTGAAATAAAGAAATAAAATATTATTTATATATAATATTAAATCTTTCTAATATACAAATATGTTTCGTCAAAGCGCTTGACTTTTGAAATACCTATAGGATATAACGGCCTCCGGTCGCTTATATTAAATAAACGTCCGGAGAACCCGTTCCACATAATTTTCGAGATATTGTGTGTAAAATGACGGACCTCAAAGCCGATATTTGTTTTACTATCAAAGTGAGGAAATAAAAATAGTGCAATCCTTGAGTAAGAATCGAACCCACAAGCGTCGCGTTTATAATCAGTCGCTATGCCGCTGTGCAACGCTAGTTATATAAGAATAATATTCCATATATTTATGTTATTTTATGTACAGATCTATGTTGGTTTATGATAATACAACATTTTCAAAACAACCATTCATCACGCGGTACACGCGAACGCTATCAAGGCAATGCAGGCGCTTCATTTTAAATATTAAAAAGTCATATAAATAGCCGAAAGTGTATGTTTCGAATACATATATACAGTGTTTTTCTAAATTGTTGTTGGTGTCATAAAATATCGTAAGCCATCGTAAAAAATAGGTTTTCTCTTAAAAATACTTTTTATGAGTCTGCGTTTATACTGCGTTGATGCCGCGTTGAGCTCCGCCACTCAACACGCAATGCCTCCAGAATTCGTGGGGTGAGTGGAGAACGGAGTGTCTCAACACTAGGTTCCCTGTGCCTACCTTCCTGTGTGAGTGATACAGCGTGAAGCTATACAATATATGCTTATACTAGTTCAAATTATATTTTTACTGTTATCTTTACATTCCTTTTATGAGGCCATCCGCGACGCAGGGGCACCAGCGTGCCACTGTAACCGCTGGTTGTGAATATTATTACATTTATATTAAAATTATTTATTGAATTGCATTCTATCTTGTGAAAGACCTTCATGGGATATTTTAGCTTGCACATAGCAGAGTAGGTAAAAGGTACCTGGGAACTTATTGTTAAAAAACGTCATACATGTTAAGACACTTCCGTTCATAATTCCCACCTTGGCTTTCTTGTTGCCAGAGCGAGAAATTGAATTATTAAATATTTAGCTTCCTTGAGTGAGAATTGAACCCACACCGTGTTACGAACGCGAACGAACGCTTGTGCTGCTGTTAATTAGCCATAACAAAAGGCTTAATGGTAAAAAATTTAAATAACAAGCTTTAAAACAATACTTCGATTCTACTATACGCCGTATTATCAACTTAAGCAAAACGTATGCGGTTATCCCGCGGGATCCATTCTGTTCTTCGGTTGGGATAAAATACACAACCGAGGTTCAAAGTTTATGTTGCCGAATATCAGTTTTATTTCGGCTAACAAATAAATATAAGATTTAAGCTAGGGAAAGTATTGTTAAAGTATTTATCATATAATACAGCTGCAAGTACTCATAACGACGGAACATAAAACTAAGAAATAGGAAACGTTATATAAACATTTGGCTACTAAAATTTATTATTTAAATCCTTTCGAAGACAAGATTTTATTGTTCCCTACTTTCCATTCGTTCTATACATATAGTATAACAAATTGGCCGCATATTGTCTTAAAATAAAGAAGAAAGAAAAGTAGCTTCCCGCTTTTCCCACATAGTAATAGGATACGCACATGGAACATAATGTTAAGACACTCTCCCACACGGTCCATATTCTCCGCCCAATTTTCGAAACAATCCGTATAGAAGCGAAACTTGGCTGTCCACGTTGTCTTGCATGTTTGGAGAAATCGGAATAAATAAAATCATTCCTCCGAGTGAGGATCAAATCAACAACCAATGGGTATAGCTACGCTGTCCAACTATGTCACAATAGCTTAAAGATTTAAAATTCAATTATACTCCCCAATAGACTCACTAAATTCTTACTCCCAAAAAGACTAATATTACAAAATAACCAATAAATTTCCACTTTCATGCTTTCAACCCAAATTGATTTCGACCAGATTTTAACTATGAAATATATTTCCTATGACATATCCCATTAAATTGTATAACAAAACAGGTCGTTAGCGAGCTGTCAATAAGTTGTTATCGGACGCCACGCCGCCCGTGTATCAGGGGGGATTATTTAGTGTTTAATGTTTAGTTATATTGGTTTTAGGGAGCCTAAATTATATTTACTGGGCTAATATGGGTATAGCAAGCATATAGGCTACATATATCATATAAACCCATCGACCCATAGGTCGATGAAACCTCATAATCAAACAGTTCAGCGTCTTGACGCCCGCTGCCGCAGGACCCGCCTGCCGAAAGAATCTGAAATAATCTAGCAATAAATAATTTCGTTATCTAATTTTGACTTATTTTAGTTAATTTTTATTGATCAAAATCAAAATCGCAACAAAATGAAGTGCAGCAAGAAGGAAAAGCTTGACTTTTCCCTTGCTCCAAGACACCGTAGCCCCGAATATTTGATATTAATTTTAGTTTAATACTTTAGACTGACAGACGGACAACAAAACGAACCTAAGAACTTTCTGTTTTTTACTTTTGAGGTACGGAAAAAAATATTATTATTTAAATACTTGTGCTAAAATAATATAAAGCAAACGTCATACAAACGAAGTATAATTTATCACACAAAACTCGTGAGTAAAACAATTATTTGGTTTATATTTCCATAATTTTATTCGAATAGTTTAATACGTGATTTCCCTGCAATATTTTACATTTAAGTAAATCGTGTTATTTGATCTGAATTTAATTATACGATGCAGTGACACGAAAATTCTACCTTTAATTAAGTACATTTACGTTTATAATTAGTAGTAAGGATTGATTTACTAGTAAATATTTTTTTTATTTTAATATATTTTTTTTACTATACAACAGCGTGCTGTATGCGGGATAAAGCGTAGCAGGTGAAACCTGGGTTAACCTACTCCGTTAACGATACTTCATTCTCATTAAGACATTTTCGTACCCAACATTTTGCTGAAGATATTGTGTGTTGGGCGGTGGATCTCAATGACTCGTTACCAGAGCGCGGAAAATTAAATTATTATATATTTCATCTCTATCAGGTGAGAATCTTTCAATTTTTTTATTTATTCGCTCTGTCGCCGAGGCGAGTCGTGGTGTCGAGAGCAACGCGCAATGCCGCCATAATTTGGTGAAAAGTCTGGAGAGGAGCGTCTTAACACTATAGTGCTGAAAACTGAAAATGCAGTGTGGCAGCGCGTATTATTTGGGTTGGATCTTGATATTGAAAAATGTCAATAATTCGGACGGAAAGCAAGGAACAGATTGTGTTGTTTTTGATAAGTAGGGTAATTATTTATTAAGTATGTATATTATGTAATAGATGTTGTAATTTCAAAATTTCCTTTTTTACTATAATAAATCAAAACACAAAAAAATACCACCTAAGTACAAGTAATACTCACCGCCTAGGGCTCCGTACCAATTTTAGGATCTTAGATCTACTTTAAGTACAACTTATAAAGTTTACAAACCTAAATTAAGAGGTGTCGTTTTATACAAAATTACCGATCGAATGCGATCGACGGACAGACAAACGGACAATAAAGTTGTTTTAATAGTTCTGTTTTATTCTTTCAGAGGTTCTGAGGAACCCTAAAATATTATTATTTTAAACATAAATGAACTGATATTTATTTATCTTTATTAATTTTCACTCATTTACTCTAAAAAACCGTAAAGGTAATGTTTTGTCTTATTAAATACCTATACTACAAATTTTAACCCACAACTATTGCGTATTTGTAACCTTTTAACTAAGCCAGAATGGTGTCTTAAGCAAATTCCGAGATCAATACTACCGTATTCCACATAGCGTGAGATTTTCGCGTGACGAACGTATCGTTCTTTCCTCTCAGAGGTAAATCAGGCCGTGTTGTATTCGACAATACCCTTTGGCTTACAGTTGAAGCTACCGAAAATCGACTGTTTGTTTATATTTATTATATAAAATTCTATAATATTTTTGTTATAGAAAGTAAAGAAAAGCAGTTTCACGTTTTTTCCCGGATAACAGGGAACTTGATCTAACGTCAAGCCATTCAGTGTTTAATTTTTACCCATTTTTTGAGATATTGCTTGTAAAGGGGTGAAACTCAAACCCTATTTTTCCTTCCAGAACTGAGAAATATAAATAATTTAATCATATTCACTTCCCCTAGTGGTAATCCAGCCCACAACTATAGTATTTATAGATGATCTCAGAACCCACCACGACTAAACCAAAAATATTTAGTTTTTAGAAATTACAGGACTTGCGTAAATCGAATTCTTCGTTTAAGTAAAATTATCGCGAAGAGGCTCAGTTATGACGTTTCTGAAGACAAAAAATAAGAGAAAAAATGTTAATCTTTTCTGTTGCATAATTTACACTGCTTAGAAACTGCCACCGGAGTTACGAAAGAATCATTGGGTCCCGTAGCCCTGACCTGAGAGTGACTGTAAAGTTTTAGTGGGTTGTGTAGACGGCCTACAACTGCCGGCCATGAGTTCCACATAACCCGTTCGAGTCGCCATTCGGGCGACGTACATGTAAAAGAATTTAGAAAAACTAGTGTCAAGACACTCAGTTCCTCCTTTTTATTAGCTTCTCGCTGAATCTCGCTCATAGCGAGGTAGGCAGAGAGAACCTGGGAACTTAGTGTTATGACACTCCGTTAAGATCGATAAATCAACTCTGGCTAAGTTTTCATTAAGATATTTTCGTTCTCGACTTTCAGTCGTGCATTCTGTGTTTAATGGCGGGACTCAACAGAGCGCTTTGTCTAGTTACTAAAGCGAGGAAATGAAAATATCGAAGGGCTCAAGTACAAATCTCATTCATTACTTATAAATAAAATTTAATTCTTGTACTAACCAACTGCAGCAGATAATATACGATAGCTTATAATAATATGCCGAAGTGTAACTGTAAACGCGCAGGTTGTGGATTCGATTCTCACTAGGAGAATGAGCTCACCTCTGGTAACAAGACAGATCACGGTGTTTATTTCTGTTACTCAGTACGCCATGTATCGAATATTGGAGAGTGAAAGGGTTTCCTTTTGCACTGCCCCCTCACTGTGAAAAAAAAAGGTCAAATTGATATATACTACTATTCGCGGTTTTTATTATATTAACATATAGTACATATATTTATCAAATTCATTTTGAAAACTTTATGGTCTTTTATTGCTTTTAGAACATTGTAGCGTGTCTACATATTCATTGCGTGACGCCTTCTTTCCTCTTAAAAGAAATCGGGGTAGGCCTGTACGTCCTTCACTCACGTTTACATCCGGTGCCTATATCTGATAACGTTTCGTTTCAATGTTTCTTTTTATATATATTAAGATATTCTAAATAAGTTTATGCCATATGGGCAGATATACTACAGTTTTGAATAAAAATTGAATGGCTGATATACTTTATTGCCTTTAGACGGCTAGATATATTATTTATATGTTTCTTTCTGTGTATTATGTTTCAGATAACATAATTTTATTTTCTTAGAACAAACTATATGTTATAAGAATAGAATACTTTCGTTCGTAGTGCTCAGAAACTACATATATAAATCTTGCATCCCAAATCAATTGTTGAAGTACGCAATCGCTCTGTACGAGAAAACTTCAAGCTTAAGAACCAACAAACTAGAGGAAGCTGAGAGCTTTTATTGCTTTTGCATTCGTACATACATTTATATACATACAACTGTATGTAGTTACTACTTATATACTTAAAAATAATGTATTAAAAAAATAATCATATCAATATAACTTTTACTTTAGCAGAAATTTGACGATAAACACATGGAAATAGTATAGTATATAAAAACATAAATATTAACTAGGACATTATAACACATTTATTTTTTCAAAATATTTATTTTTAATAAACTTCAAAAAGAAAAGTTATCAATTTAACATGTATGTACATACATAAGTGACAATGGAACCCGCAACGATCACGATTAAAGTCAACAACTACGCCTGAAAGCACAAATGAATCATATCGTTTACACTCTAAACTTTATGTTATGTTTTGTTATCAATGCCTTTATCTATGTAATCTATACATAAAAATGCACTAAAAATGTTTACCTGCAAATATACTATTTTATAGGGGAGATATGTTCAATATATCAAATATGCTTACATAAGATAACTTACATAATTATCATTACATAAATTTTGCATTACTGCGAAATGATTAAATTAACAAATCAAACAAATCAGCTTCACGCTGTCACTCCCGCACACTAGCAGAGTAGGCAGAGGGAACCTAGTGTTAAGACACTCCGTTCCCCACGTTTCTTTGTCTTGTCACCAGAGTAAGAAAATGCAAATCATTCATTTGGTCGAATGGGAATCGTCGGCCTCAAAATTTAACTGTAAAATATATTTCAAAGAAAAATACATGTATAAAGTTCAAGAACTAAAATGTTCACATGCAGCTTTGCTGTGTGATGGCCATCAATCTTACTCTGGAGTAAGATACCGCATAACACTCAAGTATATGTAGGAGCAGTAAGTTAAAGGAGAATGTTACTTACTGTATACCTAAAGTGAAGTGAAACTCTTTCACCGGAATAATCATTTATATTTAAAAAGAAGGTATTATATATTTTAACTAAACACTATAGACACGTGATCCGTACTTTTTTTTAACTTTTTCATAATTATCAGCTAGTCAACAGTTTTATATTTATCTGCCACTTAAATTAGGCTTATAAAAAAAAAATCAAAAAAAAATCAGCTTCACGCTGTATCCCGCGCTCTGCAGGGTAGGCAGAGGGAACGTGGTGAAGGACACTCCGTTCCCCACTTTCTGCCGAATTCCAGAGGCATTGCGTGTTAAGTGGCAGAACTTAGGCTTATAACTACAGATAATTATCTAGATACTTAATTGTTAAGAAAGTCATGGTATTTTTAGATTGCCTTTTTGTAAACATTTCACTTATTATCTTTTAACTTAATACATATTACAATTTTTATATAGTTTTGGTTTTTTTTCTAAGTGCCTATCGGAGGATCGATTCAGGATGTGGAAGGTATACACGCATTCATATTTTCGTTATTAGAGGTTATGATCACTTCGTTTCTATGTTTAATGACCATTTATAAATTGTATTCCACAATGCCTTTCGTCGTTGTCATTGTTGCACTACGGATCAGCCTTTTGACCGCGTCGTCTTCGCTACCGCTGTAGTAGTAGCAGCTGTAAGTTATTGCGACGACTGCGTGCAGCTGTAATTTTGCCGACTTCATGTTTACTACTACTACCATCGCGTTCGTCAGGCACCACCTGCGAGTATACCTATATTTAGTATTATATATTTTTGGGAACCCTAAATTACGACCATAGTGGAGTAATCCGTGTCCTTGTGTGGTGGTGAGCTGAGGTGGCACAGTTGATACATACAATTATATCAAAGTATTGTTTAGAGCCCGCGTACTGTCCGCAAGGGCTACTAGGGTGTTTGAAACGTCGTGTTTCAGAAAATGTATTATAATGCAATTCAAATACACGGGATTAATCGGGTTAAAGAGTTTCATTTAAAATGTTACTGTAATTTTCATTAGCTTCACTCTGTATCCCGCACATAGCAGAGTATACAAAGGGAACCTATTGTTAAGCTAGTGTTAGTTTCAAGCTTTCCCTCCTAACCAGAGCAGTGAAATGAAAATATTAAGCATTCCATTGCCTCGAGTGGGAATTTACCCACAACCTGTCGCAGACACAGTCGCACGTTTGTGACCCTGCGCCGCGACTGCGGCCTCCTATTTGTGCAATATTTACAACTTACATACAATTAAACAGCACTACAATACAAATTTTCTATTTGTTTATAAATTTACAAAGCGGTGATTAGTCAATCCGTTTAATCGATACAATCTACAAAAGTAATAGAGCGAATAATTGTAATTACATATCAACTAAATTTGGTAACTAAAATATCAGGCAAAAGTCTCTTTACAGCGGCGTTGAGTTCCGCCACTCAATGCACAATATCTCGAAAATGGGAGAACTCCTTTTTCTGAACATTCAACTTCTGTCTACCCTGCTGTGAAGGAAAAAACTTGAAGTTTTTTTATTTTATTTGTTTGTTGCAAGCTGCAAGTCATCGCTTTGAATTATTTGAAGAATTGTTTGTTTTTTAAATGATTAAATTTTCTGTGCCAGGCAGGACATACTGTGGCGTTAGGTTCCGGAACTGAGGACGAAATAATGAATTTAATGTGTGATGTTCCTAAGAAAAGAAAAAAGTAATCACCTCTGGATACAAAAATATAATAAAATATTAAATTTAAATATAAAATTTCCCCTTTCTCAGAGCTAGAAGCAATTATAAATGGCATTTACATGCATAAAATAGTATTTAATACAAATGTATGGTAACGGTTATACGGCCATTACCGATAGCCGGGATTTCCAATCGTTTTATTGTTAGTTTTGAAGCCAACTGTGTCAATGGAAGGATCTAAATAAAATTGTTTATTGATGGAATAACATAGATTTTAGTGTAAGATGTTAAAGCATTTTAGTAGGTTTTAAAATATGAGTCTCTTTTAAACTGTCTAACCTATTACAGAGCTTAGGTAATAATACAGTAATATGGTAGGTAGCATCGAGCTGGTCTGATGATGATGCCAGGACCCCAATAGTAAATGTGTGGCTTTGAGCGTAAATACTTTATAGTACTTGTAGTACTTGGTAAAAAAAAGTATGTCTTTACAAAATATATATTATTTGTTATACAAAACATATATTATGATATTTATTATAAAATAGAATGATGATATCTTAAACATTGATATGAGAAAACTATTGATACTAATATTTAAAGAAAATTGGAATCAAATCCACAACTGCAACAAACAAAAAATATGCCGTTTCGATACGACGGCCTCTGCTGAATTATAATTTAGGAGGTTACACTAATTTTATGCACCCTTTTTATCAGGATAAGCATATAACTCTTACTTTGGTAGGCGTGTCATTAATAATGTCAATTTATAATATCGAAATTTGTGTATTCTAATCGAGTCCAGCGCACTCATTTGGATCATTTAAAATATCTCTTAGAGAGCAAATAATACGTGAGTAGATAACCAAAACTAAATTCTCGATAATGTAGAGCTTTTTTAAATTCCCAGTAAATTCCAAAAATTAAATCTAACCATTCTTAAACTTCAAATTCAAGGAGCTTTAACGAATCGAAATTAAGTCAATATTAAGTTTTCCCATTCTACGGAAAAGTATTTAAATTCATTAACGTAATTACCTCGCTTTAGACCGACTCCCCTTGCTAGGGTGTTAACAAAGATATTAGTACTGATGAATTTGAATTAAGGATCTAAAATTACGGCTTTATATATTGCGAAAAAGATCACAGGATCGTTTAATAAAATATGTGGGGAAAAAGATTAGACAAAATACTTTTAAGTTAAATTTTACCACAATATGATTACATGGGGCGACTCCATGGGGTTGACCTTTGAGAACAATATCGGTAAAGAGGGTCAAGTAGAAGATCTTTCCGAAAGACCTGTATGAGGAGGAGCCGTTCTCTCTGGCTACCCCTCAAGTGCCAAAGCATGAAGGTAAAAAAAGTTTTAGTGAAAAAAATATATACTGACTTAGGGACCTAATATTTAGAAATAAATTTATCGAAGCGAATATAATTTTCAATTAACTCCTTCCTTTGCCAAATAGTGACCATTCAGTAGTAATAATTAAAAAAGAATAACAATTCAAAAGAGAATTACTTTAACGTTATGCCTTAGATTTGTCGCCAGAAAATACTTTCTTAAAAACTCTACAAAGGTTCTCTCACACTCACGTTGCGATTAATTTAATATGTGAATTAAAGTTTTAAGTGAAGCTTAAAATATTTTTTTCTGCCACTGCGACATCGAAGATGGTGATATGAGGGCCAAAGATGATCTTAGACGCAACGTTTGTACCTACTTCCATTAATGGTGTCAGTCTTTCAACAAAGTGAGTTATTATGAAATAACTCACTTTGTTGAAATGTTTAGTTTAGATATAGTGCAACACTGCGTTCCAGCACTTAGCACGATATATTCGTATATGTAGAAATTTTAAAGTAAAATTATTTGACCAATACTGCGTATCGTATATAGAGATTCGATTCCCACTCGTGAAATTGACTGCGAGGTTGAGTTTCGTCAGTTTATATGCAACATGAACTCAAAAATTTAACGGAAAATGGGGAACGGAGTGTCTCGATTACTAGGCTCCGCTGACAAGTTTGCTATTTGCAGGATACATCGTGAAGCTAAAAATATACAGCATATAACAAAATAGCCAGAAGAAATGTACTGGTAAGACACCCCATTCACCTAATTTCAATTGATTTCAAAACATTTACCCATAACAATATCCCCAGAATTCCACTTAACAAATCAAAATACAATTCAAAACAATCATCAATACATCAGCTACTCTAATGATTCCGTGTAACATCACACCATATTAGCTATATCAATCACGATCCTCACAAGCAGATGGCACTGTTGGCGTGGAGCCAGCTCTCCGATTGGTCATTCAATATATTGTCCTCGTGATTTGTGACAACACTATCGCATATTGTTTATTGTGTTTATATTTGGCTGTGTCTGTTTTGATAAGGTTTTGCTTAGTGATAGTTAAATAGCTTTGTTTTTTTGTCAATTTTCGTTTATACCGCCTATAGCAAGGTGAGCAGAAAGAAAAGCTTGTGTTAAAGCACTCCGTTTCTCATACCATCCAATTTCGCGAGGCATTGAATATTGAGTGGTGGAGTCCAGCACGAAAAAATGGAAAAGGTCATTCCTCCGAGTAAGAATTGAAGCCATGACTTTTCCGTTAAAAGTGACTGACAAACAAATCACTGTCTGACTATGGCAATGATATTTACTGGATAATTGTGTAATTTAATAAATTATAAATATACATTTTATACATTTTTGTAAGTCCCTTTGAGATTTTTACAGCCCTGTGCAAAAATTAAAGTTCATATTATAATTTTACTTTAGTTAGTCTACAAACAAAACAATAAACAAATAATAATAAAGCCACTGTTTTAATAAAAATACAGCACTTAAAATCTACACACTACAAGAAACGGTGCACGCGATGTTCTAATTAATAATCTATTAAGTTTAATAGATAGACATTTTGAACTACTTTCATATTATAGTATTATGGTTATAACAAGGTATTTCAGATTGTTTTCAGGAAAAAGATAACACTGTACTTGTGACTAGTCCTTTCTGCGGCCACGCCCGCGTGGGCAAACGGAAATGGTGTCTCAGAGCTCGAGGTAACTCTGATACGTACAATATGTATTGATATTATAGATCAAGATTTGATATTTTATTTTGAAGAGATTAGCATTAGTGGTATTTTTTAAAAAAAATACTGATTTACAGTTATATAATTATTCTGTATTAGCGGCCCACGAATTCGCCCGCTAAAATACATGATTATTGATTTAATAAGCAGAATTGATTGATAACTATAATGACTTCTAATATGATTTTTTTATTATTTTAATCTGTAATCATCTAATATGGTTTTTTTACGACATTATCGTAATTTCTATAAGAATTTTTGATTGTTTCGAACTAAAAAATACGAACAATGTTGATATTTGATATTCATAAAATATACATAAAGCTAATGATTTAATATATGTATATATTTTTGTAACATTCTGTTCTTTTTACCTATGTTATGTTTTTTTTTTTATTTTGTTAATAATTTAATGTACTGCTTCAGAAACAGTCTTAAATGTTAAATTATTCATTTGGGTAAGGATTCATAATATTCTTTGTAAAATAACTGTAATGGTTGCATATTAACTCCTGTACAGTTTTTAAATTAGTTACATATATTATTAGTTAAATGGACAATTGGTAAATATGTAGTTATGACAGTGTACACGTAGTAAGGATGTTTTTAGGCATTTTTATATAGGTAATCTCTACTAACAAATAAATTTTGTTTACTTTATTGTATAAAATATTGTATAATAGTGCTTCAAAAATATATATTTTTATCAACAGTCATATAACCAAGACGTTTCGAATGTCATTCTTTAGCCGGGTGATGCGAAGGCTTACCAGCGCGATTGCTATATAACATTCGCAGGCAAACTAATGCCTTGAGTTCATTCAAATGACGATAACGTTTTTTTTAATCAACTGATTCTGATGAAACAGACTTTAGTTATTAAATTGATTTAAAACAAAGCAATTGGTGAAACTAAGTAAAAGTAAATCAGTTCAGTACTTTCAGAGAAAAATGTAACCAAATGTAATAGAAAGCAAAAATATTTTTTTTGAATTTCTTGTCTGTCTGTCTGTCGATATGACAGACAGACAGACAAGAAATTCAAAAAAAATATTTTTCCTTTCTATTATTCTTTTTAAGTGTCCCTCTATCCGTTTCAGTCAAAATTATTAAATGTACTAAGTGTTATGGCGCAGCGACACAGCGTCT
This sequence comes from Heliconius sara, assembly GCA_917862395.2. Taxonomy (NCBI): domain Eukaryota; kingdom Metazoa; phylum Arthropoda; class Insecta; order Lepidoptera; family Nymphalidae; genus Heliconius; species Heliconius sara. Next base: position 1,161,628 of record OU860789.1, on the reverse strand, counting down.
GACTGTTAATGCAAATGTCTGGTCTTGGGTTTCACTTCCACTCGGAGGAATGATTTTATACTGCCTTTAGATCTAGATGTAGCCAAAATAGTGTTGATATCACTGAAACAGTGCCTTTATAACATTTCGTATATTCACCAAAATAATTACTTAGACAAATTTCATATCCCTAATGTAGGTATATTATTTTACATGACTTTTACATACAATATAATATATTTGTGTCAAAATGCAGTATCGTCTACTTTATGATAGGATCGTGACTCGGCAGCTCACTAGCGGTGGGACCTGTCCCTTACGTGAGCGTGTTGATGTTTATTAAATATTCATTAGTTCTTTTTTTTATGTAAGTTCAGGTGTCTGACTGTGAGTGATGGTCGGGGGTTCAGTTTCCTGTTGCGTTACCGTGTAGTATAGCCGGGCCGGACATATCTGCCGCATGTCTAAATAATTTTGGGTGAAAACGGAGACAACGAGATAAGCTGGACGATTACAGACGAGCTGTAATATCACATATTGTGCTGCTACTGATGGTAAGTGAAAATTATTTAAATGAATACATTCCCCTGTAAGGAGAGAGAATTTACAGCCATCGCGTTTACAATGAGAGGCTGTCCCAATACGCCACGTTACTCCTTTAGAGGGTCTCCTAAATAGATGAAATTCTAGATGAAAGATAGAAGATTCACACAACAAAATATTGCATTCTATTCAAATTAAATAATTCACGTTAAGATTATTTTTTACGATATTGCAAATGAGCCGGGCGCCTAGTTGTTAGTGAAATCTGTTATACCATGGGCATATTCCCGTACAATTTGAAAGAATATATGACCTTCGGATGCGTTGGAAATTAAAAAAGTTCAATGCTGGACAGACAGCTGACTGGAAAAGCAATATTTTTTTATATAAATATTTTGAATAGTATCAAAATATATAATCATAATAACGAATAACTTTTTACTTATTTTAAATATGAGTGCTTATAGAGTTATCGCTATATGGGTTTTACAATTTTAGAATTAAATCGAAATAAGTAACAAAGCATTTAATATTCTTTGTTTGTGAAAAATATTAATACAATTTTCTTAGAAATATTTATGAAAATCCGCTACCTTCTCCGCTGCCGCTTCACAACGTATCCTAGAGTCCTAGGTAAAACAAATTGTCCTGAGGCACATCAATCATGCACCTCATTATTTACGTCTTTATTTTTGCGAAGCCTACGAATTTTGTTTGTATAAAAAATATCATATTGTTATTTTGGGCTATTTTTATAACATAATAAAGCAGTTGAAGGCGTTGTAGCGCAGGGGCACCAGCGTGCGACTGTTAATGCCACGGATGGTTGTGGGTGCTTTTCCCTTTCGGGAGAATGAAATATTTAATATTTTCATTTCCTTAATCTAGTAACGAAGCAAAGTGCAGCCTTAAGATCTGTCACTCAACACACAATGCCTCAAGAATAAGGCCGAAATTAGGAGAAAAAAGTGTGTTAATGAGAAAAAAGTGTATTAACATTAAGTTTTCAGGTTCCCTGAACCTACCCTGTTATGTGCTGTACACAACATGAAGCTAATAAGACTGTAAATGAAGCAGAGTTTGCACGTTTTTCCTACATCATAGTATAATATATTTGAATAGCTCCTGATAGATGATATTCACTAATTTAGTTACCGTAGCAGGTCTCAAGGGTCACATCGTGAAGGTCACACCATTGTTGTAAATGACTAGCAAAACCATTGTTAACCTATTGTTAAGGCATCTATATTTGCTTGTTAGTAGAAAATATTGTGACTATAACAATAGTTATTCATTGAATATCACTTATAAAATAAACGTGAAAGTAGCGTACTTCATGGTTTTTACTGTTACGTAGCCAAAGCGTAAGACGAGACCCTATTACTAAGACTACTCTCTTCTCCGTTCTTTTGTTTGTCCATTATTCACCAGGCTTAATCTCATGAACCATAATAGTTAGTAGTAAGCTATCACGGATTATGTATTTGTTGCCGCTATATCAACAAATCCGATTAATGAAAGTGATATATTTCGTTTTTATTTCGTTTTATATCTATAATGGATACGAAACCCTTTGTACGCGAGTCCAACTATCACTTGACCAATTTTAATATCTGCTGCAAAAAAGGATAGGCAAAAGTAACTTAGTGTAACGACACACCTTTCCCCACGCAACGAGTGGCGGAATACAACGCCGCACTTTGTCTTGTCGCCAGAACGAGGAACTTAAAATAATTAGGAATCGAACTGACGCTATTCCACGACGAACCATAATGAATTAATTAATTTTAACACACTTTAAATAAAACAAGATAACCCAGAGATCGGTATGCCTTTAGAAATTTCCGCAAATGAAATACGGAGTATCGTTGACAATGTCACCGGAAACATCCACATCCGCTTTCCGATTGTTCAAACCTAACTCGAATTAGATGTGACTAATGTAATTTATACGCTACGGCTGACTTATATAGTGGTTGCTTAGTTGAAAATCAAATAGATAAATTTAAAAACCCTACAAAAACCTATAGCTAAACCGAAAATCATAATATAATAAGCTTTGTGTATTTTTTCATTGTATTGTGTATTTTTTTTTTATTGTATGCAGTGTGGCGTCGAGGCCAAGCGCGGCGTTGACCACCGTTTTGACCGCGTTTCACCACTCAATACGCAATGCCTCTAGAATTCGGGGAAATTGGGGAACGGAATGTCTTGACGTTAGGTTCTCTTTGTCTACCGTACTATGTTGCAGGATACAGCGTGCTTTAAATAAATCAGATTTTTGTGTCTTTTTTAGCTTTACGCTATCTCGCTTTTAGCACGGTAGGTAGAGGAAAGCAAGCGTTATGAAATTTCGTTATCAATTATCCGCCAAATTTCATTGCGTCTTGAGTAGCGGAGTCCATCGTTCATTCCACCGTGTTGATTTATGTTAATTTCAATTAGTCGCTCTTAAGATATAGATTGTATCCTTTATGCAGTAGATTTGAACTCGTTATAATAATCATTGCATTTTACATGTCATCTATGTAACGAGATTTTTTTTTCACCTATACATTGTATCCCGTAAATAGAAGGATAGCAAAGGGAACCTAATTTTAAAACGCTCCATTATCCTCTTTCTGCACAGTTTTCGAGACATTGTGCGTTGAATGGTGGTTCAATATCGCGTTCTGTGTTACGAGTGTCGGAAAATGAAAATGATCCGCTTTCCCGAGTGGCAATCAATCCCACAATCGTAATGCTTACAATAAAACACTACGCCACGATGACCTCATATTATTTAAAATTATAATAAGTTTCAATAACAACTATTTACCGGGGGCGTAGAAAACTGATTACCAATTTATTTTAAAAATAAAAATATGTACATAAATACTTTATATAAACAAGATTCAGTTTCAGAAAACAAACTTTATGAAAAACAACGATTTCTAAGAAACAGTGAACGTCGAGCACTATTTAAGTCTTAAAAGTAGACTTTTAATAGAACTTCTATTTAAAAAGCTTAGTCTCAAAAACTAAAAAGCATGAAGAATAAAAGCTCCGCTTATTTTTTTCTTTATTTTATATAAAACTACAGTTTTATTCTAATTGTAGTATGCGAAGTTCGTAGGTTCAATATTTCTATTTTATAATATGTTTCTAAGCTTCACGTGAGGTCATCGTGGCGCAGGAGCATAAGTGTGCGAGTGTTAACGCGATATTTGTAAGAACGAAACTTAATGGGAACGGATACTTAACACAAGATTTCCAGGTTTCATCTGCCTTCCCTACTATGTGCGGGATACAGCGTGAAGCTTTTTTCTGCTTCCTTTTCTCAGCTTTACGCTTTCCCCGCATATAGCACGTAAAGCAGAGCGGTCTTGCTGTTTAATTCATAAAATCTCTAATTTCTATGACCTTTGTTTCTTGACATTTCTATGACCTTTGACATAGAGTGGCGTTGTGTTCCGCCATTCACACGCAAAATTTTGAAAGTTAGATGGAAAGTCGGAAACGGGAACCATCCTTCAAATGGGACATTGTATCCCAGTAAAGCGATAATAACAAGTATAAATAATACTTGTGTATTGATTTTTAGTAGTATACGACATGATTTTAGTAGCATTTTGGAGTCTGAACATTTTAAATTAGGTTGCACCAACAAGAAGCACATATGAAAATAGAAAACAATAAAAAACGAGTAATCATTAAGTAAACACACATTAAGAATAAATAAAAAAATAGCCCACAAGAAAACACAACTGATATAGGCCCAGAGGTGTCAGATCGATATCACTCGAAGAATCTACCAATTAAATTGAAAGGAATAACGAGATTCTATAGAGCTCAAAACGTTTAGAAGTCGTATGATTATAATTATATGATTAAATAATTTTATGAAATAAATTAGTAGAATTTACTAAGATTTCATCATCGTGGGGTACTGGACAAAGTGCGGCATTAAGTTCTGCCGCTTAATGTGTAGTTTCTTTAAGATTCTAAATTCTCTACCCTATGCGGAAAAAGGCGTGAAGCTTTTATTAATAATTATTAATGTCAGAAAATGTACGTTTGAACACAAAACTTTGGGATTACCAAACAATTTTAGATATAATTCAATATGAAAATAAACTCTATAATATAGATCAGAGTATGCAAATACTTTTTGTTTAATTGATTTAATGGATATTTCGGAATTTCATTTTAAATTGTACCTATATAAGCTTTAAACAAAAATAAATTGTCGATAAACACTATCTATCAACGTTTCAACATATAAAATAAGTGTCAAATAAAAAAATATTATAATGTGACGCTTCTATAACTACAAAGTACTTCTTGGCTATATATATCAAAGGAGATGCAATCGACAGTTCTAATTAAAATAAATGACCCATTTACATATTTACTGAGATTTAGTACAAATGGTATATGTACTCGTATGTATGTGTCACTGCCACTACACTCTAAGAATACTACTTTTTCTCGTTTCTTTTTCTTATTTTATAGTTTTACGTGTATAAGTTTAGCACAGTTTATTTCACTTATTTAAGGATTAAATTAAAATAAAAGAGAGTTAGATATAAAAGAATTAAAAAATAAATAAAGGAGACGGACAGAAGACGATACAAAAACAACAAATAAAACACACTAACGTATAGACTTAAATTAATATTGCCAGTCAATATTTAGTTTACATAATCGCAAATATAAAAATGTTAAGAATGACAATAAAAATTAGAGACAAGCAAAAAAAGAGCAGAAACTCCATAAATTAAAGTATAACATTTTTTTTAAATACAGCCTATTCGTATCGCAGTGGGACAGCGTAATACTTACTGTTAAAGCCACAGTTGTGGGTTCCCACTCGGAGAAGTAACTGCTTTTGGTTTACTCGTTCTGGTAGACATGGCATTGAGTTTCGCCACTCAACGCGCAATTTCTCAAAAATTAAGCAAAAAGTAAAGTATAAAGTGTCTTGAATAGCTTCCTTGTGCCCACCTTGCTATGCGAAAAATATCTGATTTATACGACGCTTATACTATATACGAGGTCTAATATGTTTCAGGATAAAAATATATTTAAAATAAATAGAGTTTCCTGCGAAAAAAGAAACAACAATTAACGCGCTACCAATTAATTAAAGAATAATGTACAAAAGAAATACAATAAAATATTTTATTTTTACAATAAAGAAAAGCGATATTGGTAGAACACTTTAATCTCAGAAACTACTAATTCGATTAATAAAATACAATAATTCGTTATACGATTTTCTTTTAAGTGATGTAGGATTTGCATAAAAAAAACATGTAACTGCTATTCGTTATCAAAAACTAATTAGCACAAATTTAATTAAAGGTGATTGCAGCACAAATTTTCAAGGTCATCATGGTTTACACCTCTTTGATACTAACATGTGTCATTCTTAAAAAAATACATTAAAAAAATACCGATACCTGCAGATTTTCGCAATGGGGTCTCGTACTTGAAAGGTTGTATCACGTTTCGATGTTACGCATAGTAGTGGCGGTCACAGTTACCTCTGGTACTTACAATGTATTAACTACAAACACAATACTACTGTCATTGAAGCAGGTGAAACCGCAGACAAAATTAGTCATGCGTAATTTAAAATTTTATATTAAAACAAAAAAAATATATTTAAAATATGTTTTTTTTTTATATTAAAACAGTCAAGTTATTTTTTTTTTGTATTTATTATACTTACGCTTAAGCCCGTGACTTGGACCACACATATTTTTTTACTCGAATATTATTGATAGCAACTTTTTCTCGAAGTTGACAGGAGGATGGAGCTATTAATTAAAATCGTTAACCACAAAGGATACCGTTTATTTCGTTTCGGGATAACGAATTGTGTTGGACGGTTAAATTATCTTGATAAATATAATTTATATTTATTTTTTAAATTATAATTTACGTATTAGTCTGGTGGCTTGTGTGAGTTGTTAGGAGGCCGTCGGTTTGATTTTTGAATGCTTAATATTGTAAAATATGTAGTTGTATGTTGTAGTATATTTCTAGTTAATAAGATCTTTCTAGTTTAATATTTCTAGTTTTCGTTTCAAAATAATAATTTTTATTATTTCTTTTATTTCAGCGAATAAAAGTGAAATTATTTCGATCACAGATGAACATTTTGCATGTTGTATAACCAAATTTAATGCATTATTCCATAATAAATGAATAATTTTGATCATATCCATGCCTCTCTCGTGGGTATCGAAATAATTACAGGCGTACTATGATATTTCAAAATAAAATTATACAAGCTCTCCAGAGCGTCGTGTCAAACGTCAAAACGTTCACGCCGTATTTAACGCCGCCATTTTGAAATGCGTTCGGCGTAATTAAAAAAAATGTTGATTTTTTTATTATTATACGCATTTGTTTTCTGATATTAATAATATAGTATATAGTTTTATATTTTTTCTGATTATTAACAATTTAAATTAACCATAAAACTTTGAAATCTTCACAAAATTAAAAAAATATATAATAATTTTAATTATGTTCACCGTGAGAGCTACACCAGGATGTACGTAAACACCAGGTGTTTTAAATTCTATCCCTTTTCTCCTACGAGAGACACTCGTAAACTTACAAAACAAAAACTATGAAGCTAAGACAAATTACTCAGACCACCCATTCTTACTTCTAATTGGATAGTAAAAAATCGATTGTATGTGAAATTGAACAATTTTCTTAACGATTTAATTAAAGTAATGAGGAAAGGGTAAATAAATATGTCATTTGCAATGTTTTTACGACTCGAGTCGTAAATTTTAAGGGATTACTTGTCAGCCTTCTTGGTTACTTTTGTTTTGGGCCAATGATAAATGAGTTGTGTATATGCGGTATATTGGTGTTGTAATTTAAGTGTTGGGGCTCTGCCTACATTTTTTTTTGTACTGCAATTACAAAGCCAGAGTCATAAAAATATTTGAGTATAAGTAAGTAAAATATCAGCGTTGAGGTCCGCCACTTAACAATGACATTGTAATTTAAGTATACGGGCTCTGCTTTTATTGAGTTGAGAAAATTGTTTGAGTTTAAGTATATTGCATGCGCGGCGTTGAGTCTCGAAAATTGGACGGAAATTCGGTGTGATGGGGAGTGTCTTAACACTGGTTTCTGTCTACTAGCTATATGCAAGTTACAGCGCGAAGTTATTTTTTTTTTATGGAAAAGGACAAGGCAAACGAGCGTTCGGGTCACCTGATGGTAAGTGATTACCGCCGCCCACGGCCCCGTGCAACACCAGAGAGAGCTACAGGTGCGTTGCGAAGTTAAATAAAAAATATAAATAAAATTTACAAAATTATCGTAAGATACCGTCATTTTTTAATAGGCGCCCGTATTTCTAACATGCTGAAATTTTAGAATAATTATGTCTATTGTGTCAGATTGAATGGAACGGTTATAGTAGGCACTCGTATGGCAAAATTTTTTATACCATACCTACATAATATATTTTCAGGTACTTTTTCACATCTAAGTTTAGTAAATAAAATAAGTTAAATCTTCAATTAGGCCTATAATGGACAACACTGTGAACAACACTTCTCTAGGTGTGTGAAAACATAAACTAACAAAATCGTATTTCTTAGCATTATACAAAGAAAAAAACTTTTATTCCGTATTCAAAAGATCAAAGACCAGGAGGAAATCGTACTATCGACGAGGAATAACCAATTCACAGTCGATAAATCATTATTTATTGAAGCGAATCACTTAATCGAGATTCTGTAAATTGTTCGGAAGAATCTTTAGATGCGATACGAATACAAATTGTTGTATTATGATTAATATTAGATTTATTTATTTATTTATTTTTCATTTTTTACGCTGTAGTCCGTATGAAGCGTAGTGTCAAAGCACTCATTTGCTTATTTCCATGGCCATCGGACATTGCCGAATCTATTAGGAGTAGTTGACACTTGGTAAGTAAATATATTCTTTTAACTTCTCTAAAATTAAAAAAAAATGTAATAATATAAATAAATAGTAGACTTATCACAAAATAAACTATATATATGAAAACTGAATGATTCTTCAAACAACACTCTCTCGCGTGACCTTTTCAAAAAACAATCGAAATCCACACAAAAATAAAAAACAAATCGGTATATAAACGTATTGAGGTCGAAAATGTTAGTATCGCGTGCACCCGCTACATTAGCAGGTAAGCACGGAAGGCTATAGCTGAACTATGTGCGCTAGTCTATTGTGTCTTTAACATCTCTTAAAAGCACGTTTTGCGTTGATTTTGTACTATTTGAATAGATGAGCTTCACGCTGTATCCCGTATAAAGCAGGATAAACAGAGAAAATATAGTGGCAAATTAATTGTATTGTTTAATTAATCGAACCCACAACTGTCATGTTTACTATCAGACATTATGCCGCTGCACTACGACGGCCTTAACTGAATATTTATACGTGGAGATATTACATTCATAATGAAAGTGTAATTTTTAATTTTAATTTGCACTTAAAAAAATTATAATTTACAAGCTTGTTGTAGCTGCTTCGTTCCGGTGCCCAAATGGTAATTACTAATAGTTCAAGATCCCAGGGCCGCCAGACCTATGTTATTTTAGCAAAGCTGAAATTTTGAGGACTATTAGTCTAATATGTAATTAGGACATCAAACATCCTCCCAGACAGAGATACACGTTTATTTATTGCTATAGAAAGGGCAGAGATACAGATTTATTTATTGCTGCAGATAGGGCCCTACTTTCAAATTATAATTATAAGTACGCCTACCATCTTATTAGACTATTAATCCTCAAAATTTCAACTTTGCTAAGATGACGTAGGTCTGGGGGCTCTGGGGACTCTGGGATCTCAATCTATAACATACTGCTATTTGAGACCGCAGATACAGTGAGTAGCTTATTAATTAAGTCGACTATCCCATACAAATATTTTTTCATTTTCAACCATAAGCAAGACGCCCGCTCTAGCAAGACAGAGTGCGGCGTTAAGCTCCACTACTGAACATCGAGCTCACAATGCCTTCAACGTACCTTTATGTCTATAAAAAACAAATATCCATTACTATAAAATGCATATATTTCATGTTACATCACAATTTAAAGTTGCAAAGGCAATATTTTTGAGTATTTCACCGAACATAATGCGATCGTTTCACAAATAGGTACAATACGTATATTTGCGAACAGCTATTTATAACTAAAACAAAAGGCATAACAATTTACATAATACCGAGAATGTATGTATGTACGTATGTATGTATCTGTAAAACTTATCATTTTCGATTTTATGTTGTGTTTTCATGCGAGCTCTGATTTATATCGACTATATATTTTGGCTTGTAATGGTACGTGATTTTGTTCTGCGTTTAGTCACTATTATTCATTTTTTGTTGTTTTTTGCCACCATTTTATTAAGAGACATTATCTTGGAAGAGAAGAGAAACAAAGATATTTCAAAAACAAACATTAACAAAAAAATAATCAAAACAGCTTCACGCTGTATCCCACACGCAGCAGGGTAGGCAGAAGAGACTTAGTGTTTAGACACTAAGTTCACCGCTTTTTACATACTCCTGGAGGCATTGCGTGTTGAGTGGCACAACTCAATGCCGCGCTATCCCTCGACACGAGAGCGAAATGAAAATATGAATTTAAATAAATATTTCATTTCCTCAAATCAGTATGAAAGAAGGGAGCCCACAACCAATCGCGTTTACACTGACATGTTGTGCCCCTTCGCCCCGATTGGGCTCTATAAACAAATAAAAATGTGAATAGAGTAAGATATATAGAGTATATAGTGTAGAGTAATGTTGAAGGTTTGATTCCTAGTCGAGATGTAAATTATTTTCATTATCTCGCTCTCGTAATAAGACCAAGTACAGCGCTGAATATTTATATATTGGTTTTTTGCTTTGCATTTTGACATTGCTAAGTAACTATCGTTATTAGTATCGTGGGCGGGAATTGACGTCGTGTTTTGCGACAAACGGAGAGGTGAGACGGACGTTTTACAAGGAATGCAGTTATATTTTATTTTTTTATTCTTTCAACTGGTTTAATGAAGCCTTTGAGATATATAAAACATCAAGCAGCTCTTTTAAGATCTGTTTTAAATAAAACAAAATGTAAACATAACGATAAGAAAATATATTATTTAAATATTTTATTTACATAAAATAACCTGTTTACACGCGACTATAATACTATCCGATACGATTTTGTATATTCTTAATTCCCCACTCTGGTGGACAAAGCACGACGTTGAGTTCCCCCACTCAATTCACGGTGTCTCAAAAATTGTACAGAAAATAAGAAATTTATAACATTAGATCCAAAAAAAGATTAAGCTGCTTCTAAAATGACCAATAAAAATCTTTAAAACATTCGCTTTCAAATCACAAACTGTTCAAAATGCTGTTTAAAATCAACGAACAAAAAATCCACAGTAATGATTCTCTTATTACCGCGTTTAATTCTAACTTAATACTCTTGTATAATTCAACCATTAATACTTTTATCTTGGGATGGGAAGCTTTGACTCGCTAACATGTAATTTGCTTTTTTACACCTTCAAGTGGGAACCCCCGTTGTGAAGTACAGTCGGCTAAATATGTTAGGGATTTTTTTTTTGTTTTAGTATGTATTACGCACAAAACAAGCAACAACAAAGGTAGGTAGAAGGAATCTGGGAACATAATGTGCAGAGACTCCGTTCCCATTAAAACATTTACGGAGGGATTGCGTGCTGAGTGGCGGAACCCAACGCTGCAATTTACCTCGTTACCAGAGCGATACAATGAAAATTAAATATTTTATTTCATCGAGTAAAAATCGAACCCACAGTGAATCCCGCTTAAAGTCGCATATTTTAGGTTTTTCTATATTTTTATTTTTTGGTCAAGTAGAGGCATTTTACGTACTGCTGAATAATAATAATAATAAACGGAAAGTATAGAACGGAGTAATTTAGCACTTAATAAGAATCTTTAGTTTTTAAGAGCATCAAAGGAATGCAGAGTAGAAAATGAACTACTTTAACGATGTAACTTTGTAACTACAATGTTATAAAATCTAAGAAACTGAATTTGACTCATCTGTAATAATTGTATGATGTTGAACCTTAACACTTAAAGCTACGAATAACTCGCAGCTTAGGTGACCGTACAATAATATGGTGTCATCGGATCTGATCTGATGATAGAGCCAAGGGCAGATTAGTGGAGCTGGCTTTTCAGAGGATATTTATTTATTTTATTTATTTATCAGGCAAGCCAACGTAACATACAAAAAATACAAGAACTACAAAAAAAGTACAAAAATAGAAAAATATTTTACATTGTACATCACACTTACAGGCTAGCTCAACATGATTATGATTAAAAACAAGTGTTCTAAAACTAAATCTCCTACACCTAAATTAAAAAACAATAAAAACAAACTAATAATAAACGATAAAATTTATAAGCCAAATTATTTAAAAATGTTCTTAAAAATTCATAAAAATTACAAAAAAGCTGTTGTCTATTCACACTGTAACAAATATTCTTTTATTTTTTTTTAATAATGTGCTGGAGTCTCTAAAAATATCAATATTTACCATGTTAAAAATTGAGTTATAATTTTTCATAGCTCGGTTTATAGGGGCACTTGTACCCAAATTAGATTTTACTTTTCTACTTAAAAAAGTGTATTTTTTCTTCGTTAGCATTCTTGCATTCTGCCTCGGTATAGCAAACATAACTTTTTCAAGTAGTGTATTGCAATCCACTCCTCCATTTACTAATTTATGCAAAAAACAAATATCTAGCATGAGTCTACGGCTGGATAGGGAAAGCGTTCTATAAAACTTTAACATATCATTGTATCTTTTATTTTCATTTATCCCATTATCTTTATAATATAAATATTTTAAAATTTTCTTTTGTACTCTCTCTATTCTGTCTATATGTATTTGATAGAAAGGATTCCAAGCAGTGGCACAATATTCTAGCTTACTTCTCACCATTGAGTTAAATAATATTAGTTTAGTCTTTGATTTCTTAAATTCTTTACAGTTCCTTATAATAAGTCCTACTGTTTTTAGTGAGGTTTTTAACAGATTATCAATATGAGGTACATCGTAATCGGATACTAGCATCGTAAGCAATTCGTGAATTGGCTTATGTACAGTGCATCAGGAAAGCGTATGTTTTAGTTTTTTTTACTGTTTAATTTTAATATAATATTTCTAATAATTCTTAACAAAGTAATAGCTATCTGCATTCTTCCCTTGTATAACCTAATAGTATGCCTAGTATCATACTCCTTTACCCGCATTATTGGTATTTTTTTTTTTTTTTTTTTTTTTATGGTAAAGACACGGCAAACGAGCGTGCGGGTCACCTGATGGTAAGTGACTACCGCCGCCCACGACCCCGTGCAACCCCAGAGGAGCTACAGGTGCGTTGCCGGCCTTTAAGGTGGGTTGGGCGCATTATTGGTATTAAAAATTGATAATAAAATATCATTCACGTTTTAAATATACAGATTAGTGCATGTTTTATAATTTTAATTATAATATTGTAGTTTTTGCTAGAATAGAATATACAAATATGGTATATTATAAATTATTAATTACGCTGAGTTTGTAATTAAATAGATCGTTTACATAATCGTGGTATAATTGGAATGTGTCTGACCACACGTGTTAGTGATGGATTCAAATTCCGCAAATATGGGATTGGGGTTTATATAGAAACATTTTTTTTTTTCTTTTGATACTTAGTTTGACGTTCAATCTCAATTTCTAAGAGAAAAGTAAGGATAGAAGTAAAATAATACACGAAATATATAGATCTGTCAAACAGACTATTTAAAGGTAAAAAATATATTTTCTTATGATAGATATTAACTAGGTATATAAATAATAAGAAAATTGGCTATTAAAGAATAAAATAAAGATAAAAAAGTATATACCAAATGTCAGTAGTGGTAAACAGGGAGTAAAAAAAACCTTAGGTTATCTCCGTCTGCCATACTCTAATAATGTGAATCTAAACGAAGTTTTTCTTTCATAAATACTTTCCAAAACACATCAGAACGTAATCTGCAAAAGTTATTAATAAAATGAGAATTAAACGGAACAGTTTCATAAATACTTTACTTATATATAATAACAATTTTTAAACAAAAAACTTTTTTAATTAAATTATAAGCAACTTTGTTAGCAAGCTTACCACAAGAATCAAGTCATTATACATATAGCGCATATTAAAAACTATACATACGAGTACATACTTGTATGGCCAGTAAATTCCTATTAAAGTTATTTTCAATATTTATACAGATATTTGGTGATAGGTCGAATGTCTACAGTGTTGATATTTCGAATGTTTTGATATATCGTTTTTTTTTACTATTATCTTTTCAATACATATACAATTTAGGCTATTTTGGCCTTTGAATGTTAGCATTACGATCGTGGTTGACACCCACTCGTAGAAATGAATTATTTTCTTTGTTGAGTTCCGCCACGCAATAAAGAATGTCTCGAAAATTGGAAACGAACAATATATATAAAAGTATGTGTATTTTTAAAGTGTTATTCTACACTAAGTAAAGAAAAATACTTATTTAGAAAACGTATAAAACTTTTAAACGTACCGGGATTCGAACCCACGCTGACCATTAAGCCATACGTTCTCATCAAGCGTCGAAATTTTTATACGCTTGTTACAACTAATTTATGTTGTTAGCATAAATAAGAGTAGTATTAGCACTGGATTCTCACTGTCTACCGCTATGGATAAAAATCTTTTATAAATAATCAAAACTCACCTACATAATTATCAAATTTGAAGCCAAAAAGAGCTTTGTAACCAATATTTTAAAATAATAATATTATTTTCCAACAACGTATTGGTTCGACCGTGCACCGCCCGCTGTTTTAAATATCCTTCGGACGCCTCGTCATGTCATTGTTAATATTTTTAATTATAAGGATAGTTTTGTAATATTTCGCTTTATACTTTAACGCTTCAAGTGCAGTTAATATAATGGGCTGTATTAATATAAGGTTAAAGTTGGTAAGAGATGTTGGATCAAGTGCCGTTTTAAGGAAATAATCAAAACTTAATACATGGCTTAAGAAAGCTACTTTTATGCTTCCCGTTTTTTTTCCTAATATGAAAGGTAGCCATCCTGGTGTGAAAATATTAATACTAGGATTGCGCGATAAGCGGAACTTAACATTGCGCTGTGTCTACAAGAGTATGGAAATGAAAATAATTTATATTAGTAATTCCTTCGACTGGAGATATATTTAATATTTAAAGACAAAGCATGTGTTTATGTGTTTTCTTGTTCTACCAATCCTATAACAAAGTAAAAATCCCTAATGCAGAGGGAGGCTAGTATTGCGCATTCCGCTCCCAACTTTCCGCTGAATTCTGGAGGCATTGCGTGATCAGTGGCAGGATTCAAAGCCGCGAAAAAACAGTGAAAAAAACATGTTTATATAAATTTTAACTATAGTAGATTGACTTAGATAAACTGATTTATCATTCAGATCGGTCAGCGGAATTCACGGCGATAGCGAGTGTCGAATTAAGGCACGTTCGCGAATTTACGAATGCAGTGGCTTTCAAAGAAAAGGCTCTTTTTATATTTTGCTTAATAAACAATATCGTCTATCTGAGCCCTTCCTGTATAGCACAATTAATATAAATATTTTAATTTATAATTCATTTATCCATGAAAGTTATAAACTATCCACTGAAATTAAGTATACATTATTTGCTTAAAATAAAAAGAAAACGGAGACAGACAGACGGATTATAAAGTGATCCTTCTAAAAAGGTTCCGTTTTTTCGTATGAGGTACGGAAAAAAATGTTAATGTTAATTTTAAAAAACTAACGAATTTCATGTAAACTTCTTATATATTTTGTATTTGTTTGTTTTGTCATTCTTATTTTATTATGAAATAACAATTACCTATATTCCCAACAGCTTGAGGAACCCTGTAAAATAGCAAGCGTCGATATAATCATAACAATAGTCGCATATGACACACCGTCAGTGTTCACTCATCACTTATAACAATAGCTAGTGACAGAATGTTTAAGCACGTTCTTCTTTATGTCGCTGTGTTTGTCTGTTTGAATATTGTGTACGGGAACCATATTAAAGGTGAGGAAATATACAAAATACGTCTTTTTCTATTATTTTTTCTATTGATATAGTAAGTAGATGTATTATCGCGTATCATTTTGTAATAGGAAACCTCTTCACGCATATTCCCGCATAGCAGAGTAGGCAGAGGGAAAGCTTAGAGATACTCCGTTGCCTATGAGCCGCGAACTTTGCCTCTAATAGTATTAAATATTTCATTCCCCCGAGTGGAAATGGAATCTTGAGCCCCTGCGCCATGATGGCCTCGATATATATTTATTATATATGTTTATTATATCTACTTATTACACATTTGTAGTCAATATAAAAATTATAATGAATGTTTTAGTTCTTTTTCTTGTATTTACTAAAAAAAAATATTGTAAGTCCAAAGAAAGAAAAACGATTTAGTTACGATTAGTCCAGGCTAAAGTAAATGCTGCGTTGATGATTCGCCACTCAACCGCAAAATCCTTAAAATCTGGCAGAAAGTCTTAAAATGAACGTTATATCTTAACACTAGGTTCCTAGGTTCCCCCTGCCTGCTCAGACATGTGTAGGATTTAGCGTGAAGCTAAAAAAAATAACAAAAGTCTCTTTGTCAAGTTTTATTAGATTTTCTTTTAAATTCACGACATGCCTTGATATTAGAGAAAAATGGTTAGTTTTAATATTATCAAAGCATCTTCATCTTTCTTTTTTCGCATTACGTAGCGAAGGCAGAGGGCGACAACTAGTATTAAGAAACTCCGCTTCCAACATCCACCTGTTTTTTATTAAAGAGCATTTTCAGTAGCGGATTTCAACGCCGCGGTTGTCAACCAAAGAGGCAAATAATTATAATTTAAATATAATCATTTCCCAGAAAGAAGGCCAATTAATAACCGCGGTTCTTAAGTAGACTCTGCTCACTAGAAGTCGGCCGGCGTCTTATATTAATAAGAAAAAATAACAAAAATATATGATGAATTTGTATCAATCAAAAACAATAAATGTGAAACAATACAGTGAAACGGCGAATATCATTGTTCAGGCACGTATAACAACACAACGTTATTAACGCTAGAACTTTACTATAATATTATTTTCTCATGGATGTGTATAAATAAATAAAAATCATGTCAATATTGTAGGTGATGCCGATGTCGCATAACAGAACAGCATCTGACTTTAAACGCAACGGTTCTAGGTTCGGTTCCCATTCAATTTCGGTAATGAAACATCATTTCCTATGTTCTTGTAAGAACAAGGAAATGAGGTTTTGATGTTTTTGCTGTGTGATCTCGGCCTAGAATAGGATCACTCTGGTACTGGTGGTGTCGTAAGAGGCGACTAAAGTACTTGTGGTAGAGTCACGTCGCCAGCAATGGCAACACGCATGGGCAGACTCGACCGGATCATTACCACCCTCGGCATTTAAAACCGGCGTGAAGTAGCTTTATACCACTGCGTTTTGCATCAGGTAATGCTGGGCTCCGGCGCCCAACTCACCTTAAAGGTAGGCAACGCACCTGTAGCTCCTCTGGTGTTGCACGGGGCCACGGGCGGCGATAGTCATTTACCATTAGGTGACCCGAACGCTCGTTTGCCTTGTCTTTTCCATAAAAAAAAAGATAAAGCGTGGCGTTGATATCCATCATAGAATACACAACTTCCCGAGAAGTCTATACATCTGCTATCAAAAAAAATCTATACATCTGCAATTGAATTATATTTGAGTATATTATAAGATGTTAATATAAAAAACATTGTAAAATGTGACACTGGTAAAATGACTTAAAATTCTCATATAAAATGAAATCTAAAAAAGAATCTTTTATCAACAAATCCTTTCACAATAAGTTGTTTATTTTTAGAATAAACCTATATCGAACACAATACCAACTCCTTCCATAATATATTGCAAAAAACATAAATCTAATTTTATCGTTTCAGGTTTATTTTGTCAAGACCCAGACACTGACAAACTTTATCCAATAAACTCTACATGGCAATCCGAAAGCTTTTGTGGTAATTACACTTGTAAACTTAGAAAGAAAAATGTCACTGAAACTGAATTTAATCCAATAAAAAAAGTAAATATTACAAAAAATATATCTCACGATGACATGTCTACTAGTCCAAGTGAAAATACTTTTGCTGTGATAAAAAAACCGGATTTAAGCAAACACCCCGTGTTTGTTAAAGATTTCTATAATAATAACGAAATAAAACAGGAATACCAAATTGACGAAACAGCTGACAGGTATTTGACCGAAGATGAGATAAACACCATAACTGAAATTCTTCGTACAGTTAAAAAAAGTGACTTAGAAGCCATAATAGAAATATACAATTTAGCTCAAGAGATATATGATGAAATAGATAGTGCGAGTGAGAAATCAGATAAAAATACGGTAAATATTTTACAGACAAATGATAGTGAAATGAAAAAAACAAAAAACAAAGATTCTATTTCGCACTGGTATGAACCATTACAATATAACAAAAAGAGAGTAAAGGATCTAAATATTGAAGCGACAAATATTATACACACACCACGTACCTACCCGCATCCACTTTCGTACTTCAATAGACCTTTTCCCGATCCTGAGTTAATGAAGTCACCATACTACTATCCAATGTCCAATTTTCAAAGAATGTCATCATATATGCATACACCATATAACACGATAACACCAGAACCGCCAAGACCATGTAAGAAACAAAATAGTCCTCCTTGGTATCCACCAAAGCTACCTATTCCTCAACGCCCTTTGCAACTACTACCTTATCCATTTTCATATATACATCACCACAATCTATCTCACCCTGCAAGTTTCTACTATAATAGCTTTCCATGGGCACAATTAGATATATACAATCGTAATAAATATTATCCTCAAGCTTATAGCACATATTTGCGTGATGCCCTTCCAGTAGTAGAACCAGCAGAAATAGGAGAAGTAAAAGAAATCAAGGAAGAAGGAATGGAATTAAAAGAAGAGAACAAGATGGAAGATGACTCGCCAAAGACACCTGAATGGCAAACTGATGAATTACCAAAAAACGTGTTGGAAGAAGTTAAAGCAAATATTGTAGAAAAATCTAAATTGTTAAAACCTTTGTCTTTAAGGAAAAATATTAAGTTAGAGAAAGTTGGCAAAGTTATTAAATTAGATGATTTGTTACGAAAGAAGAGACATATTATAAGCAACAAATATATAGAAAAAGATAGATATGAAACTTATATTGAAAAAACTACGTGAGTATTTCGCTTAGTTATGTATCAATTTGCGATAGTGAGAAATGAATTATTCATCTAATGTATTAGTGTGTGTCATTTAAATTTCAACATTAATTGATAACTAGTTAAAGTATCGTTATAATATTTTTTTCTTTCCGTATAAAATAATTTTTAATCGACTTCCAAGCATATGAGAAAAAATTCCGAATTATTTTTCTGAGTGTATATGGTTTTTGTATAGTTTTTCTCGTAAACTAAAATATATATCGAGATGATCATATTTGGCTCAATTTATGAACAATCAAAGCCTCATCAAAGTTCAGTTCGTTGATTCCAGCATTTTTTAAAAGATTTTTTATTTCTAGATGGGTGTGTACATGATAGGTATCAAGACGATTTACAGTACAAGTCACTTACTTTTTTAAATTATAATACTTCAAATTATAATTTATATACTCAAGTAAAACTAATGTTAACTTTAAGTTTTAACCGTAAAACTTACCCTACCATCGGAATAATACAAAACTGAACTCCAACTATGTGCATTGTTCCCAACTATTTTTTCTTTTTAATTTACCCCAAAAAATATAAATCTTTTTAACGTGACAAATATCAAGGCCTGGCATTATATCGCTTGGCTCGAAAAAGTTGACAAATTAGCGGCAAAAAACATTGGAATGCCGACCCTTTGTCTCCACAGATGTTGTGAATGCTTTATCATTGTTTTTTTTTCTTTTTCAATTATAAAAAAGTAAATAATTTACCTCTTAAGGAGCTGTTGTATCTTACCTAGTAATGATAAACATAATTTAAGTTTGTGTTCTAATTATTTGTTTTATACATATTTCACATTTTGTCAGGTGTCAGGTGGATAAAGAATCTAAAGGGAATCTTATATAAATGTGCTCACTTAGACATATTTAAGCACCGGGTAGCAGATGATTTGATTATTTTTTCACTTTCACCCGCTATCCTGCACATAGCGGGGTAGGCAGATAGAAACTAATGTCAAAATTTTTCTTTACTCGCTTTCCACCCGAAACCAAGATGCTGCGTGTTGAGTTGCGGAACTCAACTTTATCACTTAAGGAGAATAAAATATAATCCATTCTCTCAAATAGGAACCAAAACCTATCGTGTTTATAGTCATACTATCCTCATTGATCAGTGACGCCTAGTATCATTTAATAATCATAATTTTCAGGTGTGACGCAGAAATCACTACAGAACCAGGATTTTTTAGAGTCGGCAATGTATCACAGCCGTACCCGGCTTGCTGTCCACAAAGAATATATAAGAATAGCTGATATAAGAATATCTGACATGTAAATAATAAATTGCTTAGTCATTGATTGAATTATAATAATATAATTTTAATTAAATAATTAAATATTTTTCTAACACATATTTATTTAAAGATCATGCAAAAAAAGGTATATATACATATATATATGTGTTATAATACTTCCGCTCTTCATTTTAGATCTACATTAGAGACTTAACTTAAGGTAGCAAAACGTAATGTCAAAGTGTAATACTGTATATATCTAAACATACCAAAAACGTATATTAAACAAAAGCTTTTCGTCATAGTGGAAAGAGAACCCACTACCATCGTAGTTTTTTTAAGGAACTACTGTATGAAGACTGATTAAAAAATCTAACTATGCTCAGAATTTATTGCTTTCTAATCAACCATAAGTGATTTAATGTACAACACGATGTCTCCATTTAATATATTCTATTCACAAACGAATTAAAGGATATCATTTATACGCTAACAAGGAATATATTTGAAACTTAGTTAAAACTACATTAGTCAATCTATAATATAAGAACGTGAGAGATAAAGTTTTTTTAAGATTCTACAAAAACAGTGATATATCAAGAAGGTCCCTTTTTAACCGACTTCAAAAAACATTTATCGAGATAAAAGTCATATCGACATGAGAGATAACAAAAAATTAAATATGGTATATATTTCAACTTAGGAAACATATTCATTGTTCAATCACGACATCTCATGTATAATATTTCCCTTGTTTGCTTTATGTCCCGTTAGTGGGCGCGCGCAGCTTTGCCTGCTTATTTGCACCCTTAGGGGTGAATTCTATAAAAAATCTTGAAGCATTTGTTCAATTTAATATTTTAACGAGATTGAATTTAAATTTTTATTAAAATCGGTGGCGATTTAAAGATTTTTCCATATAAACTTTCAACCTCTTATTTGAACCCTTAGGGGGGGGAATTCGAAAAAAACCATGAAACACGTATTCAATGAAATATTTTAAAGAGTCTGAATTTCGAATTTTATAAAAATCGGTGCCGTTTTAAAAAAAAATTGATACAAGCTTTCAACTCCTATTTCATGCCTTTGAAAAATTTCTGCCCAAATTTCACGTTTCTACCATCAGCGGTTACGGCTGTGCGTGCGTCTTACCTCAGTCAGTCAGGTACATGCCCTTTTATTTTTTTATTTTTTTTTATGGAAAAGACACGGCAAACGAGCGTGCGGGTCACCTGATGGTAAGTGATTACCGCCGCCCACGGCCCCGTGCAAAACTAGAGGAGTTACAGGTGAGTTGCCGGCCTTTAAGATGGGTTGGGCGCCGGGGCCCGGCGTTACCTAATGCGAAACGCAGTGGCATAATGCCACTTCTTCAAGCCGGTTTTAAATGCCGGAGGTGGTTATGATCCAGTCGAGTCTGCCCATGCGTGTTGCCATTGCTGGCGACGTGACTCTACCACACGTACTTTAGTCGCCTCTTACGACACCATCAGTACCAGGTGATCCTATTCTAGGCCGGGATCACACGGCACAAAATGTCCATATATATATATATATATATATATATATATATATATATATATATATATATATATATATATATATATATATATATATATATATATATATAGATATATATATATATATATATATATATATATATGTATGTATATATATATATATATAGAGGAGGTTAAGTGTTGTCTTGTTAAAGTGGGGCAGTGAAAATAACTCATATACGTAAGTTGGAAACGAACTCACAACCATTGCATTTACAATTTGAATCGATAGTCGTAGTCTAGTCCCACTACGCCACGATGACCAGTATGTAAGGATTTTAAGTAAATAATTCTATATTGAAAAATACATTCATTGCCTATATATCATTATCTCGTTCTGGTAACGAAATGAAACGTTACGTAATTCCAGTAGTCAATAAATTATATACGAAATTTGGATGGACTAGTGAACTGAGCGTCTTAACACTAAGTTCTCTATACCTCTTATACAGAAAAAAGTGTTTCTTTTTTTAGCTTTACAGTGTTGAGTGTTACTCCCATCTCAACATTCCGGCGAATTCTTCAGGCATTACGGGTTAAGTGGTGGTCCTCAACAAAGAAATATTAAATATTTTACTACACCGAGTAGAGATCAAATTCACGACTGTCGCGATTTTAAATAGACATTATCTTGCGCTCTTGCGCTACGAGAGAGTTAATTTAGTTCATAACTAATTATTAATTGCCTTGTCAGTGCATATATATGCAAACAATAAGTTTATTGCCTATATGCACACGACAACTCTAACTCCAAACCAATTCTAACTTATAAAAAAAACTGAAAAAAATAAAGCTATACAAAAACTAAAACTACGCTGGATAAAAAAAGCGCTACGTTCCATACAAACTAACAATACGAACGAGAAATTGCACATTGAAAGTTATCATACTTGAAAAATATTCCATCTAAGTTTTCCAATGGTTCATATTATTACTAGGCTATTGAGAACCGATCACAATCGTTGGAACTAATGGCTTCACTTAATGTCTATATTTTATAAAAAAATCCAGCCAAGTGCGAGTCGGACACGACAAATGAGAGTTCTGTAACAAGTTCATGATTGTACGTCAACGAGACGAGTAAATAAGAAAAAAAATTATGAACTCAAATTTACGACCGTATTTAATAGTTTTATATATTGTAATGGACATCTGTTGTATATTTTTTTAAATTAAATGAGCATATATTAGTATATGTAAGAACTATAATGTAATGCCTCTTTTCTATACTATTTAAAATTTAATTTATTCCCTTTTCTTGTAGTGAAAGTTCATATTTCTTGCTACATTTCATAAATATAGGCCCATAGGCGTGGTTTTAATTACTTGGCCATCCAAGCCATCAATAAATGATCCAAAGAACTGTAGATCTGAATGTTTATTATTACTTTTTCTTACATTTCCACGTGATCTGGCTTAGACAGATGAACAGAGTGTTCACATAAATGTTCCATGTTTCCTTTTCAGGTACAGAACCCCAAAAAACCAATGTTCATTTAAAAATCATTACCCTCAGAGTGATTTATTGTTAAAAGAGTGAAGCAATCTACTCCTTTTGAGAAGAAAAGGGAGGATGGAGAGGGTACTCTAAAATATTTAAATTAAGCCCTCTCTTAATGTCGAACATTATTTTTTTATCGGCAAATAAAGATATGTTGAGTCTTTAGACATTCTTATCGATTAGAGAAATATGCCCTTTTCGTAAATTATATTGTAACTGTCTGGTACGGTTCTCAATTTTTATTTTGTAAATTACTGTTAGAGACCGTCATGGTCCATCGGCACAGCGTCTCATTGTAAACACGAGTTTGATGTTCACTCGTGGGAATGAGCTGGGGGAAGAGTGGGAAATTTAGGAACGGAGGGTCTTAAGCTGTTTTTGCGCTTTGGCTTTCATGTTACGTACATACATACGCGATATAGCGTGATGTAAAAAAAATATAAATATAATATACACATAGGAATAGTTGATAATGTAAACGTACATAACGACACGATGCCTAATCTTAAACTGTTTTAACCAAAATAATGAAAACGCGATACTCAGCAAGTATCACTTTATTTATAAAACTTTTAGGAAGCTCGTTACCCGTCGATCATCATTTACACTTTCTGTAAAATTTTAAAAGAAACCTTTTAACGCGAAGCAAAATTTTTCGGCCGCAGTTTTTTTAAGTAATCAAACTCTTTTGTTAATTGGAGATGATCCTTTTTTTTGCGAAAGTGGAATTAAATTATACATTGAGACCAGTCGTGGCGCAGAGGCACAACCATGTGATTGTAAACGCAACGGCTTGTGGGTTCGATTCCCAATCGAGAAAATTAAAGATTTACTTAGATTTATATTTTTATTCCTTCGCTCTGTTGTCGAAGCTAAGCGCGGCGTTGACTTCCGCCACTCAACAGGCAATGCCTCCAGAACTTGGCGGAAAGCGGGCGTTTCAAACGGTGTGTCTTAACACTAAGTTCCCTCTGCCTACCCTGCTGTATGCGGGATACAGCGTGAAGCTGATTTTATTTGATTTGTTAATTTTTATTAAGATATTGATGAGTGTTGGACCTCAACGCCGTGTTATGTCTAGCTTCGGATAAACTATGAATTATTATTATATAAAAAAAAACTTTCTTAGGACTACCTATATAACTTCATTTATATAAAAAGTCTTAAATCACACTGTAAACAAAATAATTATATCTCATGTTACTAATCAACTAAAGCCGCCTAAGAAGGGTGAGTGAATATTTATTCTTCATAGTTTATCTTATCGTAAAAAGGGATAAAGAAATGTATATTATGTTTTTATACTCATTAAATAAACCCTTAACTAATATAAAGACAGCTTAGATAAAGTCTATATTATGTTTTAATTAGATAGAACTTTTAACGCGGATATCTTGTGTGTAGAAACTTTTTGAAGGGATAATTGTATATTTATTTAAAAACCATAAAAAGACTTGAACGTAGCGGAATTTGAGCTCGCGCCTCTTTGAAACCGACTTTGAATTTTCCTTTCTAAATATGGAATAACATTAAAAAAAAATATAAATAATTATTTATCTATTTTTTTATTTGTATAATTTATATGCACACTGACAAGCCAGAAATGTAGAGATCAACGCACAAATTAATCTGGGTGAAGCGAAAAACCGGGTGGCTCAGAGCTAGATTCTCACCACTTTGTTTATTTACCATATACGGAGCGTGAAGCCAAAAAAAAACTCAAACTTCTTGTCTCTCCTAAATCGAAGTCAAACCCAAACCCGTGACGTCATACGAATTTTTTGAGATAACATAGTTAAAACAAATAATATGTTTCCATACGAATGGTTCTCAATAAATCACGAGAACTTTACTTATAAGTCTAGTGGAGTGGAATACGTAACAATGATCTAATTTTCAAACCTTGTAAATCATTATCCCATATAGATTGTAGTACGGGATCTAGCTGACAAATGTCTCGTCTCTTATATTGTATTATAGGTTATAGGTTCTTTAGGGAATTTAGAGGAGGACGAAAAGATGATTGATTTTCCTTTTACTGTTTGATAGTTTACGCAAGCGTTGCAAGTAGCTACTTATAGTTATTAAATAATATATTATTCATAAATACTTTTTAGTGTTATTTGTAAATAAAAACCTATATAACTACATACAATTTCTCTTACGGGGTGGTTTTTAATTTTTTTTAATTTTTTTACGAGGACTTGAACCTTATATGAATAATCTAGTCACTGATTTGTTAATAAAAAGTTTATGTATACCTACCTCAAATATACTGTGAAGATAAATACTATAACTTTAAACTTTTATTAAATCAAACAATCAAGGCTATCGTAGCACAGTGGGAAAGCACGTGACAGTCAACGTGTTGGTTATGAGATTGATTTTCACTCAAGATAAATATTTTGCTCAATTCTTCGCTCTGGTATACAAAACGAGGACTTCAGTTTAACTGAAATACATAGATTTTTTTGTCAGAAAGTGAGGAATTGAGTATATTAATGCTAGGTCCCCATTAACGTTCCTATAATAAATTAAAAACATGTTTTTGTTCAGAAAAAAGCAAATAAAAAGTAGTCATTAGAGTTCAATATTCACGACTAATATCTCAAGGGGCGTACTCGTGCGGTATCTCACGTATCAGTAAAATACACAATACAATGAAGTAGTTGGCAAAACAACATCATTTAACTCTTAATTACTGTGTGTAAGCAAGAATTGCAGTTAACTCAGAACGAACGTGCTTGTGCTTAGGTTGGAGCACTTAGAAACGATTAAGGGTAAACGGTATTTACAAGGAATAGAATTAACGAAAATAAATCTCCACGTATGTAGTATGGAGCCGTCCGAGGAGCAAATGCGAGTAAACGCAACGTGGGTTCAATTTCCACTCGGGTAAATAAACATTTAATGTTTTCATTATCTCGCTCTGGTAACGAGGCAAAGCACGGCGTCAAGTTCGACATACGCAATGCCTCGAGAATTTGACGGAAACTACAGAACAGAAATGTCTTAATCGGTACAGTGTCCTAGGTTCTGAGGATATTTCTACCTACCCTGCTATGTATGGGATACAGGGTGAAATGAAAAAAGTATAGATATATCCACCTATATATTATAGGTATTTATAAAACATGACTGTTGTTAAGTATTTTGATTCATTATTTCCCAATTTTAATTTATAAAGTAAAAGCTCATGATGATTACATATTACGACATAACATATTTTATTATTGAATAAATGGAAAGATTTACGATTAATAATAAAATTATTTAAAATATAAATTTTTAATTAAATTATTCAAACAATGGAGATGTAAATTGTATACCTTTCGGTGTCTATTTCGGCGTTTCAATTTAATAAACGACAAGAATCTAAGTAATATTGAGATGAGATGAAAGGTACGAATGCTTGAAATATTAAGGAGATCAAAATATATTCAAATTCAAAATTCAAATTCAAAATATTCTTTATTCAAATAAACTTTTGTAAGCACTTTTGAATCGTCAAATGAAAATATAGACAAAAAAAAGAAAAAAGCTACCACCGGTTCGGAAGGCAGTTCTGCTGAGAAGAGCCGGCAAGAAACTCAACAGTTGCTCTTTTCAAAGTCAATGGTATTATTATATTACATTATCTGGCAGCTATCCTGCATTACATTCAATAGACATTAATTCCATACATGTTTATCTTCTAAATATTCTTGAACAGTGTAATAAGCTTTGCTTGTTAGTATTTTTTTCAAGGTCACTTTAAATTGTGGTAGTGGCAAACTAAGAATACACTGCGGAAGTTTATTATATACACGTATACTCAGACCCATAAAAGATTTTTTAACTTTTTGGAGGCGAAAACTTGGCGTAACAAGTTTATCTTTGTTTCTGGTTCCTATCGTATGTATATCACTATTTTTACTGTGACGCTGTACATTTTGCCGGACAAACAGAATATTATAATATACAAATTGTGAAGCAACTGTAATAATACCTGCATCTTTAAAAACATCTCGCAGAGAATCTCTAGCTCTTAGGGTATAAATATATCTCACGGCTCTTTTTTGAAGGATAAATATTGAATTTATATCGGAAGCACTGCCCCATAGCAACATTCCATAACATAAAATACTATGAAAATAGCTATAGTAGACTAGTCGGGCAGTTTCAACGTCCGTCAGTTGTCTTACTTTTTTTATTGCGAACGCGGCAGAGCTGAGTTTATCCGCAAGTGCTTCCAGATGAGTGTTCCACTGGAGTTTGGAATCTATAGTTAAACCTAAGAAAGTAGCTGATTCCGACACATTGAGGGTTTCTCCTTTAATTTCTAGACTAAGATCATGTTTTTTAACGTTTGGTAAAGCAAATTCAATACATTTAGTTTTTTTAGCATTTAACATTAGATTATTCGTATCAAACCAATAAAGAATATGCGATAATGCACTATTCACTTCGTCATAGTTTGTTTTATTTCTATCTACTTTAAATATTAAAGAGGTATCATCTGCGAAGAGTACAATATCACATACGTTCTTTGCATAAAAAGGCAGATCGTTAATATAAAGAAGAAATAAAAGGGGACCTAGAATAGATCCTTGTGGAACGCCCATCCTTAGAGGAGATCAAGATGATTTTACATTATTAATACTAACTTTCTATTAACAAATTCTACTATGTAGCGCTGGAGAGATTTATAAGTGGACCGACGATTATCCATAGAAACTTCTGGATCGAACCCTGTACATAGTTTGGCCAGTTCTAACTAATATACTTACTTACTTACTTACTTAACTTCACGCTTTATCCCTAGCGGGGTAGTCAGAGAGAACGGAGCGCCAAACGCTACGGTCTCTACATACCTCTTTCGCCTCGTCCACTGTCATCAACCTCTTCATACATGCCCTCCGGGGGATCCTCATGCTTTTTACGTGACCTTCCTCCAGTATCTTTGATACTGTGTTTTCGAAGGTCAACCGAGGTCTCCCCCTACCTCTCTTACCACTCACTTTTCCATCATAAATCTTTTTTGCCATTCTTTCCTCGCTCATTCGTTCGACGTGCCCAAACCAGCTGAGCACGTTCTTCTTCATTCTCACCGTGACATCCTCGCTGGTACCTGCCATTCTGTGTACCTCTTCATTGCGGATTCGATCAGCTAGGCTGACTCCGCATATCCTACGAAGAGATCGCATCTCCACAGCATTCATCTTTTTTCATTCTTCTTCTGTAATACCCACGTTTCGCTGCCGTATAACAGGGTCGGTACCAAAACTGCATTGTGTACGGCCAATCGCGCAGCTGTGCTGACGTTTCGCCGTCTCATCAATGCAGCCAAGGCTCCGTTAACCTTGTTACCGGCAGCAATACGCCTTTCCACATCCATCTCGTATCTTCCATCTCTACTGAACATACTTCCCAAATATACCACTTCATTCACCTGTTCTAATATCTTATCATTTACACTGATCTTGCATTCCGTCCTTTCTTCATCTCGTTCAAAAATCAGAACCTTTGTCTTATTCGCATTGAGGCTTAGACCATTATATTCACACTCTTCTTTCAGAGTGGTGACCAATGCCTGCAACTCGCACTCTGATGATGCAATAAGCACTGCATCATCTGCGTACAGCAGGCAATTCACATTCAGGTCACCTACTTTCACTCCTATATCATTTTGTTTCACTCCTTGGAGACAGCTATCCAAATACAAATTGAACAACCAAGCTGACATGGCGCAACCCTGTTTAACACCCGATCGGATGTCAAACCAGGGCGACATGCCAGCTCCTACTCGCACGCAGGCTGAGTGGTCTCTATAAAGAGACTTTACAGCCTGCAACAAGGGTCCACTCACATTGTACCGGGGTAGTATCTCCCATAATTTCGCTCTGACAACTCTATCAAACGCACGCTCTTTTCCAAGTCCACAAAAGCACAGAAAACTTTTTGGTTAACGGCCAAAAATTTTTCCGTGACCATGCGGAGGGAAAAGATCTGATCCATACACCCTCTTCCAGGTCTAAAGCCTCCTTGGGCCTCCCACAACAGCCTTTCAGATCTCTCTTGCATTCTTCTCACTAAAACTTTAGCATAAACTTTACTACCTAGGCTAATCAAACTGATAGCCCTATGGTTTGCGCAGTCTATCTGTGAACCTTTGCCTTTATACAAAGGCACGATGACCGCACCTCGCCAATCGTCTGGGACCTCCCCTGATTTCCAGCATAGATTGCACAAAAACCAGAACAAGTCCAAGACGCGTGGCCCACCATATTTGATCATCTCGGCAGTAACTCCATCTGCTCCCGCTGACTTACCACATTTCAAGACTTCGTATTGCACACTCAACTTCTTTTACACTGATTTCGCCATCAGCTACATCAAGACTCAACGTTTCGCTGCTACTTGAGACTGAGGCGTCATCACATTCATACATCTCCTTGTAAAATTCCGCCCATCGCTGCTAACTAATATATTTCTCAATAAACGTGACCGTATTAGTACAAAACTATTTTTATCAATCATCAAGGGTTTTAAAAATAAAAAAAAAGAAACAGAATATTACAGCTTTCTCCAATTTCACGCTGTATCTGAAATGCAGCAAGTTAGAAGGAACTTTTGTTGCTATATATATTAGATGTTAAGTGGCGTACATATACGCTTTGTCATGTTACCAGAGCTAGAAAATAAAAAGAATTCATTCCCTCAAACTGGAAATTGATCCCACAACCACTCACGTTTTCATTAATACACCACGATAATCTCGACCATAAAGATAAAACAATTAAAATTTATTTTAAATTACTGACATTATTTTATATACGCTTTTCATTCAAATTTATTCCATTAAATACAGGAAAAGTAATTTTCAATAATTAATAATATCGGAAACGACCTGATTATATTTCACTACCCCCTCGACTACAAAAGTGCTCTTCACTTAAGGTCGCGATGTCTAATGAAATTCTTGGCCGCGTAATTGATTCTATTATATCTCGTTAAATCGATCGTGTGTTTAAACAATGAAATATAGAAGAAAATGCTGTATAGAAGTATTCGATTTGATTTATAATAGTTTAATAATGCAAAAACTCAATTATTATACTCGTAACTCATATTTTTTTCATTTCACGCTGAATCCCGCATATCTGCAGCAGAGTAGGCAGTGTTAAGACACTCTGTTTCCTAATTTTTGAGACAATGGGTGTTAAGTGCCAGTCGCGGCGCAGACACACAAATGTGCGATTATATACGTGATAAGAAGTAGGTTCGATTCCCACTTGACAAAATAAAATAATTAATATTTTAATTTCCCAGCGTGACTCTGCTATTTCTTTTTGGCTACTAATACAGTTAAAATCTATTTCCATACGCCATTTCTATATAACACTCGTCAATGTATGAACATCAATAATATGTTTCACACAACATCAATTTGTGTACCCTTTTGTGTACGTACGTTCATTAGTTTCGGTTAAAAGTAATGAGTCGAATTAACTTTATTGATCTATTGTATAGAACTTTGGGTCAGTGGTTTAGATAAAAATAAAAAAGGTTAAATTTAGAGATCCTTATCTTTATCTTTATCTTAATTTGTAATTTTTAATTTTTTTTTTAAACGACGAAGCTATTGTGACGTATTTAAGCTACGTCAATAATAGTCGCGTCGGTGAGTTCCGCTAGTCAATACGTAATGTTACGAAAATCTGTCAGAAAGTGGGGAACGATTTTTTTAACATCACGGTTCTTCTGCTTTCCCTGTTATGCCGAAAAATCATGTCATAGATTTTATAGTATATAAAAAAAATATCACTGAAAGAAACTTTGTAAGGTAAACAAAGTATTCGCTTTCCAAACACATACTATATATTTATTTTTTAAAAACATAAACCAAGTATTTATCATTAAGCTGCAGAACCCTCTACATAACTCAACAGAATTTTAATTCAATCAAATGAATTAATTCCCACAGAAAACTAAGTTCAACGCGGGCGGTCAACAGATAACAATGATACACGTAGTTCATAGAGGAGATAGTTTTGGTTGTAATTTGACATGTGTAATATGTAGCTATGAGGATAGAGGTATAAAATTCGATGTCCATTAGAGGTAAAATTTTTAAATGTGGAAACCTTTTCTGGTTTGTATTTCAGATATAATATAAATACAACATGAATTATAATATCTAAAAGTTACATAAGAGTAAACATATGCATAATTTTTTTTTATTTATTTTTGTTTCATATAGCAGGCCTTGTCACTAAAATCCTGTGTTACAACATTATATTCTCCTTTATCCGTCCGAATTCAAGACACTTGAGTTGCAGAACTCAACATCGCATTTTGTTCAACCATAGTGGGAAAACGAAGCTAATTCTTACCACCATGTGAAAATCGAACCCTACGTGTTTACGCTCAGACGCTCGTCGTCGTCATCAACCTTTTCATACATGCCGGGGCGTCCTCATGCTAATGCTTCTTTCTTTATAGATGATTTATTTTTTCCCACACAAAGCGGAGTAGACAAAGGGAACCTCGAAACCTTGTTTTAAGACACTCCGTTCCCATTAAGACACTTCCATTCGACACTTTCCGCCGAATTCTAGAGGTATTGCGTGTTGAATGGCGCAACTCAAAGCCGCGCTTTGCCTCGTTACCAGTGCGATGAAAGAAAAATATTAAATATTTCATTTCCTCGAGTGGAAATCGAATCTGGCTGGACTGATTACGACTGACTTTTGTCTTTTACAAGATTCTATGAAGTATACTACGAGTAAAGCTATACGTATCATATGTAACTCAACTTAAAATATATAAAAAATCAGCTTTCACTGACAGTGGGGTCGGCAGATAGAATCAGGAGTTAAAATACTCCGTTCCTCATTTTGTAGCGAATTTTCTAGACATTGCGGTCTGAGTGGCGGTAACTCAGTGCCGCGTTCCGTCTATCAGACCAAAATTAAAATAATTACATAATAGAAATGAAAATTTTACTTTAAATATAATCATTTTCTAAGTAAAATTCGAACAAACAACCGTCGCGTATACAGTAATACGGTGAACCACTACCCTATTACGACGGCATTATATAGCATGTAGGTACATACACACCTTCTAGAGGCATCTCCAATCTCATACATTTTCAATATTCGAACTAAATAGATAAAGCAAAGTGAAGACATGAGCATTCCATATTAATCTCGAGTAAAAATAGTTTTCAAGTGAATCATATTTTGTGATACAAATGATCGAGTTGTTTTATTATGGATTTCGATAGGTTTGATATATTATATATATCAAACCTATCGAAGCCAGTCGTGGCGCAGAGGCACAAAGTGTGACTGTAAAACCGACTGGTTGTAGGTTCGATCCCCACTCGAGGAAATAAAATATCTACTGACATTTATATTTTCATTTCTTCGCTCTGGTGTCGAGGCAAAGCGCGGCGTTAAGTTGCAACACGCGATGCCTCCATAACTAGGCGGAAAGTGAGGAACGGTGTGTCTTAACACTAGGTTCCCTCTGCCTACCCTGCTGTGTGCGGGTACAAGTGTGAAGTT
The DNA here is from genome assembly GCA_917862395.2 of Heliconius sara. Taxonomy (NCBI): domain Eukaryota; kingdom Metazoa; phylum Arthropoda; class Insecta; order Lepidoptera; family Nymphalidae; genus Heliconius; species Heliconius sara. The sequence goes on along the minus strand of OU860789.1, from coordinate 1,128,812 downwards.
TATTTATTGATATATTATAGATTTTGGGGGTTGTGTAGCCATATGGTAAGATATGATACTCTTATGTATTCATAATATATGTCTGTCCGTTTGTATGTCACAACCACTTTATTACAAAACTGTTCCTGTGTTAGTTGTATTATTTTTAATTTTTACCCTGTATCCCACATATAGCAGTGTAGGTAGAGGGAGCCTTGTGTTAAACACTCCCACTCATTCCCCACGCACCGCCCACTTATAGAGAATTGTGTATTGAGTCGCGGAACTCAATGTCAAGATTTATCAAGTTATCGCAGCGATTATATGAAAAGCACTTATTCCCTTGGGAAAAGAATCCACAACCGTCGCGCTTATAGTCAAACTACGTACCGCTAAGCCACATCTGTTTTTATTACCTATAATATAATACAGAAGAAATATAAAAATAAAATGAACGAATCTGTAAAGCAGTTCAAGTAGGTGCTTAACAAACCCGTAACAGCTTTTAAATATTGAAAAACAATTAACATTGATCTCGTACAATATAAATATTTGTACGGACGTTTATTACAATGTAACTTTCTAATATTTGTGATAATAGTAACGTTTTAAACGAACATATTGAAATGAAGTTCGTTTGGTTATTACTTTTTGGGAAATCTTTTTATAAATTATATATGTTTTCTTATGCAAGTGAGTTTTTGTAATAAGATAGTTAATATTTGTTAGTTCATATACAATTTTGATCTGGGAACGGAGTTTCTTAATACTAAGTTCCCAGGTTCCCTTTGTACATTCTTTTATGTGATCGTAATACATCGTGAAACTAAAAAAATCTAACTTAGAGTAAGCTTTAGGTATACTTATACCTAAAGATAATATAATTTTATGCAAATAAAAGGTTTAGAAGGTATCGTGGCGCAGGGGCATAAGTGTGCGACTGTAACCACGACGATTGTAGATTCGATTCCCGTCGGGGAATGAAATATTTAATATTTTAGTTTTTTTGTGGAAAGTGGGGAACGGATTGTGTTAATGCAGAGTGTTAATGTCTAAGCCCTAGGTTTCCCAGATTCCCTCTGCCTATCCTGCTATATTCGGGATACAACGTGAAGCAAAAAAAAAGAAATATTATACTCATAATTTCCCATACACCCTCGAGAATAAAAAAATTCTCTAAGAATGAATGGCACTTAACTAATTTCTATAGGAAGAAATCGTTATTAATGAACTGGTACACAAAAGGTAAGCTAATCCTCACTAAGTCCATACTTCGATGTAAATTACCTCCTCTATATAAACCGGCGCATAAGAAATGCTTTTACAATATTAAAGCTATAAATTAAGTTGTAGTTACGTTTGTGAGATTTATTGGTATTTAAATTATTTCATGTTTTCTTTTGTAATTGTTTTGTTTATTTTTATCTTGGAATTTTTGGAGACAGTGTATGGCTGTTAACGCGATGGTTGTAGGTTCGAGTCCCACTTCATCCACTCACACACAGATTCTGCAGTACAAATCTATGAAAGTCTTGAAAGGGTGTTCGTTTATTACTACAATATTTTAATGAGCAAAGCTTAGTGTAAAACGCGTTTCCCTTTTAACTATAATAGTGGAATTTTATATATATTTTTAAACCATAACTCCATACTTAGAAACTAGGTCATTTGTACTAAACATTTCGTGTTACATGAAAAATCGCTTGGAGAGCGTGAAAACAATTTTAATTGCAAGGCCATGACATTGATGTTATTAGCACTAAATAAGGTTTAAGATTTAATATATATTTTTCATTTTATTCCTTTTTTTTAAGTAAAGAGTGGAATAGTTGTTGGGTCGACTCCCGCTCGATGGAATAATTTCCGCCACTCAACACGCAATGTCTCGGAGATTGGACGGGAAGTATAAAACGGAGTGTGGGTTCTCCACACCTCCACACTAGTGTGGGAAAAAAAGCTTGAAGTTACTACATTATATAGAGAAATAGCTTAAAGGAATACATGCGGGTGTGAATTGATGTGTAAGAAAAAGTGTGAAAATATAGTTGACTATGTATTGGAATTGAAATATTAAAATTGGAAATGAAATATAAATAATTTAATTTCTTCGCTCTGGTGTCAACACAAAGCGTGGCGTTGGCATCCGCCATCCACGCGCAATGTCTCCAGAATTCAACGGAAGATGAGGATCGGAGTGTCTTAACACTAGGCTCCCTCTGCCTACCCTGCTGCATGCGGGATACAGGTGAAGTTAAAAAAAATATAAGAATTATACAAAGAATATAAAGGTCGCTAATTCAGTGGCTGCACAGTAGCGCACTAATGACCGCGGCGCGTTTCACCTGTTTTGTAGAAGTGCAAGTTTTCAGGTCACACTGTTGTACATTACTCCCTAAACAAGTAAGCTTAAGCTCAAATGATGGCGTATAAAGCTCCAAATTAGGCTTTTTTTCTTATTTTAACTGTAAATTATATGTTAAGAGGTTTTAACACTACTTCAAGAGCTATTTTGTTTTTACTTTCACATTATATCCTGCATAGAGCAGGGTTAGTAGAGTCGGGATATTACGTTCTTCGGCGAAACTCAACATTACGTTTTGTCTTATCAACCAAGCGAAGAAATTACAATGATTAATTACCGTGAATGGGAATGGAACCCACAACTGTCGCGTTGCGATCACGATTTAATTGATTTAATTGATATTACCAGACCAAGGAAGTAAAAATATTAAATATTTCTTTTCTCCGGGTGGGAGTCGAATCCACAACTTGTCAGGTTTACAGTAGCACTCTTTTTCACCTGCACCTGGCTTCTTATTTATTAAATTGTTAAATATAGATTTAGGAATAATCCTTGACTAGATCAATAACAAACTGAAGCTTTGAAACTTATTTATAAGTAATTTACATAAAGTTTAACAGAAATCCAGGACTTTAATCCAAAAGCTGATAAGTGCTTAACAAAATTACTCTTAAAAGCTATTACCAATTAAATAAAATGAAATATTTTAGAAATTAACATTTCTTTTATAAAAAAGTCAATATCATATACCTTCCCTTGGGAGTGTAGAGGAACATTAAGAGATTTATTTTTAATTTTTTGATCGGAGAACAGGAAAAAAGGTTGTTTTAGGATTCCGCATCTCAAAAAGAAAAAAAAAAACGAAACCTTTATAGGATCACTTTGTTGTCCGACTATATAGATCAAAGGAGGTATCAAAATCGCGCCTGTCCAGTTTTTGGTTGACGAAGAAACGGGCTTCAACTAGCCATGGATAAAGGTATAATTGCACTTGATTTCTTATTTCAACCAAAATAAGCTTTTAGCACCTTTATTGCGTTAATATAGGTATGGAATTAACACCGCCTACCTTATACAATGGTGTGGGTTCCATTTTGATTATATTAAATAGAATCTATCGCTAAGTAATAAATAAAGCAATTAAAACAGTTATTTCTTACTTTTTGGATTTCTTTTCTCACCAAGACATTGCGATCTCTACCTTCCGGCCTAATTTATGAAGCAACTGTGTCTTACATACATATTTTAATATGTTACTTAGTTTTTTAAAACAGAACAAGACCAACTGACAAATAAAAACGGTTAAAGCATGACATCCCTACGGCATGTATGAACAGAAATCTCCTGCACCGATACGTGCTGCAACAATCGTGATGAAAATGAGCCCTTAAAAAATTAAATTTTTGCTATTTTCTTAGTTGTTCTCTTACCAAAGGGCCAGATTTACAAGATTTTCATAGTTAATGTGCTTTAATTTTTTTCTGTAATTCCGGTCGCGACTTCGTCGGCATGTACTCCATAATGATTTATTTATTTATTTATTTATTTATTTCTTAACATCACGGTGTATCCCATACACAACAGAGATAACCTAGCATCCCAAAAATTTAAGGTCTAAAATTGACTTGGCAATTTCTTACAACATGCATAAAAAAAAACCTAATAATGAAGTACAAGCTGGATGAATATAGTAAAAAAAATCGAGTAAAACTTAGAAGCCAAATTTTAGCTTGAATTTTATCAAGAATTCAAGAACGTCTCATAACTTAACATTTAACTTGGCTTTCATTTTACAATTAAAGTCTTTTATGAGATATTGTTGGTTTTTGCTGTGGTCACCCTTATGAGTAGCACACTATCTTTATCACAATAAGTTAAGTTACTGTACAAAGCTTATAATGACAGTGTAAATTATGTTCCAACTTCCTGCATTTCAGCGGAAGGCCCTCAAAACTGTTTCCCTATGGACTGCCAAGTTCTGTGAAGTCACATTAAAAATTAACGCGAGCTAATGTTACCTGATCTTGTCAAATATTCATTATAGTAGAAGTCTACGTTTCATCTTACTAGAATTGTGTATATTGTGTGCTTTCCTTTACACGCGTCCACACTTTATCTCGCATATAAAAAAAGGATGCATAAAAAAATCTAATGTTATAACTTTCTGTCTTTTAACCGCCAGAATTCGTAACATTTTTTTTGCTTTTTAGACCCGAGTATAGTAAAAAATAATTCTTTGCCTGAAGTGGAAATGGAACCCGCAACCATCGAACTCACAGTCCGTGCGTCTGTGTTGTGCGTCTTTTACGGCATTATGCTAATGGAAATAGTTTATATTATCTCTTAAACTAAAAAAAATTAGAGATCGTTCTTAATAGTAATAAAAATAAACTCACAATTACAGCGAATTGGATCACCGGACTATCTGTAAAAATTAAAAATGGCAAATTAAAACGTCCACTAAAAAATAAAATCATTTTACAACAACATGTAACAAGAATTTTGAATGCTTTGTCAACGCACTTTGTTAACAGAAAAGTTTTTCACGCTTTTTCACGATACACGGGGTATTCGGGAGAAGAGTCCAAAGGGAACCTGGGAACCAAGTGTTCAGACACTATGTTTCCATAAAAACATTTCTGTTACCCACTTTTCGCCGAATTCTGGAGACATTGCGTGTTGAGACTATGAAAGTTGAAACGAGCGCCAAGCATTACTCTCCTGAATATTTAGACTATCAAATACATCGAGTTTCAGAGATTAGCATATAGAAACAAACGAACAATCTTTTCGTTTGTATTATATTACCACAAATTGTTTATGTATTACTGTGTCTATCTAAATATCCTTTTAAGGATATCAAATAATCAGCGAAGCGTTGTGGTTGTGACAACAACGGAAGGTTGACATATTGTAAGCGACTGAATGAGAAATGAAGATATCAAAACTAGAGACAACAAAGTGAATTGAATGGTTTGAATTTAAATAAAATGTTAGCATGTAAAGTATTATTATTTACGTAGTATGTTAGTAATTTATAGTAGTAGTATGTTTATTGTATAAATAGATATTATTATTGGGGAAGTTGTGGGTTAAATTTTTACTCAGGGGAATGATATAATGAATATTTTTATTTGTTTGTTCGTCTTTAACACTAGAGTTAATAAATAAAAATATTCAGGGAACCTAGGCGCTCTCCGCCTACTCCGCTGTATGCGGGTAGGCGGTATACCTCTACCCTGCTATATACAGTAAAAAATTATTTTATACCGTGAACTAAATAAAAGAAATAAGGCAAGATAATTAATTATAAAGGAACGATACGCAATTAGGTCTGTGTGAATTCAATTTATACTACAAGAGCTATGTCAAACAAACGCGTAAAATAACAAAAAATGTAGGTACATATCTAATTAACGAATCCTAAAAATTTTGCTTTTTCTTTGTTTTCCTAATTAATTTTTTCGATGAACAGAAAATTATGTTTGTTCATTATTATTTTGTCTAACCTTGTGATTTAATTATTTTATGCTGTAGATGGTTCCATTCCTCATCAAGAAAATTAATTATTTTCATCACATGTAAAAAAATAAAGCGCGGCATCAAGTCTCGCCAATTAACACCTAATGTGTTGTAAATCGGGCAGAAAGTAGGCAACGGAGTATCCTAATAAAAGGTTCCCTCTATGGATACAGCGAAAAGAAAAATTACTTAACAAATTTCTACTTTACTGTACATTAATAGCATACTACATAATATTATTAAAAGGGGCATCGTAGCGCAGAGGCACAGTCGTGTGAAACGAGAGTTGTGGTATCGATTCCCACCAGGAGGAACGAATTATTAATATTTCCATGTCTTCTCTCTGGTAGCAAGGCAAATCATAGTATGAGTTCCACCACTCAACACGCTATGCCTCAAAAATTTGAGGGAAAGGAAATTTGAAAAATTGAGAAACGGAGTACACTAAAACGTGGTTCCCTCTGCCTAACCCTGTTTAATACGTGATACAACGTGAAGCTGAAAGAACAATATTTTAAAATAATTTATAACCAATAGAAAACTACTGTAAACAGTCATAACCGAGTCACGTAACATTGTCGTTCACTCTCATTTTTCCTTCGCCTCAAGCTGTCGACTGACCCTCACATTTGTTAGAAGGTATTTCTGACGTCGACTCATTTAGGGGTCCCTGTGGCCATTGTTTTGATATATTGTAATGTGACAGAAATATCGTAACTGAATGTAAAGTATTAAAAGTTTGGAATATGATACATAAAATTCATAGTTTTTTTGTAATTAAAAAACGCAACTGTGGGATCGATTCTCACTCGGAATATTTTTTTTTCATTGTCTCGTTCCGGTACATAATAAAGCGCGGCGTTGAGTTTCGCCACTCAATACGCACTGCATTGAATATTATTTATACTATATACATATATATATATATATATATATATATATATATATATATATATATATATATATATATATATATATATATATATATATATATATATATATATATATATATATATATATATATATATATAAATTTAGTAAAAAATATTCATATATCTTTTATATTTTTAAATAAAAAATCTCAACATATTTATATAGTGACCAATTACTCGTGACCGAATCGAATAAAAGTAAAAACTAGTAAAAAACCAACTAGCACACAAATCAGAATTCGTCATACATATCTCCGTCAACACAAATAAGCAAGGGATGTATTCAGTAGGAAATGACAAAAATCCCCTTGTTACAAAAGTGGGTCTTGCCTCGACCCGCTTAGAAGAAACGAGTCAAGCTGCCACTCTCGATGTGGGTTAAATCATCCGAGCTAAGTACCTAAGTTACTGACAGCTAAGCTAGATGTTTAACATATGTATGCATGTTTTGTTTTTTGCTTCACGCCGGAATTAATTACCTTAAAGACGAATTTCATACAAAATGCAGCAAAAACGTTGCATAAATGCTCGTATCTTTTAATTGCGTTGACTTAGAAACTTGTGCTACTGTTTTATTTGTTCTGCGCTTTAAAGGACTATAAGTCTAAATATTTGTTATTAATTTTAACTTGATACGATCAAGCGATCTAGAGATGGGGTATGGAACAAAATGTAAAAAAGGAGATGTTAAAACTAAGTGTTTTCTGCTATGCCCAAAAGAGTCAAAGATACACAAGAATCATTCGTCATTGCCTTCACCTTTAGTACATCAAATGTATTTTTACTTCTATTTTCATTATTTAAATAATAATTATGTGATTTGAAAACTTGAAAAAATAAAAAAATAATATATACAAGTAAGTATTTCTAAATCCTAAAAGCTAAGAAAAGCGTTAAACTTAACTATAGTTCTAATCTCTGATCCCGAAACGCACCCCCGAGGCCTGTGAAACGAAATTGGGTTGTCAACTAAGAATACGCTGATACCATTGTAAAGAAGTGTTCAAAAAGACGGTCAATTGACTCGTTATGTATATAGAAGTGCGAGGGTGTGATTTTAAATGGATGGGCTTCAAGTATTTTTTAGAAAAGTTTATACTCGTTTCGGTAACAGGACATGCAGCGTTATGTTCCGCCACTGAAAAATCAATGGCTAAAAAATTGGGCAGAAAGTTCCCTACTTTCTGGATCTTAACCTTAGGTTCCCTGTACTCTTATCTTACATTAAGATGCAGCGTGAACATTAAAACAATAAGATTAGATAGAAGAGAGAAATTTATACGTTTGCAGCTTCTAAATCTTCACGTTTTTTCCCTCGTACCAGTAAATAAGGTAGACAGTAAATATTGCTTTTTGAGTGGCAAAATAGAGAATGCTCCCAAGTTGGAATAGAACTAACAACCGCCGCGCTTACAATCCCGCGACTGTCCCGCGACAACTATTTAATAAATTTATTAAATTCCAAGTAAATTAATATACCTTTCACGTCTCCACAAAAATAATCAAAAGCTTTTACATTCTCGTAATTCGATAGTGTTAATTGTTGTCCGTTCGTTAGTCTTTGTATTCGTCATTCGATAAAGGATTCGGGTGATGAAATAAGGCTCATCTTTAATTAAATATTGTTAAAAGGTAATAGATTTTATTAGCTCCACACTGTATGCCGCACATAGAGAGATGCGGAGGGAATCTGGACTCTTATATTAAGATACTCCGTTCCCACTAAAACACTTCAGCTCTTCACTTTCCGCTTAAATCAGGAGGCCTTGAGTGTTGAGAGGTTAACGGAGAAATGAAAATATTTAAAATTTAATTACCCCGAGTGGAACTAGAACCCGAAGCCTGTCACGTTTACAGTCGCACGCCTCTACTTCTAATATGTTAGTACATACTAGTAGCTTAATACTAAAATTTAAGTTAACAGACAAAGGAAAATGATTTCAACACCATAATGCTCTCCCCTCACGTTTATTTCGCTTCAAAGACTTGTCTGAGAATGTTTCCTTATTGAAATATTTACAAATACCTGCTTTATTTGAATGTTTGTTGGTATTATTACCAATATTTGTATGTAAAAGTGATTCGTGTTAGAGAATGGAATGAAGGTATGGAAGGAGACTGAATATTTTTATTTTGACATATAATATAAGGGAAAGATGAAAAGGAGAAATGTTTTAAATTAAACATAGTTTATAGAATTATGCAACCATAGAGCTGTGTTACGTTTGTAAACGCAATGATTGTGGGTTCGATCTTAAATTAATAATTTTTATTTTTCATTTCCCCGCTGGAAAGACAAAGCGCGGTGATCAGTTTTTTTCGAACCCGTGGTGGAACTCAACACCGTGATTTGCCTTAATATCTGACCGGAACGAATTGTTTTACTACTAGATTCCTTCTATGAATCCTATTATATACGAGATACAGCATAAAACAAAAAAATATACAATATTCAATTTAATACGCAGTTATAAGGATTTAAGGCAGGCAAAAGTCTTACTTTATTCCAAATCAAATCACTTTTCTTTGTTTTAAATTTTATGCTATTGTTGAATTTATCCTATAAGATAAGTTATCTGTCTCATATAAACCTTCTTTCTGTATTGTTAGCCTATCTGTATTTGTGCGACTGTATTCGATATATAATGATGATGATATGAATGATTTTATATTTTTCTACTTGGGAACGGAGTGTTTTAACTAGGTTCACAGATTCTCTCTGTCTCTACCCTGCTACGTGCAGGACGAAGCGTGAAACTAAAAATATGTAGAAGACAGACAACGAGATCGTTATACAAACTTAGCTTCTTGAGTGGTGGAACGTGGACGGTTAGAGTAAAAAGACATTTATAAGTATAGATCATTCCCCAAAAAAGGATTAAACCACACACACAGCATTCGTAATTATAGTCAGGTAGCACTTTGCCGCTGAACCACGATCGTAGCCTAGCAAGATCGATATGCTATATAAGTCATTCTTGTCTGTCAACAACACTTCATTTTATATGTAATTTTATGCCTAAATTTCAAAGCTTTGCGCACCGATTGCCCGTAAACGTAACATATTATGATTTAAATGAATAAATGTAAATTATTCATTTAGAACAAAATACGCGTGTCTAAATTTAAGCACATGTCAAACTAAATCCCCCTTTGAAGTAAGTATATTTCATGGAACCCTACCAAAGTGGAGTAGACATTAATAAGGGCCAGATGCGGCGAACGGAGGTCGAATACTAATTATCAGAATAAATGAATTAATTTCTTAATAAGATTGGATAACGAAGTTCTTGTGCTGGAAGCCGTGGTAATTGTTTCTAAAAATTTATGGATATTATTATTATTATATTGAGGTCGTCGTAGCAAAACGTGCGATGGTTGAAGATACGATTCCCTCTCTGGGGAATGAAATATTTAATATTTTAATTTCTTCCTCATAATAACGAAGAAACGCGCGACGTTGAGTTCCGCCACGTATCTCAACACGTTATGCATCCAGAATTCGGCGAAAAATAGGGAACGGAAGTGTCTTAATAGGAACAGAGTATCTCAGCATTAGGGTCCCAAGTTCCCTCTGTCGACCCTGCTACATAGAGGATAAAACGTGGAGCTAAAAAAATGTATATTTTATATTTTTTACTAATTATTATTAATATTGAGGGATTATTAATATTGGTGAACAATGCTCGTTGAGTTCCAACAATTAACTTTCAATGTTTCGAATATCAACAGAGTGCTTTAACTCTAGGTATTTACAACCTGTATTTATAAACCGCTCTTAACTATAAGATTTATCTTAAGATGATATTTTAAAAATCTATAACGAATGATTATTTAAATTGAGAGGAAAAAGCTTACAGCTGTTAATGAGACTGGTAATATCTCGATAAATAATACAACAGGCAAAAAAAAATTAAAAACTAGTATAGCTATATTAATTTACTATTCATACCTATTTAAATAGCAGTAGAAAATCCTTCATTTAGGGTCAAACAAAATATTCGACGAGATAAATAACTCGGGCACCTCTGGGACAAAACACACACTGTATAACACTGCATACGAAATTGAGTCTTTTTTTCCATTGAAATAAGATCGACATGACAACGCAAAATTATATGTAATTTATTTTTTATTAATTCTAAAAGCATATAACTGAACGTAATGTGTTTTAGGAAATCAATCTTATTTTAAATGTGTAGAGTTCATTTTTCTAGGATGCTTTTGGAAAGCTATTCAGGTGTAGTAAACACGTGGGTCGCATTGAAATAGTGTAAACACTTAATTATGTCTCTTGTTAGAATATTCAACGAAACTGAAAATATATATATTTCATATTAGGTACCTCCGATTTCCATTTTTGGGTGTTTATTTTTTAGTCACTAGCTTTTACCAGCGGCTTCGGCCGCGTGGTCAAATTCCAGGTCCCCGAGGTAACTCTGACCATAGGTACAGAGGCTTCAACCAAACAGTGACTTCGTCTTTATAATATTAGTAAACAATTTAAATGTGTAGAGTTAGTCATAAAATATTCTCTATACTACTAAACCTATATAAGACGAAAAGCTGAAATTTATTGATTAATAATATAACTATGTTTTTGGTGAAATTATATAAAATATATTTGACAAAGAAATAGTTCTTAATCAAAATTATGACATTATACAGCTTCTAGCTGTCCCGCTTACAGCATAGTAGGCAGAAGGATCCTAGTGTTAAAACATTCCCTCCTTCAATTTTCGCCCTATTATTGCGTGTTGAGTGGCGGAACTTAACGCCGTGTTTAGCCTTGTTACCAGAGGGAGCAAATGAAAATAACTAATTCTCCCAAATAAGGATGGAATCCACAACCGTCGCGTTTTATATCAGATACTGTGCCAAGAGTCGATGTGTTACTAAAAATAAAAGAAGAAAATTTAAGCTCATTCGTCGGCCAAAAGGAATTACTAAAAATAATGCCTTAAAAACCCTTTTGCTAAAGGTACATTCTGTGATAAGCAGGAATGCTATTTTAATCCACATATCCTTGTTAAAGATAAGAAACGTCTTTTAAGCTTATCTGCACGATAAATAGAGACCACACAGAATTGTTTTAATGTAAATATTATACTCAACTCTTAATTGCTTAACTTTATTTTTAACATTCCGAGTTTAATTATATACATAGCGTAACTCTGTATCCCGCATATAGCCGGATTGGCAAAGGGAGCTTTTGTTAAGACACTCCATTCCTCCGTGATATTACTTGATCGATTGACATTGCGTATCGAGTGTCCAACAACATCCTATATTCCAATTTATAATTTTTATACAGAATAACAAAATATATTTTTTTACTGCCAACTATCGTCAAAGTCTTCATAATACTGAAGAACGATAGGATATTCATTCTCTCATAGAGAAAGGCTAAAACCTAGTAAAAATAGAACCTAGTGCTAAGACCCTCAGACCACAACTTATCACCCAATTATTAGACACTACGTGGTGGGATACAGCGTGAAGCTTATAATAAAAAAAATCGCTCTCCCCCTTCACTGTAGTGAAGGCTTTATACAGAGTAATGAATTGTGCGTCAGAAGCAGCCGCTCGGCGATCACGGAAATTAATTTCTTCTAACCGCTTTATATTGTTTTTCTTCAACGAAACGATTGTTTAACCCCTTCTATAGATATTATGTTTAAATATAAAACACCAAAGGTATTTTTTCGAACAATAACTAAGATTATTTGTTATTGCAAAGCGATTTTACTTTGATAGTGTGTTAAAAATTCTTTGAGTAGAATGGTATGTGGTACGTGTGATATGAAATATTTCTTACAAAAAGAACCCTAGTCTGCCTTCAAAATAAAGATGGCTTGTTGTGGGTTCGATCCCCACTCGAGGAGATGAAATATTTATTATATTTCTGTTTCTTCGTTCTGGTGTCGATGCTAAGCGCGGCGTTGAGCTCAGCCACTCAACACGCAATGCCTCCAGAAGTCGGCAGAAAGTGGAGAATGGAATGTCTTAACACTAGGTTCCCTCTGCCTACCCTGCTGTGTGTGGGATACAGCGTTAAGCTGATTTATTCATAATTCTACATATACTCGTATGTATATACGCACAGAGTCTGACTGTAAACGAGATGGTTTTGGGTACAATCCAAGCAACGAGACAATGCGCAGTGCTAAGTTCCACCAGTCAACTCGTAATCGCAATAAATTGGGCGGTGTATGGGGAACGAATTGTCTTAATACTACGTTCACTCTGCTTATTCTTTATATGGGAAAAACAGTGAGAAACTTAAATCTGTACATTGAGACCAGTCACAGGCACAAGTGTGTGAGTGTGTAAGCATGACAGATTGTGGGTTCTATTACCACTCGAGGAAATGCAATATTTATCTTCATTCCCATTCTGGTAACGAGGCAAAGCACGGCGTTGAGTTCCACTACTCAAAAAATAAAATCTACATAAAAAGCTTATATTACCAATGTATTGCTTCATCGAATTTTAACAGACCTTTTTAGGATCCCTTTTACATATTCAATTTGGAGTAATCGCCTGAGGTCCCATCTACCTAACATCTTCTTTGGAAATTCATAAGGGCGTTATAAACTACAACTTTGTCTCATAGTGAGATTATTGGTAAAAATAGTCGGTTTTTCTATGGATTAGGTTAGGTAGCGTCAGGAAAATATTTTTACACCAATATTTTTTTATGAACTTAGTAACGAACATTTTATGTTCAGTCCAATCTATAATTTTTTACCATAGGCGTCTGTACTTCTTTATGATCATTTAAAACAAATAAAAATATAAATCATTCAATCAATCATTTAGAAAAGTTTCTAAATTGAAAGTCTTTGGGTAGAATCCCAATAAAGACACATAGCAAGCAGGATGTCGTAAGACATGTCTTTATATTTAAACAAAGACAAATACTTTTCGATAAGTTGATTAATAAATACCACCGTGAATACATACTGTATAGACCTTCCTTCGTTCTACCATTATGTATAGATGTATAGATACCATAGTCGCATTAGATACGATTACTACAATATAATCTATACATATTTTAAATTTATAGAGTACTACTGTATGTAATTTTAATAAAATGGATGGGACGGGCTTTTTGGTTTGGTTTAAATTTAAAGTTATCATTATACTTGAATAACATCTCGAAAGGCATAATATATATTTCATAACAGAAGCAAGACAATGATAAAAATAATTTGGCTATAAACGTTAATAACTTTGAACTTGCGGAAAGGATTTGTTTGAATTGTTCTCGATGTGGCGAATAAAATAAACAGTAAAACGCGGCGTTGAGTTCCTACTACGTAATGCCATGAAAGTTGAGCTGAAAATGTGGAACAGAGCATCTTAGCTTTTGTTTCCTCCTGCATACTCTGATACGGCATGAAGCTAAAGTAAATGACAGACGTAAAAGTTAAGAACAAATAATTCCATACGTTATTCATGTTGTTTTATGCCAAACTTAAATCAAAAATTTCTTTATTAAATTGCAAAGTGCTGTACATTTCCATAAATACTATAACAACTTAAATAAAATTTCCTAGCTCAACTCAAAATCCAATTAACCTAAAACACACAAGAAAAAAAACATGATCTAATTTCACAAAAAAAATACAATCTTAGACGAAAGAACAAAGCGGGGTGAGATTTAAGCCTCTTATTTGCTATAATTGAATTCGAACGATAAATTTGACATAAGACCGTTGTCACTAGCAATAAGGCCAAAAAAATCTCATAAATTGGTATGCCCATTTTATTTTCTGTCGCTACCCTAAGGGCAAGGCAATCAGGGCACGGATATAAAGGGATGGTATATACATCGTCGTAAAACGTCCTGCACTCAGATTATACGAGATTTGTATCGAACGATGTTTCCCTTTTTATTAATATATTATATATATGTAAAGATTGGCTTTTTAGAGCTTTTCAACACGTTTGCGTTGATTTAGAATTAAGTTATTATAAGTGTTCATTGATGTGTAAATGTAAAATATATATATATATATATTGTTTGAAAAAGAGGTCAGTCGAGGCGCACGGGCACAAGAGTGTGACTGAACAGCAACAGCCTGTGAGTTCGATTCTCACTTGTCGCTCTAGAAAAACGGAAATGTCTTAATGGTAACGGAGTATCTTAACACTAAATTCCCAGATTCCCTCAGCCTCTTCCAATTTACACATATGTCTACTTAGATATATTCGACTTTATATTCGAATCTTTGACTAAACACAACTTGACCCAATAAAAAGTGTATACATATAAAATATAAGTGAATATCAAAAATATACACCAAAATTAAAACACTTTCACAAATTTTATATAAAAAATTGCTTGTATATACAAAAATAATTTCAAGTATAATTTAACAAAAGTCAGACAGCTACTTCTAAATTTTTAATAACTCATTAGATGTTAACTTGAATAACTTACGAACAAGACATTAAATTATACATAGCCAGCATTAAAAATCATAAAAGCTAAGTTTTAAACAAGATATTGAGCACGATATTCGGTATTCGCTGGCTCCAAGAGTATTCAGTAATAAAGTGGTTGAATAGAATCGATAAGTCAATTGAAAGGAAATTTTACCGAAGTTGTAAGAGGCTTTCTTCGTTCATTTCGCGATGGTGACTCCATGAGTGCCGTTATTAACGTCTCAATGCTCTAAGAATGTAATGAAATCTGTAAAGTATTAAACTTTTCATTTATAAATCGTGAATGCTTTATGTTGATTTTATTGTTTGTTATTGGAATCGAGTGATTTGTGTATTTAATTTGTTTTGATTGCTGATTAATAATTTTGAGGTTATTGTGTGTTGTGATTTAATTTATTGTGCATATAACACAAATATTACGAAATTCTTTTCTAATGTTTTGGTCGTTAGATTATTGATAGGTGCTACTCAAAAGAGGCTTGTTTCGGTTATTTCAGTAAAGGTACACTTAGTGAAGAACAGAGTGCTTTAATTTTTACATATCCTACTACAAGCGGGAGCCGAACGCAATCTGTCGTTTATCCGTCCGTCTGCCTGTCCGACTGTCACCAGGCTGTATCTCATGAATCGAGATAGTCAGACAGTTGAATTTTTCACCGATGATATATGTCTGTTACTGTTATAACAACAAATAAAATAAATATATAATAGATCTTCCATACAACATACGTGAATTGTGTCGTTAATATAAAAAAAAGATAATTGTACGGAATACGTTGTGCGCGAGTCTGAGACGCACATGTTTTAGAATAAAACATGTGCTAATCAGATTTTAAAATACATAAGTAATTGAACACTATGTTCTCTTTCTTAATTGTGTATTCTTTAGTACTTTATAGCGGTATAAGGAAATAATGATAGGATTTTTTCGTTCATTATAGAAAGCGAGTTAACAACAATCAACGGAGAAGCGTTATAGTAATTTATGGACTGTCCGGGCTCCTTTAGTGTGGTACAAATTTTAAGAGTGCGCGTAAAAATGAAAATATTCATATTTATACTTTTTTTGTAAAATATCCCAAAATATCTATGTGCTAGATAGTATATATAAATATACTTTGGTTTGAGACGGTAACAAATGTGAGATATTTATTAATAGTATAAATAGAATAATTTTAAGCGCTTCTAAAACAGCAGGCAATAATATTTATTCTTTATGATTTTTTTTACTTACATTATATAATAAATGCAGATTTATTTAAAAAATAAAAACACATAGAAAAACGCCACAAAGTTGTCACTTACACCCTACAGATATAATTTATAGTAAAGAGCCAGCGCGGTTGAAATACAAAAGCCAAACATTTAATATTAGTATATTTAACTTCACTATAACCGGAAAACGGCTCATTTTTCATCATTAAAGTTCTATTATTACCAAATATAGTTAAATAGTAATTGTAATAGATTATAAATATTTATTCATTTTCATCATCATTTACATCAGAAATGGAAGATTTAGTTTCCTTATATTATAGTTATGATTTATTCTTATGTTATATATTACTACCCACAATACAAAAATTAAATTACATGTTGGCTTATATCCTACTTCAATTTGTCTTCTTATTTTCAATCTCATGAAATTAAAAACATGAAAAGAGATAAAATTAAAAGAAAATTTAAAAATTAAAGTAATTAAATAGACTTAGACTAACAGTATAATAATTTAACAGAAACTATGCAATGAAATGTGTTTAGGCTGTAAAGCTTATCGTCTTTGCTTTCGAAAAAACAAAGGCAAGTGTGAATAATTGTCACAAAATGTAAATACAGTCACCTTCTGTCCCTAATAAACATCTTGTGTCCTGTTCGAATATTCAAAAATGGCAGATGATAGAAAGAGATAGAATATGACAGGTAGATTTAATTCTGAGTGGAACCTAACAAATAATTCTGTCGCGTCGGATATAAAAAGTATTTTTTTATTTAAAAACTATTTTTATATTGTTGCGTTGCCGTGGCATCGTTAAGAAATATTATTTAATAGTACTTACACTATGGTCATAAGTAAAAAAGAAGCTTTACGCTTTTTCCCGGTTATCGCGTGTTGAAAGATCTACCAGAGACCTATCAATAACTTGAATGGCAATCGTACCTACAAGTTTCCCGTTTACGGACTGACATATTATATACAAAATATTATTTATAGTGGGAAAAATATTATTTAAATTGAGTTATTCACTATTCAGTCAGCTTTTGTTTACAGTAAGCAGTGTTGGGATTATTAATCTAGTTTTTGAATATAAAAAAAATTAAAAAACGTTTGATATATGTATATACAAATAATGAACAAAACTAGTTAAAAGTACATAATAAAGAATATAATTTAATAAAAGCGAAACATAAATTTGTATCTTGTCTTAGATGCCTGGTGGTGACTTTGACCCTCACTCGAGGAGATAATGAAATTTGTTCGCTCAGGTGTCGAGGCAAAGCGCAGCGTTGAGTTTCGCCACTCAACACGCAATGCTTCCAGAAATCGGCGGTAAGTGTAGAGCGAAGTGTCTTAACATTGGGTTTCGTATGTCTACCCTGCTGCGTACGGGATATAACGTAAAACTAATTTAATTTTTACCTTGGCTTCTTTAAAATATACAATTTCCAAATAATTTGAACGCCTACAAAATTTATCACAAGGACGGCTCTAGTGGAAAATGTAGAAAATTTTAATCTAAAACACCAATTCGCTGACGATTCATCCCATCGAATCCAATATAGCGTTTGAGAAATCGCTCCACAATTGGACAAAGGCAGGTGACAAATAAGGAATTCCGCTATAAATCACAACGTCAAGAGAATGCTTGAAATCTTTAAGGTTTAGGTTTTGGGGTGTCTCGTGCTTAACTAGCATGTAGTGACAATATGCAAACAGGATAGCTGATTTATTTTGATCTGTAAGAGATTATGACGGTGATAAACAGCGCCTGATTGTAAAAGCGACTGTGGTGGGTTCAGTTCCTAATGGGGGAGTGAACTATTTCCGTTTCGTCGTTCTAGTGTTCAATACGAAATGTGGGCACTAAACGGGAAGCGTGGACGTGAAGCGAACGGGAATAATTATTATATTGTGTATAAGAAACATCAGCAGAATCTAAATGAGCGAGAAATTTTGTGTAAATAAAAATAGAAAAGTGATATTGAAAGTTTCCAGTGCTATTTTCCTTTATATACGTGTAATATATAAATCTTAAATCAGTTGTGAGACTTACCATAACCCTTACAGAAGCTAGGCCGACATAAACCTGATTACTGCTGAGCGAAATTACTTCCCGCGGGTCATTCACCGCGGTGCAAGTTAAAAGGGTCTGAGGTTGTTTCTTTGAAGTGACATTTTGTAATTAGGTCCATACATTAGGAACTTTAAAAATATTAAAGTTATATGAAATGTTACATGAGGCTGTAGCGGCGCAACATTCGGTTCAATTTACTGTCGAGAGAATTTAACATTTTCTTTTCTTTGCTCTGGTGAACAGCAGCAAAGCAAAGCAGCAAAGTGGGAGTTTCGTCAATTAACACGTAATTCTTCAAGAATTCAACTGAAAGTGGGGAACGAAAGTATTATGTGCAGGATGCAACATAAAACTATATTTTATTTACAAAGGCATTCTAAGCTGTAAGCCTGAACAAAAAGCTGAGTGTTCTGACTACAATTATGGATAAATTATTTACAGTAACAAATAAAACAGTTTTAAAGTATGCTATCATGTCGATTACGTTTACAAGTACACGACACGAAGTAAGACTATTGCAATAATTGACTATTCTGTAGAATAAAGGACGTTTACGGCATTTGAGCGATAAAAAATATTTAGATAATATATTCGTTTGGATTCTTGAATATCATATGCGACGATAATTCCAGTTCAAATTTTGAAAGTACATAAATAAATTTACAATTTTTTTCAAAAAATATTATTTCTTATGAAAAAAAATATATATTTTTAGAAAACGTATTAAAAATTGAAATCAAGCTACGTCGAAAATTTCACACGCTTGTTATAACTTATTTATGTTGTTAGCATCTCTGAAGGGAGATTTTTTACAAATTTCCACTGCTCAAAGATAATTACTTAGAGTAACTATTTGGCAAGAGAGATTGCTATTTATTAAATATTTTTGGAATGAAAAATACTATATACATTTTATTTTTAAGTGTAGAAGAACACTTTGAATACATTAAAAAGACCCATTTCTACCCAATCTACCCAAATAAAGTAATAAATAAAACAAATCGCTATCGCTTACACATTGTACCTCAAAACGCGAACGCTTTAACCAAATTGAATGTTATTACCGTGATTCCCGACACACCTTCACACTGATCGTTTCCTGTAATGTTCACTTAAAATGAAAACTGCTTACAATTGATCTAATGCACTCTGTTTAATTGCTACGAGTTTTTAGTGGAAGATAGGTTTTTTAGGTTAATGAGACCTAGGTAATAGTAAAATGTTTTGCAGTTTTTTTTATTTCGTTTCTCGATGTATCCCTCGCGTATAGCAGAGGAGGTTGAGGGAACCTTAGTTTATTTATATATTTTAGATAAAAACTACAGACAGGTAGTCAATCAAATTTTTCAACGTTTCCGTTTTCTAACTTAAATAATTCATAATTATCTCTTGAATAAATGAGGCTTCTGCGCCTGTGCCACGATGTCCTCAATTATACTATTTTAAAATATGTAATTTTATAAATGAATATTGTATATTATTTTATAATGTTTTATTTTGTTTGTCGTATATGATTGGGAGTTTGGGATATGGAAGATATAAACGAAGCGGTCATCTAGTGCTAAGACCTTTACTATTTTTGCCCACTTTTCAAGACGTGGTGGAGCTCAACGTCGCACCTTGCCTTGACACTAGATAGAAATGATAATATGAAATGTTTCATTTCCTCCAAATGGGAATCAAACCCTTAACCTGTCGCGTTTACAATGAAGTGCCCCTGTACTACAACTGCATTATCTCTAATTGTGAATGCGATGATTGTGGATTCAATTCCCGTTAGGTAAAGTAAATTCTTAAACTTTTATCGTGCTGGTGTATCAATATTAACCTATGGTATCCACAGTGTTATTTGTACCTTTTTTTTAACCTCACGCAAGGATATAACCAGGTAGACATGTTAACCTAACCGAACAACTTAATGTTGATATACTCTGTTCACTACTTTCTGTTCAATTTACGAGCTACCAGAAATGAAAATAGTTAATTCCCCCGAGTAGGAATAGAACCCACAACCGTTGTGAAAACGGACAGTATTTAGCATCATTAAAATAACTTTGTAACACCTCAAAAGAAATTTCAAATAAAATATTTGATTATACACATTCCAAAGATTCACACGAGTCAGATAGCGGCTTCCCAAACAAATGTATTCCAAAGACGCCCACCGTTTGACCGGCTCCGATTTAGTTAGCGATAAGATTAAGATTGTAAAACACATAACAAGTAAATATTTGTATATACGTACAGAGACACGAGAGAAATAACTTTATTTCTTATTTGATACAAGATATTAAAAAATTGGGGCGGTTTTGGCGCAGCAGCAGGGCTGTCACGGTTGTGGGTTTGATTTCCACTAGGGGAATTGTTTTTATTTCTACGCTCTGGTAACAAAATAAAGCTAAGCGTTAAGTCCCGCCATTTGTGCCTCGAAAACTGGACGAAAAATGAGAAATGGAGTATCTTAGCACAAATACTATTTACATAATGATACATCGTGAGAGTTAAGTAATTGTAAAAAAAAACTGTGACCCCTTGTACATATTTATTGTTGATCTAATCCTAATTAAACTTTTTTTTTAGTTTCATGCTGTATCCTACGCTTAACAGAGCAGATCAGAGGAAACCTGGGAACCTAGCATAAAGACATGTCCCTACCCCGCTGTCCCCCGAATTCTGTTCTGTTCTTGTTACCAGAGAGAAAAAGTAAAAGTATTAAACATTTCATTCCCCTGAGTAAAAGTCGAATCCACAACGTTAATACGCCACTACGCCACGCCTCTTCTTCTGATATTTTTAATTAGAAGTTACTCTTATGTAGCTATTAAAGTGCAGTGACTTTAAGTTCCACTTCTTGACGCACAAAAAGGTAGCGAACAACAGTGTCTTATCACTAGGTCTACAACATTCATTACTATTATATTTCCTATTTTTTATTATATTTCCAATAATCTTTTAAATACTGTGATTTCCACGATTACTCAAAATTAAAAAAAAATAATAATATGAAGATACATGGTTATTAAAAGTTACAAACGTAAATTAGTAATTAATTTAAAGATTTAAAATAAAAAACATAAAAGACCTTTCGAATGATTATTACATTATCATCATCATCATCAAATGTCATAGCTTCATATTATTATTGTAATATAGCTTAAACTTCCAGTACTGCACAATCCCAATCGCGTGCCAAGATAGCATCACCGCCTACGATACGCTAGCTCGTAAACTAATCAGTTCACACTAGATACTATGCGCTTTTGTTTACACATAGCCGTAAATCAAAATGCAAAGGCGTAATCTCTTTGTTTTTCTCCGCCATTGACAAATATATAAATCTATAAATAATATCCTCCTAAATGCGCAATAACAATAATTTATATATTTAATAAATATTTTGTATTTTTTTTGAGTACTGATTATATAAATGAATTATTTGTATGGTAACAAGCGCGGCGTTGAAGTCCGCACTTAATACGCAATGCCTCGAAAATGGGGCAAAGAGTAGAAAAGGGGTGTCTTAACACTAGGTTTCTCTCTGCATATCTTGCTATTTGTAGGATCGGAGGATCGAGGCGCAATTATTTTTTAATTTTTTAATTTAAGATATCATTGTTAAACCCTCAAGGACACAAGCTCAACGAATCCATCATAATATTCTCTGTAAAATTATAATAACAAAATTATATATAACAAAATTAACTTATAGCAATGACTACGAAAAATAATGTACTACTGTGTTCAACCAATTGTTATTTCTCAACAACCATAAATCCCCACAACCGAACCTCGAAGTGAAGGTCAACAACCGATTTGTAAGAAATAGAAAATTTATCCACGACCTTTGTAGTTTCCTTCAGGGACATTATTTGCGTAAATGTGATTAATCAAATGGAAACCCTTTGCGAATAAGCTTTGTTTCGGTCTTAGGGAAAAATGTACCGTAATATTTTCGTGTTAAGATTATAATCGCTTGGGTTGATATTTCATAAATAATGTCGCAGACGCATTTAGAAAAATAGGTCAGCTATACTAAGATTGAAATGAAAATAAGTTAGCGAAATGGTTATTTCTGGGGTAACAAGTTTGAATACTAGTAATACAGTTTCATTTTGGTTAGAATTACTGATATTTACATGAATACAAAATGAGTCAATTTAAAGCTGGCTACTTATTTAAAAAGCTTGCAAAGATTGATAATAAATGTAAACTTATAAATTTATCTCGGATTCCTGGACCATCCGCGCTAGACAACGAAGATCGACGCCCTTGAAGTATGGTACTGGAGGAGAATCCTTTTGTCGTAGACGGAGAACAGATATACCTATTCTTCAACAGTTTAAAATTAAAACCTGATTGTCCACAACGAGCTACCAAAGAATACTATCTTACTTTGCCCAGATAGCATAGACATTCCCGAAGAAAAAGCTAGAGGCCAACTACCTCCTAGTTGGTTGTGATATTGTAAAGGACATCATAGGTAAGTAGGTGACCGACGCTCTCCGGAAAGCTAAAGACAGAGTAGGCTGAAAGTAGATTATCAGGTCTGCCACGAAAGCATACCAGAATGAGCACCACCTTCAAATTTCTTTGAATTATACCTACCTGGTACGAAACTACATATTTTCCTATTGAATTTAAACCAGAGTTAGTAAAAAAATATATCTTTATATTAAAGTTACTAGGTATTTAATGGGAAAAAATAATTACTAAATGGTAATGAGTGCAAATTTAACTTAAAAGTAAAACATTTTTACCACATATGTCATATAATAGTATTATGGCATATGCCATTTTATCAGGACCAGGAATCGAAAGTAATTAAAACACAATCATACTAGTGAGGACCAGTTAAAGCCCTCGTAGTGCAGCAGCACAGCGTCCTCTATTGTGAGTTCGATTCACACTCGGAAAAATTAATTGTTTGCATTTAGTTACACCACTCAACACACAATATTTCCAAACTTGAGTGGAAAGTGGGAAGCGGAATGTAACACTAGCTTCCCTTCTATATAAAAGATTTAGTATGAAACTATAAAAAATACCCTCGGACGAAAACAGAGCCCACATCAATGCGTTTACAGTCAGACACTTCCACTGCACCCCGCCACTAAGAAACAACCAAACAAAGAAAGCCTTATTTTATAAATAAATAATCTTAATAGACAGACAAGACAGACAAACAAACAAATAAACCAGTCTTGTTTCAAAAAACTAAAAGATAATATTGATACACAGTATTGCGCCGGTCCCAGCCCGATAAATGAGTTACTGCGGCAACGTACAATCGGTTAAGCTGCAAAAATATTATATTTCTTTGATTTGTATCGAAATGATATTGGAACTACATATTTTCCTATTGGATTTAAGCAAGCCTTAGTAAAAATAATGTTTTCTTTATATTAAAACTATTTATTATTTTGTGCTGGTCAAAAAAATCTGTTATAGTAAATGGTAATGAGTGCAAATTTCACTCAAAGGCAAATGATATTTTCACCACATATGTCATATAATAACAGATATTGAGGCCATCGTGGCGTGCGCGACTGTAAATCCGACAGTTGTGGATTCGATTCCCACTCGGGCGAATGAAATATTTAATATTTTCATTTCTTCGCTCTGGTAACGAGGCAAAGCGTTGAGTTCCAACTCACAACAAGCAATACCACAAGTCGGCACAAACTGGGGAACGGAATTGTGTTTGTGGGGAATGGATGTCTTAAAATTAAGTGTTTTCCCTATCTGTCCTGCTGTAAGCGGAATACAGCGTTTTAATAGCTTTGAAATTAAAGCTAGATTATTACTGTTCAACATTTTTTATTTTCATTTACCCATTCAAGTAACATAGCGCGGCGTTCAGTTCCACCACTTTGTTGAGTAGCAATGTCGAAATTGCGTCAAAGGTGAGAAGTAGTTCATTGAAGTTAAATAAACTAACCATTATTATGGTAACAGTTGTTACTACATTTCACATTCACTTACAACGCGTGGATAGTTTTATAGAAACAAAATGTATGTAAATATAACTCTTTTATTATAAGTCATATATTGTTTATAATATTTGCTTTTCTGTACAGAATTTAAACGATAGAGGCTATGAATACTTATATTATTTTTAAGGTAAGAGTTCCGTCTATTTAAAGGTAGTTTAGTTTCCGTATATTATTTGACATTTTTATTCCAAAGCTCTGGTAACAAGGTAAGCGCGGCGTTAAGTTTCGCCACTTAACACTCAATGCCTCGTAAATTCGCCTGAAAGTGGGGAAAGGAGTTTCTTAAAACCCCTGCTTTATTTGGAAAAGTGAAGTTAAAATAAATGTTACACGCAGTAGTTTACTGACTACTATTCGTACCATAAGATACGAATTGGTGGGATTGAATTGGTGTAGGTATCTTATTTTTATTTTCCTAGTGAGGAAATCCTTTTATTAATCCATTTTACGCTGCCCAGGTGGGGCCTCGAACGAGCGGAGTGTGGTTCATGGACTAGCGGACGTAGGCCAATCCGGGCTTCAAGTGAACACTCAGTAGTCACTAAAACCTCACAGTGCCTGTGCTCGATAGACACTGGCCGGGGCAAGGAGCGCAAAGGGATTATTGGGTCCCCAAGGATTCGAATGGCTCTACGTTGTATGCGATCAAATGGTTCAAGCTGATACTGGGGTGCACCAGCCCAGAGATGAGAACAGTACTTCATATGAGGCCGAACCTGGGCCCTATATAGGGCCAAACGGTGTTTTGGCGTGAAGTACCGTCTCGCTCTGTTGATGACCCCCAGTTTCTTCGAGGCCAACTTGGATTTGGTTTCCAGATGATCACGATACTGGCAGTCACTAGAAACATTAAGGCCCAATATACTGATACTGGGCGCGGCTGTAAGGGGAGTGTTTTGAAAGACTGGTGATATGGGATAAATGGGATTTTTTTTGTGGTTAACGCGCAAATTTGTGTCCCCATGATCAGACATTGTCGAGGGATGCCTCAACAGAAGACACAAGCTTTTTTCGGCACTGTTCAGCGTTTTCCCGAGAAAGACTTGCTCGGCCGAAGTAAACAGCGTCCACCGTGCTATCATCTACATAGCAATGAATGCTAGAATCCTCTAACATGTCATTATTACTTTTTAATTACAATTACTTTTAAATTATTAAGCTCACGTTAAAATGTAAGTACACTACGGCATTTGTAGCAATTACATGAAAACAACTCAATTTTGATAGTTAAAAAAAAAGATTTATATTAAGCCTTATAATATAGCCCTACTAATAATTATATTATAAATGTGAAAGTTTGTGAGAATGGATGTTTGATACACTTTTACGCAAAAAGTAGTTTCTGAACGGATTTAGATGAAGCTTAACTGTAATATAGGTTACTCATCAGACTAATACATAGATAATAATAATTTGTTTAAAGATTTTGTATAATTTGGCTGTAGTATAACTGTAAGTTTAAGCGAGCCTTACGTGGGTCGCTAGGACATCCATTTATTATAAGAAAACTTTTATTATACCTAGACTAGGTAAGTCAGAAGCTACCGTTTAGATATAATTTACTTCGGTTTCGGTAAAGAGGTCACCTGAAGTCCTGAAACTAAAATACTATTCCAAAACATATTCTACATACCTACCTTCGAATTACTTTTGAATATGTTAGATAAGTTTAATGTATAACTTATGTAGACAATACGACTCAAAAGATCTATCTCAGACCTTGATATTTATATTTTTTATTGTAAGTAGCGCAGTAAGAATAAAAGACTCATTTTATTTTTATAAATATACCAAATATCTATTATTAATTTAGAATTACTAAATCCATGTCACATTTCTTTCTTACCTTGCAATATATTTCAGGAAACAATACCTTTACCCCGTAACGACCGGCCTCTAATATTTTTAAATATACAAAATTGTTTAAGAAGGAATTGAATCCAAACCATCGCGTCCACTGTCAAATATTTACCCACAACACTACAGTAGCATTAAATTAAAGTGTAATTGATTAATAAAATACATTCCCCACAAAATAAAAATGCACTTGGGTAAACATTAATTTGTAGAGCAAACGTGTGTGGCCATTGAGGCTCAAATGTACAGAAAAACAGTTCAAAATATATTGTCCATACAAAAGCAAAATGTAAAGAGAATATAAAAAGTACATTACTATTCATTTAATTTATAAAATAAATTCACTTAATTTGAATCATTTTGATGTCCACATTATATTGGAATGGTAAAAATAATGTCAATAGTTAAACATAGATCTAAAATATCGAAATAACATTAATAGCAATATATCGAATCAATGCTATTAAAATTAATTTTATCAAAAAAGATTATTGGGTCCCCAATGATTCGAATGGCTCTACGTTGTTGCGATCAAATGGTTCAAGCTGATACTGGGGTGCACCAGCCCAGAGATGAGAACAGTACTCCATATGAGGCCGAACATGGGCCCTATATAGGGCCAAACGGTGTTTTGGCGTGAAGTACCGTCTCGCTCTGTTGATGACCCCCAGTTTCTTCGAGGCCAACTTGGACTTGCTTTCCAGATGATCACGATACTGGCAGTCACTAGAAACATTAAGGCCCAATATACTGATACTGGGCGCGGCTGTAAGGGGAGTGTTTTGAAAGACTGGTGATATGATAAATGGGATTTTTTTTGTGGTTAACGCGCAAATTTGTGTCTTAAAGGGGTTAAACTGAACTAAGTTCCTTTCACCCCATGAGGAGACATTGTCGAGGGACGCCTCAACAGAAGACACAAGCTTTTTTCGGCACTGTTCAGCGTTTTCCCGAGAAAGACTTGCTCGGCCGAAGTAAACAGCGTCCACCGTGCTATCATCTACATAGCAATGAATGCTAGAATCCTCTAACATGTCATTATTACTTTTTAATTACAATTACTTTTAAATTATTAAGTTCACGTTAAAATGTAAGTACACTACGGCATTTGTAGCAATTACATGAAAACAACTCAATTTTGATAGTTAAAAAAAATGATTTATATTAAGCATTATCCTACTAATAATTATAGTATAAATGTGAAAGTTTGTGAGAATGGATGTTTGATACACTTTTACGCAAAAAGTAGTTTCTCAACGGATTTAGATGAAGCTTAACTGTAATATAGGTTATTCATCAGAATAATACATAGATAACAACAATTTGTTTAAAGATTTTATATAATTTGGCTGTAGTATAACTGTAAGTTTTAGCGAGCCATAGAGCCATACGTGGGTCGCTAGGACACCATTTATTATACGAAAACTTTTATTATACCTAGACTAGGTAAGTCAGAAGCTACCGTTTAAATATAATTTACTTCGGTTTCGGTAAATAGGTCACCTGAAGTCCTGAAACTAAAATACTATTCCAAAATATATTCTACATACCTACCTTCGAATTACTTTTGAATATGTTAGATAAGTTTAATGTATAACTTATGTAGACAATACGACTCAAAAGATCTATCTCAGACCTTGATATTTATATTTTTTATTGTAAGTAGCGCAGTAAGAATAAAAAGACTCATTTTATTTTTATAAATATACCAAATATCTATTATTAATTTAGAATTACTAAATCCATGTCACATTTCTTTCTTACCTTGCAATATATTTCAGGAAACAATACCTTTACCCCGTAACGACCGGCCTCTAATATTTTTAAATATACAAAATTGTTTAAGAAGGAATTGAATCCAAAACCATCGCGTCCACTGTCAAATATTTACCCACAACACTACAGTAGCATTAAAATTAAAGTGTAATTGATTAAATAAAATACATATCCCCACAAAATAAAAATTCACTTGGGTAAACATTAATTTGTAGAGCAAACGTGTGTGGCCGTTGAGGCTAAAATGTACAGAAAAACAGTTCAAAATATATTGTCCATACAAAAGCAAAATGTAAAGAGAATATAAAAAGTACATTACTATTCATTTAATTTATAAAATAAATTCACTTAATTTGAGTCATTTTGATGTCCACATTATATTGGAATGGTAAAAATAATGTCAATAGTTAAACATCGATCTAAAATATCGAAATAATATTAATAGCAATACATCGAACCAATGCTATTAAAATTAATTTTATCAAAAATGCTCTGAAAGCGCGGCGTTAAGTTTCGCCACTTAACACTCAATGCTTCGTAAATTCGCCTGAAAGTGGGGAAAGGAGTTTCTTAAAACCCCTGCTTTATGTGGAAAAATTGAAGGGAAAAATAAATATTACAAACAGTAGTAGTCTATTACCATAAGATACGAATTGGTGAGATTGAGATTGGTGTAGGTATCTTATTTTTATTTTCCTAGTGAGGAAATCCTTTTATTAATCCATTTTACGCTGCCCAGGTGGGGCCTCGAACGGGCGGAGTGTGGTTCATGGACTAGCGGACGTAGGACGACCTGGAAACACCGCCGCAGGTAGGCCATTCCAGTTCCATGGCGCGTGGAAGGAAATTCCTACGAACCCGCACAGTAGTGGATTGCCACGTATCCAGGTGGTGTGGATGATATCTTAGCTTATGGCGTACTGTGCGGTTAGAAAATTCGGCGGCAGGTAACAAGTTAAACAGTTTTTCAGAACACTCCCCATGATAAATGCGATAGAGAACACACAGTGAGGATACGTCTCTACGCAAAGCCAAGGTATCAAGCCCTTCACAGATTATTGGGTCCCCAATGATTCGAATGGCTCTACGTTGTATGCGATCAAATGGTTCAAGCTGATACTGGGGTGCACCAGCCCAGAGATGAGAACAGTACTCCATATGAGGCCGAACATGGGCCCTATATAGGGTCAAACGGTGTTTTGGCGTGAAGTACCGCCTCGCTCTGTTGATGACCCCCAGTTTCTTCGAGGCCAACTTGGACTTGCTTTCCAGATTATCACGATACTAGCAGTCACTCGAAACATTAAGGCCCAATATACTGATACTAGGCGCGGCTGTAAGGGGAGTGTTTTGAAAGACTGGTGATATGATAAATGGGATTTTTTTTGTGGTTAACGCGCAAATTTGTGTCTTAAAGGGTTAAACTGAACTAAGTTCCTTTCACCCCATGAGGAGACATTGTCGAGGGACGCCTCAACAGAAGACACAAGCTTTTTTCGGCACTGTTCAGCGTTTTCCCGAGAAAGACTTGCTCGGCCGAAGTAAACAGCGTCCACCGTGCTATCATCTACATAGCAATGAATGCTAGAATCCTCTAACATGTCATTATTACTTTTTAATTACAATTACTTTTAAATTATTAAGTTCACGTTAAAATGTAAGTACACTACGGCATTTGTAGCAATTACATGAAAACAACTCAATTTTGATAGTTAAAAAAAATGATTTATATTAAGCATTATCCTACTAATAATAATATTATAAATGTGAAAGTTTGTGAGAATGGTTGTTTGATACACTTTTACGCAAAAAGTAGTTTCTGAACGGATTTAGATGAAGCTTAACTGTAATATAGGTTATTCATCAGAATAATACATAGATAACAATAATTTGTTTAAAGATTTTATATAATTTGGCTGTAGTATAACTGTAAGTTTTAGCGAGCCATAGAGCCATACGTGGGTCGCTAGGACACCATTTATTATACGAAAACTTTTATTATACCTAGACTAGGTAAGTCAGAAGCTACCGTTTAAATATAATTTACTTCGGTTTCGGTAAATAGGTCACCTGAAGTCCTGAAACTAAAATACTATTCCAAAATATATTCTACATACCTACCTTCGAATTACTTTTGAATATGTTAGATAAGTTTAATGTATAACTTATGTAGACAATACGACTCAAAAGATCTATCTCAGACCTTGATATTTATATTTTTTATTGTAAGTAGCGCAGTAAGAATAAAAAGACTCATTTTATTTTTATAAATATACCAAATATCTATTATTAATTTAGAATTACTAAATCCATGTCACATTTCTTTCTTACCTTGCAATATATTTCAGGACACAATACCTTTACCCCGTAACGACCGGCCTCTAATATTTTTAAATATACAAAATTGTTTAAGAAGGAATTGAATCCAAAACCATCGCGTCCACTGTCAAATATTTACCCACAACACTACAGTAGCATTAAAATTAAAGTGTAATTGATTAAATAAAATACATATCCCCACAAAATAAAAATGCACTTGGGTAAACATTAATTTGTAGAGCAAACGTGTGTGGCCATTGAGGCTAAAATGTACAGAAAAACAGTTCAAAATATATTGTCCATACAAAAGCAAAATGTAAAGAGAATATAAAAAGTACATTACTATTCATTTAATTTATAAAATAAATTCACTTAATTTGAATCATTTTGATGTCCACATTATATTGAAATGGTAAAAATAATGTCAATAGTTAAACATAGATCTAAAATATCGAAATAACATTAATAGCAATATATCGAACCAATGCTAAGAGTAAAATTAATTTTATCAAAAAAAATATGCTGATACTTCTAATTTAAATACTGCTCTCGCTACATAAAATTTGATATCAGGTTCTGGTCCCTCATTGTAACAGGATTGAAAATTTAATAATTATGCTTAACTTTTCTAAACTTTCCAAGTTACTCACGCTTTACTTTACGCCGCTCCTTACCTGGAAAAAATAAACATATCAATATAAATAATAACAATATAAATAACATAAATCTACAAGTAAACGTCATCATGGCGCAATAGGACAATATTTACGACTTATTAATAGGGGAATATCAAAGTAGATACAGGCGGCGAGAGAAAAACAGAGTGTCTGGTCACTAGGTTTAATAAGCAAATTTGTAGATTTTAAAAAATACATACATATAATATACAAATAATAGTAATCGGGGAACTCGGGAATCGGGTAATGTTTACCCTTTACAGTTATCAAAATAATAATAGATATTTGATATATTTATCTTCACCCATCATTGAGAAAATATCTCAAGATGGTATGGAGGTACATTGTTCTATATACGTATTAATGATCATAAGCTAGTAATCTTTTTTTTTCAGCTTTCCGCCGTATCCTGCACATAGCAGGTAGGCAGAGGGAACCTGGCCAGTTAGCGTTAAGACATTGCGCCCTTATTAAGAAAATGATGTTCCTCACTTTCTGCCGAATTCTGAGAGTATTACACGTTGCATTGCAAAACACCACACTTTACCTCGACGCCAAAGTGAAGAAATGAAAATATTCAATATTTAATTTCCAAGAGTAGCAATCGATCCTACAACACGCACGCAGTTACAGTCGCACGCTTTTACTGCTGCGCCACGATGACTTGAACAGCAAATAAGTAAAAAAATAAATAGAAATTACCAAAAATTAAATGATCGGATATTCTCATTAGCGGTTAACGCTCAACACACCAAATCAAAATCCCTAAACGATTTATCTCCCGCAACAACTGGGGCGCGTTTGATTCATCAATGTATGCAAAATGCACTAATCATATTACGAAACATGCCCGTTACAGCCGGAAAGCGGACGTCAGTTAACACTAGATACTTCTAATTAAAGATATTTGTGGGAGCTCAAAATGCATACATACATGTATTATATTCTATTTTAATTATAAATATATACAAATTTTACGGTTAAGTAGTATAATTTGATAACTAACTCCAGTTTATTCAAACATTCTCAATTTTTTCTTTATTTTGGTCAATATCTTTAGTGCCATGCCGTGCCGTGATGCATGTGCAACAAAACCCCTACAGAGATGCTAACAACATAAATAAGTTGTATAACGTGTATAAGAACTTCCAGGTAACTTGATGAGAACGTATGTTTCACAGTGTTCAAGAGCCGCGGGTTCAAATCCTGCTACGTTTATATTCTTTTACGTTTCTAAAAAAGTGTTAAACTTTTATTTTGTTAAAGTTGGAAGCTAAAACTAAAGACAATTATTTATGAAATTTAACATAATCTTAACATAGTGTCATAGTTTCTCCAGTAGTAACTGGATATTTCTTATAAAGAAAATTGATTACAATATAGTATGAAATATACAATAGATCGATTGATATTAACCAATCAATCAATTGGTTGAGAATGAACTAACTTTGAAAGGACAAATGTCAAATACGCAGGTGAGTCTTCAATATGTGTTGAATTCAATACAAATATATAGACACTAAAGAAAGGAAAGTAATTGAAAACATGTAAAAATTAAATCATAGCGGGAGTCGGACCCACGGCTCTTGGAAAACGAGGAATTCATACCCGCTATGTTCAAACACTTATATATTTTAAAATGTTAACCTTAATGTGTGAATAGCGCTTTAAAAATTAAAAATAAATAAACGCCTTCATGATTAACTAAAACCATTACTTCAATTCAAATCCGTAAACTTCACAAAAATCTCGCTTGCCGCTCTATCACTTCTTGCTTTGTCTCTTTATTTTTTTGCTCTTCTCTAGATATTTCGATTATTTCAAACACAAAAACATTAAATCAGCAACACCTTCTAAAATCTACACGACAGGAGCCGCAGCCATAAAATAGTATTAGCACATGTAGCAATGTCCCTTTGTACTATTAATACGCTCGGTTTAGTTAATATTCGAGCCACTGGCGTGAAAATGGGCTGAAAACCGTTAAATAAGCTATTTTGGGTCAATTTGATTGTAACCAAATTCGGTTTAAATAGCAACGCGAAATTACCAGGACCGACCGAGCTTTAGTTAAGCACTAAGCTTTTATATTCTGGCTCAACATTTTCTGTGGTTTCCGTTTTAATTTTAACATGGTTTAACGCCGTTAGTACAATTTAGAAAAAGTTAGTATCAGCATCACTATATATCCAGCATGTTGCATGGTAGGCGGAGAAAATATGTTGTAAAGACACTGTGTTCTTAATTTTTCGCCCGAATTTAGTGAAGACATAAGAGAAAAAATACTTTAAGGATTAATCTGGTCTTATTGTTAATATAATACGGTTAATTTGTCAAGTTATAGATCCCTATGTGAATTTCATAGAAATAGCTATTTAGCCCTTCAACAAATTAAATTGAATTAATTTGCATATACGTGCTATATAGGAATGTTCAAAATGTACAAATTCAACCAATATTAAGTATCACTTAGTCTAATAGATACCTATGATGAAATTTCAATGGACAGACAGACAACACTCGATGAAGCAATGTATGAACATTCTGTATATATATATGTATGTATTAAGAGAGATTCTCGTCATGTCACAAATTCCAATGTGGGAATTACAATATGATACTATAATAGTATTGCTCTTGAGGCAATCGTGTACTAAGATAACGTCACACCGAATGTCTAGTAATCGTTCGCATTGTAAGAATATTTCATGTTTCTCATTCAGGTAGAAAATAGGAAACATTCAGGTAAGTAAGGCCTTACATAAGCTATACAAAACAATACGATATATACTCATATACATATAAAATAAAAGCGAAGAAGCAAGGAATACACAGGTATTTCAACAAAAAGAACTTCCTTACAAAGTATACAAGCAAGTAGCTTTTAAAACACGAAGAAATAATAAAAAATAAATAGGAAAAAAATACCTTCTTTTATAACGAGACGTTCGTTCTCAATGCTCTTTGAGTTCATTAAACGGTAGGTAAAAACAAAACGCTTCGAAGAACACTAACTAGTATCATTTGCTAGTGAAGTAAACAAAGTAACTTTAGAATGCGACTGTTCGACAAAATGCGATTTAACGAGATACTTTCTTATTTCTTTTTTCTATTATAATTTACTTTGCATAAATTTTTCTTTTACTTGCTTAACTTTTACTTTGATTCTATCAGGGTGTAGCTAGGAAGTATTTTGATATAGCTAGGAAGAATTTTAGTCACTTCTCCGTCTGTTATATCTATTTTCGTCTGGAACTACGAAGCGCCAAATGCTACGGAATAAGCTTTGTGCACCATCATTCCCCTCTTCAATATCCTCTTTAGGAAATCTTTTCTCTACACGACGTTTCTCCAGTATCATCGATACTGTGTTCTTAGACATCGACATCTCCTCCTACTTCTTCAACTTATTCTTCAGTGTAGTGACACTGAAGAATAAGTTGAAGAAGTAGACCTGTGACACCTGCCATCCTGTTTTTGTCTGTATTTATTGCGGCTTTATTCGACTAGTTAAACTGACTCCGTCAATCCTACGACTAGATGGCGTCCCTAAAATCATTCTTTCACTCTTCCCTAGTACGTGTGTATTTAAAAAACATATCATAAGTTATTTCGAGCGCAATTCGATAACAATCAAATATTTGTTGCAAAACGTTGAAAATTTCAACCAATATACCGTATTCTCTATTTTAGTGTAACACAATTTTTCTATTCATAGCTTGGTACGAAGCCAGTTTAGTATGTTTGAATGCAAATCAAAGTCTATCTGCTTTTATGTATATGCGATTTATGCAACGTTTGATCGAAAACTTTTATATAAATTTTTTAGTTCGGTGTATAAAATACTAATATAGTTAAAATTTAATAACTTGTACGTACGATTGGTCAGTCGTGGCGCAGGGGCACTAGCGTGAGACTGTAAATGTGATAAGTTCGATTCCCCCTCGACAAAATGAAATATTTAATATTTTCATATAATTTAATACCTCACTCGGCGACGTAGCGCCTCCTGAATTCGGCGGAAACTGAGAAGTATCTTAATGGGATGGTATCTTAATGGGAATGGACTATCTTAATACTAGGTTCCCAGGGTCACTCTGCTTACCTTGCTATGCGCGGGTACAACATGGGATGATAAAAAAAATGGTATGTAAATATTAAGAGTTAATTTCTATGCTTAAACGATCAAATCTCGAGAAATATTGGTACGAATTTAAAACGAAAATTTAAAAACTTACGTAGATATAGTTGAAACCAAGAAAATTTATATACATAATTAAGAATCGAATTTACACCGATCTTATCCAATCCACGTTCCACGCGCCACTACAGCCCTTATTTACATTATACAATATTATTTATTCACAATAATATTTGCAAGTAAAGTACCTCATTCAAACCGTCAAGTACTGCCCTTCCGTGTTTTGATTTATAATAAACCCTTCGCCTTTCGCGAGTAAATAGGTAAATTAGAGGCATAAATATAAGAAGCTCCGTTTATGTATTATATATTTTTTAAGATATAATGGACTGTAAATGCTATGGGTGTGAATTCAATACACAATCGCGGCGTGGTGTTTAGCCACTATAAGCGGAGTGTCTCGAATATTGGAGAAAAGTGGAGAAGGGAGTGTACTACATACACACTACGGGACATTACATTTTCACTTTCTACTCTGCTATGCATGAGGCAGCTTTTGAGGGTTCCGTAAAAAATGGTAAAACGGATCCAGTTTTATGCTACTTTCTGGTCCTTCGCCTCCAGTCTACCACCACCTGTAGTCTGGTCTACCACCAGGCTGTATCTCGTGAGCCATAGTAGTTAGACAGTTAAAATTTTCCACCGTCGAAGTTTTTATAGGTAATGGAATCGTTCCTGCGCGAAACCAAATAACAATTGGCTGGTTTTCTTTTTATTTATTTTTTGTTGCTCTAAAAATTAATTATGGCGGCAAATATTTATATTTTCAATCATTTAATACAGAAAACTTACGCTACTAACATGACAAAAATGCAATATACAGTAGAAAATAAATTAAATAATCGAAATAGGTTAACTCTGTTAGTTATAGATCTCTCGTAGGTATTGCTTACTCTAAATTTAGACTACAAGAATGTACATAAGTCAAGAAAGAACATAAAAGGTTTGTCGTACCAAAAAATCTTCGTTCAACTTAGCAAGAGCATTTTGTTCATTGATTTCTTTATTTAGCTTCATGCTGCATCCAATATCTAGCAAGGTAGAAAAAATCCAGTGTTAAGCAATTGCCATCAAAGTTTCAAGGAAACGAATATATATATATATGTATATATATATATATATATATGAGGTATATATATATATATATATATATATATATATATATATATATATATATATATATATATATATATATATATATATATATATGCAGTGACCACCGACTACTACAAACTGTTCGAGACCTCAGGCACCCAAAAACGTAAAATACTAAATATTCGTGATCAATCCGTGATCGTGATCAAATTTTGACATGGCTTTAATCTCTATATATAATAAGACAGTAAAAATATTGTATCTATACATTCAGTAATTTTGACTCAAATGGATAGAGGGACACCTGAAAAGAATAATAGAAAACAAAATATTTTTTTTTTAATCTTGTCTGTCTGTCTGTCTGTCTGCCTGTCGATATTTTTGTCCACATTTTTCTCTTCGCCAATTGCTTTGTTTTATTTTAACTCAACTTAACTACTAAAGTTTGGTTCACCAAAATCAGTTCATTAAAAAAAACGTTATTGTCATTTCAATGAACTCAAGGCATTAGTTTGCCTGCGAATGTTATATAGCAATCGCGCTGGTTAGATTCTTGGAAGAATGACATTCTAAACGTCTTGGTTATATGACTGTTGATAAAAACATATATTTTAGCTTCAAGCTGTATCCCGCACACAGCAGGGTAGGCAGAGGGAACCTTGTGTTAAGACACTCCGTTCCCCACCTTCTGCCAAATTCTGGAGGCATTTCGTGTTGAGACGCCGCGCTTAGCCTCGACACCAGAGCGAAGTAATGGAAATATAAATTTAAGTAAATACTTCATCTCCTCGAATGGGGATCGAACCCACAACCAGTCGGTTTTACAGTCACACTTCGTGCCGCTGCGACACGACTGGCCTTATATAGATGAATATATATTTGAAGCAATATTATACAATATATTTTATGCAATAAAGTAAACAAAACTGTACAATAAAGTAATCAAATTGAATTCTTAATGGAGATTACTTTCATAAATCATAACAGTTAAGTTTAAGTCGTAATTAATTCAACACAGAGATAAAGAACGATTTGATCTTCAATGAAATATCAAGTACATACATAGATCTTTTGGTTCGCTCGTTTGAAATAAGTCTATATAATAATGCCTAAAACATCCTATCTACGTGTACACTGTAATAACTACATATTTACCAATTGTATCTTTATCTAATAATATATGTAACTAATTGCACTAACTAATGTTTGTGAAATAAATGTAATATGCAATCATTACAGTTATTTCACAAACATTTAAGGCTGTTTCTGAAGCAGTAAATTAAATTATTCACTGAGGTCAGCACACTTAACAGAGTTTTAAAATTATGAGACTTACATAACATAGATAAAAAGAACGTAATGTTACAAAAATACATACATATAATAAATAATTAGCTTTATGTGTAGTTTATAAATATAAAATATCAACATTGTTCGTATTTTTTAATTCAAAACAATCAAAAATTCTTATAGAAATTACGATAATGTAGTAAAAAAAAAACATTAGAAGTCAATCAATTCTGTTTATTAAATCAATAATCATGTAGTTTCAGCGGGCGAAGCCGCGAGCGGGCTGCTGGTTTGTTTATAAATGGAGATCTACCAGTGGAGTCTTGGAAAGATATAAATATTTTCTTAATAGCTTTATACTGTATCCTGTACACAGGTATAGTAGGGCAGTCAGAACGTGATATTGAGTTATTTCTGTGTCTACTTTCCACCCGCATACGAGATATTGCACGTTGAGTCCAATTAATTTAAATTTAATTTAACACATTTCACATAACAATTAAAAGACTCTTCCTTCATAAAAACAGTTAATATGTCTCCAAATAGCACTCAATTTAGAATAAAATCGTAAAACAAAGGAGTATTCAAACTTGTACCATTAACTTCGGCGAATGTTTTATTCCCGCAAAGTTATATAATTATGTTCCTTTCAAAATTTGCAATTGTTTAGGTATGTATATTTTATGTATATTATTTTTTTATTTATATATATATATATTTATATACATGTAGAAGAGGATATGAAAAAGACCATAACAGCAATGGAATTGTATTGAGGCAGTTGCTTGTCGCCAACCGTTCTTATTGGAAGGAAACTCATGTGAAATTTTGTTATTGGATGATACATATCGCTTATTTCAATTACGTAGAATACTTAAGAAACACATAGACGATATGTGTTTTAACTTGTTTTTAAAACGTTTACCGCTTCCGATTTGTAACAACATAATAATTCTTCTCAGTCGATATTAAAACCCGTCACATCACAGTCTGCTACCAGACGGTGCCATGATAGCCTCAATCATTGTCAGATATAAAACATATATTTTATTTAATGCTTTATACTGTGGCTCTGCCCGCATAGTCAAATAAAAATAAGGGCATATATATATGACATATTCTAATTCCGAAAGTTCTTAAGATTAGCATGTTGAGAAACACAAACTCTTCGACTCTTTCGATTTATAATACTAGTATACATAGATGCGTCGCGATAACGCCATAGACATGTGTCTTGTTTCTTTACATTCAAAAGAAAGAGCCATTATTTGTGGAAATCTCCATTAAATCTGGCGAAGCTTCATAAGCATATTTCACAATGTAAAAGTTTACTAACGGCTACAAGGAAGTGATAAAGTGAGCTGGAATTCACATTAGAGCCAAGGTACTGGGCTAACGAACTTGACATATGTTAGACGAGCGTTTTAAGTTTTGTTTTTTAAGTACTATATCTATTAATATATTTTTGGACAACCAATTTCCTATTCCTCCCTATTTTTAAAAAGAAATTAAAAAGAACCGAGGCCGGTCGTGGCGCAGCGGCACAAAGTGTGACTGTAAAACCGACTGGTTGTGGGTTCGATCCCCACTCGAGGGGATGAAATATTTACTTAAATTTATATTTCCATTTCTTCGCTCTGGTGTCGAGGACAAGCGCGGCGTTGAGTTCTGCCACTTAACACGCAATGCCTCCAGAATTCGGCAGAAAGTGGGGAACGGAGTGTCTTTCACTAAGTTCCCTCTGCCTACCCTGCTGTGTGCGGGATACAGCGTGAAGCTGATTTTAAATTAAAAAGAAAAAAAAACGTTGACGTAACTCAACATCGATTCTATATCCTGACCGAAGAAACATTATGTATAAAATAAAAATGTATTATAAAATACTTTATGACTCGAACTTCATACTATTGTTTATTTTCCACTTTTGTTAGGTATTTCTAGAAATGAAAAGGTTTTTAATATGAGAGTCAATACAAAATCATGATATATTACATACTACTAAAGAAATACTACGAGCGTTTAAAGAAACGCTCGTCTATACACTTATTTTAACAAGACCACGTTATTTGTAAACGAGCGTAGTGTTCAAATGTTTACACTCGATAGAAAAAAATGTGATGTGAGATTTGTCTGTATGTTTATCCTCTGTATCAAGCATTTGCGTTTTATTTAGTGGTGGCACTTTCTTATTAGTTGGTTGAGTATAAAGTTTACTTTACTTTATTACATATACTTACAATATTGTGCTGAAGGTGAATTTTAAAAATACATATTTGTGGTTAACATTATATTGGAATAACTTATTTTGATATATAATGAAATTAAAATTGAAAAAAAAATATATTTTTTATTTATTTTAATTTTGGAGGCATTGCGTTGAGTGGCGGAGCTTTACGCCGCACTTTAGGTATAAAATGAATAAATCTATATGTAAGATGGATATAATTTATATTTCATTTTCCTGAAGGAAAAACTTAATCACAAACGTTGCGTTTACAGTCGCGAACTTCTGCCCCTGCGCCACGGTGCCTTCAATCAAACTATTTTATACAGGTTTGACAGAAAATAAATGTCTACAATAAATAGTGTTTCAAGTTTAACATTTATCATATAAAAATTACCTAAATTTACGTTTAAGTTTTAATATGATAATTTACATAAAAAATCTTTCTGTTGATAATCTTTTTTTTCTGTTCTGCATTATTTTTATGAAACATAATATATATATTTATTATTACAGGATGAAAATCTAGTGACAAGTCACTCCTTCACCTCCTGATTCTTGTTTACACTACTTAGTTACTAGCCAAACACAGTCACAAATCACAATGTCTAATTGAATTATGTAAAAAAATAATCTTATACAAAAATTACTAAAATGAGAAAGTATTTTGCACAAAATTCATGATTTATTTTCACTTATCGCTGTATTTCGCTTAGCGGGATAGGCAGAGGAACCTTTCACAGGATCCTAGTGCTTAAATACTTCATTTTCATTAAAATACTTTCACACTTTCCGCCAATTCTGCAGACATTTCTGTGTGAGTGGCGGAGCTCAGCTCAGCGCTTTGCCTCGCACCAGAGTGAGGAAATGAAAATATGAAATATTCCATTTTCTCGAATGGAAATCGAACCCACAACCTGTCACGTCGACAGTTGCACGCTTTTGTTAATTCAATGCGAAGCTTTCTAGTTTTATTTTTCATGGTTTATTGTATTTTACAAATCAAGCCTTTTGTATCTTGCACACAGCAGGGTAGGCAAAGGCAGTCTAGTATTAAGATACTCCGTTCCCCACTTTCCGCCTAATTCTCGAAGCATTGCGTGTTGAACTGCGGAACACAACGCCGCGCTTTGCCTCGACACCAGAGCGAAGAAATGAAAATACAAATAGAATAAATATTTCATGTCATCGGGGGTGGTCGAACCCACAACCAGTTGCGTTTACAGGCACACTTTAGGCCCCTGCGCCACGACTGACCTAAAAATAATATAGATTATTTTAATTTTCTCGACAACAGAACTGAAGTCGTATCAAATTTCATTGTAACCGTTTCAGCGTAACCGGACCCTAACAAGTGGATAAAAAAGATCTTGCAACATCTCACATCCACTAACACACATAGATACTAACACAGCAAGTTAATAACTGGGACGCCTACAAAAACGGAACTCAACGCTGTATTTTGTAAAATAAAAAAAATATAATGCGTAAAGTTAAAAAGATTTGTACATCTAGTACAAAACTAATGCATTTCACAAATCCAATCCGACCAAATAAAGTAGGTCGTTTACCCGTAATAAACTCATAAAATGTAACCAAGATTCTCTATTTGGCCAGCTTATCTGAAACTGCAGCGGGCCAAAGATTAACTTTATATTTACACTTTTAATTAAGAGAGAATGTTTGTTTGTTCGTTTCATTTTTATATACTAGATAATTTATGAGTTATTTTACTAGACTCAGCTTCACGCTGTATGCCGCACACAGCAGAATAGGCAGAGGGAACAGAGTATGCGGAGGGAGGACACCCCGTTCCCCACGGAAGGCATTGCGTGCTGAGTGGCGGAGCTCAATGCCGCGCTTTGTCTCGACACCAGAGCGAAAAATGGAAATATAAATTTAAATAAATATTGCATTTCCTAGAGTGGGGATGGAACCCACAACCAGTCGCGTTTACAGTCCCACTTTGTGCCCCTGCGCCACGACCGGCCTCAAAACTTACTAAAAAAATGTAATAATAACATTATGTTATTAAAATGTATCAATAGTCAAATGTTGTGTTACTTTTCGATAATGCAATTTACTGTGTCTGGAAGAACAGGTGGAAAGAGCCTTCCAAACTTCCCTTCTTTATTTTCATCTAAATAACATTGCGTACGCCAGCGACGTAATTTGATAAGAAAAACGATAAAATTCTTCGTTCGCAGGATAAATCATCGTTTGAAAGGAATTTCTTAAGACTAGGTTCCTAGGTTCCTTCTGCCTTCCCTGCTATGTGCGTGATAGATAACAGTTTGCATAAAATATAAATACATATATTTTATTTATTAGTTTCGCGTATAATATATCATTTTACATAAATGATTCATTTACCACATCTCCCACTTACTCTATGGAGAAGAGACGTAGCGTCGCCGTGTCAAATTAAACAAATCCCGGAGTTATGACAATATTTGAGCTAAGCTGCCGCTGAACTGTAGTCGGTACGTGACTTTACTTATTTATATGTTATATTATATTACATTTTTTTATTGTACTTAGCTTACGTAGTGACTGGTCACCTTGCTCTTTTTCAGTTAAGAATATTGATTATGAGGCCTTCGTGGTGCAGTGACACAGCGTCTGATAAACTGTAAACTGACTGTAAACAAAGCGCTACCTTGAGTTCCGCCACTTAACACGTTATTTAGAAAATTAAGCGGAAAGTGCGGAACGGAGTGTCTTATCACTAGAGGGTAACTCGCTCTGCCCTGTTATATATATGCAGTATTAAGCGTGAAGCTATTTACGAATCCAAAGATGAGAAACAAAAGAATGTTTTGACATTAAAATTTTCATTTATTCACAAGATTAATTGGTACGTAAAACTCATTTTCCTTCAAAACAATTATATCTTGTGGAACCTTCATTTCTTATGAAAGCACACTAATAACTTACAAAGGTAAACCCGAAATGTTTTATACCAGGCTTGTTAAAATTAACCGAAACCAGAACAAAATATACGGTTTTCTCTTGAATGTTTCTTTAAAAGAGTAGATTCTTGCTCAAGGCGAAGACAATAAATTGCGGTCCGATAAACGGCGCATATCTCGAAAACGTTTGAAAATATATATCCTTTTAAATTGCTGTATTCTTCGTGGAGTTGCCACCAAGTTTGGTCGATTGTTCTAAATTGTGAATTCATTAGTTTGCCTTATATTTGTATTGACTCAGTGAAAAATGTATTTTGATAATTGCACAGTCCAATCTAATTTGTAAGAAT
Source organism: Heliconius sara (assembly GCA_917862395.2). NCBI lineage: Eukaryota > Metazoa > Arthropoda > Insecta > Lepidoptera > Nymphalidae > Heliconius > Heliconius sara. Next base: position 1,085,633 of record OU860789.1, on the reverse strand, counting down.
GTTGTTCATATTAACATATGTCATCATGAAACTACATATTAACATATGTAGTAAGTGAGTAGAGTTGTCAAGTATATAAACAAAACATATGTAATTAGAATTCACACGCTTTATCCCATATATATATATATATATATATATATATATATATATATATATGATAGCAAAAATGAACCTAGTTAGGATACACTCAGTTTTTCACGCACCGTCCATATTTTGAGACATTGCTTTGAGTAATGGAACTCAACGCTGCAATTTATTATATTTTTATAAATAAATACCTTGTGTAAGTAAAAATAAAACTGGCACCATCGCATCAACCTACAAAAATCTCAACTAAACTATAATGACGTATAGCAATATAAATAACTTAAGCAGAATCAAATTAAGATTTGCATCTAAAATATATACCAATGATTTAAGATTTAATATTTGCATCCAAAATAAATACCAATCAGCGATAAATACATAATAAAAGTATAAAAAAAACTCCTCGCGTGACTTAACATTAATCACCCGAATCGTTGTAACATTAATTTCCGTCAGGTTCCAAAAGACATACCCAAGGAACTTCCACCACAAATCTTTTTGCTTAATCGCCGAACAAATTCAGAGTTTTCTTGCTCATAAAAAAAGGTATTATCATAAAGTTGTTGATACACTTGGCTTGTTCGTGGAGAAATTTTTGCAACTGATTTTATTTTCGTAGTCGTGGATTCTAATCCCCGCTCGGAGGAACGATTGTATTTTGATAATTAACAAAATTATCAGGTTTTGTGTTCTGTCTTTATCTAGTACCTAACATACCGAGTGGGTCAAATGGTATATTATTTATAATGAACTTTTACAATTTACTTAATTTTTTTATACTTATGTAATAAAGTTCAGTACATATTCCACCTCTTATATACACATATAGCCTTAGTTTTTTCAACTGATTGTAATTCAAAGTATAAGCTTAAAAATATTAGAAAGTTCACAACTATTCCCATAAATCCAAGCTCCGTTACAAAACACAAATATTGGGCAAACATTTCAAACGTCGCGTTTGAGGAGGATGTTTAAAAATTAAAAAAACGTCCCATACAACACTAACCGCTTAAGATAATAACCCACAGTCAACAAGTCAACAAGTGTTCGAGTTTACATGTTCTTTCTTATTTAAGACTTCGAAAATCGTAATTCTGTTGAGGTGCAGCGGCACAGCGTCTCATTGTAAACGAAACAGTTCTGACTTCGATTCTCATTCGAAAAATTAATATTTTATCGCTCGCTTTTGTAACAAGGTTCTTCTGCCTACCCTGTTACATACACAATTAAGTGAATTAGAAGAAAAACACCTAAACCAAAGTGCGGCGTTGAGATCTACCAATCAGATCGTAGTGACCTAATCAAATAATCTATTAACGTCCCAGTGATAATAACAATATTGCAAAGCAGCATATTACTAACCGATTTAAATTATACAAATACGTAAATGAAATTTGTCCAACTAAATAATATATCGAAAATCAAACAACATTAGATTCCTGTGTGCTAATTACATATTCAATTAACAAACAAACTCATTATAAATTTATAATAGTTAACCGTTAGTGCGTGAACACTGATCAAATATCTAAACATGTACTAAAATACTGATTTGTATAATTTACATTGTATAAATTAAGATTTGTATCGTAACCGCTTTAGTAGATAAGGTGCGGCGTTTAGTTCCGCTAGTGAACACGCAACGTATTCGATATATCGGACTGCAAAACGTAATGGATGATTGATAGTGTTCGATTCCCATTCACGGGAATAATTGTGTTGGTTTCTGCGCTTCGGTAGAACAAAATGTAGAGTTTAGTTCCGTCCCTTCAATGTCGTATCAGACTACTAACGGCGACTATTGCTCTGGGAAACAATATCCAACCAGTGAGACTGTAAAGACCAGTATGGCTTAACAGCATAATCTCAATTTCGAACGAAAATCTGGCACTCAATACTCAATTTCTTGAATCTCAATTTTTGACGTGTGGTAGAGTCACTTCGCGAGCAATGGCAACACGCATGGGCAGATCCCCCGGCATTTCAAACAGGTATGAAGAAGTGGCTTTATGCCACTGCGTTTCGCATCAGGTAATGCCGGGCTCCGGCGCCCAACGCCCCTGTAGCTCCTCTGGTGTTGCACGGGGTTGCACGTGGGCGGCGATAATGGTAAGTGATTACCATCAGGTGACCCGAACGCTCGTTTGCCGTGTCTTTTCCATAAAAAAAAAATTTGAATTCGGACTGAAAGTGGAGAATAGAGTATCATTAAACTATTTTCTCTTGGTCTATCCTGCTGTAAGTAATATAAAATGTGAAGCGTAATGTTCGTGCATAATGTAAATATAAGAACATAAAATTAAGACTTTTTGACTTTCTGGTTCAACGGCAGAATCAAACGCCGTGCGCATCTACATAAATATATTTTAGTAATTTATTTTATCATAAATTTTCCTATAAATGGGAACCGAACCCACAATCTTCCTCATACGATCAATCATTTTCTAACTGTGTCAAAATATAATGAGTGAGCTATTTCAATAAATACAAAAAACACTCTATAAATACATTTCCCATTCAAAACCGATTCTCTTATATAATACAAAACAAATATAAAATAAATTCCATAAATAAAACCCATTGTTGATAAGGGTTCCTAACAATTGTAATCTTTTGCGTAATTTTGACATATTGTCCTGGCACACTCTCGTTTATTATTATATATACTTTTTTCCCGCAAACAAAAGGATTTGTAAGGCGTGAAAAATTGTACGCCGGTTATTTTTCACTTTAACGCTTTGTCATAATTATGTGTGATTCAATCTAGTGTGATACAAATATGGGTGGGATTTAAAATCATTTTTTAAAGGCGGATGTAGCTTTTTTTCATGCAGCGTTAAACCTTAGGTAATTTTTGAAAATAAATAATTTTTGGATTTTGCTATGTATTAGGGCTTCCAATTCCGTGTTACAGGATTAAGGTTGCGGGATCCACGGGGAAGAATCGTGCATACTAGGTTATTAGGTTCCCTCTGTCTACCCTGCTACGTGCGGGATACGGGCGTAAATCTTAAAAAACCATCGATATTAAATGATATACATACATATAACATTGCGAAAGCGTAAAAATTCTTACATGATAACTTATGTTCTAACTCAGCCACCGTAACCAAAACAAATATTTAACCACGTTGTATAAACATTTAAAATTCTATTCTACCGTAAAATCTAACGTCACTATTGCAATTGTGAAATCGTAAAGGTCTGTTTATTTATTATATAAATATAAATTTTGAGTCAAAGATGACTTCTTGTTTTGGATGCGCCAGTTCGCACGATACGATGTGTGAAGTGGACAGTGAATATTAGTGTTATATTTAAGAGAAATTATTTCTTTTATATTTTTGTACTCTGGTAGACGAAGCACAGCGTTGAGTTCAGCCTCTGTTTAGAGGTAAGACATCAACGCCGTGTGTCACAATGGTCTTGAAATTTTTTCGGAGTGTGAAACAGGATATTTTCTTCTAACTTCCAACTTCGTCTAATACAGTATGTTCGCGTAAGAACTATCGTAGATTTAAGACCATCTCTGCTCGTTGGCGACTGATCATAATGTATAGGCTCAATGCAAAAAAAAATTTTCTTTAATATGGAGTCAGCTCTAACTAGGTTATCAAACCCAGTGGTAAAGCCTTCGGCTCTCCATTTCCTGTCGATTTTCGAAACATTGCTTGTTAGATGGAAAAATTCAACGCCGCATTTCCTTTAACTTGACCAGAAAAAACACAGTTTTTCCCCTAGTAAACATTAGACCCATAATCATCACCCAAAGACACATACTTCCATTACCACGATATTATCATTGTAATACAAAAGTGACATTACGAAATAAACAAGGAAAATTTCGTACGAAATACACCAGCTATACGAGTGTTATATATACATATTAAAAGTGTATAATTTCTATAATGACTGGCTGTCGCCGGCAACATTTACTTAGTAAACAGCATATTTATCTACTTCTCTATCTCTTTATACACTTTGCTAAGTTGACGAAAACACAGTAGTTTCCTTGTTTTTCTTTCAATCTGATATGTTACGATGGGAAACAATGTTTTATTTCTTATTAACACCGTTGAGGTACAGTTGAGACAGTTGAGACATTTTATAAATAATGATAGTGGGTTCAAGTCTCATTTTTGGAAATAATGAATTTATTTCTTTATTACACACAAGTCTGAATATTTGTATGGAAGTTCTAAAGTAAAAAGTTTTTTATTTAACCTCACTCTGTATCCAGCATATATCAGTTTAAATTTCCTACCAATCTTTCTTTTCTTTTTTTTTACTAGTAGAATAAATTTTGTATAGATTTTATTTAGGCCAACTTCATAAAATAAGTTTTTTGATTTTTACGATTTTAAATGAAAAAAAAATCCATAATAGTAGTCCGTGTCTCCCCGTGACCACGAACTACTGCAAAGTATTTGAAACATCACGTTTCCAGAAATGTATAATCCCAAATATACGCGATACATCCGGTTACAATAATGTATCATTTAAAACGGCTATATTTTTTGATTGCGTTGACTTCTAGACCTCAGTACATTATATTAATTTCAGTTTGATACGCCCATGCTTTCTTGAAAAAGAGCCTAGACATACAGATAAACAGACCACTAAAAAAAACATCATCTATTGTAAAACAAGGATTCCGTTTTTTCCTTTGGAAGTACGGAACATTAACCATATACAACATGTTGTTGGTTACACCGACTAAAGGTGCAATAGAAATGTTAAAAAACTACTGTAACTACTACTAATTAACTTCTCACGGTTTAAGTACTTTAATTAAATATAAACGGCCGCATGAAAAAGTGTAATTTAACAAAAAATTGGAACATGCAACCTACAAATTAACGACTGAAATTAATTTAAAATGAGTTCTCATTAAGGACACCGTTTCTAGGATACTTAGAGGATTTTCCTCGTCATATGAAATTTTGTTTAATTAATTAATGGCCACTACTGTGCTACATGATACAGAGGTAATAAATTATTTAATCACAATGATTCTGGATTCAATTTCTGATTTAATTTGTGTAAAGACTTTTTTAGTGTTCTTTAGCCGAATGGAAAAATCTGAATGCTAATAGATACATGTTTGTCTCTATTTATGTTTATCTGTCTATCAAATCGTCCTTAAGTTACAACCACTTCATTTCGAAATTATTGGGACGTACTATCCTAATTATTATTAGTGCTATACCCACAACTCTTGACTTAACAGCGTTCCTTGCTGGCTCCCGCAACCAAGGTTTACATCTGCCAGTCCATGAATCTCAAATAGCCCGCTCGAGCTCGGGCCGTATTTCCGTAGAAGGATTTCTTTATGGTTAAAAAAATACTACACTGTTGAAACTTATTAACTAGAAGTATTCTGTTACCCCTATAAGAGCTTTATATACAAATAAAAAATATACGCAATAGCTTTATTTCCTAGACACAGTGTCAGGCAGGCGAGGTGCGTATATTATTATTCAGGTTTTACTTTTTTATTACATTATAGACGAACCTGCAACTTCATGTGCGAATTTTAGGATATCCTCGCTTAGTGCTTCCCTACATTTTTTACCAAGTACTAGACGAAGAACACTGAATATACGTAGAACACTGAATTTTGACATGTAGGTCACATGTCTAAATCAAGTGGTCTACGCCGCGTAATGTCGTTTATTAGCCGTATTGGAAACGTTTTATATATTAGTTTTAAGGAATTTATTTTATAATATCATATTTTGCCATAAATTGTGGTCACCGTAATGCGTACAGTTGGTATATCGTACAGATTTGACAGACAAGGGATTTGCTAGAACCTATGACTGATGTCTTTTGTTTTAGTTATGAACTGAAACACAAGAGGAAAGCGTTTCTTATTAGTATTATTCCCGACTGCTAAGGAAGGTTTGTTTTTCGCGCGTATCTTGTAAGTATGTAATATTCTTTATTACCTTATATCTCCAGAACCGCTGAACGGATTTACATATTTGAGGTATCGTTAGATTTGTATTAACAGCCCAAAAACAATCATGGCGGCTTCGGGACGCCATTGGACTTAGTGGAAAAAATTTTTTTCGTTTAGAATACTACAATATGGATATCAAATTCAAGAGCTCAATACGACAATTTAAAAAAGGTACATCATGACTATCATTATCATAATGAATTCTAACAAAAAAGTAAAAAATAAAAATTTATATTATTTACAAATACTAATACTACACTAAAGAATCCGTTGTGAATAGGCGAATAGCATCTGGCTGCAATAGTATCTGGCTGCAAGACCGACAGTTGTGAGTAAGATCGATCTTGACATGATTCTATAAAAATATTTTTATTTTCCAGCTCTGATATCTTACGGTGTTGGGTTGAACCACTTGACACAGCATGTCTCAAGCTCAGTTGAAAAGTGAAGTGTAAATGAAGAAATAACTAGATTGTTACTGCTATACTGAATATCTCAAGAATTTGACAGAAAGTGAGGAACGGAAGTGGCCTAATGGAAACGGAGCGTTCACTAGTTTCATAAACTATCGCTGTTCACCTGCCACCTGTTATTTGTTAAATGCGGGAAAAGCGTTCAAAGAAAAAATTGAACAAATGTACATATACGAATTTTGACTTAATTTGATACGAATATATAAATTAGTTGTCAAAACGGTTTACAATTTTAGGTTATATAAACATAGCCATCTTTTCATATCTCAACATTAGACCTAAAACCATAAACAAAATTTTAGCTCATTTGGAAGATGCGAAGTGCGTCAGTCAGGTCAGTGGGTGAGTGTGCAAGATTTTACATACAATATACAAACAAACTTGAAATAGGTGGTACATACAGATTTACAAAAATATAAAATAATGAAAACAGTTTCTAACTTGAACCACAAGTAAGCTCTATAGAGGATTCAAGCGGAATTGCCTCGCGCCTGAGACGATAATGACGCGTATTACGAGACTCGACGCGTATCATGCGAACGCTCTCACTCACTCTTTAGTTCTTCTCCCTTGTACTGTCGTACTTTTTATATTTTTTTCTGCTCTTGTATTCGGATTTTTTGTTTTAGTTCTGTATCGAGACGTCTCTATGGTAAAATCTTTTTTTAGCTTCATGCAACATCCCTGATATAAAGTGGTAGGTAGATCCTATTGTTGAGATATTTGTTCCCCTCGCATCACCCAATCTTCGACATAGTGTATGTTTAATGGCATCATAGTGTCTACCTGCAATCGTGACAGTTGTGGTTTCGGCTCTTATTCAGGGGAGTGGATTATTTTAATTTCTTTACTTTGGTAGTTGTTGAGTAGTCAACTACTTAATAAGCAACATCTTATACGGAGGGCGGGAAGAATAGTAAGGAACGAAGTAACTTAACACTAGTAGTACCTTTCCTCTTCTGTATGCAGGATACTGCGTGAACTCTTTTTTTCACAAAGTGGTTTGTCACTACACTCTCATTACACAAAAAACACATCTTTGTAAAACAAAAATAAACAATAAACAATATCAAAAATATACATTAAAAAATAAAATAAAATAAAAATAGCCTTTATTCTCTGACCTAAGTTTCTTATATCTATTTACAGAAAATTTTATATATTTTATTTCATTACTATATTACTAAACCTATATAACTTATTTACTTAATATTTATTTTGCACATTATATGCAACCAGGTCAGGTTGTCTTGTGACATAGGCCTCCTCCAATTCTTTCCATTTATTGCGGCACTTTGCTAAACGTCTCCATCCATTTGGTAGGTCATCTTCCCATCTTCTGATTTGCCTTCCTCTTTGTCTTTTCCCATCAAATATACATTACAACAAAACAAAAGAAGGGAACCCCCGCCACACACTCAAACGTCATTCAAAGTAACGAGTCTAGTTCCTTTGAGCTTAGCGTTTCTAATTAAGCTATACTTGTCAGCTGTCTGTTGTCTTTATGCACTGTTATAATGAGAAAAGGGTATTTTATAGTAGTAATACATCAAATAACAATATGCTCTGACCGAGGAAAAGGAGAATATAGAACCAATTGCACTATTTCATGAAGTTTGAAAAAATGTAGAGATTCCTAGGAATATTATTAACATAGCTATAATATTTCAGGTGATATTATTTAATGTGTTTGTTGATATGAGAAGTTTAAGAACCGTTGTAAGTAATCAAATTGCATTTAAAAAAATAGCATATACAGTGTTAAAACACTCCATTCTCCACGCAACGCCCAGTTTTTGAAAAATTGCTTTTTCTACGAAAATATATTAAAATAATGGGCTTCTAAACTAACATTTAGGCTTATGCTTACCAACACTATTGAAGTAAACACAAATATTAATAAACATGAAGCCTCCCAAATATTAGCTCGAGGCGTCCGTGATTTCGATAATCGCGTATATTTTCCCGAGGACCAACCTGGAACGACCATTGGAATAGCTTGAATTACCAAAAAAATTATTGTTAATACTTAAAATTCATATATTTTTCGTATAGTCGTGGCGCGGGGGCACAAAGAGTGACTGTAAATGCCTGATCGTGGGTTTGACCCGTCTCGACGACGTGAAATATTTATTTCAATTTATATTTCTTTTTTTGGCTCTGGTGTCAAGACAAAGCGCGGCGTTGAGTTCCGCCACTCAATACGAAATGTCTACAGGATTCGGCGGAAAGTGGGCAACTGTGTGTCTTAACACTAGGCTCTGCCTACCCTGCTATGTGCGGGATTATTCGTAGACACAATGGTTGTAGATTTGATTATATTTCAAATAAATACATACGTATACATGAAAACGAAATAAAATAGTGCAAAATTTTATACTTGTACTGTACAGACAGTGGTACTAAAAAATGCTATTTATTAGCTTTTAATGGAACATGTGGAATTATAGCGTCTTATAACCAAAGTACTGTATACAAATGACAATTGTAAATGCAGCTTTACGCTTTTTTTTGCATAGCAGGCAAGGCAGAGGAAATCTAATGTTAAGATACCCCTCATTAACTCACAAATTTCGTGTTGATTAGCGGGACTCAACGCCGCACTAAGTCTCTCGGAGCGGGTAAATTAAAATAAATAACATAATCTCTCTCTTTAGTTCTCCTTATCTATATATGAACACCAATTTTGATTGATAAAATTTGCTATTATATACAATGATCCAAAATTAATATTATATATATTCTTATAAAAAAATATTGTACTATTAATATAAAATTTCTAATTTTGTTTTAAATTTCTAAATTACGCTATATAGCATTTAACTTCCACTAGCAAGCAAGGCTAATAAGATCGACCCTTGAATAATTTGAATAATTTGTAGGGGTTGTTATTGAGCAAAGTTGTGTCCTCTGGGTATCGAACCCGCATCCTCTATAAACGAATGTAGGGGCCTGTTATTATAGGACCTTTATCAATTATTAATATGATGTTGGACATCGTATTGATTTTCAAAGTTGGAATTACCTAAAATGTTTGGAAGATTATTGAACTTTTTATTGTAATAATCAATTATGCATTTTTTAGACTATTTCCCGTATAGGAGGGTAAGCAATGGGGACGTAGTGTAGAGACACTCCGACACTTTCTAACGTCATTTAAGTTAAGAGAGTCACTTAAATCTGAGAATTTCTGTTATTGGATCATCATTTTTATAACTCACTTGACTGAACCGACTAGATACTTTCTGCTAACCATATTAAATGTAATAATAATAATAATTTTTAACAAAATGATCCCATCCCATAATCAGAACTTAACCAACTACTCTTGATGTGTATCTCACACAAGTCTCACATCGTCCAATAAAAAAGAGTGTCCATTCTTTATGCTTACCCCATAAAATGTTGTGAGTTTAAAAAAAGAAAATGAAACAGTGTTATCATTATATAAAATGTTATTAATCATTCGCGTGAAAGATTCTAAAGATTTATATTCACAATTTTTTCAAAGTAAATTAAGAAACTTACTTGCTAAGTTCGTATAGCTTATCTCTCTTTTATAAGATAATTTTTAGGTCCACGAAAGTTATTTGACGCTGCCACGACGCTGTTGTCATTATTTTGACAACTGCCAACGATGATTGTGGGTTCAAATTCAAGTAGTTTTTTAATGATTGGTTTAAGTTATATAACAAGCAGTATATACGGTGGGAAGCTTTCAAAAAAATCTATAAATAGTGGGGATCTAACCCCATTGCGCCACGACGGCTTCACCAAAAAAGAGATATGTACCATAATATATTCTCACACCGCCTACACGCCAGAGGTCGTGAATGTAAACCAAGTTTACGATACAATTAAACTCATATATTTAAACGGTAACAAGATTTTTTACATCCTGCAGTAAAACTTCAAAGTAGTTGACACTTTATAGAATAAATAATTTTGTTTTTAGTGAATTTCGATTGTAAATTAATTGTTTCTTTTTACATTTTCACCCTTTATCACCCAATGACGAGGTAATGTTATAGAACTTATTATTATGTCATGACACTCCGTTCTTACCAGAGTGACTTAGCTTTACCTTCGCCGCATCCTCCATACACAATGATAAGCAAAACAGATGACGAGACCGAACTTTCGAGACATAGCGCGTGTAGAGTGGTGAAACCTAACGTCGCGCTTCGTCCACTAGAACAGGGAAGTGAATATTAAATTAATTAAGTCATTCTCACGAACGAGATTTGAACCCGCATCCGTCAAGTTTACAGTCGGATGCTGTTCCACTACGCCACAACGGTATTTACTTGTAAAGTTGAGTAATTATAATAAAAGTAACTAAATAGTTCCCCGAGCTCGAGACGTCGGCTTGTTTATCCTTAAGAGGATTCAGGTATAACAACTATGAAATGCTAATCTCTTTAGACGTAACTTAATATTTTAATCAGTCTAAGTGCAATTTCTAAGTCAAATTCACGTACAAAATATTTAATTTTGTTAAAATATTTAAAGCCTTCGTTGTGTAATTTCATCGAGACTTATGGGTTAAATTACATTAGAGTGACTGTGTTATTTATATTCCCTCGCGCTGAAAATGGGACAAAGCGCGGCGTTGAGTTCTACCACTGAACACGCAATGCTTCCAGAACTCGGCAGAAACTTTGGAACGGAACAGTCTTAAAACGTAATGTCTTTACACTAGGTTCCCAGGTGCCCTCCGCCTACCCTGCTATGTACGTAGTACGTCGTGAAGCTAAAACGGACCTTAGACAAGTGTTTCTAAACCAATTTTTCATTCACTATCAGACATGTCACTCGTATTGGTTGGTCAGTCAACGCCCACCTCAGTCAAAACATGATGGGTGTGCAATTGACATAGAGGAGCATATTAAGCAGTCGAGACTGTTGTCAATCTAACGTCAACAACAGTCGTTGCTGACAATCTTATCACGAGTCCCATATATGGTCTAATTCTTTGCATTTGGTTAAATTTTTTGCAGTTTATATCATCAAGAACATAAATGTAAATGTATGATAGTTATTGACTCCAAGTCAATTTAAGATACATTCAAAGACTCAAAGCAACCCATAATCGTTGCGTTTACACTCGACGATTATGGGTTTGATTCCCATTCGAAAAAATGAATTATTTTCATTTTTTCGCTCTGGAAACGAAACAAAACCCAGCGTTCAGTTTCACCACTCAACTGGCAATGTCTAGGTTCCCACTACCAATTCTGCTATATACATATCTCTTTTGGATTATAGGCACATTTCATATCTCTAAATAGGAATCAAACTTACAACTTTAACAAACGGTTAAACATTTATCAACTACACCACAATCGACTTAAATACGGATATTATAAAAATAATCATCTATAATGGATATTTCATAGAATTTTTATACAAGACTTAAATGGGCTACAGACTTAGACAAAGGCTATTCTTGGTAAGAAAAACGTGTTAAGTTACGGATATATTAACTTGAGCTAAATCGAGCCAAGGACAAGATAACTCGACAAGTAATTTTATATTATTTAAAGAACTCTAATTGTACATAAATGAAACTAGTTAACTAGATTAATCGCGTATATTTAGTATTATATATTATTAGAAAGCTCTCAAATCCATAGTAAATAGATATTCTTAGAATGATATTCCTAGATATAGATATTCACAGAATGATCTGCAAGGCTATAGAAATACAAAAACATTCAAATTTCAATAGAGAAGATAGCTGGAAGCTTTCTACCATCTGGAATCCACTCTATAAATAAAATCTTTGATGTCTCAAACCCACCATACTAGAGGGTAAGATATAGTCAGCTCATCTGCAGGAATCCAGAGCAGTGCTAGAGACAATTAAGAAATCGTTGGCGATAGTTTGATATAATAATTATGTCAATTGACAGACGGGCGTAGTGGGCCAGTGTCTGATAGTAAAGGTTGTGGGTTCGATTTGTACTTGGGATAGTTATTTCCGTTTTCGTTTTCTTGCCATTGTAAAAAGTCAAAAAGTAAAAAGCAGAGAACGGAGTATCTTGACATTAGATACCGTCGATGACATTAGTTATCTATACTAATATTATAAAGAGGTAAGATTTGTATTTTTGTATGTATGTATGTATGTATGTTTGTGTGTATGTTTGTAGAGTTTTCACACAAAAACTACCGGGCCGATTTAAATAATTTTTTCACTATTGGAAAGCTGCATCTTTACTGATCAGTATAGGCTATATTACATTTCCAAAAAAATAGAGATCCCTAATAGAAATGCAATAATGTAAACCAAGGTGTGAAGAAATTGATCTTAACAATTCTATCATCGCGTGCGCTGCGAAAACTATTGATGATAGAACAAAACAATGTTCTATAGTATTATAGAGCGCATCAATATCTATAAAAAAGTCCGCGATAGCATATGTCTAACTACTGTAGTTATGACAATATAATCATTTTTTTATATTTTATACGTTAACAAAAGTGCCGACAATAATCAAACCATATTATTCATACCTCTGCATCAATCCTTATCCCATTAAATGATATTTTATGAAAGATTATTTCAATACCTGTAAAATACTTTTTAAATTAATAAAATCGGACATCCCATTCAAAAGGTATAACGAATTTAAAAATATAAATCTAAAGAAAATCATGTAATAATAAAAAATGCGTAGTGTGTGCCGTGTGGCCTCGCGCACCGTGGCGAGTAATTCTGCGGGGGTGGGGGGGAGGTGTATCGATACCACTTAAATTATTAAGACAGTCCATTAGATTTTTTTTTTTTGGAAAGGACAAAGCAAACGAGCGTTTGGATCACCTGATGGTAAGTGACTACCGCCGCCCGCGGCCCCGTGCAACACCAGAGGAGTTACAGGTTCGTTGCCCGCCTTTAAGGTGGGTTGGACTCCGGAGCCCGGCATTACCTGATGCAAAACGCAGTGGCATAAAGCCACTACTTCACGCCGCTTTTTAATGCCGGGGATGGTAATGATCCAGTCGAGTCTGCCCAGTCGCCTCTTACGACACCACCAGCACTAGGATGATCCTATACTAGACCGGGATCCCACGGCAAAATTGTTTCAATTAAATAGACCCGATAAGGAAAATTCTTTTACAATGACACGATTAACGTGCAAAAAAATACCAAAAAAACCTTATATCGCGTACGCTGTGGAAATTATGGACAATAGAGCAAAGTGATGTACTGCAATTTTATAGAAGACATCAATATCTACAAAAAAGTATACGATACCATGTGTAACTGTTAGTTATGCCACAATAACTCATTTTCAAAGGAAAATGTGCAAACTAGAAAAGAGCCACCATCGTAGTACAGAGGGGCATCTAAAATATATATATATATATATATATATATATATATATATATATATATATTTTAGATGCCTATATGTATATGTATGTATATAATTAATAGTTTTAAACTTTGCATACAAAGTTATCCCGTAGGTAGTATATAATTTTTTTCAATTATTGTTACCAGCATAATGTATTGATACTAATGTGGTATCTATATTTTTATATATATATATATTTATATTTTTTCTCCCCTTAGTGTTTTTCAGGTGGAAAACATAGACATTTTTTTTATTTGATAAAATATTTTATTCACCATAAAAATGTTGGTAGTTTTTATAATTCTAATATAATTAGACAACTTTCTAAAATGACCTTTCCTTGCATGCGTTGTAATACCTATCAGGAGCTATTAAAGAAAACAACACATTCTCATTTTTATAAATATATTATATGTTATTACATTAAACTAGCGGTCGCGGAGCAACTTCGCCTGCTTATTAGCACTCTTAGGAGTGAATTCTAAAAAAACCACGAAACGTGTTCATTACAATATTTTTAACAGTCTGAATTTAAGTTTTTATAAAAATCGGTGGCGATTTAAAGATTTTTCCATATAAACTTTCAACCCAGTATTTGAACTCTTAGGGGATGAATTCTAAAAATCATGAAACACGTGCTCAATGAAATATTTTAAAGAGTCTGACTTTCAAATTTTATAAAAATCGGTGCTGTTTTAAAAAAAATTAATACAAACTTTCAAGTAATTCCCTGTATCGAAACAAGCAAATAATTCACAAATGTGGTGAAGCCGCGAGTTGGTTGCTATAGTTTATAAAAGTTTATATTGGGGTTAGATGGATAACGTGGGGATATCAATACATTTTAATCATTGGCACGTAGGTACGTTACATTCATTTACAGTAGATATATTTCTCAAGAGAACTTAATCAAAACTTTGTATATAAAAAAAATAGATGAAATAATCAAGTTAAGGAAGTGCCAAATATATTTTATGAATCAATCTTAATGTTATATTCAAAACAAATGAATACTTGAAACGTATTAATAAATTTAATTAAATTTATTAATACGTTTAATATAACGTTATAACGTTAAATATATTTACTTATTATAGTTAAGGAATAAAAAGTGTGAAGAGGAATGTGTGATTATCTATAGATTATATTATTCTACATAATATCATAAAAAACAAATTTAAACAGTACATATAAAGGTATCCTCCTGCAGTATAATTATTTTCAACCAACATTTTTGAACTTTTAATTTTGAACATTTTGAATATTTTCGCGCCATTATGACGAAAAATTTAGACAAAATATTCAAACGTTTTTTTTTATTTAAAAAAAAATTATTAGCTATAAGAATATTGGTAGTTTCTCAAAAGGTATAAGAATTTAAAAAATGCCTAAAATATGCTCTCTTCGCAAGTGTTGTAATAATAATAATAATTCTATTCACTAAAAAATCACTATAGATATTATATAGTCAATTATATAATGTTTTTATCAGTACCACTTTAAAAGAAACCATAGTTTTAACTTTAAAAGCCTAATACAATTAAAAAAATGGAAGGAAAATATTATTTTTATTAAGTTATTTTTTCATACAAAGTAAATTAGGTATTATCGTTGATATTAAAATAAAACGCTATTTGTCATTAAAGACGCAAACATACGAGTCGTAGGTATTGGCGGCAAAGTTCAAAATTGCTTAACCTTTAGTAATATTTTGTAGTAGTATGTGTTAACGTTATTGGTATCTGCATAGATGCGTAACTGCGTCACAGGAAATACAGGTTTGGATCCTACGTCTAAACTGCTGAGGTATCTTGATTAATTTCTTTAGGTATGGGTTTACTAAACTATTATATTTTTAATTATTATTATATATTAATAGTTTATCCTATATACTCCCCTTAAAGGGTGCGCTGACGCTTCCATTCTGTATGAATATTAAAGACCGCCGCGGCGTAGGGGCACAAAATTGTGCCAGTAACGTGACGTTATGGGTTCGATTCCCACTTGGAGGATTGAATTGAAATTTAATCATATTTTCATTTCACGTCAGTCATATATCATACGCAGTATCTCAACACTTAAGTTTCCTCTACCGCTAGATACAGCGTGAATGTGGTTTTAATTTTGTGTGAACCGATGAAAATAAAACTAATACTAAATGTTTAAAGGAAGTTAGCCAAATTACAAAACTGCACTTAAATCGGTTAAGTCCTTTCTGAGATTATCGTGAACGCACAGATAAACAAACAAACTGATCAAGTTCTATTAAATTTTTAAATGTCCATAATAATATTTTTTCTAATATATCTTCCATGTACAGACACCGATGAGTTAGGATTTTATTGTAAGTATCGATATAACTATAACTATATAGTTATAACTACAATTTAGGTCCTAAAGACTCCATAAGGCAAAAGTTTAAAGAAATTAATATATTGACAGTTGCATCTCTCTTATGGGAGGTACGAAAATGCCACCTAAGGTTTTAATAATTTTCACATTAGAAATCTCAAGTTCATTGCAAGCATACATTATAGGTATATTGAAACATGAATATAATTTTAGTGTATTAAGTAAATCATTCTGTGGTTAAAGCGTGCGAAGCCGCGAGCGGGTCGCTAGTCTTTCTATAAAAAAGTTAAGCTATAAAAAAATGAAATTTTCAAAACTGTGTGGGCTAGGACCTCCTGCTAGTACCTTTCATTACATACCATTACTTTCGGAACTTACGATCAATATAATGTATGTTTAATATGATATTAGGTATCACAGCAGGTATTCTATTTGAACAAACGTAATTTAACATTTAACAAAAACATAAAAGTTTCAATAGAAAGCTAAGAGCTTTCGTCGTTCATCGTTTCATCGTTTTTTTAACCGACTTCTGTAAGAAAAGGAGGTTATCAATTCGACTATATTTTTTTATGTTTGAACCTTTTTTTCCCTTAGAACTTTTGATTGAGAGAACCAATTTCGGTGATTTTTTTTATCTGTAAATAGTGCTTCCTGTGTGGTCCCTTTTTTAAATTCATTTCTGATAATGGTATCTATGAGTAAATCATGATGTACGCGACAAATGCATGAATAACTCAACATCACGCCAACCGATTCAGATGATTCTTTTTTATTGGAAAGGATACACTTCAAGGATAATTTGCTTAAGATCTGATTGTGACATCCGGTTGAAATTAAAAAAATTGGCTTTTTTTTGATAAAAAACGTAATTTTACTGTAATAGTTACAACAAAACACATTGTTAAAAGTGTCAGAAGTGATAAGGCAACCTTACTACAAAACCGAACTACTAAGCCTGTTTATTTTACTTGGCACTAATTTCAGTAAAAAATATTTACTTTAAAGTTGTTTAAAGAGAGGTTTTATTTGTCAAAAATTAATTTATTTTGTATGCAGTAATTGGTTATAGTATTTTAATATAATATCATTTTCAAAGTTATATTTCTAATCAAAATATATTTCCTAGCTTCACACTATATGGTGTAAGTAAAAGTAAGTAGACCGTGTAGTGTGAGTAGACCTGGGAACCTTGTATCAAGACACTCCATTTCTCATTAAGACATTTTTGTTCTCCACTTTCCGTCGTATTCTGAAGCATAGTAGTGTCGAAACACAATGCCGCTCTTAAAATCATCAGCAATAGTACATTTTACAAAAATCTATAGCCCTTTGGCATTGATACTTCATGTGCAGAGTGAAATTAGACACAGACAAGAAACGTGATGCCTGAAAACCTTGGAACTTCGCCATTGTAGACAAAAATAGTCGCCAATTTTCTAACTTCATGCCGACATTTCTTCAATAAAAAAACTCAAAAGCAATTGAACTGACCTGGAACCGAACCAACTATTGAAAGAGCGAAGCAAATAAGGAAAAGCACATTCATGCTCTATCCCGCACGTAACAGGTTAGGCAGAGAAAACCTAGTGTAAAAAAACTCCGTTCTCTACTTACCGAGAGAATTAAAATAAATAGTTAATATAAAATTGTTCGATATGTGTTTACAATCTTAAAACAAGATATTTAAAACTAAGAGCGCAATGATTATGTTGTTATATTGTATTTTAAAATTTTAAATTCCTCTATAAAGATAAAAGAAAAAAAGGGAAACAAAAAAACTACCTCAACAACAGCAGGCAGCGTGGAACTATCGAGATTTTTAATTAAAATCTTCAAGGCTGCAATTCGAAAATAGATGAAAATTAGCCTTCGCTTTGCAATATTCTGATAAATATTTTCCTATTAAAAATTACCTTATTGAGCTTTTTTAAAGATAATTTCTTAGCTTTTAAATTTACAATTTATAGTAAACTAGTACGAAACAATTATTAATTGAACATATTTATTTATAAATAAATTTCATGTTTTACATCTTTTTTTTTTGATCATAGTATTTCAAGATTTTTTCTATCTAGTCTAATTTATCTCATAATTTACTGCGTAGGGTTATTTTATCAAGCTGACGAAACAAATAGCAACGATTCTCTGATAATTATGATTTTTAACAAAGAAAACACGACTTCTTCAGTTTGACCCGAATCTTATAATCAGAACATAACCAAACTTTCATCAAACTACCCTCGATGTGTAGGGTACACATCCAATCCATTCCAATAAAAAAAATCATCGAATTCGGTTGGCGGGGATTATTTGTCCATTCGTCGCGCACATACTTAATGAAAATTTAAGACTTATGTAATTTTTTTATGAATACTATCGTGAGAAATGGACTAAATTAAATTTGGACTACACAGGAAACATTGGCTTCAAATAAAAAAAGGATCATCCAAATCGGCTCACCCAGTCAAAAGTTCTGAGGTAACAAACGTAAAAAAAATAAAATCGAATATATAACCTCCTTCCTATGGAAGTCGGACGAAAAAATGTAGTACTCATATCGTACGAATTCTACTTTTTCCACTATTTACGCTAGTGAAGACATTTCAAATTAAGACCGCCCTTGCGCTGCGTAACTTAACTCTGTTTTGGGTAACCAGACCCAAGAAAGACAACAAGAATCTAAATATTTTAGACACAAACACGTCCCCCAAATAGAACTTAAACCTATGGATTTCCATAGCCTTCAGTAAAGACTATCGCAACTACGATACGACAGCATCCAAACAAATCAATATTCATATTTAAAGTGTAACTAATCAATTGATACCAATTAATTAATTTGCTATATACGTATATAAAATATAATAAAATTGTCTTAATGATGGTCGTTAAATTAACATTTTTATAAGGTTTAAAGGGCAGATGGTTTCTAAGTTTTTGATCGTCAAGGCTTGTTTCGTTATAGTATACTATAACTGTATATCTGTAGTAAACATTTATAAAATTAATATGTGATGGATTTTAATATATCACGTAATTGAGGCCACATAAACACAACGATTGAGAGTTCCAGTCCATTAAAACTCAGTCCTCAACCTCTTCACCTATGTGAAACACCGCAGAATCGTTCATGCATACGTAGACGCATCAGTGACTACAGTATCGTTTTCATGGTTAGTAGAGGAGCAGAAGGAAGATGCGTGAGTAGTAATAAGCACTGGCACTCGTACATACGAACCACGGTTTCCTTCAGTTTATTACTGATTTGCATAAAAAGATTTGAGCCTTACTTATCTAAATTATTTGCATTTCCCTTTTTTGATAAGTTGGTCACTAGATCTCTTATTTTTAATCTCTCTCTTTTTTTTAATCTGTTTTTATTTAAGGACTTCTCTCTTTTATTATACTCTTTCTATTCTAAAAATGGATTTTCAGCATAATATAAGAATTTGGCTGTTGTCCAGAACTAAGTCGCTGAAGACATATGTACACTAAAATATACTATTAGATAAGATTAGAATTGTCCGAACACAAGCCATCTTCTGACAAGACTAAGCGGTACTTAACCTAAGACAAAATTTCTTATTACTAATAAAATCATAAAATAATTTATAATAAAAAAATAATACATTTTATATTTTTCAAGAGAAATATTTGAATCTCTTCGTACAAAATAAATACAATATGAACATATTATTATTTTATATTGCCCTTATTCGAAGATATGGAAAATTTTCGTGTATTATTGAATGCAAATTTACCTGAAACAAATACAATTCATTAAATTAAAGAAGTTAAAATGATAAACGAATAGAGTTGTTGTGTATTAAATTCCATATAAGGAAATTCATTGAAAGACGACAATATGAATAATTGAGTTCCTCCACTTAAAACACCTGTACACCAGGTAGAAAGTAGAGTTTCTTAATGCTCGAAATAATGCATGTTGAATAGTAAACACATATATACTTCAATCATTCCCCAGGTGAGGACTGAACTCATAACCATCACATTTACACTCAGCCTCAACTATAAACCCTAATAAATTTCTTTTTTTTAGCTTTATGCTATATTTTGCATACACTCTAGAGCATTGGTTCCCAACCAGTGGTCCGCAGAAGACTAAATATGGTCCGCGAACGTTTTTTTATTTTATGTCTGGGGATGGTGAGGGGTAGTTTCTGTTCGATTATCACAGTTAATTTTTATTATACCTACATGCACAGTGGTCCCTGCTACCTAGAACGATATAAAAGTGGTTCTTGATCAAGAAAATCTTGGGAACCCCTGCACTAGATGGTAGGCAGAGTGAACCTAGTATTAAGACCAGTGTTGTTACCAAGAGCGAAGATAAAAAATATTAATAAATAAATAAAAATATTAATAAAACGATGTAACCCACAACACCTGTAGTCAGTGTTGGTGTTATTTAACAAACCACCATACGTACCTATACATTTATCATATAAAGCATAAATACATAAAACATATATTGTTAAAAAACAAACTTTCCCACTATTTGGGTAAAAGAAAAATCGAATAGACAAAAAACCTATTTGGCTGTGATCCTTTCAATAAAGTTTATTGTTATCTGGCCGTTGACACATACATTCTTATAAGTATACCCGAAGTTGGGGTGTGATCGTAAAACACGCAATTTGTCAAAGGTGACATAAAATTTAATATAACTCGAAGCGATCTGGTGAGATAGTGAGGTTAGTTAGTTGGACATGAAGTGGATTTTAAGTTATATAAAAAGAGCTGTTTCTCGCCGTCGTTGTAATCAATAAACTCGGTATACACTATGCCTTAGCTTTATTTTTTAAAATATCAAACAATGCGGCGTTGAGTTCCGCCGCTCAATACTTCTGATTGCTTTAAAAATTCAGCAAAAAGTGTTCCCCACTATAATTAGTGTCTTAAGTATTTGTTTCTTTTGCCTATCCTGCTTTATTGCGGTGCATGAAAATATAGTGCGAAGCTATTAAAAAAATATAAAAAAACCAAATAATCTTAGGGACAAGGATATCGCCGCCCGCTGTGACATCCTATTAAATAACATTCGCCGATTGTATTTTAATCTTTCCCTTTGAAAAGATGATATACATAAAAGTATGTAAGTAAGTAAGACTCTCTGCCAGTCTCTGCCAGTAAATGGGACCGAGTAGTCCAAAGCCTCCAATAAAAACCGTATAGACTTATTTTAAGCAAACTAATCTAACAGTAATTATTTACCTGTTTTAACATTTTCTCATATCCATTTTACACTAAAAACAAGCTACAAATTTCAACATGGTGGCACGAATAAATAAAACATTACGAAACCACGGTTTCCACCTATACATCATAGGAAATACATACATTAAACATGATATGCTGATGTATTCATTAAATTTTAATATAAATTTGTGGCAAATTGATAGACGACGTCGCTAATCGACCAATAGTGAAGCTGTTAGAGTTTTATGACATCAGGGCAAGATGGTCAATAAAAATTATGAACATTCGTTTAGTTAACTGCTTGGAGGGTCGAAATGAGTGCTAAGTTTCGTAAGTGTCTGTATGTTTGTCCACAATTTTCTTGGAAGTTTGAGTCATATGGAGTAGATAATACTTTATTTTTATACAGGTTTATTCCAACTCCATATAGTATAGCTAGCACACAAGATCCATAAAGTGAGAAGAAGTATCTTAAAAAGCATTTACAACATTAGTCATGCAAAAGGGAAACTGAAAAAAGGAACGAAATAAAAATTGAAAGAGTGGAACGCCAAGGAAACCTTCTATCGATGGTAGACTTATAGAAGAAGATGAACTATTTCGCGCATTACAATAGGATAATCATTTTCATATTCACGATCTGATAATATTTTCTTCCACGATTCTGGAGAACAATGCTGGACAACTTAAAGTAACAAAAAGGAAAAGTAGATTTGACAATGAAAACCATGAAAGTGAAAGCTAACACTTTCTTTGCTTGTTCTAATAAGATTAATGTTGAGTTCTACCATTCGAGTGTAAAATAGAGTGTTGGTAGTAGGTTTTTTCAGGCTACTCTACAATACGGGAAAAAGTGTAAAATTAGTCAAAATGCGCCGTTCATTCCTAGCAGTCATCGCGTAAATCATAGTCAAATTTTGCTAAGAAGAGCCGGTCACAGACTCAGTTGCTATTTCCAATGTCAATGTCAAATTCAAAACCAAAATTACAATATAATTATTATATAGTGTTGTTGCTTCACACCTTTACCTTAGCGAAGCGAATGAGAAATGCATGAGAAAGTATCGAGTTTGTAAACTTTTTCAAAGACTTCGTACTTGTTACCAAATAACAAGACGGGAATCCCCATCACACTCCATCTGATTGATGTAAGTGAGTATATAAATAAATGCATCTAAATCTGACTTTTATATCAATTAAGAAACACATTAAACAGATATTTCATTCGGTTATTCAAACTTAAGCACCTGTATATAGAAGAAATTAGACTCTACGAACATAATCACAGGGCTGTAATTCAATTGAATGATAGAAAAATTCTTTATGCGAACTAAAGCGCATGTTTTGAGCAATTTATTAAATGAATTTGTCGTAGAAAGTATAATATTTACGGGTTTAAGGGCAAAGGAGATTGAAAATTTTAATGTTATAGGTTTTATACGTAAATTATACAGAGTGTTGGTGTTTTTTGTTTAAGATTATTTATGTGTATATTAAGTAAGAGAGTTACCGTTGAGGAACAGTTGCGGTATTAATGAAAGCATTATGGTTATGGATTCCATTTTCAGTATGTGACTTTTTTGGTCACATAATGTAAAATGAAACCATAATCACGCACAAGCATATTACTGCAAACGCGACGGTTGTGGGTTCGATTCCGACTTGGAGGAATAAGTTATTATTTATTCATATGCTCAGTTCTTTGCTGTAGTGATGAAGCAGCGCGGTGTTTGTAAAATGGGCAAATGCTAAGAGCGGATAAAAATTTGGCGGATAATGTGGGACGGAGAGTTTACACTAGATTCCATCCGCTTAGTCTATTTAGCTATTTGCGAGGATACTGCGTAAAGCTGACTTTTTTGATATTCAATATATGTATATATGTGGTTAGATAAATTACTGGCAAATAATATGAAATATTACCTAATAATGTTTGAAGATAGGAATTGGCAGTATACCTCACTATAATCCCCTACAGTAAAAGTTTTGCTTTGTAAAATTAAAAAAACACTTTAATATAATTAATAATCAAAAAACCCTGATACAAAAAGCTCTAACAAGTAAAACGCTGATGATCTTTAAACGCCGGAATTTTTTTTCTTGTGTCATTTTCAAAGAAAAAACAACAATCAAAATCGATTCATCCGTTTACGAGTTACGATGCCTATCGCATCCATACAACATCACATACATATATATTCGTTAATAAGATGACAATACAAGCCGCGGCGTTGAGTTTCGCAACCAACCAAGCAATGTCTCGTGTATACCCCACAACTAAGTTTCCTCTCTTTACCTGTTATGCGGGAAAGACCGTGGAGCTGAATAATACAAGGCGTAAAAATGCAAAGTGATATATCATTAAAACAATTCTTTTCATATTCAATCCATATACCAAACAATAGTCATATCCAAACAAAATATTCAAAACGAATAATATATTTTTTCATTTGTCAAACTCCCTCTCAACTCTCTGGAGTTTGAAACGTCAGTGTTTACCCTTGACCCGCCTCGTAACGCCGTCACGTTATGCCTTTTATCGTTTAGTGTAATTGTAAAAGTTTTGACGTTGCTCTGTCGAGAGCACGAGTACGTTTATGTGATACATGTATGTATGTATGTATGTATGTATGTATATATATATATATATATATATATATATATATATATATATATATATATACATACATAAATATATATATATATATATATATTTATATATATATATATATATATATATATATATATATATAGATAATATATATATATATATATATATACATACATACATATATCTATATATATATATATATATATATATCTATACTATATATATAGATATATATATATATATATATATATACATATATATATATATATATATATATATATATATACATATATATATATACGTAGTGTTAAAACATTCCGTTCCTATTGAGACACTTCCGTTTCTCACTCTCCGACGAATTGTGAATATTTAGAATTTTTTACCTATATATATATATGAAATTGAAACTAAAATGAACGGTCAACACTAGACGCTAGGAATATTCAACTGTTTACACTTCGACCTGACCTGTTTCGGCTTCATGCTCTGGTTCAACGCTTAGTGAAATTGCCAAAGTTTTGAATATTATTCTTTCACATACATAATACGAATATCATAAAAGTAAACATCACCGATTAAACTGAGGTCATAGTGTCGCAGACGTACAAGCGTGCAGCTATAGATGCGACTGTTGTGGGTTCGATTCCCACTGGATGATATATTTAATATTTTCATTTTCTCGCTGTCGTAAAGAATAAGCACGGCGTTGGGTTCTGCCACTTAACACACAATGCCTCAAGAATTCTTCGGAAAATGGGGAGCGCAAATGTCTTAATGGGAACGAAATGCCTTACAAAAAAACAAGGTTCCAAAGTTCCTTCTGCCTATTCTGCTATATGCGATGTACAGCCTGAAGCTAAAAAAAATAAGTTAACATAAACACATATGTAATTTTGGCAGATTATCCTGTGCCAGTAGACAACTAAGTATTGTTTGCTCCCGCCTACGTCTAGCTGTGAGCGCCGTTCCCTACCGAGAGGAATGATCATATTTAAAATACTATTTTGTGTCGTGTGATCCCGGCCTAGAATAGGATCATCCTAGTACTGGTGGTGTCGTAAGAGGCGACTAAAGTACGTGTGGTAGAGTCACGTCGCCAGCAATAGCAACACGCATGGGCAGACTCGACCGGATCATTACCACTCCCCGGCATTTAAAACCGGCGTGAAGTAGTGGCTTTATGCCACTGCGTTTCCGCATCAGGTAATGCCGGGCCCCGGCGCCCAACCCACCTTAAAGGCCGGCAACGCACCTGTAGCTCCTCTGGGGTTGCACGGGGTCGTGGGCGGCGGTAATCACTTACCATCAGGTGACCCGCACGCTCGTTTGCCGTGTCTTTTCCATAAAAAAAAAAAAAAAAACTTTAAATTTCCTGCTCTGGTAGACAAAGCGTCACGTTAACTTCCGTTACTCAACACAATGTCTCGACTGTTGGGCTAAATGTTGAACAATGTGTTGACATTAATTATCCCCTGTCTCTCCTGCAATACGATAAAGACCACGAAGCTGCTTTCTTAATAAAAGTAAAGTCAAAAAAATAAGTACAGAGTGATACGCCATTAATTTTTCAACTCAACACGCGCAGAAAATTAAGTAGAAACAGCAAAATAAATTGAAATTTGAAACTTTCCACAAATTACAGATCTAAAGTAATAACATTTAGGTTGTTTACCCTTCACCCTACTTTATATTGATGGTTAGTATAATTGTTAAAGTTCAGACGCGGTGTCGTGTTGACTAACATTCAACTGAATATGTTTGCTTGTATCGTTATATCGATATGTTTTGATAATTTATGAGCTTAGGCCAGTCATGGCGCAGGGGCACAAAGTGTAACTGTAAATGCGATTGGTTGTGGGTGCGTTACCTACTCGAGGAAATGAAATATTTATTTTAATTTATATTATTGGTCATTTCTTCGCTCTGGTGTCGAGGCAAAGCGTGGTTTTGATATCCGCCTGTTAACACGAAATGCCTCCAAAATTGAACGGAATGTCTTAGCACTAAAATCCCTCTGCCTACTCTGCTGTGCGCTGGCTGACAGCGTGAGACTGATTTAGTGAGCTAAGGCAAGACTCTTACTGTCACTTTTCCTACAATTTTAAACCATTTAAACATTGCACACTACGTAATGGAGCTCAATGATCTCATTGGTCGTGTTAGAGGGGTAAAAATTAATGTTATTTTTTAGTTTCACACTATATCCAGTATACGAGAAGCGTAAGCAGAGGAAACCGACTATACCACTACCTGTTCGATTTTTCAAGATATTAGGTGTTGAGTGGCGAATTCAACCCTTATTTTACCTTGATACTAAAAGGAATAAATGAAAATAATTAATTCCTCTTAGTGGTAATCGAACCCAAAACTAGTCCATATAATTTTTAACTAAATCTATATACAAATATTCCCTCGAGTAGCTTGAACCTACAACCATCATTGCCAACAAACGTTGCGTCACGAAACGAAACGAAATTAAATTAAAATAAAAACTACGTCAAAAAAGATCTTCCTTATATAAAAAAAGTGTAAAAAATAACACTATCAAAAACTATTAAAAGCTTTTCAAAGTTGTTTGCGAAATTTCGTAATTAATTTCCATCTTGTTTTAGTTCACAGTAATAAATTCTCACATAATCGAAACCAATCAGATTGCCGATACGAAATCTTCGAGCATTAGATTTTAATTGGCAACATGTATAACAATTTATTGGCCTTCATCCACAGTAGCTAATTTGTTAAATACTACATTTTATAGTAAGTAAAAAATAATTGAGGCCTTCGTGACGTAGTGGTAAACGCGATGGATGTGGGTTCTATTTCCACTCGGGGAACAGATTATATTTGAGTTATTTTTATTTCTCTGCTCTGATACCCAACCTACGGTGTTAATATCCGCCACTCGAGAATTTGTCTCGGAAATTGGCTGGAAAGTAGGGAATGGAGAGTCTTAACACTGGGCTTCCTCTGCCTTTATTTACAGTAGCTTATTTATTAAAATTATACTAAATAATAATAGTAATAATCTATCTTCTATCTATATGTATAAAAAGGCATGTACCTGACTGACTGAGGTAAGACGCACGCACAGCCGTAACCGCTGTGCGTAGAAACGTGAAATTTGGACAGATATTTATGTTTATAATCTGGACATACACTAAGAAGGGATTTTAAAAAATTTTAACCCTAAAGGGATGAAATACGAGTTGAAAGTGGATGTGGTTTTTTTTAAAACGATTTTTATAAAATTTGAAAATCAGTCTCTTTAAAATACTAATTGAACACGTGTTTCATGGTTTTTTAGAATTGACCTCCTAAGGATTCATATAAGGGGTCGAAATTTTATATGGAAAAATCTTTAAATCGCCACCGATTTTTATAAAAAAATAAATTCAGACTGTTAAAAATATTTTATTGAACACGTGTTTCGTGGTTTTTTCAGAATTCACAGCTAAGGGTACAATTAAGCGGGCGAAGCTGCGCGCGCCCGCTAATTAATTATATTTATATTGTATTTATGGTACGCAACGCGAGACGAGCGTTTAGTTCAGGATTGTTAGAGCGTGAACCTTAGGTTCCGACCGACAGCGACTGTGAATTTAAATTAAATAAATTATATTATATTTTTAAAATTATCAATATCTTTGTGTCATACTCGTATAATATCAATATCTTTGTGTCATACTCGTTTTCGTAGCGCGGCGTTAAGTTCCGCTACTCTATTTAACAATTCGTAAATTTTGCGATAAGCGGGAATTTGTTGCCAAGATCTATCCGATCAGATATATCCTGGAAAAATGTGCGAGTTTACTTTTTTTTGCTTTGCTTTTTTATCATAAATATTTAACTATATCATCATTAATTATGGAACAAATCAAAAACAACTTGCCACGGGACCCCATAAATAATTCCCATTTAAAAAAACAACACGTCTTCAGAACATTCAAATTATAATAATTGATAGTTCTCCGACCAACAGTTCAGCTCCAAAGCGATAGAACGCTATATCAATCACTTCTATCGATTAAATATTGCATTTAAATAACAACATTAACATAATTAAAAAGTGTGGTTTTTTTATTTGACGTTTTTTGACAAATTTCCTTCACAAGGTGTTTTTTTGTTAAGTGTTACTTTCTGTTTTTATTACAGTTTGTAAAACGTGACGTGGTTCAGTTATAAGATTTTTTTTTATGTTTCAGATATAATGTATATACATTATTATAACTAATTTAAAGTCGAAATAATTTTAATTTTATTAAAAAGAAACACCTGTGTGAAGACACTTTATCCTTAGAATTGTGTTAAATTCGACAGAGCAGGAGAATAAGAATAGCTTGTAAGTAACTTGTATATTATATTCTGCCAAAATTAGCAAACCCCTGATAAAAGGAACTGGCTGGTAGTAGATAAAAGAGAGGTTAAACTTATATTGACACTACAAATTAAATTTTATATGCATATTCACTCATTATGTATGACTTGAACTACTAGTATAAGTTTGTATCTTTAATATGAATACAAATTTCCATTTGTGATACTTTTTACTTCATTTGTACTGCATGAAGTGACATCGTGTCAAATCACATAAGCGTAGGTCCACGGGAAGTAGACTAGATTTTAAATACACGACAAATTTCAAACGAAATGCAACAAAAACCATGTAGGGTACTCTAAATAACCGTAAATCTAGATATTTAATAATAATTTCATCTTGAAATCTCCACGCAATCTCGACAAAAATGATTTTGACATATAGACAACAAAGTTATCCCTTAATAGAGCCCTAAAAATAAAGTTTATGAAAAATATTTACAAAAATATAAAAACTCGCCGTTATTATGATCAATCATTCTGTTAACCATTTTCCATTATCCAAAAATTAAAAAAAGTCTTGTTTTAGTATTTTAAATGACAAGTACAGTCCTCACTAAGAATAATTCTAATAAACTTTAATAACATTTTCTTATACATAATTAAACTTTATTGTATAATTTAAGTTGTATTGTAAAGCTGAAGCTTTGATTTTCACGATTGTTACATATTTTAAATGAAACTATTTAACCGGATTAATCGCGTATATTTAGTATTATGCACGTGGTCACACGTGGCGGTAGACTGACGTGGCGTGCGTCTGTGATGAGACAATTATTATATTAAACTACCGCCAACAAATTAAGAAAGCGGATCACTGCGCGGATTAAGCTGCAGGAAAACAGATCTCTTACAGCTTCTCCTAAAACCTTGTGTTAAGACAATCCTCTGCTTACTTTCAGCCGAATTTTGTACGCATTGCGTGTTGAATGACGGAACTCAATGCACCTAGTTAACAAAGAAAATCATTAAAATCAAATGTTAATAAATAATAATTCGTTTCTCAGAGTGGAAATCCCACCCACAACCATCGAGTTGAAAATCACACGCTTCTCGCACTGCACCTAGACGCATTCTAGCCTTTGTTAGATAAAACCATTGAATGCAACTTAATTAACGTAACAAAATTCAATTTCATAGCAGTATAAACACTTCAAGACTACAGCGTACTACAAGAGCACATTATCATTACTATATTGCTTTCTACAACGTTCTAGTTGTAGTTGTAGTAATTTATTGACGGGATGGGTGAGCGAGCTTAATTACTTCTAGACATTAAATCTTGGTACGTGGCGTTGTGTGCCTTAAAGAGCCTTCTAATTTACATACATAGTGTGTGACAAGATGCTGTAGTTTCTTCAGAGTATCTTAAAACAGTATAAAAAACGGTTAAGGGCGAGTCGAATGCTTCTGTTCCAAGTTTTGGATGGTAGGTCAAAAAAAGGAGGACAAAAATTTATACAAATTGAGAAACCTAAGTTTGTGGGCATTTGCCCATTTGGGCATACATAATTTGTATGAATTGAACTACAAATATAAGTTTGTTATTATTTTTTTCTGTGATATACTTTAAAATGTTTACTATTTTTCCTTTAATCATTGTATGTTCTTAATACGTACAAAATTTCATAATTGTAGGTCCACCGGATCAACCCTATAAAATTTAATTACGCTGAAAATTTTGTACAAAACGATGCATATATAGATGCTCGTATCTTTTTTATGGTGTTGACTTAAAAGCTTGCTTTTTCTATCCTTGGAGGGTATATAGATTTAAATATTTAATATTAAGTTTAGCTTCATACCCTCACGCGATCTCGAGATTTTGACAGACAGACAGACGGACATGTAAACCTATAAGGGTTCCATTTTTACCTTTTGAGATACGGAACCTTAAAATTAAAAATAAAATAATAACAATATATATATATATATATATATATATATATATATCGTATCGTATCGTAAAAATACTACAAGCAAAAAGAACCTATTGTAGGGGTATTGCACAATACTTAATATTGTTCATAAACAACATTTGTAAACACACTAAATCAGCGTCCTAAAGTTATTCGCTACAAATGCAATTGTGTAATTATTTCCCGCTATTGTTTTGTAGCGTATACATAACCAAATTAAATATGTAATAAAAGAGTTGAACATACGGTCTCGTATCATTAACACCGTCGCGCTGTAATAGCTTACACTATTGTGCATACAGTCCACTCCCAACTTTCTAAAAAAAAATTATGAAACATTGCAAATTGGATGGTGGAATTATATGCTACGCTTGTCAATAAGAACAAAGAAATTAAAATAATTTAAAATAAATTATTCGGGTTAGTGATCGAATCTATTACATCTCGTAATGTTTACAGTCAAATATTGCCTTACTGCGGCACGACGTCCTCAGTATAAAAAATATAGGGTAAAAAAACGAAAAAAGGATATTTATTTTCTAATATTTTCTATAGATTCTATTACATTACGCAATTACTGTCAAGTGGGTGAAATTATATATATTACCCACCAACCATCTGCTCAAACAGTCGAAAGTCGACAAATTGCCAACAAAATTAATAAAGAAATATAATAAGATAAATGGAAATTTAAACCTATTAAATCAAAATTAATATAATAATATTTAATATATGTATAGCTTTTAATATTTATGATGTCTTTAACGTGCTTGTCGTCGTACCGGTCGCAAGTTTGGTGCTTGGTCGAGCTATTATGCTAATGCATAAGAATTAACCTACATGCAGTATGTTTCGGCAATAACACTTCAAATGCTAATTTTGTGTAGACAAAAATGTTGGAAGATAGATGTTTTATAGGGATTGGTCCGTATTTCCTCATTAAAATAAATATATAGCTTCACGCAGTATCCCGCATATATCAAAGTGGAAATCTAGTGTCAAGACACTTCACCCATCACTTGCCTCCTGAATTTGAGAGTTAAATGGCGTACTCAACCTGTGAAGCACTTTTTTACAAAAAGACAATGTGTGGCGTTATATCTGCAGTTTCTCTCTTTCAATCTCGAAATTGGACAGAAAGGACAAGGGATCGGAGTGTCTTAACACTAGATTTCTCTGCCTGCCCTGCGATGTGGGATGCATGGTAAATCTATAAAAAAATGATAAGAATAGAATTAGTGACCCCAATATCCATTACAAACAAAATCAACCCAAATCAATACGATTCACGATGCATACCGTTCTTAGAATCATAAACAAAGTAGGTAATAGAAAAAAAATAAAAGTTAAAATAATGCCCAAAAACTGGAACGCCTAATGGAAAGCACAATAAACATAAATTGACTTCGAATCGATAACCAATATATTGAAATGTAAACAGAAAAAACGAAAAAAAACAAGGACTTAATCTAAACGCGTAAAACTGGCAAAGTGAAAAAATAAACGTCAATCGTCGAGACGTTCGAACAAACGCTTATAAATGTTCAGATGAGAAATACGAAAGTATACGACACACCGCTGTGGAGGTTGTTTCTTTATCTTTTTGTGTTTTTTTTTGTTTCAAGCATATTGCTATATGTTGGGTATGCAGAGGGAATCTAGTACCTTTCTTTATCGACGTCGCCTAAAACGGCCTATGTAAAGAAATGTGCTTCAAGAAATCACCGAAATGTGCGCACTGTAAGTGTTTTAATGGGGACGGAGAGTCTTAAGGGTTCCCTTGCCTACTGTTATGTGCAGGTTACAGTTTAAAAGAAAAAAAAAGAAATTATTTTTTCTGGGGGAATCAAACCCACAATAGTCGCATATTTACAGTTAGATGCTGTGCCGCTGCACCACGGCTGCCTCAATTAATTTAATTTACTAAATTTATACCTTCAAGCTTTGTCCCATACGGGATAGCCAGATCGAACGTTTTATTTTGATCTAGTTTATATTTTTCCTGAATATATATGGTTAGACAAATAAGGCAGTTTCCAAATACGTAAATTTGGGGAATTAAGTGTGAAATAACTAATATCTCGAAAATTGGGCGAACAGTGGGCAACCGAGTGTCCTAACACTAGGTTCTTTCTGCCTACTCTGCTATACGCGGAATATAACGTGAAGCTAAAAAGAAAAATTAATTAAGTGATTATTTCATCCGTGTGTCACATAAATGGATAAGTTACGATTCTAAGCGCTGCCTCTAAATGCCTTATTTGGTTAACAGTAGTTGTGAGATAAATTAGAGATACACAACTATTTGTTGTGGGAATAAAATCGTTGAACATTTTTGAACTGTATTCATTTAAAGTACTTACATATGTAATATGTATGTATGTATATGTCATTTTAAACGAAATTATTTAACCAGTTAATATAATTTATATCGTAAGTTCACAAAACAATCCAATCAATAAGTTTCATTTAAAATTTACAATCATCACGAAAATCCAAGATGTTAGTAACCACTAGCGACCCGCTTGCGTCTTCGACAATATCCACACATTTTTATTTTTATTTTAACCAATTCAGTAAAATAATTAATTTCTAGCATTTTTGCCGAACAAAAAACTTTACTATAATTATTTACTTATATAAAATTTTAATAAATAAACTGACAGAAAATTATACTTCCTAATTAGCGTCACAACATGTTACAATTTATAAATTTATATTCAATCTTACCTAAAGTCACATCTTTATCAATCTTATAGCAATATACTTAAAAAAGCAAAATTAATTGGATTCCGATGGGATATCAGGAAAATTAGGAAAAGAATGTAGAATGGAAAATATATAAATAAGTTTGTATTATATATTTTTTTTCTTACATAAAAGACCTCGTTTTAATCAAGGAGACCGTCAAACTTTTGGGTTAATGTATACATTCTGCAAAACTTAATGATCGAAGTGCGTGGAAAAGTTAAAGTTTTCTTATCTCAGTTTATAAGTCGTTATGTCTACTGTTTCTTTGAAGTAGGCAGTAGTAATCTGTTGTTGATTTTTTTTTAAATAAAAACTTGGTATTTGGGAATATTATTTTTTATCTTCTAGCTTATGTCTTTTTTTTTTTTTTTTATGGAAAAGACACGGCAAACGAGCGTGCGGGTCACCTGATGGTAAGTGATTACCGCCGCCCACGACCCCGTGCAACTCCAGAGGAGTTACAGGTGCGTTGCCGGTCCTTAAGATGGGTTGGGCCCCGGGGCCCGGCATTACCTGATGCGAAACGCAGTGGCGTAAAGCCACTACTTCATGCCGGTTTTAAACGCCGGGGGTGGTAATGATCCGGTCGAGTCTGCCCATGCGTGTTGCCATTGCTGGCGACGTGACTCTACCACACGTACTTTAGTCGCCTCTTACGACACCACCAGTACCAGGATGATCCTATTCTAGGCCGGGATCACACGGCACAAAATCTTTAATCCTCTAGTTTTTATGTCTTAAATTCCTCAAATGGGAAATGAACCCACAAACCGTTAACTAACCTTAGTTAGTTACCGTTAACTAGCTTATATCCCTGGTCCAAGACGGCCTTTTACAAATATTACAAATAATTATAATACATAATTTAACTATAACATAAAAGTTGGTATAAGCAGACAAAGCCGCGCGTGAGTCGCTAGTACATTAATATTTCGCGGCACACCCATCCCCCATATTAGTATTGGTATTGAGGGGCGACCGTTTGTTACGGAGCAATACATGTCTTCACCGACTGTTGGAACAAACGAGGAGCAATTAATAAAAGCTAACAGTTTCTGTTCGTGTTATTGATTTTGATGTATTTTATAGTTTTTTAGTGTTTAATATTGTATGTGACGGTTACTTCGAGTGTGACTGTACAAAATCTGTGAAGGAGAGGGTTGTGTTTTTGAGTCCCATCCGTGGAGATAACTCCTTTTCATTTTTATTTTCTTGCTATGGCAATAATACGTTGAGTTCCGCTGGTCAACATGCTCTCGACAATTAGGTGGTGGGAGTGTCTTAAAAATTAATTCTCTATGCCTATATAGGTATATTCGGGATACAGCTAGAAGCTAAAAAATATAGAAAAAAAATAACTTACAATTAAAACAATAAACTGCTGTTATACCTGAAACAACAAAAAAAATTGTTAAAAAATGATATAACAGTGTCCAATAAACATACGTTAAAATCCTAGGTCTAAATATATAATAAACAGATAGAGAACGGAGTGTTTAAACACTAAGTTTCCACAGTCTACTTTGCTATGCGGAAAAAAAACTGCTATTTAAGTTAGTTAACAGCATGTCAACCTTTAATTAACATATTAACCGATCTAAATATAGCGGATTCAAATCTAACTAACATTTTTTTTTCATTTTACATTTAAAAATAAACACGTTATTTCAGTGTTAACGCCATACATTAGTCAATCCTTTGATGTGACCGCAACCCCAAATGCTTCTAAGGGACGTGTAATCGACCATGCGTCAGAATGGGTAAGTAAAGTCGGTTATATTATTAAATAATGAAGTTATTTATAATGAAAGCTGAACCTAAAGATATGTATGTGTGACGGTAGCAGGTTCATCATCGATTATTGCAAAATTATAATAACATTAATAATTATGTAAAATTTTACCGAATAACTTTTTGTAGAAGTATAGTAGATCGTGGCGCTGGGCGTATGACTATAAATGTGACGTTATAGGTTCGATTTCCACTCGGAGGAACGATTCATTCACACGGAGGAATGATTCTATGTTCATTTCCTTAGTAATCTAAAAATCACCTCAAAATACTCAATTCTCCTATAACTAAATAACAACAAACATAACTCCAAGTATTATATGAACCGGTCAGAATTTGGAAGACCTCGGGCGGATACAAAACTATAAGTTTATAACTTTAATTACTTATGCACAAGTTCACTATAAGTTTCCCCACTGAAAGGTAATTTTGATGAAATGAAATTTAGCCTTTATAATGATTTTGTCGCTTAGTTTATTGTATCTTTGAATTTTATTAGATAAATTGGAAACATGTTTACAAGATTAATTATATAATGGAAAAATATCTATCATGTATGAATTAATACATTATTTACGATAGTTTAGCTTGACTACTATAGATATTCAATATGAAATTCAATAATTATTTAATAATGGGATATAACCTAAAGATCTAGGCTACATACATACGTATAGACCAAATACCATTAAAATTTTTAAAATGTTAACTTTTGCGTGTTACCGATTAAGAAAACTCCATCGGTCGTGGCACCAATTTTTGAGAACTTTCCTCTTAAAACTTCACGCGTTATGGACATATTGGACGTTAACGTTTCAACTGACTGTTAGTGTCGCGATCGGGAAAACAAGACAAAGTCAAAGTCAAGACAAGGCCTCAAAGAAACGTGGGACATTGCATAGAGTGAGAGTTAACTTTCCTCCAAAACACGGTTTGGCCGTGGACAGCGTCCAAGTTGGACTTATCTGTACCAA
Organism: Heliconius sara; assembly: GCA_917862395.2. Taxonomy (NCBI): domain Eukaryota; kingdom Metazoa; phylum Arthropoda; class Insecta; order Lepidoptera; family Nymphalidae; genus Heliconius; species Heliconius sara. The sequence goes on along the minus strand of OU860789.1, from coordinate 1,049,746 downwards.
TCTCTGAGCTGCTGTAACCCAGTATCAGCTTGAACCATTTGATCGAATACAATGTGGGGCCGTCCGAATCATCGGAGACCCAATAATCAAAAAACTTACATACTTTATCTTTGCACAGAGATGTCGCTATTCGTTCTGTACCATATTTATCGTGGGGAGTGTTTTAGGTAACTGTTTGACCTGCCTGGTACCTGCCGCAGAATTTTCTAACTGCACAGTAAGTCACAAGCTCGAATATCATCCACACCATCTAGCCACGATATGGTGGCACTTCCCTTCTCTGCAGCTTGCTGATATTAGCGAAATTGAAAAAAGAAAATTTCAAGAATAAACCACAGTATTTTCGGAATTTTCCAAGTCGTTTTCTTTGCACGTCACAGCGAATTTGTTACTAAAAGTTTTCCAATAAAAACTCACATAATGGCATTCGTGATGATCCAATATCGGGCGTTGTTTCTTTACTCTCACTTACCTTGTAACTAACTACTGAAGTTAAAGATTTTTACTTTATGCATTACATGTATTTTAGACGTGCTTTTTCCGTCTATTTTAGAAATGTAGCATAATATGTAGCTGAACGCAGGTTTTTATAATTATATCAAATATGACCAAAGGAACAACTATATATACCATATTAAGAGATATTGTTTGTTTTTGTTTATTATCTTTCTATTATATGTCGTATTTAATATAAGTGTGGTAATAACACTTTGTAAATGTTAAAAATCATGATGTAAAGAATAAATAAATCATAAAAGAAAAATGTGAAGTGTTATAAAATTATTGGCAAAAGCTGTCTGCGTTTATAAAATGTGACATGAATACGGCTTTTAAGTGACAACTGATGCCGTTCAATTTCATTTATGTATTAATTAACGTTTCTTTTATCAAAAAGAAGATTATATATTCGTTGATTATATTTTTTTAAACTTAAAATTAACGTGTTTATATATTTTTTAACATAAATGTATTATTTTAACACAGGTAAATGGAAATAAATGAAATTCGTCTTCACAGGGTGTACTAACTAATATCTCTCTGATATTTGTCTGTGGGTATACGGGTAAGCTCATCCTCTGGGCCAAATTGCGGTAGGTCACTGGTGTGGTCTGCGATCGCAAGATACCGCCCAAACTCAAAGGTCTCATATACAAGGGCATCGCCCGACCGAATGAATGAATGAATGCTAGCCAGCACTATTTCGGCGCACTCAGGAGCTTCACGTCAAGGAAATGAAGATGCTAAGGTAGATGTGCGCCGTAAAGCGGTCTGACCGCATACGCAACACATTCATTCGAGGGAGTCTTGGAGTCCGTGAGCGGATAAGCTCCAAGAGCGTCGTCTGAGATGGTTTGGCATCGTTACGCGCCGGCCTAAGTGCCTTGCAATATCAGTTTTGAGTATCAATCCACGTTAGATATATATTGTATACGAATAAAATTTTATATAAATACAGATATCTCTCTATTCTAACCTCAATATTTTGTATATATAAGAATAGTAGTCAGAAATATAGTAGTTTCTTAAATATATTCTCTAAGTTCTCCTTCCATATCCTGCTATTAAAAGTGAGAGATGATAAATTAAAGTAAATTTATTGGTTAATATACTTCCTATTGTTTTCCATACGAGCACTATCTACACTATCAACAACACATCTACTGTATAAACTTCGAAATCCTTTGAATGTCGTCCTTTAAATTTCCACCTGCAAATAATGAATGGACGGTTGAATCGATAAACCGTATTGACGCGGAGTGGATGAACGTAGATAAAACCGGATGAAAGGGGAAAAGTGGATGAAAATGTAACGACACTGATATTATTGTAATAAAGATAAATGGTGCGAACGTAAACGGAGGCTGTAATAAATATTTATACTTATATATACGAGCAAATAAATGCTTCGATATGCGGAGTTGCTTGGTGCAAACAGTGTTGAAAAGATTTAAAATCTAGTTTTTTATATTCATTTTGTACCTGTGGGACAGCTACTGTCTTGACGCAGAGGCACAGCGACTGACTGTAAACACGACGGTTGTGGATTCGATTCTTACTCGTGGATAATAATTACTTTAATTTCCTCGCTTTAGTAACAAAACAAACGCACTGAATGTGTCAAACATTGAGAGACTTTTTTTTGTCTTTTTTTTGTCTTAGCACTAGGATCCCTCTCCCATCCTTTTACGTGCGGGATATTACAAAAAAAAGGAATTCTTGTAATTTTTGCGTATTTTTTCTCTTGAGTTTAATTTTTTTTTATCTTTTCTCTGCTTGGTATACAATGTGAAGCTAAGTTAGTTAGCCTTTCTTATCATAGGAGTGTAACGTATCTTAATACGAATATAAAATGTATTCATCTATCTCATAAAATTAGTCTTTGAATTCATTAATTACATACTTTGAAAGTATGAATAAGTAGACTTGGATACATCGATGTGTCATTCAGTTTACATGACTAACCTAAGTTTATGAGATGGGCTATAAACATGCATCGGAAAAGTAATTGATAACTATGTCAAACAGACCACCAGAAAGTTAGGCATTACTAGGTAAACAAAAAATGTTAGTGCTTAAAAATATTTTACAAATATTTAGCAGGATTATTTCATGAAATGAAAAAAAAAACCAAAAGATTTTTAAAAATGTTAAAAGCTTCCATAACAAGTTATAAATATAAAAAATTCTAACACCACACAATCCATGCTCATAACTTAACCAAGTCAAACAACGTTATGTGCTTAAACTGCTTAAAAATATGTACAGAAGGGTGGCAGTCATTTTTGACTGTACGTAATTATTGAGGCCGTCACAGCTGACTAAGATCAGAGTGTCCTACCTGCCTGTTCTGCTATATGCGGAATACAACGCAAAGCTAAAAAAATCTGTAATATCTATTCTCCATTCTTATATTATAAAAAATATCGATAGCAACTTAGCTTTGGAATAACAATTTCAATTCAATAACGATAAGCCTACAATTCCTTTATCCATTTCTTATCAAACATTCTACCCTGTTAGGAGACCTCTATAAAACACACCGACGGTTGCAAAAATACATTTGAAACTATTACTCTACCTATTAAACGTCACATATTAGAAAATATTCCACGGAAATAGCATCTTTAATTATGACAACATAAAGTGTATATTCGTTTCTCTTAATTATGTACGTGCTATATAATTTTTTTGGAGCAGCATCAAGTATTCCTTAAGAAGGTGCGTTTAAGAATCTATTGATTTCCACTCGTCTGTTTTATTGCACATTTACACGACCTTAGGCTTTATTGGAAGGGGATAGATATTATGAATTTGGTATAAGTTCGAGTGAATTCAGCAAAAGTTAAGATGGCGGTAAGGATCTGGAGTAGAAAGTAACATTCCTTTTTTTTTTATTTTTACACAATTTTCCCTTTTTTATGTGATGTAAATTTAGTTTCGAATTTAGGAAAATAATAGGAAGTTGTTGATACCTCATTAAGTGATATAAGTACATCACATTTTAGGTTTGTAAAGGTCTAATTAGAACCGTTTGTATGAAAGAACGTTATGATTTATTACGCCTATGTGAAATAAATTAGACAGCATCCTGGTGATTTTAAAAGGGATTGAGGTTTGAATCCTATTAAAAAAATTATTAACATTCAAATATATAGGCGGATACATCATTCCATAGATTTTCAGGTAATACCCAACACAGGGATTCAGTTCATTTTGTGTTCTAAAAAGAAAAACTTAATTATCTAGTGTATACGGATAAAATTTACATAAAGAAATAACAAATAAAATATTAATGTTTTTTTTTAAATAAATTATTATTGAATGTGTCCCTATACACTTTCAGACTGGCAATATTTGTATGCGCTAGAATAACTTTCCGAGGTTATATTTAGATAAATCAATGCTAGCACTATGAGATCAACATTCCTGTGACATTTATATACATGTCTATAGTCGATAGGTGAATAATATGTGTAGGAGTATGAGGATAGGATATATGAGGATAGGTAGAAAGTGTGATTGTGGGCACGACTGGTTGTGGGTGTGTGTTGAGTTCCGCCACTCAATGCCTCCTCACACGCAATAGCTCTAGAATTCGGCTGAAAGTGGGGAACGTAGTGTCTAAATACTAGTTTTCCTCTGCCTACCCTGTTGTGGGTGGGATACAGAGGGAATATATAATTTTTTATTTTTAATGTGTAGTATAAAACACATACTAGACTTCTATCCGTGTTATTGATTTGTTTTAACTATTATATAGGAAGTTTCCGTTTCTGTTTCCTAAATGCCAAATTTGAACTTTCCGAATTCAGTCCTTGCGTCGGTGTCTGTAATTCTTATCACTCCTCTTTTCCGTATAGGAGATATCCTATTAATAAAGATACAACAACAATATTTACCAAGAAACCAAATCTCATTCCATTTCACACTATTCTAAGACAAAAGATGGTAATTTCAAAACTTAAATTAAAGTTATTAAATTACATGATGATAACACGCCTCCCAAACGTCTACTAGCGTCAACTTCGCTATACGTAGGACAAGTTTCATTTTATTCCCCTTTGCCTTATAAAATGAACTTTACAAGGAAACACACGCTTGTTAGACGTTGTCGTGACGCTGGTAAAGGTTTCATTATGATTAGAGATGGCTTCATTATATGAAATATGATAATTTTTAAGTGAAAAATGATGTGAATACAATAAGAATATGCTAAAAATCTTTAATAATATAACTAAATATTGATTATATTAACTAACATATTTGAGATGAAGCCAGTCGTGTCGCAGGGGCACAAGCGAGTCACAGTAAAGGGAATACTTTGTGGATTCGATTGCCACTCGAGAGAATGAAATATTTAATATTTTCATTTCGTCGCTCTGGTTTCTAAGCAAAGCACGTCAAAACAGTTCTGCCACTCAATACGCAATGCCTCCAAATTTGATGGAGAGTGGGGAGCGGAGTGTCTTAACACTAGGCTCTCTCGGCGTACCCTCCTGCAAGCAGAATACAGCGTGAAGCTGAAAAAAAAATCAACTTAATTATCCTATCTATTTTATTATGATATGTTCTTGTTCTATACTTTATCGGGACAGTCCAGAGAATATCTCTGTCACTCAACGACACTGTGCGTATCGCTGGCCTTAGAACTAAAAAATAAAATTTTAATTCACAACCATCACCTTAAAATAGCTTAAATTATAACAAACGCAGATATGTACAAATTCTGTACATTTAACATTTTTCATGGTTCGAGACCTTCATAGTAAATGAAACAATTTCAAACATGAATTAAAAAAGAAAACTATTCACCTTGCCCGTACCGTGTCAAGGCAAAACATACAACTATGTATTAACAAGAAGTTTAGGTACAAATACAATCTACAAATTATTCCACACCGTACTTTATTCAAAGCCAAGGGATAGGAGCGTATACGGGAAGCTAATTTATTTTTTATCCCACGTTCGTATGAAAAAATACTCCCCAGTCGGAGGTAAATTTAAAAATCATTGGCCAAGAGGAAATCTGGTCGAATCATGAATATGTTCATATTTGCTCGACTATAGACTAGTCACATGTAGACATTGTTTTGTTTTTTTTTTATTTTCATGTGTTTTTTTTCTGGAGTTATATGGAATTATATAGAGATTTATCATTATTTTTCCTCCATTCTGCTTACTTAGTATACCTATAGTAATGCTATAGTATTCTCAGTTATGTTTGTAATTTAGGATAATCTTACCACCACCTTATGACTGAGGACCACGCCTTTTTTTGTATTTTTTTTTATGGAAAAGACACGGCAAACGAGCGTGCGGGTAACCTGATGGTGGGTGATTACCGCCGCCCACGGCCCCGTGCAACCCCAGAGGAGCTACAGGTGCGTTGCCATCATTTAAGATATGTTGGGCGCCGGGGCCCGGCATTACCTGATGCGAAACGCAGTGGTATAAAGCCACTTCTTCACGCCGGTTTTAAATGCCGGGGGTGGTAATGATCCGGTCGAGTCTGCCCATGCGTGTTGCCATTGCTGGTGACGTGACTCTACCACACGTACTTTAGTCGCCTCTTACGACACCACCAATACCAGGATGATCCTATTCTAGGCCGGGATCACACGGCAAAATATGTATGTATAAATATGTATGTAAGGAAAAAAGTAAGAATGATGATCCAATTAAAAACATTAAATAGCTTGGTAATTGCGACTTCCCGATTCCTCTATCCAGACTATTCTAGTCTATTTAAAAAATATATATATTTTTTAAATGGACTACGAACCCAAAATCATTGATCAATCAATCAGAAAACACCACAAAACTACAGACTTAATTTTAATACAATTTAGTCTTGTAAAAATTCCATAGAGAACATAAAATAGAGAAATAACAATTGAAAATAGAGAAATTACAATATAATTACATCTTATTTTCTATATCTCTCTCTTTTTCCTCCAAAACAAGACCTCTACGCACAAGTGCTCTACGCTCATATTACAAAGGGAGTCAATCCATGGAGTGGCTCGTGTAACCGCAAATACGGGGATTGGATGATCAGATACACGTGGTTACGCAAATATTGTATTAGTAACTTTGCCCTTTTCCTTATAGAAATAACTTAGATTGATATATTAGAATATTTATTATATAAGGCCGTCGCGACGCGGTGCAAAAATGTTCGAATTTAAATGCGACTTTTGTGGGTTCAATTCTTACTCGAGGAAATCATTAAGTTTAATTTATTTTCATTTAACTGCTCTGATAGACGAGGCGCTGCACACAGTTCGGCCACTTAACACGCAAAGTTTCTAAATTCCAGCGACCTATGGTGAACGGGGTTTTTTAACACTTGTTTTCTAACAATTTCTCCCTACTCTGCTCTGCGGCAAACAGCGTAAATTTGATTTTTTATTACACATAATACACGTAATACTGCGCCACGAACGACCTCAATGAACGACCTTGATGAAGGTATGAAAAGATATTTGCATGAAAAAATAAGGCTATTGACTCTCTTGATTTTATAGTAATAAAATCTTTTCTGATTTTTATTGTCTTAAGTTACCAAATATGAGCAAACGATAATTTTGTATAACACATAAAAGTTATAAAGAAAAGAATCTCGAGTTCAAATGTCAAGAAATAACTGTCAGTCTGATCTTAGCATATTATATTATGGCTTCAGAGGTCAGATGAATGTATAATTTTAGTATGAAAAACGTCAAGTTTTTAATAATATCGTAATATTCTCACGTGTATTACTATAATGTTTCATTTTGTAGAGGCACTTATCTCTTGGCGCACAAAGGTATAACTAAGGGAATGAATTATTATTGTTTAATATTTTCATTTCTTGGCTCTGGTACCAAGGCAAAAGTCCGGCGTTGAGTTCCGCCACTCCGGTAAGGAAAGTGGGGAACAGAGTGTCTTATCACTAGATTCCCTTTGTCTTCCTGCTATATGCAGAATATAGCGTGAAGTAAGATTTAAATATTAGAAAACCTACCTGCAGCTTTACCCACGTTGTCAAAGGGAAATAATCGAGAATTGTGTATGATACATACTAAGTTCCTGAGATACCTCTGATTGCAAATACAATGGATAACATCGAATCGGTTATCAAGATCTAATATAGTATATTATTTCTCATAAAATAGTCTATCCTACACAAAAATATGATATTATATTTATTTACATTTATACTTTCATTTCTTCGCTCTGGTGTAGAGGCAAAGCGCAGCGTTAAGTTCCGCCGCTTTACATGCAATGCCTCCAGAACTCGGCGGAAAGTGAGGAACGGAGTGTCGTAACACTAGGTTTCCTCTACCACCCTGTTATGTGTAGGATACGTGAAGCTGATATATTTTATTTTTTTAATTTTATTGTCAATATATGTCTAATGTTTATTTTCTTTTTTTTCGCTTTACACTGTATCCCGCAAATAGAATGACCTTGTGTTAATACACTTTGTTCCCAATAAGATACTTCCGCCGCCGTCACTTTCCGGCGATTCTAAAGACATTGCATGTTGAGTGGTGGAACTCAACACTACGCCAGAACGAAGAAATGAAAATAATAAATGTTTTAATCTTACGAGTCGAGATCGAGCACACAAGCTTCTAGTGTACAGTTCCATCCTTGTGCCCCTGCGCAACGACTCAATAGAAATATCTTTACGTTTTTCGCATAGCATAACAAAGCTACAAAAAAAGGCGAACACTTGACATAATATACAGATTGTACCACAATAATATTCTAACATACACATAAAATACATACCAAAAAACCATACGAGTTATATATTTTATAAGAAACAGCGAACGAAAGCGTCTAAATAGAACAAGATTGGAAAAAAGCATGTAGGAATTTCTCACATCGCAATCAGCTGTGATAGCCCGACAACACATTAGGGGAGTGAACGCTCCTTTGAGTAAAAAAAGGCAAAAAAATATCTTAGAAAAGCGAAAACAAGAAAAATACAAGTGGTCCTATAGTTGTTTGCGCCAGAAATGAGGCGTTGTGAAAGAGTAACGGCGTATACGAAAATTCATAGCCCGTAGATTATTTTTAACAGAGTGAAATGAGTTTTTTGATATTATTTTACACTAGCTTTTGTCTATGGCGCCACTTGTGTGGTCAAATGAACTGTGTATGCCACATAACACAATCTAAGGCGCAGAGATTATTCTCAAGAGCGATCGCAGAGTTGAAAACGATTTATAGAGCTAAAGAGTTTATACAAGTGTCTGAGATAACTCTGAAAGCAAATACAGGGTATTACATATATATATATATATATATATATATATATATATATATATATATATATATATATATATATATATAAAGGGAAATATAAATTTAAGTAAATATTTCATCTCCTCAAGTGGGGCTCGAACCCACAACCAGTCGGTTTACAGTCACACCTTGTGCCGCTGCGCCACGACCGGCCTCCTCAACCATAATATAACATGTATTCATCAAAATATTTATTCACAGCAAATGGTAAGCAATTTGAGGTTTTACATATCTATTGAAAATACTCTGTGGCAAGCTTTAGCGTGTTAACTGTCGTTCCTTCGAAATACAGATCCGATATGTAAGAGATGTTGAAGAAAGCCGATCAATTTTATCATATTTGAATATATTATTATTTAAAATAGAAAAAGTTCTGTCGACTTTTTGTGGAGTTGTCTTAGAGCTATTAGGTTGTGGAAAGTAGACGGGCCTAGGACCTTGTGCGGTGTTATGTTCCGTAGCTAATGTTCATTACTGGCCCAACTTAGCAGCCACTTCAATTTCAATTACTTATATAGGTGAAGTCAACAATCACGTTTATACTTTATATAAAACTTGGCTTTTATTTGTTCTCCACAGTTTGTTAAATTTTTGAGGCATTGCGTTGGTTTTGGTCGGCGGAACTCAACGCGCCGCTGACTGGGAACCGACGCCACAACTTTGTGCCACGATGGCATCCACTGTAAATTTACCAACAATACAGTGATGGGGCTCCTTATTTGTATAGATTGCAAACACAGCAACAATATTCATAAGCGTGTTTCTGCTTACTCCACAAAGATATGTAATTCACCCCCCGGACAATGACTCGGCAGGGTGCAGTCTTACTATTCGAGATTTTATTTATTTTTCTTTATATTTTTTATATGTTATCTAAATGAAACGCGTTGATATACATTTTTTGACTTGACTCACTACAAATAATATATACATAAGAATCTAAATTGATTGCAAATTAATTGATTTAAGAAGTAGGAATAAATTAACAACTTAAGAGGTACAAAAAAGAAAGAAAGTCAATTTAATAAAAAAATACATATACTGGTTTTCATTGCGCAGGGGCAATTGCTGTAACACAACAGCTGTAAGTTCGATTCCCACTCGAGGTAATGAATTATTTGATATTTTCATTACCTCGCTCTTGTAAAAAACGAAACGCTCGGCGTTGAGTAAAAAATAACAAAATTATTTTAATTGTAAAATACACAAAAACTTTGAACTAACATAAGGCCATATATCCAGACCAGCCCACCATTAGCTGTTCAACACCAAGTACCTTTGCGAATGAGTCTGTCCTTATTACACGATTAACAGTATGACATCGTCATTATAACAGCGGTTCTGGCACGCTTCAACTACATTAGCCATAAGTTACATTGAATTTCCCACTATCATAAAGTAATACATACATACAATATTATCAATCAATGTGTCAGTGTTGTGGACAAACTCGCCTAGCACTGCCAAATATTGTATGTAGGGCTGTGGGTAGCGGGTTCGATTTCAATTGTTATATTACTAGTTATTGTAGGTAAAATATTTTATTTTTTATGGGTTCTCGTAGCAATATATGGCGGATTTGGTGCAACAACGACGCATTTTCGAGCTTATTTGAAAATTTGCAGGAGGTGTAATTAAAGTGTCTATATTTTTAAGTATCACGCTATATCCCGCACAAAGCTGGGTTGGCAGAAGGAATCTAGGGTTAAGACACTCGGTTCCCCTTATTTCCGCAGCAATTCTGGAGTCATTACTTATAGTGTCGTAACTCAACGCCACGTTTTGCCTCTACACCAGCGCGAAGAAATAGAAATAAAGTTCTTCGAGTGGGAATCGAACCCACAACCTGTCATGTTTACAGTCACACTTTGTGCTCCTGCGTCACAACAGACCTCAATTCATATATTTAACTTGATAATTTTTAAGTATAATTACTTCATTAAATATCTAATGTTATGAGGAATAAATCCCTCAGTACTTTTCTCGTATGTTATTATAATCGCTAATTCTAAACGCACATAAGTTTTGCCTCCTGAATCCGTCGGTAAGTGGGAAACAGAATTTACCTGATGGGGACGGAGTGTCCGAGCACTAGGTTCCCAGGTTCTCTGCTTTATACCGTACTGCGTGATGTTAAAAAAGTCCGAATTCTAAGTCCATTTACTCATATACGCTCTAAGTATTCCCATACCTTATTTTGAACCCACTTTACACTTTAGCAAACAAATAACCGATTAGACTGACAGGGGAAAAATCTAAAAAGCTTTGTGCTTTATATTTTCTTATTAACTTAATATAGCGTAAGAATGAAAAATAAGTTAATTGGAAAAAATAATAACCGTTTGCAATTTAAACTACTTTCTTTTTGTTTCTTTTTTAGCTTCACTCTGTGTCCTGCAATAGGCAGAGGTAACTAAGGAACCAATCCTTAAGACACTCCAGAAAACCTACCTACCTTTATGAAAAATAAAATAAAATGTTGTTAGCGTCCTCGTGTAAAAGAGGGTAGATTTAGGTGAAAATAATTATAAAAGCAGTACTACTACTGCTTTTATAATTAATTTCACCTATTGTGCCAATTGTGCTAATCGGAGGACAGTTGCGTGTAAGTGACGGTCCCTATTGGAAGGAAATTAGTGTGAAGTATTGTTAGCAGGCGATACATATCACCTATTGCAATTACGTGGTATCCCTTTCCAAATAGTTTAAAAACATATAGACAATGTGTGTATTTATCGTGTATTTTAAAAACTATATCCGCTTCCGATTTCTAACAATGTAATAAATCTATACTTATAATAAATCTGTAGAAAAGTCGTTTCTGTACATTGGAAATAATTTAAAAAAATTAGCCAGGGTGTTAAAGGATACCTATAAGAATCCATTTCCAACATTTTTGGATTTTTTGTCTGTTTGTCTGTTTATGTGAACACGCATCACGTAAAAAGTACACAATATATTTAAGCAACTTTTATACGTAAAAATTACCAGTAAATAAAAGTAACTTTTAGTGTTTATTTCATTGTAATAGCTTTACTCTATCAAAAGATAAAAGTATTTAAGTTTCCAAGAAGCTTATATTTGAGATAGTAGAAATCAATACAAGTAACGCTATCTATTGACAAAAAATAGTAGGTACTAACGAATCTTGATAACGCAAAAAACATTATGTGGAGTTAAACACTAAACTTGAAATCCTTAATAAATGGCGCTGTGCATAAAAAAATATATTTTTATAGTTTGGAAAGGCTACCACTACACTCTATCAAAAAATAATGTACTTAAAGTTTTAGATATTTATATTTGAAAATAAAAATTGAAACATACGCAACGATATCTATTGACAACATATGATAATGAATGCTCATAACGCATAAAACATATTGTTGAGTTATTATTTATTAAACGTTAATAACGTCGTGTCAATGTAATCTATACTTATAATAAATTTAACATAAACTTAGTAGTATTTTTCTAGTAATGTACGAATCTTACAGTTCAATTGTAAATCCCATAGATGGCCCTGTGCATAAAACGTCGTTTTCGGAATCGCGCTGGCAAGATTCTGGGCAAAAGAATGACTTTCAAAACATCTTATTTATTTGACTGTAGATAAATTTGCGTATTTTTAAAGTACAATTGTTCATAGTACTAACTACAAAGTAAACTAAAGTGAATTGTTGGTGAAGATTACCTTCGTAGTAGTCTAGCTCAATTCGTAATTATTTAACACAGTAATAAAGAATGATTTAATATTCACAGAAATAATGCGAATAGGTTCTTCAGTTAATTCGTTCGTTTATGTTATTAATATTTTTTTAAGGAACGTATAAAAAAAATATTTTTTGGGAGCAACCTCTGGAAAATTGAAATGTTGCATGTATTAGTTTTAGAGAAAAACGTATTTAATTGTTGACACATCAAGCCGGCCGGCTATAAACCGTAGTTTTGCCTCATATTTCCTTTATCGCTTACTCTCCGCATATAAATAAGTATATTAGTTACATTGGGCATTTAATATACATGAAAACGGTCTTATACTGTTTTTCATTTTAATAAGTACTTCAGAAGTTGTTACAATATCAAAAAATCCTTGCTGCGAAACGGCTCGCCACACGCCATGCGTCCCCCCACGCCGATTGCTGATTGTACGTATTGGATAATTGGAGTTTAATGTATTATTTTAGCGCGATATATTTAGTTTCATCTTTTTTTATGAACAGAATAGTTAAAAGAATAGTAGGTAGGCTTTGTTTATCATTTCTTTCGTTTCAGTATCGTGTTGTTTATTTTATTTACTCTTCTTCTTTTCTTTTATTATTTTCTTTATTTTTTTAAACATTTCCTTTTTTAATTTAATGCCACGAAAAAGTTGTTCAAATATAGGTAGAACAAGAAATGCAAATAAAAATCGTTTAAAGGATACTAATGAAAGCATAGAGGACACGGAAATTAGATAGTAATTTAAATATATTTTCTTATTGTAAGGGACGTGTGTCCATAGTGATATTAATCCTTATCCTTTTAAATATGTTGGTAATTTTCTACGTTAAACAAAGATAAACTTTGCTCTTTACAATATTTCAAAATTACAAATAGTTTTAGAGAAAAGCTATATCGACTCATGTTTATCCCTTACTCTCAGTATATAATTAAGTATATTAGTTGTCTTGGCCATTTAATGTAGATAAAAATGTTCTTTACTGTTTTTCATTTTGATAAGTACTTTAGAAGCCGCAAGCCCACCACGCGTCCCTTCGCGCCTCGCCACACCACTATGGTTACACTACAGCAGAGCACTACACTAGAGCAGTCTTCTTCCACGTAGCACGCGTATTTGACCTCGTCTGGCACACGGGCCTACTTCATTAAGTGCTCAGAGCCCCCAACACGTAGCACATGTCTTTGTCTTGCTGCATCAGTGACAGGACATTTTGCATGAGAGTTGAGAGTTTCAGGTCTAGCAGTGACTCGATAGCTGCCGTTGTTCCCCAGGGCAGCATTTTGTCACCTGCTCTCTACGCACTATACACTGATGACATCACAACGCCCTAGCGAGTATCACTTAACGAGAAATCTTGCAGGTCGTCTCGAACCTTATCCTCCGTCGAGTAAAGCAGGTGCCATACTGCGTGTGAAACACCATCCATCACCGCAACATAAAAATAGAAAGCCTGGAGGTATACATTTGTCGTCGTGTCCAACACATTCTGCTGCGTCAATGTATCGAGTCACCTAAACTTAAGAAGCAGCACTTCATGGCATACCCAGCCGCCCGAGGTCAGACGTCAGACGACTTCCGAGGGACTTTCTATCCTCCTCCAAATACGGCTCATGAGCCTTGCATTGAACCTTGGTAGTTTAAGCTGGGCCTCCGACAAGAAACTGAAGGTCTCACCTGAGTGAGTTGACCGTCTAAATGGTATTTGATAATCTTTCCAATCCCGTCCCGCATCCCCCTCCCTGTGCCTGCTCTAGAGCAGGTTGTAGCTTGAGATCACGGCCAAAGAGCCAACGGCTCTGATAGCGTTCGGCCCTGATGGTGTTCGGAGCTACTACGGAGATGGACGAGAGAATGCTTTGATTCGCCGCCTGGCTCTATAGCAAAGTAAATTTAAAAGCGATTGCACGTATTTTGGAGTTATACAATCATTATAATGTATTTTAACGCGACATAGTTGGTCACATCTTTCGTTTAAGTATTTTTGGGTAAGTAGTCTGTGGCTTATAATTTCTTTCGTTTAAGTTTTCTGTTATTTGTGTCATTTGTTTAAGTTTGTTTTTTTTAAATAATTGGAACATCGATACAATAAGAAATGATAATAATACGAAAATGCGAAATTTTTAATAATGAAAAAGGATTCCTAAAAAAGTGTAAATTATAATCTAAAAGTTAATATTCTTATTTTAAAAATATATTCTGAACCGAAAATCCCGAACGACCGAACGCTGCTATTTTATTAGATGACTGACTTATTCAATTTTCTTAGGAGAAGTAACTTTTTATGTAATGTTCTAGCAGTTGTATTAGTGCATCTTCCTTACTATATAGTCTTTAGATCTTAAACAACTTCTTGGAAGATCATGTATGCCAAACTTAGAACAGCTTGTATTTTACAAGCAAATATTTGTATCGTACATACAAACGATATACCGCCACCGGCATATTAACAAACGTATAGTCCCTAAAACGATATTACTTTTAAAATACTTAATCTTTGAATAGGAAAATGGGAATAAAAAATGTATGAGTCTTGAAAATCGACAACTTTTACCCTATTGACAACATTATTTAAGCTTGTTTTTACTCATTGCTTTCTTCTTTAGCTTTATACTCAGAAAAGCATTTCAGATAGAGACAACCTGAGAATCAAAAAAGAAGTTTTTCTATTTCTATCATTCTTCTTTTTTATTAAAACCTATAAGACAATCTTAACTCCGTTCTTTATCTTATAGCTTCGTTCAACGAAGTGTGCCTATATGTTTGTTTTATCTACATACATCTGTAAAATAAAAATCTCCTTTAATCAGAGTGACTGACAATCATTATCTATATATAGCGCAGCTGATATTTGGACCTTGATGAACTTAGGGGAGCACTAATAGATGACTTCTCGAAATTTCTAAAAGAGAAAAAAAACAAATTTTACAATTTTTTACTTTACAAAAACGAACTTACAGGCGACTATAAACATTTTTACATGCAATATACTCACAAACGTAATTTTTCCACTTAATAAGTAATTTTCCGTAGTAAGAAAACTAAAAACTCTTTCATATAAATATTGTCTCAAACACTTTCAGTATCAACTTCCATCAGATATCAGAGGATAAGGATTTAGCGAAATGTATTCCCTTGGGTACCGTTAAACGTTTGAAACTTTAGCTCCCTTCAACAGATTGTATTTATAAATGTATAGCAGTATGCGGGCGACAACCAGTATCAGGGACATTTACAATACTAATATATACAAAATCAATATTAAATTAAGCCAAGCGTGCCTCTGACACAAGCGTGCGACTTAACATAACAGGTTGTTGGTTCGAATCCCACTCAAGAAAATTAAATATGGAATATTTTCATCGCTTCGCTCTCGTCACTGCGTTGAGTTTTGCCACTTTTCATACAATATTTTCATATAACACTAGTTTCCCAGGGTCTCTTTGCTCTGACCTGCACATATGCTATGCCTATATACCCTGCTATGGATGGGATAAACCGTAAAACAAAAATAAAATCAACATTCAACATAACTGCGTACATTTGTTGCGGAGAAAAAAAAAGGTTTGTACATTGTAATGTTTTAATCATACTATTGCATAGCACGTGTTAACATTCAGGATACAAGATTTATTGTTAGAGAACGACATTTTTACCAAATCTATTTTTTTTTATCACAATAAGCAAAATGTATTATTCTTAAAATAAATAAACAAATCAAATATTATTCTTAGTGAGTAATATTTTTAACTCTAAAAACTAGTTAGAAATTTAAAAAAACACCACGCCACTCGGGAAAAAAGACGAAACAAGGCATTTCATCACTGAGTTTCATGCGAGAAACAGAGTGAAACATAAAAAACACACACCCACATCAACTTATACCTAACTAAATGAAAACTTAACAAAAACAGTAAAAAAAATCCACTCTACATACACTAACGTAGAGCAAACGAAAAATTAGCCGAGCGAAAAACAATCTATCGTTATGGAACAACGGAAAAACCTTTCCGTTTCACCCATTCGTATTCTCCTACCCTGCTATGTTCCAGTGCGCGCCGCCCGCCCAATAGTTCGGAAACAACGCACGTTTTCTAATGGATTTTTGATGGTGCACTCATACTGAACGATACTGACATGACTTTTAAACTGGAAATACAAATATTTGCTTCACATTTGATTATTTGTAAGATGGAATTTTTATGATTTTAAAAAAATTGTTCCTTTGGTTGGAGGCTTTATGTTAGACAGCGTGTGTCTACGCGATGCTTGAGAAAATATTATGCTTAATAATAATTCTAAATTATTATCATTTCTTGAATTGAGGCCAGCTTTTAGTGTTGTAGGAGTCCCTTTCTTACCTTCTGTGCAATTTTGAATAGACACTTTGCTTAGGAGAACTAAAAATATATACAGAAAGTGAGGAAAAAATGCTGAGAATCAAATTCATCATTTCACACCTTTGTCAATTACGGTGATGGCATCAATAATACTACATAGCAAACAATTCTAGTAAATAAAGATTACAAAAGTCTAAAAGAAAATGCCTTAGATAGGAATCAAATCATGGTCCTCAACTTACAGACTGAACATATACTAAATTAGAAACACGACAGTACTACGCCCAGCAGTTCAGGGGACGCGTAATGAATCAGTCTTGTGATTAATTCTTTACTAGTCGAGTCGCTTGGCCATCCCAGTGAGTCATGGGAGTGAAGAAATAAATTATCTATACATATGTACAAGCTGGTACTTACTATAGTATGAAGGTGGTAGTAGATTCTATAAAATTTAAATTACCTTCGTAAAAATCTGTTAACAGACTCAAGTAATGAAAGAATTAAAACAAATGAAAGTTAACAGTTCATAGATCATCATTTCGAGCTTTCTGAAATATTCATACAAATACATATTTATATATAAGATTAACAATCACATTTGTATAGAAGATACAAATATGTTCAGTGGTAAAAGATACAAAAATACATATAAGTAATTAAGAACAGGTAGAGGGAAACCTCAATTGACTTTCCAGAATAGTGTCAATGATACTGGAGAAAGGTCAAGTTAAAATCATAAGGATTCTCAAAAGCTCATGTATGAATAGATTGATGCAAGTGGACGCTACCAAAGAGGTATGCAGAATTCTCTTGGTGCTCTTTTCTCTTTGGCCCAGCTAGAGAACAGCGTGAACCATCAAAAATTTAGATATATATTAAAGACATTGTAACACGACACTCCCATCACATTATCACAAAACAAGCACAAATGTTTTAATCGCGTTTCAAACCAAAGCTTACCCTCAATGGTTCTTATCGCCACAGCCTTACATCTTGCATTTCGTAGATAACACAGCTTTTTATCTACACATCTTTACATTCAGAATTAAACTTGAATTTTAAATTCAAACAAAAATTTACGGCTGGTTTCGACACGAATACAACATTATAACATCATTAGTTTCGTTTTATGCGTTTTTTACGACTGAATTGAATGTAAAAGTGGCTACTTTATTTTAAGGCTTTATCTGTAGGTACTTTCAGTTTGTTGTAATTAAAACTCTGAGAAGAACTCTCTGAGTACTATATAACTCTAATGATCTTTTTTCACATATATATTTTGTTGTTTTTCTCCTTTTGTCGATTTATACAACCAAGAAGTAAGTGAATGCGTTCTCCGCTCTTCGTTTTTTAGAAACATTATAGGTAAAATGTATCTCGAAAAACAAAAGTTATCTAGCTTGTATGTTGGTAGCTTCTACCAAACAAACAAAAATAATTTAGAGATGTGTATGTCACCTGGCATTTTCTAGATGCCCAGGTTACCTCAGTTGCAATGAATTACTGCGATACGATTAACGTGTCTAAAATTACATATTCCCTCCATTTCTTTGTCTTTATAATATTAGTAGATTACAATACAGAGCCCTGGTTTGAACCTGTGACCAGTGCTAGTGTTCTATCATAGAGAAATATGACATTACGTCCTGTCTTAGGTCTTTAGGTCTCTCTATTTCATTTTTTTCCAAAGGCATACAACTTTATAATATCTACAAAACATTTATTCGTAAATATTACGTCGTTATTATACGTAAATATTATATTCCAAACAAAGCCTTAACCTGTTATTTTTATTTTTTCTGTTCTTAATATCTATTTTATGCAAAAATTTCGTAATTTGACATTTATTACACGTGTTTTTAATATATGTTTGAATATCAGTATTAATTTAAATGTTTATCATTTATTTTGTTTAAATAAATATAATATAAATTAATTTATTGCTTAAATTAATTTGAATGGTACTAGAACGTATGCGGTGTATCAACAAAAAATATTATAAAAGTGGAGAGTCTGGTCTGAGTAATTTTAACAATACATCCGATTTAATCAGCTATGCATTATGAATGTATGTAATAGTAAAAATCGGAAAATAAAAAATTAAGATTTTTTTGGTCTCGTAGGACCCGAGATTTAAAACAAATAATATTAAATATGTAAAGAATTAAAAGAAGTTTTGCCACGTTAAGCCCATAGATCGAGACATAGATTATTGAGTGGTGTCGCGCTTTGTCTTGTTGCCAGAACCGTCAACAGTTGCGTTTGCAGTCAGACGCTGCTCTACGAAAATTTATATAAAAATACTTCTTTTAGTTTCACGCTCTATCCAGCACATAGCAAAGTTTATAGCCCTCTATAAACTTGACTATGTGACCGGAGAACTAAGTATTAAGACACTGTTCCCGTTCCCCTTTTTGCGTAAAATCGCAACCCATTACGCGCTGCGCAGCGGAATTTACCGGCACACTTTAACTCCTTACCACCAGAGCGGGGACATTTATTTTTATTTTTTTTTATTTATTTATTTTTAAGGGAAACATACAGTACATTAAATATATTCTAATAACACAACAAAGATAGTACACATACCAATCAAGTTTCCACAAACTACTTACTCATAAGTCTTAAAGAACAACAATTTATGCACATACATAAAACAAAAAAACAAAAAAATGGCAAACTTTCTTTCGGGACAAAAGGATACAAATAATTTACTGCCAAAAATATCGACACCTAACCAAGTACAAAAAAAAAATAAAAAACAATTCATAAAAGTTTCTTCAAACAGTTCTTGAAATTATTGAATTTTATATTGAATAAGTCTAAGTTGTTATACTTAACATTAAAATTTTTGCATGCACGTGACACAAAGTTATTAGACGCATATTTTGTTTTAAGCTTAGGAACTGCAAACAAAGGTTTAGTTCGTGCACCCAATCTATGACACGCAAAGTTTAGTTTACTTACGAGAAGGGGGGAATCGATCATATTGTTTACCAGCTTATACAACAACACTTGATCTCTGAGATCACGGCGCTTCTCCAGAGATATATCTTTTAAAATCTTAATTAAAGGTTCTGCGTTAGAATGTCTCTGTTTTAAGTGACGAAGGAACTTGTGATATAAACACTCAATTCTTCTGATGTAAACTTTATATTGAGGATTCCAACATGCGGAACAATACTCCAAAATTGACCGAACCAGAGCATTAAACAATGTAATGAGAGTTTCAGCCCGTTTAAAATCCTTTGATATGCGCAATACAAAGCCTAACACTTTGTATGCCTTTTGAGCCATATGGTTTATATGAGAAGTAAACAGCAACTTGTCATCCAAGTAAACACCAAGGTCCCGTATTTCACTTCGTCTAGTGACCAAATTATTTTTTAGTTTGTAATTAAATATGATAGGGTCCTTTTTTCTAGTAAATGTAATTAGGTTACATTTATTGATATTCAAATATAGGTGATTATCGTCACAATAGGATATTAATCTACACAAATCTTCTTGAAGTAAATTACAATCATCTATGGTTTTAATTGACCTATATATTTTCATATCGTCGGCAAAAAGGAGGATTTTGGAATGATGGAAGCAAGTTATTATGTCATTAACAAATATATTAAATAGAAGTGGACCAAGGTGTGAGCCCTGAGGCACCCCTGAGGAAACCGGAAGGAATGCTGAACAGTGACCCTTTATTGCAACTGCCTGACTTCGATTTCTAAGATATGAGCAAAACCATCGGAGCAAATCTCCATGCACCCCGAATTGTTCCAGCTTGTGAGTTAAAATGTTATGACAAATTTTATCAAAAGCCTTTGAATAGTCAGTGTAAACAGCGTCCACCTGTAGCCTATTGTCCATAGAAATGCAAAGATAGTCCAGAAATTCGCAAAGGTTACTTTCCGTAGACTTACGAGCTACAAATCCATGTTGCTCCGGTATTATGAATGGTCGAACTATTCGTGAAAATGTATCATAAATTATTCTCTCAAATAATTTTGGAATAGCACTCAATTTCGATATAGGACGGTAATTAGAAATATCATGCTTATTACCACTTTTGTATACAGGAGTAACGAACGACTTCTTCCAATCTAAAGGCATTATACCGAATTTCATGGACTTAGAAAATAAAATAGCCAAAGGTTCTGCCAAATTCTGATAGCACCTTTGTAAAAACAGAGGCGGTATTGCATCAGGACCAGCACTCTTATTGACATCAAGATGTTTTAGGTACCCGGAAACTTGCTCCACGGTAAATGCGACTGAATTAATGTTCACAAATTGCGAAGAAGCACAAATCCGAGCACTATTATTCAGGGTCGTATGTTGGAATGCTGAACAGAAAAAAGAACCAAACAAATCACACATTTTCACTGGATCAGAAGTGGAGAAATCATCCAGAAACATGATATCTGGAAGATCATTGCTTTTACGTTTAGACTTTACATAAGACCAAAAATGTTTACTGTTAATACCAATTCTAAATTCAATGTTACTAATATATCTATTATAACAATCAACCTCCATCATTTTCTGCCTGTCTCTCAGACTAGCAAATGATCTGTAATCTTTAACCTGTTTATATACCTTCCATTTAGAATGATATTTTAGCTTCTCTTTGATAATTTTTATCAATGCACGATTATACCAAAGCGGGTACTTCATATTAAATTTAGTGTTCTTAATGGGAACATGCATATCGATAATGCCATGTAAAATCTTATAAAAATTTGCTACAGACACATCAATATTGTCACCATTTAAATGAGACTCCCAATCCACTCGAGAAAGACATTCATTAATTGCTTCATAATCGGCTTCCCTATATAATTTAATCGAATGTGTCTGATCTCCAGATGATTTCGCTCGTAATGTTTCAACAATGAATTCAAAAGCTGGGTGGTGCATGTCCTCCGTAACGACTGGATTAGAAACTAGGCCCATTTTACATGTTGTATTAGTAATTAAAAGATCCAAAATACGACTATTAGCATTTTTAAACTTGTTATATTGTCTAAAGTTATTAAAAGAAAGAAAATTGGCCAGCTCATTAACAATATCAGATGAAAAATCCCCCGTCAAGGTCAAAACCCCCTGACAGGCAGTTGACCACTCAGCGTTAGGTATATTAAAGTCACCCAGTACAAGAAAGTAATCATCAGGGTACGAAAGAACTTCGTCTGAGATGTATTCGTAAAAATTTGACAAAATATCTTTATGGGCAGGACATTGAGGAAAATAGCAGCAATATATATTACACCTGGAATACAGCTCAAAAGTAATAGATACACGAATAATATCGGCTATTGAGTCTGTTGACGGGATGCATTCAACACTGGTGACTTTCAATTCCCGTTTAACGGCAATCAAAACACCTCCACCCATTGTGTCTCCCCTAATTGTATAGTTACGATCGCTCCTATAAACATGATACCGCTCGTCAAACAACTCCAAATTAAATATACCCGAATGTAACCAGGTCTCTGAAACACACAAAATATCATAATCACAACATAGAACCTGCCTAAAAACTATGTTTGTCTTAGTTCGTAAACCTCGTACATTCTGATAATAGATTTTTAATTCAGAACCAAATTGTGAAAAACCAATGTAAAATCATAATAATAATACATAACTAGCATTGTTGTAAAGAACATACCCTCAAAGTGAGTTGAAATTAAAATAATGATCAAATTCATTCCCCCAGGAAATCTATAAGAAATTATCAAGGTCAGGTGCACTATAAAACCCTTCAAAATCATATTTAAAACATGAAATATAAAACATAATATCAAAAATAACAAATAACAAATTAATACATAAACAACAATAAAATTATAACTAAATATGACATAAACAATAATAGTTCCTATTTTATTTTGAATAAATCTGAATTGCCATTTATATGTAAAACAGGACTAGACTCAGACTTTCTAACCATTATACAACAATTCTTAACCCAAACGAATTTATAGTTAAATTCCTTGGCTTTAGTCTTAGTAAGATGTAATAAAGTTTTATTTACAGAAGTCAAGTGGTCGTTGAAAAATATCGACGACTGGACTCCTGAAATACCAAGGTCACTAGCCTTTAAGTTTCTATGTTGCTTCGCCTTACTCAAAAAATCATCTTTAACATATCTTGACTAAGAAACGGATAATAACAGGTTTAGGTTTTTTAGAATCTTTATTATTCGGTGCGACGCGAGTTACAAAGTCAAGTTCCGACTTATTAAAAGAAAAATTTATATGACTGGAAATGTTCTCAATAATATTAAAAAGATTTTCATTTTTCTTCTCAGGAATTCCACATATCTCAATATTAGATCGACGCGCCCACTGGTCTCTAAGATTATTTTCGTGGTCTAACTTGGACAGTGAAGACTTTACAACGCACAAGTCGCTGCTTAAATTATTAACTGACATAAGACTATTATCATACAAATCAAATCGTTCTTTTATCTCATCATACTTTTTATTAATAAAGTCGATGGACGTTTTAATTTCTTGTACCTCACTCCTAATAATATTAAGCTCGGAGTTTATAAAAGTTTTAAAACTAGATTCTAAATCTCTTTTCAAATTCAAAATTTCTTGTCTTATAAAGTCACGTAAGTCTGAGGATGTGTCCGCGGATTTATCACTGGCTGAAGTAGTTGAAGCGGAATTCTTCATCAAGTTCTTATTTCGCACCGTCACATTAAAGCCGTCGTTAATACATTGTCTGCGCGCTGGCATGCGGACAGGTGTATTATCCTTTTCCATACTCTTCGGCTGCACCGATATACACTCCGGGCAAGTCCAATCTGATCCACTACGTAACATTGGGTCAGTCCTTGGCGATGCTGCCACACATTGCGGGTGGTAATAGCCATTACAACTAATGCAAATTATAGGTACATCAGTGCTAGCTACAACCACACGACAGCATGCATATAATAAAGCCATTTGACACGACGTTATATTATTAATTTAATACAAACGGCAAAACTGCAACGCAGCGAAAAGAATGCACCGAGAGTTCAAAGTCCGTACAGAGATCGTTGACCCTACGATGACACAGCAGTTGCACTAATAGACTAAACGATAGTTTTTATATATAATATTTTGTACAAACGATGAAACTCGGCACCAACAGCAGATTAAATGATAAAACTTGACTAGCAATGATGCGACAAAGTCCACTTTGATATTTTAACACAAATAAATATTAAAATTCACTCTAATCGGTAAAAATATGGATAATACTGAGAAGGAACAAATTACGTGTTGCTCGTATAGACGTGTTGCTCGTAATGGACATGCAAAATATTAAATATTTCTTTCCTCCTAATGGGAATCGAACCCACATTCTTCCCTTTTATATACAGGCTTTTCTAAGCTTCTGCTCCTGCGCCACGAACCCCTTAATAAATACATATTATACATTATGATTATACATAAACTTGTCCAAAATTCAGGATCAAATGAAAGCTCTATCAAAATCGTTATAATAATATTACTAAGGTAGTAAAGTAACGCGTGAAGCCACTTACTCTTGACTCCTACACTATTTCCGCGAAAGCCTTTTAGACAATGCCTCTACTAGCGGTGTGTTTTTATTGCTTGTATTTCTTTATGTTTATTTTATTCGTGTGGCGGAGTGAATAATAATATATAACGTAATGGGTTAAACTGCCACACATATTTTTATTATCTTCACACTTTATCCCGCGCATCGCAAAGTAGACAGATGGAGCCTGACAACCTGGTGCTCAAACATTCCGTTTCCATTGAGACACTGTCGTTTCATACTTTCTACCGAATTCTGGAGCCTTTGTGTATTGAGTTGCGAAACTCAACGCCGCGCTTCGCCTTACCAGAGCGACGAAATTAAAAAAATCTCGAATTGGAATCGGACCTGCAACCTGTCGCATTCGTATTCAGTCGCATATTCGTGCCCCTTCTCCTGGACTGGCCTTTTTTATCTACTATGTTAAAAATATTTGTGGCTTTGATGAATTTCTTATTTTATGAATAGCAGAGTAGGCAGATGGAACCTAGTGTTAAGACACTCCGTCCCCCACTGAACAGCGGAATATAGGTGATAATAAAACAGTAAAGGAAATCTTCAATATTATAATTATCCATCCACAACTTAGTTTCTTTAGCAAAATTTGAATGGAAAATTTTATCAAGTGAACAATTTATAAGTAATATAAGTACCAGTTGTTGTACTAAGCTTTGGAAGACTAAAACCTACGACAACAGAAACTTTTAAACTCGTCTAATAAAAAGTTATGAAAAATTCTCTCAGTCTCATATAACACTAACACGGCAGAGCTTTAAGCCGTACTATTATTAAAAATGTAGAATAAACAGATTTTCGTATTTCAACTTTTAATGTTCAGTGTCTTGCGGCGTATTGTAAATAAAATCTAAAAACTTAGAATTACTATCATCAAATGCAAACACTCCGCCGAATTCTGATGGCTTTGCGTCTTGATTAGAGGAACTCAACGCCACTGTTTGCCTCGGGATCAAAGCGAAGATGTGAAAATAACATTTTCTATAATATAAGATGTGAATATATATAGTAATATTTTATTTCCTCGAGTAGGAATCAAACCTAAATTCTGTTGCGTTTGCAGTCACACTCTTGTGAGGGGCACAAGACGATACTCTTGTGCCCCTACGCTACAACTAGCCTAGAATTCTCTGAATTTGGCGGAAAGTAGGTAACGGAAGTGTCTTAGTGGGAACGTAGTAGCTTAACACAAGATTCCCTTGTTCCCTCTGCCGCCGGGCAGTTATGCACTTTATGTGAAACACAGTGTGAAAAAAATCGATGTATAAAAAACTCTTTAGTTACTGAGTGACTGACTGACTATGCAATTGATATTTAACATGTAGATAGGCTAGTACTCCTACAAGGGAGCGCAGAGGGAGGATTTCTAAAAGTTCCTACGGAAACAGACACAGTTGCAGATGCTGGCTAGTTCTTGACAAAAACAAAAACAGCGAAATCAGTCAATCAATAAATTAAAATTGTAGGGTAGTCAGAAAAACCTACTATTAAGGCACTCCGTTCTCTCACATTTTTCACATACTGGCTGTACTGGATACAGCATATATTCCCCGCATGGACTAAAAACAATACTAAATTACCATCAAAATTGGAACAGATTTTCATTAGACAGAAACAGAAACACGCTCAAAAACTTTTGTTCATCCCGCCGACTACCAAAACAAAGACATTTTTACTCTTGTTTATGAGATAAAGGAATGAAATAATGAAATTACTTGAAAATTAAACTCGACGGAATTTCAATTGTAATAGCAAATCTTTATTTTATTGCTCCACTCTGGATGTAACGTGGAATGTTACGGCGGAGATATTTTCGTTCAATAATTTGGTTACCATTTCGCGTATTACTTGATGTATAATATATTTTATAATATTATAATAAAATAATATTTGAAGAGTTGAGGTTTTCTTATAATTTGATATAAAATAATGTAATATATGAACCGTAAAATGACAAATATGAACTGTTTTTATTTCCTTTTACATATTTAAATGATTGCAATTAAGTTGGCACCTTTAAGGACAAAAAATAATAGACTCTTTCAAGGAACACATAGAACACAAACTATGTTTATATAGACATAAATGTCCAGCTTCACGCATATAGCAGGGTAGGTAGAGGCAACCTGGGAACCTAGTGATAAAGCACTCCATTTCTCCCTTCAATAGCTGACACTCCTGACATTTTTATGTAATTTGACGATTCAATAAGCATTATTAAAATCGGTCCACCCACTCGAAAGTTCTGACGTAACAAACATAAAAAATACAGTCGAATTAAGGACCTCCTCCTTATACAGTCGGTTAAAAATATTATTATTTTGAAGAAAATTGTATAGATAATAGACTAGGACACATATAAATAAATGTATGGCCTAGTCTATATTTTGCTTGTATTAGTATTCTTAGATTTTTACTTTTAGGAATAACTGTGGGACAATATATGTATATTTAGGTAATAGAACTCCGTAAATATAGGTAATATTAAAATTAATTGATTTGAAAGTGAAGTTTCGACTATAGAAAGTCAGGCACTGCCCTACTAGGAAGTCAACAATATATACAACTTAGTTTCATCCTTTATAACAAGGTTGGTAAAGAGCTTCGTATAAAACCCTTAAGATCAAACTCTCAATTATTCTTCTTCTGTAAAACCTGCGTTTGTATGGCCAAGCGTGCAGCTATTCTATCGTTTTGCAGTCTAATTAATGCAACTTACCCACCTAACGGTGACCGTCTGTTACCGGCGACAATACGCCTTTCCAAATCTATTTTGCATGTTTCGTCTCTACTAAACATGCTTTCCAGACTTCATTCACTTGTTCCTATATTTTTCCATTTATGCTGATCTTGCATACCGTACTTTTTTATTTTTGCCACATACCGGAACTTTTATACTAGGCGCATTTAGGTTCATTCATATTTTTTTATATAATATTTTAAATAAAAACAAAATAATAAGCTTTTTTAAGAATTACAATTCACAAAACAAACACTACTTTGTCAGTATTTGCGGTTTCTTTTTTTGAAATGGCCTTGTTTATAATTATTTCGCTTCTTAAAGATATTTTTCTGAAGACAATAACAACTTGTTTGCGAAAATAATAAGAAAATAACTGTCATCTATAATACAATTGTTATATTTCATTTTACTTGTATTTTTTTACTAACACATCACTTGCTAATCATGGCGTGAAGGGCAGTGTCTGACTAATAACGCTATACACCCACAATGGATTCGATCACGAATTGGAGGAACGATTTTTTCTTCATTTCCCTGTTTGGATAACACAGGCGCGGCGTTGAATTCCACCACTCCAGTGTATGAAAACAATATACGGCCGCAAATAAAAGAGATTTTGGTAGATTTAGGTACACTAATAAAATTGTCTGGAGTACTCTTAGAGCGTCGGAATATTGAAATATTAGATCAGGGTGTCCGATTTCCGTTCTGTAAACCTAATAGTGAAAGTACAAATATAAAGCATATCATATTTTATTAATGTTGGTTAGTCTTAATTACACTAACCACATTGCTATTGATTTCATTAAATTGATACAGATAATGAGCCCATCGTGGCGGAGTGTGACAGCGTCTGACTGTAAGTGTGATAATTGTGAGTTCAATCTCCATTTGAGGTAATTAATTATTTCAATTTTATTTTAGTTTCACTACTTATAGCGCAATATGCTGAATATTTTAGTAGCAGTTAGTTACAACTGGTGTTAAGACATTTCGTTCCCCACTTTCCGCCTAATCTTTGAGACGTTGCACGATTAGTAGCGGGGCGGAACTAGAATCCGCGCTCTGCTTACCCGAGCGTAGAAAATTAAAATAAATATAATCATTCCCCAACTTAAGATTGAACCTACAACGCTGTACGACTACGCCCCGACGGCTTCCCTTCATAATTTTCAAATAATTCAAAATTAACATTACTTTTCCTGCCAAATGTCTGAACTATGGGTGGGCATAATTGACCACACCCCACTATCAACTAACCCAAAAGCGATGATAAGATCACAAGCAATCAATACTTGTGTCAAATTTAACTTCCAACTGTAATCGTGACCCTTGGGAAAGTTCCGTCCCATTTGTCAAAACCAATATATATTTTAGTCTATAAGTTTGTTAGTTATCTTTTGTGAGTTTATTTAAAACTAATATTCTTCATTGAAACCCGGCTAGTTTGGGGTTTAACAGAATATTGTAAGACTTCTTTATGTAGAAAGATAAATGTACGAATAATCTACGGAGGTAACTGTGGGTTTAAATTTTATTTAGGTCCTTGAGTTGAGGATTCTACCATGTAACATTTTGATATTTTTTGGGTTTTCTTGGCACTGTGAAATATTTAACAATAGGATTTTGTACATCGTCTCTCAGTGATCATATATGAGCATATAAGAAGAGGACAGTGTTTGCTCTTGTACTTATTCAATATAATATAATCCTCTCCTTAGTTCGCTATATTGAAATTTTAAGAAATTTCAACGAATCTTAATATTAAACACGTATGAAGCGGGAATTCCACTAAGAATTTGATATTTTATTAGCATTTTTTGCCACAAACCAGAATACAAGACTAAACTTTATAGTGAAAATTCACCTTACATCACGTTTAACTCTTGTTTAGGTCGCTACGATAAAAGAAATATTGAGCAGTAGCTTGTTGAAAGTAGAAAATATGTTGGTTTGTAAATATTGTTGTTTACGCTGTAACTCGACATCCGGTGAAAATAAACAGGTGGACGGCGCTTTTTTACATTGCGAAGCTCATTATTTATTTTATGTTAGAGGTTATTTTTCTAGGTTTTTTTTACTTATGGTATTATTGTTAAGGCTCTATTGTATGTATTTGTGTTTTGGTTTAAGCGCAAAAATGATTTTATCAAATAAATATAATTAAAAGACTTAAGAGGACGTTGTGGCGCAGTGGCTTAAGTGTGTGACTGTAAAAGCAACGTTTGTGAATTCGACTTTCAGTTATCATTTCGTCGCTCTGGGAACAAGTCAAAACGCGGCGTTGAGTTGGAAACGGAGAACCTTAACACTAGGTTCCCTATGCCTACCCTGCTATATGCGATTATAAAGAAAAAGAATATAATAATATAGTCTTTTGTGAAAAAATACATTGATCCCCTAATGTTCACCATAATTTCTTCTTTCTTCTAAATGTGGATCAAACTAACAACCACCACCCCACCGCCCTCTAATAAAAGAGGCAAGAAGTTAAATTTATACATAATATCATAGAAAACTGAAGATCTAGTCTGCCTCAGATCTGAGATGAATTAAAAGTCTAAGTACTCTTCGAGAATGCATGAAGAATAATGACTTTGGAGTAAGAATTATCGATCCTAGCTTCTGAAGGCTGTTAGTTATGAACCATGTTTACAGTCGACCGCCTACTCACTGCCAGGATTTCATTTGATTAGAAATGATCGCATTGGACGAGTTGGTGGGGGTGTAGCAATTTATTTGCGTGCCCATATTCCTTTTTCAATTGTAAGTACATCACAGCCACTGAACAACGCATATGCTGAACATTTACTAATCGAAGTGATATTAAATCACACCAAACTACTTCTAGGGGTTTTTTACAGTCCTAACCTTACAGTTGACTATTTCTCGTCATTTGAAATCCTGGTGGATCAATTTATGCCCTCTTATGAGCATACTTTGATAATGGGAGATTTTAACACTTGTCTTTTAAAAAACGATGGTCGAGCGTCCCGTCTACAAAATTTAGTAAATTCGGCGAATTTAAATATTCTACCTCTGGCACCAACTCATCACTTTCCACACTCTAATCCTTCTCTTCTCGACTTAATTTTAGTATCTTCTATTGACCATGTCGTGAGCCATGGCCAATGTCCTGCGCTAGCATTCTCCTATCATGATCTTCTTTACATATCTTACAAAGTTAGACCTCCTAAGGCAAAATCGAGAATTCTTCTGCAGCGCAATTTTGGAGGTATGGATTTGGAGCGGTTAACTGAAGACGCCAGTAAAATTGACTGGACTGTCATTGATAATGCTCGTACAGTAGTTGAACAAATTAACATATTTAATGCTTTTTTAATAACTCTTTATGATACTCATGCACCAGTCCGACCGGTCAGAATGAAACATCTTCCTGCACCATGGCTTACTGCGGACATAAAAAAACTGCAGGAAAAAAAACATAAAGCTAAGAGTAAATATATCTCTGATGGAAGTGACGCAAATAGAAATAAATATGTGAGAGCTCGTAATCGCTGCAACAGGGTTTGTAGAGATAGTCAACGACGCCATATCTATAAATCAGTAATCGAAGAAGATGATCCAGCTAAGGTCTGGAAATTTCTCAAATCCCTTGGAGTCGGTAAAACCAAACATAAAGTTAATCCATCAAATTTAGATTTAAATTCTCTTAATCAACATTTCACTTCTTCTAGTACAATCGATAGTACGAATAAATTGAAAACTTTAATTGATCTTTCCTCTTTACCCACTCCACAGATTCCTCCTTTTAAATTTAGTCAATTCACTGTATGTGATGTTAAGAGAAATATTATCGCTATTAAGTCGAATGCAGTTGGTGCTGACTGCATTAGTCGTAAAATGATCATTCCTTTAATAGATCTATTAGCTCCTGTCGTTACATCCATTTTGAATCGTTCCATTCATCATGGTGACTTCCCTTCCATTTGGAAAGATGCCCAAATTCTCCCATTACCAAAAAAAACAAATCCATCTTCCTTTTCCGATTATCGTCCGATTTCTATCCTTCCACTGTTGTCTAAAGTGCTAGAACGCCTTGTTCATAAACAACTAAGCACATTCCTTTTGAGACACAATTTCCTTAACTCCTTACAGTCCGGCTTTCGCCATGGTCATAGTACGACTACTGCTTTAGTCAAGATCACCGATGACATCAGACATGGCATGAATGATCAGAAAATAACGGTGTTGACATTATTAGATTTCAGCAATGCTTTTAGCACTGTTGATTTTGACATTCTACTTGCTTTACTGACTTCTCTTAACATATCTCCTGAAGTGATTGATTGGTTTCGTTCTTACTTGTGCGGTCGCCGACAGCGCATTCGAATAGATGATTCATATTCTGAATGGTCTTTTACTAGTGCGGGCGTCCCACAAGGTGGCGTGTTGTCCCCTCTCCTTTTTTCAATTTTTATTAATACCATCTGTCTTAAAATTTCTTCTCTCTACCACCTGTATGCGGACGACTTACAAATCTACTCACAAGGTGCTCTCACTGAGCTGCCCAATACCATCCAGAAAATAAATAGTGATCTTAAGCAAATTTCAGTTTGGAGCAAACATTTTGGACTTACTATAAATCCTTTAAAAAGTCAAGCAATTGTTATCGGTAGTCCTAGATTACTGTCGAAAATTAACTTATCGCATATAGCAACTATAATGATCGATGGGACTTCCATTCCATTTAGGGAATCAGTTAGGAACTTAGGTGTAATTATGGATAAGCATTTGTCTTGGGAACCCCAAATAGTAGAGGTAAGTAAGAAGATTTATGCTGCTTCTGCATCTCTGCGTAGGCTACGCAATTTCCTACCAATACCTACCAAAATTGCGCTAGCAAACTCACTCCTATTACCAATTCTCGATTATGCTGATATTTGTTATCTCGACCTTAAAGAGGAGCAACTGAATAAACTTGAGCGACTTCAAAACCTCTGCATTAGGTTCATATTTGGAATACGTAAATATGATCATATTTCAGAATTTCGTGATAAGCTCAAGTGGCTCCCTATCCGCCTTCGCAGGAATACTCATATTCTTCATCTTCTCTATTCCGTGCTGTTTAATCCTTGTACTCCTCCTTATCTGAAGAAACAATTCAGATTCCTACATGATGTCCACTCACTTTCCCTGCGTTCCCAGAAAAATTTATTACTTGAAATTTCTCCTCACTCTTCTTCTTTTCTGACTAACTCCTTTACCATTAAAGCTGCCCGACTATGGAATTCCTTACCGATACCCATCAGACATGCCAAAAGTTTACAGAAATTTAAAGCCTTACTTAAAAACCACTTTATGAATATTTAATTGAGCCTTTGTATATTTATTTATTTATTATAATAATGATAATTACATATATATATGTATATGTATGTGTATGTGTATATATATGTATGTATATGTATATGTGTATATGTATGTATGTATGTGTCTATGTATATTTATATATTTTAATCTTCAAATTACTTTTTATAAATGTTGTTTAGTGTTTATTAATATATTTATTGAAATTAATATTTATTTATAATAATTATATATGTATATGTATATATTTTGTTATTATTATTTTAATTTTTGTTTATTTTTTTATTTCTGCTATTAAATATTCTCCTGCAATTTACTGCACCACCCACACTCTCTTTTTTATACAACTCCAGCGACCAAAGGTTGCCTGGAAGAGATCGCTTTAAGCGATAAGGCCGCCTTATTGTACATGATGTTTTTTTACTTGTTTTGTACATAATTTGTTCAAATTTTAAGTGCAATAAAGTATATTGTATTGTATTGTATTGTATTGTACATACTGATTTGTTCTATAGAATTCTATAAACTTTAATTTTTGTTTGAATCGCTTATTATTTTAGAATTTTTTAAAAGCCCACAAACTGTTATTTTTATGCGTACCTAGAGAATGACTTTGAACCAATAAAAGGTTTTTTAGGGATAAAGGTTTTATATAATAAAAGATTTTGTATTTGTAAAAGTTTTATATAATAGAAAATTTGTTATAGTACCAACTAATATGGTACATAATTATCAAGAATTAAAACAGTAAACTATGCAGGGTAGAACCAAGAATCTTAAAATTTCTTGGTTCTTCTAAAAAAAACTGAGTTTTACATTTTATATATTTCTTTTGAATCCATAACACTTACGTTTACATACAGCGCCACGACGGCCTATTAAAAAATCTTTAAGAATTTAACGTACTCTTTAAAGAAAAAGCTTAAAAAAAACACATAAAAGAAAACTCACACTCATAAGTTAATACATTTACATAATACTGTCGAAATAGGCCAAAATCTTAGTTCGATGTATTATTAATTGATGTATCCACCGATAGCGTTATTATCCGTGATTTGAAATAATAAGCGAGGTTATGGCGTTTTATCATGATTTAATAGAAAATAACAGAGGTCACGCCAGTCGGAGCGCAGGGGCAGAAACGTTTGTCTGTACACGTGGGGGGATGTAGGTTCGATTCCCATTCGAGGGAATGAAATATTTCATATTTTCATTATCTCGCCCTGGTAACAAGTTCTGCCACTCATCAAGCAATACCTGTATAATTCGGCAGAAATTGAGGAACGAAAGTGTCTTAATGGGAACGGAGTGACAGTAGAATTTCCTTAAAATTAAACGAAACGAGCTTTACGCTGTATGCTGCACACAGCAGGGTAGGCAGAGGGAACCTAGTGCTAAGGCACTCTGTTCGCTACTTTTATGTTTTCATCACTTGTTAAACTACTGCGCCAAGGCTCTCTCCTATAATAAGTTAATTTATATTTAACTAAAAAAATATAGCATATTCCTCCGAGTTATATTTCCGCTCACAGTCACCATCCTACCACCATCACACGATTTTACTGGCACCTTATTATTGGAATATAAAATTATTGAAAATTGTTCATTCAAAATTATTCCTACCCATTTTATACTCAGAATTCATATATCATAATATATGGTCATAGAAAACGATGACGGATTTCGGCCGACCCGTTTAATGTACGGCAGGCTTTAATGATAACAATAAAATATTATATGTCGTAAAGTAGAATTAAAATATCTTTCCAAAAATATCTGAATATCCCTTGTAAATATCTGCATCCACTGCATACAATACTTGGTTTTAATGTATAGCTTTGTACAGCCTAAAATTGAACTTTATAGTTACAGTTACCTATGATATCATTATTCGATATCATTTATTAATATGCTTTATCGGTGCGTGTTCAATGATAAAGAATATAAAAAAATAAACAAAAAAAAAGCTAGTTTGTAGGCTAAACTCTAATAAAAAAAACGCTATGTTCTTAGTAGGTTAGCTAGAGAGAACGGAGCGCCAAATCCCAGTTCTCGAAGGTCAACAGAATACAGCTGCCCCTCTTGCCATTCACTCTTTCTTAATAAATCACTATATTCTCTTTTTTACTAAAATAGTAATAATAAATTCAGTCTCCTGCATTCTATAAGACAACATTTTATATCTTCCAAGCATTTCTCATATAAACCCCGCGGCTGCCACACATAAAATAACATGAACATACTGCTTTATATACATATACAGCTCACCTTTAATATTTAGGTTTTGTAAATCTAGAAAATTTCATGTTTACATACTTTAGTAGAAGGTGCAATTCATATTATTTAATGCATTTTCTTAATGGAAAAAGGAAGTAATGAAGATTTTTTTTAGGTTCACACTATAGGTACATATAACATAGAAACAACACAGTGGAACAAGTGTTAAAAAACTCGGCCAAATTTTAAGATATATGTTGAGTGGCGGCACTCAACGCCGCTCTTTGTCTTATGACCAGAACGAGAGAATGAAGTTATAGCTTCCGCAACGATTAAGCAATAGAACCCATCTGATTGTATATTACATGCAAGCAAAAATACAAATCTATAACTTATGTCCGCGCTATAAAAAGATATATCTCGTGCAAACCCATCCTAATTATTAGGGGTTAAAATTATATTCAATTGTGTAACCCCATAAGAGTATTACCCGAATTCTCGCTACGGACATTTCGGGCCCATGCTAAGGGCGGAATATTTAATATTGAATATAATGAGTGCTTTTATGTATTTAATATTCCATTATTATTTAAAATAATATGAATGTTATTTCTTTAGTTTCATGGTATAGTTTTACATTGTGTGAATAAATTTTGTAATTCCTTTACTGCTGTAATAGTTATAATGAATTTGCTGCAATTTACATTGCTAGTGATTAGTGGGTAGGTAGGGTAGTGCAGCGTTGAGTTTCGTCATTCAATAAGCGATGTCTCATTAATAGAACGAAAATAGGAAACTTGGTGGAATAGTGGTCTTGACTCTAGGTACCCCCAGGTAGGTAGACTACATTGCTACGCAAGGAAAAGCGTGAAACTAAAAAATCAGAAAAATTCACAAGATTCAACAATATATTTAATTTTATAGGTTTTAAATAAATCCTTATTATATTGTAAAAATTTTAAAACTAAAAGCACAATAACATCTTACGCAACGTATGTTAGCATAAGTTACTTATAGTGTAGTAATAGGTGTCACTGTAATTACGAGGACGTCGTTTGATATTGGTTCCATTATCGATTGTATTATTGTAGTGGCGGTAGTGTGCTGCGGCTTTTCCGGTGGATTTCCAATATAAGCACAAACGACACGACACTCATGCCCAGCCCGGTGACTGTCAAGACCATTCCAGGTCAACAGCATTAACCATCAGAGAAAAAAAAAGAAGAAAAAAAGGCAGTCATGTTCATTTACTTAAGATTTTGTCGAGACAACTTGTCATTAGAATTAATATTTAAATATTGTTACTACATAAAGAACAAGTGTAAATAAAGTAATTGTAAAAGCTGGATTTTGTGTCTGATTTGTTGGTTCGTCTAACACGTATATAAAAACCTGTCACCGTATCAGGAAGAAGAACAGAAAATTGGAGGTTTCTAGTTTTTACTGTTTTCTAGTTTAACCGGAAGTACCCTATTAGTTTTGATTCCCTTTATACTGTCGAAATACGTGTTTTTTGTAACAGAAACGCTTGGAGATATATTTAAAGTCGTGTTTCTACATTTACTTAAAACAAAGATATAATTGTTTTAAGCAAATGTAGAAATACGATTTAAAGTTTCTGAGATAAAGGCTCTAGACCAGACAGACAAACCGTTAACAAACTGAAAGTATAAGGGTTCTTTTCTACCTTAAAATATACGGAAGCCTAAAAATTAATGCAGCGGGGCTCGAACTCCCGTCTCTTAGAGCCCATGCAGGTATAATTTCTTTTTCATTTTCCTTCTAAATTACATCCACACATTAAACTTACGTAACAAGTACATACATACATACATAAATACAAAACAGGTAAAAACACAGGTCGCATTTCATATCTCTACCCGTATCAAAGTTAGTGGATGTCTTATTAAGCTGGCTGTAATGAAAAAGGGGTTTTAGCATAATTCCAGAACTCTTCATAAAAAATAGTGATGTTACCTTTTGGATATCGATAAGTTTTAATTTTATATATTTTTTTTCTGTGCAATTATTTACTTCTCGTTTTAAGATGCGATGTGTATTGCTTCATGTTAAATCCCAGACATGGCAGAGTAGGCAGAGAGAATTTCGGAACCAAGTGTTAAGACATTCCGTTCCCTTTAAGACACTTTCAATCCCCACTTTTCGCCGAATTCCAGAGGCAATGTGTTTTGAGTGTCGAAACTGAACAATAAAAATGAAAATTCATTTCTTCGAGTGAGAATCAAACCCATAATCTGTCGTGTTTACAATCACAAGCTTGGTTCCCTGCGCCACGATCAGCTTATTATCAAATCATGCTATTTTTTTTTTCAATTAAAATTTTCACATAAAATTTACAAATTCCTAGATAACTTTCACGTTGTTCTTTTACAACGTACTTGGTTCACTCGAAGTCTCACACAAAAACCACGCGGGGTAAAATAAGCCGAGATTGCGGCTTAGGTTCCGTAAACCATAAGAGCGTTCCGGCCATTATATAAAATAAATGTTTTAGAAGCTTCTAATCATTAAAAAATGATTAATTGTTGTTTGTTGTAATGTTTAATTTTTACAACTTTTAAAGTAAAATGGTTATAATATATAGTGTGTTTTATTCATTTTTGTTTACATTAATGAGGCAATAAGGGGATTTCATTATTATTAGCACTGAATAATAGGCATGCTCTTCACTTAATTAATAATATTTATGAATAAAAATACTAAATACTGTACCGTTCTTTCTAACTACCGCTTGAGATAAAACTTAAAGCAAAAAGAAAGAATAAAAAATGTAATAATTAACGATTTATTTAATAAAACAGACAGATACTTACTGAATTCCTTCACATCGTATTTTGATCACACAAGAATAATAATCCAAACATCGATATTTCATAAAAGAGCATCACTAATCACTTGCCTTTTATTAAACACCCGTCCATTCGCTAGCATAATGCCATATTTAAATTGACCTTCAGCTTAATGTACCGAGACTGATCCTTGCCCGAAACTCACATAATATTTTTATCGAGAATAATTAACGAAATCTTAGAATATTTCAAAATATTATAATCAAACTGTACGAAATAAGATTTAATTTTATAAACCTTTTTTTAAATAAGAAACGTATAAACTACTTGTTTTATTTAATTTTAGCATCTGTGTATCTCGCAAAAACAAGAAAAAATTAATGACGAATAACCCAGTTTGCTTTAATTTTCTATTCAAAAGAAAGAAAACAAAACATAATGGAATGATGTTAAAGCAAGATAAGTTAAAACAAACCAAATGAAAAGTGACAAAATTATTTAAATAAAAAATCTGGGATAAGAAACTACATAGTATATAGACGTACAACATTTACAACTTTTACTATATCAATAGTGTTTGTATGAATAATAGTGTAGTGTAAAAAAAAATTGTATGATATGACAAATTCTAAATATGGCAGGTAGCTCTCATTGTGGGTACAATAGGTTACATTGAAACTGTTAGGGATGTACCTTTTATAGCTTTATGACCTCCTCGAGAAATGAACTATCCAATACAAAAAGTTTTTTTAAAACATACAAATTTAAACGGTAAAAACCAAATTAAATATTGCTGATCCAGTAAAATTGTATGAGACATGCAAAAAGCGTATCTTAATAAGCTTATGTATACCAGAAGTTCGTGACATTTGCCGGAAATTAACATTTACCTGTTCTCAAGTATATACTCGTTTTACATAGTATATTTATATAAAGTTAGGTGTCTTCATCGTAGGTTATTTCACAAGGAATATAATTAATTTAAGACTTAAGCAAAAAAAGATACTTTAATATTAGTAGTGAATGGAAGAGTAATCGCAGCAGTTGTGAGTTCGATCTGCATACTGCATATTTCTTCATTTGTGGCGTTTCAAGCGTACAACTATTTTTTCCATTTAAATTTTAACTTTATACTTTAAAAATGAATATCAGTTTAAGAAAAAGTCCCCGACATTACATAACCTGACAAAATGTCGAATCTTATGCAATATTACCTTAATTTTAATTCAAATTCAAGAAAAACTCAAACTGAAACACTTGTTCATTCATTAAAAAGAGCTGAAAATTCACAAAGTCAAACACAAAAATAACAAAACTGTAGCCGTGCTTTAATTGCAACGTCCCGGAAAGCGGGAAAGAATCTGGGATCATTTCATAAATTCATTAAGCCGGAAGGGCTTGTCGGGACGTGTCCACATGTCACTGGCAAGTAGATTCATTTTTAGCAAATTATAAGGGAATCTTTTTTTTTTGGGTTCGGTTTTAATTCGGACGAATGACTTCGGTTTCACATTTCCACCACGCAATAAGCAATGTGCAATGTCTCGAAAATTAGACGATGCGTAAGAAAAGAAGTGTCTTGGAAAAGGAGATCCTAGGTCCCTCTGACGACTTTTTTGAGTTGTTAGAGGTAAAAAAGTACTTTCTTTTTGCCCAATGTAATGAACTGTATTTTTCTAATATATATTATTTTTTTATAACAGATCAGAAATCCACCATATAATTGAAAACCCCAATAATCTGAATCCCTAAATTAACCTATTTTGGTTTACCTTATACTAAATAATAATTAATTAAAGTAAATTGAACACCCTATACATATAATTATAACCCCACCAATAACACACTTAAGCTTATACCTAAT
The DNA here is from genome assembly GCA_917862395.2 of Heliconius sara. Taxonomy (NCBI): domain Eukaryota; kingdom Metazoa; phylum Arthropoda; class Insecta; order Lepidoptera; family Nymphalidae; genus Heliconius; species Heliconius sara. The sequence goes on along the minus strand of OU860789.1, from coordinate 1,010,346 downwards.
ATACCAAGATCACACAAGGCAAGGGAAATTGTAAATGAAAGCATAATCCTATTAGCATGCCCCGTGCTCGAGCAATCAAACGTCGAGGAGAGTGGTTAAATTAATCTGAGCCTGGAGCAATTTATCCTTTAACATTACTGTGCTTAACGTATCTAATATCCTTTCATAGTCTATATTAAAGGTTTTTGGCGGCGTTGATTTCCGCCACTCTGCACCTAATATCTCGGAAACTCAACGGTGGGGGAACGCAGTGTTTTATCACTAGGACCTTCTCTGCTGTATGCGATGGAGGATCGCGTATCCAGGTTAGCCAAGAGATTAGAATGTTAAGCGTATATTGCGTTGTACATTTTCTGCCCATTTTAGACATTGTGCGTAAATGGAAAAATGTCCAAATATCAATCTTCGTCTAAATAGTTCGACGACATTAAAATATATAGAACGTTACAATCGAAGCCATAAGTAAGCATTCCATGTAAAACTTTTGTACAAGATATTTGTGATTGTAAGTACCTTCTGTACGTACCTAAATATTTTTTTAGTTGCAACCAGTAGTTCCTGAGATTAGCACGCTTAACCAAACAAACTCTTCAGCTATATAATATTGAAAATATAGATTAACATTCAACGTACACTAGCCCTTACAGTAACCTCCAAAAGGGTATCAAAGTGAAGTCAACACGGCCCGTAGTATGAATTTTGAGCGAATATAAAATATAAACGGCGTCGGGTATCTTAGCAAAACGGCAGCCAGAAAGGATCGCGAGATTATAACGCCTTTATATTTTATTTATTTATTAACTAAGAGATGGCATTTGCGTATATTTCATGGGACAGTATGAAAATGTTATTTTTTGCCATCACTGATATTTTAATTGTAATTGCAAAATAAAATATGTATGAATAATTTATTATAATGTCAATTAATTAAATGTAAGATTAAAAGTTATTAATTTCAAGATGTTTTTGTAAGAAAATAAATGGTGTAGAAAGCAGTTTACTTTTAATTTGATCTACTTATAACAATAATCATAGCATCACCACTAAATTGCAGTTATACTTTACTTTACTTCAGTGATTTTTTGCGTTCTATAGTGTTAAAACATTTCGTTCCCCTTAAAACATTTCCGTTTCTCACTTTCCCAGGTTCCCTCTGATGACCCAGCTATGTGTGCGTGAAGCTAAAAAAGTTTCTTACAAATACTCAAGAAACTCATAATACATACATAATACACCTTTAAAGTGAAGAGACGAATTTATAAATATTATATAACACGGCCATGAGATGGGCCTATCCATAATAGAACTCTCGGGGTCCCTTGAAAGTGTAAATGTGTACAGAATAGTGTAGTAGGTTATAGATTTGATTCTTGCATCATCAATTTGACTTTAAGTGGCTTAAAAAATCTGAAGATTCTTTTTATTGATATTTAACAGAATTGTTATAGTTCTTATTTATTTTATTCCATTATTGACTAAGTAAATCAAGTAAATGCACAGATGGAACTACTGGAATTAGAAAGTTGAAATTTGGCCTGTAGTTAGGAAGTGTACTAAGAAAGAATTTTTGGAATTCCTACAAAAACAGGAATATCAAAAACAAATGGAATATGGAGCGCCTTAACACTAGGTTCCCTCTAACTACTTTGCTATATAGGATTCAGTATGAATCTACAAAAATTCTTAGAGTCCACACAAAGTTGCGGGCCACTGCCAATATATTACGCCTATGTTTTGTTCTATGTAAACCGATACACAAAAAGCATTCACATTCCACTATATTTGCATATATTTTAAATACGAAATAAAAGCTTAAGATAGATAAGGGCCCATAAAGAAATAATAGAATGGCAGTTATTTTAATCGGTCGCCATTATTTTATGTCAAAACGGTGACGTAAACGTGGATTTTAAGTTTTTATTGAGTTATTTATAATTATACTAGTAATGTGCCTTTGGTTTACTTAAATTTATAATGTGTCAGATATACTTAGCTAGTACATGTGATGACAAAGTGATTTATACCTAGGCTCTTCCTTTACGTATTTACTTTAAGCTAATTCTCACTAATATAACAGGACAGGAAGAGGGCACCTAGTACTAAGACGATTGCCCATTGAGTGGCGAAAATAAATGCTGCACTTTATCTTAATAGAGGTCGAAGCCACAATGGCAATTTAATATTTATTAGGCATTTTAATTGTACCACCAAACATATAGACAAACACGTTTTTACATATAGATTCAACAAACTAAAACTTTTATAATTATATAATACTACAAACTTAGATTTTAAATATATTAGTATAAAAACTATTATTAAATACAGCTTCTTTAATTTAAACTTTAAATAAAGTCCAAAAGTTTCGCTTTTGTTACGATTTGTCCATAACAGAACCTCTTAATTTTTAAATTAACTCAATATAGCTAAGCTACTTAAAATTTTATGTCTATTGCAATAAACTCAGTTTTACCCTAACTATGTTAAAAAGTTCTAATCTTAAGTAAATATATGAAGTGTTGGACTGGAATGTTACGAGAACGCATATATTTAAATAATAGATGCAACCGTTTACTATGTTTTGACAAAATAATCAAATGCCAAATCAAATAATCAAAGGCAAAATGGATAAAAATTAACTTTTGACTTCCATTTGAAGGTGAGATCGCCTTCCCCTTAAAACTATTGAAGACGAGTAAATAGCTAAGAAAATTAGATTGTGGGTAAAAAAATATGTAAACACCAATCAAACTCTAGAAAATTATGCGGAAGGTGGAACAGAGATATATACGAGCGTTAAGTTAAAATAAATAGAAAAAAATATTAATTTATCTTTTAGATTTACTATGTGGACATAAAGACCCGGATGTACTATACTATACTTTCATCGCGGCCTCACCAGATACAATTTGTAATAATGAGAAGCGATCAATTTATATTTTTCAATTTTGTATTACACTAAATATATAGATTATTTATACTGCACTAAAACATTAACAAACAATTTTAAAATATATGTCTCCGGAGCAGATAAACCGATTTTGATCGGGCTTCCGCTGAATGATAGGGTTCTCGAACGAAATTTCACGCTTTTCTCCCGGAAAAAGATTTTTTTGACCTACCTAGAAACAATACATATGAATAAACTAAATATTTTCCTTAAATACAAGTTTTGCGAGAAATATAAAACCTCTTATAATATATTATATATAAAACCTTCCCTTATAATATAATCCTCAATTGTGAGTCAAAACCAGTGAGATCCCATCAAAGTTGTATAAGTAACAGGCCAAGTTCCACGTTTGTGTTCGCACCAATCGCGGAAGCCGTTGAAATTTGGATATGGGGACAATAAACGATTGTTTCCATAACCCTTACTTTTCTAAAAAAATGTTATTTGTCAGCAACTCTCAAAATAAAAAGGTGAAAAAGTACTATAAAAGTACGAAAAGGTATTATAGTTACATAAAGTGCATAAGTATACTACTTTCATCATTTGAAATCATAGAGAGCATAATATGATGTTTTATTAGGTCAGGATGATTTTTTTCTTTATGCTATATTATTAAATTAACTTTTTTTAATAAATCATATTATTCTTTATTCATATATATTTTTTTTCACTTGTTAAATAATAGTTACATTTATAATTAAAAAACAAACCAATTGACTTATCACTACATAGTGATAAGTCACTTCGTTGCACACATCACAAAAAATAGGAAAATCAGCTTCAAGTTATTACAGTGTAGGTAAAAAAGTGAAGCTGCGTGGCAGACGGAACCTAGTAATGTGACACTCTCTTCGCGTTTTGTCAAACATACATTTTTATATCTTAAGAAAGAACGATACATTGTAATTCCCCATACAATGGAAATGCTTCCAAGTGCGATCAAAGTAATTTGATATCGTTACAGATTCATCTGAAGTTTCTAATAATTGTTTTAAATATGCTGAACCCAATTTAATTATGGCAAGCTTACCAAATTTCATTTCAACAAATTCATTTAGTTAAGCGATAACAAAAGTTATTCTAATATTAGGGATTGTATGAATATATGTATTTGGCTTAGATGTTTCAATTATATAAGTTTATTGGGCGTCGTGAAGTGTAGGTAGAGAGAAAAGTTCCATTTTTTTAATGTTTGTTACCTCAAAAGGCAAAAACCGGACCCTTATAGGATCACTTTTTTAAATTGTTAACTCCTTAAATGTATTAAGCAAAGAAAAAGAAAATGTATATAATTTTCTTTTTGCTTGCTTAATCCATTTACGAATTAATTGTATTCAAAAGCTTCTACTTCCAGTGGACCTACAGTTATGGAATTTCACACGAAGTCAGAACTTGCAGTATTAGTAAAGGAAAAAAAACCAAATCTATAATATTGTCCTTTCAAACAAACCCAGTTGCACTTTACTTAACTAATCGTACTATAAAAACGAAATAGTAAGTAAATTACACTCATTAAGTGTAAAATAAAAATATTTTGTCTCTTCAAGTATGACGAACACCATTAATCTTGAAAACTACTTCTTAGTCCGTTTAAAAAAATATTTTGTTGTTGGATAGTCCACCTAACAAAAAAGCCTATACAAGATTTGGCCTGCCATGCCTTCACTTTGACTACGGCTACATCACTTTAATTGTTTCGATGTAACGCCCTGTTCCTGCGGTCAGAGCTACCTCCATCTCCTCCCGCTCTTCCAATGTTGTGTCATATATGAGATTTTCACTTGGGTTGCTGACATATTCGTATAAATATATACAAATCCTATTTAATATTTTAAATGTGAAAGTTTGTGAAGATGGATGTTTGTTCCACTTACGAGCAAAAACAACTTAACGGATTTAGGTAAAACTATACACTAATATGTATATACATACATCAGAATAACACACAGGCTAAGCCATGTGTGAGATGCTAGTATTTGATAAATATAAAAATATAAACATTTTTATTGTGATAATAAATTTTAAAAGTATATAACAAAGATTACAAGAAAGGCTTAAGTTAAAAGAATATAAGGTATACGTTAAAGTATATACATATGTGTATACTCCAGAAAATCCGCTATTTGGAAGTTTCGGTCATCGCACGTGGTAGTGTTACTAACTACAAAAGATTAGTGAATTGGCGTTTCACTATTTTGCCTTGATAAGCTAAATTAAATTAATTTATGTTTTTCATTCTGCTCCTTCGTTGTTTTTAAAATAAATGGAAGCTTAACCTAAACCAGATGTTAGGACGCATTATCACACATCAACAATTTTTCGAAACATTAATTAAGCGGAACTGAACACCGCAGCTTGTTTTACCAGGATGAGGAAATAATAATTTATAATTATAAACATACGTTACAATTCCTGAAACTTGCTGTCCGTATATGAGGATATGTGGCCACTGTGGCGCAGGGGACAAGATTGTGACTATAATCGCGGCGGCAGAGGGTTCAAAAACCACTCGTGGGAATTAAATCAATGCCTCAGAAAACTGCCAGAAAACAAAAAACAGTAGGAAAAACTGCCCAAAAAACAGCGGGAGACAGAAACTTCTTTATGGGGAACGGCGTGTCTTAACACTAGGCTCCTCCGGTTCCCTCTGCCTACCCTGCTAAGTGCGGGGTACAACGTGAAACTTAAGCAAAACTATAACATTGAGTTTCCCCCTTTGTCATTGGGTACACATTTAAAGATACTGGGTACAACCCAACGCTTCAATGATAAATTTTTGTATGTAATACTTACATAAAAATATAAAATATTAAATACGTAAATACTTACATACCCAATTCTCCTCTTAAATTACAATTATATTTATATTATATATAAACATGAAAAATATTTGTCAGAAAAAGTTGTCTGAGATTTCCACGAGAAGTTTCAATGTACGTGATCACTTTACAAAGCGGTACCACCGCGCCTGTGTAGGACGTGTCTCTGGTATTGCTATTTTATTTACTTAAATAAATATTACTAAAAAAAATATTTACATATATTATTTGGTTTACACAATCATTTCTTCTTTTTGTTCAATTTTCGAGACATCGAGTGTAAAGTAGCTACTAACTGTATCTACGACTACCATATCTACTATAGCGTGTATGTGCATACTATACTATGTATGTTGTATCTCTTGTATATGCGGTTGGTTTTGAGTTCAATTCTTGCTTGAGCCAATACAATATTAATATTTTCATTTCCTCGCTCTGGTAACGAGGCAAAGCGCAGCGTTGGATTCCCTCTTTTTTCCTTAGTACATACTAACAACTAAGCATATGCTTATGTTAAATTTCACCACTTATCACGCAATGAATTTGGCGGAAAATGCGGATTGCAAGAGTCTTATTGGAAATGGAGTCTCTTAACATTAGTTATGTGTAGGATTCAAACCAGTAATCTATAAAACCTAAAATCAATTTTTTTTCGCTGTCATTACAATTTTCAGATCTTTTCTTAATGCGTCCTTACACTTACAGAGAGATACACATTTCAAATCGTAACGGAATTTGAACTCACAACCATTGCTCTCGTTCAGGTATGTCCTAACTACGCGACGATAGCGTCAACGAATATCGTAAAAATTTTTTCCATTAACCGTAAAATGTCGGACTTCAAAATTTACGACGAACTACAAAACTATAAAAAGCTTAAAAAATAAAAAAAAAACAAGTCCATAATAAATTAAGTTGAATGCTCAACACCTTGTAATTTAGGATTGTGATTATTATCTCAGTTCTCATCAACTCTTTGTGGGTCGATTTTAATAATGTTTTATATTATAAGAAAACATTTAAAATATTTTTCTTTTTATTTTGGGTAGTAAATTTTATGTTGCATGTGTGGTCTTTCAATTTTCACCGACCTCACGCATGAGGTCGAGAGAAATGAAAGTGACCATTTGGTCTATGTAAAAGCAAATTTGCCTAAACTATTAATATATTAGTTTAGTCAAATTTATATATATATATATATATATATATATATATACATATATATATATATATATATATATATATATATATATATATATATATATATATATATATATATATATATATATATATATATATATAAAAATATATATAAAAATAAATTAGGAATCGTGAAGAGGCCGTCGAAGCGTAGCATTGTGGGTTCGATTCCCACTCGAGAATTGATTTCCCGGTTTTGGCGCGACGTTGAGTTTTATCAACTCAACACGCAGTGCCTAGAATCAAGTAACTAAATAGCCTAGATGGAATCTTTTAAAGTCATATAAATAAGGAAACAAGTATATAGTAACAAAAGCTGCGGATCATGAGTCCGCAGTGTGAAAAAAATATTTAAAAAATAAAAATCGCTGCGTTGAGTTTCGCCACTAAACTCACGACGCCTTAAGAATTTGGCGGAAAATGGGAAACGGAAGTGTCCTAAAGGAGAATAGAGTCGCTAGGTTTCCAGTTCCTCTCTGCCTACTCTGTTATGTGAGGGATAAAGCGAGAAGCCAAACAAAAGAGTTTCTTAACACTACATTCCCCCATTCTACTATGCTTAAATCACAAAGCTAAAAACCAACACACTTCTACTTTCACACCTAGTCAAATACAAAATTCCAGTACATTTTCCCACTTTCCGCGTGTAAATGGCACACCGCAACCTGCACCCAGCCAGTGCGAGGACGCCACTCACATATATAATGACACATTCCGGCCGATGCCACTACTACTGTCTACTGTCTAGGTCTAGATAAGGCAAGTAATAAATCTATATGCTACGTCATAATATTAGATACAAAATGTTTTTGATATTTATTACGGTGTTGACTAGGAAATGATGTTGGGCTGAAAATAAATTCAATTATTATTAACTTTGTTTCAACTTTTTTTTTTCCTTTTTTTTTCTTAGAGTTGTGGTAGCGCAGTGGGGAAAACATGTAACTGTAAACTGAAGGTTTTAGATTAGATTCCCACTCAGGTGTACGAACTATTTATTGTACAGATTCTGGTAAGAAATCAAAACGCGACATTGATTTCCGTCAGTCAACATGCAACGGAGAACCGAGTGTTTGCCCACCAGGTTCCCTCTACCCTGCTATGAGCGGAAGACAGCGTGAAATTGAAAAAGAACATATATGCACTCGTAATAAAAAAAACAAAATTATAAAATAATTTAGTCGTATTTAGTCTATTAGTCTATTTAGTCAATTATAATTTAGTCTATTATCTATAATTTCATTTACTTTACTTTTTACTAATTAAACAATATTGTCTATACTAATATTATAAAGAGGTAAGATTTGTATTTTTGTATGTTTGTATGTATGTATGTATGTATGTGTGTATGTTTGTAGAGTTTTCACACAAAAACTACCGGGCCGATTTAAATAATTTTTTCACTATTGGAAAGCTGCATCTTTACTGACCAGTATAGGCTATATTACATTTCCAAAAAAATAGAGATCCCTAATAGAAATGCAATAATGTAAACCAAGGTGTGAAGAAATTGATCTTAATGATTCTATCATCGCGTGCGCTGCGAAAACTATTGATGATAGAACAAAACAATGTTCTACAGTATTATAGAGCGCATGAATATCTATAAAAAAGTCCGCGATAGCATATGTCCAACTACTGTAGTTATGACAATATAATCATTTTTTTATATTTTATAAGTTAACAAAAGTACCGACAATAATCAAACCATATTATTCATACATCTGCATCAATCCTTATCCCATTAAATGATATTTTATGAAAGATAATTTCAATACCTGTAAAATACTTTTTAAATTAATAAGATCGGACATCCCATTCAAAAGATATAACGAATTTAAAAATATAAATCTAAAGAAAATCATGAAATAATAAAAAATGCGTAGTGTGTGCCGTGTGGCCTTGCGCACCGTGGCGAGTAACTCTGCGGGGGTTGGGTGGGAGATGTATCGATACCACTTAAATTATTAAGACAGTCCATTAGATTTTTTGTTTTTTTTTATGGAAAGGACAAGGCAAACGAGCGTTTGGATCACCTGATGGTAAGTGACTACCGCCGCCCGCGGCCCCGTGCAACACCAGAGGAGTTACAGGTTCGTTGCCCGCCTTTAAGGTGGGTTGGACTCCGGAGCCCGGCATTACCTGATGCGAAACGCAGTGGCATAAAGCCACTACTTCACGCCGGTTTTTAATGCCGGGGGTGGTAATGATCCAGTGGAGTCTGCCCAGTCGCCTCTTACGACACCACCAGCACTAGGATGATCCTATACTAGACCGGGATCCCACGGCAAAATTGTTAGAATTAAATAGACCCGATAAGGAAAATTCTTTTACAATTACACGAATAACGTGTAAAAAAATACCAAAAAAACCTTATATCGCGTATGCTGTGGAAATTATTGACAATAGAGCAAAGTGATGTACTGCAATTTTATAGAAGACATCAATATCTACAAAAAAGTATACGATACCATGTGTAACTGTTAGTTATGCCACAATAACTCATTTTCAAAGGAAAATGTGCAAACTAGAAAAGAGCCACCATCGTAGTACAGAGGGGCATCTAAAATATATATATATATATATATTTTAGATGCCTATATGTATATGTATGTATATAATTAATAGTTTTAAACTTTGCATACAAAGTTATCCCGTAGGTAGTATATAATTTTTTTCAATTATTGTTACCAGCAAAATGTATTGATACTAATGTGGTATCTATACTTTTATATATATTTATATTTTTTCTCCCCTTAGTGTTTTTCAGGTGGAAAACATAGACATTTTTTTTATTTGATAAAATATTTTATTCACCATAAAAATGTTGGTAGTTTTTATAATTCTAATATAATTAAACAACTTTCTAAAATGATCTTTCCTTGCATGCGTTGTAATAACTATCAGGAGCTATTAAACAAAACAATACATTCTCATTTTTATAAATATATTATATGTTATTACATTAAAACTAGCGGTCGCGGAGCAACTTCGCCTGCTTATTAGCACTCTTAGGGGTGAATTCTAAAAAAAACCACGAAACGTGTTCATTACAATATTTTTAACAGTCTGAATTTAAGTTTTTATAAAAATCGGTGGCGATTTAAAGATTTTTCCATATAAACTTTCAACCCAGTATTTAAACTCTTAGGGGATGAATTCTAAAAACCATGAAACACGTGTTCAATGAAATATTTTAAAGAGTCCGACTTTCAAATTTTATAAAAATCGGTGATGTTTTAAAAAAAATAATACTAACTTTCAAGTAATTCCCTGTATCGAAACAAACAAATAATTCACAAATGTGGTGAAGCCGCGAGTTGGTTGCTATAGTTTATAAAAGTTTATGTTGGGTTTAGATGGATCACGTGGTGATGTCAATACATTTTAATCATTGGCACGTAGGTACGTTACATTCATTTACAGTACCTATATTTCTCAAGAGAATTTAATCAAAACTTTGTAAATAAAAAAAATAGATGAAATAATCAAGCTAAGGAAGTGCCAAATATATTTTATGAATCAATCTTAATGTTATATTCAAAACAAATGAATACTTAAAACGTATTAATAAATTTAATTAAATTTATTAATACGTTTAATATAACGTTATAACGTTAAATATATTTACTTATTATAGTTAAAGAATAAAAAGTGTGAAGAGGAATGTGTGATTATCTATAGATTATATTATTCTACATAATATCATAAAAAAACAGATTTAAACAGTACATATAAAGGTATCCTCCTGCAGTATAATTATTTTCAATCAACATTTTTGAACTTTTAATTTTGAACATTTTGAATATTTTCGCGCCATTATGACGAAAAATTTAGACAAAATATTCAAATGTTTTTTTTATTTAAAAAAAAATTATTAACGATAAGAATGTTGGTAGTTTCTCAAAAGGTATAAGAATTTAAAAAATGCCCGAAATATGCTCTCTTCGCAAGTGTTGTAATAATAATAATAATTCTATTCACAAAAAAATCACTATAGATATTATATAGTCAATTATATAATGTTTTTATCAGTACCACTTTAAATGAAACCATAGTTTTAACTAAAAAAGCCTAATACAATTAAAAAGTACTATAAAAGCCTAATACAATTAAAAAAATGGAAGGAAAAAGTTATTTTTTCATACAAAGTAAATTAGGTATTATCGTTGATATTAAAATAAAACGCTATTTGTCATTAAAGACGCAAGCATACGAGTCGTAGGTATTGGCGGCAAAGTTCAAAGTTGCTTAACCTTTAGTAATATTTTGTAGTAGTATGTGATTACGTTATTGGTATCTGCATAGATGCGTAACTGCGTCACAGGAAATACAGGTTTGGATCCTACGTCTAAACTGCTGAGGTATCTTGATTAATTTCTTTAGGTATGGGTTTAATAAACTATTATATTTTTAATTATTTTTATATATTAATAGTTTATCCTATATACTCCCCGTAAAGGGTGCGCTGAAGCTTCCATTCTGTATGAATATTAAAGACGTTCGCGACGTGACGTTATGGCTTCGATTCCCACTTGGAGGATTGAATTGAATTTAATCATATTTTCATTTCACGTCAGTCATATATCATACCCAGTATCTTAACACTTAAGTTCCCTCTACCTACCCTGCTATAGGCTGGATACAGCGTGAATCTGGTTTTAATTTTGTGTGAACCGATTAAAATAAAACTAATACTAAATATTTAAAGGAAGTTAGCCAAATTACAAAACTGCACTTAAATCGGTTAAGCATCGCATCGATTATCGTGAACGCACAGATAAACAAACAAACTGATCAAGTTCTATTAAATTTTTAAATGTCCATAATAATATTTTTTCTAATATATCTTCCATGTACAGACACCGATGAGTTAGGATTTTATTGTAAGTATCGATATTACTATAACTATATAGTTATAACTACAATTTAGGTCCTAAAGACTCCATAAGGCAAAAGTTTAAAGAAATTAATATATTGACAGTTGCATCTCTCTTATGGGAGGTACGAAAATGCCACCTAAGGTTTTAATAATTTTCACATTAGAAATCTCAAGTTCATTGCAAGCATACATTATAGGTATATTGAAACATGAATATAATTTTAGTGTATTAAGTAAATCATTCTGTGGTTAAAGCGTGCGAAGCCGCGAGCGGGTCGCTAGTTTAATTAATAAACTAAAAAGTAAAAGTAAAATGTACTTATACAAAATATAATTTTAGACAATATTTCATATATAAATGTAAGCACTTAATTAGACTTTATTCTCACAAAGGGGAATTCAAGGTCTATCAAAATACAGGTAACGATGTCACTATTCAGTCCCGAACAACATAATGACATACACTTTAAATAATTAACCTATTATTTTATTATCCGCTGAGTTTTTTAGAGAACAATTAATATTAAGTGGCGGAACTTAACACTACACTTTCTTTATTTAGAGTACAGGCAGGAATTTTCAAAAGTATTTTATATTATTTTAAAATATCACTTACAATCCTAACTTGAAATCCAAAAAATCCAAAAGTAAGAAAAAATCTTGAAATTTATTTAAACGTTTTAACATATATCCCGTTTTGAACAAATAAACTCTACTAAATCAATTTAAACTACTAAAATTAAACAATCAAAAGAATAACACTGAATCCTATAATAAATCAAAATATGTCGAAAGCTCAACAAACCCAGCGCGCTTTATAAAGCTGTTCAGCTCGGAGCGACGGTAATGACATATCATGATTACCGCGCCTCTTGTTACATCTCTATGTAACACTAGTATTAGTATTTTCATGGCTATGGTGATTATATTCAATTTATTTTTATTTTACCGCTCAGGAAGACGAAGTGCAGCGTTGAGTTCCGCAACGGGAAAGTGAGAACGTACAGTACAGTTAACGAAGCTCTTTAGTAGTTGTGACTTTCTGATAATTATGAAGATTTTGTACCAGAACTCAACTGAACTAAACTATTCTTTATATACTCGTTGTATACAACTATAAATAAAAAATCCGAAAACTCTAAATTTCTTTAATAAATAAGGTGATAGCTGATTTTGTGACGGAGCTTAACGCCGTATTTTCGATACAAAACTCTATCTCACAAAAGCGTTTATTCCCAAAAAGTGAAAACTATTAGATATTAGGCTTAAATAATCTATTCCATTCTTACTATAATTTAAAATAATAGAATATAGAGAATATAGAGTGCTCTCTGCTCTTTTGTTTCCATAAATTCCGCCAAATTTTCGAGACATTGTGTACCTAACCCAACGCCGCATTTTGTCTTGAACCAGAGCGAAAAAATAAAAATAATTAATTTCCCCAAGTAGATATACAACCCGCAACTGTCGCGTTTATAGTCAGACAATATCGCACTTGACTACGATGAATTTTAAAATAATAATATTTTATGTATTCAGAACGCAAATCCACAGACATAAATATGTCATGTATATTATATTAAGTACGATAAAATAATCGGCCGGCGCTTAGACTATCTCACGCACAGACATCGATTTATGCAAAAACAAACGCTCCTTAATATTTTAATATATGAGTGTTTGTAGAATTATCTTGCGTGTCGTAGTTTGTTTGGATATATGTATGTACCTAAGAGAACGCAATGGTAGAAGATTCAAATCTACACTATAAATTATTTTAGCTTAACGCTGTATCCAGCATACAGCAGAGTAGGCAGAGGGAACCTAGTGTTAAGACACTGCTCTCCATTTTACGCCGTGTCAAGTGGCGGAACTAAACGCCGCGCTTTGAACCAGAGCGAAAAAAATAAAATATAAATGTAAATAAATATTAAATTTCCTCGATTGGGGATCAAACCTACAACCAGTCGTTTACAGTCACACTTTGTGCCCCTGCGCCACGACTGACTACAAATTCGGAGGACGGATTCGCCTGCTTAAACTTTTTGTAATATTATAACCAAATCATGCAAAATCTTTACATAAATTGTAACCCATACGCTATTTTGATGTAAAAGCCATATTACTGTAAAGTTTTATTAAAATCCGTGTAGTCGTTATTAGGTGAAAGTGGAACAAACATACAATACAATTATATTTAAATAATGCGAGAAAATCAAATAGATATTAATTGTTAATTGAATTATTTTAATCACGTGTAGCCATCGTGTACTAGCGGCGTCGAGATAATCTCTCTTGCATATTGATTCACTGCCTATAATATACTAACAATATTATTATAACATTTCATATGAACATTAATATTTATAAGTTTTGTCTTTCTTATTTAGAAATATATATATATATATAACGCCGTCGTGGCCTTGATGATCGTGCTCGTGGATGGATGTGAGTTCCATTTCGCGAGAAATGAATTGTTTTGAGTTCCTCTCTGGATTCCCTTAAGAATTGCTAACTTAAATGAAATAAATTTAGAGTTTTCGAATTTTTTATTTAAATCATAAATTCTGACTTCGCGCCAAATTTTATATATACCATAGAAGATCTGAATATTTCATATAAATTTCAGTTTGATACCTTTGCTTGAGATAAATGGTTTTAAAAGACGGACAGACGAACAACTAAGTCGTCCTATACAGGTTCCGTTTTTACATTTTGAGGTAAAGAATCCAAAAAACAACGAATAAGTTCAATATTGAATTCGTCCACGTCGACACACAGTACACACACTAAGTACGCACCGCACATGTGCGAGATAATCACGGTAAGCTTTGATTTACGGTATTTGATTCGATATCCCGAGGCCTTTAGATGTGATGATGGGGCAAATAGGCAAATTACAAACACGCATACCTACTAATGTATATTAGGATTTAGCATATATTTGGATTGCGCTGATATGATAAAAACCAATTGCGTTGGAATAAATGGTCTATTTATTTTCTTTTTGTCAGTTTTACTTTACATGCCGTATGTAAAGTACCTTTGTAAAATATAGAGATATATTTGCAGCAGGATAGACTGTTTTGAATTGTGGAATTCTACGCCTCAGTTTGTCTGTCAAAGCGTGGAAATGTAAATAAATGATTCTCCCTAGTAAAAATGAAACCCATAATCATCACGTTTGTAGTCAGATGCTACCCCATTGCGCCACGATTCGCATATATAATGTACGAATTTATGGTTTATTTTATCATTTCACTTAAATAGTGTAGTGATGTTAAAACAAGATAAGGATATTTTCGCTTTATAGCGGATCAAGAAAACCAAGAGTTAAGACTGTTTTTGATTCTTTTTACATTCACGCTGTATGCCACACAGCAGGGTAGGCAGTGGGAATCTGTGAAAATAATATTTAAAATATCCGTTCCCCATTTTTCACCGAATTCTGGAGGAGGAACTCAATGCTTTCTAGCAGGATCTTCAATTATAGTTCATATAATTCATCATTTCACTTTAACAGCCTAGAATACGTCAAAACAAGTGCAACAAACCTAAACAAAGGTTACAAATTAATTGTATCTCACAAAAGGCATTCAAACTGATGTCCATATTCTAACCTATTGTAGCGATTGATATACACAGTCGTATGCAGATACGAATGTGAATGAAGTTGTCACGTATAAGAAGAATAGCGTTTCCTGAGATAAAGTATGAGTAAGTCAGGTGGTAACAATGTATTGAATGTTATTATGCAAAAGTTTTTTTTTATGAAAAGCTTTTTTTTGTCTTTTTTTCAATAGAGTTTATATTCTTTTAATTCATCATCGTCACAGCCATTTTTATGCCCACCGTTGGACATGAATCTCCCTCCAGAGCTTCCGAGGATCAGAGATTGAAAACGATATGGCCATCCTCTGATAGATCATCAGAGGATGGCCATATAAGCTCCTGAGTGTGCCTACATAGTGCTGACTAGCACTCGCTGCCGTATAAAAAACCAATGGGACCATGCTCTTATATATCAGCTCTCTAACTACAGTCAGGACATTAAAATAATTGAGGATTACTAAGGCAAATCGCGGCATAGAAGTATAAGCATTTGGCTGTAAACACGACGGTTGTGGATTCGATTTCATCGATTTCCACTCGAAGGAATAAAACATTTAATATTTTTGTTTCCCCACTCTGGTAACAACACAAAGCGTGACATTGATTTCTGCCACTGAAAACTAAATAAGATTCGGGAGGGAACGAAAGAGTCGCAATGACAGTAGGTTTAACTAAAGTAGATACACAGAGTTCTGCCTTACATTTAATTGCTAATTAAGTCAATGGGATTCGAACAACCTCGTTTTACAGTTATGCGAAGTTAGGGTATTCTCATAATCTAAAACTACAAAATCAATTTTTTTAGTTACTGAAATTGAAGACATCCTTATTCTAGTTCCATGTCGACTATTGTACTCATTGTTAAGTAACTGGAATGTATATGATGTTTTTATCTAGAAAAGATTCTTTTAGTTAGTTCGTTTTTTTAGGTTTTTTTATTAAATGTAAAAAGTATGAACTTTTTCTCGCATAAGAGGCTGCCTACTCCATATATCTAGTGTTAAAACAGTCTGTTAATTACTTTCCGCCCAATATTTCAAAACATTACATGGTGCTTACCGCCCAATTTTTTGAGACATTGCGTGCTGTGTGTCAGAACAGTAGTAGTATTATATTAATTTAAGAAAAACAAACAATAAATTTAAAAAAATAAACTGAGTCCATTACAACTAATATACTTAAGTGTAATTTAATAAGGTTTTAAAATAGATTAGTATTGGTTGAAACAATAACTTTGATTTCATTAATTTAATGATTTATTTATTTTTTCTTATTTGAATTCCGCCGCTCAACACACCTCAAGGTTAATACAGAATAAAGGAGAATGGAGTATCTGAGCACTATGTTTCCGGGTTCTTATGCCCCTTCCATGTCCGTTACAAGCTTAAAAAATATTACAATTTCTCCAAACACTTTGTAAAACAAATCGTGGTGTTGAGTTCCGTCACGGCCAACAGCTTCTTATTATAAAACGCAAGCCCTTTGAACCTATGTCATTGAAATACAAAAAGTGTACCCTTACTTTATATTAGTTTTAATTACACACGAAGTATAACTTTTCATTTTCATTACTCAGTACTAATTTGCTACGAAAGTTATTTGCATATAAAATTTCAAATAGCTGTAACTAACTGTCGTTAGCATATTGAATAATTATTTTATTTAGTTTGTATACCTACTCGTATATACAATGTTAAGACCAAGATTATATTTGAATTTATCCTAATAATTAAAAGGTAAAAAGTTTGTTTAATATTAACTTCAAACATCAAATCAAATCAAATAGCCTTTACGCTGTATCCCTTCACACAGCAGGGTGGCAGAGGGAACTTGGTGTTAAGCCACTCCATTCCCCACTATTAATTATATTAATATTAACTTGATATAATATATTTTTTTTAGAAAACTTATTAAAATATTGACATAGCAAAAAAAATATTTTTCGTTCTTACTTTTGGAATATCACTAAGATGTTAAACATGATATAATATAGCATATAGCCCTTCTCCATTAATGTACTTATTTTTTCTATATGAACCAGTGGTTCCTGATATTAAAGCGTTCCACAAAATAATATTTTATTTACGTTACCTTTTTTTAGCTCTATGTTGTACTACACATAGCAGGATGGAGCAGAGGAAACCTGGGAACCTAGTGGTAAGATAGTCCGGTCTCATTAATATACCTTATTGTTCCGCCGTAATCTGAAGGTAGCAGAAATCATCATCGCGCTTCACATCTTTACCAGAACAAGGAAATGAAAATATTAAGTATTTCATTTCATCGAGTGGGAATAGAACCTACAACCGGTCGTGTTTACAGATGCACGCTTTGGTCCCTGCACCACGACTGGCTTCATAACTCTTCAGCTTCATAATACTAATGTGGTTAGGAGTAGAGACTCCCACAAATAATATAAATAAAACAACCACCTCATCCATCAAATACGAGTACATCTAACTATATATCATAAAACTACACTATAATATAATATAATTATAATGTTAAATATACTAAGTATCGTGTGATTATTTTCATATGTTCAATTAACCTCTGGCCAACTGCCACGGCTTAGCTGAATGAATTGTTTAGCGCTATGTTATTTTGAGAACATCGATTAAATACCTCGAGCTGTTATATGTATGTTATATTTATAGATATATTGGGCAGTTGAGACTGAATGCGAATTTTATATTAATCAAAAAAAATACTGTATACAAAAAACTGCGACTGTGCAACTGTCAACGCTACAGGTTGTGGGTTCGATTCCACTAGAGGATATGAAATATTTAATATTTTCATTTCGAAATATGTCTTAATGGTAATGAAGTGTCTTAACACTAGGTCCCCAGGTTTCCTCTACCTACAATGCTATGTGCGGGATGCAGTGTGAAGCAAAAAACTAATTGCCAATTTCATAGAGATCATCGTGGTGCAGTGATAGACCAGCTGATTTTGAGCGCGTTAGTTGTGGATTTGAGTCCAAGCCTTCCTGCTAAGAGAAAGTGTAGATTCTAGTGTGCTATTGTACAAGCTATTTCTGGCGTGCGGAAAGTAGAGACTGGTGTGTCTTGACAATAAATGCTTTCCGCCCACCCTACTATATTCTATGGCTAAAATAAAATCCTTGATAGTTTTTTTACGTCGTGAAATTACGTTTTGCGCAACATATGAAGGAATATATATGAGTAGCTTTCGTTAAATTTTAAAATAATAACTATTAAAATCTTTCACATCTCCTTATCTTGTGTGGTTTTGCAATGAAAAGACCAATCGCGTCCGTAATTTCATTGAAAGATGGGTCCGGTTTTTATTGGTTTCAGTTTTTTGAATCATTTGATTTGGATTTGGACAAGTGGGTGATTAGCTCACCGTATCGTAACCTACGGGCGGGCTAGCGCCTTAGAGTTACCGCCGCCCAGATAAACGGTTTGATTCGGGTGTCCTTCCGAATGTCCTAGTGATTAAGTTCTAAATGTTCGTGTGACTGTAAAGGTAATGGGTTCCATTCCCACTCGAGGATATAAAAAAAATTATATTTTTATATCTCCACTCTGGTGGAGGTGATATCGAAGCGCAGTGCAGCGTTCAGTTCCACCATTTAAAACGCAATACCTTTAGAGTTTGACGTAAAGTGGGGAGTGATGTGTCTTAGCACTAGGCTCTCTCTGCCTACTCTGCTAGATGCGCGATTCAGTGTAAAGCTGATTAGGTTCTGTTTTGAGGCACAAGAACTATTGCTATCTGCCCTGAACCTTTCGCTACTACAATACAAGTTGGCAGTTCGCCATGATGGCGGCTGTAAAAGGGCTCATTGTGGAGCTATGGGGACGTGGATGGACGACTCCGGCTGGCTGACGCTCCGCTTGGGTGCGTGTCTTGTCACCGCAGAAAGATACTCGGCATTTAATATTTGCTTATATTATACTACTATTTACTTATAATAGCTTACCCCACGATATGTTTCAGCTTCCCACTTCAAATTTATACATATTTAACTTAAACTTAACTTAACTTAACTTCACGCTTTATCCCTAGCGGGGTAGTCAGAGAGAACGGAGCGCCAAACGCTACGGTCTCTACATACCTCTTTCGCCTCGTCCACTGTCATCAACCTCTTCATACATGCCCTCCGGGGGATCCTCATGCTTTTTACGTGACCTTCCTCCAGTATCTTTGATACTGTGTTTTCGAAGGTCAACCGAGGTCTCCCCCTACCTCTCTTACCACTCACTTTTCCATCATAAATCTTTTTTGCCATTCTTTCCTCGCTCATTCGTTCGACGTGCCCAAACCAGCTGAGCACGTTCTTCTTCATTCTCACCGTGACATCCTCGCTGGTACCTGCCATTCTGTGTACCTCTTCATTGCGGATTCGATCAGCTAGGCTGACTCCGCATATCCTTCGAAGAGATCGCATCTCCACAGCATTCATCTTTCTTTCATTCTTCTTCTGTAATACCCACGTTTCGCTGCCGTATAACAGGGTCGGCACCAAAACTGCATTGTGTACGGCCAAACGCGCAGCTGTGCTGACGTTTCGCCGTCTCATCAATGCAGCCAAGGCTCCGTTAACCTTGTTACCGGCAGCAATACGCCTTTCCACATCCATCTCGTATCTTCCATCTCTACTGAACATACTTCCCAAATATACCACTTCATTCACCTGTTCTAATATCTTATCATTTACACTGATCTTGCATTCCGTCCTTTCTTCATCTCGTTCAAAAATCAGAACCTTTGTCTTATTCGCATTGAGGCTTAGACCAATATATTTACACTCTTCTTTCAAAGTGGTGACCAATGCCTGCAACTCGCACTCTGATGATGCAATAAGCACTGCATCATCTGCGTACAGCAGGCAATTCACATTCAGGTCACCTACTTTCACTCCTATATCACTTTGTTTCACTCCTTGGAGACAGCTATCCAAATACAAATTGAACAACCAAGCTGACATGGCGCAACCCTGTTTAACACCCGATCGGATGTCAAACCAGGGCGACATGCCAGCTCCTACTCGCACGCAGGCTGAGTGGTCTCTATAAAGAGACTTTACAGCCTGCAACAAGGGTCCACTCACATTGTACCGGGGTAGTATCTCCCATAATTTCGCTCTGACAACTCTATCAAACGCCTTTTCCAAGTCCACAAAAGCACAGAAAACTTTTTGGTTAACGGCCAAAAATTTTTCCGTGATCATGCGGAGGGAAAAGATCTGATCCATACACCCTCTTCCAGGTCTAAAGCCTCCTTGGGCCTCCCACATATTTTTTTTTAATTAAAGATAACAAATCGTATAATTAAATATATATTATATTTAGTTGTTGTAAAATAAAAGTTACTACAAATTTATAACGATTTCTTAATTACAGTCTGAATTAAAGTTAAACAATATAACCTTATTAAATATACGACATATGTCATTTACCACGGTTAGCTATAAAATTTTGGTAGCATATGAAAAGTTTATTATGTTAAAGTAGCTGTATACTTCTATACTAATATTATTTAGCTGACGCGTTTATTTGGTTGAGCGTGCTAATCTCAGGAAGTATTCTGTCAAATTGAAAAAAAATTAGCCCTTTTAGGCGTAGAGGCGTATCATAGGTTAGGTAATCTGTCATAGGTAATCTCTATTATACAACGTTTAATGAGGAATGCAAGAAAAACAAAGTCTATATATAAATAAAATATATATAAAATTAAATAACAGAATATGGTAATGCTACGACACTGTTTTTTCTATTTTCCGCACAACGTTTCGAGGCTGTGTGTATTGACAGTGGCGATTTGATTTGTTACCAGAGTCAAAAGTGTAGAAATTGAACCCACTACCATTTCGTACAAACGTTTTGCCGCTGTACCACGACCGCCTCATTAACAATAGCAAATCAGAAATAGCGTCGGTAATAAGAAAAATATAATAATTTTCCCCAAAATAGGAGCACTTACGATAACCAGAGAATACGTTACATTAGAAGCAATATGATTGTAGGAATGTCTAGGACATGACATTTTTATGTTTTTTTTACCTAACATTATATTATAATATTAACATATTTTGCGAGCGCATGTACTTATTTTGCACTAATTGAACTACAATGATAAATAATAATAGTTTTCCTCGAATAAATTAATAACATAAATTTCCATTTTTCGGACTTTCTTATTTATTCCTACTTATTTTGGTAACGGCTCATGGCCTGGATTAACGTTATTACAAAAATAAATTTTATTTTATTGTATTCAATAATTTATTGCATCTGTGTCGATAAAAAAATATTACTTTTGTAACGGTGGGTTTCAAAAAAAAAATTGTATAATATAATCATTTAGTTACTTTGGATATATAAATCAATTTTTCTATCCCAGAATATTCAATAGTTTGGTAACACGATCACAGACTAATATTTAATTAAGCGAGCAAATTTATCATAAGCGGCCCTCTTATCGGCGGAGGCCTTTTCTTACTGAATATGTATTTTCTTCTTGCAAAGACAAGATTAACTTTTTGTTTAGAGTATATTTCTGATATAGGATAGATATACATATGTACATAAATGTGAGTGACATGACCGTAGTGTAATGAGTTAAAATGTAAATGTAGGCTGTAGATTCGATTTTCTTCATCGGGGGAATGACTGTTATTAAATAATATTTTAATTTTGTCGTCTAATAAGAAAATAAGCAGCGTTGGGCTACGTTCCTGTTGAATATAAGGAATAAAATATCTTTACACTTTTTCTTTATTTTTATAGCTTTACGCCATGTCCTGTGTGTAGAGGGAAAGGAAAGGCAGAGGCACCTAGTGTTAGTCACCCTGTTCTCATTAAGAAACTTTAGTGCTACACTTTCCGATGAATTCTTGAACTTGAGAAAATATTTAATATTAGATTCCCGAATAGGAATCGGATCCCTAACCGTTGCATTTATAGTAATAGCAAGTTAAATATACAAAAAATCACAATTATACAAAGTGACATTCGACCGGACGTTAATGTACGTATCGTTACATTTAAATGTAAATCAATATGGACCGAATGTAAGGCTATTAAATGTTTCATTAGTTTAAGTTGCTATTGGTTTTTTATATTTTTATTATGATATGTAAAGTAAGGCTAGCTTGGTGATAGTGTTTTTAGGTTTTTAGCGCTTTTTCGGGTTCCGTCACTCAAAAGATAGTATAAAAAAAACGAAAGCCTTATAAGATCACTTTGTTACCACTCTTATCGTCTGTCAAGATGATTTATCTCGAGATTGTGTGGAGGTCAAGCTAAAATGAATATCAAATATTTAAATCTATGGTCCTTTGAAGCTCAGAAAAAAAAACTTCTAAGTTAACGCAATCATAAGACGCGGGTATTTGTGCATCGATTTTGCTGCATTTTGTATGAAAATCGCCGCGTAATCAAAATCTGGTTACTTTTCTTGGACATTTGCAATAGAAATAAAGCCAAAATTTATAAAAGTACATAATAGAAAAAAAATAATAACTTATATTTATAGTCTATTTTCCATTTTTTTTATTTATATTAGGTAGGTATGACCATGCGTGGTGCAAGAGCACAATTGTGGCTTCGATTCCCACTCAGAGGAATGAAATATTTAATATTTTCATTGCCTCACTCTGGTAGCTAGGCAAAGCGCGGCGTTAATTCCGCCACTTAACACGAGAGTGTAGAAGGGAATTTCTTAATGGGAACAAAGTATGTTAACTCTAGATTCCCAGGTTCCCTTTGCTTATGATACTAAAAGCATGAAACGGCGTGAAGCTGAAAGAATGACTGAAGCTTTCATCTTATATCATATAAATTAAGCTCGATTGTTAAATTTAGTAAATATTTAACTTTGTAATATAAAATTTATTCTTTTCAAAGATATTTTATAAAACTCGATAGTAAAAAAAATTAAACTCATTCTTGTACAAGTTCATTTTCATTAAAAGTTTCTATAAGAACTTTATTCTATAATATTAAAATAACATTTACTTTTCTTATAAATTTTTATTAATTCCAATTTTAAAAGCTTACAAATGTTTAATGTATAAAAGTCTCTATATAATTAATTAATGTTTAATCTTAGATTATAATCATTATTTTATTACTTATTTTTGTGTAAGTAAAACACAATGGCAGGTAGTATGGTCAGGGTAGAATTTTTAGAGAACAAATAAAATTACAATTTCCATTTTCCATCTTAAACAAAATTGCGAGCCACGACTAGTAAAGAATATAATTAAAATGTTTCTCGTTAAGACTCTACCACGAAATATTTGGAAAGGAAAATGCCGCAAACCTGAGAAGAGCTGAGAAAATATTTAACAAGATTTTGTATTTTGCTCTCATTTTTTACGCAATTTTTTTCAATCAACCTCTGAGTCTATTATAAAGTTAATAAAGTGCGATATTTCACATTTATTAATATAACGATGTACGAACTTGTAATTTATAAATTTTAATAAGTAATTCTTTTAATATATTACTTTTTTTGTAATAAATAAGGCTAAAGCTATATTCTTAATATAAATCCTATATTATTAATATTAAACGAACAAGTAAAAAATATTTAAGCTTTAGAAAATATAAAATATGTGGCCATATTTTTTATATTCTAAGCCTAAAAAATATATGATCCTAGAATACTAAAAGTAGTCATAATATGTAAATACTATAATTAAAATAAGAAGTGATGCGCAATTGTATATTTTGCCTGTATATAATATTTTTTTATAAATACAGAAACCATTATCAATAAACATAATAAAATAATAATCACCCACCTTTCGTATCCGAAAAAACAAAATCCTATCAAAACCACAGAAACACAAATTCATCCAAATCACTAACACAAACACTTCACAACTAAAATGTAGAGTCAAGAAAAAAAATCTTTTAAGTCACTTTTTTTTCTTTTGATAATATATCAATTCTCTTAATTAATTTTAGTTAAACGTAAGTGAACGTACGTAAAACGTGAATATTGGAGGCGGTAGAGCCGCGTCCGCTCCCGACAACGTCTAACGGCCGATTGCTTTGCGCATGGTACTTACTATAGAAATGACATACGTCGCAATGCGTTATCTCTACTTATATAAAATTCAAAAATTTTGCTCATGTACTAAGTTGTATGATTGAATTTTATTTTGAAGTTTTTTTAATATATATTAATTTCTTTTATTAAAATGTTTATATTTTGTATATGTAAAGCTAAAGATTTATTTAAATACGTTTACAATCATAGAGTAAGGAAACTAGATTTAAAGTTTATTATTATTTTTATTATTTGTATTACGTGAAACCTGACTGTAAACGAGACAGGTTGTGGGTTCAATTTCCACTCTAGGAAATGAAATATTTAACAATTTTTTTTCCTGGCTATAAGCAGTGGCAATAATGCGCGACGATGAAATCCGTCACTCAACACGCAATGCCTCTAGAATTCAGTGAAAAGTGGAGAACGGAATTATCTTAATGAGATAGGAGTGTATTAACATTAGGTTCTCAGGTGCCCTCTGCCTACTATTCTATGTGCGGAATACAGCGTGAGCTATGAAATAAAAATAAACCTAAATAGTAAAGACCCTCTTGTTTCAGTGGCAGAAAGTCTAACGATAAAGGCTACATGTGGGTTCGGCTATCTTTCGACGAAATGAATTATTTTCAATTCCTAGCTCTGGTAACAATACAAAGTTCGATGTTGAGCTCCGTTACTTAAGTCGTAAAAATATTAATAAATCGATTTGTTAAATATCTTACACCCATTGTTACCTATCAAATAATCGATTGTATTGTTAACACGCTTATAAATAAACTAAATCTAAACTGTCGGAGGCCGTCGTCCCGGCGCAGCGACACTGTGTTTTACTGTAGGTACGCGAGGGTTGTGGGTTCGATACCTACTCGACAGAACGAACTTTTTATTCATTCCATCACTCTCCGCCACTCCACACTCAAAAAATCAATAAAACATCGAAGATTGAACAAAAAAATATCACATCCATTTTTACCTATCAAATAATCGATTCTACTGTTAATACGTTTAAAAATAAACTAAATCTAAACGACGTAGGCGGCACCCTTCGCTCACGTTTAACTAAAGTGAGATTAATATCAACATATTTGATGGAATTCCACCTTCCCCCGTGAAGCATAAAAATCCTGTTATAACAAACTTTTCAGGCATTATGTTTCTAACTCGTAAACCCACTGGGCATTAAAATATAACATTTATTGTGAAAAAAATCTAGTAACTTTAATGCTTCTGAGCTGACTGTAAAAGCGATGATCATGGGTTCATTTTCTACTTTACTTCTTGACAAATCGAAATAGAGTTCTGCCACTCAAAACATAATGTTTTGAAAATTGGACCCAGAAAAGGAGATTGGAGATGGGAAGAGTCTTCGTTCTTATAGGAATTTCTTGAAATTTCTGTAAGAACGAGAAGAAAAAGGATATTCTATTTGTTCCATTAAATTTAAAATCCACGCAGTCGGTTGGATGTTCGGTTCCTACGCGGCGGAGTGAAATTCTTAATATTTTACATTAATCGTTCTGGTAACGGGACAGAGCGAGGCCTGCAAACTGTCCTAACGGGGAAAGGATTGTTAACACTAGGTACACAGGTTCCCTCTCCCTGCCCTATTATATGTGCAGGTATAAAAATAGTACACAAAAGTTTCAAAAGTAATCATTTTCTTGTTTTAAATTTTATATTCACAGGTACTTTCTATATAATTTTATAAAAATATTGTACATTCTAATCTTTAAGTTACTCGTTTTTTTTAACCTCAAGCTGAATCCCGAACGTAGCACGGTAGACAGATATCTAATGTTAAAGCACTCTGTTCCCTACTTTACACCTAATTTCCAAGACATTTGATTGAGCGAAGTACTTCAACGAACTCACAACATCGAACAGCAATTACAGTAATACGCGATGCCACTGCACTACGACGTCCTCATTTATAAGTAAATAAATGCAATATTGAAATGAAGACGATATTAAGCCAGTTTTATACAGGACAAGTTAAGAATATAAATTTAAAATTTTATCTCTTCAATTTGTTTGAATCGTCTTGTTCACAAGTAATAAGGATTTACAATTAATATAACCATCTTGTATATATAAATATTGACTGTTTATATTTATTCGTATTATTTGTATGTAGATGCTACGATATTATGCTTTTCTACAAAACCATATAAGCCTAGAGGTAGAGAAGTTATATTGTAAAAGTGACGGTTGTGGGTTCAATTCCCACTCGTGGGAATGTATTTTTTCGTTGCTCTGGTAACAAAATCCAAAAACGCAATGTTTCGAATACTTGGTGTAAAGTGAGGAACGGAATGTATTAATATTAGATGCCATCTGCCTTAATTTTAAACAGAAAAACATACATATATTTATAAAAAATGAATTTTATATAATAAAATACGCAAACAGCGAAAAGCACATCAAAACACTGGTCCAACCTAATCAAGTCCAACAAAAGCCTCAACAACTTACAAAAAAAGAAAATTACACAATAATTTTTACATACAAATTACATTCGTCAATTCACTACATTCCTCCTTTTTATATTCTGTTACTAATTTCTCCCTTATTGCCACGCCGTGAATATTTCCCACTGGCGTTGTAGCTTTCCGTGATTTGGTCCTGTTTATTTATACAGGGTTGCCCTGTTCGGGCGTTACGGTTATAGGGTCAGGATTTTTTTTGTTAGAACTTTTACATGTTTATTTTAAGTATAGTTTCTTCTCACCCACTGCATAGGTATACTTCTAGTATTGGTATAACATTTTCTTAGCTTCACGCTGTATCCCGCACATAGTGGGTTAGGGAACCTAGTGTAAAGGTACTTCCGTTCGTCACTATTCGCGGAATTCTTAAGGCATTGCGTTTTGAGCAGCGAAAATGAACGCCGCACTTTTGTATAACCGATATATAAACCGATATATAAAGCGAGAGAATATACAAATATAAGAAGTAAACAAGAAGTAAAAATTTTAATTCCGTAATCAACACGGGCAATACATATGACGTATAACATGTAAAATTTTATATCTTCTATTCAGAAAAAATATTCTCCAAACTCAAACACAAATTCAGTATTTACTCATAACATCGAAAAACCCGGCTTTAGTTCACAATTTATTTGGGAAAAAAGTGGAAAAACAGTTCCATGGAAAACATTTTTCATTTTCATAATTTTAAAATTTCGTTCCGTAAACCGGAAAGATGGCAGACGGCAGTTAGAATAATATAATATGCAAAGCTAAAAATCATATACTGTTGTTTCTTTATTCGCTGCCGTATTCATTTTTACCGCCGCCGTAGCGCAGATGCAAAGTGCATGGTCACTTGTATGACGATAGTTTTGAGTTTACTTGGGAATTATAAAAATGTACTGTCATATTTTACCTACCCATTCCACACATAGTAGGGTAAACAGAAGGAACCTGGGAACGTAAGGTTCACGGTAAGGACTCTCCGTTCAATAATTTTGTTACACTTTCCGCCGAATTCTGGAGGCATTGCGCGTATTAAAGGGCGAAACTCAACGTCGCTCTGTCTCTCCTAAATGTAGCCATCGTGTTAAACGTCAGAGATTAAACAAAAAACTAGAAGAGATGCCAATACTTTTTTGCCAATCGTTTTGTTGTTCGTCTGTCCGTCGGTTAAGGGCATTTTTCTCGAGATTGCATGCAATTAATATTAAGTATCTGAATACTTGATCTATAGTCCCTTAAAAAAAATAATTACACATAATAACGAGGCCAGCCGTGGTCCAGGGGTAGCGCCAAGCTATAGGTTCCATTTCCACTAGAGGAAATAAAATATTTAACATTTTCATTTCCTCTTTCTGATAACGAGGTAAAGCGTAGCGTTGAGTTCCGTCAAACAACACACATTTGCCTCCAAAATTAGGAAAGATATTGGACAACGGAAGTGTCTTAATAGGAAGGAGTGTATAAACACTAGATTCCTGAATTACGTCTGCCTACATATAGCCTATAAAGCGCGAAACTATAAAAAAAATAAAAATACAAAAATAAGACTTTTATAGACTATATATACTAAGAGTAGCAAATTAACAGTTTTAGTTGTTCAGAGCGACCTAATTACAAATTACTTTATCCATTGTACCTGACAACGTAACTAGTTTTTGTAGAAACAAAAACGGACTGGAGCTAAAATGAATAATTTTATTTTACATTTAAAAGCTCATTTTGACCACGTTAATTATTATTTACTTAAGTTTAACTTAACAAAATATTCGCTTAATTTTATTTTTTTATATTTTGAAACATATTAAATTAGGTTCACGCTGTATCCCGCTCATAGCAGAATAGGCAAAGAAAACCTAGTGTTAAGACATTCTATTCCCACGCACCGCACAATTATCGAGACATTGCGTGTTGCGTAACTGATTCTCAGGCTATCGAAGAAATTAAAATAATTCTTTTTCTACTGGAGATCGAGCCCACAACCGTCGCATATACAGTCAGATATTGTTCCACTGCTTCACGAAGGTTTTACGAAACTATTATAATATTAAAAAAGTATTCAACACTTTGGAGCACCATTACTTGGTAACTGAAGTCTTGACAGACTGACAGACGGACGCGTTGCTCTAGTTAGTAGGTCAAAGGTTAATAGGATAGTTCGATTTTCTATTTTAGAAATACAAAAAAAGACAGCTGAAAAGGTAAGAATGTTGTTTGATAATTAAGCTATATTGAAATAGTATGGAGTAGGGTATATTTGTGAAATTCCACAAGTTCCATATATTTTATTTAGATGAGTTATCAGGGAAATTTTATTTTTGTGTGTGGGGAACAGAGTGCCATAACATTCAAGTTATTTCTGCTATATTCTGGATACCGCGGGAAGATGCAAATGAAACTAAGAAATATATCATGGATATAATTGTAAATATAAGACCAGTAGTGCCACAAGGCCACAAATTTGCGACTGTGAACTTAACAGGCTATGGGTTCGATTTCTACTCGAGGAAATGAAATATTTTTATATATATATATATATATATATATATATATATATATATATATATATATATATTTATATATATATATATATATATATATATATATATATATATATATATATAGGTTAACAAAGGTGGACTTGTCTCTAAAAGAGAATTCTTCCTGTCAACCTGTGGAAGTGGGTGAAAGAAACATACAGCGGGATGACAAAATTGTGCAATATTTGAAAAGATTTTTTTAGCATAAATATGATATATATATATATATATATATATATATATATATATATATATATATATATATATATATATATATATATATACATATATATATATATATATATACTGTTAGCGAACTCGTATAAAGGAGGATAGATGTAGATGAAAAACATGATAATGGACGGAATGGTGGAATTGTGTCAATCGGGGGTAGTTGCTTGTAGGCAACGGCCCTTATTGGTAGAAACTCGTGGAAGTATTGTTAGTAGGTGATACATAGCACTTTTTGCAATTACATAGTATCTCTTTCCAAATTATTTAGAATCATATAGACGATATATGTTTTTATCATGTTTCTTTTTTAAATAATAACCGCTTCCGATTTTGAACAATACATATATAGATTTATCCAATTGAAATAACTATTATAAATAACTATATATTTTTTAGTGATTTTATTTAATCGAGAAGATAAAGGACACTATTATTCGTATACAATTAAAAATCGAATACAAATTTAATTTCATGCTATAAGCCCGTCCTATTGTTCATTCAGTATTCAATTAATATTTTACTTTACTTTAAATTTGAAAGGACTTTTTTGTCTATTTAAAATGTTCCATTGTTCTATAGCCCTGAGAAAAACTAATAAGGTTAATTTATTAAAATAATGTAAAGTATTACCGCGAGGTCTAAATTGAGCTTTGCATTTGTATGAGTATTCATATATGGTGTAGGTGTACCATACAATACCATACCAAGTCTTGGCGTAAACTGGCTTATACGGCTTTCTGGAAATCGGCCCACATCTATTATACTAAAAATAGCGTCATATTTTTAAATGTATACATTTTATTTTGGTATTCAATTTATCTAAAGTGGAAGATTAAAGTTATAAAAGCACACTGTAGAAGAATAGAATAAAAAATGTAAGTGAAAGAACAGTGAAACAAGAGACAAATCCTGGAAACGATGCCAGTTCTGGTACTATAACGAAATGATTCATTATTAACTCCACTGATTCATCAGATGAGAGTAAAAATTACGAGGATTCAGTGTCCAGAATGGAAAAAAAATATTTATGTTGCATTTTTTTTATTTATTTCAATAACAAACTTTATTTATCAAAATGTTTATTTTGAGTCTACTTTTTTAATCACTTTATGCAAAACTCAGTGTAAGCCTCGCGTATACATACAACACGCGGTTTATATTCATGTATGTATATATTTAAATATATATTAGTATGTATTACATATTTATCTATATAAAATCTTAACTATCTACCGCCAAAACTATTCCTATGGCTTAAGGCATCTGACAGCGATCGAATCGAATTGATCGATAAAACAGTAGACATATCATATGCATATGACTTTTTTCCTTGTGTATGAAAAAGTGTACGCTAAGGTGGTTTTGGCACGTCAAGAAAATAAGTAACGAAACGAACGAAGAATGGCAGAGACCTCAGTTGACCCTCCAAAACGCACTTCCAACAGTATTCATAATACTGTAGGAAGGTCACGTGAAAAGTATGAGGAGCCTTCGGATGAAATGAATGGGGAAGTAACAAAACAGAAAAATATAAAGAAAATATATAACTACTAAGTATTAAACAAAGCGCGACGCTAAGTTACGCAACTCATCCGGCCACATATCAAAAATGAGCAAATAAACAGAACAGAGTGTTAAACAACTAGTTTTTCTCCGCCTACTCTACTAAAATGAAAAAAAAAAACACCTCGTTCGTTCAATTCTAATAATTATTTAAGTTAACTAAAGGAAATCAAAAAAGAAAATAACCAGTGTATACATACAAAATCGTTAGCTTCCCAGTGCTTATAAAACCTAGAAAGCAATTACAATCAGGGTCCGTTAAAACAATCGCGTTGCGAGGAAGTTAATTTGTTTTTAATAAAATTTCAAATTATACGCCACTACGCCGCGGTCGGTATTCAAATGAGGTTTTTTTTGTTATTGTCGTTATTGTTTCCCACAATACTAAAGATTTTGTTCCACTAAAATTGTTAGTTATATAATATATTTTATATTTAAATTATTAGTTATATACTATAGCTTTCTATTACACAAAAATGTATGTAATCGACGTAATTTTTTGAAGTATACGGTATAATATTGACTCAAAAATTATGTCAAAAATTGGCCGGTGCTTGGGGAACGGAGTGTTATGTTACACTATGTTTAAAAAAATAAGTTACGTCTACCGAGTCACAGTGTCAATTTAAAAAAAAGCTGAATTGCTTTTTAACCTTTTAATTGCATCTTTTGACAAGAAAACATAAAAATTTAAATAATTTCATCACTTCTATTTAATATGTTTTTTAGCTTCACGCTCCACACAGCAGGGTAGCCACAGGAAACGTAATGTTCTGTTCCTCATTTCTTGGAGACTAAGTGTTGAGTGGCGGAACTCATCGCCATGCTCTGCCTCGACACCAGAGCGGAAATTTTTATATAATGTTATTTTTTGCCAAAATTATACATATATTTTGTTAATTCAGAACATTCAGAGTTGACCGAATATTCAACCGACATAAGCCGAATAGAATTAATTTCCCCTATTTGATTTGAGAGCTAACTCGCTCCAAAGCCAAAGCTAACACGACTAAGGTTTTGTTACAAAGCCTCGCTATAGACGGATGGGAAGCTATGCAGAGAGGAACTTAAAGTGATATGAGTATTAATTACGTACTTGTAGCTTTTATGACAGTTCGATTTATCCGTTTATGAAATTATTTCAATATCGTGTTGCGTAACTCAGTACCGCGCTTTGTCTTCTTTCTAGAGGGATGACATAAAAATAATTAATTCCCCGAGTGAATCGAACCCACAACTACGTTGACAGTCAAACGTTTATGAGCAATGCTTCTTATTTATTTTTATGTTATAAAATATAATACGCTAGGAGTTAAGAGTCGAAGTGCAAGACTAACTAAATAATGTTTTAAATAACCGAAGGCGAATAGTGAACGATAGCCAAATTCTTTTTAGCACACACCGAACTACGACGTTATGGAGGAAGAAAAGAAAATAGTACATTTGGCTACGTCGCAATTACTTCAAATTTTTCATAAAGACTGGGTTCGAATCTCATTAAGGAAATATTTATATTCAAAATAGTTGTAAGATTATTTAATAATTATCTTTTGTCTAACTAAATCATTGTAACTATTTTTGTCACCTTGAGTCGAAAATCTAAAGACACTTTCACCTAATTTAAAAAAAAATTAAGAAAAGAAATTAAGAAAAATAGAAGCTAGTGGGGTAGGATATCGACTTCCTATATTTTTCTGCTATATACATTTACATTTTTCTACTATTATACAAAAGTATTAATATATATATATTTAGAATTACGCTGTATAATCCGCGAGGGTTACAGATGAGACACTCGGTTCCCTCCTTGTCGCACAATTTTCAAGACATTGCGTGATAACTAACGAAACTCAACGCTGTGCTATAATTCAATTCAAATTCAAATTCAAAATATTCTTTATTCAAATAAACTTTTGTAAGCACTTTTGAATCGTCAAATGAAAATATAGACAAAAAAAAAAAAAGCTACCACCGGTTCGGAAGGCAGTTCTGCTGAGAAGAGCCGGCAAGAAACTCAACAGTTGCTCTTTTCAAAGTCAATGGTATTATTTTATTACATTATCTGGCAGCTATCTTGCATTACATTCAATAGACATTAATTCCATACATGTTTATCTTCTAAATATTCTTGAACAGTGTAATAAGCTTTACTTGTTAGTATTTTTTTCAAGGTCACTTTAAATTGTGGTAGTGGCAAACTAAGAATACACTGCGGAAGTTTATTATATACACGTATACTCAGACCCATAAAAGATTTTTTAACTTTTTGGAGGCGAAAACTTGGCGTTACAAGTTTATCTTTGTTTCTGGTTCCTATCGTATGTATATCACTATTTTTACTGTGACGCTGTACATTTTGCCGGACAAACAGAATATTATAATATACAAATTGTGAAGCAACTGTAATAATACCTGCATCTTTAAAAACATCTCGCAGAGAATCTCTAGCTCTTAGGATATGAATATATCTCACGGCTCTTTTTTGAAGGATAAATATTGAATTTATATCGGAAGCACTGCCCCATAGCAACATTCCATAACATAAAATACTATGAAAATAGCTATAATAGACTAGTCGGGCAGTTTCAACGTCCGTCAGTTGTCTTACTTTTTTTATTGCGAACGCGGCAGAGCTGAGTTTATCCGCAAGTGCTTCCAGATGAGTGTTCCACTGGAGTTTGGAATCTATAGTTAAACCTAAGAAAGTAGCTGATTCCGACACATTGAGGGGTTCATTCATTCCTTTAATTTCTAGACTAAGATCATGTTTTTTAACGTTTGGTAAAGCAAATTCAATACATTTAGTTTTTTTAGCATTTAACATTAGATTATTCGTATCAAACCAATAAAGAATATGCGATAATGCACTATTCACTTCGTCATAGTTTGTTTTATTTCTATCTACTTTAAATATTAAAGAGGTATCATCTGCGAAGAGTACAATATCACATAGGTTCTTTGCATAAAAAGGCAGATCGTTAATATAAAGAAGAAATAAAAGGGGACCTAGAATAGATCCTTGTGGAACGCCCATCCTTAGAGGAGATCCAGATGATTTAATATTATTAATACTAACTTTCTGGATTCTTTCGTTTAGATATGAGGCAATAAGATCAAGGGCAGTATCCTGTATGCCATAATGATAAAGTTTCAACAACAGAGTTTCATGGTCTACACAATCAAAGGCTTTGGATAAATCACAAAACACTCCAATTGCATTCTGTGACTTCTCCCATGCGTCATAAATGTGCTTTAGGAGTGCTCTAGTAATAAATTTAAAATTAAAAAATATAATAACCTAAATACAGCAATAGAAAATGTACAATTATAATTGAGAACATTCTTTACTTACAATTCATTTTAAAATCACCATCTAAATTAAAGTATAGAAATAGTTTAGTTAGTGCTTATTTACGAATCTATATCGAATCCGTAACCATCGTGATGTTAAAGTTGAACATAACTTCAATAGTAGGTAATATTTAATCACAATCAAGTGAAATATGAAAACAATTACACAAATTTCAACTCGGTTTGTCGATTGGACTAGTTGCGGTCGGTATTCAGCATTGCGTATAACCTGCGTGCTCACTGCTGATATAATATAGCAGCTATATGTTATATTTTTTTTATTATGTCATAAAGCGCGGCGTTGAGTTCAGCTTTTCAACATGTTACAAAAATAGTATGTAAAGTGGATAACGTAGTGTCTTAACATTACATTCCTATATAATATAAAGCTAAGAATATAATAATAGCTAATAGCTAAGTATTAAAGTAATTGTTTTTTTTAGTTTCACGCTGTATCCCGCATAAATTATAGGCATAGACAGGACCTAATAATTAAAACACTCCTTTCGCTACTTTCCTTTAAATTTTAATAGTAGCAGAGAAAAAAAAATAAAAAGATTAATCAATAATAATTTTTCATTTCCCCTATTGCTAATCGAACCCACAACCATCACATACGCACGTACAGTCACACGATTACGATCACACGAAACAAATAAAATTTTTAAATTGAAAAAAAATCCACTCAATAATTTATAGAATGAAAAATAAAATAGCTTTACTACATATTGGCTAGAGTCCAGAGGCCAGTCGTGGCGCAGGGGTACAAGTGAATAAATGCGACAGATTGTGGATTCGATTCACTCTCAAGAAAATGAAATATTTAAAATTTTCATTTTTCCCGACTGCTAAGGGTTATTTCCCTTTGGTATCAAGGCAAAGTGCGGCGTTGAGTTCCGTCACTCAACCCGCAATGTCTCGAATAATGCCTACCCTGCGTGAAGCTGTTTTAATTTTAATTTAGATTTTAACTATAGATAAACTAAACCCTTTCTACTGCATCGTAATATAATATTCAAGTCATATATTAGATGGCCATGAAGCAATTGCTGCGGTCTCTGATGAGGATATTGAAGCCAAGAATGTGTTAAATTATAAAATATTTTGGCACTACACACTATTAGGTACTCTATATTTGCTATTACAGTGAAAATTTGTATTAAATTTATATTTTTCAAGGTTTGTATTTCCAAGGATTTGTGAAAAATATTATATTTTAAAGTTTACGCGACTGAAAATGCGACGGTTATAGATTCGATTTCCTTTCGGATAATGAATAAGTATATTTTATTATTTTCATATCATGTTCTAGTAACCAGACAAAACGCGGCGTTAGACACCAAATTCTCTAGGCATTAGGTGTTGAGTTGTGGAACTCAACGCCAAATTTTAAATACAAGTATAACTTATATTAATAAATTAATTAATATATTTTATTACATTCTATAAAATAATATGAGCGTATAAAAATGCGCACGCGCATAGCAACAACCACATACGTATACAATATTAAATAGATATAAAATTTGTTCTAAAATGTTTTTTATTGAACTCAGTTACAATAGCCACTTTCTGAGTAAGTGCATTGAATGTCTTCATGCAAGGAAGATACGATGCGACTATAGAGATGCTATAAAATTTTCTATGGTGAAATTATAGAGGTGTTTCTTTATATAAATCATATATATTTATTTACTGAGGATGGGGATATGGACAACATCTGACTGTAAGTGCGGGGGTTCGATTCCCAATCAGGGCAATGATTATATTTAAATTATTTTCATTTCCCGCCTCTTGTGGACATGAAGTTAAGGACATAAACATAAGGACTGCGTGTAACTGTAAGCGCGATGGTTTTGGATTTGAATCCCACTCAGGGTACCGTTTATTTTTAAATTATTTCCATTACTTAACACTAAATCCCTCTTACCCATCACAAAAAATATAACAGGAAAAGTGTCTTAGGAGACATTTATCACTACAACATCAAAGTAACACTTAAATTGACAATTTAAAGTCGACTTACCATAGTCTATTACTAAAGGCATAAAATATTGGCATCTTATAAGAATTGTGTTCTTAACAATTAGGTAGGGAATACCAAGAAATCACCTCTAACTACGATTTATCAATGTGATTGACGTTGTTTATTTTCTACTTGAGGGACCCTTGAAAGCTTTTATCGACGTTTCGTGAACTATCCAAGTATTTACTTGTGATGTTTAAGAAATTGGCAGCAAATTCTGAGCGATTATTGAGAAAATATATAGATATTGTTTAAATAGGAAACATAAAATGTCCTAAATTACACTGAAATATAATACAACTTCACGGTTTTTTCCACAAAGCAGTGTACGCAGAGGGAACATAGAGTTAAAACATTCCGTCCGTGTTCTTTTCGCACATTGTCTTATTACTCGAGTAAGCAAATGTAAATAATTCATTTACTCGACTTGGAATCCAACCCATAATCACCGCGCTGTGCTGCTGCGTCACGACGGTCTAATTTTACATTAATTTACCTATTTACAATCAACCTGTATACAAAAAGGACCCTAAACGTAAAATAGTTCGGTAATGAAATTGGATAGGTAAGTTTTTTATTTATTTTTACCAAACGATCACTCAACGTATCTTACGTTGTATGGAACAAGGTGAAGGAGATATAATATAAATATTTCGGACAGATATACTTCTTTATTATATATGCTTTTAGAAAATGAATAATGCACCGTTATGGTTAAAACGTATATATTTTTTTTAGCTTCACACGGTATCCTGCATATAGCAAGATAAGCAAAACGAACCTAGTGTTAAGACACTCCATTCCTCAATTTCCATATACTTACCAACCAGTTTTCAGAAAATTGTTGAATTGTTGAATGGCGGAACTCAACACCGCAACACAAATAAAAGCAAGTTTTATATTAAAAATGAGTAATATTTTAATTTTGCGTTAGTGAAAAAACTGAAATATATATATATTAAAATTGATCTTACTTTGTCGTCTGTCCCACTATTCTATTAATTAAACAAATATTTTATGTTTTCTTAATTAAACAAATCAGCTTCACGCTGTATCCCGAACACAGCAGGGTAGGCAAAGGAAACCTAGTGTTAATAAATACTATAATAATAGTTTTCTTTTAAACCATGGCACAAAAATAA
Organism: Heliconius sara; assembly: GCA_917862395.2. Taxonomy (NCBI): domain Eukaryota; kingdom Metazoa; phylum Arthropoda; class Insecta; order Lepidoptera; family Nymphalidae; genus Heliconius; species Heliconius sara. Next base: position 972,514 of record OU860789.1, on the reverse strand, counting down.
CATACAACAAGCTTTTGACTTAACCCACACACTAAAAGGCTTACAGCGCGGTCACTTTAGTGGAAATTTACTCCAATTTTTAACATAAATATTTACATTTAGATGCGTTTTATGGGACATTGGGGACCTTTGAGATTTAGTGGTTCGACTCCAACCGACTTCATTATTTCCTTGAAATGGTACATAAAATATTTGTAAAAGTTCTTGGTTATAATTAGTGTGGGAATGGTACTAATACTTGTAACAAGAATATATATATATTAATATTTCATTCTTAATCTTTAATCCGCATCGTTAAACCATAATCCATAATCTTGAATACTTAATCTATAAATTGTAATCGGTAATCCGTATTTTTACTTTTTAATGCATGATCCGTAATCCATAATCCATAAATATAGATTTTTTTAACAACAATAAGTAATTGGCTTATACGTCAGAATAACACACAAAATACAGTTTATGTAAATATTTTAGGTAATTTGGCTATAATATAACAACAGGCTTAAGCGGACGAAGCCGCGTTTGGTTTGCTTATGGTATAAAAAAAATATTCATACTTTTTGTAAAGCGTTTCATATTTTTGATTTTCTTCCATTGACAAAGGGCAGGTCGCCCTATCATTATAAGTTGAAGATTGCGATCGGGGCCATTACACGCGACCCAAATATTGTATACTATATTTATGAAATATCTATATTTCGAAATCACCGGATTTTTAGACATAAATACATTTGAGTTTCTTTTCCTTCACACTTTTACATTATACCTCCATGATAAAGACGGAAAGCTACTGGCAAAACGTTCTGTTCTATTTTAACCATATCATTATAATTCCTAGTAAAAAAAATAACAAATAAGAGTAAGACTAGTCATGGCGCAGGACCACAAGCGTGCGTCTGTAAGCACGACAGGATATGTGGGGGTTCGATTCCCACTCGGGAAAATTAAATTTTGTATAATATCAATGTATAACACGCAATGCCTCCAGAATGCGGCGGAATGTTGAGAATGTAAGTGTGTTAATGAGAACGGAGTGTCTTAACACTAGGTTTCCAGGTTCCACTTGCCTACCTTATCATGGGTGGAATACAGTGTGAAAAATAAAAAATATATATATACAGACCTACTAACATATAACATTTTCTAGGGACATTCTCAATATATTCGTATATCCACATTATTGAGAAAGTTCGTCATGTGTGATCGAAATCCGCTTACAACTGTCAAACTTAAATTGACTGCGTGAGAGGTTTTGTGCTTCAATAGTTTAGTTACGGTTTTATGGAATATTTAAATTTAAATTATTTTTAAATTATATGTTAATCTATGCAATTGGTGCGTTCGGGGCATGACTACTACCACTAGTTCCCCAGATTAACGGGTTTAACCAAACACACTTTTTAGTATCTTTTTTTTTATAATATCAGTGCAGAAGTATAGATGATGATGAAACGGCCTGATAAGAAATAGTTATCAATTCAATTCAAAGTTTTAAAATTCAACATGCAAAATTTTTAAAATTGGGTAGTGCGTGGAGAACAGAGTGACTTGAAACTTGGTTACCTCGAATTCGAATATAAATAATAAAGGTCCTCAGGGCGCAGTGGCACAGCGTGTGTCAGTAAATGCGACGGTTGTGAGTTCTAATCCCAATCGGAGGAATGAGTTATTTAATATTTTCATTTTCTCGCTCTGGCAACAAGATAAATATTGCGATATTATCTTCCGCTACACAACAACTCGACTCAGCAACAGAACTCAGCACAAGGTTCTTTCTACCTACCCTGATACATGCGATGATAAAAAAAAACATGTAAATACCGTCTACGTGACGTGTGATGCGAGGCTGCATCGGCGACTGAATAATCGGATTATTGCAATTGAATACTCCTTTTTGTTAATACTGTATTTAATGCTGGGGGATAATGAGATATCTGTGTTAGTTTCCATTATACGAGAATATAAAATTAAATATTTTTTATCAGCTTCACGCTGTATCCCACATGTAGCAGGGTAAGCAGAAATAGACTAGTACTAAGAAACTTCGTTCCCCATTTCTTGGCCGAACGACGGCTTGTTCGACGGCCGCCCACGCCCCCGTGCAACACAAGAGGAGCTGCAGGTACATTGTAGGCCTTTAAGGTAGAGATAGACGCACTTTTTAACGGTGCCTTAATCCTACCGACCCGCAAACACTGCCGCAGGTATACCATTCCACAGATGCGTGTGGAAGATAGTTCCTACAAAACCGCACAGTAGTAGAGTGCCACGTATCCAGATGTTGTAGAAGGTATTTTAGCTTGTGACGTACTGTGCGATTAAAAAAATCGGCAGCAAATATCAGGTCTCATAAACACTTCCTATTATAAATGCGAAAGTGAAGAGACGTATCTATGCAAAGCCAATGTGTCAAGCCTTTCATAGAGCGTTGGGTCCCCGATGACTCGAGCCATTTTACCTTGTACGGATCAAACGAGTCAAGCTGATACTGTGGTGTACCACCCCAGAGATGAGAATAGTACTTTTTATGAGGCCGAACCTAGCACCTATACATGGCCAACCAGTGTAGTGGCGGAAGGTTCGGAACGCTAAGGCCCGATGTGTTGATATTCGCCGGCTATAAGGGAAGTATTTTGAAAGGCTGGTGATATGATAAACGGAATTTTTGTAGTGGTTAACGTGCAAACTTGTGTCTTCTTGGGGTTGAATTGAACTTTTGACCCCATGAGAAAACATTCTCGAGGAATCCCTCGACAGAAGATACGGGTTGATTTCGGCACAAATAATCAAATAAGAGATGTATTCAATTGAATCGAATACTTTCACGGCTATAAAAATCGAAACTAAAATAAATTTATGATTACGTACATTGACAATGGAAAATGTTGAAATTGTATGAGAAACATGTCAATTCTCACAGCTGTCCGTGATGGCTCTGTATATGACAAATTAAAGTCCAAACAAATTTGATATTATACAACTTAAAATTAATATAACTTTATTTACTGATGCTTTGGTTATATATTGTTTTGTGTTATTTTAAAGGTTAAAGGTTCAAAGTTCAAGGTTTAGAGTTCAATTTCTTATGTTAAATATTATACAGTTGATTGCTTTATCATTTTAATATAACTATTATTTAAGTGTGAAGTGAACCTTCCGCGAGTTAGTACGTGGCGGCTAGTTACACAAGTCCTGAGCTTAGTGCAAGCGTCAGTTCCATATGATTATAAATAGCTTCTCATATATCTAAAAATATTTGTCGACTGGCTATGCAATGTCATCATATTGATATAAACTGAATTCATAAAACACCAGCCAAGTGCGAATCAGACTTGCAGCCGAAAAGTTCCGTATGATTATTTATAGACAGACAGACTCACAGAAAGCGGACTTTTAGTAATACCATTTCGTATCCAAAAAAAGAACCACATTCAATTTAGTTACTTAATTTAAGATAAGCATGAAGAGATTTTTGTTTGAACACACTAATCTCGATAACTATTCTCTTCAAATACAAATTCAGATAATATTTTTGTGTTAGATAGTTAATTAATGGTAAAAAGCTTATAGGCTATATTACGGCATGAGCATAATTGTGTCAATGTAACCCACAGAAATTGTAGTGAAAAATTACTTTCGGCACTTAGAACGTAACATATATTGTACATATATAACGTGGCCGTCGTGGCCCAGAGGCACAAGAGTGTGACTGAAACGCGAGGGTTGTGGGTTCGATCCTCAGTTATTTCTTAACATTTTCACTTTTTCACTCTGGCACGAAGGTAAAAGCCTGGCGTTGAGCTCTGCCACTAAACACGCAATGCCTCGAATAATTCGGCGGAAATTAGGGAACGGAGTGTCTTATCATTATGTTTCCTTTGGCTACCCTGCTGTGTGCGGGATACAGCGTGAAGCTGAAGTTGAAAAATCTATTACTTATTAATATTTCACTACAGGGGCGAATCCGCATGTTATTAATTATTTCAATAAGCTCAGTATATTATGCTTCATTTCAATACTGAGTATGATATGAATTCAATATATATATAAAATAATATAAAAAAAATGTAGTATAAATGAAACCGCTAGTTACGCTTTGCTCGTACATTAAAAGCTGCACGTTTTATTTCATAGAATTTTTATAAATTTCACTTTGATTGAAACGTATCTGTAATTGAATTAGGCAATCAACGACACGGAAACAAAAATATATTATAGGTAAGTAATTTAATATTTTTTATTTAGAAAAAAATATATACAATTAAAGAAATTTTGAGGCCATAAGTGGCTCACGGATATAAGCGTGCGGCTGGTTGTGGGTTCGATACTCACTCGAAGAAGAAAAAAAATACATATTTTCCTTTTCTCGCTCGGTTAACGAGGCAAGACCCGATGTTGTATTCCGCCACACGCCACGCATTGTCTCCACAATTTTCCGGAAAGTAACTTAATGGGAACACGTTTAACCATAATAATTCCATAACTTACCACCCGTTAGTGAGAAACGGAGTGTCTTAGCACTGAGTGCCCTCCACCAACCCTGCTATGCGGGACGTTAAGTGACATACTAAAGAGTGATCAACATACTACATCCCTAACAAATCTTTGTCTAACCAACAAAAATATATAAAAACTGATAAGTAATTATGATGAGTTCATCATACTTTAAGTTCAGTTCAATTTTAAATTCCTAAGTTAAAAATAATAAGTGCTTATAAAATGTAATACCAAATTACAGATACCCATCGATAAAAAGCAGAACCGATTAACTTAATAACTGTCGATTATAAAAATTGATTCTTTAAATTGAATATTATTGATAACTAGCGTCCCAAACGCGGCGGTTATATTTTAATCATATAAAAAATATAATATACATGTATTATCGTAAAGTTTCATCTTAATCCGTTCGATCGTGTTTGCATTAAAAGTGGAACAAACATTCATCCACTCAAACTTTTGCATCAGTGTTATAAGGGTTTCACAGTAATGTTATTTATAAAGAGTTAATGACTAGAAGTATGGCTATGGATACAAATCAAATCAGCTTCACGCTGTGTGCGGGACAGCAGGGTAAGCAGTGTTAAGACACTCCGTTCCCTACTTTCCGCTGAGTTCAGGAGGAATTGCGTGTTGAGTGGCGGAACTCAACGCCGCGCTTCGCCTCGATGCCAGAGAGAAGAAATGAAATATAAATGTAAATAAGTATTTAATTTCCTCGAGTGGAGATCGAACCCACAACCAGTCGATTTTACAGTCACACTTTGCGCCTCTGCGCCACGACTGGTCACGGCGGCGAAGCCGCAAATAAAAGCTTGTTAATTTCAAATTCACTTTTATGTTGTCTTCGTTAAATATTAATATTATTTTAAAATAAAAAATAAATACCGTACGATGCTGCCTAAAACCAAGTAACTAATTACAAGAAAGGAGTCGACTTATTTAAATGAAAAACAAAATTTAATATTCCCAGCTTGAATAATATTCAAGTCTCATACTCGTTATATCAAAACGAACCCCGTTTTAATCTACACAATGTCTAAAATCTTTTGGGGGGTAGATTTTTGACGCCTACTTAACGCGGCCGCTTAATCCTTGACCGTTTTACTTTTTACATACGAAATTAATTCTCAGTAAGTAGTGGTAGCATAAAACGTAAGATTATTTATTTTATTGACCATATTTTTCGTTAGTTTAAGAAGTAACATGAAGCTTATTTTTATCTTATTTACAATAGAATATTGAGTTCTATACATACATATAATTAAAAATTAATTTCAGTCTGTGTATGTAAGATATTTAAGAAAACTTATTTTTAGATGCATTATCGATGTAGTAAAACCCAACAACAATGTAGGTAAATATTTTGTCTGTTTATACACGTTAATCTCAGAGACAGCTTAAGTGACATAAATGCAGTGTCCACTGTTGTATTTTGGCAAACTTCCTCTAATATTTAGTATTTATTTTATTCCAATTTAATCGGCTCACAAATAAAATGGTCAGTACTTTCCTATACAGACGAAGTCGTGAGCATAGTCCTTCCTCCAATGGAATCACAACTTCCCACCACTTAACCAAAACGACATTTAATCTATATATATAAAATATTATTTTTCCATTATTAACTAACGACCAATGCACAGCTGCTACGCAGCGTAGACGGAAAGGCGTATTGCTATAATTTAGCATATAGAAACCTACAGTCTACAGTTCATGCAAACATTTACTTGTGGCTATAAATAAGCATGTACCTACAATATAACAAAATTGTAGCATGGTAGGTAGCCTAGTACTAAGACAATTCGCTCCTCACTTTCTGCTGAATTCTGGAAGAGTGGGAATGGAACCCACAACCTGTTGCGTTTACATTCACCCGCTTGCTGTAAGCTTGTACGTCTACGCCACGACTGGTCTCAATTTAATAAAGAGTTATAAATAAATATAAATTATTTTACATTCGGACAGTACTCCATATAAAATTGTCGGAGTTATAAGCGGATAACTTTAATTGTTTGGAACCGGGCGCAGATTATAAACAAAATATGACATTCTTTCCAGCATTAATGTTACAAAAACCGTCTAAATATTTTATATTTGTTTTTCAAATAACTGCCCGAAAGAGGTTAATTTATTACTTTGTTATTATACAAACTTCGTTTTGTTAGTTAGGTACGTGTAATTGAGTTAAGTTTTATCAACAATGCGTTTTGTAATTATAAAAGGTATTTAAATCTAGGAAGACAATGAAATTAATGTTATTCTGTTTAAAATTGCATTTTATAATGTTGTCGTCGTCTTTACTGCGTGGACCTTAAGACATTAAATGGAAAAACCTATATTTATTCAATCCTCTAGGAATTTTGAAAAATTCTTTCTTGTGTACGTTGTCTGTCAGTCACACAGTAACAGAAGAGTTTTAGATATCTATAGAGTTTAAAATTTATAGCTTGTTGGTGATATAATAATCAAAGACATTCAACTGAATGTTAATTTGTGATATCTACAAACAAAACATAGTAAACTTCGGGCTACTTGCAGAGTCACTAAAAGGGTATCCAAAAGTTACGTATAATCCGGATTTAAACAATCGAAACAGAAACTTTCGTGTAAAGATATCCAAGCGGAGATTCTTGAAGAATTTATGTGAGACCTTTTCTCCTTAAAAACTGTTTGGGTAAACAATTGATTGATCCTTTTTTGGTCGGCTTTTTTTACATATACCGTACTGTATTGTATGTATTTTCTATACGTTCTCCGTGTTTCTGAGATTAGAGTGATTTTTTTATATAAATAGCTGTATTTTTTGAGGTCATAGATAAATTATAATGTTTAAATTTTCCCGCTCTGTTAGGCAAAGCGCGGTGTTCAATTCAACCTCAAAGCATGTGTCGAAATTAGTGAATGGATGCCAACCTCTTAGCTTAGCGTAGCAGCTTCTCTCTACCTACATTGCCACACGGGAAAAACGTAAACTATCTACTTTTTTTGTAGAGAGCATAATGCTAAAAATATTGAAAAATCTATATATATAAAAGGACTTGTTCTGACGGACTGAGGTTAGACGCAAGCACAGCCGTAACCGCTGATGGTAGAAACGTGAAATTTGGACAGATGTTTATTTTTATAGTAATCTTGATATCCATTAAGAAGGGATTTTGAAAAATTTTAACCCTAAATGAATAAGGGATGAAATAGGGGTTGAAAGTTTGTATAGAATAAAATTTAAATCGGCACCGATTTTAATGGAATTTGAAATTTAGACCCTTAAAAATATTTCATTGAACATGTGTTTTATGGTTTTTTTTTAAATTTACCTCCTAAAGGTTCAAATAAAAGGTTGAAAGTTTATATGGAAAAAACTTTAAATCGCCGTTTTAAATTCAGACTGTTACAAATATTTTATTGAACACATGTTTCGTGGTTTTTTTTTTTCGAATTCACCCCTAAGGGTGCAAATAAGCAGGCGAAGCCGCGCGTGCCCCCTAGTATTATATAATGTAACAGTTTTCAAATCAATATCTTATTATTGTAGACATAATATAATATGTATGTAAGTGTATTTTGTATATTCGTGGACTAGAGAAAACAGGCAGGAACCGTAACATTTGGCGCTCTGTTTCACCTGGGGAGTAGCCCCTAGAGATAAACGTAAAATTAAAAAATCTCCAAAAGGAATTGAACCCATAACCAATATATAATACAAGCGGCCACGACTACTGTATAAAGGCGAGAAATCCACGCAATTAGCGCAACTATTCTCTAATAATACATTCCCGATGAAGTAAGTACCACTCTTTCCTTTTAGTGCATTTAGGTCAATCTCTGTAACCTGCATAACCTGCTGGGATGCAGTTGAAAATATCACGATGTAAATTCGGTGTGCACATTCTCTGAGAACAGTCAGGTGTCGCGACCTATATTTTATTTATAAACTCCATTCCTGCACTGTTGAGGGAGGTATGAGTTAGTTCTAGTTGGATTATCGATAGATATATTTAAAAAAATTATATATGTGAGGCCATTTGTGGCGCAGGGGCACAGACGTATAACTTGCAACAAATTGTGAGCTTCGATTCCCACTCGAAGAAGTGAAATATTTAATATTTTCATTTCCTCGTTCTGGTCAGTTCGGTGTTGAGTGTCGGAATTGAAAAGGAGTGTGTTAACACTAGGTTTTTAGTTCCCTCTGCTAACCTTGCAGGATATAGCGTGAAACTAAAAAAGTGAGCTATCGACAATACATACTTACACCTCTAGTAAAACCTTTATGAAGAAATTCCAAAGCTTCCGAGAGGATATAGTGGAAAATGCATAATATTTTCTATTTTTAATAAAAAAATATTTGCAAATCTGTTTGAAACCCACTCTAATGTATAATTCAATTAATGTTATACCTATACTTACATGAAAAATAATATTACTTTTTATATAGGCCGTCGTGGCGCAGTAGCAAAAAGCTTGCGACTGTAGATACGACGGTTGTGTCCTATTCCTACTCGAGGTGATTAAATGTGTACTATTTTTATTTTCTCGCTCTGGTAAGTTGACAAAACCCCGGCGTTTTCAGCCACTCAACAAGCAATGTCTCGAGAATTCGGCAACGAAATGAAGTGTCATAACACTAAATAGGTCATAACCTGTAAATTCCATTGGTTGAAATTAAATATTTATTTTCATTTATATTTTAATTTCTTCGCTCTGGTGTAAAGGCAAAGCGCAGCGTTAAGTTCCGCCACTCAATACTCAATGCCTCTAAAATCGGCGGAAAGTAGGGAACGGGTGTCTTTACACTAGGTTCTTTCTGCCTACCCTGCTGTGTGCGGGATACAGCGTGAAGCTGATTCGATGTAATTCAATTTTAATGTTTTACATATAACAATATATATATATAAATAATACTCTTAATATCGTCTCTTAATAACATCTCCTCGTTTGAAAATGGAATCCTACTGTTCTTCTGTTGTCCTAACCAAGGCATAATGTAATAAGCAAAGCAAAAGTATACGACACTGCCGTAACGCACATTTGGTGCAACAATGACGTATTTACACTTTTTGAATATTCCAGGACGCAATTGTCTTTCAGCAAAAATTAACATATTTAACTTGTTTCGATAAAAATGTGTGCAATTACGTCACTATTTCACCAAATGAGTGTTAATATTGAGAAAGATCATATTTTTTGCTATAAGATTTGTGTATCCATCAATTTTTAATAACAAAAACATTTAAAGAAACGCAAGTATAAATTTGGTATGCCTTCTCCAGCTTTATAGTTGAGAAAATTTTCGTTCATATCTTAAAATATTCAGCTACATCTTACTTGTTCAATGGTCGTCGCCAAAATGTAAATTTTAAGTTACAATCGCCGTCTCCAGCAGTCGAAGGAAAAATAAAAAATATTTTTTATTCAGAATGGAACTTAACAAAAAACTGAATTTAAAGTTTTTGTAAACAAACGTAGCGCAGTGGGAAAACATTATAATTTAAACGTGATTGATGGTCGTCGGTTCAATCCAGACTCGGGGGAATTGTTATATCTAATTTTTTTTTAATTTCCGGCTCTGGTTGAACGCACTGTTGAGATCTGCTACTAAGTAACAAATAAATTGAACAGAAAGCGGGGGACTGCTTACCCTGCTATGCTAAAGTGAGCAGTATCTGTTTAAAGTGAAGCTACCATCAAATTGCAAGATTCTAATAGAAAGATCCTACCTTATAAATCATACCTTTTTTACATGTTGGGGCGTGTGTCAAGTGAATCCGTTACATCGCTTTGCCTTGCCGTAGAAAATGAGTGAAGCTTGTTTGTTTAGCTCTCTTGCGTCAGCGTCACCTGTATTTAATTTCACACTGTAACATCATTATAATATTGAATATTATAATATACGTTGTTTAACAGGGTTCATTAAGATATTAACGAACTCGGAAAAGGAAATATTTATGAAATTTGCTTATTTACTTGGTACCATGATTTATATCTAAAGTAGTTTAATATCAAATTTATCAGCATGTTTAAATATATAGGATCTTTATACATATATAGAGATCATCGTTGATACAAAAGGACAGCATCGGACAAAGCGCGACGTTGAGTTTCACTACTTAACAAGCTATGTTCCGAATTCTGACGAAGACAAGGAACGGATTGTCTTAACCCGCCTTCACTTTGCGTTTTGTGATTGTAACACTTTATCTTTGTTTTTTTTTTCTTTTGCAGGGTAAGCAAAGGAAACTTAGTATTCAGACACTTCTTATTCTCTACTGTGTAAAGTATAGCATGTCTACGATGCGGAAGAAGAAAATGCTCAAAAAAGGAGGTGATAAACGCGTTTTTTTAAGGTAACCAAGTCAGTTGCGTGGCACGTGAAAGGAAGTTTCTACGAAGCCGCACAGCAGTGGAGTACCACGTATCCAGAATATGTGGATGTATTTAAGTTTGTGACGTATTGTGCCTATATTTTCTATGCCTATAATATAAGCACGATAAATGAACGCCAATCATAACAAAGCAATACTATTACATTACATTATAGATAAGAGTGAAGAACTCAAAACCTTATTTATATTTTCAACATAAATTTCACATTTCTTATTTCCTTTCAGTCTTTTAGTGACATTTTCCTATTGATATTTCTTTAAATTATGCAGGGAAAGCTAAAGATATATAGTGTTTAGACACTAAATGTTGAAAACGCTTAAAAAAAAGAAACGAAACATTATTATGAGTATAAACGCAATTGAGACCAGTCGTAGCGCAAGGGCACAAGTGTGTGACTCTAAACGCGACTGGTTGTACGTTCAAACCCTAGTCGATGAAATGAAATATTTATTAAGAAACTAAATAAACTAACACAGTAAATATACGCCACTCACACCAAAACCGATAAAATTACATTATATTATAGATAAGATCGAAGAACTCAAGACGTCAGACATATATTTCTCTCTTATTACCATTCGTTCGTCTGGCGTAGAGCGGTGACAATCCGCCGAAATGCTGGCACGGATCCGAGCGCCCGCTCGATACGCGACCGAGTGACGCCTTGTAACTACATACATTTGGATTTCCACGTTTTGAGGAAAGAAGTTGTGTTTTTTGTGCTATTATTTTAAAGATTTTATGCAGATTTTGTTATTTTTTGCGAATATTAATTTGATGTTTTTTTTTTATTATGGTTTAGTTTTTAAGGGAAAGGTAAATGTTATAAAGTATATACACTGCACATATTGACTTTTATTAAAAGCAGTTTATCATTGGCTGGCTGCCAATTAGTGGGAATCTAATGTCAAGACACTCTCTCTTTTTTTCCTTCTCTCCCTCTCTCTCTCTCTCTCTCTGTCTCTCTTTTTTCTACTATCTGCCTGATTGTGATGGAACCAAAAATTGCACATTATCTTGCCTCATTCTTTTTTTTAGCTTGTCGCTGTATCCCGTACATAACAAGGTAGGCATAGCTAATTCGAGAACCTGTTAAGATGTTCTATCTCATTAAGACACTTCTGTTCCCTAGTTTCTGCTGAATTCTTCAGTCAAGAGCTTCAATCGAATCTAAACTTCTAAAGAAAATAAAACCTTCTTCTTCTTCTTCTTTTCTAACTAAAGAAAATAAAAAAATAATTTGTCCCAGAATGGGAAGTGAACCCACACCGTTGGATGCGCAATAGGTGCGCCACAAGCATAAATATGCATATAATTGGGACCTTATTCATTAAATATCTCACTGGTCTCTAACGTCTGCCTAATTTTAAGACTAACAATACAAATTATAGCTTTTTAGAAGTTTCTAGTTCTGAAATATTAATAACTAATATATTTTATTTGGCACTGCGCCATCTGAACTCAGTTTTGAATCATCTGACTGTATAGTGCTATCGGTTTTCCACTGAGAGACAAAATATTTATATTTATATTATTTAAAAAAAATCTTTTCTATCACATTTACGTCATCCGCAAACAATAACGGACTTCTATAGTTGTATTTGCACTAGCTTCTGTTCTGCCAATATTTTTTTTAGTATTTCAAGGCTAGACTCTAGACTCCAGAGAGATATATTATAAAATATATTCTGAATCACTTTGATGCGGTAATAAACCACCGTCCACCGTCTAAAAATTTGATTGAAAGAAAAAAAATACAAGGTTCCTTCTGCCTACCCTGATATATGGAGGATACAGCGTGAAAATAACAAATTTCGTTCTATGCACCTTGATACGATGCACTAATTTATATTTTCATTTCATCGCTCTGGTGTTGAGGCAAAGTGCGGCGCTAAGTTCCGCCACTCAACACGCCATGTCTACAGAATTCGGCGGAAAGTGGGGAACGGAGTTTCTTAACTGTTCTTCTTTCTGTGGCTTTCTACCGCGCACAGCAGGGTAGTGCTGTGTGCGAGATATAGCGTGAACCTGATTTTTTTTATTTACTATAAAATAATATACGCCCCTCCGCCACTAATCAGACAGCTATTATTTTATAAAATATAGGGAATAAGCAAACTTTTTTGCTATTTCAAAATATTTTCAACACGTGTAAGTAAGTATAAAATGCGCACTGAACTACATTTCGCTAGGAACAGATTCTTTTGGTTTTATTGCATTATATTTTGGCGCGACTCTCACGTTCGCACACCAACTGTCAGCATTTCCAACCTTTATATGTACTTAACGTTGTATGTATGTGCTATATTGGTATTTCCGCATTGAAACAAATTGAAATGGGAGTTTTCGATTGATTTTTAAATATTATTTATCTATTTTGAGTCCGTTATGGCGCAGTTACCCGAGCGTGAAACGAGCCCCACATCCCCAAAATGGATGCCTTTTTTTTGTTTCAAAAAGCAAACACAATAAAACTACATTTACATTTTAAAATTGGTCATATTAGTTACAAGCAAAATATATATTAGGAGCTTTTAACGAAATAATTAGGCTGTTACATACCTTGTAAACATTTGATAAAAAATTTTTGTTTTTAGCGCGCTGTAGCAGACGTTTCGTACTGTTGCTGTGTCAATTCGCGCGAAACTAGCACCAAATAGTTTGACGAATACCTAGCTATCTCATATTTGGCGCCTATTTCATAATAGGCATCCTTACCTATATGCAGTTGCAAAAAAACACGGTTATTGTATAATCACAGACAAACACTTTTTCATCTGTACCTATAGAAGAAATAATATTGCAATTACAATAGTAAAAATAATTATATTCATTCTAAAGAAAAATATTTTATTTCACTATTTTAATATGTGATGATGTAATCGTACCCAACGATAGGATTAAAGATGGCTTCTGTGGGAAGGTCCTAAGAGGGTTGTCAAGTTGTAGTTGAACTTGAAATTGATATATTTACATGTTATGTACATTAATAGTTAAATAATTCATGACTTTTCCATTTTTTTATAAGAATTTTTATATAGATAATATTATTATTTTCACATGTTATTAAGTAATTTCTAACGTTATTTATAAAAGCAAGCAGTCAGTCAACTAAACTGGTTGGTTTTATATATTTTTAATAAGCTGTACGCTGTATTCCATTTTTTTTTAGTTTATTAGTTTTAGTTCGTGTTGAGACGCGCGTTTTGATTCGGTTCCAGACCGTTATGGTAAATGAAATTATTAAATATTTCATTTGTCTCATTCCCAACTGTCACGTTGACAGTCACACACTTATGCCCCCGCACAAGGACGGCCTCAAAAACATTTTTGATTGTTTAAATAACATATTGACCTATAAATTTAAAAAATATACATTGGCTATCGTGTCTGACTGTGTTACAACTCCTCTCCGGGAAATACTATATGTTCATTTTCTACTTGGCAAGAAAACGCAGTGTTGAGTCCCGCCACCCAATACGCAATGTCGAGAATTCAGAAAGAAAGCGCAGGATGGAGTGTCGGAGCACTAGGTTTTTTGGTATATGTACGTATATTGGATAAAAATAAAGTCTGCTTGCAAAGAAAAAAAATAAACTTTTATTAGTTTTTCTCTGCAGACACCACGTTAATACGACGTATTTTATTAAAAATAAGTTATTGATATATATATATATATATATATATATATATATATATATATATATATATATATATATATATATATATATATATATATATATATATCAAATATAATAAATACAACAAAACATCAAATAGTTATTAAATTATGATATAACGACCATTATGCCGATGTTATTTGATTATCCTCTCATTATCTCACAATCACAATCTATTCACAATTGGGACGTAGTACATTATGAAATATCAATTATTTCAAATATCATTGGAAAGAGGGAATACAATAATGACGCGAATTTGAGACAAAGTCAGTGGAAATGTGCACTAGCTAATTTTTTTTTCTGTAAAATTATATAAATATATATAATTTTATATTATATTTTGGATGCATCACCACACTATTACTCTTATCTCAAACTGTTCCATACTTTACATTAATGGGTTTTGTAATATCTAGTAAACCTCTTGAATTATTTTTTCTTTTTAACATAGTAATAATTATATTCCGTAGAATTGCTTAGTTAAAAGAAATAATAAACACATCCTTTAAAAGACTAAGAATATAAAAATCCAATGAGCCCCTTATCTCTTCGGCTGTAACCTCTCAATCCTCAGCCTTACATGTTATATGCAATCAAGTTGAAGGAAGTTGTACGGGGAAGAACAAGACAGTCTATTTACAATAAATAACTCTAACACGATTTGAATTAAAACAAAAAATAAACAAAAAACATTAAAAGACTGTAAAAAAGAAATCCAATGAGCCCCTTATCCCTTTGGCAGTAAACACTCAATCCTTAGCCTTACATGTTATAAGCAATCAAGTGAGCAATTTACGTCGCGCCGTTTTAAATTGTATAAAAATCACAACAAGATGGCGTCAGCATTTCGTTATTCGTACGTTTCGATTTACTTTACTGTAAATGTTTTCATTTTCGCTCACTTAGGGTGCGTCGCAAATCGTAATTTCTGTGACGACGAAGCAATTTTAAGAGGTATAATAAAATTTTCATAAACTTTTACGATCCTATAGCGTTATGGCACTAAAATTGTAATAATATTTGTTATTGTTTTCATGATCATTATTACCTAATTTTGCTTTTGTTTGTCAGCATAAATATGAAATTTGTGATGAAAATTTAAAGATTCCGAGGCGAATTTAAAACTAAACTGGAATTAAGTCGTTATCTGTGAATGTGAAACTCTTATCTCTCTTCGGTTAAATATATGTTAAACATCGACTTTAATACACTTTGTAGTTTTCATTACAAAATATTAAACTATTAATTTTATATAAAAATTATGTCTATTATTTAAATTACGTCACACCGTGGTCTCCACTCCCCACTTTGATTCGTGTTAAAAAAACTTAACTCAAAATATTATACAATCTCTATAATATTTTAGAGGAATTGCGTGTTGAACGGCGAACTCTACACTACGCTTTGCCTTGTTACCAGAGTGACAAAATTTGAAAAGTGATATATCACTGATAAATGGAATGACCATTATATGACCACAAAAAAAATATTTTCATTTCTTCGCTCAGGTGTCGAGGCTAAGCGCGGCGTTGAGTTCTGCCACTCAACACGCAACACCTCCAGAGTTCGGCAGAAAGTGGGGAACGGAGTGTCTAAACACTAGGTTCCCTCTGTCTACCCTGCTGTGTCCGGGATACAGCGTGAAGCTGAAATAAAAAAATCTGTAATTGGATTTTCTTGAAACAAAAAATATTTAACTATAAAACAGAGTATGCATTTTACGTAAATATAATTGGTATAGTGACATCTGTTGGTATATTTAAGAAGTCATGTACGGAAATATACTTACAAGCTATAAATAAACAAATATTTATATTTTTAATTATTTATTCAAACAGTAACAGTAAAAATTTGTGATTACTTTATAAAATTTATGACAAAATATGAAATATTGATATAACATTGACATAGATTTAACACTAAACTAAATAATGCTTTTTCCATCGCTTATAAGGAACGCGTCCGTTTTGTTTCCGCACCTATTTGTAATGTTGGTAGCGATGTATTTCAATTTCAAACGGTTTTCGATTGTGTAGTGTTTTATAGCGTTTGTCAAATTTATGAAACTTTTATGAAAGTAATCCATTTAACCAATTATGTCAATATTTAATGAATTATTTCCTAAAATCTGTGAAATATCAAAAGAATTTACTAAGAATTTCAATGATGAGTTAAAGGTATATTAATCCTATAGATATATTTTAACGTTCCTTTCCTAAGCGGTTTGCGTGATTTAGTTTTAATTCATTTGTGTTGTAAACAGTGTTATTTGTGAATAAGTGTGTGATAATAATTCAATTGCAGGCCGCGTTCCAGTGTTTAGATAAGTTTGAGGAAGAATTTAAAAATGGGAAAATCAGAGCGCGGGAGGCCCAAAAAGATAAAAGTGCTTTGACGACCCTTCCAAGTATCAACGAGATTGAAGGTTTGCTCTTTTTACTATCTCTATCATATGAATAATATCCATGTCATATACGATAAACACAATATACAATAATAAATTCAAATGAACCATCTGTTATGTTGAAACATTTTCGAGAACGTTTAATTTATGAATTAGAAGCAATGTACATACATTTATTACAATTTTAAAGTTAATATTTTTAATTAAGTATACATATATGCCTCAGCTTTATTTTATTTGATAATATTACATACTCATAAGTTGAATAATTTGAATTTCCATTTTGGCAGTAGTATATTACATCTTAAAGTAACATTGCCTTCCTACATGTAAGCAATGTAAAATGCAATAAACTCAAAATTATACATCAGAATATGTGAATCTTATAGAGCTTTTGTGTGAGGTTGCTGGTTGACTATTTCTCAAATTATTAAATGACCACTTGTTTATTTAAAAAATGCTTTTTACTAAACAACAAAATTACTTTGATAAATATTTTTAATGCAGGAAATGGTGTGAATAAGGAAATATTGTCACTGTCAGCCATTTATTGAAAAATGATTTTTATACAGCTTTATGCTTTAAGCTCCATTGCCTACTTTTTTCCGAATTTTTGAGGCATTGCATATTATACTTTGCTAACATTATCGCTTCGCCTTATTACCGAAGCAATGAAATAAAAATATGAATAAATAATAATTAGCTTTCATGAGTGGGGATTGCACCCACAGCTGTCACGTTTAGTCACACATTATTGTCACTCCTCAAAACATATTTATATTACAATTAGAATGGATGGAATGTCTTAATAGGAACAGAGTGTCTTAGCACTAGGTTCCAAGATTCCCACTGCTTACCCTGCATATGTATAAGATACAGAGTGAAGCTAAAAAAAATGTTATTGTATTACTGTTACATAAAAACTTGTGTTATCAAAAATATTATTTCTCCTTTTATCATGGGGTTGTCATGATGTAGTATAAAGCTAAAAAAAATGCTACAGTTAACCTGGGTAACTGATTTGTTTGGATAGCATTGACAGTAGGACCTCACACTAGTTTTGATAATTTTTCTGTCCGATACAACATTATTGATTATTTTAAAAATGAAAAAAAAAAAACTTAAGGGTCAGAACAAGGAAAACACAATATAGATTTAAATTGATTTAAAATTCTGTCTGAAATTGAAAATAAATTAGTATGATGATTTTGTATCTACAGTATTTATTTACCAGTAAAAATAATATAAAAGAGTGCAGGTTCTACATAATTGATGACCATTTTCTGTATATGCAGGGGTGGAGAGGTAAATAGACTATTAATACTCAAGTTCTTAGAATTTTGTTGTTTACTTAAATTATTTTTTATTACTTATATGTTTGATTTCTTTTTAGTTTGCCTAAAAGGTTTCTATTTAACATGGTTTCAAGAATTTTTTGATGCTGTTTAAAAATATGTAGTATACAAATCAAAGACTCTAGACTGATTCACCACTTTTTTTGAAATATATGACAGAACTGCATAATGATATTTTATTACATTGGTTACATCCATTGCTTGATAAAAACACAAACCAATATTACCTAGATTAATAAAGAGAATATCAGAAGAATAATATAACAAGAATCCTTACCTTTTTCTGAATGGTTCTTTGTGAGTCAAAGTTACCCTTGATGAGGGTTACTTTAACAGACCACAAAATTCAGATTTTCTTCTATTAATGTATTTTAAAAGGTTTATGTGAATGTCTATGGGTGAAAATATTATGAGAGCAATAATAAAACAAAAACACTCTTGCATTGCATTGAATTTTAAGTAAATGTAAATATTGCTTGTATCTGTCAAAGTTACCGAGGTTGTCTGTAGTAAATGTAATTTTAATTTAAGACACTTTAAATCCCTTTCCTATATTATCTCTTCTCCTACTCTTTATAATCTAACTATAAAAATCTAAGTAATATTGCAATAGTTTTGATTTATAAATATAAAAACTTATTACTACACTGTTTAGACCACTTGTTACTTTATAGTGTGAAGTTTTGTTAATAACTACAACAAAACTTTTAATTATGTTGTTATATATATATTTCAAAAGTATCATACAATTATTGCAGATGACACTCTCAAATCTAGTAACCGAACCACCTCCTCTGACCGATCATCAACTGAGAGCACTGACCGTAGAGGATCCAAGAAGAGAAGTAAAAATGAAGTTGATGGTATTGAGAGTCCTGAGGTGGAGAAACGTCAAAAACGTAATGCATCTGTTAAAGCGCAGAATATGATTAGTAAACAGGTAAATAAATTTTGGTGACTTTATTTGTGTGGGAAAGTAAATTGGTATACATTTTTTAATTTATGAACTGATGATTGATATATCACTAACTTAACAATTTAAATGTAAACATTGTTTTATGTTCTATTACATTGATATCATACCATCAATAGATTTTCTTATAAATCTTCCATGTACAGAGACTAATCAATTACAATTAAATTATATGTATACATGCATATATAATAAGTAGGATTCTTAAATGGACGCTTCATGTCGTGAGGCCTTCTCTAGCTGGACCCATGCTTCCTCCAGGTTTTAACAGGTTTTACCAGTTCTATTAAGTCATCCTGTTTTGGTTGTTAGCATGATATCATTTGTTTTTGTAGCTACCTACTGAATTAAACCCAAAAAAATAAGTTAATTTATTATTTTTTCTATACAAATCTATCATATAGTGTTTTATATTTTTATTATATCTTTATTTGGTTTCTAAATAAGCTAATTTCTTGGGAATAAACAATAGTTACGTAGGCTGCAATTGGAGGGTCAAGAAAATACGATTTTGATAATTAAACTTATATTAATAAATTTTTAAATTTAAATTACATTCATTTTATCTAAAACTAAACTATATCTAAGATTACTGCCTTCAATTTTGGAAAAACAGTAATCTGCTTAAACCTAAATTAATCTAACTTAACCTACGACTTAATTACTCCACGATGGAATAATAAGTGTGGGAAAAGAAGAAATTCCTTTCCCACCGGCGCTGTTCACCCGATCTCTCCGTTGTCAGCATTTTGTGGCGCTCGGCCGCCTATCAGACGGACACATTATAATATTAAATAAGTTTTCCGCCTGTGACACCGAGTTATATAACACAATTAATAATATTTTTACAATACAGGTCAATGTGAATCTAACACAGAAAATGCGCCGTGAAGCTTCCATAGAAAAATCTGGGAAAGGACGCCGTAAGAAAGACGAAGACAAAGAGAATGCTGAACCTCCCGCTATACAAAGTAGACACATTTCTTTGTAATAATTATCCAGTAACAATCAAATGGAGTAGCTTTTATTAATTTCTTTTAGTCCCACACTGTATTCTGCATAAACCAGAGTAGGCACAGGGAACCTGTTAACTTAAGGATAAAACACTCTGTTCCCATTTAGACACTTCCGTTCACCATTTTCAAAGGAATCCTGGAAACACTGTGTGTTGAGTGGCCAAACTTAACACCGCGGTTTGCCTCGTAACATCGAAATATTTTGTTTCCTCGGGGGACAATCGAACCCACAACCTGTAGCATGCTTGTGCCCCCCAACGCCGCCGCCAGCCCACATATAACATTAGTGGGAGCCACTGTTAATACACTCTTTAATATTCATCGCCCAATTTTTGAGAATTTACGTATTGCATTGAGGAATTCAACGCCGCGCAGTGCAGATAAATGAAAATAATTAATTCCGTCAAATTTTGACTTGCTGCGCGATATCCTTATAATACAGGCCGTATTATATCCTTATAATAGTTCTACAATCTTTATAGTAACGGGGTAGGCAGTGGGAACCTAGTAATACTACATTTCCGCCGAATCCCGGAGGCATTGTGGGTTGTTGAGAGGCGGAACTCAACACCACGCTTTGCCTTGACACCCGAACGAAGGAAATAGAAAATATTAAATATTTTGTTTTGTTCGAGTGAGAATCTAACCCACAACCTGTCGTGTTTAGTCACACTTTGCGTCTTGCGCTACGACTGGCCTCAAATAATTTATCATTGTTATATATTTTATAGTTAAAGAAGAAAAAATCTCTCTGCCAGCCGAGCCAATGGATGTGGAATCTTTGCCAATGAAAATTGAACCTGTAGACAATATAGCAATGCCGCCGCCCGCATTGCCTGTACCCAGTAAGCTTGGATCCTTAGACTATATTAATAACTAACAACTGCCTTGCAGCTTCACCTAATTCATCTACACGATTATTTATTTACTAAACTGAATTGCTTTCGTGTTCCTATAACATAGCATTAGCTCAAAAAATATATGTAACATTGACAAAATTAATTTAATGTTGGTTACATTAAATGTGCAACTGCATTTGTATTTTGTATCATGTTTCTGAGATTAGATAGTACATAAACATACAGACGTTGAAATTAAAAAAATCTGGTTTTACTACATTATTGAATGCTCCCAATAATAGTTTTTCCCATCTTTATATCCATTTCATGTATGTAGTGGTTATAAAACTAAAGAGGTTTCTTAGCTTCTAATTGACAATTTTTATTCCATGTCATGTGAATGCTAGACCAACGGGAGTCATTGCAACGGGTCAGCCCGTTATATAAACAAATGTTATAAGCAAATATACTGAAAGTCTTATAAACAAATATACTGAATTGGCAATAACCTATGAACAAGCATGACATTCGATAGTTAACAATTTGTTTACGAGACGTCATACCATGACGTTATATCATGGTGCTGCTGTTTCACGTTTTTAGAGAATAAACAAAATGACCTAGAACTCTGATATGAATGAGTTACGATGGGTGCAGTTGGAGAATTACGGAAATACGATTTTTTATATAAAATTATTTAATTAAATAATTAAATTTTAAAGGGAAATGCAAACTAAATCTAGAAATAAAATATAGCTAAGACTACTGTAAGAAAAACAGTAATCTATCTAAACCTAAATTAACACAACTAATTAATTATTTTACCTATATTTTTAGAAAGATGCTATGTTGGTATACTTGAGAAATGTAATTTTATTTTATAATATTACATTACACCGTTTATACGGTGTATCAAAATGTTTTAAAACTATATGTAATTTTTTTATAAAATACTTTTAGAGCCTCGCAAAGGACAGAAAGAGAAGGAACCTGAAACGTCGGAAGAAGAAGGTTCTAGAAGACGGACCACACGAACACGCAAACAGACGGACAATTTACCTGTGCAAAGTGCAGGTAAATATATTTTTTTTCAGCTTGCATCCTGCATATTTCAGGGAAGATGGAGGCAAACTAATGTTTTTATCACTTTTTTTCACACACACCGCTGTGTTGTGTGACCGAATGCCGCTCTTGGTCTTCCTTTAGAAGCAAAAACATGAAAGTACAATTTATTGCCCCAAGTGTGAATTGAACCCACAACAGTCGCATTTACACAAGCAGTTCAACTGCGCCTTGATGGCCTTACTACACACTAATGATTTAACAGACGTAGTAAAAAAATGGGAATACTCAGTTTTTTGTTAATAATTAAATATTTAATTTCTTAGCATCGAACAGATCAACTAGGGCCAGTTCGAGAGCGACCAAACAAAATGAAGTAGAAGCCCCACAGCCTGAAGCGCGGCCCAAGAGGACTAGAGCCAAGAAGGTAATCATTCAAATGCCAATTGTCACAGTATTCTTTATTCAAGTGGAATGCAAGCGCTTTTTGAATTGTAGAATGAACATTAACGCTGGCTGGACATTAACATAAGGCAGTTAAATTAAAATTTCTAAATTATTGTTTATTCAATTGACATGTTTGATGTAAGCTCCTTCTGTGGGGTACTGAATGATCATGTTAATTGACATTACTTCATAGATTTCATTTATTTTTCATTAAAAAATTTTTTACCGACTTCTTCCAACCGACTGGCTTCTTCTTTTCCCGACTGTTAAAGAAGGGTTATTTTTTTCGCGCGTATCTTGTATGTATGTTATATTCTTTATTACCTCATATCTCCAGAACCTGGAGATATGAGGTAATACCTCATATCTCCAGAACCACTGAACGGATTTACATATTTGAGGTATCGTTAGATTCATATTAGCAGCCCAAGTGTTCTTAGATAGGTGACGTTAAAAAAACAATCATGACGGCTGTGGGACGCCATTGGACTTGGTGAAAAAAAAAATCGTTTCGAATACTACAATATGGGTATCAAATTCAAGAGCTCAATACGAGGATTTCAAAAGGTATATCATGACTATCATTACCGTAATGAATCCTAACAAAAAAGTGAAAAATAAAAAAAATATTTGTAAAACAAAAACTCTGACTGCAGCAAACTAAAAAGAAAATAAACAAGCCCAATAGATTAGAATTAACAGACAGAACCTATAAGTAATTCTTTAATCAATAAAATCTTTACCAGGAACCCCGTATAATTTAAAGAGGTCCCGAATGTTAATCCTAATAAACTATGGGGCTTGTTTATTTTCTTTTTAGTTTTCAGCAGTCGGGGTTTTCGTTTTTACAAATATATATTTTTTTATGTTTGCTGCCTCAGAACTTTTGACTGGGTGATTGATCTGAAACTGGTGCTTCCTATGTAGTCGCATTTTAATTTGGTCCATTTCTGACAAAGTTATCTGTGAGAAAATTAATTAAATTAAGTCTTAAATTTGTATTAAGTTTGCGCTAATAACTCAATATCACGCTAACCGATTTTGATGATTCTTTTTTGTATTGTAAAAGATACACTTCAAGGATAGTTTGATTGAAAGTTTGCTTAGGTTGTGATCATGGGATCGGTCAGTTTTTTTGTTCAAAATATAATTATGTATTACATCAAAAGGAATCATCATCATCATTTGAGGCCGGTCGTGGCGCAGCGACACAAAGTGTGACTGTGAACCGACTGGTTGTGGGTTCGATCCCCACTCGAGGAGATGAAATATGTACTTAAATTTATATTTCCATTTCTTCGCTCTGGTGTCGAGGCAAAGTGCGGCGTTGAGCTCTGTCACTTAACACACAATGCCTCCGAAATTCGGCAGGAAGTGGGGAACGGAGTGTCTTTCACTACGTTCCCTCTGCCTACCCTGCAGTGTGCGGGATACAGCGTGAAGCTGATTTATTTTATTTTATCAAAAGGAAATTTATTGGAATTATTATTAGTAGAGGTTATTTTAATTGTCCAGATTACTGAATTGTATATTAAATATATTATCGTATCACAGAAAAAGTACTTTTTTTACAATAATAACGAGTAATGGGTTACACATTTTTTCTTTTGTAAGTCTTAAGATATTTCACTGTAAGTATTGTTTTATATATATATAATTCTTAATTTTGTATTGTATTTTATATAATTTTCTGTTTATACCTATAGAAATAATATTTGCTAGGCCATTTTGGCGCATCTGTTTAGTCTGACTAAACTATATAGTGGGTGCGCGGTGCCAATTGGCAAATTTGAGCGAAAAGTGGGGAAAGAAGTATCTCGATACTAGATTTGTTTTGCCAACCGTTATTAATATGAAAAAAAAATATGTTAATGATAATTAATAGTTGTTCATTATTTTTAGGTTGTCGAAACATCAACAACAGACAGTGAAAAAGATCAAGCGCCAGTGGAAAGTATCACAGGTAATTTTTTATTCATAGAAATTCGGCACATTGCCGCAATACCTCTATCACGGTCATGGGTTCAATTTCCACTTAAAGGAATATATTATTTTGATTTTTTTCATCTTTCACCCAGACAAAAGTGTAGTGTTGAGTTACGCCACTATAAACATGCAAATAGAGCTGTGGAAGAATTGTTCATGGGAACCGAGTAAAAATTAAGTTTACGCTGCTTACCCTGGCTATAAAGGGAATACATCGTCAAGCTATAAAATATATAATTGCTTTAAAAAAATACTTGATATTTTTCAGGGTCACCTGCTGATAAAACAAGACCGAAACGTACGAGAAAGGTACAGAAAGCCGCGTAAGTATATGTTTACTTATTATTTAAATAATGTTACATAAGAACAAAAGACCCGTTGTGGCACAGGGACACAAGCGGACGACAGCAAACGCGACAGGTTGTGGATTCGATTCCCACCAGTGTGAAACTGAAATCTTAACACTACGTTCTCAGGTCCCATCTACCTGCCCTGCTATGTGCGAGAATCAGCGTGAAGCTACAAAATATGCCTAAGGAACACATAAAAGCTTTAATAATAACATTCTTTACACATTACAAAACTATTATATTTCAGTGAAAAAGAACCAGAAAAGGAAACAGAAGAGGCTCAAGAAGAAATACAAGAGCACTCACAAAAGCAAACTGAATCTACAGAACCACCATTAAAATTAATATCACCGAAAAAAGAACGTATAACGCAAATAGAACCTGAAGTTGTAATACAATCACCAGTCCTACAGAAATTGACTAAAACTAATGATAAGGCTAAGAATAATGATAAAGTTAATGATGATGAACTTACTTCAGAAAATATACAAGCGGTAGAAGTAGATGTTATATTGGATAAAACTAAAATAATTTCTGTAGAAAATACTGCTATGGATACTACAGTTGTTTTGCCCAATGGTGTTTATAAACATGCTCCTGTCACGCCTAAGAATATGGTAAGTAAATTCACGTTGGTTTTTGTTAATATATGCTTCTATGCTAATATAAAATTAATTAGATTTTACTCATATGACCCAAATTTGGATGCCAAATATTAAAGTCTCTAAATCGGACTAAAATTGGTGAACGGAGCCAGGAGTGTTACATTTTTTTTACATTAGATTAATTTCGATTAACAATTTGAATTTAATTTTCAGTGCCAAATGAATGAAACAGTGGTTCTAGATAAGTGTAACGAAACGTCAGTGTTGGACAAACCACAGACTAACGTTATAATGGACGCTACTGTCGTTATTGAAAAAAATACGGGTAATTATTATATTTTAACATAATAATTATGTGTAGTTAAAATTAGATTTGATGTGGGATATGTAATTTTTAATGTATGTGCATTATTTAAAAAAATATAGTCATTTATATCATTATATTACAGTCCATTTTTATATTTTAACGTTAGTTTAATGACATGATATAAGGTAATTAAAATAAACGTTATTTTCGGGTCATAAAGTTTTTAAGGTGCAAGGCGAGTGTCTTTCTGTAAAGGCGATACGAGTTCGATTCCCAATCGAGGGAAGATTGAAATTTTAATTAATTCCCCGCTCTGGTATACAGAGCGCGCCGTTGAGTTCCCTTCACCCTTTATTATTATTTATTTTATGTATTAAAAGAAGTTTCTTATTTATAGACCAAAGAGTACCTAACTTGACTGATGATAATTCACTACTAACTGACGACAGTGACTCCATAGAGCAGACACCACCGAAACAAACACCGCCAGCACAACAGCCCACGTAAGTGTTTAAATTAATTAAATATAATGAAGATAAATAATACGAAAGTTAAGCCCATAATAGTGTGTGTTCATATAATCGATGGTTATTGATTCGATTGCCACGTGAGTAAATGAGTTATTTTCGTTTTCTCAAACTGGTAACAAAACAAACGCAGCGTTAAGTATCTATATTAAGTACACGAAACGCATAATATAGCGTGAAGCAAAAAATATATATAATAACGATATTAAGGTATAATACACGTTGAAGTGAAAGTGAAAGTTTGACTATTGACACGATAGTTGCGGGTCTGATCCCAACTCTGGGAACAATTTTATATGAACATGATTGGTACCTTACTATTGTTAGGGTTCTGTCCCTCCTAAGATAAAATGGAACCCTTATATTGTTATTCGACCGGCCGTCCGTCCTTCAAGAGGATGGATGGGTTGGGGCTCTCAGGAACTGTTGGCTACATCGATTTAAAATTAAAACCATATACTCAGGTTTACGGTTTCTTGATTTCCGGAAAAAATCGTATTTCTAGACGAAAAAAACGCATATTTCAACACCATAACGGGGAATCAAAATTAATAGGGTACTTCCCGTTAACCTAGAATTATGAAATTTGGCAACTAACATCTATAGGTAGTACTAGTTCAGGAAAAAATCTGAAAACTACATTTGTGTACTTGATATTAGAGCCACTAGCTAAACTAAGCTTGAATTTTAGAAAAAGCTCAAAGCCTCCAATTTTTGCTTGCGCTCCAATTCGCGCTTGTCCGGTTTAATGGAAAGACTGCAAATTCGATAGTCGTAGGTGCGTTGTTCTCTCGGATTTTTTTCTTTTCTCCGCCCTGATAAGACAATAGTGCGGCGTCAACGCATGGCGGCGTTCCGCTACTCACCACAAAATGTCTTAAATTCGGACGGGAACTGAAGAAAGTTGAGTCTTAACAGTAGGTCCTCTCTGTCTTCTCGTTAACGACGAAACTTATAAAAAGGTTTAATTTCAATATGTATTTATTATTTATTTTCAAATAAAGTCCTTAATTATTAATAGTTCTTTTACTATTATATAATAGGTCTGCCGTCAAAGAAAAAGTACAACAGTTCGAGGAAATGGCGTCGAGAGTGACTAGGACTAAAACACGAGCAATGGTTAAAAAGGTATTTTTTTACAGCTACACACATTTTTTTATTGATATATGTAAAGTGTTTTTTTTTTGACATTTTAAAAATATTAGAAATAGAAAATTATAATTACTATCTTAGTAAACCAAACAACAATTTGGGGGCATAGTTATATTTAAATAAAATAATTTACCCGTTCTACAAGGGCAAATCACGGCGTTGAATTCCGTACTACGTCTTAACACAAGTCTCATATCTACTAAAATATATTATTAACAAGTAAATACATATTTTATATCTTTTTTATATCCAGGAGGACCCGGTAGAAACGCAAACGCCTCCAGATAAAATATCTAAAGCGATATTATCAAACGAGACACTCACTAAGATGAATAATATGATATTCAATGGAAAGACACCGCAGGTATAAAGATATATTTTTTTAGCTTGGAATATAAGTTTCAGGAGAAAAAACCTACCGTTAAGACACTTCGTTACCCACGCAGAACATAATATTATTTGGACGAAAAGTGTAATATTATCTTCTGTTATTGTAGATATCAAACTCTGCAACCAAACTCCGTGTCAATACAACAAAAACAATGATACCAACCACAAGCAAACTGAGCGGCGTTCGCGCTAAAGAAGACGAGAAAAGGGAAAAAGAGGATGCCAGAAGAAAAAAGGAAGCACTATTAGAGGCTAAAAGGGAGATGCAAAAGAAGTAAATATGTGTTGTCATTTTTTTGTTTAGTTGTGAATGTAAATATTGATATATTATTTTTTAATATATATGTTTTTTAGATGTATTTAATTTTAAATTTCTTAGATTGTACAGTTTAGTTAATTGTCACTCATCCACTCCCACTGCTTGACTGGAAGATATCTCTTACATGTCCACCTTTATACACAAAGTTTTTTTTTATGTTTTACTTTCTATTGTATTTTAGTGCAATAAATAATATTATATAATATGTCAATATAATATATTTATTGCACTTATCTTACCCTATCGTGTTATAACCTATAGAGTGAAATGAGAAACCTCTTTTTGCGATTATAAAATAATTGTTTTTGTATCAGAAAACGCGAAGACAAGATGGCGGCGGCGGCGGCGGCGCGCGAGGCGGCGGAGCGCGAGCGGCGCGCGCTGCTGCAGGCGGCGGCGCGCGAGCGGCACGAGAAGCAGGTGCACGCCGACCTGGGCAAGCTGGAGCGCCTCAAGGAGGTGGAGCGGGTCGGTATATGAAACGGGCTTTTATTGGGGGCATTAATAATATAACCGAACTCAAAACAACGATTTTAAAGTTTGTTTGTCTGTCTGTTTATGCACGGCAATTACAGCAACGGCTTAACCATTTCAAATACGCTTTTCACTACAATGTTTTGTTAAGTTCCCATGATTATTTAGCGTTAGTTTTATGTTAATCGGTTCAAAAATAAAAAAAGTTGTATCGACCTATTTTCCTATGGAGATAAAAAGAGTCGCAGTTTTAGATAATTGATATATATATATTGCAGCGTAAGCAGGAGCTGGCGCGCAAGGCGGCGGAGACGGAGGAGCGGCGGCGCGCGGAGGAGGCGGCGCGCCGCCAGCGCCTGGCCGACGAGCGGCGCCGCGCCGACGAGCGCCAGCGCGCGCCCGACGACGCCGACGCGTGCGTACCGAGTGCCTGACTAACGTTGTAACTTTGTAAATGTGTCGCAGTCGGACACTTCTTAGTGCGCCATCTATTTAAGTTTTATTGAGTACTTTTATATTTATGGCGTAAATACTTTCTATAATAAAAGCTATAGAAGATATATATGATAATTAATTACCATATCAATTATAGATTATTATTATTTTTACAGTTTAAAAAAAGAGGCTGCCATAATGGCGCGCGAGATGGAACGAAGACAAAAGGAGTTTATGGAGATACAGAAGATGAAACAACGCATGGAAGGAGATAAAAGTATGTTGTTTCCATATAACAAAATTGTAACTGGTCGCTTTCTGTACATGGAAAGTATATGAGACAATGTACTAATCAAACTAATGCAACCTAGAACAATTAATTTTAATTTTTTTTTCTGTATGTCTCCGCATTTGTACATTATAATCTCTCCAATGATTATATCAAAATTATTTAAATTTTCTAACTCTGCTACAGAAGTAGAGCGATGAGTTCCTTCACGCAACAAGGAATGTTTGGGAAGTTAAGGGCCGCAGTGTCTCTTATCATTCGGTTCCACCTTACTACTCTGATTTGCGGAAAAATGCATGGATCATCGATTTAACCCGTTGTACCTGTGGCCAGAATTACCTTAGCTTACTTAGAATGTGTCATTCGTAACTCGCTTTTATTTATATTTTTTTAAGCTTCGCGCTTAATTCTTGCATATAGCGGAATAAGCTCCGGGAACCTTACGTGTTGAATTGCGAAACAACGCCACGATTTACCTCATCACCAAGTTAATGAAAACATTCAATTTCCTCTAATGGGATTAATGGAAATCGAACCCACAACCTGTCGCTTTCAGTCGCCCTTGCGGCACTACTGGCCACAATTTAATACTATTTACAAAGAGAAAGCTAGTAAATGTTGTAAAGACAATTAACTGTAGAAGGCCTTATATAACTATAATATTTTGTACATTTCAGTTCTAACCCCACTAAAAACTATCAACGGCCACCCTCCCATGGAGCCAGTGTACATGTGTGATGGATTCCAGTACCTCAACTCTGATGAGGACGAGGAGACGGAGCGGGTACCGCCCACATGGTCCACCTCCAAGGTATTGTATAAGAATGTATGGATTTGAATGGAAAGTGCCTTATAAATTGACCAGTAGTTAAACCTATCCAGCTATAGAGTGAAAAGATGAGTTGAATATGTAACCTTTATATATGTGTATATGGGAATGGATGTGGTCCTTTTTCTATGGATTCTTAATGGGAACTAATCCCCCTAAAAAATGGCCGACATTTGCCTTCCAATGGAGTTCAAAATTTAGTTAATATAATGTGAAATTTAATTTACATGGTCTTCTTTATTATTTATTAGTCGTCAAGTATTATTATTGGCCGTCGTGGTGCAGTAGGCAGTGTCTGACAGGCAATGCTATGGTTGTGGGTTGGATCGCCACACTGAACAATGATTATGTTTTAATTGTTTTAATTTCTCCACTATAGTCGGCAAAGTACCATGGTAAATGTCTCCAAGATTGTGTTTTACATCGAGAACTGACTATCCTTACTCTACCTATATATAAAAGCAAGGATGTTTTTTTAATAATAAAATATATAAATATTTTCTAATAAAATTATTTTTCGTTTTCCTTTCCTCCAGGCCCGCCGACAACAACTCTACATACAAGCCCGCATACAAGCGCACCACATTGACAAACTCTTCTCAGTAAGAGAACACACGCCAGACTTACAAGAAATATTCCCAAGTATAGAAAAGAAACGCCTGAAACGCACTTCGTCTGCCGTTTGGAGGACACCGCCACGTTTACCTGTGCTTAAGGAATGAGGTAGGCTTAATGGATATTAAGCAGCGAACGCATCGTAAAGATTATCTTTAAAAAAAGGATTTTTTTATCTTTAAATTATCTTTAAAAAAAGGATTTTTTTAAAGATAATCTTTACGCTGCGGAGGAGGCTGGAGGTTCCCTCTGCCTATCATGCTGCAGAATCCTGTAACCTATAAAAAATTAGCAATAAAACATATTTTTTTGTTTTCAGATCAAGAAACCAACCACGAGTCGCTGGCGGCGCACTGTAAATAACTATTAACTATACAATAGGTTATGATATATTTAAACTATATAATAAAATAATCAAGGAAATTCATATATCTGTGCCTTAGTTTGTCATTGAATTCATTTAGTAAGTACAAAATTGTATTTTTATAATATTGAAGTTAGATTAGTGAGTAATTTTGTTTAATTCAGTCATTAATTTTTTTATTACTTGACATTTGATTGACCATAACATCTTGGTACCATAATGGATACTATCTACTGAGTGTCTTAATTCTTTTATAATGAGAAGTCATTACGAAATTGAGAACTTAACTTAGTGACTCGGCTCTCTTTCGTATGAAAGTCTCCAAGAAATCAGTTAAAAATTGGTATATTCCATAATATTACCTATACTATTGAATTTTACAATGTAAATGACACTACACACGAAAACTTTGAACGTAGAATAGATAATATAATTATGAAATTATTATTAAGTTTCTGGCGTTTGTTATAATTGTTTTTATTATATATTTTTTTTAACAATGTGACATATTGGCCGTTAAATATTATTAAAATCTTAATTTTGTTGGTTAACGCTAATATATCGTTTTTTAAGAAGTTTATCTATAAAATTATCTTTAGTTTATTTCTTCAGAAAAAATACTTAGAATGATCAAAAACTAGATGATAATAAAAAAGGGTGTTAACTTTTTTTTAATATTTAACAGTCAATATGTCATTATCAATAATACTTAATATGAATTTGAATTATAGTTGAGTGCTTTTTATATTGTAACTCTGGTAGACAAAACGCGTTAAATTTTATAACAATAGTAAAAAATGATGTCTTAACCTAGTTTAGATTATCTTTGCCTATCCCGCGAAATGCGGGATACAGCGTAAAGCTAATCAAAACTGAATCAATAAAATTAGTCTGCCGTAATAAAGATCATCAATTAACTATATTTTAATTTCCAAAATGGTGGAATTATTTAAATATGTTTCAAAGCACTGAACAATATTTGTAATATACAGCTTTCAGCGCAGAAATGACTTCACATATTTGATTTTAATTATAACTATATTTATTAAACAAGGCCGATCAAGAAGAATTGAAGGCAAAAAGAATTCCGCTTCTGAGCACGCAATGTCTCGAAACTTGGGCGGTGCATGGAGGATGGAGTCTTAACATTAGATCCCGTTGCCTACCTTGCTATATGCGAGATACAGCGTGAAAACAATTTGTTAGCAAGAATATTATATAACTCATAGTCCTGTTTCTCAACATCAAAAGTTCTGAAAATATTCTGCACTGATAGCTGTTATCACTTAAAATGACACATTGATAGTGTATCAGCGTGACGTCACGTTTAGTTAATTATTAAAATTAAGACTGTCATGTATTCGCAAGTGTTAGATATAAATAAACATTTTACATTTAGTGTATTGATTGTTTTGTCGTTTCATTTATTTCCTTATTTATTGTTATTTTAATTTCGATTTATCATATGATGTCAGTGGCACAGAGCTGCCTGTGAAGGCGACGGCGTAAGTTCAATCCCCATTATGGCAAATGGAGTTTCATTTCCTCGCTATGGTAACGCGACATTGAATTCCGCCATTTTATATTCCGCAATGTCATGCAAATTATGCAATGTGTAGGGAACGGAGTGTTTTAACACTAGGTACCCTACTGTGTGCGGGATACAGCGTGAAATCGATTTAACGTTAAAAAAATAAGGATTTTAATCTTTATGGCTCTTTAGTTTAGCAGTTAAAATCTAAAACTACTTAAAAATTACTATAAAAGACAAATAACGCTTCGTGGCATAAACTGGACGATTGTAGATTTAATTCCCAGTTGGGAGCATAAAAAATTTAATATCTTCATTTCCTCAATCTAATCAAAGCGCGAAGTTCAATTGCACTACTAAATTACCCTATCCTGTTATATGCAGGAATAACAAAGTTATAGAAACGAATGGTAGATAATAAATAAAACAACATTT
Source organism: Heliconius sara (assembly GCA_917862395.2). Taxonomy (NCBI): domain Eukaryota; kingdom Metazoa; phylum Arthropoda; class Insecta; order Lepidoptera; family Nymphalidae; genus Heliconius; species Heliconius sara. The sequence continues at coordinate 939,240 of OU860789.1, read as the reverse complement.
CTAAACAGTATTTTAATACTAAACACCACTGTATCCTTACGAAATTCAGATAAAACAGCCACAAAATCGAACAAGTATCGATATATTTATAAAGATGTTAAAAGCCAGTGAGTCGCGTGTGAGTTTTATAAACAAATCAATACTTATTCCAACTTATAAAGGAATGTCAGCATAATGTATTTTATATACATTATAACTATTGCAAATGGCAGTTTTCTTTTGTAATAATATATGATCGAAAATCGAAATAAAAAAATAATAATTTAAACATTTAAATACATGATCGGGCTAAAGATAATGACATAAAATGGCGCCAACTTTTTTTTAATTTTCTTAACATAATTAATCCAAAGCGGCAGCACCAGAGATAATTTCGATAAGCTCCCGAGTGATGACGGCCTGGCGGGTCCTATTGAATGTGAGTGTTAGTTTGTCAATCATTTCTCCTGCATTCTTGGATGCGTTGTCCATGGCCGACATTCTGGAGGATTGTTCGGAACAAGCGCCTTCCTTTAAGGCGTAGAACAACATGGAGGCGAGTGAGAACTCCATGTAGGATTGGAGAACGTCCGAGTCCAAGGAATCGTAGACGGCTAGCTTTGGTGCTGACTGAAATTGTTATAAAATCGTAAGGAATTGTTTATCTTTTTTATCTAAGCAATGGGTTTAAAACCAGTAAGTATTCATATAAAATCTACAAATTATTATATCTAATTTTCTTCAATATTAATTAACAAGAACACAATTTTAAAATATTAATCTATAAAAAAATCTTAAAGCTATCTATATAATTATTTACATTACATTAATATACATTACCTCAATAGCCTTCTTACTGAACAAAGGCAAATCAGACTGAGCATAAGAGACCACAGATTTGAACTTGTTATAAATGATCTTGCCAGATCCGAAATCGTAACCAGAAGTCATAATGGCGTTTGCCAATTTAGCAGCGTCTAAGAAAGTCGGGGGGAGACGACCAATCTGTAAAATAAAGATATGTATATTTATATACATTTATTAGATTCACATTGTATATCGCATATAAAAGGATACAGAGGGAACCCAGTGTTAAGACACTCCTTTCACTACAGCCCGCCCAATCTTAGAGACATTGCGTGTTGAGTATCGAAACCTAACACGGCGCTTACTACTCGAGCGGGAAAGTGATAATATAAAATAATTAATTCCCTCGGGTAGGAATCAAACCTACAACCGTCGCATCTACAGTCACGCACTGCGCCACGACAACAAGACAGATAGACAAAAGGAAATGCCAACTAACCTCATTGGCCACACTAATGATGTGCTTGCCGTACAGGCGCTGCAGGATGCCGCGCGACTTGTCCCCGACGCAGATGACCTTGATGTTCTCCGCGCCGGGCTCGCAGAGGCGCGTGCGGATCACCTTGGACACGCCCGTGTGCACGGCGCCGCAGAGACCTGCGGGGTGAGACAAATATATATGTATGTTGTGGGTTCTATCCCCACTCGAGGAGGGAAATATTTATTTACACTTATATTTTCACTTCTTGACTCTGGTGTCGTGGCAAAGCGAGGCGTTGATTTCCGCCAATCAGCACGCAATGTCTCCAGAATTCGGCGGAAAGTAGGGAACAGTGTCTTAACTATAAGTTCCCACTGCCTACCCTGTTGTGTGCTTCACACTGTAGTGTGCAGCTGATTTCATTTGATTTGATTTAATTAAAAAAATTAAATTAGCTTCACGCTATATCCCGCACACAGCAGGGTAGGCAGAGGGAACCTAGTGTTAAGACACTCCGTTCCCCACTTTCTGCCGGTTTCTGGAAGCATTGCGTGTTGAGTGGCAGAACTCAACGCCGCGCTTTGCCTTGACACCAGAGCGAAGAAATGGAAATATAAATTTAAGTAAATATTTCATCTCCTCGAGTGGGGATCGAACCCACAACCAGTCGATTTTACAGTCACACTTCGTGCCACTGCGCCACGGCCGGCCTCAAATTTGATTTAATTTATTATATTTAATTTAATATATATACATTTTGGATGTTTTGAGGCCAGTCGAGGCGCCTGGCCACAAGCGTACGACTGGAACTCTACCGTTGTGGGTTAGATTTTCACTGGGAAGAATGAAATATTTTGTATTTCAATTTTTTTCCTATGGCGTTCAGGAGATTGCGGCGGAAAGTGGAAAGTGGAAGTGGAGTGCATCGTAATGTGAGCTGAGTGACTTAACACTAGGATCCTGGATTCCTTCTGCCTACTCTGCTATCTGTAGAATACTGATGATGACACGGGCGGATAATGATGATACCTGCGATATTTAATTTCACACTTTTAACTACCTCTGTCTGAAGTCATGGCGATATACAGTTGCGCTGGCTCATCCTCGGGGGCGGCAACCTGAAATAATAACAAATATACTAATGTTAACAAAATAAGTACTTTAACTATTATTGAGGCTGTTCCTAGCGTGCTACTACAAGCGCTATGGTTATGGATACGATTCCCTCGTACTCGACTCGTGGGAATAAAATATTTATTTTCATTTTCTCGCTCTGGCAAGCGAGACAAGGCGCGTACTCAACACAACTCAAGAATTCGGGGAAATGTAAGAAATAAACGCATCTTAATAGACAATGGAGTGTCTTAACACTACACTAGGTTTTCATGTTCCCTCTGCTTTCCTCATACTCAGAAAATTGTCTGGAAAACCGAAAAAAAACGATGTAATTCATTAATAATATCTAATTAATTGTGTAAAGTTAAATCCCCACTTCAGATAATTTTTATTTTAGTTTTCTTCACACTGTATCCTACATATAACAGGATAGACCGAGAGTACCAAATATCCCGATTCTAGACATCTAGACTCTAGAAGATCACTTCTTCCCCACACACCACCCAATCATGCGTGATGTTGCGTGTTGAAACGCGGAACTACACACCGTGCTGTCCAGATTGTTACTAGTGTTACTATTCACATAATTAGGACTCTTACCTCTGCCTTCTCATAAAACTGCACAGCACCCTCGCCATAGGGACGGGCAGCTTTCAATTCACGCTCAGCGCGAGTATACCTATTTAAAAAAAATAGATTATATTAAATATTTTATAGAAAACCTGGGAACCTAATGCTAAGACACTCCGTTTCCATTAACATACTTCTGCTTTCCACTTTACTCTGAATTCTAAAGACATAATGTGTTAAATGGTGGAAGTCAGCACTCTTCTTTACCTCGTTACCAGAATTGAGAATATAAAAATATTAAATATTTCAGTGCCTTGAGTCAGAATCAAAGCTATGACCTTGCAGCATTAACAGTCATAAGCTTAAACCCTTGAATATTTATGTGCTTGCTGCATTGGGTTCTGCCACTCAACAAGCAATGAGTATTTTAATACTTTTTATATTTTTTAAATATGTGTGACCATTTTTGTTTTATTTAATCTGCTCTGGGTTTCCACAAAAGCTATGTCTAGAATAATAATCTCCAAGAGAGCACCTGGTAGTAAATTGTTCAACATTTTTTTTTTTTATTTTCTTTTTAACACACTGTAAGACTGTACAACGCAAAAAGAAAAGCAATGTTAATTTAACTTTACTGTTAAATTAAAAATATATAAAATAAATAAATATATACTAAAACCAAAATTAGATAGGCATAATAAACAGATGACTGGAAAGCAAGGAGGAAGGAGACTATTGTTGTCCGCTCATAGCTACTGTGGCTGCACAATATAATTGAAAAAAAAAATTTAACACAATAAGAATATTTTGACAAACTTGGAAGGATTTTTTTTTCTAAATCATTAATTTATTAAAATAATAATTATGTTCTATTAAAAAGAGGTTTTTCTTCATTTTAATGAATATATTTACATTGTGGCACAGTAGGATAGTCTTCTTCTTCTTCCTGGCATTAATCCCGGCTATTTGCCAGGGTCTGCCTTCCTGCTCAACCTACTCCACTTTGCACGGTCTTTAGCGTCCTCGGTGGTTAGACCATTGGCTCTCATGTCCTGCTTCACGACATCCAACCAGCGCTTCCTTGGGCGTCCGAGAGGTCTCACTCCAGGGACTGACATAGCAAGGCACTTGCATCCGACATAGTTCTCAGGCCGGCGCGTAACGTGACCAAACCATCTCAGGCGACGCTCTTGGAGCTTATCCGCTACGTCACGGACTCCAAGACTACCTCGAATGAATGTGTTGCGTATGCGGTCAGACCGCGTTACGCCGCACATCCACCTCAGCATCTTCATTTCCGTGACATGAAGCTCCTGAGTGTGCCGAGATAGTGCCGGCCAACATTCGCTGCCGTATAAAAGAACCGGTCGGATGATGCTCTTGTATATCAGACCCTTAAGTTTGGGCGGTATCCTGCGGTCGCAGACCACACCAGTGACCTCCCGCCATTTGGTCCAAGCAGCGCTTATCCGGCTATAGACATCGTGATCGATGCCTCCAGACTCGTGCATAACGGATCCAAGGTACCTGAACTTTTCCGACTTAACGGCTGGTTCAGGACCTATAAGGATAGTGCTCGAGTCCGGGCTCCCGCAGGCCATGTACTCGGTCTTCGACACGTTAAGTTTAAGACCGCTGTTCTCAAGCGTACCCTTCCACAGGTTCAATTTACGCTCCAGCATCAGTCGGTTCTCATCAATGAGTGCTATATCATCGGCATACATCATCAGCCATGGAGGCTGGTCTTGGATGTGAGCCGAGACAGTATCGAGCACCACATTGAATAAGAACGGACTAAGAGCCGAGCCCTGGTGAACCCCTACTGTAATGTGGAAGGGTTTAGTATCGCCAACAGCAGTCCTAACCATAGAAGCAGAATCGTGGTACATGTCTCTGATAATCTCAATATAGGCCTCAGGGATCCCTTTGGATCGCAATGCCCACCAGATGCACTGACGAGGCACACAGTCAAAGGCCTTCTGCAGATCTAAAAAGGCCACATGCAGAGCTCTCCTTTTTTCCCTGTATGCCTCCATCAATGTTCTGAGGGCGAAAACGGCGTCCATAGTGCCCGATCCTGGCTGAAATCCATATTGAGACTCAGAGACAGTACACTCGCGGCGGAGCCTGAGGTCGATCATGCGCTCGAAGAGCTTCATGGTATGACTCATAAGCTTAATGCCCCTATAACTACCACAATCTTGAACACTGCCCCTTCCCTTGTAAATAGGGGTAATAAAGCTAAGCCGCCACTGGTGTGGCATCTTTCCAGTGTTCAAGATATGGTTAAAAAGGGCAGTAAGCATGAGCACACCAAGAGAGCCCAACGATTTCCACGCTTCGATCGGAATGTCGTCAGGTCCCACCGCTTTTCCGTTCTTCATGCGTCGAAGGCAATTACGAGTTTCGTCAAGGGTTATCGGGGCAATAAGTCCGAGGTTAGGGGGTGGGTCGTGATGAAGACTGCATGGGTGCTGAGTATTCAGCAACTCCTGAAAGTAGCTTCTCCACCTCTCCTTCACAGAGGCATGACTACAGAGCAGCGTGCCCTGAGAATCTCTGACGCAAAGACATTTTGCGATATCTTGCGTCGCTTTATCCCGGGAACGTGCCAGTTTGTAAATGAACTTCTGCCCCTCCACAGTTTCAAGCTTATCATACAATGGTGACAAACTTTCACTGCGGGCTCTGGCTACAGCTCTTTTACAGGCACGTTTAGCTACTATGTACTCCAGTCTGTCTTCAGGAGAGTTGGATTGCTGCCACTTCTTAAAAGCATCCTTCTTTTCACGAGTCACCTCCTGCACCTCGTCATTCCACCACCATGTCTCCCTGTCGATGACACGTCCTCCCCTAGAAAGGCCAAGAACTCGCTTGCCCGCCGCAATGATTGCCGACTGAGCTCGATCCCAAGCCTCCTGAGCAGTCTCGGTGTTGGTCGAAAGATTATGACTTTTCACCTCTGCCAGGAAGTCGGTTTGCATCGGTCCATTCAGCAACCACCACTTGATCCGAGGCCTACGTTTCTCGGCTACTTTCTTCTTCGGAGTGACGGTAAAGTCCATGACAAGAAGACGATGTTGGGCTGTTAGGCTTTCGCCTGGAATGACCTTACAGTTAGTTACCCTGCCCATACGACACCGTCTGGTCAATAAGAAGTCTATTTGAGTTGAGTGGGACCCACTCTTATACGTGATAAGGTGCTGAGGATTCTTTTGGAAGAACGTATTCACGACGGCCAGATCCGACACAATACAGGTTCTCAGAATGTTTTCTCCCTCTGTATTGCGAAGACCGTGCCCAAAACCCCCGTGAACACGTTCATACGGCTCAGCAGCCTTACCGACGTGACCGTTCAAGTCCCCCCCAACTAAGACCTCTTCGGTAGACGGTATAGCAAGTAGCACTTCTTCATACTGCTCCCAGAATGTCTCCTTTTCGGACGCGCTACATCCCGCCTGGGGAGCATAGGCACTGATTAAGTTTGTGGTAACGCCCTCAATCAGTACCCTTACTCGCATCAAGCGGTCGCAGCGACGGTCAACTTCAAGGAGCCCATTCTGAAGCTCTTCAGAAAGCACTACCGCCACCCCGTTTCTACCTGAAGGTGACCCAGTGTATATAAGCCGGTAACCCTGTCCGATGTTACGAGACTTATTGCCCTTCCAGCGAGTTTCCTGGAGGAAAGCACACTGGACCCGACGTCTCATGAGTACATCTGCGAGTTCCCTGCATCGTCCGGTTAGAGAGCCAATATTCCAAGTTGCAAAGCGGAGTTTCCTTCTGGGTACTCGCGTCTTTAGCCGTGCCCGTACTTGACACGGTAGCCCTTGCCCACTTATCGCAGGTGTAGGGCGATGTGCCTGCGCGTCGTTTAGCGGCGACGCCCTAGCCGTACCCAGTTTTCCATTTGAACGTTCCATTGTAGCGGCGTATGGCGGTTTTTAAATGGAGCGACTGCCATCTGACCTCCAAAACCCTTTGTGGGAAGAAACCGGGGGGAGAGGAGTAGGATAGATAGAAAAGGGGGGAAGGATGGGTAGAAGGAGAGGGTAGGAAAAGGAAGAGATTAAAAGAAGGGGACACCACTTTTATGGACTGGACGGAGGTTATAACAAGTGGTGGCTCGAGGATCCGGGGTCGCGTACCCGTATGCCCAAGAACAAATATCGGACAGATATTAGTCAGGGCACCCTCTGAATAGTGTAGTAGGATAGTGTTTGAATGTAATTGCAGTGGTTGTGGATTTCGTCTTGAGGATTCATATTGGTTCCCCACATAGCAGCATTAAGTTCCATCGCTAACCACATCAAACTCGGGCAGAAAAGTAAGGTACCAGTTTATCATCTGTACACTAGTTTAGTAGTAGTAGTATCTGGTCACTAGTTTCTAGCCTAGTAGTCTGGCTTTAACAACTGACTTGCTAAATTTATATATATTTTAATATCTAATAAAATTATAAGCATACTTAGCAGCTGACACCATTTTCATAGATTGGGTGATCTTTTGAATGTTCTTGACAGATTTCAAGCGGATTGAAATGGCTTTCAGAGTGGCCATGTTACGGTTCTGCTGCTGGTTGACCATGATGGTTACCTGGGCGACTCCAGGTGCAAAACGACCCAACATTTTGAATGTTTCTGTAATTTATATATTATATTAAATAAGGTAAAGATTAATGTTGACGTGTTTCCTGCGTTATGCCAGGGTATAAGAAAATTTGGAGCCCAGAGTGGGTAAATGAATTTAATTATTTCCTTTGATTGGGAATCAAACGTCGCGAAAGAGTGGTTTTGGTACTTCATTAAATGACATTAAATCAACTCCGAACTTGGTTGCTAATTAATAATTATAACATTACTTCTTTTTTTTGTAGACGTTGGAAATATCTTAGTAAGTATAGTTTTCACTTTTTTTAGTTTTAACTTTCTACATGACATGGGAACTGTTGTACAATTATGTATAGTAAATGGATATTACATTGAAAATAAAGCAGTATATACATAAATATATGATAATAAAACACTCAGATAATAAAATGCAGGTTATGTATCAAAGTTATGTAAGACTTCAACCCTCAACTGTACATTGAACACCAAGTAGGTGACATAGTGCTATTAATTTATTTAAAACTTACGCATTTTAACACTATAAATAACTACATTACAATAAACAAGCACAAATACTAACTTTTATGAGATTTTTTGGTCAAATTGTATATACCAGCCGACGAAAATGTCGCTGGTCGGAAGGACGACGACGTTCGTTCTCGCCGGGAGGACAGCAGCAAAAATATTATAAATTCAGATAAAAAAATGTTTTATGTTTTAAATTAATATTTTTCGTTAGTAATTATTTTTAATAAAAGTTAATTGATTTATTTTATCAATAAGCAACATTATTAAAAAGATAAGGAAACGTTTTATTTTGTTCTTGATTTTATTTGGCTTATATATAAAAACATTTATAATAGAATAGAGATATCAGGGTAACTTTACATTTGACAGTAACATTTGACATTCATATTGAATTTGACTTTTAATGAATACTCCACTAAATTAAAAAGATGGCAAAATATATGAGAAAGTGGATATTCAAGGTCTCTCTTTCAAAAAATGGCTTATATTTATGAATCACAATTTGACATAAAGTGATAAGAGACGCGAGTAATATTTAATAATTAAAGAACATAACATTTTAATTAACAATGCCCGCTCCAGAAGAAAATGTGCAAAATGAAACAGTACAAACACAAGAACAACCAATGCGTGAAATAACTCAAACAGATCATTTAAATAAAAAGCTTTTAACTTCGCTTTTCAAGAGATTGGATGAAGGCGGCAACTCATTATTGGATAAAATGTTAGAACCTGAAAATAACTCTGAAGAAAATGAGGAATGGAAAGACTAATTTAACATCAAATAAATATACTTAAACTTGGAAGTATTTATTGAAATTTACTACTAACTAAGGTAAATTTGATAATGAAAACGAAGTATATTTGAGTTCTTTTTCAATAAGGTCAATTTGTTTATGTTTACCAATGTATAAATGTTTTTAAGCATTCCTACACATTAGAAATAAAATGTAATTTAATATTTATGTAGTCTTTTTAAATTCCTGTAACTTCAACCTACCTACTTTATAAATGTCTAGTGAGTACTTATAAAAAAAAATGCATAAAAAATGCATTCAAAATAATTTATTTATTTACATTTTATCATGCACAATTTTATATCCTTATTAGGAAATACATAAGAAAAAAAAGCAATTGATGTACAAAAGGCAGTCTTATCGTTAATAAGTGATTTCTACCACCAACCTTTGGGTTAGGAAATTTAAGTGATAATATAGAGTGGGTAGTATAAATAAACATACATACTAAATCCTAATTGGTGGAATCAAATTTTATTCTGTTTTATGAAAGGGGCTACTTGAATTCACCACAATAAACAGTGCTAAAGATTTATAACTCTAGTGTAAATGTAAGGGGCCAGAACTGTACTGTAATTTCCCCAGCATATATCTTTTGGCAATTCTTAATTGTTCATAAAAGTCCAATGATCTGAGTAAATATGAACTCCCATATCAATTTTCAAAATTAAAGTCTACTTTAAATGGATTTAAATGCACAACCAATGCATTTACTGACAGTCTTATTGTGACAGAATGTATCAAACTAAAAATTTTGTATTTAGTTGTTTCAGGTGTTTTCAGGTAAAGGCACTTGCATTACCAATATTCAAAACATTGAGTTTTGAGTGTCTGAACACAACACCACATTTGGCCTTACTTAAAGTGAAGAAATGAATATAGTTTATTTTCCTGATTTAGTTCTCATAGAAATTAAACCAACAACCATCTACATAATCCCTTTTTTTCAAAGAGGGCTCCCCAAGCCGTCACTAAAAAGTTCTTACACTTATCAAAATTAAATTACTTTGTGAATGCATTAGGCTTAATAAAAATTATTACAACTTAATGTACGTGGAGTGGTTCATTTACTAAAATAAAAAAAACACATTATCTTTATTCATTATTATAATGACCATAAAACAAATAAAACAACAAACAAACAGTAACTTGAATAATATTTATTATGTACTACACAAGTTATAATGAGGAATGTTTATTTACATAGCTTGCATTACTCCAATATAATTTAAAAATCTATTGAACTATTAAATTTTCAAAGAAAACTATCTATCGCAACTTTAATACTGAAAATAATTGTTGCGTTTCAAACAAAAAATATATATATTCCTTTTGAGGGAATCATTCGAAGCTCATAATAATATAATGTGATATACAATATAATGTTATTTATATAAATAATTTATTTGTTTCCATTTAATTTTATATATATGTAATATAAATAAATACAGAATCAACATTATTTTTTTTAAATAACACCAATTCAATGTTATATATAATCTGTACATAGAAATTCTAGAAACAAGAATATTTTAGAATAGAATAACCAAAATGGTTGAAGTTTGTAACTATTGGTAGCTTGACAACACAGCAGCTTGACCGGTAACGATACCTGGAAAAATATATTTAGCATTTATTAATTTAGAAGGCAGAATAATATTGAGGCCTTCATAGCGCATGGGTACAAGCGTGTGACTCTATACGCCACGGTTGTGGGCTCAATACCCATTCTGGGAAATGAAATATTTAATACATTAATTTTCTCTCTCCTCGCAATTTGGCGGAAAATGGGGAACGGAGTGTCTTAACACCAGGTTCCCATGTTGCCTTTGTCTCCCCTGCATGCGGGATAGATAACGTGAAGCCAAAAAGTTTTCAAATATTTTTTTAGCTTCACGCTGTATCCCGCATAACAAACCTGCAAATAAATTATAATTTTTGTTTTTCCATTTTTATATATGCTAGTTAGCTGTACTCTGCGGGCGTTGCTACGCCAACTAAAATGAATTTGAAGATCTATAAAGAACACATCGACAAATGTTCATTTTTATATATAAAGAAGATAACAAAAGGCCAGTTTAGTCGTGGCGCCGCGGCACACGTGACTAAACGCGACTGGTTGTGATTTATTTAAATTTATATTTTCATTTCTTGGCACTGGTTTTGAGTTCCCCTTTTCAACTCGCAATGTCTCCAGATTTCGGCGGAAAATGAGGAACGGAGTGTCTTAACAATTTTATAGATCTTGAATTCTCGATGGTCCCTACGTATGTACAAACGGACATGTCAAAAGAAAAGGTTTGCGGAAAAAAAATAAAAAAATAAGCGTATATAGTATAATCTAATATAAATCTGAAATTTAATTTTATTTTAAAGAGCAAGATATATATTTAGTCCTTCCTCCCGTAAATTTTATATTTTAACGTGTCTGTTTATACATATTAACCATGGACCTATTTTAGCATACCCATATAAGGAAGCGTTCTGGAAGAGATGGCTACTTAGCCATAGGACCACCTTAATATAGATGTCTATTAAAAATGTTGTGGTGTACAAATAAAGTAATAATAATAACAATATAGTTGGCAGAGGGATCCTAGTGCAAGTGTCAGTTACGCACTGCTGAATTTCCGAGACATTGTTTGTTGAATGTTACCGTGTTACCTTAAATAACTACCTGCTAATAATTCATACCTTGAATGGGATTCTAACAGACAATAATCGTGTTTACAGTGCCACGCTTCTGCCACTGCGCCACGACGGCCTCAATTTACAACATGAAAACATATAAAAAGATAAGCAATCACCTATAAATATCATCACTAAAATGTAGAACATTTAAGCCTTAATGTCGACCATCTCGATGTTGATCTTGTAGAACACGTACGGGAAGTACTCCGACTGCCCGAAGCCGAGGCCCGCCAACTCCGCCGTCTGTCAAAATAAAATAAAATAATTAACAATAGATAATTCATTAAATTTCTTTTGTTTCATATAATTAAAGATTGTATGAAAGCATGTATATGCAGTATGTAAAGGTTTTACGAGGTTTAGCTTTGCATTTGTGTGATTGTCTCCAAAAGTAGTCGGATTTTTTTTTATTTTACTAATAAATCACAATAAAAAATAAATAAAATATATATCAATCCTTCTACACCGGATATTGTATTCTCATAATTTTCAATCTCGTTTATTGTATCGTTCGAGCTAATGATGAATTATTCCACGATATCATCAAGAACGGCAGCGTTGTCTCCGATTCGTCTCTGATTTGTCCAAGTCGGTCGTCACTCCCTACACTATATATGGACACTCACACTAATACAAAACTCAGCTATACAGGTGTAACGCGATCGATGGATCAGCGGTTGTCTATGGATACAGTATTTATCCGTTTCATTCCCATGTAAGTTTAGTTTTCATTTGTTGAGCAGATATTTTATATTATTTTTTCAGTCGATAAAGATATTTGTCTTATCTTGGAAAAGACAATAATATTTTCGGACAGGTAATATTTAATGCAAAGTCAGCAGTGGGCGCTACGCACGTCCTGCGCGTGCGCGGCGTGGTGCGCGGAGTGGTCGAGGTGCGCGTAGAGCTGCTGCAGCGCGTCGCGCAGGCGCCGCGCGCCCTTGCGCGCCGGCACCAGCACCGCCGCCTGGAAGTTCACCGGCAGCCCGTACCTGCGGGCGGCAAACTCAATAAAACAAATTGTTTTATTATTGTACGGATGGATGATAGAATGGCTAACCTCAAAACGGACTCCACAAATACTCTCAACGCCTTAACATGTATCCAGGCGCAGAAACACTCGGAGAAGTTCACCTTCAACCACCGCACCAGGGGACCCTGCAATCACAAAAAACATATTATATAAAAAAAGACCGTTTGAATCCGTTGTGGCGCAGAAACACCAGCGTGCGTAAACGTCTGTAAAGGTAAAGATTGTGAGTTCAATTCCCATGAGAGAGAACGAAATATTTAATGTTTTTATTTCCTTGTCCTAGTAACGAAGCAAAGCGCTGCTCTCTAGGTTCCCAGGTTCCTCCCGCCTCCCCTGCTGTCGTTAAAATTAAAAACAAACTCACAAACTGCTTCTTCTTATCAGTGACGAGCTTGGTAATCTCGTTCTTGCCGGCGGCCAGGTCCGCCTCGTTGTATGAAAACTCGCGCACTATGAATTTACGTTCGCGTGCGTGCAGCTTGAACTCGTCCACCACCTGGAAACAAATTCAACTTAAATGTAATTTAAAAATAACATTACTTATTTTTAGTAATCCTAACGTCTGGAACACTTCGCAGCGGTCCGTGGTCGCACTTGGTGGTAGATTGAGGTGACATTCGTATGTCAGTTGACATAATTATTATATGAAACTACCGCCAACGATTCCTTAATGATCTTACTAAGTAGACCTTATTAGAAAAAAAGTCCATATTATCATCTAGAAACACTTGAAATAAAAAAACAACCCCGACCAAAAATATCTTGACAAAGTGCTTGTATCTCGTCAAGTGCAAATCCGCTGCGTACCTTCTTGAAGAGCGTGACGGTGAACAGCCCGTAGTCGTTGTCCTGGTGGATGAGCTGCGTGGAGCGCGGCACTATCATGTTGGTTATCTTCTCGTAGTTGGCGTTCCAGTCGTTGAACATCGACCTGTGTTTCACCAATAAAAATTGTATTTAAATTAAATTAATATCATACGGCCAGACGTCAGCACAGTTACGCGTTTGGTCGTACAGAATACAGTGTTGGTACCGACGTTGTTATACGGCAGCGATTCGTGACGATTGGCGCTCCGTTCTCTCTGACTACCCCGCTAGGGATAAAGCGTGAAGTTAAGAAAAAATCCCAAAATCATATCTGCTAATTTCAGAGTGGCTAAATACTGCGAGGCGACTCGCGGTTGTGAATTCGGATTCCTTAGTCTTCTATTAGAGATTGTAGAATGATATTACTTAAAGTATAAGACGCAGTGTTAAATTTGAACACTCAAGACGCAAACTCTCGGAATTCGGAAAGCGAAATACGTAGTCCCTGGTCTCCCTCTACCTGTCCTGATATATGAATACAGATATATAAATGGAACAAGAAGATAGCACAAAGTTAAATAAAAAACAAATAATAACAAATTCTCACTTGGGCACAATAACGAGAAGAGTGGTTAAATATTCGCTATCCAGAATGAAATGCTCCTTCTTCACTAGATCCGCCAAGTTGCGAGTTAGAAGACTTCCACTGGAATGGAAAAAAAACGAAATTAAAATTCACCTATATATAATTATAATTTATTAACATATTCAACGATACACCAATCAAAATCTTTCGTAAAACAATTCACAAATAAAAAATACCACAGATTCAATTAAACTAATAAATCCATGCGATGACATTAAACAATATTACAACGAACACATAAATAAATAAATACTCACGTTTGTTTCTTCTCTAAATTTTGTAAGTTCCCCTTGAGAGAGTTGTAAGCTGATGATTTCACTTTCAAGTCGGCGTCGATCTGACCCACCTGGTTTTAAAATAATATTACAATATTTATTTAAGGAGGTATATGTATACAATATCTAAGAAAGAATACGGTTGGGATTAATGACATTTTAAATAATCATTTTAGATTTCACAATTTACATTTATACTATAAAAATTGTATAATCGAAGATGTATTTATTATTATTAGAGACATAGACAGACATTAGGTAGTTATATAAAAGAAGGGGAAAGAAAGTCAACTGTCAAGACACAGACTGTTGTGATGGAATGTCTATCGACGTTATTAAGAAAATAAAATTGAAACATCTTGTCGTGTTATTATAAAATTGATGTTAGATGTAAAAATGTAAGTATAATTAGAAATCGTCTATTTCTAATTCTGCTTACATTTTTACATTTACTATAGTTTTGACAATTGAAGAAATTACGACTTTTGTAAAAGCATGAACTGTAAAAAAAATACTTTTTTTTTGATAAACTGTACGAAATAAATTTGATGATATTTCTTTAGATCCATATGTTCAAAAACATGTATTGTTTCACAATTTAATACATCCAAACAAACATAAGAACAAGTATTCAAAAATGTAAGCACACATTCACACTTGCATATGTTCTCGCACATATAAAGACATCCCCACGTAAACACATATCCACGAATATAAATAGACGTTAAATATCCAAATTTAAAATAAAAATATTCTGAAAATACCAAATACCCTTTCAGATATTATTTAGAGTAGAATGCTAACTGCTAACATTGAGCAAATCATACCATGAATACCATACGTTTCTTTGCTAAGAATAACTTTTACTAATATATTTATAATATTAACATACCTGTTTGCTGATAATATCGGCGATGTTGCGAAGGCTCTGCTTTATGGGATATTTGGCCATGTCCCATTGGAAACGAGTCAGATACGTGGGCAGATCGCCTGGAATAACATTCAATTTCGTTAAATATATACTTATTTTACTTTATTGATGAAGAATTAAATTATATGAATACCAATGTTACTTTATACATAAAATGTATATGTTTTTAAATATTTAATTTAGATTTAATTTAACGTTGATTTGTCATTAGTGAAATATTTTTAATGTTAAATTAGAAGCTAATTAAAAGTTACTATTCTTGTTATAAAATCGATTTAGACAACGTGAAATTAAAGCATTTCATTATTCATATTTAAATTTAAAAAAAAAAAAACATCTAAAAATCTCATAGTTTCAAACAATACAATTCTAAGAAAAAATAACAAGCAATTTTGAAAATATATAATTAAACATAGTTAATTTTAGAATGTTTTGAAATTATATTGATTTTAATTATTTATTGACCAAAATATATAAAATAAAATACTTTTATTTAATTTATGTGACGACAGTAGAAAGAAAAAGTGGTATAAGTAGCGAAATTAACATCTTATTTTTGTGTAAGTGCTGAAAGAGTAACAAAAGAATAAAAAAGCAAAAATAAAACGTGTATAATAAAATATAAAAAAGTTACATATCTAATTATATAGGCACAAATCATGCAATTTAAATACATATATAAGTGTGTAAAAACACTAAATATTTGTACGACATTATAACTCATTACACTATTGTATCTTAATTATTATATTATCTGTATATTTTTTTTGTTATCTTTTAATTTTTTTTAATCTGCAAGCTTTATGTTACTTAGTCGAGTAACTAAAAAAAAATACACAGATAATACGTCTGGTACATAGAAGCATGCATCATACTTTATTTAACCATGCACAAGTTTCATAAATCTATACATACACACATAAATAACCTAACAACTAACGTTCACTAAGCTAATATCGACATACAGTTATATAAAATTAATAATACACACAAAATACAACATTTAATAAATAAAAATATTTTAAAATAACAATTAAGTATATAATATAAACTTACAGTTTTAGTTTTATATTATTTTTAGATTATTTATTAGAAGCCATTGTGGTGTGTGAGTGCTTTGACACTCGATGGTCATGGGTTCACTTCAAAGATTTTTTTTGTTTTTTAGGGTTCCGTAAGCAAAGTGTAAACGGGATAGTATTACTAAAACTACTGTGCGTTAATCAGTCTGTCTGTCATCTGGCTATATGAACTGTGATAGTTGAAATTATAACAGGTAATGCATTTCTGATACCGTTATAGCATCAAGCTACTAATGAAACAGAATAAAAAAATATTTTAGGGGCCCCCACCCAACACACATTATTTGTTTGCTCGTTTTTGCTAAATATTAAAAACGGTAACAGATAGACGCTTGAAATAGTGACAGAATATTTAGTCTTAAATTTATTTTGAAAGTAAATAATTAAATTCAAATAAAACAAATATAACCCGTACAACAAACGTGATTTTTCTAGAGTTTTTATAGATAATGACCCCTCGTGCGCGAATCCGACTCAAAATTGGCCGGTTGTATTTCATTATCGTTAGCTAAAATATGCCATTAGGTTTTAAGTCACTAAAATATTGAGAGTAAAATTATACTAAATTCTCTTTGATCAACTAATATTTGCATGAGACGCTTAAAGATGATGCTACTAGTTGTCGAAAGAAAATGTCATTTCATGACTATCATCACTTTTATTTATGCGTACATAAAAAGATGTCGATAAAACAAGTGTGATATTTCTCACATTAAAAATAGTGTCAGATTCATTTTATCGAGGTCGAATATTATTAGACACAATAGATTAATGGATATCTGAGTAAAAAAATATGGGAAGTCATAATATTCTAGCGTATAAACTTATAGCTGAACTGAAAATTCGCAACATAAAAAGAAAATAAAAAATAATGTTTGTGCCATAATGACGATGATGATAAAAGAATAAATTTACAATAGTACAAAATAAAAACAATTGGATTGGGATTGCAGAATGACAACATTTCTACTATAGTTACGTTTATAAGTACAAAAAAATTAAATAAAAAAAATTAATAGCATTTTGCACTCATAAACTATAGTTAATTGTAGCCGTCAAAAGCAACATTCACAGAGTGAAGTGTGTTAAAAAGGACGTATAAATTTCAGGTGAATCACCCAAATATGTACGCCTTATAGCGTCAGCCTAAACTTTATAATAACTTTGTAATAAAGAAACTGAATTTAAACGTGTAAAACAAAAGTCAAAATTCAGGATGGCGCTTTCAAAATATATGAAGCATCTAGCGCCACCTGTCATACACAAAATATAAGAAATCTAACACAGAATCGAATACGTAACCACTGCCTCAAATTAAAATGAAAATATAAGTTAAGTGATATAAAGATACTGTTTTTATGAAAGTGAATATACCACACAGGTAGCGCTAGCGCTATAAATTATGTTTTGTTTGTATATATTAGCTTGATTACGACCTTTTAGATCTTAAAAGCGTTTTGAACAGTATTTGAGACTCTTAGTGGAACTGAGGATTAACATCAACATAAGCTTGCAAAAGCCTCAAATCCCGATCAAATAGGACAGAGGATTAGGTGGTTAGGATTGGACCCTGAACCTTGATTCAGGACGTGGTGCGGCGCCGAGTGGTCGTCCTCATCGTCGTCGTCCCAGCGCGGCGAGCTGCGGCCGCTGGACGGTTGCGAGGGGTGCGCGTCGCACTCCGAGTGCTCCCGGTGTTCGCACGGCCAGCACCCGTGGTGCTCCGAGTAAGCCGAGTCGCAGACCGGCGACGTGGGCGTGGGGGGTGGCTCGCCCCCGCCGGGGTCCGCGTAAGAGTCGATGCCTGGATTCGGCAGATTTGTTGGCAAACAGGTTGATCTAGCAACCTCCTTTATTTTTGACTTAGTCATACTAAATATCTGGCCGACTTTATTTTGGCCGTGCCTTTTGGAACTTCGATTTTGCGAGTTCTCTACCAACTCTGCAAAATATTTTGTCCTATTTACTATTTAACTTACACGTTCATTTGATCCCGTTTTATGGCGGCCATAAAGCTATTTCAATGCTCATCCTTGCTTGTAAGTACGCAGATAAGATCGTAACGTACGAAATGATCCATCAAAATTTTACAATTTTTACGCTTTCCTATCGTTAACGCCTAACGCTTTAATGAACTAAGGATTAAATAAAAATATAGGATTATAGTTAAGGAAAGGAGTGAAGAAATATAAATTTAATAATAAAAAGAAATAAAACTAAAACTTAATTATAAACTAATATAATAACAATAATAAGAAGCAAGAAGCATGGACGGTATGTAAGCTTCGTATGACTAAGCTATGAATGTTTGTGAGGCAGTGATTGCGATGATTTATTATACTATTACAAATTATTACTCTGTGCCATAGTTCCCATCGATCCTATATATGTATATTACAAGTTTGTATTTTCTAAGCAAATATACAAACATCAATGTACTTGAAAAACATTGTTTCAATAAATGCATAATCTAAAATTATTTTGTAGTTCCTTTCAACTGTTATGAATAAATATTTATATCGAGGTATATAACCATTTTACATACTCTATACACAATTCCGGCGAAATATTGACGCATTTCATGCATTGATCACACTATAACATAGTAAGCATAACGTTTAAGATCAAAAGATTTATTAATACATCGTTGGGCGTTACATTTTAGTAACTACGAGTATATTGCGTAATTCAATGTCAGATAAAAGATTACTTTTATCTTTACTTGAAATAAAAGAAATCTTTAACTATTTCCTAATATTTCTCCCTTACATCTTTATATATAGCCATTGAAAATTTGATTTATAAAAAATACTAAGAATTTCTGTGAATTTAAAACATCACATTTGAATAACATCTAAATTCTTAAATATTCCATGTAAATTTTGTAAAATAAACTGTAAAAAGCTGAAAAGCAAAATGGTCATAATAATTAAATATACGTCATTAAATGATTGCCCAAATAAATAGACAAATAGCGAATGTTCATATACCCTATAACGTAGAACTTACAAGCTCTATTACGTAAGCTATCACAAAATACACTTCAAATACATACAATACAAATAATTACTCACTTCCGCAAATTTTTTTCCACTTTTCAGACACTGAAATGCAATTCCAAAAACTAACATTCACAATCTAAGTGTAAATATCATCTAAATACCAATAAAATACAGCCCGTGAATAAAGAAGAAGCTAAGTATAGTGTAAATACATTATATGCCTTATATATAAACGCAAATTTGAATTTTAAGTAAATTATAAATATGAACAATAATATATAATAAAAAGCTTTAAAAATATCATTAAGAAAACTTTTTATGATTCAATGTGGTATGCATGACATGACGTAACTCCAGTGTTTTATCTCATATTTTTCTGACATTTGAAATGAGAAATCATAATAATAGCAGAACAAACCTATAAAATCCTTTGGAATAGACAGCTTAGAACCATCTATCAACTTGTGGTGGAATACATAAAGTAAGCATTTAACTCAAATTGAAAATTAAATAAAATATATATAACGATTATTATCTTTAAAAAATTCAAACTGATCCGCATGCGATACTTTTGTTAATTTTGGTAAGTTTGTAATTTTTTTTCTTCACCTTTTACGGATTTGGTGAGATACTTTAAAATATTGCTAAAATTAATAAGGTTTTAAATAGTCTTGTATAGATGAATCTAAAAATAAACCAAAAAACACTGTCCACTGAACATTCTTAGCTTAAATAAAGCTTGTTGAAGCCAAATCTTTAAAAAATATGTATATTTAACGAACCTTTATTTGTTTATAAGACGTCTACACTTCTTTTATGCTATTGTTAATTTAAATATATTTTCATAAAGATTCGTTGATTCATTTTTATAAAAAAATACTGATTATATTACATAGAAGTTAGTTGTGTATTTAAAATGACAATTTAAAAGAAATATAATGTTATGTGTTAATGTGTGATGCTTGACATCAAATTATCGATATGTATATACAATTTTTTAACAAACTGATTGTGCAATACGTGTATATTTGCAAATAATACAAAATACATATTAAAATTATAGTACGTCAAATGAAATATTGACCAAAAATTCCATAAATACATCTTTCAGTGAAAGTAAACAAAATAAATTAAAAAGAAACATGCAAAAATAAATGATAGTTCATAAATAAACTAAAATTGAAAACATAAAAAAAATATATATAAAAGAAAAGAAAAATCAAGATATCGGAGACCACCGAAAATTCATCGTCATGCTAATATTTTTCGCACTACTCTGTGCTTTTATTTATTTTTTAACTAAACTGGTATCATTTTCTATATTTAATTAGTTCTCATGCTGGCAACATTATTCTCTTTTCCATTAATTAACCATAGCTTTATTGTTTCTAATCAAAATCAAGATTCCCCAAACATGCATATGTTCTGTAATATATTCTGTCTATAATCTGAACGTATCATGCATTTTAGATATGCTCCAAAAGTCAAAATATCAACACTAAATGTCTAGTACATATCGTATTTGTCTAGATCGTAAATAATTCGGCGTGAATGGCACTAAACAAAGTAAATTGTATGTAGCTTTAGTGACAGTTAATAATTATAATTTTTCATATTTAAAAATATAAAAATGTTTAATGCCATATTAAATGCATTTTTTTAAAAAAGTGAAAAAAGTTACTTACTGTTGTTTGCCATTAGATTCTCGTGCAGCTTGTCACGTTGATCCTCTAATACCTGTATTTTGTAGAAAAAATATTAATTTAAGGAAATTAGCATCAGTACAGTGATTGTAAATGGGACAGTTGTGAATTTGATTCCCCTTCAAAGGAATAAAGTATTTTAATCAAGACAAATCGCGGAGTTGAGTTCCACAACTCAAATCTCAACACGGAATGTATCGAAAATAAAGCAGTTCGTGGGAAATGTAGTGTCTTATCACTATATTTCCTCTTCCTATCCTGCTATATGTGATACACAGCGTGAATGTTAAAAAAAATAATATATATATATTTTTTAATAAAGATATAGTAATGATATGTCAATTTATTAAGTTTATTAAAGAAATAATGTAGTATTTTTGAATTTATATACGAAAATAACACAAAAACTAAATAAATTGAGTTAAATACTTCATTTAAACATTATTATAATAGTAAATCAAGTAGAGAACAGTATTTATGTAATTTCTAACAGATGTTGATGTTAACAAAAAATTTACGATCTCCTAAATCTTTATTTGACATTATAATATAATTCGGTTTCTAAGAAAAACTAAAAAGAATTAGTAAATTTTTTTAATAGGTTTATGCTAGTTTCCACATACAGTACAGTAGGCAGAGTGAACCTAGTGTTAAGACACTCTGTTTTCCACTTTCTGTTCTATTCTCAACACATTGTGTTTTCAGTGGTTAAATTTGATACCAGGATTTGTCTTGTTACAAGAGCAAGAAAATATAGTGAAATTCACAGTGCACTATGTTACAATATTCATTTTAGTTATAAATATAAACATATTTGTGAGTGAATCATACATCAGTACAATAAGGAAATTTTATTCTAGGTTTTGATTAACAATTATGGTGTAGTTAATCTGTATCAAACTGTAATAGTAGGTTGAAATGTCATAAAGGGAAAAAACATATAATAACATTTTGTTATATTCTACTATTATTGAAATGGACACATACAAATTAACAAAAAGTATAAAAATGGTTTATATTTTAAAAAAAAATAATTTTTAAAGATTTATTTTAAATAATTGGAAACATAATTCTATCTTTTTGTGAGTTTAAAATGGTATTCATACAATGAGAAAAGCAATATCTATAGAAACTTAAATGTATTTTTTTTATATTTTTAAGAGCATTTTTATTTGACTTCGTGTAAATAATACCTTTTTAAAAATAATGACATATTTGATTGCCATTTAGTATTTTCTTTTGCAAGTGAACATTCTTACAAATAATCTTTTGATAGCAGATATTCCCTCTTTCTCAAATCAAGCCTCATATAATGCCACACTCAAAAGGTTTATGATTTGTTTTTTAATAAATATATCATTAACAAAATAAAAAGACACAAATAAATTAAAAAAAAAAAAAAATTATGAACTCTGACAAAACAATATATAAAACAAATTAGTTCCTTTAGTAGGAAAAAGCAATTGCTTACCTCACCAAGATACTGAGCTACTTTCCTAGTGACACCTTCGACAAAAGTATCAAGCTTGCCAAGGTCATCAGACAATCCTACCAACTGATCCAATGTACCAACCTGCAGGCAAAATAAACAATATTAATAGGATAAAGATTATAAAACATAGAATATGCTAGGCCTTTATTCAACAAGGATGTGGGGAACAGAAGTTCTTTAATGGAAACAGAGTGTCTTAACACTATGTTTCTAGGTTCCCTCTACCAACACTGCTTTGTGTGGGTTACAGTGTGAAGGTCAAAAAAACCCTATATCAATTCATAGACCAGTGAAATTCATCTGACAGCAAATGCAGTAGTTGGGAGATGAATTTATACTCAAGGAATGATTATATTTAAATTATTTATGTTATATTTAAATTATTAATTTATTTTTTTATGTTACTAAACTGTGGTAGACAAAGTATTACATACACACATGCAATGCCCCAAAAATTAGACAAAAATTAAAAACAGTGTATATTGTTAATAAAGCATTAAACAATATGTTACTATTACAGATTCAAGGTTTTTATTGACACTACTACATCATATATTAGGATAGGCAGAGGGATCCTAGTGCTAATATTCACCATTCTCAAGTTAAAGAAAATTCAAGTAAAAGGGAAAATGCAATTGTCAGTGTTTAAATTCTGTTTTTAAAATGCAAAGATATTTATAAAGACTTATACATTTTTTTATCAACATTAGAATAGAAATATTAAAAATAAGAAACCAGCACTCAATGCTTTTCTTTCATATAAGTATACATTATAAATTTAATTGATTATTATTCCTGTCTAATATTATTATAAATATATTTTGTAAATTCATGTTGAATATGCAGGTTTCGTTAAATAAGATAATAATCACAAGATAAATCTTTAAATAAATCATAAGTTCTCAAAGTAATGTCTTAGTAAGTTACTTAACAATTTTAATTGTAATCTAACAAGATTATCTAAAACATGAATATTATAACTATTATTAAAATTAATTAGTCAAATTTTACTTACCTTCAGGTCAGGTATAGGGAATTTATAGTTAACACTGAGACTGCCGGATTTAGTGGCATTATTCAAGGTGTCCCAAGTCTGCTGGCAGGTTTTGTCGCCAGGGGCACTGATCAGCCAATATTCACTCATCTTGATCACTAAAAATAGAAAAAATGTATTAATTAAACTATATATATTATATTCCAATACATAAAAATAGTTAAAAGTTAAATATCAAGATGGTACCACGTCTTTTTCATGTCTAACAATAATAAAAAAGAACGTCTTGTCTGGATAATCGATTTTATAAGTCCTACGTTCATGGATGCTAGACGCTGTATTGTATTTTTAAAGCTATTTTCGCAATTTACGTACGATGCACTGAATCAATACTGACTTCAGACCAGCGGCGCCCACTCAGCCGTCAGACTACCTGGCGCCCGTCCCGTTTCACCTAAGAATATTACCCTATTTCCACCCTAATATACACCCTTGCCATAAATTTTGACAATCTATAATCGCGCGCAAATACATTTTACAACCATTTCGGCTTTCCTATTAGACATTATATACAGTAGTACTCACCCGGTGTTTAAATTTTAATGCTGTTTAACACTAAATATTGGAAACAGCAATTATTTGGTGAAATCACAAGACGATACGGGGCCAGCCCTACAACACCGCCATGAAAATTCACGTGATGCTGTGCTGCCATCTACAACATATTGTATCGGACAGCTGATTTACGTCAATTGTCTATGGTAACAATTTTGTGCAATTATTGCCTTATATTTTACTAACCAATGCTATTTTTTATTTAGTATAATTACAAAATCATTTTCATGTACATTTTCTTCATAATCCTAAGTATATTTTAATTATACTTTAAAATTTGGAAGTAAAATAAGGGGGCTGCAGTTTGGTTGTTTTTTGAAGTAAGGAAGGAATGTCAAAATTTAATCGAATCCATGTGACCTCCAGCATTAAATAATTCATTAAAGATTTTTTCATATATATCATATAGTTACTATTTTAATTCAATTTTTTTTATATTTTAAATATTTATATATAACTTAGCTATATATTAACTCGTAATAATAATCTTACTGAATAATATTAATTGATATCATATTTCTAAATCGTAATGTCACTTTGTGGTCTATGTAAATGTAGATGTCAATTTTGCATAATAAATTGTATTATTATTAATATCAGTTTTATTTTGAGCGAAAATGAGGATATATAATTATTTATGTAAAAAAGTGGGCGAACTTACTGTAAAATATTCAAATTTACCAGAATCTTATATAAAACGTAGCTATGAACAGGTATTTGCGTTTATTTTATTTTTTTTATTTACATTTCATAGCGAATAATAAAACATAACCTATTGATTTTATTATTAGGTTTATTGGAAAAATCCATCAGGTTACCCTCAATATCCTGCCGCGCAAATAGCACGTAAGAAATTCCGCTTTACATCCAACAGACCGTGGACCATGCAGTTTGCAAGACAAAATGAACGAGGCAGACTACGTAAAAAAGTGTTTGTAGAACCTATCGGAGAATGGAGTTTTTTTAAGTACGTATTGCTTTAGTATTTTGAATTACCATATCTTCTATGAATTTAGATTTATTAGGTTGTATTTTTTTATAACTTGATTGTAATGTAGGCAGACGGAATTTATTGTTATGACACTCCCCAGCCCACTTTTCACCTAATTCTTGAGATTTTGCGTTTTAAGAGGCGGAAATCTATAGATTCTATGCACATAGTATGTCTGTAATGTGGATATACAAATTTATATTAATATGAAAAAAATGTATATAATGGTTTTTAATGTATTATATTAAGGGGTGACAGAGTAGAAATCATAACAGGAAAAGATAAAGGCAAGCAAGGTATTGTCAGTCAAGTTATACAAGAAAGGAACTGGGTTATTGTTGATGGACTTAACACTCATTTGAGAACTGTAAGTATTTACATTTTTTTTATAAACAAAATCACCTTCATGTTACAGAATCATTTAAAAAAATTGATACAGTACATTAAGAGTTTTGAAAAAGAAAAAAATACACATTCCAAATATACTATTGACAATTCAACTATCAATGACATAATAGAATTTTAAAAAAATCTAAAAAAGAAAAATAAAATTTTAATTTAAATATAAGTAAAATACTTTGATCAACTATATACTAAATAACAGATTGGATACAAATACAGTTCAAAAATATGGCAACAGTCAATGTAAACAGAAATTCAAAATATTATTTCACACAGACTTATGAAATAATGTCATTTCAATAAAATTCAAATTTGATTTTCAAATTTAAGCACCGCAGCTTTCAGTAAAGAGATTATGCATAGGATAGTATGTGACAGGTGGCCGCAGGGAGCCCACAGGTACATAGACAGAGATAAGTGACTAAGGGACTACTATACCAGTGTTTGAGGCCGGCCGTGGCGCAGTGGCACGAAGTGTGACTGTAAAACCGACTGGTTGTGGGTTCGATCCCCACTCGAGGAGATGAAATATTTACTTAAATTTATATTTCCATTTCTTCGCTCTGGTGTCAAGGCAAAGCGCGGCGTTGAATTCTGCCACTCAACACGCAAGGCCTTCAAAATCGGCAGAAAGTGGGGAACGGAGTGTCTTAACACTCGGTTCCCTCTGCCTACCCTGCTGTGTGCGGGATATAGCGTGAAGCTAATTTTATACTAGTGTTAAGATACTAGACTGCCATCTCAGTAAAATGGTTATAATCTCTATTTTAGATAATGTGTGTTTCTGTTTTATTTCACATTATTTCAGAATTTAGTTTTATTTACATTAATAATATATATTTATACCAATATTAAAAATTAAAATAAAAAAAAAATGTTTTATACAGTACTATGTCAGTATTAAAATTAAAAATTAAAGTAAATTGATATAAAATAGAACATAAGTCATGGATTCGCTTTGTTGATAACAGGTTGACAAGCTTAGTAAATAATATCTTTTATTTTTAGTAAATTTACTAAAATTGTCAACACAATAAAAACATTTATTCATAAAATTATCTTGATTATCATACAGAATCAATGGGATGCAATCCCAATGCTAGGAGTCTATTGTGGGGTTGGGGCACAAGCTTCCGACTGTATACAGGAGGGTTGTGGGTTTGTTGGGTTGGGGAAATGAAAGATATTTTAATTCTTTCCTTTGGTAATGAGCGAAACAACTAACGAGAAAAACGCGGCGTTCAGAGTTTGGCGGAAAATGGGAAATGAAAACGTCTTAATAGGGAACAAAGTGTTTGACCATACTGTTCTTACAGTTTTCCACTGCAATACATTAAGTTTTAATAATCTAATTATTAATTTCTTGGGCGAAAATGGATATCCCTTGTGCACAGAAAAATGGATCATTAAAAATGCTATAAAACAAAAAAAATAAAACAATTATCTAAATTAAAACAACCACTCCATGCCACTCAATATTCCTAGTCCCAAATTTTGGCCAAACAATGTTATGTTATGTTAATATTTATGTTGTTAATTGTTTAATACTGATTTTATAAAGCACACTGAGGCATTTTAACACATACACGTACGAGAGCTAAAGTTGGACCATACTAAAATGAAATATGAACACAACTCTTTTTGTATTCTTAATTTTCTGGCCATTGTAATTTTCTAGATTGTAATTTTTAGTCTAGTGTATAGTTGATCAAAGTAAAATATGTCAATTTATGCTTTTACAAATTTTGATTGTGTATTCTGGGAGTTGTTAGTGATTTGATGTTAAGTTTTTTTTCGTACTCGTGACAACTGTTTTTATTGTACTTTCGTTTTAATTGTTTGTATAGTACAAATTTACTTTCATTTTTATTGTTTGTATTGTACTGTAATTTTTTTTCTTTTAGGTGGGTAAAGATAAGGAGTTCCCTGGTATAATAATACAATCCGAGGCACCTTTATTAGTGACTACTGGAGTCAAGTTGGTTGATCCTGAAACATTGAAACCTACTGAGGTAGAATGGAGATATACCGAGGAGGGTGATAAGGTACATATTTTGATAACAACTTATTTAAATTTAATTTTGTTATTTATTTGATTAGAGTAGACCATTACAACAATGATGATTGGTCTCCTAAATTACATTCTAGATAGTTCTACTGATAAATAAAAACAAGAAACTTATGAGTTGTTCTTTTTATTTTTTATTTAACTTTATGCTGAATCCCGCTAATACCAGGGTACGCAACAGGATCCAAGTGTTAATACACATCCTAAAGCTTCAAATGAAATATTTTATTATAATTGTATATTTTAATACTTTTAAGGTGCGCGTATCGAAAAGCAGTAGCCGTATAATACCTATACCAAAGTCAGCAGAAGAAACAATGGACTATAAAAGCAAGGAATTGTATGTAGAAAATGTACAGAAAGACACGATGGCAGGTGATGCTACTAAGGTGAATTAATACACAGAATAATTTGATTAAAATATATGAAAAATATGACTTAAAATGTCTTCCATAGACATAAATATAAGATATGTAAGATGTATGGATAACATACATAGGACACTAAACTAGTGATATAAGAAATGTTCGTATTTAAAAAAAAGGTTCTAAGATTATTGGCTTACAAATCTTGGCTCGTGTTTTTAAGCGCGGTTTTGAGTACTACTACTACCACTCAATATGCAATAACTCCAGAATTCAGCAGAAAGTGGGGAACAGTGTGTGGGATATATAGAGTGAAGCTGATTTATTTATTTATTGTTTTAACATGGAAACAAAAATCGGTTTTAAATAAGCAAAAAATTATCAAAAGCTTTCAGCGACTGTTGCGAAAAAAAACTACTGGTGATTTTTTTTTCAGAAGTAAATTTAAAAACTACTAATATTAGTATACAATAATCTCTAATCTTTAAAAATAACAAAGGAGTATTTCAATGACATCATGTTATAATGTACTCAAAATATGGAGCGGGGATGGACTCGAGTGGGGATCGAATCCACAACCAATCAAATTTACAGTCACACAGGGGCACGCCCCTGCGCCCACACCTACTCTTAAAATTTTAAATAAATACAAAGAATAAACACTAACAGTTACTTTAAACTAAACTAAAAACTAAACTAGCTTCACGCTCTATCCCTAGCGGGTAGGCAGAGAGAACGGAGCGCCAAACGCTACGGTCTCTACATACCTCTTTCGCCTCGTCCTCTGTCAACCTTTTCATACATGCCCTCCGGGGGGTCCTCATGCTTTTTACTTGACCTTCCTCCAGTATCTTTGATACTGTGTTTTCGAAGATCAATCGAGGTCTCCCCCTACCTCTCACGCAAATTATTTTACAAACTTTTCTAGCCGATCGCACTGCAAAGTAGCAATACAAATTTTTCATATATATATTCTTTTAACTTCACGCTGTATTTAGGTTAATATTTTTATTTTACCCAAGGCGAGGAAATTAAAATATTAAATATTTCAATTCCTCGAGAGGAAATCGAACCCACAACCTGTTGCGTTTACAACCGTCTTCTTGTGCGCCTACGCCATGATGATTTTCCCACATGGACATAAAAAAAAAGTTTCATACATTGGAACAGTTAAAAAGTATGCTGTGTTTGTGATTTTATTACATAAATTGATATTAATTGTTTGCTTATGCTTTTGTTTTAGATTACATTTCAGCCAAAATTATGTACATTTGAAATGGACATAATGGAGTCGATGGGTATCAAAGAAGATCGAGTGCCGGCCAAATCTTATTGGTATTAATGTGTAAATTATAGATTAATATACTAGTTAAATATAAATGGTATTAATAAATTGTTATAGTGATTGTTTTTTTTATTTATTTGGATTTTGCTTTTTATAGCTTAATACTATACAAGGGGACCTAGTGTTAAGACACTATAGGTCAGTTTCTCAATTGCCAAATTTTTGATATATTGCGTGTGGAGTGGCGGAACTCTTCGAGCTTCGAACTCCTATCACATAGTGGAAATTAAAATAATTTACTCTATATATCGTTTTTAATATTAGTAAAAGTCAAAATCAATTGTGTAAATTATTTAAACCTTGTGGTTATTCAGAGTGTAACGCGATCGATGGATCGTCTGTAGGATATTTATAGGGTACTTCCAGTTGATCTATAATTATGAAATTTAGCAGCTAGCATCTACAGGTAGTACTAGTTCAGGAAAAATGTCCGATAGCTCTATTTGTGGTTAAATCCTAAAAAATAATAGCCTTCAAAATGGGCAAAATTTGGTATTAATAGCCGCTAGTTCATGTAAGGTATCAAAAGAAAGAGTTCGGCTAAGTTTGAATTTCAGAAAAAGCTCTACTTTTAGTACGGAATCTTCGGTGGGCAAGCCAGACTCGTGCTTGTATTATATTATTTTTACCTATGCTTGAAGCAACAATCTGCCTATGTCACAACTCGATATTTCCAAGCGTCCCTGGAAACAGACAAACGGGTAAACAGCAAAATGAGATAAGGTTTCCTTTTTTTTAAATGGTACGGTACTCTAATAATATTAAAAAACCAAAATACCAATAAAACAATTACCTAAAACAACAGAACATATTTAAATTTAATCTGAATTAGCATATAAAAAAAATAGATTTAAGACAAAAAAAACACAATTTATTATTATATTGTTATTGTTCTATATAACATGTTTATTATTCAAGAATAGGTATTATTGTTCCATAATTTCCTCTGCCTAACGTACAATGTACGGGATACAGCGTAAATCTGAAAAGAACTCCTTACTAGGTTACTAGGTCTTTCCAACTTTATTTTACTCGTCCCTGGAAATTTTTAAGCTATATACGTATATTTAAATAAAATAAAAAAAAAATATTTGTGTAACATATTATATCAATATTAATAACAGATTTTATTATTTATTGACCTTACCAACATTCACACAGTGCATCGATTTTTTATCGATGCACTAATGACTTGATAAAAATATTTATAACTTTGTTATTAAATCATTTATATATCGTTTTAATTTTACCTAAAACTATAGTGCAATTTAAATTAGGATTTTCTTTAATACAATATTATAAAAATAACAAATAAGAAAAAAAGAACAAGCTCAATGGTTCATTGGGATAAATTATTACCTATTCTTTAACCAATTAAATCTTTAAATACCCTGCTTGGGTAGGCTGGAGGCATAGCGAGTTGAGTGGTGGAACTGAACACCGCGCTTTGCCTCGACATCAGAGAAAAATTGAAAATATTAAATATTTTATTTCTTCGAGTGGGGATTGAGACCACAACACGTCGCGTTTACAGTTTCACACTTATGTGCCCATGCGCCACAAGGCCGTATAAATATTTTCTTTTTATCAGGATACAAAGAAAATAATAAGTTCTTTGATTTTCACAATTATACACATTTGAAATGAAACTATTTTACCCGAATTAATCGCGAACTTATATCGGCCACGGGTAGATGGTAGTCTACACGGACTACTGCAAAGTGTTTGAAACGTCGGGTTTCCAAAAATGTATAAAAATACAAAATATACACGATTAATCCGGTTAAAATAGTTTCATTTAAAATACAAAGAATATATTTATTAAAATGAAGGTAAACTATGCATTGACCCGTATAATATTGTTAATATCACTCGCGGTTTCGCCCGCATCGAAAAGTATACGCCAAAATTACATGTTATAAAAATCAAAGCTTATCTTCATAAAATTTCGTTGATAATGAAATAACTTTCGCTCGTAAGTTTCAATATCTCTTAGCGAGATCTTAGCTTTTAAGCAAACAAACTCTTCTGCTTTATTATATTAGTACAGATCAGACCACATACATACAGAACATAACAAATATTCTTATAATAAATAGCTAATTAAAAGTCCCCATAATGTCTTAATAAATAAACAGTTAAATATAAATTTCTTTAGTGTTACTTCGTTTTTTGTCTCATAAATTTGATAATGGAGGATGTTAGGTGGGGAAAACAGTGGTTAATATTTTTTTTAGCTTCAAGCTTTATCCTGCAAAAAGACCTATCCTTTTTGCGGGATAAAGCAGGGATAATATAGTGTCAATACTAAGGACACTCCGTTCTGCGCTATCCGCTCAAAAATGAAGACATTTCATTGTCGCATTTAAACTACCCCGCCACCGTTACGGGTGGTCTCAATATATTTTACTTTTTTAAATACATTAACACATTAACCTTTTTTTAAATAGTGCAAAATTGAAGTCGTTTTAAACTGCAGTTGTGGGTTCGATTCCTCTTCGGGAGAGTGAATATTTAATATTTTATTTTTTTCCACTCAGCACGTAATGCATCTTCTCTTCTCTACCCTGCTATATACGGAACGAAATACGGCGTAAAGGTAAAATAGGTAAAATATTATCTATAAAAGTTTAATAAAATATTTCAGTATGCACATACCACCAAACACGTGTTAATGCGAACACGCTGTTGCGCTGTCACGTCTGATAATAGTCAATTTTATTATCTAATCGAATAGGTAATCAATGTCCTTCAAAATACGCCAAGGTTAGATATTATTTGGATGTAAAAAGCATTTTTTTGTATGGCGCTAATCTCAGGAAATACTAGTTCGAATTAAAACATATTTTTGCGTTGATTAGACTATTCATCGAGGAAGATTATACTAAATCATTATACTATATAGATTATACTAAATCATTTCAAATTTTCGGATGTAACCCACTTAGATACTTACAATTTGTCATATAATATCATACACAATTCTCAATTATTTCCATTTGACCACTGACTTATTGAGGTCGCTGTGGCGTAGGAGTTCAAGCGCCACTGTAACGCGGCGGTTGTGGGTCGATTCACAAGCGGGGATGCAATATTATTTATATGTTAATTTCTTCAATCTGGTATCAGGCCAAATCGCAGCATTGAGCCCTGCCACTCAACACGTAAGGCCTGGAAAATTCAGGAAGTGGGGAATGGAATGTGTTAACAGTAGGTTCTCTCTGCATACCCTAAGGAATGTGGAAGAGGGCGTAAAACTGAAGAAATATATATATATTAATATGTCAGTATTACTGAATAGGTCAGTATTGTTAGACCCATAGAAAGCTTGGAAGTAAGTTCTGCTTAGTCGCCAAGAGAGTTTATAACTATAAACTCTCTTGGCGTAAAAAAAACAACTGTTTTTTTTTAATCTTTTACGCTGTATCCCATTGCACGCTCTTGGAGAATTACAGCGTGAAGTCAAAAAAATGATATTAGCATTTCTTTGATTGTATTGGATTGTTTTGTTCCTTTGTATTTTGTTATATCTGGAAAGGAAACGATTATTTTATATCATGTAAGAAGATCTTGCACATGCTATTAACTGATATATTTTTAGTTTTACAGAGGGGAAAGGGGCAACTTCCGGTCAATTTTTGAGACATTGCGTGTTATTTTAATATGATATGATATATGTATAGGTATAATATATATACTCTATATTGCATTCGTAGGCTTTGACTTTGTGACGTAAATTGATATATGTAGTTTTTTCCAGAGAAATTTCTCTAATTATATCAGTTGGTCAGTAACGAAACAGTATATATGAACATATTATTTATTTATATATACATAAACTTTACATTATTAATGTCTTTCACCGATAGTTTATCGGTCACGACGTATCTACCATGCCGCGTCCACAAACACGATGCGTGTTTTTCAAGCAACATGAATGGAAAACTTGTCATGTCCGAAATATTTCGACATAATCCTTGCTTACTTAGTTATTATGTTATTATTGATTATATCTTATTTGATTGTTTTTTAAAATATATTTTTTATATAACTTTAGTCTAGTCAATGCATATCTAATGATTTGGATTGATTTTTTTGATAAAGTCGAGGAAAATTAAAAAATCACTACAAGCGATGTCTCGAATTCTGGCGGAATGTTAAGAATGGAATGTCCTGATACTGGTTTTTACCCTACAATATTTGGGATACAGTTGTTAATATTATTTGTCATAATATATAATAATTCTGTTAAGAGCCTCTTGACTTCTGTGTTAACTCTATAAACTACTCTATAAAATATTTTTTTAGACAAAAAAAAAAGAGAAAAAGTTCAGTACCTACAATACAATATTGACCTAAGTCTTTAGTTTAACATAACTGCCACTTATTTAACAGAACAAAAATTCCGAGAGTCTTACGTTTACTAAAAAGTAAAACATGAACTCCTGCCACATGCAAATAAGGTTAATAGAAGAAAACGAAGTGATTTTTCGTATAAAGTATAGAATTAAATTCATCCTAATCTTAATATGGTGTTTAATTCTTAGGAACCATAACAAAAGTTGAGTTGTGGTGCAATAGACAATTAGGATCCCTTCGCCTAACCTTATGTATGCGAAAAAGATTGTGAAGCTGAATTAATACGTTGGTACATATTTTGCAAGATTAATGCTTATAGTTCGTTTGTATATATATCATCATATTTTGTTATTGGTAAGACAGAAACGAGGGCGGCAAAACATATATGACGTAAGCAATGTTTTGATGAAGGAAATGTATATCTAAATAGGAAAAATAAGATTATGTATTCATAGATAATAAATAAAATAAAAATAATTGTATTTGTCTTTTGTCAAGTTAAGAGCTCCAATCTAACTCAAGGTAATAAGCCATATTTTAAAAAAAAACTAGTCGAGAGTGAGTCTGATGAACTGAGTGAACCCTTCAGGGCTCCATACCAATTCCAGGGTTGTAGGTCGATGGAAAGCACGGCTTGTAAAAGTTGACAATATTAAGTTTTATGTACTCATTTTATTAAAATGATAT
Source organism: Heliconius sara (assembly GCA_917862395.2). Taxonomy (NCBI): domain Eukaryota; kingdom Metazoa; phylum Arthropoda; class Insecta; order Lepidoptera; family Nymphalidae; genus Heliconius; species Heliconius sara. The sequence goes on along the minus strand of OU860789.1, from coordinate 904,864 downwards.
AATTTGTAATGTTATGTGCAAAATGAATGTAACTTTTAATTTTTTCGATTTTTTCTTTTATTGTAGTGCGCGTTATCACTCTTGCCAAATTATACAATTATATGTTTACTAAAGAAATATCCTGTAGAGTTTAATTATGGGGCGACATCCGTATCTTTTGTAGCGTTGACTTAGAAGCTTGTTTTTACAAGCGAGTTGTAAAGGACTATAGATCTGAACATTTGATAATAGGTTCAGCTTGATACCATCTATGCAATCTCGTCATAAATCGTCTCAACAGACTGACATGAAAGTGATCCTATAAGGGTTCCATTTTTTTCTTTTGAGTACGGAGCCCTAAAACTATTTTCCTATTGTCTTTTAACAAATCTCTTACTCTTACTTCTTTTATCGTCATAAAATATTAAAAAAATAGTTGTTTAAGTACGAATAACATAAGCCGTTTGGGTGCAGTTTTTGGCTTAATATTGAGTATTTATATCTTATCTACGTAATATGGAGTGGTTATAAAACTATAAATATATCATATTCATAAAGATACGTTATAAAACATAATACGAGTATGTTTATAATTTTTGCACAATTCTTATCAATATTAGGGAGCCTTTTTACATTAATTTTAGTTTTCCACGTCATTCGCACTTTGCAGTGAAAGCAGAAACAATACTAGACATTTAAGGGTAGAAAGATATAGTTATTTTCAACCGCGTCTTGATTCTTTTTGAATAGTCTGTGATAACAACATATCGTATTAGTCTTCTCTGTCCTCCAATTTTATTAATTTTATATATTATTAGGAGGTGAACCCAACTATAGTTCACCGGTGTCAGAGTTTAGATATGAAAATTTAAATAAATACTAATCAATTCCCTCGAAAGGGAATCGAATCCACAGCCGTCGCGTTACAGTCAGACGATTGTGTCCCTGCGCTGCACCACGACACCTTTCTACATTATTATAATAATGCTATCAAATTATACATCAAATTAAAATAATATTGCAATATTATATGATAAAATAACTTGTCATAATACCTTTTATGCTTAATTATGTCATATTTAAGTATGTTCATTCATTTCTAAATATATTTAACAGTTTGTGAACAAAAAACTACAGCGAGTATTTATATGTTTTCAGGATTCGGATTCCGTACCTTTTAAGGAACAAAGGAACCCCTCCCTGTAAGATCACTTGGTTGTCCGTCCATCCGTCTGTCAAGAGCCTTTATCTCAGGAACACTTGGAAATATCGAGTAGAAATTTAAACCATATACTCAGATATACTGTCCCTTGATTTCGTGAAAAAATGGTATTTCTACATTTACTTTAAAAGCTATTTTTTGCAAAAAAATGCGTGTTTTGATACTACAAAGGGAATCAAAATTAATATGGTGGAAGTACCTTTGTTGTTTAACCTAGAATTATGAAATTCGGCAGCTAGCATCTAGCGTACAGGTTAGTTTACTAGGTTTTCGATCGGATACCACAACCATAATAATTTAACCGTCTTTGTGTATTAAATTTAAATTTTTGCTTTGTCCAATGAGCGGGGTAAAGTTTTGTGTTATTCATTTGAAATATAGCACGTACGCCATACAGACAAAGAGAAATGCGTTGGCTATACGAGTGGTGGGTTGGATTCCCTCGTGGGGGATTGAATTATTTAATATTTTCATTTCCTCGCCTTGAGTAACAAGGCAAAGCGACGCGTTAAGTTTCATCACTCACACACACACACACACACACACAAAAACACACACACAAACACACACACACACACACACACAAACACACACACAAACACACACACACACACACACACAGTGAAAATGCGGCGGAAAGTAGGAAACGGATTGTTTTAAGCAATAGGTTCCCTATTTCTCTCTACCAAACCTGCATAATGCGGAAAAAATCACATAGCATATCGATATTATTAACTCATTCGTGTGAAATCGTTTTCTGAATGGATTATAAATTTTAAATTAATTTGTAAATAATTTTAAGAGACTGAAAAATAGGTAACTTGATGGAAAATTATGCTATCCAAAAGATACAATTGGCATTGGAGAATTTCTTTTTTTACCGTCTAAAAACTTAAGTAAACTTAAAATCATGTTCTTTATTTATGATTTTCCATAATCATATTGAACTCGTAACCATCGCGTCATGTATTCAGAATTCAGACTCTATCTACAGCTCTACACCACTGTGATAGTATGGTACCATTTACTTGCCTCACTTACCTATTTGCGATATATCACGTAGGCCCTACAGACGAAGCCAAAAACGATACTTAATACCTTAATGAGCGTACCAATAATGTTCTGTAGAAACTACCCGGTAGCAGGTCCTACCTGCTAGTGCTGGCTAGCTGCTAAGTTATAACTATATATATATAATTTAAAAGTCGTGCGTGATCCGTCATTCGTGGTGCTACCGCGGTGTGGGTCGCATGTGGGCGGAGTTTAACTTCTTTTTATAAATATAAAGTTTAATATTCATATATTTGTATACAAATATGGGTTTTTCGATATATGTGCTGTTTTCTTTGTGGGTTTGCTGTGTGCTGGGATCTGTGAGTATTTTTTTAAATATTTTATTATAATAATTTTGTTGTTTGTATTTTGTTTTTGTATAAATTGTGATTATAATATTTTATTGTGAGAATAATTAGTCAATATATTATGTTTATTATTGTAAAAAATAAATATATTTACTTTTTTACATTTTAACATTTTTTAAATTTTAAGATATGATAAGATATAGTGAAGAAGAAAATTTTGAAGGTAGATTCGTAAATATGTTGATGAGTGTATTATTTTTATTTCCATCTTTTAGTTTTTTTTTTATAATTTAAATTTATTAGATTTTTTGATGCTTTTTTTATTTGAAAGCTGCTGTTTTACGTGTTGTGCCATTTTTATTTAGCCCAGTTCTTACAATGCCATCCATGATAAAATCATGTAAGTCTAAAATTTGCATAGTTTACAATTTGAAGTTGGTTTTTTTGTTATTTTTACGATTTAATGACTTCACATGAAGCCTGAATTCATAAATTTATCGAGCAATTTTTTTTCACATACAAGATTTTTTTACAAAACAAGTTTATAGTTTTTTAGTTTTTTTTTTATTTTTATTTTTGTATCCCGCACACAGCAGGGTAGGCAGAGGGACCTTTGTGTTAAGACACTCCGTTCCCCACTTTCTGCCGAATTTTGAAGGCATTGCGTGCTGAGTGGCAGAACTCAACGCCGCGCTTTGTCTCGAAACCAGAGCGGAGAAATGGAAATATAAATTTAAATAAATATTTCATCTCCTCGAGTGGGGATCGAACCCACAACCAGTCGGTTTACAGTCATACTTTGTGCCACTGCGCCACGACTGATCTCAAATAATAGAAATAATTTAAAATATAATAATTTTCTATAGAGTGAGAATCGAACCCCTGATTGTGCCAGTGAAAAATCAAGTAACTAAAATACATCTTAAGTGGACTAACAGCTCCCTGTCTAGATCGAGGTCACTACAGAATATAACATCATACCTTTCTAGTCAAGTTGTTCAAATGAATACGTGCCTGCCTCACGTACGCAAATAAATTAAAATAATCAACAACAAGAAAGAAAGTATTTAAAATTAAAAAAAAAAACAATTGTTTATTTAATTAAATAATAAATTTTGATAACAAATAAATGAAAAGAAACTTTTATGTTTTATATCACAGTACAAATATTTCCAGATATCCCGCACATAGCAGAGCAGGCAGAAGGAACCTAGGGACTTAGTGTTAAGGCACTTAAGATAATTAAGAAGAAAATCGCATGTAGCATATTCAAGTTTCCTTACAGTGGTCCACATTGAAACTGGTTACCGGTATTTTGACATTGAAAATGAATTTTGTTTATAATATAAAATACTTTTAGAGGAATATTTATAAATGTCAAATCAACGTATTTTTGGTGCGGCGTTAAGTACCGTATTTAATATATATAAACAAAACGAAATATTGAATAGGACTGACTTATATGTGACATATACTAGGCTATACTTATAAAACTATAAAAAAATAATTGTTTATTGTTTAATTCTTATAAAAATATTTAAAAATATATATATAAAATATAAGCTTTCATAAAGGCTTCATACACACAACACAAAAAAACGGGCGTTTTTTTATTAAACAGTTTTATAACCGTCAATAGAACAATACTGGATAATACGTCTACATACGTGACTTAGTATCACGTAGATCTTTTTGAGTGTTTCAAATAACCCCAAATGTTGGAGTGAGATAGCATATAACATCTGTTAGTAGGAAAGAGATAGATAGTACCATGCGCCGGGCGCATGTGCATTTTGTGTTTAAAGTTCCGTAGGTTGGAAAAAAAATTGGTTTGTTTTGGTAATTTTTTTTGATTGTGAATTTTGTTTTAAATATCTATCTAAATTGAAGATTATTAAATATATTTTGATTTTAATATTTTTATTTTTAGGCATCTTATAAAACACAAAGTATAAAATTTTCTTCTATATATATAAAAAATGTAGTACCAAATATAAAATCATGACTTTATTTACCTAAAAAAAGTGGAACAAAAAAATATTTTTATACTAATCTACTAGAAAAACACCAGCCATAAGCCAGTTAAAATTTTCCATTAATACTGTTGCTTAATATAAGAATATAAAATGTATTTATTATATAATTTTTTGTATAAAATGTATTGTAAAAATCATATGGAACACTGAACTACTAAAATGCCACATTTGACTACTTTGGAACTGCCAAAATGTACACTCAAAAAAATCTCTGCATTCAGATAAAGGGAACATGTTAAAAAGAGACAGTAATAGATTCATCATAAATTAGAAAGAGACAGATGGATCACACTGCAACTGCGTGCAAGGTGAACGTACGATCATATTCGGTAGAGGAAATCCCTTATATAGGTCACGTTTGTTTACCAACAAATAATATTATTTGTATTTACTAATAATAATATATTTAAATTGATATACTTAACTTACCTTAGAGCATAACGTCGAATTGTAAGAGCAATAGTCGTAGGTTCGACCTGTAATCGGGAAAACAATAAAGCAATATCTCGAAGTCATGTAAATAAAGGAACTAAATTCGCTGTCCACCCTGCTATACGCAAAAAAGAAGATTATTATTCAAAGAATTGTATAAAATTTGCCTTTCAGTATGTAATGTCTCTAAATGGGCTTTTGTCGGGAACAAAAACATGCATTATTAGGTCATCTCTACCTATTCTTAAAAATACGGAAGACGCCTCAACAAATTGGCACACTTTATAAAACCACAAATAAAGTAACACACTTTGTTCTTCAGTTAGTCGACCGTCGATATACGAATAGAATATTTATTGAAGCATTTCTTAATTTCATATAAAATATTTATTAAACATTGTCTTTGTTTCTCAGGATACGTACAAAGCGGCTGTAGTTGATACTTCGAAGTTTGACGTCAACAGCGGAAGATATGCAGATCTTATTCGCGAAGCTGCCAAAAATGTGAGTGAAATTATAATTTTATTGTAAATTGTTGATATTATAAGTTATAAATACTGAGATGTTTGGTTGAAAGTAACAGTTGTAGGTACAAATCTATCGAGGTCTAATTATATAATAATACATTTTTCTCTATTTTATTTAGACAATTGGTAGCGTTGGATTGAGCTTTCTATATTCCAAGTGCACATTACTATTTATGAGATTGATTTGGTGCAATATACAACAAAAATACGTCTACAAGAAACATAAATTAAAAAAAAAAATAATTTATTAAAAAACACGTGACATATGTGTAAAGTGGGGAGTGGAGTGTCTTAACACTAGGCTCCGTCTGATTAGCTTTATACATGCGGGATACAGCGTGAAGTTGAGAAAAGCAGCAAATAATATAATTACTCCCATTATGCTTAGTAAAAAGCCTATATTTCCAAAATCTTCATGAAAACTCTACAAAGTATGATCAGTAAGAAAGTATATTCATGCCCCTATCGTCTTCAATATATAATAATTTGTTGTCTGAGTGCATTTAATGGTCAAATGCGGAGGGCATTTCTTAATCAAATTTGACGTCGACATATTACCATATCCGTATGCGATGCCTGACATAGATGGACACCATTTAGAAATACGAAAATAAATATGCATTTCTATATTGCCAATCGCCATTCACAAATAACACGGCATTATTTTGTCAAATTTTAGACATCATAGATTTAAATATATTGGCTAATCTTTTAACCATACTACTTTCCACATTAATGTACTATTAAAAATATTATATTATATTTACATATTAACTACTTTCAGAATGTCGATTTACTTGTGTTGCCTCCTCCAAAGAGCCTGCCGTCTGAAGGTGCCTTAGAGACGTGTATGAATGATTTAGATAACTTCGATGAGGTAAGGATTTACATGTTGGTACTAATGCTGAAAACAATTTACCAAATTGTAACCAACTTTATGTACCAGCCCACTTGTGTCTTTGTTAAATAATTAATACCTAGATATATTGAAAAATTTACTAAACCGATTTTGATGAATCTTGGATTGTTCTCTAAGTTACAAAATACAATAAATGTTTGCAACTAAAAAGCATGATGCTCGATATGACTTTTAGTGGAGTTTGAAAATTTGTGGAGGACAAAAAGTAAAATACATAATATTCATTGAATTTAATTCGCATTTTACTCGTATATACGAGTATAGCATACTTATTGTGATTTCGTATTATATCAATATACCAGAAAAAAAAACACATAAAAGTACTTTTCTGTTCTGTTTCTTGATCTTCTGTTCTTTGATCGTGGCGTCCCAAACTTGCTCACTATTAACTAAATTAAAATTTCCGTTTTAACACATTAACGATACAAATATTGTTTATTCCTTTCTAAAAAATATATATACAAGTGATTTATAATGTATGTGATAATATCAAGATCTATATAAAACAATAACAATAACAGACCAATTTTGATAAAGTTTCAAAACAATAAATATGTCAAATATGCTGTAAATGTAATATATTTATTTATAAATAAGTATTTTTAAGGTTGTAGGTAATGTTTTTAAGAGTGATGTCAGATAAGTTATCATCTGGGATTATAGCAATCATTTAAGTGTTTGTATGAAGACTAAGTAATAATTATTGCCTGAGACGCATTATAAATATAATCCTGTATATTGACATTAAATATTTTTAAATATAGCATCTTGCTATAAAACATAATGCCTTCAGAATATTGTATTTTGCTTCTTATTTATAAAATTCTTCATAAATATTAGTGGGCAAAATGTTTAGTGTCCAGAAGCCAGAAGATAGCATCCTTTGCGGTTATACCATTGATAATTTACGTCACATAAGTTTTATAGTTCTTGCCATAACTGTTACATTTATAGTTCCTACATAGTGTGACAGAAATTTTTTTTCAGCTTCATGCTGTAAACTCCGTTTCTCATTTTTTGACATTCCGTTCCTGAGTTTGCGCCATATTTTCGAGGCATTGCGTGTTGAGTGGTGGAACTCAACACCGCGCTTTTGCCGTGGTACAAAAGCCAAAAAATTTAAATATAAATAAATAATAATTCCCCGAATGGGAATCGAACTCAAAACCCGTAGCATTAGAATAACGCGCTTGGGCCCTTGTGCACTATAGGAATGGCAAAATGACTAATTTCATAGTATTCATAGATAAATAAATATATAAATGTGTAAAAAATAAGAAATATGTATTTAAAAATATACCTTTTTTTACAGATAGTGAAATTAGTATCATCAGCTGCTAAAGAAAGCCAAGTGTACGTCGCAGCTCATTTGTACGAAACAATACGTTGTCAAAATAAACCAGAATTGATTAGAAACAATTTGGTCTTCAATAGAAATGGAGAAATAGTTTCTATGTAAGTATTTTCATTGTTCTCTCAATTTTACGGATACAGAGAGTCTAGAGACGATAGAGAGAAAAAAATGTGTTAATTATATTTTTTTTTATTTATTGATTGGTGGTCCACTATTGGTGGATGTCTTAATAAAAACTTTAGTTTTAATAAAAAACATCCCAAATTCAAATACTTCCTTCAAAGGCTTCCTGATTTTCAAATCCCAAGCACTTCATTAGACTCCTCATTCTACAGCCACCCTCACACATCCGCACGGTAAATTCGTGACATGCTAAGTAGTTTCGTCTAATTATATTCGGTATAAGTATTAAATTAAAGAACATAATAATTATTAGGAGGCCCGTTGTGACGCAGAACTGATTATGACTGTAAATGCAACTGGGGTTATTGTGCGTTCGATTCCCACTCAGGGACATAAAATATTTGTTGAAATTTATATTAAAAATATAGGTTGAGGTCCGTTTCTCAACACGCAATGCTTTCAGAATCCAGTGAAAAATGGGGATCAGTGTCATAACACTAGGTTCCTTTTGGGAACCCTGTTGTGTGCGGGTTTCATAAAAATCGGCGTGAAAGTGATTTTTTCATAGTTATTATTGGCACTTCAATACAATAGTTTCATGCCATCAGTTACTTCTTCTTGTGGAAAGCTTCAAGTGCTTCCATTGTTTATTTGACATAGTAATATTATCTTCTAATACTATAAATACAAAATATTATTGTACGCACAACTAGTATTATGTAATAATATTGACTTGGTGACTTAGATAAGAACATATTGAGCCCTACCTATTGAGTTTGAACGTCTTAGTATTTGGCACTTGAAATTTTCCTTTTAAATGTATTTGTGAGGCGTCGTATAGCAACGTGGCAGTGTCTTACTGTAAACATGATGGTTGTGCGTTCGATTCCCAATTAGGGGAGTGATTATTTAGATTATTTTCATTTCTCGCTCTGGCATATGCGACGTGTTCCGACGTTGAGTTCCGACACTCACACTATTTATCGAAAATTAGGTGGAAAGTATGGAACGAAGTGTCTTAAAACTAAGTATAAATCTTCTCTATAAAAAAATAAAAACCAATCTTTCGTTACCTTTAGTTACAGAAAACCTTTTAATTCTGCGTCAAAATGCAACACGACGATGGTCAAAATGGGACAGTTCGTTACTGATTTTGGCATAAGTTTCGGAGTCTTGATGGAGGAGGAAATTCTTCTTAACGATATGAAGGAATTTGGTGGCATCAAGAACTTTATAGTGGCTGGTTCATTTGTACAGAAAACATCGCTTTTATTTCGTAAGTATTGTTTCCACACGAGACTTTTTTTTTAAGAAAATGTATAAAATATTGAACTTGATTTTTTTTATAATTGTACGTTTTCTACAAAAAAGTATTTGATTATGATTGTATTATGTATTGGTATATATTGTATGATGTACTTCATAGGTATTCCTAATTTATTGTTAAAAAGTAAGCACAAAGTCTTTTAATAAAGAATGACTTGCACTAAAATCCTCTCAAGATATTTAAAAAACAACAACATAGGGAAACTTAATATGAATTTCCTTATATTGTACCAAGCAGTAACTGTGTTTATATTAGTGCTCATTTTATTTAATATTTTTTGTTACAGCAAAACAATTTTCTCCATCTTGGGCATTCGTGAACAACGTCAATATTATCACGTCTGATGGTGTTCTAGGTGGTAGTATGAATACGAATAAGAACGGTCAGTTAATTGTTGCTGAATTTTGCAAAGAAGCTAGAAATGGTAAGATCATGTTCTTTCTTTTCAAAAAAAAAATCTGCTTTTCGCTGTATCCCGCACACAGCAGGGTAGGCAGACGAAACCTAGTGTTAAAACACTCCGTTTCCCACTTTCCGCCGAGTTTTGCAGGTGTTGCGTATTGAGTGGAGGAACTCAGCGCCGCGCTTTGCCTCTTTTCTTATAAATGAAATATTTATTTTTTATCCGTTTAATCGCTACGACAGTAGCAAGCGCTTAACCGCGGCGTCACTCAACACGCAATGGAGTGTTAAGGGGACGGAGTCTCTGAATGCTAGGTTCCCTTACACCTATCCTCCTGTGTGCCGAAGACAGCGTAAAGCAAAAAAAAAAAATTTCTATACATTTACCATGTTAGAATAGATAAAGGACTGGAGCTTTGGGTTCCTCCATCTAATAATATGGTTTCAAGAACAGATAATATCCATAGTACTTATTCTTTTAGCATTATTATAGTTTACAATTCAAAATACATATAACTAATATGGTAAAGGGGCTATAAAGAGAGGTTATATTGATTGATTTAATTTTAAAATATCCTGTTACAGGAAGAAGAAAAAGCACTGTAATAACAATTTTAACATTACAGCAATTAATTGCTGTTAAATTTGCTAGTTAAACACAAATAAATATACCTATATTTATAATAATTCAAACATTTTATTTAATTTTCAGACGTTTCCCTTATTTCTACGCCAGAAGTGATTACTATGGGAGATATGAGTCAATATCGCATCAAGCCATTAGACCTCGTCGCTAGTGAGAAAGGGCACACTGAAACTGTCTGTCAAGGAAGCTTTTGCTGTCAGTTTTATGTTAAAACTAGTTTTGTTGGTGAGTAATATGAATGAATACTTCGTGATTAATTTTTATGTATATGCTTATAGAATGTAATAAAAAACACTAAAAACGCAAATTATGCGGAGTGTCTAATCATAATCATAATCATAATCATTGGGCTCTGCCAAAGCAATGCTATTTATTCATAATATAATGTCAGGAAGGCTGTCGTGGTGCGGCAGCACAGCGTCGATTGTGGGTTAGGTTCCCTCGCGTTCAGCTGATTTTTTTTGCATTTCTTAACGCAATGCCTTAAAACAGGGGCGGTGCATGGGAGTGACTTTACGGAGATCGGAGCGTCTTTACATTAAGTTCCCTTTCTCTACGCTGCTATATGACGGATACATGATAAGTGCCTGGAGTTGTAGCGCAGGCGTCCAAGCGTGGGACTGTAAACACGACGGTTGTGGGTTCGATTCCCACTAGGAGGAATGAAATATTTAATATTGGCATTTTTTTCGCTCTGGAATCCTCGAGTGTTCGTCTCGAGAGTTCGGAAAACCAAAGTTTCTTAATGGGAACGAAGTGATTTGTGTTGAGTGACCAGTAGGATTTCTGGTTCTCTTTGCCTACCCTACATGCGGAATACAGCGTGAAGCTAGACAAAATATTTTGATTAATTTCTGTCAATGCGATGAACTTTCATCCTAATGAAGATAACTATCATGAGGAGTTTTCAAGTTTTTAGATTGATCTACAAATAAATTGCGTTTTTTAATATATATTAAATATAAGTTTATTTAATTTACAGCTCCAAATAAAGATGTTACATATGGCTTAGTGGCGTTTGATGGTAAACATTCATTGGGTTCGAATGACATTGGGGTGCAAACTTGTTCGATTACCGCCTGTGCAGGATTGTATAAGCGTTCTTGCTTTGTTGAGTGAGTATCTTTTATTATTTCTATTTTAGTATATAATTTGACTTACTAAAATAGAATTTGATATTTCATTTATATATTTGTTTGTGTCTAAAGTATATGTTTATGTGATAAGTTTTTTAACTTCCGTATTCGTTCATTTTCCCACTTTAGTAAGGTATAGTGCGATATCTTTAAAAGGAGGGGATTTGTAATGAATGACAAATGTATCCAACATGTTTAGATTCTCATATAAATTAATAGATTATTTCTACTCATCTTGCCAATACTATAATATTAATAGAGGATAAAATCGCTGCAAAGTAAAAGTTTTTTTTATTCATAAGATTTTTTAAACGTTTTAATTATATTCTTTATTATTTTACAGACCTGAAACCAACAACACGAATATTAAATTTGAGAATATCTCCATTAATGGTACATTTTCTAAAGATGACTCTTCTTACTTCCCCATCATATCAACTTCTAGTCAAGTAATACTGAACCAAGAAAATTTCAAATTCACTATAGAAGATAAAAAATTCAAATACGTGTCTATTAAATTACATAATACAGATAATCTACTTAATTTCGGTATTCTTGGTAGGATTTATTCTAGAGACTTCGATACTTTTGAATTTAGTAGTGTTAATAATACGAATAATGTAGAAGATTCCACAGATTATATATCTAGTGAGAATGTACAAGAGTTCTTTGATTATCTGTGGATTAGATTGAGAGTTGTCATTTTTATTGTTTCCATTTATGTTTTGGAAATGATGTAATTTGATTCTTTATTTCATATTTTTATATTAAATGGTATTGTAAATAATGGTATTTTTATATTATTTATAAACCTACGTTTATGATTTTAAATAGGTTTATGGCACTTTGGAATATTATAAAATCATTAATTCAATAGCATTTAGCTTTTTGTTTCTAATCACTAAGCAAATTTTAAAATTTGTGTAGGAATTAGAATGCAACTATGTAGAGCGTTTGGATTGATTAACTGGTTCTAATCCTGCTACATTCAAATGTTTATACGTATTTTCTTTATAGGGTAAGCATGTATTTCTTTGATTTGGGTGTCGTTCTCGTTTTACTAGTAATATTTAATAATATTAACTAATTTATAAGATAAATGGTATTTTTTTTATTTATATAATAAAAGGTTGTTAGATAATTTAATTGTAAAGTAATTTGCCATATTTATTACTTTTATATTTATCATTTATTTATGTATATTAATACAGTACACAATTAATATACATAAATAAATTCATATATTTCTAAAATATTATTCTCTAGTTTAATTCAAATTAACAGATAAAATTTATTAAACATTATATAAATAATATCTAATAAATTGTTTAAGGACTGATTTTTTTAAGGCATTATGTATATATCGGTCGCGCAGTGTAACCGCTGGATGAGATACGACTGATCTCTGTGATATTAGCTATATGTGTGTGTGATAATAAAGGATTTTTTAACTTATTTGTTTTTTTATAATGCATATAGCCCTGCTGTAGGCAGATGGAACCTAGGAATATGCAGAACAGGCATAGTAGGAAAGTGAATTTGTATTTTATACTAAGAATAGTATTAGTAAGATACTCTGTTCCACATTTTCCAACAAAATTGCAGAGATTTGGTTTTGAAACCAGAGCGGAAAAATGAAAATAATTCATTCCATTTAATAGGAATCGAACCTATAACCGCTGTGCCGCTGCGTGATGATAACCTCGGTTATTTAAATTAAAATTATACATTTGAAACATAAATGTTAAATCATTGTACTACGTATACTACAAATGAAACATAAATGTTAAATCATTGTACTACGTATACTACAAATGAAACATAAATGTTAAATCATTGTACTACGTATATTTATTACAATGTCAAACTTTACACTTATAGTATTATCACAAATATAATTTTTATATATTATTTACTCATAGAATTTTATATATTATTTATGCTTAAAAAGGGACCACGTTCATATTATTGCACAATATAGGTGTGTAATAAAATTCTACCTGTTTCTCATATTGACATCAAACATATAAATTGTACTGTAAATTTGCACAATATAATTTCATTTAAGGATCGCTTCGAGTAGTTTTGTTTTATTAGCCATGTCGATTGGTTTTGTTATGAATAAACGAAACGTGATCTTCGTCGTCATCGTACAGCGTTTTTTCTATCCAGTCCATGAAATATTCCACCTGAAACATATTCAAATATCTAAATATAAGATGCTAGTTTATAGTAAGAGACAAAACGAAACTATTTTTTTTAATTCACGTTGTATGCCGTATATAGCAGGGTATGCAAACAGAATCTAGTTCTGAGACACTTCGTTCCCCACTTTCCTTCCTCAATTAAAAAGAAAAATCTTTTTATATTAGGAGAATAAAAATAGTAACACGACAAAGTCAAGATAAATCAATAACTAAAAAATTGTTGCATACCTTAGTATATACATCAGGCAGCCCTCTAGCACACGGGACGCCCCATGAAACTACACCAACTTGACGTCCTTCCCTCACTAAAGGACCTCCGGAGTCACCCTGGAATCAAAAATAATAATAATAAGAATAGAAAAAATTGAGGCCGTGGTGGCCTGACGGCATATGGTGTGACTATAATCCGACGGTTGTTTTGCCACTCAACATGTAACGTCTCGTTAATTTGGCGAAAGTGGGGTAACAGAATTGTTTTAATGGGAACGGAGTGTATTAACATGAGGTTCGCACCCTGCTATGTCCAGTATACAACGTAAAGCTGAAAAAAATAACAAGAACAATTACCAAAAGGTAATATATATACTCGTATGTTAGTTATTTTACATTCTTTAACGCAACATGATCAGAACTTAGAAAACAATCATATTTGAACTTTTAATGTTATTACTTTTTACGTTTTTAAATTATTTTTTGATTAAATTCAAATGTACATAACGCTATATCGCAACAATTACGTAATTGTTCTATTTAAAAAATCTGACAAGCGGGAGTCGGGCTCGCCCACTAAGAGTTCCGAACAAATATTGGTCTCCAGTTTTTTCTGAAATTCAAGCCCGGCTAGCTAGAGCCCTTTCATCTGAAATGACACCTGAACTAGCTAGCGGCTTTAATACTACTTTAATTTTGTCTCTCTTTGAAGACTGTTATTTTTGAGGATTTAATCACAAATATATAGTTTCCGATTTTTTCCTGAACAGATGACAAATCTGTAGATGCTAACTGCCAATTTTTTTTCTTTTAAGTTTGATTCCCTTTATAGTGTGGAAATGTGCGTTTTTGCGATATAACTTTTTTTTTAAGTAAATGTAGAAATACGATTTTTCCAGAAAATCGAGGGACCGTAGACCTGAGTATATATGGTTTTCATGTCAATTTTATCGATATCTCTAACCGTTCATGAGGCTCTTGACAGACAGACAGACGGGCGCATGGACGGCCGGATAACTAAGTTATGTTATAAGAGTTCCTTTTTTCCTTAAGGGAAGACAGGTAAACTTTCGTAAGCAATCTTGAATCAAACAAACTAATTTAGTATTACAAAGAGTAAGTAGTAATTTTTTTATTGTCACAATTGCTTACATGACAAGCTCCTTCTCCGGCTTTGGTGAGAGCACAGATCTGGGATTCGAATACAGCGTTCACACTTTTATGGGCTTCTTTACAATCTTCATAGCTGACTGTCTTCAGTTCTAACTTCATTAGGTCGTTTGGTAAATGTCCTGGATACTGAAAAGGAGAATAAGAGAAAAACATGTATAAAATAATAGTGTCTCATGTATTTATAACAATAATTTAGAATCATATACGTTATATTTTTCGGAAAAACAAATTAATTTGTCCATTATATAAAAAAGTTACGTTGAAAATAATAATAAAAAAAAATGAATATTACAATAAAATCATAGTGGCATTGGTACTTATACGTATATGCATGTGTGAGTGCAAATTCTTGGTCAAACGTAAAAATAGTCAACGAATATTATTCAAAAATAATAACGCCTGATGATTTAATATTGCAATGTCTCTGTAATAAGTAATTGAAAACATTTATAAATAGGCACTGTGAAACAACAAATTCTATGAAGCTAAAACAAAACTTACAGAAGTAGTTCCCCATCCAGTCAGCAGTAAATCCTCTCCCTTCTCCACCGGCTCATCGTTCAGTTCGATAGAGTCTACACCGTCCCCAAATTGCACTTCTTCTTCCGTGAAAATAATTGATATGTCATTCTTGATAATGTCCGAGTCGTATTCTTCGTGTTGTACGATTTTTCTTATAGCGTATGGAGTACCGCCGGATTGTAGTTGGTTAGTGCCGACTATAGCTTTGAAGTATTGAGGTTTTAATCTGTGTGAATACAAAATAAAATCGTAAAAGAAGAGCTACGTTCAGTATTGCATAGTATGGTTCCCGAATTTACCGACAAAATAATCGGTTGCCAAGTTGCACATATTACGAAGCTGTCGTGAAACACATATTTTGGTATATTTATTTCCTCGTTCTGGAAACAAGGCAAAGGCACGGTGTTGATTGACACGGAGTCGCTGTGCCTGCTAGGTGCTGAGTGACGCAAAAAAAATACCTTGTTAAGATTTTTTTACAAGATTTCAATTGATTTACATGTTAAGATTTTTCGCTCTCCGTCTTCCGAGTGTTTAGTAGCGTAACTTAACGTCACTCTTTGCATATCAGAGCGAGAAAAATTAAAATAATTCATTCCCCCGAAACCACAACCATTGCGATTGCAGTCCCGCGATGCTTATATGTGCCTATTATCTACAATATTATTGTGAATAATATTTTAAAATATACTAATTTGATAAGTTTATCAGTGTTGTTCTTAGGCCCCTATTTATAAATTGGTCTCAATTCTGAGATCGATATAGAGAACGATCTTGGGATCGTTTATTACGAATGAAACATCTTGAGATCTGTAAAGAGTTGAGAGCGCTTAACAAATACGAGCCTTAGAGTAAAAAAACAAGTTAGACAAAATTTTCCACCTGTCAGTACAATGGGCAGCTGTCAATATAACTCTAGGTGTAATCAACGAAGCTCCACAGAAATGTCTGACTCCCCATATTCGTAGAGACACCTGGTACGGAGCTGAACCGTTGGCTGCTTTAGTACCGCCCACTATACGCTCCCAGTCGTCTTTGGCGTCGTCTGACGCGTAAAGCTTGGACTTAACTGTGAAATTAAATTTAAAATAGCATTTTTGTTTAATCTAAAAGAAAATGGGAGTGCATAGTACTAACATTAGATTCCTGCTGCCTACTCTGCTATGGGAAGAAAAACAGCGCTGCTTTTTTTATGTATGTTAGTTATTTCGTCGTGGTCCACCTTCTGGCTGTAAGCGCGATTGTTTTGAATTCCATCCACTTTTGGAGCAATAATTTATTTTAATTTTAACGCTTTGGTAACTTAAAGGTCGGAGTTGAGTTACGCCTATACATTAGGTGCTGGACGGCGGTATAGACAAAGTGTCTTAGCACTAGATTCGCTCTACCTACACTGCAATGCGAGTAAAAGTGATAAGCTGATTTTTTTTAAGTGAGAGCTTACGAGTATTTTATTATATCTGAATTATTTTCATTATATTATTCTGTTAATGTCAGAAAAATGTTAAAAATCAGTAAAAAAATTAAAAGTACCGATATTTGAACCGCGCCTCCTGATATAATATGTTAAAGTATTATATTAAATTACCTAAACCTATATCATTGTCCCCGTTGGTGACAGTATTTTTAAATTAGTTTTAATATAATAAAAAATTAAAAAATATAAGGAAGCAGAAAACCTGACTGCATAAAAGCTAAAAAGAAAAAAAAAGACAAGCTCAATAGTTTATTAAAATATATGTATATGTATGTATAGATATAATACTCGGGGTCTATTAAAATTTTGGAGGGCTCCTTCGTCAGATTTAATTGGTTGAAAAATTGGTCTCAATGAGTTAGCGGATGCGAGCGAAGATAAAGTCTACAAAACATGAAACGCTATTGATCAAACACTCTTTGGAGCCACCACTCTTCGTGGCTACATTTTGTGAAATTTGTGAATATTGAGCATTCTTTTATTAAATCCTAGTCTAATCATTACAAATATAAATTACGGCAAATAAATAAGATGCATGAAGTTACTAACACCCGATAAAATTAATACTTTTTCTTTCTAAAGCTTACGTTCGAATGTAGTGTGTGATTTAATGCAATATTATTAATATATTTAATTTCACTTCAAAGCTATTAGAAACAATATAAAGGTCTTACTGCTATACTTCGGGTACGAGAGAGCTAAGGGCGCTAACTGGTGAGCAATACGTGTCACTAGGATACCTCTCAGTAGAGAAAGATAAATATTAAATGTCTCGCATAGATACTGTTAGTAGGTTGGAGATAAAGATATTTAATGCGTAAATACATGCATATAAATTGTATAGAAAATACTTGATATGTAAATATAATTACACAGAGTACGATACAAAAAAACAAAAGAAACAAATCTACTTCTTTACTTTTTTACTGGTACCTCTACATACCTCCAGAAATACATAATTTTAATTATCCATATAAGGAATAAAAATATCTCAATAATTATCATGTTAATAATACAAAACAAAACGTAGTAATTTTTTATTTCAAAATATAATCCAAAAAAAGTCTGTCAGAAGTGGGATTCGAACCCACGCCCACAGAAGTGGACTGCGACCTGAACGCAGCGCCTTAGACCGCTCGGCCATCCTGACATGTCTCAACCTAGCTGAAATTATAAATTGCTTAATTTTAGCTTACACTATTTAATGTATCGCAAAAGCACATAGCAGAGTAGACAGGGGGAACCTAGTGTTAAGACATTTCGTTCCCATTAAGACACTCCCCACTTTTCGCCACGTTCTTGGGGCATTGGCTGTTGAGTGGTGGAACTTAATGCCGCGCTTAGCCTCGTTACCAGAACGAGAAAACGACAATATTAAATATTTAATTTCCGAGTCGACTGGGAATCCAACCCATAACCTGTCGCGCCTAAAGTAGCAACCTTTGGCCCTGCGCTACGTCAGGCCTCTATTACTCGTACTTGTTTCAATATCTACCTAAAAAGGAGGATTAATGTATGATTTTTGTTTGATTATACAATTATACAAAATGTCTAAATTGCTTTGATCTTAATTTATATATACAATAGATTGATAAATTTTGATTTTTTTTTTAATTTATATAATTTATGCTTAAGATGCTATCAATTTACTTTAAATTTATCCCCTTGGTGCAACAACATAGAGTCTAGCAAATGCAGCGGTTATGAGTTCGATTCCAACTCGGGGAAATGAATTACTTTTATTTCCTCGCTCTGTCAACGTCACTCTACGCGGAATATCTCGAAAAAGTAGTTTTTAATGCTAGGTTTTTGTACTTTGATTACCCACCTAAAAATGGGATAAGGAATAAATATATAATAATATGAATGCACTGTCTCTATGTACAGTAGAAAATGTAACAAAATCATTACCAAAATTAGGACAAGCTGCCAAAACAGTCACACACACAATTATTCTCAACATTGTTATCACTGAAATGTGTTGTCAAAAAAAAACTTCTCTTATATACTATATTTGCTTAACAACTAAAACTATTTAAATGTATGTAAATTCTTCAAAGGAATGCAAATTGCAAAATGATCTAAATACCTAATGATATTACCCCTATGTATACTATATTGTACTTTGAACCGGCGACCTTCGTCATATTCACTGGAGCACTTTATCAGAATATACATATAATTGTTTAAATTTATCACTAAGCAGTCAGTGACCTAGGATTTATTTAACATCCTCACTTTATATCCTGCACATAGCAGGGTAGGCAGAGTGAACCTGGGTGCCGTTCCCCATTAAGACATATTAACAACTTTTGCCGAATTCGTGTTCCTTGGGAGGGAACTAACTAAGCGCCGCGGTTTGCATATATATATCTCATTGCCTCAAGTGGTAATAGAACGCGTAACTGTCGCATTTACAGCTGCATATTTGTGTCTCTGCGCCACGACGGTTTTTAATTGCATTTTCATGCTCCTTTCCCGTATAGCAAGATAGGTAGAGCACACCAGTGTAAATACACCTTTTCTTCGCTTTCCGCCTCAATTCGAGACACTGTGCGTCGAGTGGCGGAGTCAACGCCGCACTTTGTCTTATCGGATTGGGAAAATAAAAAAAAGTTTATTCCTACTAATGGAGATTGAACCCATAATACGGAGCTAACAGTTAGCTGTCTCACTTCGACATGATTATTTAGTTAAGAGTGATCAAAAAGATAATCAATATTAAATTATTTAATGTAAAAATCTTTGTTTTATGAGCATTATTAAACAAACAATTAAATGATATAAAAAATATTTAAGTGATTTTTTAAATAATATACAGAACTGCAAATTAAATATAATGTGTCGTACTACATAGTTATAATTAACATTAATTGTTAGATCGATCGACAGATGATGGATAGCGGATGACGAATTACGGATGACGGGTGACGAATGATGGGTGACAAATTACGAATGATGGATGATGGATGACGAGTGACAAATGAGGAAATAAAATAGACAAAAAAAATCTTAAACATTTAATATAATTAAAATAAAAAGTAAGAGAAGTCGTAGTATATTATCAAGTATTCCCATAATCCCGTTGTATTCCTGACACAAATGTAAATAGCGATCGTTATGGTGACACTGCCTCATTGCGGATGTCGTCGATTTGACGCGTTCTTCACTGTTCTATAGTGATTACTTGCGCTGTTACATACCATATGTATAAATTGACTATTTCTTTCTATTGTAATTCATTTATATTAAAAATATTATTTATTTAAAGTTTTCCAAATACACATGTAGAATGTACTTAAGCCATCGTTCTAGGCTATAGGCTAGTCGTGGCGCAGGGACACAATCGTGCTCCTGTAATAGTGACATGTTGTGGGTTCTATTCTCACTTTAGGAAATGAAAAATGTAATATTTTCATTTCTTCACTTTAGTAACGAGTAAACCGCGGCGTTGAGTTAAACAATTCAGTGGAAAGAGAGGAATGAAAGTGACACTTGGTTCCCAGATTCCCCCACTTTACCCTGTTATGTATGGGATACAGCATGTATCTAAAAAAACATAACTAAATATAAAATAGAACATACACAATTATGTATAATTATAGAAAATATTTATAATAGAAGCTAATGCTTGAATTTTAATAGTAATAAAAGATACTATAACATTTGAATATTGATCTTAATTCCAAATTTTGTAGTCCCAACCACTTTGCTATTTAATTCATAAAAATGCCACATCCATGGAACCACGATCAATGTAACGTACTCGTATATATGGCGCCGCGGCAACTATTTAGATCGGTGCACGAAAAATTATTGCATGCGCGATGCTTGCGATAATTTTATATGAAACATACCGTTTAAAATATTGGTATGTTAGACAAAAAAAAAAGAAAATTGTGCATAGGAGGAGTATCAAATTTGGCATAGTTGTATATGAATAGAGATGTTACTTTTTTTTAAATCTATACAAAAAAAATATATATGAGGCTAGTTGTGACGTATTGGCACAAAGTGTGAGTTGTGACTCTAAACGATACTGTTTATGGGTTCGATCTACATTCGAGGAAATGATATATTCACTTAAAATTATGTTTCCATTTGTGCACTGTGGTGTCGAGGCAAGGCGCGGCCTTGAATTCCGCCGGAATTCTGGTACTATAATACATATATAAAATTTGTATTAGCTAAAAAGCAAATAGTCATTTCAAACATACTTAAAAAATGTAAAAAAAAAATACTGATTCAACTTAACTATTTATAGCTTTATAATATTAGTATAGATCAGTAAATTAATAATTTAGTTATTGGCACAATTGAACAAGTCATATCTTTACCAACTCTATATAGAAAATATAATACATATATATAAAAAACTATAAAATAAGTATAACATTTTAAATAAACCAACAAACAACATTATTTGTGCTCTTATTAAATAACATTTCATGTATAAACCAAAAGCGTGTTATAATAAGAGAGCTATAAGCCATTTCCTGTGACGCATCGGCATGTCGACAATATAGGCATATGGGTTAGTGAAGTTGCAACTTACTACCTACACCTATGAGTTAGTTCTCATTAACTTGGCGATATGGTTTACATATTTTTTTTATTTTACGCTTTAACCCCCATATAAGTAGTTGGGTAGGTAGAGGGAACCTAATTTTAAGACACTCTGTTCCCCACTTTACTTCTTATTTTGACAATGCGTGTTTAATGGCGAAACTCGATGCCACCATTGCCTGTCAGAATTGGAAAACAAGGATAATAAAATAAAATCGATCAAGGCTAGTCGTGGCGCAGCGGAACATAGTGTGACTGTAAAATCAACTGGTTGTGGGTTCGATCCCCACTCGAGGATATGAAATATTTACTTAAATGTATATTTTCATTTCTTCGCTCTGGTGTCAAGGCGCCGGTCACGCGGCGTTGAGTTTTGCCACTCAACACGCAATGCCTCCAGAATTCGGCAGAAAGTGGGGAACGGAGTGTCTGAACACTAGGTTCCCTATGTGTACAGTGCTGTGCGCGGGATACAGCGTGAAGCTCCCGTGAAGAAATCATTCACCCTTATGGTTATCGAACCCACAAACACTCCGTTTTCAGTCAGAGTCGTGGAAAAGCGACGCTATGACGGCCTCAAATTTAGTAATAATCTATTGGCCACTATAAACTAGATGGTGTGAGAGACACTCGAGAAAACAATTGTGACTTCCTCTACACACACACAAACAATGTCAATATATGTAGGTTAGTAGTGATTGGATAAAAAATGATTTTATATGCAAGTCTAGACGTATCTAACAAGTTCGTTTGTGAAATTGAAATAAATGATGCAGCAGTGTTACAAGGTTCAAAGCCCGGCGAAGGGAATTACTTGTATTATTTCATTTTTTTTGTGTATTTACTTTTTTAGACTTCTATACGAGCTCGTTTCACTCTTTTAAAAAACTACTCCTCGAGTGGGGATCGTACTCACAACCAGTCGGTTTTACAGTCACACTTCGTGCTATTGCGCCACGACTGGCCGTCTTTTGTATGTATTAGAATATGTATATATTATCAATTCTTGCCAGAATGCGCGTTTCTCACATTTTAACATAGATTGTTATTTTTGTAATTCAAAGAACAAGATAAAGGCTGGTTATAGATTTAAATTTTTCACCGAAATGTAAATCCAATATACTTACATTCGGCTAGTCGTGGCGCAGGGGCACAAGTGTGCGGCTACAAACGCTACAGATTATGGGTTCGATCCCCACTCGTGGGAATGAAATATTGATCAATTTAATTTCCTCGCTTTACTTGCTCAGAAAACGCGAGGCTAAGCCCAGCATTGAGTGCTGCCTCAACACGTAATGCCCCCACAATTCAGCGCAAAATAGGGAATGGAGTGGCTTAATTCGAACGGAGTGTCCTAACACTAGGTTTCCAGGTTCCCTCGACCTACCCTGTTACGTGCGAGATGCAGCGTTAAGCTGAAAAAAATAAGAGAATAGGAATCTATAACTAGTTACATTCTACAGACAATCACACCATTACTGTGTCACATTGGTTTTTACGCTTTCAGTTTACCTGCATTATTCACATATCTGTACAAACTAACTTCAATATCTCGTTACGCTTGTATTTCACAGAAAGCACACTATACTCCCGATAAGGCCGCTTATAGACAATAAAAATATTTATTTTTTATTATACTTTTACATTTTGTTCTTTCGGTTGGTAGAACGTTTGATATACATTTCTACTTGTTCTTAATTATTACTCTGTAGAGTTGGAATTGAGCCCACAATCTTCGCGTTTATAGTCAGAAACTGAGCCGCTGTGCTACGACGGTTTCAATTACTTTCTTTATATTTATAATACATAATAGCTTTACATAATAAAATCAAAATATTACATTATATATTCTTCAAGATTTATTCTTACTAGAATTACACCTTAAAACTTTCTAAGTATATTTAGTACCGACATATCAATATTTATGCACAATAACATAATACTCTAACAACGTCGCTTTAATTTATATCGATGCCGTGACAATATAGTTGTTCCGATACTTATCTTGCAAATATATACACAAAGCTTTCGATAACAGAACGCTTTTGTTTTAAGACAAGAACACAATAGGTGTAAAATTTATTTAGAAATTAAAATAATTCTATATTGCCTTGAATTCAGGTGGAAAGTGGAGAACGGTGTGTCTTTGCACTAGGTTCTCTCCTCCTATCCACCTATATGTGGCAGACAGCGATATGAAAAGTAACTTATTTTTAATACTAATGGCCACCCGAAACATCGTCTACGCGGACTTTATGACCCGTGCCATTGTGCTTCTATTTGATCTTCTATTGCTATTAAAAGTTGCAGCAAGTAAGCAAAGATAGCGCAGACACTCCGTTCTCAGATTACCATCCAAATTTAAGTCCATGTGTGTTGAGTTGATTACTCAACACCACGTTTAGTATTACGGGATCAGGGGAAATAAAAACTATTTAGATATTAATTTTTGTTTGTCTGAATAGATATTGAACTCACAGCCATCTAAGTGATAGTCAAACACTGTCCCGATTCTACCACGATGTCATCAATTAATAATTATTTTAATTTGTGAAATAGCTAATTGTTTTACTTATAGCTTACTATAACCATCACTATCACTACTATGAATAATTTTTTTTTATAAAATTATTATTACTTTTAAGTAAAATTATTTGATTTTGACACGGCCAGCCGAACAGAAAAAGAGACGTTTTAAAACTAAATCGAAGCATTATATTCTAGTTAGTATACGCTAGTGCTTATAATATAAGTATCATGTATACTGTAGAATTTCGGTCTATAATTAATTAGAAAGACAGAAAGAGACTCACGTTACTGTCTTTCTTATTTTACCTCTACTGGAAAAATAGAAATGTAACGCTTTAAACAGAACTGTCGCTGAAGCTTCTATAAAATTATGAGACCTCAGATTGTTCTTAATATGCAGTATTTAACATTAATAATCATATTTCAATTAATTTATAATAATTTATGTCCACTTCCTTACGTAGTATCATTCATCTAAAACTGGCGATAGTAAAATAAGTTTCCGTGTCTCGTGTTGTATAACTGGATTGTGATTTGTTATTGGAGTTTCTGATAGTAAAATGTGTTATGTATTTAGCTTAAATGGCCAATTATCTTTTGCTGCATTGTACTTTCATAGTAATTTGTAATACAATATTGATTGGATTTTGTTGGCAAAATAATTAATTATATGATATTATTTATTATGTTAGTAATAAAAAAGTATTTTCTATGTTATATTTACTTCACGCGCTATACTATACAGGAACCCTGGTAATCTAGTGTTACGACACTCTCCACCTATTTTCACCGAATTCTTAAGGCATTGCTTTGCAAGGCGTTTTGAAGGGTGACACTCAACATCGCGCTTTGCATCTTTGTCAGAGCAAGGGAATTAAAATGTTATTGCATATTGTGCTCCTGCGGAACGACGGCCTCAATCACTATTATATATTTTAAAAAATATTTTAAAAAAATTACATATTATACATTACAGTGAATAATCTTGTTATCGGGCCACGGAATTTAAAAAAAATAAGTCTCCCAAGAGTAATACGAATTCAACTTTAAAACAAAATTATAAGACTGATATATAATCGTAAAATATATATATATTCGTTTTTTTTTTCAAACGTCGTTTATACACGTCCTTATACAAGTATACTTACAAAAGAAGAAAGAACAAACAAATTCGTCGAATGTCTTAATTGTTTTAGGTTACAAATGTGGCGCGTCGTGCTCTTACTCGTTTTGAGATGTGAGTCCTAATTACTTTTGCACCTAATTAACACTAACTCCGCATACAAATCTGTAACACTTTAGAATGGAATATAATTATATTTCAAAATATTTCTTTTTAGTTTCACGCTGTAACCTGCATATATCGTGGTAGACAGAGAAAAATTAGTGTTAAGACACTCCGTTTTCCACTATCCATTCCAGTTCGTCCACTCCAATGTCTGTTGGGTGACGGAACTGATACTTAGCAGGATAGTCAGATAATCTTTTCGCAATGTGACAGCATCTGCTTTTAAATGTTACTATTGGTTCGACGCCACGGGACGGGACGCGACGGGAGTATGATTATATTTAAATTTTATTAATTTCCACGCTTTATTAAATAGACAACGCGTAAAGTAGAGTACTGCCACTCAATAAGTAGAGTCTCGAGTTTTATCGGAGAGTAGAAAACGGAGTGTCTTGATTCTGTATCACCTACCTATCTTTGGCGGGATGCGGCTGAGTGAGTGGTCTTTAAGTATATTAAGGGAATCTAGTGATATTATCACTTCTATTAAGCATAAAAAAATATATCTGTGTCTTTCCATATAATGTCACCAAGTGAACAGACGCCAGTTACTCATTAGTTTACACGTTTGTAATTACACTTGAGAGTATTAGTCGTACTGCGTGACGTGTTACACAAGCAGACAGTCGGTTATATAGTGTATATACATATATAAAATATATATCATATGAGGCCTATACATATCTGCATTAATATTATAAGATGAATAATGTGTTAAAGCTACTAGTCCAATTTGTTTTTTTTTGTTTTGTAAAGGCGACAGGTATAGAAAGGTTCCTATGTTATAGGAAATTTTTCTTTCGATGTAACCCACTGCACCTTCAATCAGTTACCTTAGGCACCTAGAGGTGGACAGTGTAACTGAATTATGATTTAGGTTCTTTCTATGTTCCTTAATATATAAAAAAATGTAAAATGTGAAAAATAATAAAAATAACTTATTTTTTTTTTCATTAGCGTATTCGATATCGTGTCAGTTCTTCGACTGCCACGATGATCCCAGCATCGATCCAGATGAAGGGACGCTCACTGACTTACAGTTTACTTGGCTCGGTGCTTTACAATACATACATGGTATGGAGATTTTATATCTTATAAACCAACAGCATCTCTGTAGGGATATTTTTCCAATTTTTCTGTACCAAGTGAGAATGAATATATGCTTATTTCAATTTATTTTATAAACATAGCCAGTTGAGAACATAGGCGGCTTAGCAAGAGTTTTAAAGTTTTTAAACAAAGTGTCCTGGCACTTAGTTAGATTTCTTGACTCGTAATATACGAGATGAAGAATTGAGACGAAAAAAGAGATGATTATTTATTTATTACTATATTAATGTTCATATTTGTTTAGTAAAAAACGGCACTCCACACTACTTCAGGGTGCCAAGAGTGGCGCTTATCAGTCGACAGTTTGCTATCTCAACAGCGGTAGACGCCGCTCATATACCAGATGAATATGCTCTGCAAGTACATTTTTTTGTATTTATAATTATATATATATACATATGTTGTGATGAAAAGGCAGAGAGATTTTCACCGTATTGATTCACATTTTCCGATTAATCTAGTCATCTTCGTCAGTATGTCGGTGGTCGAGACATGTTTGTACCTATTACCTGAAACAACTTGTTGAAATTTAAATGTTTCAAATGCGTTTTAATGGGAACCTCTTAACGTTATTAGCAGATACCCGCTACCTTTCCAGCTATGTCCGGGATACAGTTTATACATTCAATCGAAATTTAGAGAACGGGGCGTCCTAGCACTAGAATCTCTCTTCCTTACCGCGTTTTGTTATATGCGGATCAAAGCGTGAAGCTGATAATTTTTATTCTATATTCCAGAGGTAACATAGTCTTTGGTGACTACGAAAGAGATGAAGAAGAGTGTAAGCTGACATTAAAAGACTTAGCGGATGGAATGGAGTGTGAGCCTGCAGTACTGTTAATGCCCATAGCTGATGTCCTTCTACACCCTGAATTCAAGCATTTTGGTGTAAAAACTAGTATTGCATTGTTGAAATTGATTACACCTGTAAAATCTAGTAAGTTATATTTGTGTAACCTAGGTATGAACAAAAAATATACAGTTTTAATTTATTTTTATTTTAATAACATATGGAAAAATCTGTGTTAGAATCATTTTTTTAAGACGTTGTATTGTGAGTGGCGAAACTTAACACCGCGGCTTGTATTGTTAGAGAAGAAATAAAAATAAAAAAGAGAAAATTATTTTTAATGCATAACTTATATCGATTATAAGAGAGGTGAGGTCTGTTGTGGTGTAGGGGCACACGCATAAGGTTGTGTTGTGACTGTAAATGCGACAGGTTGTAGGTTTGATCCCACTCGAGGAAATAAGATATTAAATGTTTTCATTTTCTGGAGTAGAAAGAAGCTCTGGTTTCTAGGCAATTCAACGTTGCGTTCCGCCACACAACAGGAAAATGGGGAATGGAAGTGTCTAGACTTTAGAGAATCTTAACACTAGATTCCCAGGTTCCCTCTGCCTACCCTACTATGTGCGGGTGCAGCGTAGAGCTGTGAACAATAAACTTTTATTTTTTTCTCAAAGGATGATTCACACGACCATTGATTTTACATGACCTCCATGATGATGGTCATGTAAAAGCAATGTCTTCTTCCACATGACAAAGATTACCGTGCATATACCGTGCGTATAGTGCATTATACACTTAACCTTAATAATTGACACAAATATTTTTTCAATTTCAACCAGATTGCGGCGTTAAGTCCCGCCACTCAACACGCAATGCCTCCAGAACTCGGCAGCAAGTGGGGAGCAGATTGTCTTAACACTTGGTTCCCTCTGCCTACCCTGCTGTGTGCGGGATACGGTGTGAAGCTGATTTATTTATTTTAGTTCCTGACATTGTCGAATACAATCAACCAACAATTCAGTTTTATAATATATATTCAATTGTTATAGAATACATGGTGCCAGCTTGTTTGCCGTTCAAAAATTTTCTAATAGGCAAAAATGGCAAGATTACTACTGAAAAGATATTTCACGTCGACTTTGTAAGCGGTGAGTTTATATTATAAAAAAAAATGTTTTACTTTAAATGTTATTATTATGGTTTTCTTTACTCGAGAAGCTTGGGCCAAATATACCCGGTGTATTAGAAGGCTTGTTTGGGGAGACAGATTCCATACATATAGGGCTTCCCCAGAGAATACAAAAATATTTTACTTTGACGTATCAAACTGTCAATCTATCTCTGAGTAACCGCAGGCCATTGTCCAAATATTGTAACCGGTCCAAATATGGTAATGTTGAAGGACTATGGAAAATAAAGGAAGGAAAATATGGAAAACTAAATTGACTTTATGGTATGGAGTTTGGATGGATTGAATACACTTATATACAGACGAACATATATATACATATACATACAATTACCCCCTGGAGGTTTTGAGTCCGTAGCTCGTCAACAGCTCGTTGCATGTTATCCTGCGGGCTAATCATTATTATTTTAGCTTCACTTTATATCCCTCGTAAAACCGCTGCCCTCAATCGATTTATTTATTCACTTAATAATATCTTAAATAGAATTAAATCTCAGTATATTTATAGATGTTCCAAGAGATTTTGTAGATGAAGAGAAGGAAGTATCGCGCCTCCACTTGCTGCCTCGTGAACTCTGTTATTTATATGATAATCCGGAACGTTTCGTAAGTCATGTGTTTTTAATTC
The DNA here is from genome assembly GCA_917862395.2 of Heliconius sara. Classification (NCBI taxonomy): domain Eukaryota; kingdom Metazoa; phylum Arthropoda; class Insecta; order Lepidoptera; family Nymphalidae; genus Heliconius; species Heliconius sara. Next base: position 875,708 of record OU860789.1, on the reverse strand, counting down.
CTTACAAATCAGCCATAGTAGGTCAATTTTACTAATTCCACACACTTTGAATATTAGTTATTATTTATGTAAAGGTTGTAGATTCGATTCTTACCTGGATAAATATATTTTTAACTCACCGTGTATTCTTAAGCGGTGTATTCTTAAGGTGGTAGAGTTATTGAAAATATATAGTGAAGATTCTTCGTAATAAGTTTTGTCTATATTTTAAAGTTTTTTTTTGCCTCACCAAGGCATAGACTGTACATGAGTTTTGGTACGTAGCGGCTCTAAATTTGACTTGGGAAAATCCTTTGAAATAACACTATATTTTCATAGTCTATTAATTTGTGATTTCCATAACCTTAGTTTTAAATATGACAAAAAAATTGAGAAACTGATTATTAATATTTTTCATTAAGAATGCATCTGGTATTCGAAGCGATCGTATCGCTTGCACTACGGGATGCGGGTTCCATTCCGGGTCGCCCAGTATGGTCCACGAGCATACTGGCCATTGGTCAATCGTGTCTTTAGCACAAGGTAATTTTTTGAAATTGTTAAATTGTCAGTCTTTGCCTTATCGCAATGCCTCCAGAATTCGGCAGAAAGTTGTTATCCGTTCATCTCGCATAGATGAACGGATAGTCTTTCTGTCTGTCAAAAGTCTTTATCTCAAGAACGCTTGGAGGTAACGAGTTCAAATTGAAAACATATACTCAGGTCTACGGTTTCTCGATTTCATGAAAAAGATACGGCCGTTTATAATGCAAAACACGCATATTTCGATACTATAAAGGAACTTCCGGTTGACCTAGAATTATAAAATCTGGCAGTTAGCATCTATGGGTAGTACTAGTTCAGGTTCAAAAATATGAATACTATACATTTAAGGTTAAATCCTAAAATATAACTGAGCTGAGCGAAGCGAAGACACACGAAAGTATAAATAAGTATTAGAAAAAACTTAAATGAGTCGACAAAATTCAACTTTTATTTCCGAGATAATAATCTTTTCTTGATTTGGTTCCTTGTTTCGCAGTGGCACATTGTCAGACTGTAAACGTGACAATTATGAATTCGATTTACACCAGGGGGAAACCACTATTTTCATTACCACGCTCTGATATGATAGATAGATAAAACGCAGTTTACAGTTCTGCCTCAACACGCAGTTTATCAAAAATATTAGGTGCCTACCCCGTTTTCATGGGTATAATAATAATAATAATAATAAAGCCTTTTATTTTCCTATAAACATAAAGTTGAACAATTTGACAGTTTACAAAATAAATAAAATTTACAGTAGTATTATATTTTTTTTTTGTTATTATTATTTATTTATTTATAAATAATTTGTTGTGTTTAGTTTTATTATTTATTTATTTATTTATTTTAATTTTGTTTTTTTTATTACTTTTTTTAATGTTTATATTTTAGCTTAAATTATCTTATAGGAACCTGTTGGTGAGTATAGGCCTCCTCCATTTTCCTCCATGTTTCTCTATTCTGTGCTAGTCTTATCCAGTTTTTTCCTGCCATAGACACTATGTCGTCTGCACATCGTTTTTGTGGCCTGCCCACTTTTCTTCTTCCTTATGGACCGATCCATGTAGTAGTTTTGAGACTCCATCGCTGGTCCGTGCATCTCGCGCCGTGGCCAGCCCAGCTCCACTTTAATTTTAATGTTTTATACAATGCATCGGTCACTTTTTTCTTATATCATCACTTGCCTCTATCATGGGTATATGAACAAATAAATAAAACAAATAATAGGTGGTTCCCCCTGTCTCGACCCGCTGCGCCGTCGCCGTCCGCCGCCGCCTCCGCGGCACTTGCTGCTCTACCCGTACGTGTCGTGGATCACCGCGGCCATCACGGGCAAGGCTGTTGGTGCCTTTGCAAAGGACGATCCTTTTGGTAAGATTAAAGATTGTTTATTTTAGATTCGCGCTGTATCTCATGTAAAGTATGGTAGACAGGGGAACCTAGTGTTAAAACACTCCGCTGCTCACGGATCGTTCAATTTTTCCACCGCTCAACAAGTAATTTTGATAATTAGGCAGGCGTGGTTAATAGAATGTTTTAACACTAGCCTACCTCTACCTACCCCTATATGCAGAATACAGAGTGACGCTAACAAACATCAATCTTTGCATTTCATACAATCCAAGGCTACGTGATGCCCCGCGCGTCTCTTTACGACGTGGTCGGCCACCGATGGGTCGGTCATTGGTGGATGGGTGGTCTCCGCTGTTCCGACCGCGGAGACGCTGCACTAGACATATTCCGCTTCTACCACGAAGTGTTTCAAGTGAAGCCTGTCACGTTTACCACTTTGACGTATTATTTGGAAGTAAGTTTTTGTTGTTTGGTTAGGTAATAAGGTAAGGCAAATCGCTGTGTTGAGTATTTTTTAATGTTCATTTTATGATGATGATTTCGTCGTGCTTGGCTTTAGTTCAAAAAGGGGGTTATGTTTTTCACGCATATATACTCGTATGTATATTCAATCCTTCGTTCCCTTGTAACTGTTAAGCCAGTGTACCGATTTTGATAAATGATACGTGTATTGGATTGGTTTTAATAGCGTAAGTGTTATAGGGTATATTAATTTAGTTTTTGTTGCCTGAATTTTTATTTATTATTCACTTGCTGAACTACATTTCGAATATAGCTGAGTAGGTTTGAGTATCAATAAGTAATGTTGTCGAGTTTCAGTTATTTAAATAAACATCTGATGGCATATATCTTATAAGAACGATACCTTCTGATGGCATTATTTTTAATTTATGTTTTATAACAACGATAAAAGTTTCTGACCACTAGAAAAATTACGTACCAAAGCAATATTCATAAAATAATATTGATAAACTAAATATTATTATATTTAAGAGTGGCTGAGCGCCCTAATCTCAGAAACTACTGTTTCAAATTGAAAAATACTTTTTTGGGTTGAATTGAAAAATTGTTCATAAAATATTATTTTTAAAAATGTTCGGGGAATCAGTTACACTTGTCACCAAATTTTTTTCCCCTATCATAGTATTTAAAAGTTGTATGTATAGTAAACACAGTATTTTTTTATATTGGTAACAGATCAACGCAGCCCACGATACGCTTATCATTTGTGTCAAAGTAGGAATGCCTTATCAAATGGGACAACCAAAAGTTTGGCAATTGGATACGCCTGAAGTTAGAGTGAGTACACCTATACCCGGATATAGCAGGGTGGAGAGAGATAACCTAGTGTCAAGACTCTCTGTTTTCTTAATTTTTCTTCCAATTTCATGATATTGAATATAGCAGTGTAGACTGGCAAAACTTTCCACTTTCCGCCCTAATTCGAGACACAACCTGTTGAGTGCAGATATCACATCCGCACTTTGTCTTCTAATGAGGGAATAAAAATAATTTATTATCCAGAGCATGTATCGAACTCGTAATGCATCCAGGATTCGGCTGAAAGTGGGAAACGAAATGTCTTAACACTGGATTCCCTCTGCTTACCCTGTTGTTAGCGGGATAAAGCGTGAAACTATAAAAAAACAATTAATAATGTTTAAAAAAATCTATGATTATTATCAGGTAGCTGTGCCAGTACTAACATTTACAAGTCTATATAAATTTGAAGTAGAAGCATGGGCTTACAACGCCACAGAATCAGAAACCTCCGAGCCATCATCGTCGTCTATTGAAAGCGTATCTGTAGAGGAGCAAAATGGCCCAGGGCATGTTACGGAGAAGGGTTATATGTAGAGTAGAAATAAATGATATGTTTTATTTTTTCTTTTCACTTATTGATAGTGATAAATCACTCTTTTGAAGCCCCCAAGGCAGAGGAATTGTGTGTGTGTGAATTTGTGTACTTGTAAGTTCCTATTTCGATAGATCGCGGACGAGATCACTTAAAACCAATACTTTATTATTAAAAAAACATATTTATGGGAGTTAAAAATACATGACATAGATTTAATTGATAAAAGAATTTTAATTGATAAACTAAGTATTATTACGTTTAAGGGTGGTTGAGCACCCTAATCTCAGAAACTATTGTTTCAAATTCAAAAATACTTTTTTAGTGTTGAATAAGCCTTTTTTTGAGTGAAGCTATACTTTTAATGTAACCCTATTGTACCTGTGAACAGAAGTTACCTAAGACACTTTAATGAGACGCGTATCATGTACAAATCTTATTTCCATTTGATAAATAACACTAAAGATTCATTTTACATACTCAGTTAGTTATAAATAAAAAAAATATATGATTAAATCGAACATGCACCTTTCCAGTTACATTATTATCCGTTCCAACCAAAGGGCGTGTCTAGTAAATCGTATTGCTTACTCACTTTATTTTGTAGAGTCAGCAATTGCATTTTTTTTTTCGTTATCATTTTTACTTTATGAATATTAATTTTAAAGTCTTTAACTTGTTGAGACTTGGCCGTTGACTTGTATATATCAACACGCTTAAAGAATGCTTAACATCCACATAAAGTCCACATAAAATTTACTTTATTCATTAAAAAAAATGCAGTAAGGTACCTTGGATTTGATTTGGCTTTACTTAGATATTTCAGTACATTTCATAGAGAAACTTTGGTTTTTTTATAAGATATCTTTGGTGGGATTATAATTGATTGTTTGGGTTGACTACACAATATGATAGCATTTGTGTGTAAATTAAACAATTTTAGTTGTTTTGTTGATTGTTAATGCCTTTAGTTATTGGGAGAGTACAGAATAACAACTCTCAAAATAAAAACATATTTGCTTGTATACCCAGCACACCTCAATGTCACAGATCGAAAGAAACAGTAATCAGATATTGTCAGATTATGAAAAAAAAATTTTTTTTGCTATCGCTTCTTATCACAATAATAAGTGAGAGAAGGCAAATATAAAGCACGGTTCTAAACTCCTAACATCAAATTAAGACGTAAAGTTGTTTTGATAAGCGGAATGATACAAATGTTAGCCCCGAGGTACTAACGAGGTATCAAGTACAGTGACTTTGAAAATTAATTCATTTTATTTAATAGTTCTTATTATAAGCTTTATAAAAGTCGAATTATTTTTTCAGTTAGTTAAAAAAATATTTTGTGTGGCACATCGATACAACGTGTGACTATAGACGCGTCGATTGTAGGCTCCATTCCAATTCAAAACAATGATATATTTTCTCTTCTTCGCTCTCGTAAGAAGGTAAAGCACAACCTTATTCCACGGCGTTGACTCTAAAATTGGGCGATGCGCGGGGACGGAGATTCTTAACACTATTTTCCCAACAATATGCGAGGTAAAATGCAAATCTAAATAAAAGTATAAAAAATGATAACACTTTTCGACTTAACATACTCAATAAAAGTAATACGTATCTCAATTCTCAAGATAGCAAATTCATTTATCGCGGATGCATCTTCTATGTAGTCAATTTATTATATTCTGTCAAGGGAGTATACACCTTATTGAAAACCGATAAAAGCTCAATTCGCTTAATATATTAAAATATAGAGGTGTCTATAGTTATTTTAGTAATGTTCATAGGATATTGATCTTACAAGATCTAGTATGTTATGTATAGTTATTGGTTATTAAGTTGTTTACACCTCGGCATGAGGTTGGGTGCGGCGTTTCGTCACTTAATTTGCAATACCTCGAGAATTCGACGGAGAGTCTAAACACTAGGTTTCCAGGTTCCCTCTGCAACCCACAGCCCGCACATGGTAGGCCCATGTGCGAGTTGAACGGAGTGGTTTTACATAAAAATGTAAAGCTAACCGAGACAAAACCTGAAGCAGATTAAGCTGTAAGTTCTGGTATTGTTGATTTTAAACGTTTCTTAATTAGAAAACGTTAATAATAATGATAGTTAAGTAAACTAAAGTGTCAACACGCAATGTCTCGAGGATGCGGCAGAAAATTGGTAATGTAGATGGATGGAGTTAATGGAAATGGAGTATTTTAACACTAGGTTCCCAGGTTCCCTCTGCCTACCCTGGTACGTGCGATACAGCGTGAAGCTAAAAATGTAAAGGCATAATTTAATGTCTCCGTTAATAGATTTGTCAGTCATATTTTTTTTATTTCCTACTGACAGACTGACAAGCGATAACTACTTGTTCATTGTAATGTACTTTAATGAAATCCGACAACCTATGTTTACACTTGACGAGGTTTATATTAGCGCTATGGAAAATTAAGTTAACTTAACTTAACTTAACTTAACTTCACGCTTTATCCCTAGCGGGGTAGTCAGAGAGAACGGAGCGCCAAACGCTACGGTCTCTACATACCTCTTTCGCCTCGTCCACTGTCATCAACCTCTTCATACATGCCCTCCGGGGGACCCTCATGCTTTTTACGTGACCTTCCTCCAGTATCTTTGATACTGTGTTTTCGAAGGTCAACCGAGGTCTCCCCCTACCTCTCTTACCACTCACTTTTCCATCATAAATCTTTTTTGCCATTCTTTCCTCGTTCATTCGTTCGACGTGCCCAAACCAGCTGAGCACGTTCTTCTTCATTCTCACCGTGACATCCTCGCTGGTACCTGCCATTCTGTGTACCTCTTCATTGCGGATTCGATCAGCTAGGCTGACTCCGCATATCCTACGAAGAGATCGCATCTCCACAACATTCATCTTTCTTTCATTCTTCTTCTGTAATACCCACGTTTCGCTGCCGTATAACAGGGTCGGTACCAAAACTGCATTGTGTACGGCCAAACGCGCAGCTGTGCTGACGTTTCGCCGTCTCATCAATGCAGCCAAGGCTCCGTTAACCTTGTTACCGGCAGCAATACGCCTTTCCACATCCATCTCGTATCTTCCATCTCTACTGAACATACTTATTAAGTTATAGTATTATATTATGTTTTGAATTAATAGGTTGAACTGTTATTGGTTTGTTTAGGAATGGAGGAATCGGTGTGCAGCGGCACAGCGTCAGCGACGGTTGTGGGATCGGTTCCCATTCTAGGGTTGGGTTACTTTTATATCTCGCTTTGGCCGAAAAAGTCGCAATGTAGAGTTTCATCATGAAACACGCAAAGGTTATAACTCTGAACGGTACGGAAGGAACGAAGTGTCTTAACACTAGTATTTAGTACCCTCTATAAAATAGTATTATGCATCTGTAATCTATATAAAGATAGAGAAAATGTTAATTTAAAAATGTCAGTGTCAGTGTACGTTTGCAATATATTATTTTACTCAAAGCCTCAACTAGTTAGTATCTCAAGTAAGAAAAAAAAACTTATCTGTAAAATTTATTAACTTTGAGTTTTTATGGTTTGAAAAGAAATAACAATTTAGAATCCATACATAACATTATTGACATTTTTTTATGATTTTTTAGTTTGACGCACTTTTTAAAACATATATATCCGAAATATTGAGAAGCGTTGCCAGATTTTCTCTCGGTTAAAGGAATCTCGAAATCGGAATTTTTTAACATTTTTTGTAAAAAAATGGGATTGTTTCGGCAAAGGCGGGACAAAAAATAATAATAATGAGGATTTATATCATTATTTACTTATATTTACTATTTGAGGTTTAAATAAAGTGTTCAATGGTGATAGATATCAATATAAAATGTATTTTAATGAAAATATGTCACTATATTTTTGGTTTACCACATGCAGGCAATTAAGTCAGAATAATTACACGTTACCTAAATATAATAATGATGCATTTCTGTGAAATTATTAGTAAGTAATTTAAATGTTACAGTGATAAAAAAAAAAAATTTCACAGTACTCGGACTAATCCGTGAAAATCGGGGCTATGCCTGCCCCGATCGGGACATTTAATTTTTGGGCTAAAAATCGAGACATCTGGCAACGCTTTTGAGACCCTCCGCTGGTTTTATTATCTTCACGTTTCTGTACCTACACAGTGCACGGTAGGCAGAAGGAACCAAGTGCTAATACACTCTTTTCCCAGGCATGGAAGGATTCTTGAGGCATTACCTGTAGAGTTTGCCTCATTATCACAGCGAGGAAATGAAAATATTAATTATTTCATATTAAAAGAAATTATTTAAACAGAATAATAATTAATCCGGTTAAATAGTTTAATTTAAAATGTGTAAAAATCGTGAAAACCAAAGATCTTATTAATTATTTCACTCCTTTGGGTTCGAATCGAACCCAAAACCGTCACGTTTAGAACCATACGCTTATGAGTCTGCGCCACGACGTTCTCGATATATAATATAAATCGTAATTAATTTTTTTTATTTCAGTTGTTACCATTAGGGCCATTCAGTTCTCTTTTTCCGTCAAATTCTGGAGCCATAGCGTGTTGAGTGATGGAGCTCTACCACGCTTTACCCTTTTACTAGAATGAGAAAATGAATATTATATAAAGTCACTTCGTTTTTGTATTATAATCTACTAATTATAAATTAAATCAGCTTCACGCTGTATCTTACACATGGCAGAGTAGGCAGAGGGAACCTAGTGTTAAGACACTCCGTTCCCCATTTTCCATTAATTATAAAATTATTTTTTCCACTGATTATAAAATCTTAGTTTCTCTTATTTTTGCCGATAAAAAACAGTAGACGCCATCGTGGCGTGGGAAGGTCTATACCCAGTCTGATATTTGAACGCGATTAATGTGGGTTCAAATTTTAATTCTATAAATTCTCTTTTAGATAATGTGCGGCTGCTTTGTTAAACGCCATATCCCTAATGCGAACGAGTCTACTGTTTAAGAATTTAGATAAAAATAAATAAGTAAAATATTTCGCGGAGTTAAGTCTGTCACGTAATATACAATAATTTGAAAATTAGGCAGAAATTGGGGATTTTTAAACTAGGTTCCCTTTGCCCACGTCTGCCTTTGCTACTGCTTTTTATTGACATAATTTATTCCTATCATTATTAACAGCTAGTGATAGGATATTCACGCAATTCCTATAATCAAAATGGAAATCACCAACGTAAAGTACGACAGCAGTCAGATGTACTTTTGGATTAATTTATAATATATATATATATATATATATAAAAAAAAACGAATTCAAACACTTAAAGAGTCACCTATGTCGCGGCGGCACAGTATTTGGTTAGATTGCACTTGGAGTATGTAATCGTTCTGGTACAAAGATAACGCGGAGTTAAGTTTTGCTTTTCAATATGAAATGTGTTGAAAATAGCAACATATTGCTACGGTGCGCGGGGAAAACGGTGCGCGGGGGGTGCGAGTGTCTTAACACAAGGTTCCCTTGGTTTACTCTATTACATATGGGATTCAGCGTGAAGCATTTTTTTTACTGAACTGTCAAACCTGCATTCATCAACTCGGAACAGTGCAAGAGGGCAAGTACACAAAAATATAAATAAATATACCAACACTTACTACTATTTAATGTTAATATCCTTCTCAAATATCAAAAGTAAGACGATCCACATAACGTTTTAAGTGCCAGGATAAAGAACTTTGTTTTCTAAGATAACAAAGGGTACCGACGTTTTTTTAAAGGCGCATATCATTTTTCTAAACAAACTACAGTTGGTCAAAAACTTGAGATAAGAAAGGTCGAATTTGGTTTGACGTATGGATTAGATGCTGTAAGAAATATAAAGAATTTGGTTATAAAAAATTATCTTTTTGAAATGAAATGAAAAACGTGCGTGCCATCACGTCAACTTTTTTGTAAGGCATATTAGGTTTCAAAGATTGTTCTTGCTAATTGACAGTCTCAGTGTTTATATATGAAAGTTGATTTTGGAATTGTTTTTTTGAGTTAATCAAGTTATTTATAGTTTTGTTTTGAGCAAAATTAAGGAATTAAAAAATGTAAGCATCATCACTCTGTTGATGTGAATGACACGTCATTTGTGGGCTTAGCAGAGCTGTTTTATTAAATATTTCTATAAAGGTGAATTGTAAGAAAAGTTAGACATCACATCGTCCTGTCTTCTATCCGAAATTCATTAAAAACAAATAAAATTTCAAAACGGGAAATTTATTAAAAAAAATAAGTATCACGCTTCCGCACTGTCTAATTTAAGAGACATTGCGTGTTCAATGGCGGGACTCAACGCTGCGTTTTGTCCACTGGAGCGGGGAAATGGAAATAATTTTAATGACTTAATGTCAAAACATACATTCGTTCCTTTTTTCCGTTTCCCTTTTACCTCCGTATTTTCGGGATATTGCGTGTTAAATGACGGTATTCAACGCAGGCATTTTACACATGCAGCAACTTTATCTTGTCACGAACGAAACCACCAACTGTCGCGTTTACAATCAGACTCAAAACTTGAGCGTCTATCTAAATGTGTACAAAAAATAAGAACAATAAGAAACATTAAACAGAAAAACTTCCAAATTTTTAAAAATAAAACCTTCCTGTCACGTTGGAAATGTTTATTTTGATGATTTTGTTATTTCACGTTGTAAAGGCAGCACGTGGTGTATCTTTTGTATTGAGGTCATTTTGCGAAATTCAGTTTTAAAAATCCGTCGAGGCACAGTGGGACAATGTTTGACTGTAAGTGTTTACAGTACAGACTGTAAGTGTTTACCAGAACCGTCGTGTGACGGATCTGGTTTCAATATTCAGGACGAATGATTAAAGCAGTTAGATTATAGAATTGTGGCGTTGAGTTACGTTACTTAACACGCGATCTTTTGAAAGTTGGGTAGAAAGAGGGTAACGGAGTGACTTGACGCCGAATTCTGAAGGCATTACATATTGAGTGTCGGAACTCAACACCGCATAAAATAGTTTGTCAAGATATTAAATATTTCGATGTCTCAGGCAGGAATTGAAACCACAACCTGTTGCGGTTATAGTCGCAAGCTATTTACCCTTATGTATTGACATGCTTATTTTTAATTTGTCAAATATTAGTTACTGTACATAAAAATTAAATTAAAATATTCTAATAAGCACTTTAGGTAAGTTATTCAACTTGAACTTGATAGAAATATTATCACAGTGAACCTTATTAAGGTAAAAATACCTTTTTAACACTAATTTAAACCAATAAATAATATATTTTAAAATAGTTTATCAAAATAAAATTTACAGTAGCAAACCCAGAAAATAAGTTAAATAAATATTATCATAGAGTATTTACAATTGGCAACAATACGTATTTAGATTAGTTATATGTTTGAAATATAAAAAAATGTATAAAGGGCACGCGAGCGCCAGGTGCAGATTTTTTTATAGAATATATTGTAAGGGAATCCTTTGAATAGGGTGATCATATTTTTTAAACAAAAATAATATATTGAAATAAGTGAAAAAAGTAATATTATTAAAAAATAACGATAATTTAAAATTTAACTGTAATAAAATAAGTATTAATAGTTTCTTTCAAAAAAGGCTATTTATCTTCATTGGTAAAAAGAACCTAATGTTATGAAATACCTGCCTTTTTTCTATCGCACTATTTTAGAGATAATAAATGACAGTTAGCGGATATTGCAACTGCTTCACAAGAAAAAAATATATCGATATCCTGTAGAATTTACCATATACTTTAAAGTTTGAACCCACGACCGTTCCGTTCACACGAATATGTAAATTAGTGATTAATTAGAAGGAATCATTGCTTGACAGCGTCTGACCGATGACGATGACGAGCGTCGACGATGTTTGATGTCAGTTCTATCTCAACACGGGGGAAAGATTGTTTTTTTTTCATTTCTCTGCTCTGGTAGACAAAGCGCGACGTTGGGTTCCGTCACTCTATACGTCATATCATGAAAATTGGACGTATCAATGTTAGGTTCCCTTTGCTGTGAGGTAAAAGTTAAAATGCGTGAAGCCGTTTTTATTCTTTATATTTAAAGTTAATAATATCATACTCACCCTATTCTACCATAGGGTAGATGCACAATAGTATAATTTTAGCGAAAGTCCTTAACATAGGGTGCTTGACTAAATGCTGTGTCCATTGAAATCGAGTACGTTTGTCTTTTATTACTTTTAGTTTTTTTGTTTTTACTAGTGGCTGCCCGCGGCTTCGTCTGCATTATCTTGCAATTAGTGCAGTTGCATGGTTTTTGACACGTCAGTTCACCTATTTTGTTTGAATTTTTAATTTTAAGTTTAATAAGAGCATTATGTTAGAAAAAATCATTGTCGGTAGAAGATGTAGTTGCTTGGATGTGATGAAAGTGGGTTCCAATCCATTTTTTTTATATTTAGATGTATTTTACAAAGAGTAAATCTTTTCAATAGAAGCAGAGGGGACCTAATGATTAGACAGATACTTTGTCCTTTCCGCAATACTTAAACGTGGCAAAACTCAACGCCGCATTTTGCGTTGTTACCAGAGTTGTGAAATAAAATAATGCATACCCCCGAGTGAGAATATAACCCACAACTGTCGCGACTACCTCTAAGTCTAAATCTATTAATTTAAAGAAATAATAAAAGAAGTAAAAAGTTCAGTGCCTATCTTAAAATATAACGAAAACATATACTAATATGTTATAAAAAACTAGACCAAAAAATATATAATGCTTTAGGATAATAAAGGTCTTTTTTGCCTATCAGGTTTAGAGGGTTATAGTGGTGCAGGGGCACAAGAGTAGGACTCTAAAAGCGAGTTTGTGGGTTCAATTTCCACTCGAGAACATGAAATATTTAAAGTTTTCTTTTACTCGCTCTAGTAACAAGGCACGGTGTTGAATTTCGTCACGACACGCAGTGCCTCCGGAATTTGTCGGAAAGTGAGTAACGGAAGTGTGTTAATGGCAACGGAATGTCTTAAAACTAAGTTTCCCAGAGTACAGTAGGCAGAACCTACTGTGCTATATACGGGATACAGCATGAAGCCTAAAAAAAAATTAGTCTTTTAGAGATTACGTTAATATAGGTATACAAAAATTTAGAACAATACTTTATTATGAATCAATCAAAACACCTTACCGCTGACTGTCAGTTGGAAATGACCTATATATCTCGGCCTTAGCGAAATTTAAACGACCGCGTCCAGATACCGTCAAATTGATGTATGGTTATAAAAGTGTTCGAGACGTGTCTGTAACAATGAGTCTACTGTTCGGTTGGTTAAGCTGTTGTTTAGGTTGCTAGACCCGAGGTCGAGGATTCAAATCCAATAATAAGTATTGTGTGGTAAATTATAATTACAAATTATTGTATTATATTATTGATAAATTATTGAATTCTAGTATGCTTTTCTTTTCTTCTTGTTTTTATTGTATAATAAAGACAAGAAAGATATAAATAAAGTTAAGAGAAAAATCACATTTAAATTTCACCGTCTGCTGTAAATGCAAAATGAATGATTTTGACCGGAAAGCGTGGCGTTGAGTCCCACCACTAAAGGTGCAATTTAAATATATAATAAAGGAACGGAGTATTTTACTAAGTTTCCTCTGCTTACCCTTTTTTTTATCAATGGCAATTCGGACGGTTATGTGGGACTCATGGACTGGCAGATGCAGGCCGGACGGCCTGCTACACCATTCACAAAAACCTCATGGGCCGGGGCTACGCTAGCCAAGGATTCTCTTCCTACCTTGATATACGCGCTATGTGGCATGTAGCTAAACAAAAAAAATCTAATAAAAATCGAAACCATCCTCCACAGTGATGACGCCACACATATTTATTTGAGGAGGTTATAATAACATAGAGTAATAAACATAATTTTCAACGACGGCCATTCAGCCAACTTGACCCATATACCAGAGATATCAATGTCAAATTGATATATTGAAAGCAAAATTGCAAACAGAGGCCAGAAGGAAGAGAGATATAAAATTCGATTAAGGGCTCACATTTTATGACTGTTTGTGTGTAACTGTGTTATTTTCATTAATTTGTTATTAAGTAATAAATGTACGGTTCGGTCATTTAATATGCATTGGATTGAAATTGGGCGGTAAGTGGAGAAACAGAGTCCTAACACTAGATTCTCTCTACATACTATATGTGATACCATATAAGGTGAACAAGCTAAAAAAAAATTTAAAAAGAACATTTACGCTTTTCCCTAAGAAGAAAGAAGTTAAGACACTCCGTTTCCCAATTTATACCCTCGTTCCATCGTTGGTTCAGCTCGTCCGCGTTCAGCGTTAATTTCAGGTATAACTTGTTCAGATTGATAAATTATTTTTTTGTCCATTTATCGAGAAAAGTATAATTGGCTAGATTATATGACGCTACGACTAATTGGGCTGAAGTAATGACGAAAAAGGTTGCAAAAACAAAATAGCACAATAGTTAGTTATTTCCACTTGGTGAAGCGGACAAAGCCGCAGACTAAACTAGTCCGATATGAAACTATAATGTGATATAAAAGTATGAGGTGATAGAAAAGGGTTATATACACAAAAAGTAAACTTGTTAAAAATCCACATGAAAAAATATTTGAGTTACAAGAGAGTTCCCTGTTGGACTTTTGGAACTGTTATAGGAAATGCGTAGTTTGAAATTATAATATCAATTTCAAAGTATTCATAAAGTGAAAAAAGGAAAGGATACAACACCGCATAAAATATTTTGTCAAGATATTAAATAGTTCGATGTCTCAGGCAGGAATTGAAACCACAACCTGTTGCGGTTATAGTCGCAAGCTATTTACCCTTATGTATTGACATGCTTATTTTTAATTTGTCAAATATTAGTTACTGTACATAAAAATTAAATCAAAATATTCTAATAAACACTTTATTCAACTTGAACTTGATAGAAATATTATCACAGAGAACCTTATTAAGGTAAAAACACCTTTTTAACACGAATTTAAACCAATAAATAATATATTTTAAAATAGTTTATCAAAATAAAATTTACAGTAGCAAACCCAAAAATAAGTTAAATAAATATTATCATAGAGTATTTACAATTGGCAACAATACGTATTTAAATTACATAGTTATATGTTTGAAAATATAAAAAAATGTATAAAGGGCACGCGAGCGCCAGGTGCAGATTTTTTTATAGAATATATTGTAAGGGAATCCTTTGAATAGGGTGACCATATTTTTTAAACAAAAATAATATATTGAAATAAGTGAAAAAAGTAATATTATTAAAAAATAACGATAATTTAAAATTTAACTGTAATAAAATAAGTATTAATAGTTTCTTTCAAAAAAGGCTATTTATCTTCATTGGTAAAAAGAACCTAATGTTATGAAATACCTGCCTTTTTTCTATCGCACTATTTTAGAGATAATAAATGACAGTTAGCGGATATTGCAACTGCTTCACAAGAAAAAAATATATCGATATCCTGTAGAATTTACCATATACTTTAAAGTTTGAACCCACGACCGTTCCGTTCACGAATATGTAAATTAGTGATTAATTAGAAGGAATCATTGCTTGACAGCGTCTGACCGATGACGATGACGAGCGTCGACGATGTTTGATGTCAGTTCTATCTCAACACGGGGGAAAGATTGTTTTTTTTTTCATTTCTCTGCTCTGGTAGACAAAGCGCGACGTTGGGTTCCGTCACTCTATACGTCATATCATGAAAATTGGACGTATCAATGTTAGGTTCCCTTTGCTGTGAGGTAAAAGTTAAAATGCGTGAAGCCGTTTTTATTCTTTATATTTAAAGTTAATAATATCATACTCACCCTATTCTACCATAGGGTAGATGCACAATAGTATAATTTTAGCGAAAGTCCTTAACATAGGGTGCTTGACTAAATGCTGTGTCCATTGAAATCGAGTACGTTTGTCTTTTATTACTTTTAGTTTTTTTGTTTTTACTAGTGGCTGCCCGCGGCTTCGTCTGCATTATCTTGCAATTAGTGCAGTTGCATGGTTTTTGACACGTCAGTTCACCTATTTTGTTTGAATTTTTAATTTTAAGTTTAATAAGAGCATTATGTTAGAAAAAATCATTGTCGGTAGAAGATGTAGTTGCTTGGATGTGATGAAAGTGGGTTCCAATCCATTTTTTTTATATTTAGATGTATTTTACAAAGAGTAAATCTTTTCAATAGAAGCAGAGGGGACCTAATGATTAGACAGATACTTTGTCCTTTCCGCAATACTTAAACGTGGCAAAACTCAACGCCGCATTTTGCGTTGTTACCAGAGTTGTGAAATAAAATAATGCATACCCCCGAGTGAGAATATAACCCACAACTGTCGCGACTACCTCTAAGTCTAAATCTATTAATTTAAAGAAATAATAAAAGAAGTAAAAAGTTCAGTGCCTATCTTAAAATATAACGAAAACATATACTAATATGTTATAAAAAACTAGACCAAAAAATATATAATGCTTTAGGATAATAAAGGTCTTTTTTGCCTATCAGGTTTAGAGGGTTATAGTGGTGCAGGGGCACAAGAGTAGGACTCTAAAAGCGAGTTTGTGGGTTCAATTTCCACTCGAGGACATGAAATATTTAAAGTTTTCTTTTACTCGCTCTAGTAACAAGGCACGGTGCTGAATTTCGTCACTCTACACGCAGTGCCTCCGGAATTTGTCGAAAAGTGAGTAACGGAAGTGTGTTAATGGCAACGGAGTGTCTTAAAACTAAGTTTCCCAGGGTACAGTAGGCAGAACCTACTGTGCTATATACGGGATACAGCGTGAAGCCTAAAAAAATTTAGTCTTTTAGAGATCACGTCAATATAGGTATACAAAAATTTAGAACAATACTTTATTATGAATCAATCAAAACACCTTACCGCTGACTGTCAGTTGGAAATGACCTATATATCTCGGCCTTAGCGAAATTTAAACGACCGCGTCCAGATACCGTCAAATTGATGTATGGTTATAAAAGTGTTCGAGACGTGTCTGTAATAATGAGTCTACTGTTCGGTTGGTTGAGCTGTTGTTTAGGTTGCTAGGCCCGAGGTCGAGGATTCAAATCCAATAATAAGTATTGTGTGGTAAATTATAATTACAAATTATTGTATTATATTATTGATAAATTATTGAATTCTAGTATGCTTTTCTTTTCTTCTTGTTTTTATTGTATAATAAAGACAAGAAAGATATAAATAAAGTTAAGAGAAAAATCACATTTAAATTTCACCGTCTGCTGTAAATGCAAAATGAATGATTTTGACCGGAAAGCGTGGCGTTGAGTCCCACCACTAAAGGTGCAATTTAAATATATAATAAAGGAACGGAGTATTTTACTAAGTTTCCTCTGCTTACCCTTTTTTTTATCAATGGCAATTCGGACGGTTATGTGGGACTCATGGACTGGCAGATGCAGGCCGGACGGCCTGCTACACCATTCACAAAAACCTCATGGGCCGGGGCTACGCTAGCCAAGGATTCTCTTCCTACCTTGATATACGCGCTATGTGGCATGTAGCTAAACAAAAAAAATCTAATAAAAATCGAAACCATCCTCCACAGTGATGACGCCACACATATTTATTTGAGGAGGTTATAATAACATAGAGTAATAAACATAATTTTCAACGACGGCCATTCAGCCAACTTGACCCATATACCAGAGATATCAATGTCAAATTGATATATTGAAAGCAAAATTGCAAACAGAGGCCAGAAGGAAGAGAGATATAAAATTCGATTAAGGGCTCACATTTTATGACTGTTTGTGTGTAACTGTGTTATTTTCATTAATTTGTTATTAAGTAATAAATGTACGGTTCGGTCATTTAATATGCATTGGATTGAAATTGGGCGGTAAGTGGAGAAACAGAGTCCTAACACTAGATTCTCTCTACATACTATATGTGATACCATATAAGGTGAACAAGCTAAAAAAAAATTTAAAAAGAAGTTTTACGCTTTTCCCTAAGAAGGAAGAAGTTAAGACACTCCGTTTCCCACTTTATACCCTCGTTCCATCGTTGGTTCAGCTCGTCCGCGTTCAGCGTTAATTTCAGGTATAACTTGTTCAGATTGATAAATTATTTTTTTGTCCATTTATCGAGAAAAGTATAATTGGCTAGATTATATGACGCTACGACTAATTGGGCTGAAGTAATGACGAAAAAGGTTGCAAAAACAAAATAGCACAATAGTTAGTTATTTCCACTTGGTGAAGCGGACAAAGCCGCAGACTAAACTAGTCCGATATGAAACTATAATGTGATATAAAAGTATGAGGTGATAGAAAAGGGTTATATACACAAAAAGTAAACTTGTTAAAAATCCACATGAAAAAATATTTGAGTTACAAGAGAGTTCCCTGTTGGACTTTTGGAACTGTTATAGGAAATGCGTAGTTTGAAATTATAATATCAATTTCAAAGTATTCATAAAGTGACAAAGTGAAAGGATTTTATCAATATAAGGAGTAGAAAAAATCAGGGTCAGTCGTGGCGCAGGGCCACAAGCGTGCATAAGAGTTGTGAATTCAGCGGAAAGTGGAGAACGGAAGTGTCTTAACACTAGGTTAACAGCTTCCCACTGCCTATCCTGCGATTACAGGATGCAGCATGAAGCTACAAAAATCAATGATTTTTTTCACAACTTAAGCTATTTAACCTATATGTATGGAAAATTTAGTAAAGGATGAAAGCTACTAATGTATTATCTAAGAGTTAAACGTGTATTTTTCGTGTGCACTGACTTCCTTTTGTATACAGAAAAAGTCGTTGAGATATTTTTTATTATAACTACTTCAGTCTGGCGTAACCCACGAAATCAGATTAGTCAACACCTAAACCATATTTGAAACAGAAAATATATAATATAGGTTCTCCTCAATTGTTTATGATAAACGTAAAATTGAATTGAATTGTAAAATCGAGAAAAGATTTATTATTTAAGATTCATGTACTCATGTTTGTCATTCTTTTAAAGCCTATCCCAAGTCTGTCATCGCGCGACACTAGACTATTACCGAAAATCATATTAACCGAATAATAACGACCCATCGCTCTCATTTCGAGCGGATACGGCGAAAGTGGGCCGCGAACTCTACTTTTGGCACCCCTGCTTTTTGAATACAAAGTGAAATCGATTCTATTACTTGGAATTTAAAAATTAAAATCAAGTAACAAAAATACAAGTATCAAATCCAAATAATTTCAATCGAACTTGAACTTTATTACTCCCGAAAAAGGCTTAAAGTGCAATAGGTGAAAGCAAAAATTAGGTACTATATCCGCAACCTGAAATGTTTGGATCGAAACATTGCAATTATATAATGCTTCGCGTTTCCCGACGTCTGACCGATTTTTTTACAGGAAGGATTAAACTCTGTGACAGTTGTTGTTTATTTGTTTTGTTTTCATCCTGTTTATTTGTTTTGTTTTCATCCTAGTGTCTGCATTTATGTGGAATAGGCGGCGGGTGCTTAGTGACCAGTCCCTATATTCTTCATTCTACAGAATTGTATATCATTGCCGTCGGTAACATTATTAACGATTTCTTAATTGTATGGATAAAACGGCGAAATCGTCAGTATAAATGTAGTAGCGTTGCTGTTATACGGCGAATACGGGTATTGCAGAAGAAGAATGAAAGAAACATGTATACTGCAAAGATGTGATCTCTACGTAGGATATGCAGACTGCCGAATCTTCAATGAAGAGATGCATTGATTGGCAGGTACTAGCGAGGAACTAGCCTAATATTAATGAAAAAGAAGGTTAAAAAAAGAATGGCAAGAAAGATTTGTGTAGAAAGAGTGATTGGCAAGGAATGCATGAGTTCTTCAGTTGACTTGACAGTTAATACATTACGTTAGTATGTTTCGAGATAATGAATGATGTACTTTGATGTACCAGAGCGAAAAAATGAAAATAATTGATGCTGTCCCATTGCCATATTTTGTCTTAATCTAAATCCCTCATAATAAATGAGTATTTATAGAGCGTTTATTGCCACTTAGTTTACACCTACAAATGATTCTGCTCTTTTTTCTGCCTTAAAAAATAGATTATTCTCATTTAAAATAATATAAAAATAAGTTTTATACTACAAATTAAAATAATTAAATCATTGTATATAAATAGGGATAATTCTGATAGCACTAAGCGGTTATTGTGATATAATATAGCTGATAGTCTTCCTCGACACATTGATAATCCAACACAAAAGGATTTTTCGTCCATTGCAATCATCTATCTTATATAATAGTAGTACAGTAAACATGTACACAAATATAAATAAAAATATTTTTCTAAGCCGAATTCTAATCCCTAACCACCTTTAGCCAAATACAAGATATTATATTTAATTTTAAATTCAAGCACATGTCACAATGGATTCCCTTGAATAAACAAACATGACGTAAATAAAATAATCTGTGTCTGTCTGTTTGTTGATTTAGGATAGTGACAAATGGCTCTCCCGCGGCCTCCTTTTTAAATGTACCAAACTTTTTATATGTAAATAACTTTCTAAAGTAATTTTTAGTTGGGATTTTAGTTTTAATTTTATTTATATTATATTTATACATATTTATGAAGTTTTTGAAAAAGGTTTATCATGGCGCAGCGGCACAACATGTCTGTAAATGTGACGGTAGTGGTTCGGAGGAATAAGGCATTTAATATTTTCATTTCTTCACTGGTACTAGGACGATGCGCGGCGTTTAGTTTCGCTACTCAACAAGCAATGTCCTGAAAATTCGGCGGAAAGTAGGGAACGGAGTGACTTAACATTACATTTTCTCTGCCTACTCTGCAAAAAAAACTTATCTATCTTATCTATAGTTTTAATATACCTTGTACTTTATAAAACGATTTCTTTATGTAAAAACATATTGTGATACCTTTTATCATATAAAATGTCCCCTAAATATTATCTATTATAGTAACCAGCCTTGGCATTGTATTAGCGTGTTATATAAGGAGGGCGACCGTCTGGCACAGTGGTGATGACGTGCATTGTTGTTGCTATTTATTTTATCCAAGGTCGTGGATTCAATGTCTGTGGAAAATTTCTTCTGCTGCTTCTTCATATTAATGTTGGCCTCTTTTGTACATATATATCAGGTTAAAATGAAAATAACTAAGGAAAAGGCATTGCCCGCTGCTCACACAGATGTTAAATATAGTTGCGGAACCTAACGCTGCACTTTTTCTCAATTGGATTTAAATACCTAGATGCACCCAGATGTAGTAGATACATTGAATCTACATCTTAACATGAGTGAGATTCGAACCTACAAATATATACATTCAGCAAAATAATATTTTTATTTATTCTTTGCTTTTTTAGCGGCATTGAGAGTGTGTGGAGTTAAACAGAGGCCAGTCGTGGCGCAGGGGCACATAATGTGACTGTCAAATCGACTGGTTGCGGTTTCGATCCCCACTCGAGGATATTAAATATTTACTTACATTTATATTTTCATTTCTTCGCTCTGGCGTCGAGGTAAAAAGCGCGGCGTTAAGTTACTCCACTCAACACTCACTGGAGAACTCGGCGGAAAGTGGGGAACGGAGTGTCTTGACACTAGGTTCTTTCTGCCTACAAAGCTGTGTGCGGGATACAGCGTGAAGCTGATTTATTTATTTAATTTGTGGAGTTAAATAAATATTTATTAAATTACAAATATAAATGATTAGAAACAGATGTCTATGATATCATTGTTTTGTTGACATGACCTTGATTATAAATAGAGAATTATGATGAATTATGAATACTAAAAATTTGAAATGGCATGACGATATACGAGTATATATAATCTACTTTCCATTTTCCGTAGATTTGGCGGAACGTAACACCGCGCTTTATCTTTTCAGTATCTTTAAATTAAATATTTTTTAAGTATATTTGGGAACTGGGATCAAACCTACAACAATCGCAAATATAATTTATATAATAGCGGAATTTATAATTCAGACACTCACTGTACCCACATAACCTCATTCATAAAGTTTACTTTGCCGTCCCGGTATACGGGATAAATGTAACGATAACACGATAACACAGATATAGGCACTTAAAACAATATTTCTCATAATTTCACTATACTATATACTATCCCACATATAACGGAGAAGGTAGAGCTAACCTAGTGATAGCTACTACTACTACTACGAGCGTCACGCTTTATCCCTAGCGGGGTAGTCAGAGAGAACCAAGCGCCAAGCCCTACGGTCTCTACATACCTCTTTCGCCTCGTCCACTGTCATCAACCTTTTCATACATGTCCTCCGGGGAGTTTTAATGCTTTCTACGCGACCCTCCTTCAGTACCTTTGATACTGTGTTTTCCAAGGTCAACCGAAGTTTCCCCCTACCTCTCTTACCACTCACTTTTCCATTATAAATCTTTGGCATTCTTTCATCATTCATTCGCTCGACGTGTCCAAACCAGCCGAGCACGTTCTTTTTCATTTTCACCGTAACATCCTCGTGATAATACACTCTATTTCCCGATTCACCACAGAACTTTCAAAACCGTGTTTGTTGAGTGGACGCCAGTCGTGGCACAGGGGCGTCCGTGTGTGCAGTCACACGTGAGTGATTGTGGGTTTGATCCCGACTGCAGGAAATAAAATATTTGTTTTTAATATTTTCATTTCTTCGCTCTGGCTTCGAAAGTTGAATTCCGCCACTCAACACGCAATGTCTCCAGAATTAACATAAGGTTACTCTCTCTGTCGTGTGCGGGATACAGCGTGAAGCTTATTTTTTTTAATAAAACAAAAATATCTACTAGTAAAAGCCTATTATAATGAATATTTAATTTTAATCTTGAGTACCTAATACGTGATGTATGTGTAACGAGAATATGGCACTAATAAACTATGACATCAGTTAAGCACACTTCCGAAGTACAAGTACCGAGAAATTGGCGGGGGATTTACGTCGACTGTGCGTCTAGTCATCCTACGTAGTGTAGAGGTAGCTAATTGCAATTAACTTTTAATTAGAAGTTTGTAGTGTTTGTGGAGTTCATTGGATTGATATGGTACGGTATGGTGGTAGAAGTGTCTTACCTGGAACGAGGTGTCTAAGCACTAGGTTTCCAGGTTCTCCCTGCATCCTCTGCTACGTGCAGGATACAGCACGAAGTTGAGAAAAATCAAAAGATATATTATTTTGTGTTTAATGCCGTAAACGAGATTATTGTAGGTTCAAAACTTACTCAGTGAAATGGTTACACAAATGCTTCACTTATTTCCATTTATATTTCCTTTTCTCTGATTAATAAAGTGTATGGTTGAATTGCGTCACTCACACGCAATGTCTCGATAATTGGGTGGACGGAGTGTCTCAACTATGTTCCCTCTGCCTACCAAATAACTAACTGCTAAAAAACAATATTTATATTTCATAATACTATTAATACAACTAAAATGGAATGTAAAAAGTTATAGACATTTCAATAATTGCGAATTAAAATTTTACTTGTAAAGGAAACCTATACAAGGTTGTTTATTTGGAATTATGAAGATTTTAATGATTGGGAAATGGTATTTTTATTTTTTTTATTTTATCTTTGCCTAAAATTACACCTATTTTATATATTTTTATACATAGCTGTGAAATATGATTTTTAATTTTATTTACTAATATAAGTATATTATTTTAATGGTATACCTATACTTACTTTATGGTATTGTTTATTATACTTAAAATAAAAAAAAATATATCATGTTTATTGACACGCTTCCTTTCCGACCTAAAAGTAAAAATTTTGCTTTATATGTACTTACTTGTAAAACACCACCTAGATTTCAAGAAATCTTAGTAATAATACTAAGAAACTTTGAAAGTATATTTGTTTATCATCATGTTGATTGTGCGTTACATCTCATGAATAGTAAATAGCGGCATTGATGTTACACATGTCTTTGCCTTTTGAATAAAAAATAAGAGACATGGGGTTTGACTATAAACATGACGGTTGTGGGTTTGATTTCTATTCGGGAGACTAAATTATTTTTGTTTTCCGGGTTGTAGCGACAAGATAAAAAGGGGTGTTGAATTCCGTCACTTAATTTTCCGTCACAAAAAATGTTATCAAAAATATCGATTCTACATATACCCACAAATATTTACAAATAGTAATTCCATAAATTTATATTGTGACAAAATTTTGCGAGGCAACCATCTATTCTATTATCATTTTTCATTCATAAAACATAAATTTAATTTAAAAATGCAGTGGAATTTTGTACTATTACATAACTTTATTTTCATGTTTTTCAAAAAACAGATGATATTTGCTTAGAAGCCTAGAGTTTATAATTAAAAGATATAGATAGGTTTTATGTTTTTTTTTAAGTTTTAGAAAGTAAATTCATATATTAATATGCAGTAATATATTGTGTAGATATATTAGTATCATAATCAGTTAAAAAAACTGCTTCTTGCTGCTCTACGTTCTTTACTTTTTGCCGCAGGGAAACCAGTGAAACCGTTTTAAGTCACTCCGTCCCCAGAGTACCGCCCAATTTTTGAGATAAATATCATATTTAATGTCAGGAGGTCGTTTTTAATTTGCGCAACTCAAAGTCACAGGGACTTCGGGCAGTTTTATTGCTTTTGTCCCTAGTTATTGTCTTACTAGAGTTATATAGTTTTCTAGCTTTTATCATACTACAGTTATATAGTTTTCATTCACACGAGTGGGAATCGAACTGGAGACTGTCACGTTTAAAGTCGCACGCTTGTGCTGCTGTGCCACGATGGAGAGTTCTAAATCTATTTAACACTAAGTATTTCCACAAACAACAAAAGTTGAGTGTCGAATGATAACCACTGGTTATCATTACCTCACAAAATAAAAAAAGTCTTTCTCACTTCCTCACAAAATAAAAAAACAAAAGTAAAAAAATAAAAATAACCGCCCCCGGGTGGGCTCGAACCACCAACCTTTCGGTTAACAGCCGAACGCGCTAGCCAATTGCGCCACGGAGGCGATGCTCACATTACTATATATATGTATGTATAGAAATCTAAAGATATATGAATACTGATAATAATAAATTAATTGATAATTTATTAAAACATATTGATAATAAAAAAAAATTGCTCGCATTATCGCTGTAATAATATTGAGAGTTTTTTTTTAAATACACAGGTTTAATTAACACATTTTAATTTGGAATCGAGTTGGACTCGCCTACTAATAACTAGTTTCTAGATTTACAACCAACGGATAGTACTAATACTTATAAAATTTGACAAAGTTAAGTTCGAGGTGTATATGCACATTTACTAGAGAATAAAGCACAAATATAAGTTAGTTTAGTTATTTCTGTCATATACACGTAAACTTTCAATTTTAGGATTTTTTCCCTTATTTGTACTACAAATTCTAATTTTTTGTAAAATTTTAGCAAATTTTCTAATTCTAAATCAACGGAAATTAAGGAATTGAAAAATACCAGAAATAGTTAGTAATTTTTGTTACACGGCATAGTTCATAGATGTGGCAAAAGGAAGCATATTAAAATGCTGGTATCTTTTGATTAGGAAATTTGTTTTCTGTTCTTCAAGTATCTTCTAGACTTGGATAGTGTATATACAGGCAAACAGATAACCAGTAAGAGACTCATATATGTACTACTCGTAAATTTTCATATATGTGTATATACGAGTATATGTATGAAAATCTACTAGTAATATTACATACAGTAAGACGTTGCCAAATTATTATTCTTCTTAAAAATGAGTCATTATAATTTTGGGTAAGACGTGAGTGAGTTCAGAACAAAAATAATATCGCATTACTAACGGCTATAGTTAGCTTATTTGCATCACGTAGGCCATCCTAACGAAATGTACACAATTATAAATGTGAAGATATTTACATATATATTAATCTTGAAAATAATTATATACAAAGACAAAGCGCGACGTTGAATTCTGCTACTCGCAATGATGCAGTGTTGGCATTAGGGATAGCCTTTCTCTTAGGTTCGTTTCATTAAAATTTATTTATTAGTCAATTGAGAGGAAACGGTGTAGAAAACCTTCATGGTCAATACCGAGATGTCTATTTAGAACTTATAACAACCCTACAAAATTATAGTGATGTTCTATAATATTATACTACCATTTACTTGCAGTTAACCATTTTTGTTGATCTCCGTGGCTGTAAGTGTACGAAATGACTGTCCGTAGTTACGGAGGGTGACAGCCAAATGATTAACGTGATGCTACAATATATAGCCTTCCTTGGTAAAACAACCAGCAAACATTTTTTTTATTCGAAACGGTAGTTCCTGAAATGTGCTTTCAATTCACTATTCAGTCTTATTTTAATTAATTAATTAGACAGTAAAGATGATTTAATAATCAGAGAAGCCTATCGAGAAAGCTAATGGAAGATGAAATTTTCTTACCAATTTTTGGTCATTTTATGTTAAGGCGTTAAATTCAATATATAACACAATAATAACGTCTGAACAAAAACTGATTTTTTGAGTTAGAACTGAACTCATTGTCTTCTAATGCTATCAAATACGTCAATGGCGTCATGAATTCCTCTGCCGTCCATTATATACTATATATATTTATTTAGTTTATTTGTATGAAGCTAACAGCTAAAATCAACTTTGTATAATGACTTACAAATTATCACAAAGATGCTTGACAATAATATACTTCGAACTTGGGGAATCCTGTACTAGGTTTTACAAAGATTTCTGTTTACATAGCTTTATGGGTTTATCCTTAACCGTATCCGTAGAATCTGACCAAGAAGCGGTCGGTAGTGGCGCAGCGGCTCATCATCTGATCGTAAACATGACGTGGAGTCGATTCCAACTTAGGAAAACGGAAAGTTATTTGCATTTTGTTCGTTCTTTTAACAAAACTAAGGCCTGTATTTATAAATCGATGTCAAGTTCGGGATCGATCTTGAGGTGCCGTTTTCATTCATTCAAAGATATACAAATTGGAAAGGAAAAATATATCTAATCAACGATCTTAGACTTGAGAGCGGTTAATAAATACTGGCCTAACTCACTATATGACTACGTATTTCGTATCGCAACAACCGATCTTAGAAGCATTGCATGTTAAGTATCATAACTCAACGCCGCGCTTTTACCAGAAAAAAAAAACAAAATAATCCCGGTTTCCTGGCAGACCTAAAAAAATCAATATAATTTTTCTATATTTAGAAAATCCGTTCTGTCAGTATCATTGTATGAATGTCTGACTGTCTGCTATCCAGGTCACGGATACAAATTTCGACGTTATACCACGAGGTTAGTCTTATAATCCAATGCAAATATTTTACTGTTCTCTTTAACATTAAATACGCGTAACCTACTATTGCTATTTCGCAGAATGTAGTGACTTTTCTGTTTAGAAATTATATCTACGACGCACATGATTCAGTGAGAAGTACCTAACTATAGTAAAACGGTAATGAGTTTAATTCCAACTAGGAGAAATTAATTATAACACTTATACTACTCACTATAGCCGAGAAATAAAAATATTTTTTTTCTCCGCTATAGTGAGGCCTAACGATAGGTTCCGTCTCCCAAGAAGTAATCTCGAAAATTGGTTAGATAATAAGAAAAAGAGTGTCCTGACAATAAAGTCTCTCTAGTCTATACTAGATAAACTTTAATGTCAATAAAGTCCTAACAATAAAGTCTCTCTAGTATAAACTAGAGAGACTTTATTGTCAGGACACTCTCGCATATAGATGCGGGATAGAGCGAAAACCTGACAATGTTTTTTTTTAATTTTATGGAAATTGGTGGAGAAATTAGAATTACTAGCAAACTAGAATAGTTACTGAACCCTATGTACGTAAGATTATACTAAATATAAATAATTGATATATAAATTATTCAACTCACAATTCAATAAAAATATTTCTAAGTACAAGTACACCTTAAGGTGTACTGAACATTTCCGGTCGCGTGTATATTGTAGCATTTCTTTTGTTTTGATCATTCTGAACATACAGCCTATAAAATCGATTAACAGGCCATTACTTTATTTTTGCGATAAAACTGATATTGCCATTTTAGCGCATATCTACGTATCTGAGTCCTAATAAAATAATTGTTAAAAAAGCGTGTCAGCACTTTCCGTTAATATCAAGATATTCTATTCTATAAAGTGATGTGTATTGGAACAGGAATGAAATAAACGTTTTATTTTATATTTGAATGTATAAATCTTTTTCTTCATGTTCAATTTATATTGCTTAGATTCTCTTTATTTTCCCTACAAAAAAGTTCATTTAAGAATTAAAGAATTCTGAATTCTGTTTATACAAATTAAGAAAAACATGTATATTGATATATTGTAAAAAACTAAATTTCTCAAATACCCTAAGATATTCCACCTATAGCATAGCATTATCCACACGCGTTAATCTATAAAACATTAGAAAGTATGGTTGCGCAAGCGCACGCCGTGCTATACTAAAATAGTCAAATCGAAAGGCGTATATTTTGTATTGGAATAGAATAGACACTGGAATTGTCCTGTCCTTAAGCATGTGTTCGACAGATGGCCGCATTCTGAACGCTCTAAACCAGGAAGTGTGGAGCATGAAAATATATGTTTCTATAGAGTTCGCGGAAAAAATGTGTTTTATAGTTCTATTGTAGTAAAGACTTGTTCAATGTGTGTTAATAATGGTAGTATAAATATGTTATAGCAAGACAAAACGCAAGGTTGAGTTCCGCCACTAAACGCAGAATATCTGGATACTTTCTATCCTGCTACATGTGGGATAAAACTTTTCAGTTTTATGTTTTATCCTGTATATAAACTATATTAATCATCTTGTCTGTTTAAACCAAAAGGCTAAGTATTATATATAACATTTAAAACAAAGTCAAACTTTGACTTGCGATCCAGATCTACATAGCTTATATGACCGTTACCCATAATTTTGCCTAATAGGAAGAAGAGAGGCCGGCGAAGGTATCACCTTCTTTATGGATTCGATGCCTTTGAGGGATAATTTTTTGTTTTTTGGCTCAAAAAGTAAGCAAAACGCGACGTTCAGTTTCTCCAATCAACACGCAAAATCTCGATTAACGGAAATTGCAGAGCAGACTGTCTTAACACTAAGTGCCCTTTGTTTATCTTGTTATATGTGGGATACGGTGTAAACTTGAAAAAGAATAAGAAAACTATGGAAAAATATACTATTTTCTCTCACAATAAATTACAAGGCTCACTCACTCTAATTAACACTACACTATTTTCAAGCCCTACGACTTGTTTAACCTAAATATTTATTAAGCTGTCACAAACAATATAATACCGATTATTTCTCATTCAACAATTGTTACATATAGATTGATATTCTCCATACAATGTCGTGAGCCATTGTCAGTCGGTACGTTTGAAAATTTAATAGCTTGTGCGCTCGCGCATGTATTTTGAATGATTTTTATCTGTGTTATCTTATTGAGGCCGTATTGGTGTATGTTTGATCCCCACTTGGAAGAATGAATATTTTCCATTTCTTTGCTCTGGTAATAAGACAAAGGGAGGCAAGAACGCAATGTCTCGAAATTTTGGCGGAAAATAGGGAGTTTCCTTTAGGGAGTTAACAAGGTTTCCTTTGACATCTCTGCTATATACAAGGTCAATCGTAAAGCTGTTGTTATCTTATTTTTGTATAAAATGATAGCTATATGTGAAATAATAGTAGGCTGATTGTCTCATACGAGAACATATTGCTTAATTTAATTATCGACGTGCGGATTGTCAATTTGGATAGTTTAGTAGTTTTTTAAAGTTTTTTTTGTTAAAGTAAAGTTAAGTATGAAAGAAGTAATATTATCATCCAAAAAACAATGTCTTTAAAGTGGGTGAAAGATGGCAAACAAACTGTTGTATCGTGAGGTTTAGGCTTTCAATTACAAGAACTCGACGAACTCCAAAAACTCGACAACGTTTTGGTTAGTCACCTAACATCAGTAAACTTATCACGTACCAAATGAACTGATACTAAAAAATATAATAGTTTCACATAATAATACCAAGTCATGTTTCTTAAGAAAACTGTCTCATATGTAGTAAGTACGTGCTCACGTATAGTTTACTATTGTTTCGAGACCATAGTGTCGTAATTGATTCGAATGAAATAAAATATCGTCGTATTATATGGATTATTTGCGTGCAATCATGAAGCTATGAGGAAATGAAAAAAAAATCACTTCTATGACTAGGAATAGACCCCACAACCATAGAGTTTACGGTCAGACATTCTGCCGCTGCACCACGACGGACTGTATGCCTTACGGCTGTGCAATTATGTTAATTAAGTAAAATTTAAATATTTTCACACCACTCTCGCGCCACCCACTAAATATTCACGGTGGTCCAATTTAAAGTCTGACATCACAATTTAAATGTTAAAATATTAAAAGGATTATATTTATATTGTATAATATACTAGTCGCAACCCGAAACATTGCTTGGATTTTAAAATAAAATAGAAAATCCCGTAGTTTTATGTTGCGGTAAGAATTTTGAGAAATCTTTTTCATGCTCCTCTACAAATACCTACATACATGTCAAAGGGTCTAGCTGGATAATAATGAGTTTATGGATAGCCACGTTGAGTTTAAATTACATAAAGATATATTCAATTGATACGAAGAAAAAAACTTTAACGTTAAGGGTTACCATTACCCCCTAACGTCTCTAACCATTACTCCTTATAAATGTTCTCCTATTGTGTAATATAGTCTCTTTTTACCGTACAATCTCCTTCGTGTGTTCTCCATACAACGTGACATTGGCGAAGTGCTTGTGCTCAACTGGCAGGCTCGAAGCGCCATAAAAGAAGAACTGAAAGAAAGAAACTGTTAAAGACGAACAAATTGACGTGTCGCTATTTTGGATAAAAAGGAATACAATCATATGAGATACATTTTATTATTGTTTAATTCATTAGTCAGTCAGTGCAGCTCTCCCTTGCTTATCCGGCTAGAAATTTTCAACTTTTAAAGTTCGTTTAATCAGAGGCCGGTCGAGGCGCTAAGGCACAAGTGTGTGACCGTAAACGCGACAGGCTGTGGTTTCGACTTCCACTCGAATATACGAAATATTTAATATTTTAATTTCTTTGCCCTGGTGTCGAGGTAAGACGCGGCGTTGAGTTTCGCCACTCAACATGCAGTGCCTCTGGAATTCGGCGGAAAGTGGGGAACAGGATACAGCGTAAGCTGTAAAAAAAAACCAATCATTTTGGTTGTATGTGTGTTGTCTCAGCCTCAGTAACGAATTATTTTTTTATATATACATATTTTTATAATAATTTAGGCTCGATTTCACAAAATCAACCGCAGGGCGTGTTTAAACGTCTGTCAAGAGTGCGAAATTTGTGTGGTCTTAATTTAAAATGGATAGTAATTTATTTCTTTGGTGTCGACCGGTATTAAATGTATTAAGTAAAATAAAATAAAAGAAGGTTTTATGTATAATTTGGTTATTAATTAAAATAAATCCTATTTTAAGGCCATTATGTTATAGTGGAATGCGACAGTTGTGGGTTTGGTTCCCACTTTGGTACCCACAGGGTATTCAATTATTTTTAATTTTGTCACTATGGTAACAAGACAAAATATGATGTTGTGTTATGGTATGGGAGTCAATACCTTTTAAACTATTTTGATAATTATTTTTAAATTTAGAAGCTTCAATATCTCTGAGCTCTAATCGACCGTATTTATAAATTTTTGATGTTAGTTTCAACTTGATACTTGCACTTGATCTGGAGATAAATTGTCTTGACAGACGGACAAACGTACAAAACTTTATTTTACATTCTTATATACTAATTTTTTAAGCTAAAGAGCCCTAGAAAGTAACCCATTGTTGAGATTTCAACCTACGACCACTTGAACCAGTTAAATTTCCAAATTGTATTTAAACGGCATCTTTAAATGCTGTATCCAGTATCCTGTCGGTATTGTAGAGTAAGTAGAAGGAACCTGTGTTAAGACACTCCATCACACACGCGCCGCCCAGTTTTCGATATATTCAACATCGGAACTCAACGCCGCGCTTTATTCCGTTACTAGGACGAGGAAACGGAAATATGTCATTCCTCAAGAGGAAATCAAATTCACAACCGTGGCATCTATAATCAGACGCCAGTCAGAGTACAGTATTTTTATTAGCAAATACCCACATTTATTAATAAGACCAATTGATTAAGGAATCTACGTTCGTATGAAAAAGTCCTTGGTATCCAGAAAATACGCAATGTCAGGCAGCGGGAATTCACTTCAATTGAGATGTTAGTCATAGAAACGTTTGTCGGAGTGATCAATAAAATCTTTATGTTTTATGTGTAAGTTTAACTTTATATAATGAAATTGCATTTGATTCTTAGTCTTAGTGCATATTTTATAATATTCGTAGCGCAGTAGAAAAATATTCGACTGCAAATCCGAATATTATGGTTGGTACGATTGTGGGTTCGATTTCTACTCAGGAGACTTTCTAAATATAGTCATATATATAAATTATATTTATTTAATCGCTCAGGTAGAAAATTCGATGTGTCTTACACAAGGTTCCATCTGCCAACTCTCTTATATACGGAAGAGTGAAGCTAGAAAAATATATTAAAATGTTGAAAAAAAGAAAAAAAAAAACAATAATTATGCATTGGAATTCACGATATCTCTCTCTGACTTACCAATCAAAAAAAATATTTTAAAAAAATTATAACATTTTGAGCTGTTATATAAATATAGTAATACATACATATGTATATTAATTATTTATAAGAATATTTAAATTTTTACCACAAAGGCGAGGCGCTGGTTCAAGTTCCGCTAAGTTACATTTTTTGTATTTCTATATATTTATTACCTAGGCGGGCACTGATAGTACTGATTCCATAACATTTAATAGGTACCTACTTATTTTATAGAACCTACACTAGATATATACGTTTACAAGATTCACTTTCCACGATTCCCACAGTAGTTATATTACGATAAAAATTATATCAGCATTATGTAATACAATACTTTCATTACAATCAAATTATTTGCCTATTAATATTTTTTTACATAGAGAAAACCGAGATATTGTGCGTTAAAACGCGTTTTGCTTTACCAGTGGAAAAGACTGAAAAAAAAAATGATTCACCTAAGAAAGAATCGAACCAAAGACCGTCGTATTGGCAGTCAAAAGCTGTACCGCTGAGCCACAGCGGTCTAGATACAGCATGAAATAAAAATATATTAATTATCATTATGTTTTACCCCGCTACATATAGCATTATGTCATACGCTTTTTGCCTGAATTCGAAACAGTGTTGGGTTGCGGAACTCAACGCCGCAAGCTGTGATATTGATACTGTCGATATTATTATTAGCATTTTAATTAGATGCAATGATTTGCCTTTATAACATTATCATATGAATAATCTATAAATGTATAACAAAATTAATTTATATGCACATACATTATATTTGTGTATACATAAATACGTATAAAAGAAAATGTTATTTTATATATAATAATAGTTGCTTATTTTGTCACACAAAAATTAATTATTCAACAAAACAATAAAAATTAGATAAATAAAAGAAAATAGAATAACAAAAAGTGTGCGTCGGCCGGGAATCGAACCCGGATCAACTGCTTGGAAGGCAACTATGCTGACCATTACACCACCGACGCGACT
This sequence comes from Heliconius sara, assembly GCA_917862395.2. Classification (NCBI taxonomy): domain Eukaryota; kingdom Metazoa; phylum Arthropoda; class Insecta; order Lepidoptera; family Nymphalidae; genus Heliconius; species Heliconius sara. The sequence goes on along the minus strand of OU860789.1, from coordinate 842,215 downwards.
GTCTAAGGTAACAAATTTAATATTATTGATCTAAATTTGTGATAAAGAGCCATATCTATTGGCGTCATTATAATAATAAATTACATTGATATAATTTTTTATTGATAATGTTATATTTTTAGAAATATTTTAGATTAATATGCAAAAACATATAATATAAAACAAAACCAACTGTATAGTTATTGATGTGATTATCCATAATCTATGGTTGCGGGTTCTAGATGCATTTGTGGGGAATATATAGAGAAAGTGAAGAACAGAGTGTTTAACTACCCTACTATAGTAGGGTATCTAGCGTGAATCTATAACTTAAATATCTTACGTTTTTAAAGCCGTCGTGGCGCAGTATCACTAGCATACGACTGTAAACGTGATAATTGTGGGTTTAATTCTTACTTGGGGGAATGAAAATATTAATATTATCATTTCCTCGCTGGTAACGAGACAAGGCACATCACTGAGGTCTGTCACTTAAAACATAATGTTTCGAAAATTCCGTAGAAAGTAGGGAATGGACTTACACTTTCGTTCTCATTATCTTGTCTTTACGGAGTGTTAGTGCTGTTACAAACTAACTAGTAAACTATTATACAGGTTCGCATCGCTCTATAATTTAAATATAAGCTAAATTTAATATTTCTATACAATTTCGCTTATTTGTTCCCAAATTATAAATAAACATTGTAAAAATGTCTTACAATAGACACGCTCTGTGCACTTTTGTAGCAACAGGTGTTAAGGAAATCGGTCAAACGTGACCGTTCAGTTCATACTAAAGTTAACTTTACAGCTTAAAAATAAAGATCAAATTGTATGCAAACTCTTAAAAATAACATTAAAATGACTGTTTTTATTCAAAAAGGCATCTTTTTAGAATGATTATTAAGATTATTTTGTATTGTGGTAGACTCAAGAAAAATAACTTCTTAAAGGATAACGTTCCATAGAATGACTTGCGTGAGAAATTAGGGAATTTATAGGTTCTTGAAATAAAGGGATACGCACCTGTTATGACATATTGTCATAATTAAAACTATTATCACTAACATAATGTTATTTATAAAAAAAAAAACAAGCTTTTAGATCTACACGGTAAAACTATTGTTGTTTGTTCAATTCCCTGGTCGGGGGAATGATACATGGAGTGTTCTAACGTAGAACAGTAAATTCCTTCTGCTTATACTGTTATGCGGGAAAAAGAGTGAATTGGCTTTTTAACTATATCATCGTGTAGCCTAAGAAATCTTATAAGTAATTGCCTAATACTTTATTTAGAAAAACATTATTTTAAAATGTAAAAATGTGTGGAATAAAGATCATTTGAATTTCATACAAGATAGCTAACACTGTACAATTTTATTATTGAAAAGAGAGACTATTGACTTTATTGTCGGCCATTCTCTGTAGAACTGCCTTCTGAGCCGGTGCAAGTTTTATGTTTATGCGAAAAGTTTTGCAAACGCAAAAGTCTATTTGAACAAACAATATTTTGAATTTGAATTCGTACATACGACAGTAGCGAGTTCGAGATCACTTGTAGGATTATTAGACAAACTGACGATGTTGGGTTCCGCTTCTCAATTCGCTTTAAATTTTCTATAAAATTTGAAAAAAAAAAGGCACAAAATAGTGACAAGAGCATGGAAAGACTAAGTAATATCTGCGTACCAAATGTGGTAGATAGTTTTATAATGTTCATTAAATAAAAACAAAAAATATATTTCAAAAGAACACTACCAACAACAGTAAAAGGTACGATCTTTTTTAACTGTCGGTCAGTAAAACTTATTTTATTGTCTTTGTTTTTTAGTTAGTTAAATAATAAACGCCGCGCCGATAGTTGTGTGAAGCGAATACGACGTTTGCTTTACAGTTACTTGGGATGCTAGAGTAGCTGTTGATATGCTATTAAAAACTATAATATATACCTGTGAATTTGGGAACTTAACTTTTTAGAAAAAAGGAACCTTTATAAGATCGCTTTGTTGTCCGTCTGTCCGTATGTCTTCCGGTCAGTCAAGAGCCTTTATCTTAAGGAATGCTTGGAGATATCTAGTAAAAAAAACGTATTTCTATATTTACTTAAGAAAAGATATGGTTTTTCATATCACAAAAAAACGCATATTTCGACACTATGAAAGGAATCAAAATTAAAAGGTATTACCGGTTGACCTAGAATTATGAAATTTGGCAACTAGCATCTACAGATTGTACTAGTTCTGTAATAAATATGAAAACTATACAAATTCTAAAAAAGCAGGCAAAATATGACATTAAAGCCACCATTTCAAGTGAGGTGTCAGATAAAAGGGCTCTGTCTAAGCTAAGCTTGAATTGATAAAAAAACTCGAGACCTCCAGTTTTTGTACAGAACTTTCAGTGGGCGAGAATTTGTTTTTATATCTTCACACTGTATTCAACACATAGCAAAGTAGGCAGAGCGAACCTGGGAACCTAGTGTTTTAGTTAGTTATTACTATGGTGTAGTTAATTGGTTAAGTAAAGTTGTGTAAAAGAAATCTTTTGTGTGTCTTGTTAAGGTGACGACAGCCTGTGATGTGCTGTCGTGTAGGGTGCCCTTATTGGCCATAGTTTGGATGATCACTACCGACTTGTATGTAAGTCCCTGAGAATCGTTAATGGTCAGGGTTCGCGAATTTCCTCTCCTTCCGTCCTCCTTTTCTGACAAGGTTCGCTTTTTCTGCTTGTGAGTAGACAAGGTACAAAGTATTGGGAGAATTGAGGTTGGATTGGGAGAAATTTTCAGGAAGCGAGTCGTCTGTTGGGCTGAGTAGATTCCGTTATAAACTTCGCTGAGCGCGTATATCATCTAGTGGACATCTATAAGTTCTTGTTAGCTCTTAACTGATGGCTGTCACGAGTTTTAGGCTGATATAGTGCATTTGGAAGAGGTTTAATCTCTCGGCTTTTAATCTCTCAAAATGGTCCATTAAGGCCTCGTCTACGATAAGTCTTGCGAGCCTTTCCGCAACGCTGTGTACCAAAATAAAGGTGATCGTGCGGGTTTGTGTAAGAGGAGAACTTCGGCTGTTTCAGTAATTGTAGTCGCTATCAAATCACTATAGCAGACGAAATTGTTAACCACCCAGGTGAACTTACCACAGCCAAGAACGCCATTCACCCATTGTAAGTCCGGTAGCTTCTAATGCTCCCAGATGCTTGTTGGATTGTTTGAGGTTAGAATGGTGTGTGCAGTGTTAATGTATTGTTCCAGCGCTACTTCCGTACATTGAGCGTCGACAAGAATTAGGCTGTCAGAAGATATTGTTCACCTAGGTGGGTAATTTTCTCCTGTTGACTGGTCATCCATTCCTATACAAACGAAGCCATCGAAGATGGATTTCCCCTCAAGTATTCCAATTTGTTAGTGTCATATATAGCGGCTTTCTCTTCTCCGAGTAACACTCATAGTAGATCTTCGTTTCCAAGTTCGAAGGTCCTCATAATTTTTTTGCAGGTTGCACGGTTGATTTTGGTGGTCTGCCTAACGTAGTATTAACACACCCCAATCTCCATTAATATGGTTTTTTAAAATTACAATATATATTATTTAGTTTAACGTTGTATTCTTCAAGTTTCAACACATTACTTGTGTCGAGAATTGAAGAGAAACATTCAATCCCCTATGTGAGAATAGAACCCACTACAATTGCATCTATCGTCGGCGAGAGAAAAATATTCTTTCTAATAATAATATTATAGCTACTCTATAGCATTGCGATACAGTTAAAATAAACAAGTTGAAATTTTATGATGCGTTAACTCTAGCAGTTAAAACTAACTTCAAAAGCTCGTGTAAACTAAGCCTGCTTTAGCGTTGTGCTTAAACTAAAGGTAAAGATTATTTACATAGTTCAAGAAACTATACCAGGATCATCGGAATATAGGATAGGATAATCGGAACCGTATAATATTTTGATTTCCTCGTTCTGGTAACTCGACAATGCCCGGTGTTGAGCTCCGCCATTCAATACACAATGTCTCGTAATTTGGGCGGTACGTGGGAAACGGAATGTCTTAAAACTATCCTCTAACTACTCTGTCATATAACGGGATGCTATTTTTTTGTAATTTATTTCTGACAAGAAATTTATTGACATCGCATTTATTAGCTATATTACAACTTGTAAGCTTGTTTTGTATCTGTCAGTTTTGATGTAGCGACGTACTTAAGTGAATTATGCAAAGAGAAATTGACGATACCATAATATAATTTATGGCTTATGACATTTAGTATGGAATTTATATATTAATATTATAAAGTTGAAGAGTTTGTTTAGTTGGTTAATCTCAGAACGTACTAGTAAAAAAATTAATTTTGTTTGATATAATAATAATTTATGTTGGATAGTCCATCGGCTAATTTACAAGTTAATCGTTTAACTCACTGTATTTGCGATTAGAATTAACTCGGGCACTGAGAATGTATGTCCGTAGTATCAGTTATATACATTTGACAACGTGAATGAAGCCGCAGATGATCTACTTGGAATATGTTGAGGCCAGTCCTGCGCAGGGGCACAAGCGTGCGAATAACACGAGCAACATGGCAGACCATGGCGCTGAGTTCCGCCACACAACACGCAATGCCATCAGATTTTGGTAACGGAAGTGTCTTAATGGGAATGGGACCCAAGTATGGGTTCCTTTGATTCCTACCATATTATGTGCAGGTAAAAACGAAATAATGTTTTTTATTTCTTAAATTAAAAAATATTATTAGTATAATACATTTCTAATCATATTTTTCATCACCTTGACATACTTGACTTCTCTGGGGAGCCGACGAGGAAACTGGAAGGTGGCAGATAAAAGGCAAAGCGTGTTTTAGTTATATTTAACTTATAATTTATTTAATGCAGACGTTTCTTTATGAGATGAGACGAGGCCGGTCGTGGCGCAGCGGCACAAGGTGTGACTGTAAGCCGACTGGTAGTGGGTTCGATTCCCACTCGAGGAGATGAAATATTTACTCAAATTTATATCTCTTCACTCTGGTGTCGAGGCAAAGTGCGGCGTTGAGTACTGCCACTTAACACGCAATGCCTCCGGAATTCGGCAGAAAGTGGGGAACGGAGTATCTTTCACTACGTTCCCTCTACCTACTCTGCAGTGTGCGGGAATACAGCGTTAAGCTGATTTATTTTTTATTTGTTTCTTTATCTTATTTAATTTACAGACAACGCGAAGCGTTGTTATTTTGTTATCCAATATACCTAGAATGTATCTAAGAGTTGGATGACATATCATTAAATACTTTCTATTTATTTCAATAAGCACAAAATATCTAAGAACAAAGACACCAAAGATCAAGGAATGCCAAAAATTTTTATTCGAGTAATAAGTTCGAATAATGTCCTTCACATTGTATCAAAACAAGACAGTCAAGCGAAACGGGGACAACTATTTAATACTAAAACATACGTACTTTGTAAGTATCAGTATCGCAACACATCTCAACTTACCACCCTATATAATCACTTAACCGTAACCGAGAGCTCTCTCTTTGTAACGACCCCTATAAGCTCTACAACTACCCTTAAACTGAAATCTTATCTCTAAGGGAGTAGTTTCATTAAATGAAAAAAAATTACTGCTTTTTAGAACAGGTATAAAATATACACGTAGCAAAAGAAACAGTGTGCAATACCAATTTTATAAAGGTTAAAATTATTTTAATGAACCTTTTGTGGGTAAAAGACCCACATAGCAGAGTGAGCAGAAATTTTGTGTTAAATTACTCCGTTTTCCGTTTAATAGTCGAATTATTTAGTGGGGGTATTTTGTCTACCAGAGGGGGGAATTGAAAATAAATTAAATTATATTCCAAATATAAGTTATTATTTTTGAAAGATGAATTTACACGTTTTTTAGCTTAATGTCTGTAATTGTACTTAAACATATTAAAACAAAATTATAGCACATACTCTGTACTATATCGCATAGTATATTTTAAACAGTGAACAACCAGGTTTATCGGAGGCTAATACCCGCCTTACTATCAGCAACGGGTCAAAGCCGTGTCAATCTCGGCTCAAAGATAACAGATGATAAAAAATGTTAAAATGAGAGAGGTAGTTTAGAAATGATATTATTATTGTTTTTAGCTTTACACTGTTTCCTGCACATAGCGTGGTAAACAGAGAAAATCCAGTGTTAAGACACGTCATTCACCACTGCGCCACTGCCGCTGTATTAAAAATAAAAAAAAGAAATAAAGTATTATTCTCCACACTTAGGATAGAATAAAATATTTATAAGAAAATTTAATAAAATTTATACAAAGTGGTACTCAAATTCGCGCCTCTTGGAATGCGTCCAAGTTCCCTGACTACTAAGCTATACGTTCTTATCGATCTACATCGAAATCCTTATACATATTTCTGTTGTTATATAATTCATTACTCGATTTTTTTTATTGTGACGCATCTCCACCAATTACAGGGGTAGGTAGAGAGCTATATATCTTAAGATGCTGCAGAGTAGGTAGAGTATTCCGCAAATTGGAGGGCGGGTAGACAACTTAGTGTTCCCATTGAGTAACTTCCGTTCCACTTTCCGCCCAATTCTGGAAACATTGTGTGTCAAGTGGCGAAACTCTTCGCCGCGCTTTGCCTCGTTACTAGAGTGAGGGAATAAAAATATTAAATATTTCATTTCCTCGAGTTGGAATCGAACCCGCAACCTCTCGAATTTACAGTTTACAGCTTTTTGATTAATGTCTTAAAATATCTTTGTATAACTTATAACTTCTTAAAATCAGGTTCACGCTGTATCCCGCACACAGCAGAGTAGGCAGATTGAACCTAGTGTTAAGACACTCCGTTCCCCACTTTTCGCAGAATTCTGGAGACAATGCGTAATATAAATTTAAATAAATATTTCATTTCCTCGTGGATCAAACTCACAACCGATCAAAGTCATACTTTGTGCCCCTGCGGGCACAAAGTATGACTGTAAACGCGACTGTGTGGCGCAGGCCACGACTGGTCTCATAAGTTAATAAATTATTAATACAATTTTGCGGCTTAAGATCAAATCAGTAACTATTCTGAGTAAAATAAAATGCAAAACGAAGCGTCTTCAATCTGTCGGACTGTAACAGGGATAAGAACGTAATAAGAAACAAATAACCTTCATCTTTTGCTTTATATACTGTATATAAATTTATATTCTAAATTGTATGCAGTATAACATAGATTTACAATGCTTATTGTTTTTTTTAATTTCACGCGGTATCCCGCACATAGGTAGGGAAAGTAGTCAGAGCGAAACTAATGGTCACGGTTCCCATTTTCCACCACATATAATTTAACCACAGTGGGAATCGAACTAAGCTCATGCGGACCTACACGCTATTCCACTGCGCCTTGATTGCGTCAGTCTTTACTTATAAATATTTCGTCGGTCACAGTATGTACAATGAGATAAACAATAAGAATGGCGATCGCAATTTCTAAAACTATTGGAAAGTATAGAACAGAGTGATTCTTAACTAGTCCTGCAATAAAGAATACAAAAAAAGATATGCAAATAAACCATAAACATCTTAAAATAATAGTTATCCCCTTTTTTAAATTAGCCAGATGTGTTTTACTACTAAAAATCATTTAAGTCACAGTTATAAAGGTAAAGCGGTTTCTTTAAAACTGCATATTTTATTATCCTGCTTTTGTGCAAGTACCTACGGATCATTAAAATATAGTAAATATTTCGCTATTAGTATTCCTGGGAGTTGAACTTCAATTATGCATATAAAATAAAAACTTTTATGTTCATTTGTCTGTTAAACGCTATAAATTAATAGTTCTAAGAGTTTATCAGTTTGATTTTCACTCAGGGTAGAAAATTATTTATATCTTTGCAATGACATGCAATAACCTGAAAATTGGATTGGATTGGATTGGATGTGTGGAAAACGGAGTGTCTTGTAAATATCAAGTAGCTATTCGGATTGTAAAGCGATTTTAACGAAAACAAAGGGATACGCTTCTTCCTACTCCAATCAATCTCTTCATATATAACCTTCTAGGAGTCCTCGTACTCCGTACTTAACCCTGTTTTACTGTCACTTATACTGTAATGATGGGGATCATCAACACTAGTTCTCCTTATGTCAATATGTGGGGATAAAAATACGTTTTTAGCTTTAATCTACATCGAAGAGCTTATTTTTTTTCGAAGATTTAATATATATTTTTTTGTTTTTTATTTCTTTCTATTGTTGATCGTTAAGTAATAAATTTTAATACTGTCTTTTTTAATCTTTTATCTTGATGTTTAATGTCACTTTCAGTTGTCAGTGCGTATTGCAGATGTGTATTATTTAAAAATGGACTGCACTGGGTGCGTTTGCGAACATTAGGTTCCTAAGTTCCCTCTGCGTTTCTGCTATATGTAGAATACAGCGTGATCCTATGAAAAATATAATAGAATTTTGATACTACCATGTCACACTTAGAAAAATGACATTGACAGACGGACAACAAATTAAAAGGACCACAAGGGTTTTTTTTCTTTTGAGGTACGGAACCGTAAAAGTGGCATAAAATTTACATTTTACCATTAAATAATAAAAAAGCAAGTCAATACACAACTCAACACTAGTTAATACAACTAAGAAACATTTTTTCTTTACACAGAACGCTCTTAATAAAATTACAATCGTAAAGCCGATCCGGTATGGAGAATTCATTTTATATTTCTTAACGGTCATTTGATTTAGCAATTATATTATGCACAGGTGAATTAATTTCAAAACAGAGCTTACAATGCGTTAAAAGAATCTATTTATTTATTTTTCATATATTTCATGTCTTTAGGAAGAAAGAGTGATTAGGTGATATATTACTCTGTTAAATATTAAATATATTGGTTTCAAGTTCAACAATAAACCAGTAAGAATCAATAAGGTATCGTATCTAAAATACAAGTAAATAAGTAACCTAAACCAGACTGTGGTCTGATAAAAAAGCTATTTCTTTACAAGACCACAGTCTGGTCTGAAAGTAGCTAGAAGAAATCATAGCGCCGATAGTCAGTTCATTTAACCAATGCGCCTCGACAGTGTGAACAATTTATTAAATAAAGTTATTATTTTTCAAGTCGCATTACTTTTACTATTGTACTGGAATTATTTATTAATTTCTCTTTTTTCTTCATAGTTCCAATTAAAAATATTACTTCATAGTTTATCTCAAATGCTTACAAATTCTAAAATTTTCTTAAGCCGTCGTTGTGACGCAGGGACACAAGCATATTTTTATATGAAACCGTCGGGGCTTAAGAGGACAGACTGTAAATGCAATGGTTGTGGTTTCGATTCTCACTCAGAGAAATAAAATATTTAACCTTTTTTTTCTCCTCTATCCGGTAAATAGGTAACACTTAAGAATTCGGCAGGAAGTGGGAAAAGAAAGTATTTTAATGGGGAACGGAGTGTCTTAACACTAGGCTCCCAGGTTACCTCTGCCTATCCCCGCTATATGCGGGATACAGCGTGAAGCTTATAACTAAATTTTTACTTGAAATAACTCTGAATTGAATTGAATTGAATTATAACACATGACGCATAAACCCGGCCCGAGGTAACTCGGACCTAACATGATATAAGCCTTACCTCGATAAATGGACTGTGAAATACAAAAAAAATATTTTTTTAAATTTGAACCAGTAAGGTTCAATTTGATATTCCTGATAAATAAGTTTTATAGACCTGTCTTGTTCTACGGACCGAATTCATAATCATTGCGCTTCTGCACACTTTACCAATGTGTCGTTATAGCGTCAGGGCTATAATAAAATTCACCGTATAACAGGTTCTATGAAAAATGATGTATTTAATGATAGCCTATAAAGATTTAAATGCTAATGGTGTTCTTGTATTTTATAAAAACTAACTACTAATTAATTAATAATGATATTAATTTATAATTTTGTGAGGATGGATGTTTGTTCCACTTATACAGAACTATACAGTAATATAGCTTATGTACCAGAAATAATACATAAGCTACAATTTATGTAAAAATATACCTATGTAAATAGACTACAATATAACAATAAGCTTAAACGGGTAAATATATTATAAGGAAAGAAAAAACTAGGGGCACTGTTAAAAAAATATATTGTGTTTTAACCTACAATCGACAAGTGTTCTGGTTATGGGGTCTAGTGTCAATTTATCTATTGAGAATTATATTTGTTACGTCTATACTTGTTATCTAACTATAGTAGTACACATGATTTTAGGTCATACAATTCTACTTTTTTAACCGACTTCTTTCTTCGAAAAGGAGGAGGTTCTATATTCGTTGACTTTGTTAATATTTGATTTTAAAAATATTTGTTTTTATTGAAAGGCCATTGGTTCCATTCTCACTCACATTAAACGCGTCAGCTGTAGGTTCGATGCCTCCTCGGAGAAATAAAACATATTAATTTCTTCGCTTTAGTAAAAGGAAAAAGCACAGATTTCTGTTTTACCACTCAGTTTGTCTTGAAAATTGGGCTGTGGAGTAGAACAAATGGTTTTAACATTAGATTTTCCTCTGCCCTGCTATATGCGGGAAACAGCGTGAAGCTACAAAATACTAAAGAAATTTAATTTTAACATCGTTCAACAAGCGTTCGGCGGCAGTAATTTATTTTAGAGGCTATCTAACAGTCACATGGTTAAGTGGAGCGAATCAATTGACAGCTAATTTCGTTAAAATTTTGTTAGAATATTGTAAAATTTCTCATTGTTATATAATTTTCGGAGCCGGGGCAGTATATATGTATTAAAAAAAATATTTACATATGGAAAAACTGGCAAAAATATTTTTAAAACAGGAATTAGTGGTAAGAGTGGCTGGGGAAGACCTTGGTTGACCTTCGACAACACATTAGTGATAATACCGAATAAATTGATAATACCGGAGGGTCACGGCTCCAAGCATGATCATATATGCCCATGGAGGGCATACGTGAAGAGGTAGATAGCAGTGGACGAGCGAAAAACTTCCTTGTGCCCGTATTTCAGCTCTCCATTCTCTCTGGCTACCTATCTAGGAATACATACATATGTTGTCCTAAAGTATGTGATATCTAGAACTCATTTCCTAAGAAGAAACGATATTCAAATGTTTTTTAAGAAACAACATTCAAATGCACCATTTTCACTACAACTTTCTAGAACATCCATAGTCCAAAACTGCACGGTACTTATGGAAAAATAATAATAAGGTAGGTAAAGTGTGACAGACGGATAAACTGTTATTGTTCTTGTTAACATCTCGAGTGGCCATTTACTTTGTGTCGTGGTCTAGAAAAAAATCAATGTCAACAGTCAATAAGTGAGAATAAGGGCTCGTATGCATTTTACTACTTAGAGTGCTTTATTTTAATATTTTACTTTCACGCTGTATCCTGCACACAGATAGGTAGGTAGAGAGAACCTAACCTCTTATGATGCTCCGTTCTTATTAAGACACTTCCTTTCCCTTCTCGAAGGAAGATGATGAAAATATTAATCACAACATGTCGCGTTTACAGTTGCACAACCATTTACAGTCGTTCGATTTTGTCCTCCCACCACGACTGAGCTTATAATTAGACCACTACGCAATATCTTAAAAAATTGACGGAAAGTGAGAAATAGAGTGCTTTAAACAATAGGTTTCTTCTATTGAGTTTGCTTTAAAGGAGAGAATGTGAAGCTGTTCTCTTCTATTCTTTATTTGTGGCGTTTCGAACGTTTTAATTAAGGAGAAATAAATGTAATAAGGGGGTGATGATCAAGCTGTTAAGATATAGTTTCTTCCAGCTCCACTCTTATGTCAGATCGTTGTCCAGTGGCGTAGTGGGGTGGGGGTTGGGTAAAGTTGGGTCATCATTCCCCGGGTGCTACACACAAGGGGGCACCAAAAGGTCTGCAAAACTATTTAAATATATTAAATTGGGAGTTATTTTATATATACAATTATATGATGTTCATCTGGGGGGCGCTGAATGGGTATTTTGCACCGGGCGCGAGTTACGCCCGCTTCGCCACTGTCGTTGTCAGTCTGTTACCAGCCTTACCGGAACACTCAATAAGCATGTATAAGGATCATTTGGCTAATGCCAAACTTTCTTTATTATATACATATTATTTGTATGTGTGTCCATAAATATTTAGTTCGCCTTTCACTGTAGATTGTGTCAAGTGAAGTAATTTTGTTAAACGTTTCCCAATTCTTGATTTATAATGTAACACACTGTATGTAGCCTGCAACTTTGTTTTCTTTATAAACCTTTTTTTATAGCTCAAGAAAATACAATAAATTTGTTTTTGAGGGCAACCTTGGCGTGGCGTTACAGGCGTCTCACTGCAAACGCGACAGGTTGTAGTTCTATTCTCACTCGAGGATATGGTATATTTAATATTTCTTCCTTGCTCTGGTAACGAGGCAAAGCGCGGAGTTGAGTACTCAACACTCAACTTTCTCGATGGGACGGACTAAAGCAGAGCTAGGGACTTGCTTGGCTTATATAAGGTGTTCCTTTAAATTTAGGCCATGTTACCTGGGGTCAGAGTTACCTCAATCAGGTAGAATGAATCATGTGTGATACACAACGGTTGCTATATTCCTTTGATCGCGCGAACGAAGCTGCAGGGAGAAAGTAGTCTAAAATAAATCTAAGAGCACTCTAGCCAAGTAAAAAAATGTCACTACAACGGAAATTTTTGATAACGATATCTATTATGGGCCGGTATGTCCGTTCGTTTGTCGTGCCATTACTCAATACACTTTACATGCAATTTTTAGCGTATATGTAATCGAGAAAAGGCCTGTCGTGGCGCAGCGACATAGCATCATTGACGCTATGGTTGTGGGTTTGATTATCTCGATATAATAACGAGACAAACCGCAACGTTGCGTTCCGCTCAACTCAATGTCTTAAAAATTGAACAGAAGCATAGTCTCTTAACCCTAGGTTCGATATGCAGTATACAGCGTGAAGCTATAAAAAATTAAGCAACAACTTTTGGTTGTCGTCTGTTGTTTCGGTAAAGTTATTTGTTAGGTTTTACTACTTAAAGAAAGTAATGAAGGAAAAAGAAGAAAGAGAATATAATGCCTCAACACTCAGTCACTCCCTTTCTATCTGCATTCCAGATATACTGTGTTGAGTGACGAAATTCAGTCTTACCAGATCGTTTAAATAAAAGTACTACCGTCATTATTCATTATCATTTTCATCAAAATTTTAAGTTGCAATTATTATAAACGAATGATTTACGTTTTATTTATATATTGAGATTTTTAAAACTTAAAGTGGACTTTAATGGGTCATAGATTCGAGTTCGAGGAAACACGTCTCAGTTAGTCTGAAAAGTTATCGCTTATTTTGTAACTTGTCACGTGCTTATAGGAAAACACGTTCATGGAACTTTGTAATTTATAAATAGATTCATTATATTGTTGTAAAATAATATACTTATACTTACATAATTATTTTAGATGCCTATATTTTTAATAAAATAGAATATTAAATGATCTGATTGGCGAAAGAAAGATAATAAAAACTTATAAAGGATCGATGAGCGGTAACAGAGTGAATGAGTTGACCTTCGAGAATACAGCATCGATGATACTAGAGAAATTTGAGGTAAAAAGCATGAAGACACCCCGGAGGACAGGTATGGAGAAGTTGATGACAAAAAAAAATTGAATATACTTTCGCCGTCGTGACGTAGTGTGGGTTTGGTTTCCATTGGAGGGAATGAAGTGTTTCATTTTCCTCACTCTGGTAACAAGACAAAGCGACAATGAGTTCAGACACTCAACCCGCAATACATCGAAAATTTAGCCAGAAATCAGAACAATGGATCTTAACATTAGGTACAAAAAATAAGAAATATACTGAGCGTTAATGTTCTCCATCTGCTGTCAAAATTCGACATTTGTTGTTGACTATGTATGTATATAGTAACGAAACTCAACGCCCCGCTTGACCCTTAAGAAATGGAAAGAAGCTTTTGCTCAACATTGGTGCAGTGCAGGCTAGTATAATTATAATACACATATGGAGATATACGTCAACTTTACGTTAAGAGTTCTCAACAAAAGATGTACGTCACATGTAACCAGCTCTCCTTGGATCTCCGTCTCACTTGCGTCAGCCTTTTCAGGCGTACGCCTTTGTTCCTGAAAACAATCCTTTGTATGATAAAAATATTTTAATTTGTATGTAGCTCGAGTGTTTAACGTACTGGGTGTGCCTTGGGAAGGATTACTTGGACTTTTTTTTAAGTTATATTATACATAGTAGTAGTAGTGTGGGGATTCTTTTTAGTTCTTGTTTTTTCAAGATAAGATATAAAAGCATACTTTTGAGTTTTTTAAAGTGTTATTCCACATTTTCACAATCTCTCTCTCTCTCTGTCTCTTCTATTATTTAGAAATAAATAGTATAATAGCAAAGTTGAGATCGTTTTGATTAATCACTGTAAGATAAAATTTTAAGTGGGCAAAGCCGCGAGCGGGTCGCTCGTTTATAATAAAGTTACTGTATCATCTTGATATGACTCTTAGTTACCGAGAAATGTATAGATAGACATACAAACATATATCTATATATTTACGAAATTGAACACACGTGCTTGAAAGCCTAAATAGATAGATTATCATAATCCCGTGTTTTGTGCCGTGTGATCCCGGCCTAGAATAGGATCATCCTGGTACTGGTGGTGGCGTAAGAGGCGACTAAAGTACGTGTGGTAGAGTCACGTCGCCAGCAATGGCAACACGCATGGGCAGACTCGACCGGATCATTACCACCCCCGGCATTTAAAACCGGCGTGAAGTAGTGGCTTTATGCCACTGCGTTTCGCATCAGGTAATGCCAGGCCCCGGCGCCCAACCCATCTTAAAGGCCGGCAACGCACCTGTAGCTTCTTTGGGGTTGCACGGGGTCGTGGGCGGCGGTAATCACTTACCATCAGGTGACCCGCACGCTCGTTTGCCGTGTCTTTTCCATAAAAAAAAAAAAAATCCAAATTTTTAATAGATTGCAAAAAAAGTTATCATATGTACTTATTCTATATTATATATATTATTCTATATTCTAATATTTTTGAAATAGGTTATAAATGCACAAAACTTTTTTACCTTCCCGATGTATCCCGCACTTAGCAAGGTGGGCAGAGTGAACCTGAAAACTTAGAGAACGCACTCTCTGTTCCCATCATCGTTTCTATTCCCTACTTTCCGCTGAATTCTAAGATTTGCTTTGCTTGCTTGTTGAGTGGTGGAAATCAACGCCGCGCTTTCTCTCGTCAATAAAGAGAACAAAGAAAAATATTAAACATTTCAATTCCTCGAGCGGGATTGAACCTACAAGCTGTAGTGCTTACAGACGGCACGCTGGTGCCACGAGTGGTCTTGAACTATTACTGTCTTACACATTAAATTAATTACAAGACTTTTATGACAAAGTTATAGTCAGAAGTTTGTAAATAAAAGTTGTCAATATACGTCACAAGTCGCAAATCTAGCTTACCTATCTTCGATTAACGAACCACACGATATTATCTACGACCGGCAATCAAGGACGATACGGACAGATAAAAATGTTGAATTAATAATAATTCAATTCTAAAATAGAAAACAACTATAGTAATCGAAAACAATGAGATTTTTGTAGTTTCAAGCATATTTATAGTAGGATAGGCAGATGGAATTTAGTGTAAAGACATTGCATTTCCCAATTTTTGCCGAAATTTCGAGGCATTGGATGGCGAAATTCAACGCCGTGCACTTCTTCGTCTTGTAAGCAAAGCTAGAAAAAAATATACAATTTCCTCGACTGCAAATCGAACTAACAACCGTCGCGTGTACAAACAACCTACGTGCCGCTGCGATGGCCTAAACAGATGTACCTGTATACATTCACAAAAAAAAACACCGATAATATATTCTATCTAAAATAAAATTTATTATGGAGCGAACCTTGAAATAGAACAATAATACGGCGCTTCTCATTATGTCTATTCAAAATATAACAATATCCGAACAAGTTCATTCGAAATGTATCACAAAACGACTTAAATAACTTCAAATATTTAATAAAAAAATAACTTAAATACAAAGAAATAAAGCTTAAATTACAATGTCTTAAAAAATGCAAGCGACAGATAATGTAGGGAGATCAATGTGCATTTGTCCATCGAGGGTAGCCAGTTCGAATAAATTTAGTCTTTGTGCCAATAATAATAAAGACAGTTTCTATATATAGTTTTGATTGAATAACGATTTCGTCTAAATTCTTAATGATTAGGTCATGCATAAAACGGTAAACTGTTGAGGTCGAATCATTATGTTTATTTCCTATACATTGCGCAACAGAATACATTTAATTTTTTAAATTTATTTTTGGTTAAGGAAAAAATTATATGAAGGTCGCCGTGGCGTAGAAGGACAGTTCGCAGTGCCTGATTGTAATTGCAAGGCGATGGCTGTGGGTTTAATATACTCTATGGAATATTACATTTATTTTTTCATACAGCCTTTAATATATTTTAGTGTACTTTATATAAACTTGCAACGGTAGTGGGTTCGTTTTTCACCTAGATATATGAATACGTTCGATTTCAACTCAGGGAAATGAATTACATTCATTTTCTCGCTCTGATAGCAAGACTAAACTTGGCGTTGAGCTCTGTCACTTAACATGCAATAAGACACAGAATTGAACTTCGCTGGGGAACAGTGTCTGCGCACTAAGTTCCCTCTGCCTACCCTGTTATATGCGGGATAGTGCGTGAAATAAAAAAAAACTATTTATATTTGTCCTTAATTCGTTCAAGCACTAACACAACTATTTGTCTTCTCTTCCCAAGGTTTCTACTAATGTGGGCTCGGCGTAGTTTCCATATAATTTCGTAATCAGACCGATACATCATACATCTATCATTCGGCATAGTTCGATTGAACTTACGACCTTCAAATATGCATTCGATATAAATAAATAATAATTGAAGTTGTAGGTTCGATTTCCACTCGGGACAATAAATTATTTTTGTTCTAGTAACAAGACAGTGCGCAGTACTAATTTTCGCCACTAAATAAAAAATATAACGGAAATTGAGCGGTTCTAGATCTATATAGATTATAATTCAGCTACAGAAATGACTAGGTTGTTCCTGTTCGTCCTGACATATGTATGTATTCGGGAAGTGAAGCGAAGTGAAGAAAGTGAAGTATATACGTGAAGCTATTAATATAATAAGTAAAATCTTAAGATCTTGGAAGTAGGTATTACAAAGAAACATTGAATCAAGAGCACGTATCAATAACATGTTCTGTTCATTGTCGAGAGGAAAACCAAAGTTTGTTTAATTGCCAGTCGTTCGATATAAATCAATTCAGTGAACATTGCGAATCAAAACACTCTTCAATAAACATTTACCTTTTAAAAGCATTTCCGGACCATCCATAAGATTAATAGTGTCAGTATTGTCACTCGTTCTCGATCTGTGTTCTGCAGATAGGAGCTGTTTACAGTTGCTTTATATAATATGTATTTTTTACATATAATCCGCGTATAGTATGATATGAAGAGGGAGCCTAGTGTTAAGATACCTCTGTTCCCCATACACTTTATAGTTATCAAGAAATTGCATGAAATAGATGCTCAAGGCCGCGCTTTGTCTTATTTCTTAAGTGAAGAAATGAATACTATATACAAAATATTAGATCAATAATTTTCTTTCTCACATAAACATAAATATCAATTAATTTTACTTATATATTTTTTATTTTTGAGTAGAATAATAATAAACACATCGATGATAAGCGTACTGTAATAATATGCAAGTTTCTTACAAATCACGTCACAAATACTAAGAAATCCAATTATCTTATAACTTCTTATAACTGTATTATCGCGTTAAAAGTTTTCTCGACAAATCTTATTTAGAATAAGATGAGAAATAACGTCGTCACGTAAGGAGCTTAAGTATTACCGGCGAGGCTTACTGCAAGAAAAATGATCGATATTATAAAACGTTTAGAGAATAAAGAATGAATCATACAATTAAACCAACAGCCCAGAGGACGAACGCTAACATATCAAGTGGTTGAAAACATTAATTAAGGTTACAATATAAACAGTCGACCATCGGAAAGCTCTATCTGTAGAGTTTATTTTTCATTCATACTAAACGACAATACATGTGTTCGACTTACTAACACAGATAAGCATGAGAAAAATAAATACAATCCAAATTGAACTTTATATGCAAGGGGGAAGGTTGGATTTTGGTTAAGCGTTCGATAGCGTTGCACATGGGCTATAGTAAACATGGAGGAGAGACGCCGGCGCACCGTCATACAGTCAGTTACTGATAGTTCAGTTGAAAGCAGGCAGCAAAGAGCGCCACGCGCCAACGAGACGCGCACGCGAGCCAATTTCGAATAAAAATAATTTCGGGTGTGCCACAGGGGTGGATACTGGGTACAGTGTTTTTGAAAATTGATAATTTAGATTTTGTGTCGTGAACGGAATTTAATTTTAAATTCAGATGCTGTAAATGGTAAGTTTTAATTTATTTCTTGTGTTTAATAGTGGCATTGTGTTAGCATTCGTTTTGTTACAGTAGGCTCTAGTGTCTGTAGTACTAACTTTCATCTCAGCGCATTTTATTTACAAGTTTATCAAGTTCTAATTAAAGGGCAGTAAACGTGTTAATGTTGGTTGTAAAATTTTATGAGTTTAGCTCGAAATGTAAATTTTAATTATACATAGTAAAACTTAGTTAGGTTGTTCTTGAACTTCCATGGCCGGAGGTTTGTTTGTGTTCTTATTATCAGGATCATTAAACAATTATGGGAATTTTGTGATAAGCGGACACTGTGTCATTGTTTACAAGATGGAAAAATTTGATACTCTTAGATTTATGTGATATCTTTGATTTACGTGTCACAGTAACCTAGTAGGGATCATATATTAGATATCATGAGTTCGAATCCTTTTATTTAACTTAAATTTGATATAGAATTTTAACATGTTCTCATCAACGTTTCACATTTTTAAGTTTAGAATGTTATACAATATTTTTAACTTAAATTCTGTTATTATCAAATTATTTATAGCCTCGAAATTTTCAAATAGCACTAACAATTTATATGAATTTATCATTATTGGGTCACGGTGCGAAAATAAATTTAATTCTTTCTTTATACTTTTATGTATCTTCCGCATTTTTATGAAAGGCGTAGGCGCACAAGACATATTACTATAATTCATTTCGTTCAACCACTTTTCAAATGATTCACAATAGTATTTTAGGGTTCCTTGTATCAGAATAAAAAGAACCCTTACATTTATTGTCCGTTGATTTATCCGTCTGTCAAGATTTTTTTTAAATTATTAATTATATTCAAAATTATTTCATTACTGAAACCTTGTACGTTGAATGAGCCTTGCAATTTTTAATCTTATCTTTATAAACAAGTTTTATCAAGTGATTATGATAGTGATTATTTTAGTTATTATTTCTAATACAAAAGCTAGTATCGTAGTGAGTTATTAGATAACCATTTAAATAATAACCCTAAAAAAGCATTGGTTCTTAATATTACACTGATGAAGAAAATTAAAATTGTATAGAGTCGTGCTTTTCTCTATCTTACTTTCATAGTGGGTTCATGTCCAAATTTATATTACAATATAGAGAAATGTTTATTTGTTTCCAGTAATTTATGTACTTTATTATTTATTTGGATTCACGCTGTATCAAGCATATAGCATTGTTAAATCTACGGATCTAGTGTTAAAATACTCCGTTCCCTACTTAAGTTGATTTTATGTTGAATGGCGCAACTTACCGCCGCTCACGTTTGTAGTAGTGATGTACATATAACCAAAATTATGGTATTTATTTATTTGGTAAGTTTTATTAATAGAATCCGTCGTGTCTTTAATTTTTTTTTAAGGCAGAAAAGGACAAAACAGTAATAACCATTAAGTATTCTTCCCTTCTTTAGTAAATTATATAATATTTTTTGTATATAATATACTTTTTTATTATTTTTGCTACCGTTTCGTTACGATATAACTTTTTTTAGTATCCCGCACATACGATAGGCAGACGGAAGCTAGTGTTAAGATATTCCGTTTTGCATTTTCCGCCGATTTTTGGAGGCATTGTGTGTTAAATGTCGGAACCTAACTTTGAGCTTTGCCTCGACGGCAGAGGGAAACAATGAAAATATTACATATTTCGTTTCCTCGACTGGGAATCAAACCCATAACGTGAACGCATTTACAGTCACATGTTGTGCACCCTGCGCCACGATGGCCTGGCCACATATATTACTTAAAGTTATTAAAAAATGCTGGTACTCAACTTTGTTAGTCAATTTTGACAATTATTAAAAAAAATATAATGCTTATGAATGTCCCGCATAATTAACGATTTGCATAAAAAATCTGGTCATTTCTTCCTTTATTTTTTAACTTTTAGAGCCATAGCGTGTAAAGTAGAAATTGTAATCCAACGCCGCATTTTATCTGTTATATCAAATAATTAAAAATTTTTGAAAATATATATTTTATTGATAACGATATTAATATTTAATAAATAATATTATTTTTATTTATAACAATATTATTATTAAATAAATAATAAATATGTCTGTTAGCGTGGGATTGTAAATACGACAGTTGGAAATTTGATGTCTACTAGGAATAATTAATTATGGTAGGACAAAGCGTGGCGCTTAGCTCCGCCACTGAAGAGTAGAACGGAACTGCTGTATATGTGGGATACAGAAAACATTTTTTCTTTTAGGGTAAACAGAGGGAACCTAGTGTTAACACACACTTTCCCCCACTTTCCATTGCATTCTGTTGGTATTGCGTATTAAGTGGCGGAACAAAACCGCACTCTGCCTCGTTACCAGGGCGAGAAAATAAAAATTACAAATATGTAATTCCTCCGAATGAGAATAATAATAAAAAAAACAAACATTGTTTTTCATTATATAAAATAAGTAATAATTTAGTATTGAGTATTAATTGAGATGATTCACTTTACTACATTTTTGTGACGTAGTGGAAACTTGTCTAGTATAAAACTATTATTTAATAAGATCGTTTTTTTTACGTCTCGCTGTATTCTGCATATAGCAGAGGTAGAAAGAGGGAACCTAGGAATCTAATGTTGAGACACTTTCCGGCGAACTGTTTTATTAAAATTCCGAATTTGAACTTGCGGCGGTTGCGGTTACATGTTTTTAAAATATTTATAATATACATGTTATGTATGTAAAGGAAATCTATTTATAACGCTTACTTAATTCATATTAATTGTTTCGACGGCAATAGTTTTTAATATGTTTAAGTTTAGTTGCTTCTTACATCATTTTGTACTATATTGTCTGATTGTAAGAGCGTTGGTTGGGGGTTCGATTCCTACTCTTTTAATACTACTTTACTATTATTAAATATAGAGTAGTAGGACTAACGCCATATTTTGTTTAAATTGGTCTAGGATATAATTTTAGGATTCCGTACCTAAAAGAAAAATAACGGAACCATTATATTATCATTTCATAACCTGTCTGTCCGTCCGTCTATCAAGGTCATTTATCTCAAAATCGCGACAATGAATATCAAATATTTAGGTATACGGTCTTGGAATACTGAATTAAATCGGGCTTCTAAGTTTAAAGTCAATGCATTGAAAAGAGCGTTTCAATTTTGTATGAAATTCGCCGCATAAACAAGACCTATAGGGTACTTCCCGTGGACCTACAGTTACAAAATGGCACGAAGTGAGAGTTTATAATATAAATAAAGAAAAAAAATAACAAAGAAAGTATAACAAAGAAAAAAACAATCCAGATTTGAAGTCACAGTATGTTACCGTTATGCAAATATGACATCCATATTTACCTAACAGACTTTTAACTACTGATAGTTAGAGATCATTCAAATAAACCCAGTGAACATATCCAAAGGTTATCGCTATTATAATTAACTATGAACTATGCCATAGATATGTGTCTATAATTATCTCGTATAATTTATCTTATGGATTTTCTAATTTTTTTCCGAGAAGGAATCTTTGGCAGTGGTTAGGTCGCTCTGTTTTTATCTAGTTAGGAATTCTCTAATGTCTTTAATGTTATTTCTCTAGTCTGTACAATGAAAATAGTTGTTTGTGGATGGACTGGAAGAGACCTCCCACTCTCTTGAGATGTCAACATGTTTACTACTTAACACTCGATTCGATAAATTAATAATCTTTTAATCTAAAAAATCTACTGTAATATTTCCTTAGTGTGTCTGATAGTAAACGTGATGGTGCTAAGTTCTATTCCCACGCAGATAAATAGTTATATTTTTATTGTAGACCGCCTTAGTGCAGGGTGCAAGCGTGTACGGTGCGATTGTTTTGCTTATGCTAGTGGGTCCGATTTCCACTTGGGGAAGTGAAATATTTAATATTTTCAATTCCTCGCTTTGATAACAAGGAAAAGCGTGGCGTTAAGCCCCGCCACTTACACATGGAAAATGCGGAACGGAGAGTTTCCTCTCTCTCTCTCCCCTGTATGCCCTGCTATGTGGATAAAAGTGAACCTACTTTTTTTTATTCTCATTTCTACACTCTGCCCTGCAAGCTGAATTGTTTGAAATTAAGTGAAAAAGACTGTATTATCACTAGGTGTAGGCCTGGTAAAAAAACAGGCGGAAATTTCGGTCTAATGCAAAAATACACAGGTATAAAAAAATGCTGTACCTAAAAACCAATTATAATAATATAACTAATATTTTCTTTGTCTTTCATCTTTTATCTGACGAGCAACATCTGTTTGACCAATTCTCAGTAGTCAACTCGAGATTTCAAAGTTTTATAGGCGTTTAATTCCTTTTTTTAGTTTTGTCCTAATGTGTGTCAAGCGATATTTTCCGGGTTCACTTGCCTGTACAATTGATTTGGTTTCACTTATGTAACTTGCATTGACAACGAGTCTTGTCATATTATGTTATATAGTTATATATTATACAGAATGATAGGTAGGGATAAATAATCTCATACAGGTGACAGAGAAAGCCATTTTCAATAATTTTTGAAAGAATCTTATTTATTACCAAATATAATATAATTTAAATATCAAAGACATGATATTATGAAGAACATCTTATCTGCACCATAAAGGTTTTAATTTGTCTACCATAGTTGAGAAATAACAATTATTTAGAATATAATTATGTTCCCCGAACAGCAATTGAAGTCATAAACTACGCGTTTACAGTCAAACACAGTTCCACGGTGCTACGACGGTCTCTTTTTACACATACTACGTGATAATGAAAAAAAAATCAATATTTACCCACAAAAGTTATTTTTACTGTCAACACTAGTACCGTATAGTTTATATGGAGCGAACCAAAATATACAATTGAAGTTCAACGCAAAGGTGACATCTGTCGAAATATTTAATGAAACGCTTAGAGTTTCTACACACGGGCTTGGTGTTAATAGAAAATGCGTTAGTAATTTAATAAGAAGTTTTGTATTTGAAGAAACAGGTTCAAATCCTTGCTTATGAATTTTTTTTTCTATTTAAAAATAAAACCTTCATATGCCTAATATTGTAAAGCTTTATCTCGTTTATCTCAAAAACGACTTCTAGAATTGATAAATTATTTTTGTTTTAATGTACCCTCGTACATTAAAACGATTAACGTAACGTAGTCTCAGTTAGGTTCTTCCGATATTAAGAATGTGTCATGTGTCATATACAACTCTTAGTTATTTACAATTGACCATGTGGCCTAAACTGCGAGTAAGGAATACTTTTATGTTTGTACAATGATAACGACGAAAATTAACACATTTAATTATACATACATATAAGTCAAAGGTTCAAAACTAAGATTATATTATGATAATGTTGATTAGATATAATTATGGAAATAGATGATATTATTAAATCCCTTTAAAAATCTGCTACATGAAATATATAGTAGCGCAGTGGAACAGTGTCTGGCTAAGGTGAAGGTTGTTCGTTCAATTCCTATTTAGGGAAAATAATCATTTTCATTTGGTCTCTCTGGTCGCAGGACAACGCGCAGTGTTGTGTTCCGCCACTTAACATCTCGACAATTGGGCAGTGCGGTGAGAACTGAGTGTCTTAACACTAGTTCCACACTGTTTCTCTGAACAAGATAGAGATATAATATTATTAATTTATGAGATACAATTTTTATTACATTTAAAATTTTGATCAATAATTAATTTAATTATACTAATTATACTATGTAAATTATTATAATAAATTATTTTAATTAAATGAACTAATACAAAATCATGACTCACTAAAGGCAGTAGTACACTGAGCTAAGGAAGTCTCATATTATAGTAGATAGCTAACCACACACATTGTAAAATAATGAATAATTCTCTAAAACTACAAAACAATGTTTACTTTTAGAAGTAGAGTCATATTACATAGAGGTTGCAGATTCACTTCCTGCTTGAAGCATTTTTTTAATGTGTCAGTGAAATGAATTTTCGTGTTCCCTTCGCTATTAAAATGATTCTATATTTAGGTGAAATGTGGAGAACGGAGTATGTTAACACTAGTTTCTCTGTCTCCCTTAGTCCAAGTATTTTTTTAAATATATATATTTTAAATGTGTACTAATATTGTAAAGTAAAAGTTTATTTTATTTTAAGAACTTATCTCAGGAACTACTATTTTAAGTTAAAACAATATGTTTGTAATAAGCTACATATACACGTTAATAGTTAAGTGTACCTGTGTTCAAACTGTTAGGTAAATATAAATTAATTAATTTTTTGGTAACAAAAAAATAAGAAAGATATTTAGTTTTAATTCAAAATTGTCAGAAAATGTAGGTCGTTTATAATCAGATTTAATAGTACTGTAGTAGTGTTTTTTTACTGTTTTGTGCTTATGAAATATTTTAGTACTATGTCAGTACATATAAGCAACAAGACTGATATAAACACATAACTATATATTATGTCAGTTCGTTAGTACTTGTCAGTGCAACTATTATATGATAGTTATCGATAATTTATACAGTAAGTTATTGCCATTAATACTGTTTGTTGTTACGTTACACAATTTCTACGCAATGACACCTCGAATGTAGCTCTCTACAAACTATTCAAGGTGAATTAGGTTGGGACATAACTTGAAAGATTATCGATTGTACCTTAATATTATAATTGCTTATATATTAAATAAGAGTAAAGGTCGTAGTGACTTGAAGCCGTCGTGGCGAAGGGATGCCAGCGCGAGCCTGTGACGGTGGTGGGTTCTATTCCGGCTCAGAGCAAAGGACAGAAATGTTTAATATTTTAATTTTCTCACCTAAATAATGCTCCATAAAGTTTCGCATTTTATCACGCTATCTTTCAAGAATTCGGCGGAAAATGAGGAACGTAATCTTAGGGTTAGGTATTTTCTTAGCTTCTCGCTTTACTCCGCATAGTAGGGTGGGGAAGAATGTCTCCAGTGTCTACATTCGCTCTGTTCTTCTCTTGATTTTGTAAAAAAAACAATGGTGTTCATTTATGCATGTTTTAACTGCAGTTGACTAGCTGAATAAACGCCGCGCATTGCCTATCAAAATAGAAAATTGACCATGACGTCCTTATTATACATTTTTTTTAGAAACCCAAAGTTTCCGTACACTTTGCGGTGTTCCGTGACCACTGGTAGACTCTACAATATATATTATATTATATAGGTAGTTCCAGGTCACCCGTCCTCAGACCGGCGACATGATGGATGCCTTTCGCATTAGGCCCGACCACTTATTGAAAGTTATCGCGTTTCATGTTCTATGTCGATGTCGACGTCGGCTGTAGTGCTTTGGAGCGTTCTCACTTCCTTATGACTTAATTATTTGTTGAGTACTTTTAAAATGTAATTTAAAAGTGTATTAATTATTTTTTAAAAATGAAAATAAAAATTAAATCAGCTTTACACTGTAAAGCACACGTTCCCTCCTTTCCACCGAATTCTGGAAGCATTGCGGGCTAAGTGGCGGAACTCAACGCCGCTCTTTGCGTCGATACCAGGGCTAATAAAAAAAATATAAATTTTAATAAATATTTCATCTCATCACTTTGTGCCTGTCTATTTTTGTGACGGACCTGAATGATTTATATATATTTTTTTGTAGTTTCACGCTGTAGTTCACACATAATTGGATAGGCAGGAACCTAAAGATAACATACACACTTCGTTACCTACGCACCGCTCAATTTTCGAAACATTGCGTGTTGAGTGACGGAACTTAACGCTGCTCGTTATCTTGGTACCAGAGCGAGGAAATAAAAATAATATATTACCTTGAGTGGAAATTAAACTCACAATTTCCACCTTTACAGACAAGAACTAAAATAGTTTTAATATAATTATTTTGTTCCAGTATCAATATATTAACTAACGTAAATTAAAGTGTACGCGTATATCTGCTTCTAACGCCTCGATACGATTTGTGATTGTGGAGGAATGTTAATTGTTGTGTCGTTTAATCTGTTCGATTTGTGACAGTGTTATGTATATCTTATATTATACTTTATATGTATATTATGAAGTCGAAGTGATTGTTTGGTTAATTGAGCTAACCTCAGGAACTGCTGACTCAAATTGAAATAAGGGTTGTATCGTCCCACAACCGACGCTTTTAGAGCCAGGCCATATACCGCTGCGTTAGGGCGGCCTATGTTCAATTTGTTTTAAAATGTCAAAATTTGCTGGTAAAAAACAACAAACAAAAATACATCATTTTATATCAGATTACTGTGTTGGAAGCATCAAGGAAGGAAAATCATACGCAATCGCTTTAACCAGGAACAACTAGCAACAATATATATATATATATATATAACCGAAGTAGGTAACCATATTTCAAAATCACGCAGCAAGGCATAATATTAGCTGCATTGTCTTCTCAGTTCAGCATTCTTGAATAATCGTGAATGGTTATAACTTGTCACATACAAACGACGAATATTAAAACCAGTTCTGTTGTTCCCGAGATATAATCAATTAAACAAACTGACAAAATTCAAGCTTTATTGGCATTGACGGAAAAGAACATTGATTACAAACGAATGAATGAAATATTTACTGCTTCATTTATTTTAAATGTGAATGTTTTGATATATATTTTTTCCCCAGATTTTAAAACATGCATTTTTAGACATGTAGCAAACGGGATTGACATAATTTGGGTTCTTTAGCTTCCTACTGAGGCCAATCGTCGCAGTGACACAAAGTGGGACTGAAAAATCGACTGATCGGTTGTGGGTGCGAACCCCACTCAAGAATATGAAATATTTATTTACATTTATATTTTCATTTCTTTGCTCTGGGGTCGACGCCAAGCGCGGCGCTGGGTTCCGCCACTCAACACGTAATGCCTCTTAGTATAGTATCTTAACACTAGGTTATCTCTGCTTACTCTGCTGTGTGCGGGATACAGCGTGATTTTTTTAGCTTTCTAAGAATCTTATAACACTTTCAGGTTTTATCTTAAAAAGCAGGGTAGACGGGGAGCATGGTGGTGTCAAGACACTCCGTTTTCCACTTTCCGAACGATTATAACCAAAGTTTATATAAATAGATTTTGCGCATACATTGACATATTCAACTATTTATTTTTTAAAGTGTAATGCAAGGTTGGCTGGTAGAGAATGCTTTTTATCGTTAAGCCCGCCTTTTGTACATGTATTTTTTATTTCTAAAAATGTGTGCAATAAATAATTAATAAATAAATAAATAATTACATCGTTATTGCGCCATCTATGTATTAATAATAGAAATGTTAAAGCTTAACTATAAAATAAAAAAATGGACATATCTAACAGTACGTTAAATATAGAAGGAATAATTGTTTCTGTCTGGTTCTGAGCAAAATAACAATAAATTGTGAGTATTATCGCTCATATAGTCCTCACACTATATGATAATAGTCAAACAAACTCATTAAGACATAAAGTATGAAAATTTTGCTCAAAATAGAGCAACCGTGTGAAGTATGAGTTATGTGAGTGCAAGAAAATGACTGAAATTGACCATAAATTAGTGTTTCTTTTTTTATAGCTTTACGCTCCGTCTCACATTTAGCAGGGTAGGCAGATGGAGCATGGGTACCTTGCGTAAGGAGACTCCATTTCCATAAAGAATTTCCACCGAATTTTTAAGGCATATCGTGTTGAATCGTGAAACTCAATGATGTGCACCACCTCACCAGAGCGAGCCAAATGTAATGCAATGCGGCGTTGAGTTCCGCCACTCAACAGGTACTGCCTCCAGAATTCGGCAGAAAATGGGGAGCGGAGTGTCTTGACACACAGCGTGAAGCTGATTTTGATTTCATTTTAAGTTTTAAATTAGACATCCCTGGATTAGACTGGGCAGCTTCACAGGCAGGTTTTTTCTGCACAGCACATTGCATGTTAACTGGGAGAACTTAACTCCACACTTTCGCGTTCCGAGAATATTTTTAACCGACATAAAATCAAATCCTAACTATCCTTCCTAATAAAACGAGACAGTTAAATTCCACTTTAAATAACTTTCACTCAACAAATACAGAATCTGGTAGTAAAATTGACTATTTATTTAGATATTACAGTTCCTTGTACATAATCAAGATAAAATATTCATACGTAGTGTATATTTTTGCTTTAAAAGCTTGGTAAGTTGCCTAACCGTCTTTTATGTATAGTTAAGTAACATTTTACTCGGTTGTTAGTGTACCGGTTAGCGGCTTTGACGGCTAGGACGAGAATCGCGAATTCGGTTCCCTCGGGAGTATGTAATAGTGTAATGACATAACCAAGATGGGTAGGCAGAGGGAACCTAGTATTAAGACACTCCGTTCCTTATTTAGCCTGAATGTGAATCAAACCTATAACCGTCACGTTTACAGTCGCACGCTTGTGCACCTGCGCATCGACAGCCTCTATAATATTATTGAACAATATTATGTAGGAGAGGTTCTTATAATTATAATAAATACGTATTTGTGTGCGCGTGTGTGTGTATGTGTGTGTAAAAGTGTGTTCAAAAATTATGAAATAGTAGTGAATGTCCCCTACATTACATCAGTAGGTGAGGTTTCCTTGTAATTCCAACGGGAACGGAAAAATTCAGGATGTTTCGTCTCCAAATCCTCACAAACAAAGCGGGCAACGATTAGTTAATACAAAAACATACCGTTTAACTTAATTTATAATAAATAAAAATGTTAGTAGTTCCAATGAAGGAACAATTAACCAATTAGTTTTATTGTAACGCGTAGGAATGTCGCTGTAAATGTCGTGCGCTTATATTACAATTGAATGTTTACTTTCTATTATAGAGAACAGAACTCAGCGAACTCTATATCGGTATTTAGATTGATATCTGTATATATCCATAACTGATTGATTAAAAGACAACGCATGTCTGGAATTATGCGGCGTAGAACGCTAAATTTTGGTTTATAGGTTCCTTACGGATTGTGTTTAAAAAATATTAAATTACATTGCGTAGTGTCAAACAGTCAAGACACTACTTATTTAGAAAATACTTATTTAGAAAACGTCTAAAAATTTGAACGTAGCGGGACTCGAAACCGCGCCTCAAGACACTGTTCACAATCCGACGTATATATAACAACACGATGGTTGTGGGTTCGATTCATACTAAGGGTACTTCGATATATCATTATATTTTGTTGCTCTAGTAACAAGACGCAGTGCGGAATTAAGTTCAGCCACTTAACACATATTAACACATAATGTCTCGAAAATTGAGCGGAAATCGGGAAACGGGGTGTCTTAATACTAGGTTCCCTCTGCCTGCTATATCTATGGAAATGACGTCACACTAGTGTCATTTTCTTACATTTTATATCAATACCGTACTTATGTAAGTTTAACGATTGTAACTATTATACAAAGTAGTAAGTAACTACAGCTAATGCGTTTCTAACTGTTCGATATTCGATACCGTATCCACTCCCACTTCCTGCAGGAAGTGTCTTATCTAAATTAACAAATCATAGATAAATAATTGTATTAGAGACGGATGTTTTTTTTTAAATATCCTCGTATCTTGTGGTTTTTGATGTTGAAATTGAAAATATGTTTTTACTCCGATTTTGAATTTTGGCTTATTGAAAACGAAATGTCGTCCGCAATTGTCTTTGTGTGAACTTTGTTAGCCTTTCCTATATTGATTCTATTGCTGCTCACAGATGCAACTATTCCGTATTTTCACGTTTTATTGTTTTTAGATTCATCTGTATCCCGTACATATCAAGGTAGGCAGAGGGACTTGGAAACCTACTGATAAGACACTCCGTTTCCATTAAGACCCATTCGATATCCACTTTTCATCGAACTCTGAAGGCATTGTGTGAGAAAATGCAAATATGAAATATTTTATTCCCCTGAGTGGGAATCGAATCCACAACTCTAGCATATACAGTCGCACACTTAGTGCGACTGTATATGCCACTGCAACATGACGCCTATTTTTTTCTTAATTTTTAATATAAAAATAAGTTCTCAAAAGATCTTATACATATATTCAGCGTTTTTTTACAAAATAATAAAGGAGTATTTTTTCCGTAAAAGGTTGTATCAATATAAGTAAACAATTAAAGAAAAAAAATATTATATAGAAGAATAAATAATTATTAAAAATAAAATAAAATAAAAAAGCAATAAATAATTCAAAGAATTATTTATTGCTTTTTTATTTTATTTTATTTTTATTATTAAATTAGATTAGTAGGATTGAGTACAAGTATTTCTATGTGCTCGTTAGTGAGAAAGCTTTCCTATAAAAACATGACTCTAATGGGTTATTGAGGCTGGTGTGGCACAGTGGTACAACCTTTCACTGTAAACGCGACCGTTGTGGGTTCAATTCCCATCAATCGCTCGGTCATATGAATTATTTTAATTTCTTGTCAACAAGGAACCAGACCCTACTGAACAAGGTTTGTAGACAGGCACTGACAAGTTAAAAAATAATAACAATAAAAGATTATAAATAATTTCGAAAAATATATATATAAATAGTCAGCGGGATTCGAACCCACGCTTTTATTCCAGTCAATATTTTACAATCAATGTAGTCCAATGATTAGATACAACTTGAAGGCGCCACATAAATGCATTAACACATATTCTCATACCCCGATTAAAGTCCACTCGACGCGGAACCTAAAAAGATGACTAACAGAGCGCCGATAGACTAATTGCTTTAGCTTATTGGAAACACTGACGTCTGTCCGTGACTTTGTAGACCATTGTATTGGAAGTCAGAACGCTGGATTTGAACCTATATACTTGAAACTCCTTGAAAAGTCTAGTCTAAGTTGTTTTTGTAATACCATATCAAGGCAAATTTTTAAAATAAATCATGCTCGACGTAATACAAATACTAAGTATATGAAATAGCTTAAAGTCAGAGAGCTTCGACAGTTTCTTTAGTTTACCAAAAAACTATTTTTCTTTCCTAATTGTGAAATAATATTTTAAAAATATTAAAAACATAGAATTAATACTAAATTGAAGCCGTCGCGTTGCAGGAGCACAAGCGTGCGACTGTAAAGCGACGATTGTAGAGTCGGTTTCCACTCAGACGAATGAAATATTGAATTATTTAATTTTCTCGCTCTACCAGAGTGCAAAGTGGATAACGGAAGTGTCTCAATGGAGAACGGAGTACCTTAACACTAAGTTTCAAGGTTTCCTCTGCCTAGCCGGCTATTTACAGCGTAGAGCGAAATTAGCGTAGAGAAAAATTTACAGCGAAAATAAAAAATATCGCTTATATTTAAATACGGATAATATAACCTTTTTGTTACTAAAACCAACAAAAATCATAGGTTTCCATTCAAATAATAAGCTAATTTACCTCAATTATATTGTTTGCATTATTTTTTTAATTTTGTGACGACAATTAGCAAAGGTCTTTATTGAAAAGGAAGATTTTTTATTATTATTTAACTTTTTTCATTAAAACATTTTTTAAATATATTTTCTTTATGCTTGGTAAAGAAATCTGGGGAGTGAAGACACTCCGGTCCTTATTAAGACACCGGTCCCAAATTTAAGCTGAATTCTGGAGGCATAGCGTGTTGAGAACTGAATACCTGGCTTTCTCTCGTTACCAGAGCGAGTGAATGAGAATATGTACCTATATTTATTTCATTTGCTTGTGTGGGAATCGAACCCACAACCTATAGTGCTTACAGTCGCACTTGAGTGCCCTTGCGCCACGTCTTGCCTTGTGAAACTCCTCTCAATGGAAGATTTTTAAACGTATTTTCTTATTAATGTATAAATAATGAATCACGATTGAAGCCTACAGTATGCATTGGTTTAAATGGAAGGTGTCTCAGAAGAGTAATTATTTTTAAATCGCAGTTTATAGTTTTATAGCAGTAGGTACGAATAATTATAAATCAAATGGCTCGAATGCCTCCAAAAAAGTATTAAATATTATAAATACATCGTCGGACACAATCGTTATTATCCCGTCCATGAAGAAAAAAACCGTTACATTTAATTAATCCTCAAATATATTATAAATCTCTTTATAAATTTCTACATTTTTACAATTGTGCATATAAAACGTACATACATACATAAAGTGATAAACACATTATCCACTTTTACGGCGCGCTTTCTGGTAAAAATGTTAAGTTTGCGGAAAATCATTTATTATGTCAATATTTGCTCTATTTGGTATTATTTAATGTAGGAATTTATAAACATCTGTAGTATTCAGTATCACGAATAAATATTGATATATCTGTACAACTGCGCAAGCTTAAAAGAAAATCATAACAAAAAATAAGTATATTTTTTCTTTTATTTTTTCCGTTTTCATTGGAATTCCGGTCAGTGTCAGCGTTCTACGCCGCAATTTTATAGCTGTGAAAAGAGGGAAGGAGGAGTTTTATATAATATACAGATAATATATATATATATATATATATATATATATATATATATATATATTATCTATATATATATATATATATATATATATATATATATATATATATATATATATATTTTTCATTAACAACAATTTAAAATTATTTCTTTAGAAGAATTGAACTAACAACCATGTTACAGGAAAAATCTGATATTTACAATTGTGCCCCAAAAGCATTCAAGAGAGTGTAAAAATAATTAATAATAATAATAATAATCTTTATTTGGAACTAAAATAAAAAGGTACAAAATTAAATATGTTCGATAATGACCGCATTAGTAGAAACTGTGTTGCAGCCATTAACGCCCACCTCAATAGGACAAAAGTGATAATAAAGTTCCAATACACAAATTTAGTATCTTATTGAAATTGAAAGCATGCAAGATTTGAATAACAATATAAAAAAAAAAATTTGATTGGTTTTGTGTGTTTGTACGTGTCTGTGTTAATGAGTGCGAATGTGTGTGTGTGTGTGTGTGTGTGTGTGTGTGTGTGTGTGTGTGTGTGCGTGCGTGCGTGTGTGTGTGAGTGTGTGTGTGTGTGTGTGTCTGTGTGTGTTGTATGTATCAGTATTCTGTGAGCTAAAAACTTTATGCTAGCAGTTCACGGCTTACAGCTGTCGTGTAATAAGATTTTCCGTTTCATCATAAGTTAAGCTCAGTAGCCACTGTGTTACATTTTCTTTACATTTCCTTGGTAGTAGAGGATAAATGTTTAATGTTTTGTTAACCTTATTGTACAGAGAAGAAGCGAAGTAATGATAGTGTCTTCTGGCTATCTCCACCCTGCAATACTCTATGGTACATACTCTGTCTTTCCTACGTTTGTTGGGATTGGTTTTATATGGTAATTCAGAGTGCTTTCGTAAGATTACATTTAATAAGTAAAGTTTCCTAACTGTTAATAATTTTAATTCATTGTATAAGTCGATGGTAGGATAGCGGATCGGTCGAAAAGACAATACCTTAAGGACTCCTCTTTGAGCCCTTTCCAGAGACAGAAGTCTATTTTTTCCAGTTCCTCCCCAGACGGTTATACAATAGCATAATACTGTTTGTGCCAGAGCGTAATAAACCATTTTCAATGTTGTCACGTCTAGGGTCGATCTTAGATTTTTAAAAAGGAACATAAGCTTTCTGACTCTGGACGTCGTAAATTTTATATGTTCAGACCATGTCAGATGGTTGTCAATCCAAACACCAAGATATCTTATTCTCGACACATCGGCAATCCTAGCACAAGTACACGTTCTTAGGTTGCAAAAGTTCGTGTGTGCGGTCAAGGAGAGGTCTGTAGGAAGAGATGTAGGAGTTGGAGCAAATGCAATAAAGTTGGTCTTTGATACATTCAAGGTGAGGAGATTTTGAGACAACCAGTCCATGACAGCAATTAAGGCTGTCTCAGCATGTTGCTGAGCCTCAAGCCAAGTTGCTCCTTGTATAAGAAGGACAATATCATCGGCATAAGTTATAATTTTGCAGTTCGTCAGCGTCATTTTACAAAGGTCGTTCAGGTAAATTAGGAAGAGGGTAGGCCCGAGTACACTACCTTGAGGTACACCAAATTCTACGGGTTCTAGATCACTTATGACATCGCCAATCCTAACACACTGGCAACGATCTTCCAGATAACTTTTAAACATGTCATGCACAATCCCTCTGATTCCTATAAGTTCTAACTTCTGTAAGAGGGTCGGGACAGAGACTGAGTCGAACGCTTTGGAGAGATCCAAAAAGATGGCAAGAGATTTAGACTTAGAGCCAAAGCGTTGTACTATAGAATTAGTTAGCTCCAATACCGCATCTTCGGTTGATCTACCTCTCCGGAAACCAAACTGATTCTCAGCAAAAATCTTATTTTGATTGAGGTAACGTACTAATCTCGTGTTCAACAACTTTTCTAGAACTTTCGACAGAGCAGTAAGTATTGAAATCGGCCTATAGTTGCTTACACAGTCTCCGTCCCCACCCTTATGCAGAGGATGCACAAGGCCTATCTTAAATACATCAGGAAAAACGCCCGATGCTAGGCAAAGATTAAAAACGTGTACAATTATTGGGACTAGTACATTTCTAGCATCTTTAATTATTGCAGTAGGAATACCATCCCATCCGCAAGCGGACGTATTTTTGAGACTAAGAATAATACGATTAATCTCGGAGATGTCGGTGGGAAGGAGGGCCATTGAGCATAGAGATGAGGGCAAAGATGTGCTATTGGGTTTAGGTATACTTCGGTAAGAGATATTCAATGAGGTAAATTTTGATGCAAGGTTTCTTCCTACATTAGAAAAATATTTATTTATCGAGTTAGCAGCGGTGAGGGGGTCAGTTGATGGCAAGATTAAGTCATGACAAGAATTTGCTTTATTAATATTACCTAAGTTTTTAATTAATTCCCACGTAGCTTTCGGGTTGTTCTTAAGACGACTAAATTCGTTACGTTCATATTCCTTCTTTATTTTTTTCAATAAGCAATTACAGAATTTTTTATATCTATGATAGGAAGTTTTATTGGCTAAGTTTTCTGGATCTTTTTTTAATTTGATATAAAGTTTGTCTCGATTCCGCATGCAGCGCAAGAGGCCTGGGGTGATCCAGGGCTTTAATATTCTTTTTCTGTTGGGGACGACTAGCATACTGGTGTGGTTAGAAATTACTTTCGTGATGGAATTAACAAGTAACTTGGTAGCATCATTACTATTAGTACAGAGTAATATTGAACTTAGGTCCAGATTAGTAAGTTCATTAACACAGGCTGCATGATCTATTCGTTTAACTGACAGTTTTTTACTCAAGTTTTTGATTTTAAGGTTGCAATTTAGAACCACAGGAGCGTGGTCTGTAATATATGTGTCAAGAACTAAGGTCGCGGCATCATTTTTAGTTTTTAAGAAGACATGGTCAAGGCAGTTGTTATTTCTAGTTGGTATATTATGGGCAGCCATTAAACCATGCGACATAATAGTGTTTAAATATTGATCGTAGCTTGGGTCAGAGTTATCAGGTGCAATGTTAATGTTCATGTCACCGATAATGGCAATATTTTGGTAGTTTTTTAAAAGTGTTAATTTATCGTCTAAAAATTCCATAAATTTATCAGTGTTTCTATGTGATGGCGAACGATATAGTGCAACAAGAGCAAATATGTTATTGTATTTGATTATCAAGCAATTGGCTTCAGCAAAGTTCGGTGTTTCAACAGTACATTTTAAATCATGCCTAACGTAAACAACAACACCGTCATTTTGATTACAATGTTTCGATGTATGAGGCACGTAGCCTGCTAGAATAGGTACATTAGGACATTTACTCAGCCAACACTCAGATAAAATAATTATGTCCATATTGATTTTTATCCTTTGTAGGAGAATTTGTAGGTGATCAAAGTTACAGTTAATGCTTCTAATATTTATATGAATAATTTTCATGGAACTACCAGGCATATTTATGTAAGAGGTATTCTGTTCTGTTCTTATTTTGTAAATGATGCCCTCTTGATGATAGATAGTGTCATGTTTAATAGGTGTAGTGGTATAATATCTGACTGTAAAAGCGTCGGTTCTGGGTTCCCACGGAGGGATATGAACTCGTTGTGACGGGCTAATCCTGGCGTTGAGTTCCGAAACTGCTTTACGTCAGCACCCAGCACCGAAAGTTAGGCGGTGCTTGGGAGTATATCTAGGAGTGGTCGCCGATACGGTTACTTAAAATATAAATATTTCATTTATAAGCATTTTCTTAGTAATTTAACTTGTGATAGAGCTAACTTACAAACCAAGATATCATCTAAATATTTATATAAATATACTTTTCTCTTTTGTTAAATAAAATGTTTTGGTTGGTGGGTATAAGTCGGCATTTAACATAGTCAGAAATATCTATATAGTAAATAACAATTTTTCTGTAATTATAAATTCTGTGTGTCTGTCGAAAGTGAAAACCCAGTTGTACTATGAGGGTTGCTATTTTTAACAACTTAAAAAAAAGTACCCCTCTATATTCCGCGTATAGCAATGTAGCAGATGGATATTAATGTTTATACACTCCGTTCTCCATTTTATTCAGAATTTCGGAGGCATTGCTTGTTGAATGGCGGAACTCAACGCAGCGTTGCCTTGTTTACTAGAGCAAGGAAATAAAGATATTAAACAATTCATAAGAATTGGAATCGAACATACAATCTTCACATAAAGAATCAAACGATATCGGACACTGTACCACGATGGGCTCAATCGCCAGTCCGGGCCTGATCAAAAAAACATTGCCTCAATCAAGAACCGAATCTACAATCATGACTTTAATTTCACTTTCAACTAATATAAACAAAATGAATTACAGTGCAAATATTAAATGACAACACCGCTAATCAAAAATAACCTGACGCAGTCAAAAAGTATAAAAAAAGCTATATTTAACAATCTGTCATGCTACGGATCGCTTACAGCTGACAAGCTTGAAATCTGTGACAGACAGACAGAAATAAGATATAAGGGAAACGTAAGATAAATTAGTATTTATATATACGTAGATAATATGTGTGTATGTATGTTTGAAGATAGAGTCTAAATGAAGTTGTTCTCGATAAGTTTTTTGTTTTTGTTTGCGTGATCTTTGCAGAAGGGGAATTAATTGTTGTATGTTGTTGTAAGTTCAAATCCAATGATAAAAATAGGTTCCATCTGCCTAACAGGCTATGTAGATAAAGGCGTGTAGTTGTTAAAGATACATTAGTATAAAGTAAATTTTTCCTATCCAAGTGTAAAATTTTTCTTATACAAGTGTAGTTATAGAGTAGAGGAACAAGTGTGCGATTATAAATGCAATGAATGTAGATTCGATTCCCACTCGGATGAGTTAAGTATTTAATATTTTTATTTCATCGCTTTGGTAACGAGGCAAAGCGCGAAGTTGAGTTCCAGCACTGAATACGCAGTACTGCCAGAAGCTGGCGGAAAGTGAGCAACGGAGTCTCTTAACATTTGGTTCCCAGGTTCACGGTGCCTAAGCTGCTAAGATAAAAAAATAATAATTTATTTTTTTTGTTACTCAGTACTATTAAATTTTTTCGCTTTTAAGAACACGACATTTGTCAAAAAATTAAGATATACACAATTAAATATTCCCATTAAAAACTTAAACTGTATAATTGAAGAAATTGTTAGGTGTTAAATAATATATGAGAAGAAGCTTTTACACTTCATAATAAATCACTCTGTTTCATTTTTCGTCTATTTTTAAAAATAAACTTAAGAAATTAACTTTTAATCTTTATTTACTTGTTGCAGTAGGTTGAAGGAACCTAGAGTTATGGCCTTAACCTAGTGTTTTTCTCTTTCCGGCCTATTTAAGCACATTATGTTATAGATAGTGAAATCACGGTCACGGTTTTGTTATCATATTAAGAAAAAGATAATGTAAATATATTATACAATTGGGTGGGTATTGATGAGCAGATTCATCGTAATGAGAATGGAGTACCTTATACTAGGTTCTTAGGTTTCCTGGTTCCCTCTGTCTATCCTGCTACATGCGAAACAGAACGTGAAGATCAACAAAATATGTAATAATAAAAGGTTTTTTAACTTTTACGATAGCTTTTAGTTTTTTTTTCGAATTGTAGGTACATAAGTGATTAGAACCCACAATTATATTTCTTAATGTTACTCCTCCTTTTTTCCACTTCAAGCTACTAACGGAGTGTATTTTCACCTCTGTCTTTTCCACCAGATGATGGCCTCAATCACTTCATTACTATCACAAAATCAAAATATTTTATTCTCGTCACGACTTAAGATAAAGGTTCAAATGAATTATCTTTTAAACATCTTCATTTATTACGAAGCTTCTGTATAGAAAAATGATTTTGAAAAAAAAAAGATAAAAAACATATCCCTAATTTGTCTCCACCTTTATTTTTATTTTCCCAAAAAAAAAAAAAAACTTAATTATAGACCACACAATACGGCACTAAAATACAGAAAACTTGGAAAAAAATATCCTATGTATTGCAATAAGATTGAATTTTGATTGATTCTACTTTACTATTGTAGAGTTCGTGTATATAAAAATTAAGGGTCCATTCGAAGGAATGACGATTCATAATATCTCTTAATAGTGTGTAAACTGGACTTCTATCGAAAACGACTCTACATGACATACTAAATTCGTCTTTATTTCAAATGGGTAACGATCAAATTAATTTTTTTCCAAAATATGATAAGAAAAAAATATTTTCGGTCAACCGAGGTGGTCCTTTTTTGTGTATCACTGGAAAATGACTTATTTAGAATTTTATAGAGCTGATGTGTTTGACAGATTTAAAACAATGGTTGTTAAAAAAAAAAATGGATTGAGGTTCTGCTTTCGTTAATGATGTAAAACTATTGAGATGTGCTTTTTATAGTATTTTTTTAAGTTCGCGCTGTAACCCGAATGTAGCAGGGTAGGCAGAGACAGCCTGAGAAGTACTTAAGATACTCCTTTCCCATTAGGACACTTCCGTTCCCCAATTTCCGCCGAATTCTGGAAGCATTGCATGTTGCTTAGCGGAACTCAACGCCGCACTTTTCCCTCGTTAATAATTATTAATTAAATTTCCTCGAGCGGCTTCAATCCGTATATATATTTAGAAACACATTACCCTCTATACAAAATGTTTTATTCGTACAAAAATAAATAGCCTATCTGGCAACGATCACCTCTATTTATATATCAGCAGAATCAATCGGCCTGCACTCGTGTAAAATTGTTTTTCTACTTTCTTTTTTAGTTCAAATCTTAGAAAGATTGTCGTAAAATAGTGATGAAACACTGCTTTTATATTTTACATTATGTTGGTCGCACACTGTCTCACTGTAAAAGCAGTAGTTGTGGGTTCAGTTCTCACTCGAGGAAATGAATTGTTTGTTTTCACAGTGTAGATAGTATTAGAGACCGGTAGTTCTATTCTCTAATGTATATATACATTTTTTATGGCGAGACAGGCAGAGGGAACCGAAGTGTCCTCATTGCGCCCAATGTTTGGGACATTGCGTGTTGAGTAACGGAACTCAACCCTGTGTTTTGTTTTATATGATTCTTTTTTTTTATGATCACTAGTTAAAAATAAAGATTACCCAGAATAAAAATTTGAAAGCCATTTCGTTACCACCACGTCTATCTACGTCACTATTGGGCAATACTATAAAATATCAGATCAATATTTAAACTTTCTTCATCAGAGATCAAAGGGCGATAATAAATATTGTGAAACGCAATAAATTGTATTGAACGTGAAACATTTCAGTTTTTTAAATATTAGCAGATGCGTGCGTGTTCAAATGATATTACACA
The DNA here is from genome assembly GCA_917862395.2 of Heliconius sara. Taxonomy (NCBI): domain Eukaryota; kingdom Metazoa; phylum Arthropoda; class Insecta; order Lepidoptera; family Nymphalidae; genus Heliconius; species Heliconius sara. The sequence continues at coordinate 801,828 of OU860789.1, read as the reverse complement.
ATTATATTATGATTGTTAGTTCAGTTCTTATCGTGTATGACAATCGTGCTTCATCAATATTTTTCTCGTGGTATTAAACTATTTTATTTGTATCTTTAATATGGAATAACACTTTACGAATGTAAAAAAATGTATCTAGAAATTGAATAAAAAATTAAAAATTACATTTTGTTTCGGGCTTGACAGTTAGCGCAGTAGTTGTGGGTTTGTTTTCCACCCGGCCTACAGATTTTTTTTATTTCTTGGCTCTGGTAAGAAGACGTTGTGAGCCACCACTCATCTTTGCACTACCTAGCATACTATAAGCGGGATACTACGTGAACTAAAAAATATTTGAGAAATATAAAAATATAAAGCACAGGCTAATATGGAGCAAGTATGTTAAGATAACAAAAAAGTCTAATATTATCATCATTTATAACGCAGCTTAGAAAGAGATATTGTTTGTAAGATGAAGTAATATTGTATGGAAGGTATCTTAACCGGCCTATTTAAAAAATAAATTAATTAATTTCTAGGCAGGCACTATTTCCCTAGTGTAGTAGTCAGAGAGTACGGAGCGCCAAACACTACGGTCTCTACATACCTCTTTCGCCTCGTCCCAAATTTCATACTCCTTCGTCCGAACAATTTTCATAAAAAGGGGTTTACAAAGTTTTTGCGTCACGTTAATTATATTATATAATAGAATTCAGTTATTAGTTTTGTCAGCTTCTCGTCATATTCCGCATGTGGTGGACAGATGGAGCTATGAGAGATTGATGAGATGGAGGATTGGATGGTGTTAAGACACCCCGCTGTCCCCTTTCCGCCGACTTCATTGCGTAACAGAACTCAACTACGCGCTTTACCCCAACACCAGAGCCAAGAAATGAAAATATTAAATATTTCATTTCCTCGAGTGGGAATCGAATCCACTAACTGTCGCGATAACACTATTATATATAAAAATTAATATATCTTTTATTTGTTTCAGAATACCGAATTAAAGGCGTTTATATGTAAGTATTGTATAATTACGAAAATAGTCCATTCCTCGATTGTAAATCGAACCCACAACAATCGTACCTTGGACTGCATACAAGTAAATATATAGAATTTGTGTTCATAAAATTCGTCTGATTAATATGTTTTATATGAAAAAAAAAACGTGTTTTAGTATCTTTAACTATAAATTATTTATAGTTTCATTTTGTTATTATACCATATATAGCGGATTATGCCAAATTTAATTTTATATTATTCTGTTATATTAACAAATATAGCTATGTATATATTTATACAGTTGCTATAATAATATATATACATAATATATATGGATATAAAATCCATACCGCTTTGTAATCTTTTATTTATAGTAAAAGGTACGTGGCGTCGGTGGTGTAATGGTCAGCATAGTTGCCTTCCAAGCAGTTGATCCGGGTTCGATTCCCGGCCGACGCACACTTTTTGTTGTTTTCTTATAAATTGTTGACACTAAGTAATTTTATAGAATCATTATTTTATTCTTAAGTACTTATTACTGTATTTTTGTTAGATAAAAAGAAAGTTATTTAAAATTATTTGAATTAATATTATAATGAGAGATAGTACTTAATACGAAAGTGACACGTCATAACACTCTTCAAGTTCATTGTTTTATTGATAACCTACTTTGTAGTCGTAGTGGTTATTTCGACGGTTGTAGGTTCAATTCCTACTTAATGGGACGAAGTCACAGTGCCAAGTTAGGCCACTTACGTTTAGTTTCTCAAAAATTCGGTCTGAAAGTGGAAAACGGAGTGTCTTAATACTGGGTACGCTTGTATACTTTACTAGGTGCGGGATACAACGTGAAGTTTAAATAACTTTTTTTAAACTCAACCTCAGTTATACTCTCTTACCGTTTCTCACATACCATGATATAATAAAGTTAAAACAAGTTTTTCTTATATTAATTACATACAAGACTAGAACTGGATATCCTAAGAATTTGTTCCGGTAGAAAGGATCTCATCTAATAAAGATACTTCGCTGTCACTGAAGGATATTAAAATGCGGTCAAGCGTAAATTGAATTAACGAATGGAGGGTTCCGTATGGTATTTATTTGATAAAGAATAAGAATTTGTATTTAATTATTTAGTTATATATGTACATATGAAAATCGTTGTGGCTCAGTGGCAGAACGTTTTACTGTAACGCAGTTGTAAGCTCCATCCTTGCTCGGGGAGGAGGTATTTTAAATAATTTCACTTGCACTGTATTCCACACATAGAGATCTAGTGTTAAGATACTCCGTTCCCTATTAACACTTTCGTTCACGACTTTTCTCGCCCTGATAAAGCAAAAAGCAGCGTTGAATTCCGCATATCAACTGTACTGTAACTGTTTGTATGTAAGATGTGTTTGTATCTATATAGAAATAATAAAAAAGTAATGATCTGTATGTTTACACACTTTTAATTGCTCTCACGTTTTTATTCAAGGTAGTCTTAAAGTTATCTTTACCTTCACAAGGATATACAGAATAGGAAATAGATGTTCCATACATACATATGTATGGGCTGCAGTCTTATAATTAATAAAACATGTGTTAGTTTGTTTGTTTGAATTACTTATTTGAGCGTGGCGAAACACGTGCTGCTATTTTTAGCAACCGTGATCTTAATTTTAAAAAAGTAGCTTCAGGCTTTTACCGCATAGGAGAGTAGATAGAAAAAACATAGTGGTAAGAAGATTATAGTAGTTTCCCAAGGTGCACCCAATATTTAAGATATTGCGTGTTGACTCGCGGAACTTAGCATCGTGATTTGTCTTGCCAGAATGAAGAAATGAAAATAAATCATTCTCGTAAGTAAGAATAAAAAAAACAGCCATGTTTTTGATGTAATAGTTTATCTGTGCAAATTCATAAATAAAAAATTGATTCTTTTGTTATAAAATGTAATGAACTTTTCTTCATTTCTTCACTCTGGACAAGGAGCGTTTAGTTTCGGTATCATACAGGCAATTTCTCAAAAGGTGGGCGGAAGGTAGAATGGAATGTCTTAACAGAAGGTTCCCTGCATATCCTGCTAAATACGGGATAAAATGGTAAGCATATAGCTTACCATACGAGTATATATGGAACTTAATATAAACAGGATACTGTTAACCCCTAGATTTTGATGACTTTCACTTTCGATTTCTAAGAAATATTGGCAAAATATTTGAGACAAAACCTTCCAACAAATCGAATTTCACACGATGCTACGTCATATGTTCAAATTGTAAACGATTTGGGAATCCCCGCTCGCAAAAATCTTGAAGAGATCGACAATGTTTTTAAATTCTGATGTAACAATCAGAAATAATACCTGTGTTATAGAATTGTATTAATACTCTGTCTGGGGTAGTAAAATTATGGATAGGATTCCGTAACCCAACGCCGTATTTCGACTACTCAGCGCGCAACACAACGCCGCACTTGATATAGCCAGCCCAATTAAATGGTTTTAATCTTTTTTCAATATAAACCTATTTAAGAATAAACCTAGAACTACCATATATTTTGTAACCATACCACACTATATTTCTGAATGCATTACTAGTAAACTGTGAACAAATGTTTTTATCGCTTAATGCGATAAGGTTCTATTGTTTGGTGTTAAACCTTCTAACGACTTCCTCTAATATGTAATACACATTGATGTTGTGATAACGGTACATAATAGATTATAGATTTAAAAAAATTGGCTGTATGAATACGTGTTATAGCTGAAATTATAGAGGAAAAGTTAAACAAAGATTGTCAAATGTTTTTCTTGTGTACTCGAATACAATATTGTATACCTCGGGGTTGGATTAGAATATTCAGTTACTCGTATTTGTGGTTTCCACTTGACAATTACTAATAGTACTATAATTGGTTATAAATAAATAAATCAGCTTCACGCTGTATCCCGCACACAGCAGACACACTCCGTTTCCTAACTTTCTGCCGAATTCTGGAGGCATTGCGTGTTGAGTGGCAGAACTCAACGCCGCGCTTAGCCTCAACACCAGGGCGAAGAAATAGAAATATAAATTTAAGTAAATATTTCATCTCCTCGAGTGGGAATCGAACCCACAACCAGTCGGTTTTGCAGTCACACTTCGTGCCGCTGCGCCACGACCGGCCTCTGGTCTAATTGGTTATATTTATATAAATAAAAATTATGAAGGTGAATACCGTTGTGTAACATAACAAAGCACGGCGTTGAGCGTACTAGGTTACCTCTGCCTGCTATGTGCGGGATACGGCGTGAAGCTATTACGAGAGATTAATTTTTTTAGAGTTTCCGTGGTATCTCGATCACACCAGGGTAGACAGCAGGAACCTGGGAACCTAGTGCTACAACACTCTGTTTCCATTAAGAAACTTCGGTCCTCCACGTTACACCAAATGTCCGTGTTTAGTGGCAGAACTCAACGAATAACCAAATATTTTATTTCCTCGATTTTGATCAAACCCACTACCTATCCGTTTAGTCACACGCTTGTGCCCCTGCGCCTCTGGCCTCAAATAATGGAGATATATTTATAAAGATACATTTAAAGCTCTGCGATAAATAGACAAGTATAGAAAAGGTGTTTAGTAAGTCCTCAATGTTTTATGTCGTAACAAAGCGTGTGATGTTTTGAAATTCACTTTACTGTGATAGACAGTTGTGTAATTCTAATATTTATTTTACACTCACACACGTCATGGGCGTACACGTCATGGGAACGTGCCCATGGTGTCCATTATAGTCTAGTATCCACCCAGACCAGGTGCCAGTATTTTTACTAACAAAAAGATAAAAAATAAAATAAATAAATCAGCTTTACAATATATCGAGCATACAACAGAGTAGGCAGAGAGACTCTAGTGTTAAAACACTCCGTTTCCCACTTTCCGCCGATTTCTAGAGGCATTGTGTGTTGAGTGGCGGACTGACTCAACACTGCGCTTTTGCTTCGATAGCTAAAAGATAGAATGAAAATATAAATTTAAATAAATATATCGTTTCCTTCGAGTGTTAAGAGTTAGTTAGTTACTTAGTTAACCTTGAGTGAGAATCGACTACAACAGTCGCATTAACAATTGAACTTTTTAGCATTGAGCTAGGATCTTTATATATTTACGATACAAATTTTTAACATAAATTTAATATATTTTTAATTATAACCCAGATCACACGTGGGCGAAGCCATCACAAACCAACAGTCAAACATCAAAAATCGATAGAAAGTGATAGACGGTGCGTGGGAAATTAACCAGTTATAGAGAACTCGTTAACTGTAATGCAAACTATCGGTTAGATCTAACATTAGGCTGTTACAACGCCCGTTGCCTATTAGGTTGTATTACACCTATATCTGATGAGTTTGTTTGGCTGATCGCTCTAGTCTTAGAAACTGCTGGTTCAAATTGAAAAAGTATTTTAGTGATGCATTGTCCATTGATCAAGGTAACTGTAGGTGGCAGGGAAGGGGAGTCACTTAACGGGGTCCTTCCTAGGTTCCTTTCGGTAACCCTGCGGGTTGCATGTTGTGTGCAGGTTTTAGCGTGAAGATGTGTATTAAAAAATTACACTAAATTACTATTTCCATTAAGTAACGATTATTACTTAGTCCGGCGTTAAGTTCCGTTACTCAACACGCACAGTCTCGAAATCGAACAGAAAACGGAGAACGGGGAACGGAGAATCAGTAGTTTTCTTTACACCTTACTGTACAAAAAATGTAAAGTACTATAAATATTTTCATCACAATATGAAATGCTGTCGATACGAGAGCAGTGTACGGGCACTTGAAACAGGTTTAAAATTTAACTCGTACTTGCGCTGTTTGGAGCAAATATGCCGAAAAGCAGTTAAATTTAACCACACCGGTCAAGGTTTTTAACTGTGATATAACCGAAGTTCAAATCACCATTGCCTGAGTACTTATTGTGCTTAGTAAACAATGTATTAAACATAGAATATAGGTAGGTATAGGAATATAATGTGTTTCATTTCAAGCGTGTTGAACTATTTTTTTTTTATTTTGATGCATATTTTAACTCCCGCGATAAAATACTACTGATGGGGCTTATGACTTTTTTAGCTTCACACTGTTTTCTGAATATAGCAGGGTAGGCAGAGGGAACCTATTGATAAGATACTCTGTTTAACTTCTAATGACATTTCCCGACTTTAAAACACTGCCCGTTAAGTGGCGGAGCTAAACACCGCTTTGACTTATGTCATAGTAAATGTATTTCATTAAATAAATTTAAACCCGATATGTAAAGGCTTATATCTATCTTATTATATCTTTCTGATTTCACGAGGCTAATTGCGAAATATAATAAGAAAAATAATGTCACGGTGAGCCAGTGATATTGGGTAATAGATCTTAGTGTGACCGGAAGTCCCTTTAAATGCTTGTTATATAGGGAATATATCTATACTGATATTATATGTTTGGATGAACGCGTTAATATCAAGAACTACTTGTATTTTCATCAAATTTAGTATTTTGCGATTGGAAACAGAAATTTACATATCTATTTGTAGAATGTACATTATGCCTTACAATAATTTATTATTATTTTCTCGAAGTGATAAAATGTCTCTGAAAAATACCAAATTTGTTACTCTTATTCTGAAAAAATATATATATTTTACTAAAAGCTCAATCCAGCTCAAAGTTGAAAAGGTCGCAAAAGTTGCATTTTACATGCAGGGCTTTATTTTGGCATCTGAAACTGAAACCTTTGTCATTCGGCAAATGGTAAAAAAAATGCTTCACTCGATACTAACTCGACATCCGGTGGATACGACTGAAAAAAACCAAAAAATATTTTGTAGCTAACTTTTTTTTATTATCTATACCTAGTTTTTTAACTTCACTTTTTTATGCTGTATCCGGCATTTAACAGGGTCAACACGCACGGATCTTTACATTAGGTTGCCACCTAGGGTTAACATTCGTTTCTCATGCACATCTAAGTTCCTGAGACATTGCTTGTTGAATGGCGGTACCTAACGCCGCGATTAGTTTTACTAGACTAGGACAATGTTAGTATGTTCCTATTTAAATATAACCATTCCTTTAGGCGATCGCATCGCATTTGAGCATCGCACCCACAACCATTGCTACGTGTTTTACAATAAAGATATATACAATTATATTCTCTTCTTTCCGTCTATATAATCTTTGAATATCATTAGTATTCTTATTTTAATTATGTGACTTTTGATCTTTATATAACAAACTGGGTCATAAGATTAAATGATTCATAAAAACATTGGTTTATTGTGCAAAAAATCTTCGAATGAGTAACTTGTTTGTAATATCTTAAATATTACCAATTCAGCTTTGCCACAACTAAATGTTTTATTTTTATAAAAAAAACCCCTGTCTACATATAATCCTATTTTAATTAACCTAATAGCAACAAAGAGTGATAATAGAAAAAAAATCTTAAAAAATATGTCGGAATGTTGGTACTACTAATTAAGCTAATGCCAGTAATACCAACGTATTTTTTTTCTAGAACGTGTTCTGGTAACAAGACATAGCGCGGCGTTGAGTTTAGCTACCCCCCAACATAATGCGTCAAACAAAGGTAACACAGTATCTTAGCATTAAAGATTTCTTTGCCTATCCTGTTGTATGCAGAATATAACGTAAAGCTAAAAAAAGTATATTACATTTTTTACTCTAACTTTCAGCTATCTAAAATGTCACTAATGTAAATAATCGAACCTGGAATTCCTGACGAATAGAGAAGATTCCATACGTTTTAAAAATGTCATTCATTTCAACAAATAATACATACTTTTTTGTTATGTCTTTAAGAAATCTCAGTAACCCTTTAGAGCTCTCATAAAATTTGTTAAAAATAGCTTCAAGTGGTATAATAAAGGTGTTCAAAAGATTTTTTATTATTATTACTAAGATATAAGGTCCATTTTATTGTTAGGTCCATATGATCAGTGGTTGCGTAGGATCTTATTACAAGAGGATAAGGTTCGATATCGTTAAACTGCAAAATGCATATAACGCAGTCTGTTCAGAAGAAAGCTAGCCTTGTTACTGACACTTGACACGAAGTGCGTTTCCATTGTTGTTTGAAACGTCTTTTTTAACACAAAGAGAATTGTGGCACTCAACTTTGTCTGGACTCTCAGTGTACTTAGGGGCATTTGGTGTCGCTCTATGGTGTATTTTAGAAATTTACTAAAATGTTGAAGTCACTGTAAAATATATCTGTCTTCTTCTTAATATAAGTAATTGTGGCGTAGTGACATAGCATTCGTTGTGGGTTTGATTCCCACTCGTGGAAATAAATGAATTTAAACTAGGAAACATTATTACATTGATAAACAAATTAAACAAAATTAGAGCTCTCTTCTATTATTTTTAGAAGCTGTTCAGTAGCTACTAGACACCTCAGTATACAGACTTTTTTCTCGTTTACACTTAGTCTGTAAAAAGGAATGTAATTCAACTAAATACGGACATATAATTAAAACTGTAAAATCATTTAAATATAAAGTATATTTCATACAACCGTCAGTATTGCCGTTGTATAATGGAGAAGAGTATAATTTCAAGTGGCAGTGGTAATTCACTGGTTCTTGTAACGGTATACAGTACATACCTACAGATCTACGTTATTATATATAAACATATACATACGTCGAGGCCGGCGTGTGGCAGTGGCTTATGCATGTGATTGTCAACGCGACAGTAGTAGGTTTGATTTCCTCGTGGAGAATGAAATATTTAATATTTACTTGCCTAATTTCCTTTGCTCGCTGTTGCAACTAGGCAAACGGACGCTACTGGGAAAACGCTCTTGTAACTGGAGAACGGTAGTGTTTTAAGTTTATCGCTACCTAGTGTCAAGTTTACTCTGCCTAGAGTAGGCTTTGTGCAAAAAAATATATATACTTAAATATATTATGTAGAACATATCGCTTATTTAGTGGAACAACTTAATTGCTTGTTTCTTCGAAAAAAACGTCTAATAATTGACTTATTTGCCTAGGTTCTGAGTTCTATGCTCATTTAGGTGAACTGTTGTTTTTTTTTATTATTTTCATTTGTCTGCTTTCATAAGGTAAGGGGAGGCGTTGACTTCCACCTTCCTTCCTTCCTTCCTTTGAAACCAAAGTAATTCTTGGCACTAAAATTAAAATCGGCACTAAATGGTACTAAAAAGTAAATTTCATTGAAATCGTCCATCGTTCATTTTATATCTCTAATGCACTTCCACAAGCAATTATTCTGACTAAGAATGAATCACTTAAGAACATGTGCTCGTCGTTCGCATTGCTGATCCTCGATACGTCGGTATAACGAATTTGTTAGTATTTCATGAAAAAATTAGGAATATAGCGTGTAGTTTGATTCTGATTTCTTAAATATTTTATTTTTTGTGTAAATGGAGCTCAGTGTCTTATTTTAATTCCAAATGTTTTCTACACAAACTGAAACTATAACTAGTATTTTTATTAAATCGTTCTTCTAACTGTTGGAGCGACGGTTGTAGGTTTGATTGCCACGATGGGTAATTAATTATTTTCATCACCTTGTTCGTGTGGCATTGAGTCAGGCCACTAAACCCACAATGTCCCGAAACTTGTTAAGAAAATGGGAAACGGAATATCTTAATACTAGGTAGGTAGTACTGCCTACACTGCTATATGGGGGATTCAGTGTGCAGCTAAAAATAATTGTTATTGAAAAAATACTATACCATACCTTAATGGTATCTACGTATTTTAAACCAGCTTCACGCTATATACCGCATACAGCAGGGCAGGCAGTGGAAACCTAGTGTTAAGACACTCCATTTTCGACTTTTCGCCGAATTCTGGAGGCATTGTGTGTTGAGTGGCGGAACTCAACGCCGCGCTTTGCCTCGACACCAGAGCGAAGGACTGAAAATTTACATTTAAATAAATATTTCTTTTCCTTGAGTGGGGATCGAACCCAGAATCACTAGCGTTTACAGGCATACTACTTGTGCCTCTACGCCATGACCGGTATCTGTTGTTTGAAAAAATGTTCTTATAATTTGACCTAATTAATTGTACCTAACACACATATAACTAAGCTATACGAAAGTTTTTCAGGAAAGCGTAGGTTTTGTATCGCATACTACCTATCTTAACGAAACAACCAATCTTGAATCGACCAATTTTTATGTATAATTCGAAGTAATCTTAAAAAGGTAATCAAAACCTTTGGGAATTAAAGACGATTTGTGAAAAATAATCATCAAATATTGAATTTCGTTGATTTGTATAAGTCGTTAGAAGTGAAGGTAAGAAATAAATATTTTGGTTTTCTGGTCTTCTTAAATTGAGGTTATCAGATGCGGTGCACGCAAGAAAGATGAAGTCGGACGGAGTGTCTTAGCAGCGGGTTCTCTTTGCTCACTGTTAAATAGCGTGAAAAATGCAAACGAGAATATTATTTATAAAATCACCGATATTTGATAATGATCCATCAAATTGCTATACAAGAAGGCGATTCGGTCAGTACAAACAGACGGACGGACAGTTTTATTTATATTTACATAGAGATAAAATGTCATCGGTATATCTTCACAGATTAAACATTTGTAGAGGAGGTGACAAGTGGCTTGTAGGCTCTAAAATTTCATATTACGTAACTAAGTTTTACTATTTCAACTTGTATGGACTGTTGACGTTTGTAACGCAATGTATGGGTAATAAAAGTATGTGTATTTTTTAGCTTCACGTGTCTCTCACATGGCAGGGTAGACACAGGGAACTTGGGAACCTGGTGTTACGACACTCCGGTTCCATTAAGACATTTCCGTTTTCCACTTTTTGCCCAATTTAAATCAAAAAATCAAGGCCGCACTCTGCCTTAAAACATTATATTATGTTAGATAATTTTCTGGAATTATGTACTCTGATAATAATGGTCTTTATACCGACAGCGGTTAGGTGAGGGAAAAATAATCTCCTTCGAGTGGGAATCGAACCCACAACTGTCGCTTCCACAGTCAAACCATTCCACAGTCACATAATTTCGCCCAATTTTCCTAATGTTTCAACTTTCAAAAATAATGAACAAAAAAGTCTTTACGAACAAAAAGTGTTTCTGAGAAGAAAGCTCCGCCATTAAATCTTTCTGCGAAGCACTTTTGTGTCGTTTCGGTTTCGGGTTTTGTTAGATGTCTGATGAGACCTATATTAGTTTAATTTAGATTGTATTAAACTTTTCATTATAGTCCTTACTATTATCCATCAAGAGATTCATTTTCTCGGTCTGGTAAGTGGTAACAAAGACAAAATATGGCGTTGTGTTACGTTACGCAACACGCACGAAACACAATGTCTTAACACTATCCTGTGAGAGAATAAGTGAAATAACTTTATTTTATAATCCTAAATTATTTAAATTTAGTCCTTGTGGCGCAGCGGCACACAGTTTGAATGTAAAAGCGACGGTTGTGGGTTCAGTTCCCATTTAGGGGAATTAATAATTTTCATTTCCCCGTTCTTCTAGACAAAGCACGGTGTTTAGTTATTTTCTTTACTGAATGTTTCGAAAATTAGCTGGTGCGTATGAACGTGCCATAACATTGCTTTCTTCTACTGTAGCAAAAATTGTTACCACCTCCCCATATTCTCCATACAAGATTACGAAGAGAATTTGTGCTCAACTGGCACGCTCGGAACGACGTATTGAAAGAGCTGAACTTAAAACATTTTTTACTTTGTTATTCACATGGTGGGAAGTATAAAATATAATCACACGTACGTGATACCATATGAGTATAGATAGTAGAGGTCAGAATAAAAGGATAAACGCTGACCTCTCGAACTACCTGAGCGATCATCCAGTTTGTTTTATTTTAAACTGTTTGAGTATTATATAATAAACAGGACTCAATTTTTTTTCTTGTTGATGAAAATATTAAGGACGATTCCCTTTTTTTCCTTGTATGTTGATTTAATTAATATATTTTTGAATTATTAAGAAATATTATTAAATATTTTTTTGAGTAGCCAGAGGAGATTTAATGAGGAAAATGAAAATAACTTATTCTAACGAACGATCGCACTGTTTAGAGATTTCGGCAGAAAGCAGGGAACGGAAATTTCTTAATGTGAACAGAGTGTCACTCTGGTTACTCCACAATGTGCGGGATACGCTGTAAATTAAAAAAAATCGAATACGCACGAACTCACAACTATCGCCTTTACAATCAGACATACCATCAATACTGAAAGTTTGATCAAAAATATAAAAAAAAAACAGTATTACAACATCAAGAATCAACTTTCGCATTGATAACAAAACCAAGAGTGATATAACGATAGTTCAGTTTGTTTTATAGTGGGAATTTAATAGCATATTGCACTCAATATAGGATTGCCTCGTTAAAATAGATTTATGGCTGAAATAAGAAATAAAAAGAAAATTATATTATTTTTTTCCATACATTATTGTTATATAACGTTAGATGCCTACTTTGTACACCTGGTGTTTTATGATGAAATTTTATATTATTGGTTTTTATTGAATAGGATTAGAAATAGAAATTTATTTATTTATATTGGTTTTGAGCATATTAATCTTATTAGGGTTCCGTTTATGAAAAAAACTTTTTGCATACTTTGCATGCAACTTGCATGCAAACTCATAGTTGTATAAATTTTTACTTCCCGTTGACTTTCAATCATAAAATGGATATGGAACCATTGTTGGGCAAGTACGACTCGCACTTGACCGATTTCTTTTAATGTCCACCATATAATTTCTGTACGTTTGGGATGATGGGTAAGGCTTTTTAGATATGTAGAAATAGACTTAATATCAAATTATAGAGTCCGTCATTGCAATAGTAGAATGAATGAATTATAAGTATATTATTCTGTTCAGTAGAGTTGACAGCGTTTGACTGTAAACGCGATAGATGTTTCGACCTCCACTCAGAATAGTGATATCATTTAAATTATATTCATTTCTCCGCTTCGGAAGACAAAACGCGGCGATGTGCTGTTGATACAATGTCTTGAATTTAGGGCAGCAAGCCAATCGAATGCCTTAGCAGTAGGTTAGAGATGAAAAAAAAAATACTATAAGATATGCACGCTCGTATAACATTTAAGTAGTCGAATCTCATCAAATTATGTCTGGATGTATTCCAACGTATTGTAAAGCTAATTTTATCCAAACTACTGAAAGGGCACTGACCTTTTGATAACAAGTGTTTTCTTCTTGTATACTGTTTATTTCTATAGCCAATGAAAAGTTTAATTACGCTATTATTGTATTTAAATAGTTTTTTGTTCCTTCACTTTTGTGTGACCATTTTTGACGTAGAGTATTTAATTATATTTAATTATTTTTTTTATTAGCTCGCTATAGTAAGAGAAGACACTGTTAAGTTCCACTACAGATTATATGTGAGTGAGGCAAATCGCGGCGTTGAGTTCCGCTACTCAACACGCAATGCCTCCAAAATTGTTAATGTTAATGGGAATGGAGTGTTTTAACATTAGGTTCTCAGGTTCCATGTGTCTACCTTATGTGCACGAGACTATGTAAAGGTTAAAAAAATCACGTGTAATTAAAAACCCAGTTATAAATAAAGAATGTCCACATAGAAGTAAAGGAAAACCTGTAATTTTATTATAGCAAATTCTGAAAGCAGGAAGAGTAAACCGCGTAACGTCACACTGCGACCGCACGGTGTATAAACATGCATTTCTTTGGCATATCGTGCGAATTGGCCTTTAATATTGAATAACGGTCTAACGGTTATTTTTTTTTATTATTTTGAAATTATTTTACACTGCGCGGTACCTATTAGCACGACAGTTTTGGATTCAATCCAACTCAGAGAGAGAGAGAGAGAGAGAGAGAGAGAGAAGATGATTGAATTATACTTAATCATTTCTACCGGTACCTAGAGATAAGGCTAAGAAAATACCTAGAGTTATAACCCACAATGATCACGCACGCACGTTATATAACACTGTGCTGAGCTCAGATGGTTACAATTTTAACATTGATACTTTTTTTAGCTTCACGCTGTATCCCGCATATAGCAGGGTAAGGTAAGGGAAACTGGGACCCTAGTGTTAAGACACGAAACTCAACGCCGCAGCGAGGCAAAGAAAAATATTAAATATTACGTTCTCTCGATAGTGAATCGAACCAGCAACTATCGTGTCGTCGTGTTTACATTATTACAATGTAGATACTTATTATGCTTTAAATTATATATTGCTAGAGTTATTCGATATATAAAACTTTATATATCGAATAACTCTAGCAATATGTCAATCTGTCAATCCGTACGTTTGTTACGGAAAACGTCTAAAGTAGACAAACAAAGCAATTGTTCGATGCCATAGTGATACAATTCTCGCAAGACGCAATATATCAGCATAAATGAACGTTATGACAGGGCGGGCGGCGTAATTGTATCATATGGTGTGTATCGGATACTTGTATTTCTAAAATGGTAGGTTAGTTTGGAGGGGATACTCGATTCTTTCTGTTTCTTTGTGTATTTTATCTATTTTATAGATAAGATAAGATTGGAACGTTGCCAAGAGGCGCAGGTTTAAATCTTGTCACGTTCAAGTTTTTATACGTTTTCTATAGAGTTAAAAAGTGATGTTTGTTTTCTAAGTGTTCTACTCTACTCAACAGAATAATATACTTATAATTATATTCTCCTAATACAGTGACGTATCACTGCGGTATCCTAGAGACAAGACACTCCGTCATTCACTTAACGCCTAACATTGCAGACAACGTACAAAAATACAGACTTTAAATATATGAAAAAGAGAAATAACTTTGGATTTTTTCATAATATTTTAGTTTTTATTATTAATCTATCTAAATTCTAAAGTGATTATAAGCTGGATACATCATCCAATAATGTGCTTTTTCTAAAACTAGATTTATTTTTGTCCTCCATTAAGTATTTGAACTCACGACTCTCATCAACGTCAATGCCTGTCTATACATTGTAGGAAATTATTATTTTCCCTATACATTTCGAAAACACCGACATATTTGTCTATTGAATAGAATTCTTCACCTGGATTAACTGCGTGTTCTTTACTTCTTACTTTTTTGTAGACCTTGGTCATGTGAAAATCAAAGATCTTATTACGTCCTATTTTTTTTGAGAATTCAATATCACAGTTCAGTATCTTTACCTATTTTGTAGCTTATAGTTGGTGCATCCCGCAAATAGGGTAGGCCGAGAATGCTTGTGTTAGGGCACTTCGTTTCCATTATGGTACTTCCGTTACGCACTTTCTGCTGAATGGTGCTGCTAGTTATCAGCGCTTGGAAATAAAAATATTAAATATTTCATTTTTTCGAGTGTCACAACTTGTCGCGTTTACAGCCGCACGCTGGTGCCACGACTAGCCTCAAGAAGAATCCTATGTACTTATCCTTTTTATATTTTAGAACCTTAACAAATAAACTTGTAAACTACATATGTTACTTAAAATACCAGTACCAGTACCTTACCTTAACAGTTTGTAATAAGGAAAATAACAACAAAAAACTATAAAATAGTTTATTTTAGACGTAAATTCAATAAAATACATTTTTTTAAAATTATTATATTTATATTATTTAAAATAAAATATAAAGTATATTAAAATAATACTTTTTTGAGGTTTTCATAGAGCAATGTTATGAACACAACGTGTAAAGAGATTGTGGATTCGATTCCCTCTCGATAGAATGAAATATTTTCATTTCCTTGCTATGGTGACCAAACAAACCTTGGAGTTGAGTTCCACTACCTAACAAGCGATGTTTCTAGTTAAAGAATCCTTGGGGACCGGAGCGTTTTCACACTTATAACCCTCTTTCTATTCTGCGGGATACAACGTGAAACTGTAAAATCAACAAATTCTATTCTATTTCCACGGGATAGCGGACAAAACGAAGATGATAAGACAATATATACATATATTGAATAATCATCCCATCAAGACCCTCACGTTTCTTCCCAACGCATCCGGGAATTTAAACGGCACGTGGTAATATAATATTTGCAAACGTGATCTTGCTCCTTCTATACTAATAGACAACTTGTTCAGTATTAAAGCGCGGTGTAGAGTTCCACCATTCAACACTCAATGTCTCGAAAATTCTACGGAAAGTGGGGAACGGGGTGTTTTAATACTAGGTTTTCTCTGCCGATCCTATGTCCCGCTATAAGCGGGATATAGCGAGAGGCTAATACAAAAGTAGTTGTTTTTAAGGACTCTCTCTCTATAATAAAATAGTTGGTGTCTGATAGAATATGATGGTTGTTGCTTCGATTCTGAGTCTAGAGGTTGTATTTATTTACAAATTATTTACATTTTCTTTAGATTGTTAAGATAATGTGCGGTGTTGAGTTCTGCTGTTCAACGCGTAACTATTATAATTTTTTTTCGGCGATTCCTGAGAGGAGCTGCTCCCATGCAGTCCTGCCCTAAGCTTGCCTTAAAGGCTTAGCAATTGGTGATCTCTTCAACGTCAGATCAGCGTCTGCGTAATCGTTCTCTAGATCTTTCTCCCGCCTACTATGCTATCAAGTAATGGTTATTTTCGAGCTATGCATATTGTCCTAGTTTGAAAGAACAGTGGAAGCTTTTTTAATGAATGAATCATTTTTTAAATTTCGCCCGTTTTAATGCTAGCATAATCTAGCTTTGCTTGCAACCACACAATCTCTAGTTGCGAATCGAATCGATAACTACCTCTGCTCAACGATTTTGTCTATATAAGAAAATAAGTAAAGTTAATAAGCTTAAACTTAAGCAAATTATAATATCATTACATAATCACAGTTTCCCTTGACTATAAGCCAACAAGCATTCTATAGAGTTAATGTATTTATAATGATGCTGTTTTAGATCTTAATCTTTTCATTTTGTATGAAGCTGCCGATAAGATGGCATTACGTCAGTATACTTAATTTATCTATTTTTATTTAAGGCCATCGTAGCGCAGCGACTCAGTGGCGATTGTAACCGCGAGAGTTGAGGGTTCCCACTCGGGGTAATCAATTATTTTCATTTTCTCGCTCTGGTAACACAGCACAGCGTAGAGTTTTTCAACTCAGTAATCAATATTTAGAAATTGGGTGAAAAGTGTCTCAACACGAGGTTCTTTCATCTTAACAAAAATTTTGTTATTATTATTATAAACTTTAAACTAGTTTATAATAATAAAAAAACCCATAACTTAAATATAAAAATATATATTTCTTTAAATTGGTTATATGTGTCTGTTATTAGTTGTGTGGTAAAATTTCATCTGTAGGAATATTCTCTTGTTTCTATTTTAGGGTAGCGCATGAGTACCGCACGACGGTCGTGAGGTCGATCCCGAGCTCTAGTGGATAATATTAATGAAAGTTTAAAAATGCCGTAACTCTAAGTTATTTCGAAAGTAACGCTCACGCGTATTTGACTATCGATAACGATGTATAATCATCTCAATTAATTTTGAAAGTAACAAGATTTTCATATTTGATAACACAATGATGAGATTGGATGCCGTGTTTTAATGGATATGTGCCAGTACGTTTAATATGATTATAGTTTATCGATACTTTGTTTTTAATGATATTTTTTGGCACAAGAGTGCGACTGTAAAAGCGATAGGTTGTGGATTCGATTCCCACACGAGGAAATGACAATAATATTTTAATTTCCTCGTTTTTAATGAAAAGACTGAGTAGAAAAAGCCTTAAGACTGGGTTCTAACGGTCCCTCTGCCTATCCTGGCAGAGTGCAGGATACCGAGTAGACCTAATTATTCATCCGTCCAGTGGGATTGAACCCATAACGCAACGTATATAGCATAGTCAAACACAAGAATATAAAAACATATTTCTTCTTTTACATTTGTCATTTTTCTCTTTATATTTTTTATACACAACGGATAATAAAATATCAACATCATAAAGCATTTGTTTATACATACAATATAAGAATTATTCATATACTCAAAATTAATAACTTTACAATAACGTCTAAGTTTTTTGTTTTGCCTTGCACGGGAATCAAACAGAATACAATACTACTATGTAAGAGAGAACAAAGCGAAGTTTCACAGTCAATTGGCTCTAACATGACCTGTACTTTTTAGACGACGCGCGACGTATTGTATACAAATATTTGACGGTAACGGAATTTTGTTTACAAATAATACTTCAAACGAATCGTGATATTGATGATGCAATGATTTTATATTATGACTAGCTTATTACCTGCGGTTTCGCTCATGTAGTTAAAGGGAAATTAATAAATGAACGTATTCTATACTTATTTTAGTGCCCAAAGTAACTCTGACCGCAGGTACAGGGAGTAAGTGTTGTATTATACCATACAGTGTAATCCAGATTTCCTATACAAATGAACGATACTATATTCTTTTGAACCAGTATTTCCTAAGACTTTTGTTTTCTACTAAGCAAATTCTTCTGTTTTATATATTTAATACCTATAGATTAAGTATAAATCATTATTTTGTTAAAATCATTCTATTGTGTTTTTTGTACTTAGTGTTGAAGCTTTTTTGTCTAACCGTATGATTGGTAGGGGTTCAAGCTTTATTCACGGTTTTTTTTTTCAGCTTCACGGTATATCCCGCATTTAGCAAGGCAGACGGAATATAGTAAGTACTAAGACACACTGTTGCTCGCTACCCGCCGTTGGGTACATTGTGGGTTTAGTGGCGGAACTCTACGCCGCGCTTTGACCGCCCTTTTTATGAAAACAAAGAAATTAAATTTTAAATGTTTAATAGAAATTATCATATTTCAATTATTTTCACTTTCCCTGTTACAAAATATCTCTACCCAAGGTTATCTTGCTTGTACCATATTTGCATGATCCATCAAACCGATTTTTTAAATGACTGTAGGTTCCCTTAGGTTTTACAAATAGTTTCACAAATATCACAAATATCAGACAGCATACATATATGTATGTAATGATATATGACATAATTTTTTCTTTCTTATATAAAATATATAATAACATAATATTTCACAATTTTTTTTTAAATACGAGCAAAGCAAAATTAAATTTCTAGTATAGTAGAAAATTAAAGAATATAGATGCGACGCGTCTCATTATTACAAATCGCATCCTGATCGTCCAGTAATGAGGCCGCGATTAAAATATACTACTTTTAGTGTTTAAGACTTTTTATCGTACGACTATCTTATATTCAAAATTGTAACATGAAATCCTAACTCTTTGTTAAGTGACGGAACTTAGAGTTGGGAAATGAAAATAATACATTGTCACTAATGTGGATCGGAATATGGTATTTTTAGTGTTAAAGACTTTATAACTTTTTAAAAATTGAAATGAAAAAAAAGAACGTGGTGTCTTAACACTACGCTCTGGAGTATTAAGTGGCGGAACTCAACGCTGCGGATAATAAAATTAATAAATTAATTCCTACGTTTGAGGATCGATCAACCATCGTGCTTACAGTCAAAATTTCTCCCTCTGCGGCACCACGCCCTCTTTATATATATATTTTTTAAGTCGCTCAATATAAAAGTCACCTCATAAAGATGTAACACGTCGATACGACAGTAATTTGCTGCGGAATAACCGCCCGAGGCGTGCGTTGCTCTGATGTGATATTTTTATTTTCCCTTAATAATAGACGGTGGAGCTGAAGCCTTTAATGATCATATAAATATTATAATATGATGTATGTGCGTCTGTTAATCTCTCGTAGATTAAAATAATCAATTTTGATATGCGTAAACTATGGTAATAAATTGTTTTATATATTAATAACATTTGTGCACCAAGGAAATAAGATTGAAAATTCACAAATCTCACTAGAGAAATATCTGTTTAAGTCGACCAATGCGAGTCGGGTACTTATTTTTTATAATAAACTATAAAAAATAAACATATCGAACAGAAAACCTTTCCCTGTCGCCGGTTAAAAATTACATACCCTATTGGATACGAACTCACAACCAACATGCTTGGCACCCTAAATTACATACTATTTTTTAAATAAGTAATCCGGTATACTTTCTCGAAAACGTGTAAAAAATTAAACGTAACGAGATTTGAACTCGCGCTTCTTAGACGTTTTTAAAGTAAGTGTTTAATAACATTTTGAAAAATCTTATATGACAGAGTTAGATGACAGTGAACGATGCGCAAGCGGTATGCAGAGATTGTGGCACCGTTCTCTCTACTACGTGACTACCCTGGCTACCCTGGCTACCTTAGCGTTAGGTATAAAACACGGGAACCTAAACAAACTCATATCGATTTATTGCCTAGGTGGTCTAGAAACATTAACGATTCCATGAAGTCAACTGATACGCGTTACAGATAATGTACGTACCTACATATAATGGACCAGCTGAGAGTATTTTTAGAACGGTAAAGCTCTCACGACACACGACTTTCTTAGTTTCAGTTTATTTTCATAACAAAATTTGTGTTTTGTTTGCGATATGTCGATTGTATTCTTTTATCAGCCTTGAAACTTAGTTTTCTTGGTTGTTTTCTAAACTTTAACCGTTATATATTATAACTGCTATTCCTACATTTTGTCCATTGTGGCGCAGTGGAGCAGACTGGCTGTAAAAACGATAGTTTTATGATGATGATGATTTTTTTGGCTTTGCGTTGTTTCACTTTTACTACTGAATACGCATAGTCGTAAAATTGGGTGTTGCGTGGTGACAATCGAACCCACAAGCCACCCACACCAGGTTCTACAGTGAGACGTTGTACATCTGTACCGTGGTGGCCTCAATGGATTGAATGATAAATATATATTGCAATGTAAAATAGTGTACAGGTCTTTAACTTACAATTAGAAATGTATTTATAATATATGACTAGTAGAATCACTCACTTCACCTGCCAACTGCCGTTGGGCTGTTTATATACTGTTGTTACAGTAACAGACATTTTTAAATGGAATATTAAATCTAAATTGATACAATAAAAAAAGAGTTTGTTTGGTTAAACGCATCAAAATCAGGAACTTCTGGTTCAAATTTGTATTTTTTTTATATTAGATAGTCCATTTATCGAGGCTTTTTATATGGCATTTAACATTTAATGTAGCTTACTGTATCCGTGGTCAGACATCTCGCTCTTAGAATAAAGAAGAGAAGTTATTGCCAATTGACCACGCGGGCAAAGCTGCAGGTAATATAATGATAAAATAGTATTTGTAATAATATACTGAGGTCATCGTTGACTCTAAGCCCGGTGGTTTTGAGTTAGATTCTAACTTGAAAGAAGTAATTATGAGACATTTGTACATTCTCCCGCTAAGGCAAAAAGAAAGCCCGGCGTTGAATTTCGGTTTTTTATAACATTAAACAACATTTTTTTTCCTCTACACATTATCTCATATCTCAAGTTTATAAAAGAGGTGGGTGGTTATTAATTTGCTGTGCATTTAGAAAACAAAGATGATGAGTCAAGATGTGATGCGTTTTATTGCAGTTTTATGCGAATTCCTGCGAAAACTCACTACGATAAAGTCATAATTCGTAAGTTCTTTGGCTTCCTTGATCATACATGATACAAATGTCTCAATTAGATTATTTGTAACTCTTTTTTACAAGATATTTTTCAGCTTCTACAGCATGAAGCTAGCCAGAACATAAGAGTAAGCTAGAACTTAGTGTTAATTAAGAAACTTCGTATTGAGTAGCGGGATTTAACGTTGCGCCAGAGTAAAGAATAAATATACTTTATTACCTTGCGTGGAAGTCGAATCCGCAACTGTGGTTTATGAAACTTATTGATATTTGATTCAAGTATGTATTATTAATATTTTTAGTGTAGCTATATAATAATTGTACATTTTTTTAAACATTTGTACCAAAGTCGATATTGTTCTAAGAATAAACTAAAACTCACCTTCTGTTAAAAACCCGATATTTGAACACGTGACCACAACCTCTTACACCTAAATATTTAACCTATAATGAAAAGAAAAAGTAAACAAATAAAAGTAAACTACCCAATTAAACAAAAGTAAACAAAATTGAGATGTTAAATGTATCTTTTATACATACATATATATGAAGATTAGACTCGAAGCAGTCATTAAGTTGAAAGGAACAAGCTGTTAAGCGTATTCTAATTAATTGTATTGTCTTTGTATGACATAAGGGTATTTATACACGAAAGCTCATTTATTTTATCTTCATGCATTGCCGTTTAGCGTGGTAGGTAAACGGAACCTTGAGTAAAGACACTCCGTTCTCCATGTACCGCCCAATTTATGAATAATTGGATTTTGAATGACGGACCTAAAAGACTCACTTTGTTTAGTTTGACAGAAAAAACATCATTCTCAATAATTTCAGATCGTTTTAAATTTCGAATAAGAGAAGAAGCTAGTTGGTATTATGATTAAGTCCTTTTTTTTAGCTTCTTGTTCTCGTAAAGTGGCATCAACCTCTTTCCAGAAGCCCTCCGGAGAGTCCTCATGCTTTTTACGTAAGCATCCTCCAGTATCATCCACACTGTTTTCTCGAAAGTTAACTTACGTCTATAAATCAATCTAGGTTCTGACTATAAAAAAATATACATTTTGTAGCCATTCTAAATAAAGCGGTCGTAAAAAACCAATATAGAAGCGCTTTAGATATAAAAATATCTTCCATTGTGTTTGTTAACACTTCCGTAAACCGAGTATCCGGGATACGTTGGTGTTTGACGTCGAACAGATTGTCTAGGTGTTTTCAGATTCCTTAAAAAAAAGGCAAATTTTCGATCGAATTTGATACAATTCATGGTGGGTGGCGAAACTCAACGCTGCGCTTTTTCTTAGCTGGGAAGGAAAACATACTAATATTGCAGTACATTATGATTATGCTTGTACATACATATGTAGGTATACAGAGTAATTTTGTGCAGAAAAACATAAACAATTCTGAAATAACATTGTGGCGAAGTGGGGTAGTGATACTTGAATTAGTAAAGCTAAAGGTAGTGGGTTCTGAAACAGATTTTTTGATTAGAATCACCATTATCAATTGTTTGCTTAAGTTTAATTGGTTAAGTATAGATACAAACATAATATAAATAATTATGTTAACTTATTAATAATAAATAAGAAATTAAAATTATGATTCCTATGAGGCCGGTCGTCGCGCAGGGCCATAAAGTATGACTTTGAATGCGACTGGTTGTGGGTTCGATCCCCAATCGAGGAATACAAATATTTATTTCAATTAATATTTTCATTTCTTCGCTATGGTGTCAAAGGCAAAGCGCGTCGGGAAGCTCCGCCACTCAACACGAAATAACTCCAGAATTCGGCGGAAAGTGGGGAACGGAGTGCCTCAACACTAGGTTCCCTCTCTGTACCCTGCAGTGTATGGGCTAGCTGCAAAGCAGGGTGAAATAGATTACTATTAGTCTAGTAGTAGATGAATCTAAAATTATGGAATAGACATATGACGTTGTTGGTGCGAGTGTGAAACCTAATGCTGCGATTTGTCTTGCGTTTGTTCAAGTCCCGAGAAATGAAAATGTATTTAAATAAGCATTTCCCATCGAACCACCGCGCGTACAGTCAGACATACAACTTCGTCATTGATTACGTCAATGGAGAATATTTATATTTAAAATATTCCCTGTTTTGATTAGAAACACGATTCTAAGTTCATTCCGTAGTATATCGTAGCATATTGTTTATATAGAAGAAAAACGGAATATCTTTGCCAACCCTGATGAATGCGGGAAATGCTTCAAAAAATTACTAGAAAAAGGAAATTTTACGCTTTTCCCGGAAAATAGTGGTAAAGCACACCGTTCCCCACTTTAACACAGAAGTTTTATTTCTTTTCGATACATTACATATTTTTATACGCGTTTCGTTTACCAGAACGGGGATGTAAAAAATAATTAAATATAATCCCCCCAGCCGTTGTCCCCAGTGGGGATCGAACCTACTATAGTCGCTTCTCCATTGCACTAAAACGGCCTTTGTACAGTATACCACAAAAAAATGTATTGTAATTTGTTTTCAAAATAGTTGTATTGTAAATAAGTATGAAATATAATTGTTGTGTGTTGTACGATTTAAAATAATCGAGTACCATTGGCCTGAATTTGTTTGAGGTCTTTGCACGTAAGATTACCTTGCAGTGGAAGATATACTTTAATGTACATTATATAAAGCTCTATCGTTGCTCAGTGAGTAAAAAAATGGATGAAGCTACTATAAGCTAGTAAAGCTTATCATATAAATTTCAGTTTCGTTCAGAAACACACACAGCGTAAAGCAAAAACAAATCGAGATTCCGTTTATAGATTTTTCGCTTAATAAGAGCAATTGCTGGCAGAACTATGCTTAGCCAAATAGAAATAAACAAAAGAAAATAATTGAGAATTGGGATTTAGATACATAATATAAAATAGCTAGTTACACAAATTTTGTATGTCGTATAGCATTCAGTGTACTACACACTCAGGAAAGTGCGTCACTACTGGTCTATGAGATGAAAATAGTTGTTTATAATTATATTCAAAGTCTAACTGAAACAAATGTTCCGTTTGATATAGTTTATCCGTTTCTTTGACGTGTTACAAGAATTTATTGTACGGAAACAGGAAATGTATGTAAAACAATTTTAATACTTTAGTTAAGACAACATTTCACTGTAAGCTCGACGTTTTTGGGTTCGATTTCCAGTTGGAAAAACCAATTATTTTCATTTTCTCACTCTGGTAAGCAAGTAAAGCATTGGGTTGTGCCACATCAATACGCAATCTCTACAAATTGGGCGCTGCTCGGGGAACTTAATATTTAAACCCTAGGCCCTTTCTGTCTATCCTGTTATTTATGTACATAACATATATTTATATACTGAATAAAAAAAATATCAGTCGTTTTTTTTTTGAAAAACTGTACAAAAAACAAAAAGAATCCGATAAAACTCTACCAACTGTTTTTGTGCTAGAGTATGAGGCTGCCCCATATTTAAATTAGCAAAGGATACAAAGAGCTGCACGTGTTTAACCAAATTACTAAATATATACGCAACCAAGTTTTAGACCAAATCATATTTATTGTTCTAAAAACAAAATTTTAGTATAAACAAAAAATCCTACACGGTAACTATTATGAGAAAAGTCCTATATTTCATAGTAATTAGTAACTAATCTTCCTTTTGAGTATGAGAAAGATAGCTTAATTACCTTCTACGAACGTGTTCCAAACCATGTATCGAAAAATACCGTGAGAATGGATTAAACTAACATAACAAGTGTTTCTGTTGTTTTAGAGAAAGGAAAGAGAGCAGGAGAGAAGGAAAGACAGAAATCATGCTGTGTCTATATATCATGTATATGTTGTTGTTCGAGTAATCAGAAGGAACGCTTTTCTCCACCTACCGCTAGTTGACTAGAAATTATGTGCGAGGTGCGGAACTTAACAGCGCGTTAATTCTATGTTTAAAAAAAGAAGCTTCTTAGACATAAATACGCTCTTAATCGCTGTTGAAATTTGTTAATTACTTGTTTTTCTGAAATACTGTTGTTTTTTATCAACTAAAATATCTCTAATAGCTTCAAAATTAAAAATAGAAATTATGTATTAACTTTTACTTATTCATTCCTTAACGGAGATTTTTAAATTTCTTTTCTATATTTTTTTAGGTTCAAATCTTAAGACGCTCCGTTCTCCGCGCGCTGCATAATTAATGGTGCTTGTAGTTTTATCAGGAAAGGGAAATGACAATAATACGTATTCACGACAGGTGAACAACGTTTATATTTAGACACTTTAAATCGACTGTTGTGAGTTCGATTCCCAAAGGGAGAAATTATTTTTTTCATTTCCTTACTCTAGGAATCTTTTTCCTAGAGTAAGGAAAGCTCAGCGTTGAATCCAGCTGTCAGCAAGCTATATACAGCTATATGCAGTATATATTATGAAACTAAAAAGAACGAAGGAAAAGAGTTATCGTACATAATATATTGATATTTATAATGTACGACTAGTTAGTCTATAACTAACTCATTAGTTATTGTACTAATTAACTACATTTTTTAACTAAACGTCGAACAAACAAACAAACATAATAAAAACTATGAAATCGTAAACAATTGTGTTTTTACACAATTTTGACAGACACTAATGTAATGACGTCATTACTGACGTGCTCTTTTGTCTGTCCGTACATTGTTCTAAGGTTATTAGTAGACGGAGATCACTTGAGTATCGACACTACAATTGATTGGTTGGTCCACTCCCTTGATAGATATATTGTATTTTTATTGTGTTTGGGAAGCTTAAGTGTAGTACTTTTTAGTTCGATAGTGGTAAGTTCCTTCCTTTTTACTTTTTTTTTTCAGTTTCACGCTTTATTCTGTGTAACAAGATAAGCAAAAATAATTAAGAGTTAAGGCACTCTAATTTCATTTTTTTTTAAATGTAAAGAAAAAAAGAAAAGGCAGAAATAACCTAGAATCTCTTGACTATGTCTAGGCTATTCCTGCACTCTGATTTTTTACTTTTCGCTAGAAATCGAAATATTATATGCTCGGGTGATTCCCTCGACTGAAAATCGAACACAATACCTTTAGCGTTTAAAATCAGACGCTGTCTACTACGTCACGGTGACCTTAAATTACATCATTGTATTATTTCGTATTATTTTAAACAGCTTTTGTGGTTATACAAATAGGAATAACAATGTGCAGTCCATCACTTTTATTATTGCTTATTGATTAATGCGACTTCTGTAACGAAACAAAACTATATAATATAATAATTTCGATTTAATAATTTTTGAATAATGAGAAATTATTATATTATTTTATGAATATAATTATTTTTAAGCTTTTTCTACATATTAAACCCAATGTTATTATCTTAATGTTATTAACTCTTAAGATTTTTCAAAAAATCCGGAGCCTTTATATGTTTACCATGTTAGTCTGTCTGTCTTTCCGTATACCGGAACCACTTTATTCGTGAACTATTTAGAAATAAAAAAACAGAATTAATATAATATAACGTATTGACATCGATCAGTTACAACAAACAAACATGCAGTCAAATATTACTTGGTAGTCTCAATATATGTATCAACTCTAATCTATGCTGGTGAACACGACTCGCACTTGACCACTTTTTTAAATAATATTAACATTGTCACGCCGTATCCCGCACACAGCAGGGCAGAGAGGTAACCTAGTGCCAAAACTTGGTTCCCCATTTTCCGCCGTATTTTGGAAACCTTGCGTATTGCATAGCGCAACTCAACGCCGTGTTTTGCCTTAAACTTTGCTTAAGAAAATCTAAATTTATAAATATTATTTTAGTTAAATAAAATTTTTGAAATATATAAATAAGCATGTATTATAAACATTATTTCAATATTTTAATTTCAACCGTCTGAAGATACCAAAAAAAGCTTGCAATACATATTTGCTTTAATTATATAATATCATTAATTATTTGTTACAGATAAAATCGAACCTGTAACATGCCAACTTGGACCAACTACTAAGTGTAAGTGAAGTGTTTTGTGACAAGTGTCAAAGAAATCAGCGTATATGAGTAAGAAAGTGCATTTGAAAATGACGAACATTACGCCGGAGACGAGAATCATGATGATGAGAGGTGAGGACGGGAGGCAGGGCTATAGACGACAAGTGAGTACCATATTTTTCATATATTTACATATATAACATGGTACATGGGCCATATTTTGGTCTCTATAGGCCTATATATATAGGCTTAGAAGTTGATATAGTCTTATAATTATTTCTCGATATATAATTTCTAAGAGACACTTCGTTCCCCTTCCACCATCTAACTTTCGAGAAAACCTACAATAATTGAGTTTACAGTCAAAGCTATTCCACTGCGCTATAACGACATTTTATTACGGAAATTTATTAATAGCAATAAATCATAATAAAAGAAATTAATAACATTTTCTTATTAAGTGAAGATGAATGACGCTCGTATGGGTTCAAATGATTGACTTCACTCTCTCTTGTAGAATTAAACGAGAAGAACTATAAGATTGTAAAAGTAAATTAACTTATTGTACCATTATGGCGCAGTGGGAAAGCGTCTGTCTGTAAACGGCGGTTGTGGGTTTGATTCCTACCACTTGTGGGAGTAAATTGATTTAATTTAACTTCCTCGCTCTTTTAGGACACAGTGCGGCGTTAAGTTCTGCCACACTGGAGTCAACGCCACCTTTTGTCTTGTTTAGAGATAAGATATAAAAATAATTAATACTTCCGATCCATATAAATAAAGAAATCGAACTACGGAAATCGAACGTACGACCGTCGCGTTTACAGTCAGACGCTGTATCACTGCGCTATGACTTACTTACTTACTTACTTAACTTCACGCTTTATCCCTAGCGGGGTAGTCAGAGAGAACGGAGCGCCAAACGCTACGGTCTCTACATACCTCTTTCGCCTCGTCCACTGTCATCAACCTCTTCATACATGCCCTCCGGGGGATCCTCATGCTTTTTACGTGACCTTCCTCCAGTATCTTTGATACTGTGTTTTCGAAGGTCAACCGAGGTCTCCCCCTACCTCTCTTACCACTCACTTTTCCATCATAAATCTTTTTTGCCATTCTTTCCTCGCTCATTCGTTCGACGTGCCCAAACCAGCTGAGCACGTTCTTCTTCATTCTCACCGTGACATCCTCGCTGGTACCTGCCATTCTGTGTACCTCTTCATTGCGGATTCGATCAGCTAGGCTGACTCCGCATATCCTACGAAGAGATCGCATCTCCACAGCATTCATCTTTCTTTCATTCTTCTTCTGTAATACCCACGTTTCGCTGCCGTATAACAGGGTCGGTACCAAAACTGCATTGTGTACGGCCAAACGCGCAGCTGTGCTGACGTTTCGCCGTCTCATCAATGCAGCCAAGGCTCCGTTAACCTTGTTACCGGCAGCAATACGCCTTTCCACATCCATCTCGTATCTTCCATCTCTACTGAACATACTTCCCAAATATACCACTTCATTCACCTGTTCTAATATCTTATCATTTACACTGATCTTGCATTCCGTCCTTTCTTCATCTCGTTCAAAAATCAGAACCTTTGTCTTATTCGCATTGAGGCTTAGACCATTATATTCACACTCTTCTTTCAGAGTGGTGACCAATGCCTGCAACTCGCACTCTGATGATGCAATAAGCACTGCATCATCTGCGTACAGCAGGCAATTCACATTCAGGTCACCTACTTTCACTCCTATATCACTTTGTTTCACTCCTTGGAGACAGCTATCCAAATACAAATTGAACAACCAAGCTGACATGGCGCAACCCTGTTTAACACCCGATCGGATGTCAAACCAGGGCGACATGCCAACTCCTACTCGCACGCAGGCTGAGTGGTCTCTATAAAGAGACTTTACAGCCTGCAACAAGGGTCCACTCACATTGTACCGGGGTAGTATCTCCCATAATTTCGCTCTGACAACTCTATCAAACGCCTTTTCCAAGTCCACAAAAGCACAGAAAACTTTTTGGTTAACGGCCAAAAATTTTTCCGTGATCATGCGGAGGGAAAAGATCTGATCCATACACCCTCTTCCAGGTCTAAAGCCTCCTTGGGCCTCCCATAACAGCCTTTCAGATCTCTCTTGCATTCTTCTCGCTAAAACTTTAGCATAAACTTTACTACCTAAGCTAATCAAACTGATAGCCCTATGGTTTGCGCAGTCTATCTGTGAACCTTTGCCTTTATACAAAGGCACGATGACCGCACCTCGCCAATCGTCTGGGACCTCCCCTGATTTCCAGCATAAATTGCACAAAAACCAGAACAAGTCCAAGACGCGTGGCCCACCATATTTGATCATCTCGGCAGTAACTCCATCTGCTCCCGCTGCCTTACCACATTTCAGACTTCGTATTACACACTCAACTTCTTTCACACTGATTTCGCCATCAGCTACATCAAGACTCAGCGTTTCGCTGCTACTTGAGACTGAGGCGTCATCACATTCATACATCTCCTTGTAAAATTCCGCCCATCGCTGCAAAACGTGTGGTTTTTTCTGTTAGAATTTCACCGTCCTTCGAAAGCACCCCTTTCATTCTACAAGTTAGCGAGCAACCTCGAGAAACACTAACTTCTCGCCAGAAAAGCTTCGTGTTTTCCCTGAAGTTGTTCGTTAACCTCTCATCTCTTTCATACTCTGCCTTTTCGCGCTTCATCTTTATCAGTACTTTCGTCTGGTGCTTTTGCAGCTTATACTCTTTCTTTTTTATCTCTCTCATACTTTTATCCTTACCAGAGGCTTTATAATCCTGCCATGCCTTCTTCTTTCTTTCTACAGCATCTTGCACTTCATCATCCCACCATTCATCACGCTTTTTGCTAAAGCCCCTTTTACCTTTACCACATACCTCTATCGCTGCTTCCTTCATACAATCCCTAAGGTTCTGCCAGCATACTTCAATATTTCCATTTCCAGATTCACTGCTGTCTAGCCTTTTGGAAACTCTTTCTTGATATTCCTTTCTAGTTGGTGGATCTTGAAGCTTCCAGCTTCTTATGCGATAATTCGACTCCAAGTCTGGACACCTCGTGTAGCTGCGCCAGCCCGTGAACAGACCCCTTATTCTAGCAACTACTAGATAGTGGTCTGTTCCCAGATCAGAACCCCTAAACACTCGTGTGTCCATGACTTGGCTTCGAATACGCTGATCCACTAGGAATAAGTCAATCATACTTTTCCCTTCCGTTCGCTCCCATGTATACATGTGAATTTGTTTGTGGTCAAACATAGTGTTTGCCACAAACAAATTCCTTTCCTTGCAAATTTCCAATATAAGCTGACGATTTCATATTTTGTATGAATCTGTCAATATCAAGATTGAACTTACGTCCTATAAGATTTTAACATGTTACTTGCTTTAATGAACCATTAAGTACATTAACGACATTAATTAAAAGTAAATAAAGCAAGTTTAAAGCTATAGCGGTATCTGACTGTACCATCAATTAATACGTAATTCCTATCAAGATTTAACTAAGATTAAAATTTGTTTAGAAGAGATATCGATTATGATAAAATTTTTGAATTATAATTATTATCGATTTATCGACTACCCTCCTAAGTATAATTTATATGCGTGTTACAGCGTTGTTACATTAGTCGAAATTTTTTGAGACTAAAATATTAAGACCTATGAAACCAGTTGTGTCGCAGGGACTGCGGCTTTAAGCGCGACAGTTTGTGAGTTCGATACCTCATTTCCTACTCGAGGAAACGATATATTCAATAATACACTTCCTCGCTCTGGTAACGAGGCAAAGCGCGGCGTATATTTCCTTCACTCAACACCGGAAAGTAGGGAAGGTTCTCTGTGTTTTAACATTAAGTTACCAGGTTCTCTCTGCCTATGTGCGGTGTATTATGATAAAAAAAATGATAACAGATAATATCATTTCCACTAATTTTTCTATAATCATGAATTATGAAACTATTTAATTTCGATACATTTAAAACAAAAGTAATTTAAGCCTTATTTCCATTATTTAAGGTACATTTTCAAAGTGAATCGTCGTAAATGTATATACCATTTCTATGTGAGGCAGTGTGTCGGTCATTGCTCCCTCAAAGTACCGAGATAAAGTGATTAGTGATGTGATGCTTCCGGGATTGTACAACGATTTGATATTGAATATCGATTTGAGTTAAATGAAATCGATTTAACTATAAACCTACTTGTTTTTGAGAAATCTGTGACTTTTTTCTATCGATGATTGTAAATTCGATTGCCATTGAAGAGATGAATATTATTAAACTAGTTTTTAGTTTTAATTTCGCCCTAATGGTCGAATGGTAACGACTCTTACACACACGCACAGGAGGTACAGAGCCGTGAAGCTATAGCCTTCCTCGACTATCCAAAACAGTATATTTTTTACCTAGAATCAGTAATTCCTGAGATTAGACAAACAAATTTCTCAACTTTTTAAAGTTACTAAAGATTATTTTCATTTTGTTTCTTTGCAAGTGTAAGGTTTAACCTTAAATCTAAATGCTATGTATATTCTGTTTTCTTGAAGCGGATGGATTAGATATTATTTTAAAGTCATTGAAAACCTAGTGTTTTGACGCTCTGTTCCTCGCGTTCAATTTAAGTTGTTTGAATACTAAACTTACATTAAAATATGAAGTGTATCAAGCTAACGTTACGTTAACATGATAGTTGTCGGTTCAATCTTCACTCGGAGGAATGATTATAATTTATATTAACAGTTTAACATGTGTTTCCCCTTTTGGTAGACAAAGTGCAGCGTTGAATTCCACAATTTAATATGTTATATCTCAAAATTTAGGCGGAAACGTGGAAAAAAATATCTTAACGGTAGTTTCTCTCTGCTTAGTCTGCGTAAATTTTTAATTAAAATATCCACACATTGAATTAATTACTGCGATAGTGAAATAAATAATATTACTGTATTTAGAGATTTTCATAGCATACTAGTAATACTAGTATTTATGCATACTAGTAATCTAAAATTAATGTTATTTCATACATTATACATAGGTATATAGTAACGTAATATTAAACTATTTTTATCGCTTCACGCTGTATCCCGCACAAAGCATAGTAGTCAAAGGGAACCTGAGACTCTTTTGTTAAGATAGTTTGTTCCCATTAAAACATTTCCGATCCCCAATTACACTTTCCGCTGAAGGCCTGGAGGCATTGCCTGTTGAGTGGCGGAATTCAACTCCGCGTTTTGCCTTGTTACCAGAACAAAAATGAAAATATATGTAATTTTTTTAGCTTCTCGATGTATCCCGCATATCTCAGGGTAAGCCGAGGGAACCTCGTGTTTGCCAATTGCTAATTGTGTTAATTAGTGGGACGAATGCAGCTAACGCAGCTTTTTTATTTGGTAGAGGAACTGCAGCATATTTGGAACACTAGTTTGTTTTTTGAGAATAAATTTGCAAATATTTTTTCTTAGAAACTAATATATTTCTTTTTTCATAACGGTTTTACATTCTTTATGTGATCATTTCTTTAAATCAAAATATCTAAAAATTGTATCTAATTCTCAAGTAATTAGCTTCTCTGAGAAACATTCAAACTTCTTCACTGTAGTAGAATTTTAGTTCATGAAAGTGAATTTTATGTGTATAATTAGGTGGTAGTGGTAGGGTCGTCACGTAATGCTGTTCTGCTAGATCTATCAACCGTATATTCTTAGTGTGACTGTAATGACCACGAGAATTAAGAGCACAGCTCTTAATGACTCTGTTGGTTTCACGTATTCTACGAAGTGTTGAAACCATTGCGTAAATAAGTGAATTTAAATCCATCCCTATGGATGTGCTTTCCCTATAGAACCAACTGGCCATATTCTCCTTTTCTCACCTTTTTATCGTTTTATATTTATAAGATGTAGCCAGATATTTATAACATGGTTTGGAATATTCCAAATTATGCTCACTATCGGTATTCCACATTAACAACATACCATTCGAACCGAAAACTCCATGTGATATTTATTATTTTAAAAATATTCAAAAAATCTAAATTATATAAGAAACCAACAAGGTCACTTAATTATTTAAATAATAACAATGAAGATTTTACTTATAACAGTAAACGATTAACACTGATTGTATCATTACCGAAAAAAATTTCAAAGCATTCCCTTCGCGCTGGTAGCCGGAATGTCATGATGATGTCTTGTTTTAATACTCAACGACTCTATGTGTCTTGTGGCGTGGTGTTTACGGTTAAAAAATACAGATGCCGTTTATATTCATTTAGATAACGAAGTATTCCAAGTTACCTGCAGTATCCCAAATATGCTGCAGTTCCTCTACTAGAGCGTGGAATTAAAATAATTCATTCCATAATGGGAATCGAACTCACAACCAACGAGCTTACAACCAGACACACACACAGGCAGTGTAGCACGATAGCGTTTACATGCACATAAGTAATATAACTTCGACTCAGTTATAAAGAAAAAAATGCTATGGTAGCATAGCACACCATTTTCTCGCTTGGAATCCGACTCCAACAACATTCACAATAAATTTTCCTTCCTTGCTAAAAAAGCAAATTACGTTAAATTCCTTCACATAAAGAATATTACAACTAAACATTTAATTTCAATATTATAATATTCCAAAAGGAATTAATAATCTGTCGCATCACTAGCCTCCATTATCGCACTTACAAGGCTATATCGGTTGAAACATTGATCGATTTCCCGCTTAGGACTAGGAACGTACGCCCCTTACATTACATTACTATAGCTTTATGTAGCATGCCAGGTGCCAGGTGTCGAGATAAATATTTGATGAGTTTGACAGTTTTAAGGGATTACTTAATATTGTTAATAAATAATATTGTTAATAAATAATGACTGTAAACGCGATGGTTGTGGGTTCGATGTCTACTGAATATAAAGATTTATTCCCTTGCTTTGATAACAGGACAAAACGTGCGTCTCGAAAATTGGGTTTAGGTTACGGAGTGCCTTAAGACTAGGTTCCCTCTATTGACCCTGCCATAATGCAATATTTTGGTGGTAAAATAAGTGATACCACAGTTTTAGTTGAAGTCAGTTATTAATTATTCATGTTTGACTCGACACTCTTCACTATAAAATCATATGTCAAATACGTCAATTTTATTTCATTATCTTTAATAATTTTCAATAAAAAAACATCAAGAAAAGAAAATCCCATTTGCCACCACCTTCTCCCTCACAACAAAAAAAACATTTCATTTCACATCACAAGAAGTTCTTTTTACAATAAGTAAGAACTCTAAATTATTTACATTTTTCTTTTTCAAGAGAACGGAGTGTTAAACGCTGCAGTCTCTTCATTTTTCTTTCGCCTTGTCCATTGTCATCAAACTCATGTCCTGCGTAGTGTCCTCATGCTTTTTACGTGACTTTCCTTCAACATTACCAATACTGGCTTCGAAGATCAACTGATATACTGACTTATCTTACTTATTTTTTTATATATTATGTCATGAACTATGTATTTTTTTCTATAGATATTAGCAGCCCTGGCAGTATCATTAGGCACCTTCGCAGCGGGACTGAGCAAGGGGTACATGTCGCCAGCAATAGCGTCCATGCAAGAAGCGAGGCTACACAACGCGTCGTTCACTGTTAGCGACCAGCAGGCCAGCTGGATAGCCAGTTTAAGTTTATTGGGTGAGTTTTTTTAGTAAAATACACTATGGTGAGGTGGTCATGGGTTCTATTACTACAGGGAAAGCAAAGTAAAAAAAGTTTAAAAATTTAATTAAAACAAATCAGTTTCACACTATTATCCCGCAACCCAGCAAGGTAGGCAGAGAAGACCCAGTGTCAAAACACTCCGTTTCCTATTTTCCGCCGAACTCCGAAGGTATTGCGCATTGAGCTACGGAACTCACCGCCGCGTTTTGCCTCAACAAAGCGAAGAAATGAAAATATAAATTTAAATAAATATTTCATTTCCCCTGAGTGGGGCTCGAAGCCACAACCAGTCGATTTTACAGTCGCACTTTGTGCGCCACGACTGGCAAAAAAAGTTAGTTTATTCTATTCTATTAGATCATTAAAAACACTATTTTATCATCGTCAAGTTACATAAAAATGTCAGTAGTGTCAGTCCTATATAAAGACAAAACCGGTACCAAAGAAAATTCTGTCCAAAGAGTCAACGAGAAACTTAATAGGATACAGCGTAAAAACAAAAAAAATATACAAAAAATGACAGAAATGTGACAGAGAAAGAACTGATAACATAGAAAATTAGGGACTTTACATGTTGTATTATTTTCGCTATACATTTAGGTCACAAAATGATTTTGGCAACGTCTAAATATCATCTAATAATATTACCAACTAGCGTTTGTAAATAGTGATGTACCTACGAATAGCGACGAGATTTATTATAAACTTTCCGCGCAGATGTTTATTAATCATTAGTTCCTGTCAGATATTTAGTACAGGAAATGAATTAACATAATTATATTTTGAAAATGGAGTATTTCAACACTACTCGTAGGTTCTCTATGCCTTATTTGCTTAAAGCGACGGTTCCTATTCTACATGTTCTGGCTAAGATTACAAGACAGAACGCGGCGTTAAAATCGATAGAAAATGTCTTAAAAACAAGTTGAAGAAGGAGTGTATTTAACACTATATTCCTTCTTCCCATCCTGTTATAGGGGAGCTAAAAATTAACATTTTACCGATGTTAGATTCCAACCAATACTCACGATCCATAAACATAGAGACATCTCGACTCTACCACGATGTTGACTGAAATGTACCAATTTTGCCAATTATGCGTGATACAGCGTGAAGTTAATAAAAGCTAAACTGCAAAACTTTTATTTAATTTATAATGAAAGTAGAAAGTGAACAGTGGGCATATAAAATGATTTATTATGTTTTTTCCAACTTTCACACTAAATTAACAAAGTTTCTATCAAAAATCATTCTGTATTATGATTTGTAATTTTTAAAAAACTAACACATGTTTTTTTTATAATTCAACCACTTAGTCACTTTACGCCCGCTTCGGATTGGCGGAACCAAACGCTGTGCCTTTTATTAGCTGTGTCAAAAAATCAAATGTTAATATAATTATGTTCTCGGCGTTGAATTCAGACACTTAGTACAAATTGTTTGTCTTAAGAAGTACTTATTGAGAAAGGATCTACATCCTTCCTGAGTGTCAGTGAGTGTCTCTTCACTGGGTAACTACTATCTACATAGAGGTTACCAGTGATGAGACACTCTGTTCCGTGTAATATTTAACTTTTTTTTTCATTAATCTAAATACTTATAGTAAACTAGTTTTTACCTACGGTTTCCCTTCGTTATCAAATGGAAATAATTAAGTGTAGTATATGACGCTTGACAACTTTTAAGAGCACGAGCTAACTCTGACCACAAATACTGTTGGTTATATTGAAACAATTAATGTTTTATAGCTAATAGCGTTCCTCGATAAATGGACTATTGCTTTCTCTATAACTTACTCCTTCTATTGCAAAAAATATGTTTTAATTCTAAACAAAATTTCCTTGTAAAAATTTGAAAGTAGCCAGTCAACCAGGCGCTCTGACCAATAAGCCGTCGTCGTCGCCGTCGTACGTTCCAGTCGTCGGTCGTGGTCGGTTTCCAGGAGGCGCGGGTTACCTTTAATTTTTTATACATTTTCTAAATAAGAAAAGTTCTTTAGTTTAGTGAGATCAACCAAACAAACTCAGGTTTTATTATTGACGATAAATGTAAATACAGTTAATTATGATTAATATGAACTGAACTAAAACGTAAAAGGAATTTGTCGGCTCTAAAATGTTCGTTTGAATTATAATTTAAGCCGACATAGTTATATATTATATTATTATTATATTATGTAT
This sequence comes from Heliconius sara, assembly GCA_917862395.2. Classification (NCBI taxonomy): domain Eukaryota; kingdom Metazoa; phylum Arthropoda; class Insecta; order Lepidoptera; family Nymphalidae; genus Heliconius; species Heliconius sara. Next base: position 764,382 of record OU860789.1, on the reverse strand, counting down.
TTAAAGCATCGCGATACAGTTATTCTGTGTAGGCGTATCTTGTTGGTTGTAAACTTATAATTTTATTTTAGTTGAAACAGGTTTGATTCCCAATTTGATTACTGAGATGTAGTAAATGTGGAAACATAATTTTAGTAGCGATACAGCTTAAAAAACAAAAAAATATACAAAAATGACAGAAATGTGACAGAGAAAGAACTGATAACATAGAAAATTAGGGACTTTACATGTTGTATTATTTTTGCTATACATTTAGGTCACAAAATGATTTTGGCAACGTCTAAATATCATCTAATAATATTACCAACTAGCGTTTGTAAATAGTGATGTACCTACGAATAGCGACGAGATTTATTATAACTTTCCGCGCAGATGTTTATTAATCATTAGTTCCTGTCAGATATTTAGTACAGGAAATGAATTAACATAATTATATTTTGAAAATGGAGTATTTCAACACTACTCGTAGGTTCTCTATGCCTTATTTGCTTAAAGCGACGCTTCCTATTCTACATGTTCTGGCTAAGATTACAAGACAGAACGCGGCGTTAAAATCGATAGAAAATGTCTTAAAAACAAGTTGAAGAAGGAGTGTATTTAACACTATATTCCTTCTTCCCATCCTGTTATAGGGGAGCTAAAAATTAACATTTTACCGATGTTAGATTCCAACCAATACTCACGATCCATAAACATAGAGACATCTCGACTCTACCACGATGTTGACTGAAATGTACCAATTTTGCCAATTATGCGTGATACAGCGTGAAGTTAATAAAAGCTAAACTGCAAAATTTTTATTTAATTTATAATGAAAGTAGAAAGTGAACAGTGGGCATATAAAATGATTTATTATGTTTTTTCCAACTTTCACACTAAATTAACAAAGTTTCTATCAAAAATCATTCTGTATTATGATTTGTAATTTTTAAAAAACTAACACATGTTTTTTTTTATAATTCAACCACTTAGTCACTTTACGCCCGCTTCGGATTGGCGGAACCAAACGCTGTGCCTTTTATTAGCTGTGTCAAAAATCAAATGTTAATATAATTATGTTCTCGGCGTTGAATTCAGACACTTAGTACAAATTGTTTGTCTTAAGAAGTACTTATTGAGAAAGGATCTACATCCTTCCTGAGTGTCAGTGAGTGTCTCTTCACTGGGTAACTACTATCTACATAGAGGTTACCAGTGATGAGACACTCTGTTCCGTGTAATATTTAACTTTTTTTTTCATTAATCTAAATACTTATAGTAAACTAGTTTTTACCTACGGTTTCCCTTCGTTATCAAATGGAAATAATTAAGTGTAGTATATGACGCTTGACAACTTTTAAGAGCACGAGCTAACTCTGACCACAAATACTGTTGGTTATATTGAAACAATTAATGTTTTATAGCTAATAGCGTTCCTCGATAAATGGACTATTGCTTTCTCTATAACTTACTCCTTCTATTGCAAAAAATATGTTTTAATTCTAAACAAAATTTCCTTGTAAAAATTTGAAGTAGCCAGTCAACCAGGCGCTCTGACCAATAAGCCGTCGTCGTCGCCGTCGTACGTTCCAGTCGTCGGTCGTGGTCGGTTTCCAGGAGGCGCGGGTTACCTTTAATTTTTTATACATTTTCTAAATAAGAAAAGTTCTTTAGTTTAGTGAGATCAACCAAACAAACTCAGGTTTTTATTATTGACGATAAATGTAAATACAGTTAATTATGATTAATATGAACTGAACTAAAACGTAAAAAGGAATTTGTCGGCTCTAAAATGTTCGTTTGAATTATAATTTAAGCCGACATAGTTATATATTATATTATTATTATATTATGTATTTAAAGCATCGCGATACAGTTATTCTGTGTAGGCGTATCTTGTTGGTTGTAAACTTATAATTTTATTTTAGTTGAAACAGGTTTGATTCCCAATTTGATTACTGAGATGTAGTAAATGTGGAACATAATTTTAGTAATGAAAAAAAATCTGCTCCACGATGTATCCCGTACACAGTAGTAGTAGTGGGAATCTAGTGTTAAGATACTCCGTTACGTACTTTCCGCCGAATTCTGGAGGCGTGTTGAGTGGCAGAAATCAACAACGACACCAGAGCGAAGAAATGAAAATAAAAATTTAAATAAATATTTCATATCCTCAAGTGGGGATCGAACCCACAAACAGTCGTGTTTACAGCCTTTTGTGCCTCTGGGCCACGACTGGCCTCATTTTAGTCATAAATACGGATTAACGGCTTTGTGTAGCGTAAATTAAAGGTTTATGCTTAATAATAAATTATTAAGTTTTCGGCGTTGAGTCCCGACTTATTGTTTATCTTATGTTGTCTTTCATTTTCTCTTCTCTACACATATTCAATCTATCACAGAATATTTTTAACAACTTTTAAGAAATACCGTAAAAACCGCAAAAACCGAACATAAACATTATAAAATCTATTAATGCTAACCAAACAAAATTGAAATATCCCTGCCCCATATACTACGTCTATTATTGTGTATAGAAGACTAGCCAATGCCGGTAATTAGTTGAACTAAATATGAATGCATACGAGCGTTTATTAAATAACTAGTATATCGGCCACGGCTTTGCCTGTATTTGGTTGGAAAGTACACAAAAATATGTTTTTAAGACTTGACTTCCAAATTAGACCGTCCTGGCTCCGAAAAGAGAAACTACGGCGCTTAGTTCCGCCGATCCACACGTAATGTCCCGTATTCTGATGAATAGAGGACGGAATGTATTTACATTAAATTCTCGCTGTTTTCGCTGTTATATGCAAAGAAATATAGTGTAGAAATCGTAATTCTTTTATATTTTTTTAAATTTTTTGTTAAACCTCTGCTTTACAAGTAATCTGTGCATTGTTATTAAATGCTACACACATTCCTATTTCGTTTAATAAAACATGACCGTAACAGTAGGCTTACGCGGCGCGCTACATACTCGTACACCTGTGCTATACCCTGTATATTAATTTTATATGGCTATTATGTAAAATAATTAGGAATTTTCGTTATTATAACCAAATATGAATTTAATATTTTGAAGTATAGAGGGGCTGTATAAATAATTTCACTATTTAGAAAAAAATATTTATAGAATACCGAAATATTCTATCTATATCTACATCTAAACGATTAACGTGGTATTACAGGTGCTATCTGACTCAAAAATAAGTTGCATGTTCAAACTAGTAGTTTCTTTTAAATGACCGTGTTTAAACTAACGAACACTTCAGCTTTAAGCCTTTTGCTATCATTTACCTGCTCTCAAAGGTCATGGAGAGCATCATAAGTAGCCAGTCTTTGGTTAATCCAGATGATCACCGACTGAATTGTTAAAAATTACCGATAATATGGCTTCCGCCATGATCGCTCAATCGGTGGTCTTCTGCTTTCGAAATTAAGGGAAGGGCCAGCAGGCCAGTTAGTTTGGACATGGCTAAGATCTTTGATCGAGTGTGGCACGGGGAGCTTCTAGCAAAAGATATGCAAGAATCGCCAGCTTTGTCCTCGGGCGCAGCATCAAGGTCCCTGTAGATGATTTTTGCTTAGAACACATGCCCGTGAAAGCTGGCGTCCCCCAAGGCTGCCTGCTATCCCCTACGTTGTTTCTTCTGCAATGACATGTGACCGGACTCTAGCGTTTATTAATATGCAGCTGATATAATAGTGGGCGCTGTGTACTCCGGTCGCGCAAGTCTTTCTCAGGATAACGTAGACCAGTAATGAAATAAACTTGTGTCTTCAATGGAGGCATCCCTTGGAGCTGTTTCCATGTAGGATGAAAAAGACTTGGTTCAAATCAACCTCAAGAAGACAAATTTGCACTATAATTACTAAAAACACACACATGTCGTGTCCAGAAATCCAAAATCCATTCTTAGCCGCGCCTGGTATCATCACATACGGGTCTTAGCGTTCCGAGCGATTGCCAGTCCCGCGATTATCTATGCAGCTTACTTTTGCGAGTTCAACGTAGTCCTTTAATGGGCCCGCCCCGCTCATGGCGGCTTAATAGTAAGCAATAAGTGATCTTCGAAAGCGTGTCCTCCATGTCGTAGTGAATCATGCAGACAAAACATAATTGTTAAATAAAATTAAATATTCAAAGTAAATACGTTAATAACTAAACAAACTTCGTACAATATATGCAGGTACTCAAAGCTTTTAACTGTACTTGTTATATTTACTATAAACTATTCAAATATTGATTTTAATATGCAATATATGTTTTATTATTATTTCTTGCTACTATATTAAGAAAAAATGAACATTTTATTTTTTTTTTTAAATTCACGTTATATCCCGCATATTGCAGAGGGTTAGCAAAGGTAATCTAGAGTTCAGACACTCAATTCCCCACGCTACGACCAATTTTCAAGTCATTGCGTGGATGGATCAAGGTTAGGATCTTAACTCCGTATTTTGTCTTATTACCAAAGCTAGGAAATGAAAACAATTCATTTCTCAGATTGAGAATCAAACCTACAACGACCACAGTCACAGACGAACGCAGATTGGTTTACAAAATATTTAATAATTCCCTACTTATTGATATAATATTGAAGATATTTATTCTATCAATAAATATCTTACGCTAGCACCAATAAAATATCCTTCAGACCGGTTTTAACGTAATTTATAGTTTGGATAGAAGCTAAAATATCAAATGTTATTACAAAATGAAGTTGTTACTACCGTACAGTTCTCATACAAATGCTGTTTAAACACGCTATCTCTTATAATATAATGTATCGCATTCTTAATATGAAAGTTATGTAACTCGAATGTTTTGTGCTTATTATTTGGTTTTGCTTAAAAAATTATATCTATACACATAATAAAAATTGAGGCCGGTCATGGCGCAGCGGCACAAAGTGTGACTGTAAAACCGACTGGTTGTGTTCGATCCCCACGAGCCATCGAGGGGATAAAATATTTACTTAATTAAATATTTCCATTTCTTCGCTCTGGTGTTGAGGCAAAGCGTGGCGTTGAGTTCTGCCACTCAACACGCAATGCCTCCAGAATTCGGCAGAAAGTAGAAACGGAGTGTCTTAACACTAGGTTCCCTGTGCCAGGGTAAGCTCTGTGCTGATTGGAATACAGCGCGAAGCTGATTGTAATAAAAATTGTAACTGATTGATTTCTCCACATGGAAAATATTAGATTAATATAACCGAAAACAATGTTTTTTTTTGTTTGTCTGTGCGCGTGTGCTCGATAACCTCACAAACTGCTTAATCTATTTGTGTATGTATGTATCTATGTATGTATTTGTGTATGTATTAATCTATATATATGTCATTCTATTTATTTATTAAGCTATATATGTTATTTATGTATATATCAATGTAACTTTTGCACCGTTCTGTTTTTATTTCATTAATCCTATATTGTTGGTTGCCTGTAAGAGATCGCTCTTAGCGATAAGGCCGCCATTGCACATTGATCCTATGTACTTATGAAAGAAATGTATAATCCAATTGTAAACGTGCAATAAAGTGTTATTATTATTATTATTATTATTATTTAAATGCAACTTGCACTATAAAACATTTTGTTCGACAAAATATCTACAAAATAACTATTTTAATAAATTACATTAAACTTTAATTTTCAATGTATCGATGTTATTTATAAAATTTTATTATTATAAGAATATAAAAGTACATTAGTAAATAAATTACGTGTAGTTCAGGTGACAACTATAACTAATTGTATCAAATCATATGAATAAAATACCATAAATATACGTTTAGCAGACGTTAGCTATACGTTTTCATTTATAATTATACAGAATTTTTAACATTTTTGAAGTGTTATTCAATAACTACTTACTTTCGAATTTTTAACGGTAACGGTAGATGGCTATAGAAATAAAAAATTGTTTGTTTCAATTTGGTCGAAAAAGTATGGCGCAGCGTTGAGTTCCGCCAGGCAACGATCAACAAGCTTTTTTTTCTAAATAGAATGCAAATACTACGTAATACGGATATACTTATAATATTTAATACAACTACAACCAGAGCTGAATTTAAGTTTTTTATTTTATTCTCTCTCGCGTAAATGCTTTTCACCACTCTTCAAAATATGTTTTACGCTTAAAATAATTATTGTGGCCTGGATGGGTTTTTTATAAGATTTTTTAATGTACCTATTAGTATTTTAGGTATTAGTATAGCATGTAATTAGAAAATTTTATATATAATGCATACATGAATATTATATAATATATGTGCGTGAGTACGTTTGTGAGGTCAGTCGTGACGCAGGGGCACAAAGTGTGCTTGTTAACGCGACTGATTGTGACTTCGATCCCCACTCGAGGAGATTAAATATATATTTTCTTTTCTTCGCTCTGGGTTCGAGGCGAAGCGCAGCGTTGAGTTCCATCTTTTAACACGCTATGCTTCCAGAATTCGGCGGAATGAAAGAACGGAGTGTCTTAACACTAGTTTCTCTCTGACTCCTCTACTATGTAGGAATACACGTGAAGAATTTTTTAAAATATTTTTATTATATATTGATAGTAAAATCTTGAAATTTCAGTCTTACACGTTAGAGGCTATCTTAAGGCCCTACGCCATATACGGGGTTTATTTTATATATTTTCACCAAAAATGCACTTTATGTTCTTCTAATAAGATGTTTACTGCGTGAATGCAATGCAGACGTAGTCTGTATTGCAAAGTAATAGAGGTAGTAAATAAAGTGAGATTAGTAAAATAGGGTTGGCACTTATTGACACACAAATTTATAATAACCACCTGAAACTTCGTTTACATGGTGTATATGTAATCTCAGGAACATCTCTCTTAGTAGGTTCAAATATCAGCGTTGTTTGCCCACAACTCGGTAAGCAAAACTGTTTAGTAAGGCAGAAAGAGCTATTGTAAAATCATTCAGATCCCCTATTTACGAAAATTAAGAGACGCTTATAATATAAAGCTTATAATATAAAGAAAAGTGTACGTAGTGGGACTCGAACCCACGCTTTTTGTGAGCCATTAAGCCATACCATCTTATCATGTCGTAATTTTTATACTTTTGCTACCACTTATTTTTGTTATCAGCATTCCTAAAGGGAGCTTTTACCCATTTTAATGATATTAAATAATGTTAAAATTTAAACACATATATAAATATTTTAATTAGAAAGTAGCAGCCCTAAGATTTATGCAATAAGATTTATGCAGTTCTTGGAAGCTTGGTAATAAATTTGAAATTTTACGATAACTTCGCATTTACATCGTATTCCCACATTTAACGTGAAATTGCCTCTAAAACGTATTGTTCGCGATCATGTTAGGCATCTAGAGTTTATACTTAGGTTACATGCTTATTAGGCTTTGAATATTAATGATATTACATAAAAAATATTTGGAGTGTTTACTTTAAAGCGCGGCGTTAAGTTCCACTATTCAACATATCTCAAAAGTATGCGGAAAATGGGGAACAGTATGTCTTAGTACTAGGTTCCCTTTGTCAACCCTACTAGGCAATTAAATACAGCGCTTTGTCTACCAAAGCGAAGAAATAATAATAATTCAATATTAATCATTCCTGAGTGGATATCGAACCCACAACAGACTTAAAGTCAAACTGTTCCACTGTTGTATGACGGACTCTATTATAGACGTTAAAAGTTTTCTCCAATACAAATAAACTTGTTGCATATGTCACCTTGTGTTTTCCTATACGCTAAGTGACAGCACTATATGAACATGATAATTATATTATATTTATTAAGTGTCACGTTGAAAGCCACGTGTTTCCCGTCGAAGTGCTTGTAGGTGGATTTTTTTTAATATAGGAAATTTTAGATTTTAGATATGCCTATTTTTAAAGCCTAGACGTCCAATTTGTCTGTCCGTCCTAGAAATATTTATTAGGAAAACTCGTTACGTCCAATTTTAGATATTTTAATGTAAATATAGAATTTTTCAATTATAAATAACAAAAACAACAAGTAAAAATCTGCAGTTATATATAAAACACGAAAATTATACCATCTTTATATGATTACAATTCGCGCTCCCAATAATTTACAATCTCAAATAACAGAGTTACCTGCGTAATTGATTTTCCTCCAGTATTGAGCTCTAAAGTTCTTGTTTTTTAATTTAGCTTCAAACAGTACCCAACACAGAGTTAACAGGGCATGCAGATGGTATCAATGTTAAGACACTTCGTTCTCCACATTCTGTTGTGAGATAAGTAGTAGAAAATAATTTAGATGAGTGAAATAGTCTGAAAATCGAACCGACAACCTTCGCGTTTACAGTCAAACGTTGTTCTTTTAATTGATCTTGTTAACTGAACCTGTAGTCACCATTGTATAAGGCTATAATGAAAAAAATGTTTATTATTAACGTTTTCTAAATAAGTATTTATTTTTATCCAAGTTGTAACTAAGTACTAAAAGATTCGTTAACTTTTTTGTCAAGAATCCGAATATAGGCAGTTCAATGACTTTAGAGATAAATGAACCTTAACGTCTAACTAAGGCCTTCAGGCCTTACAACATCTGTAATTTGAAGAAACGAAAAACAATTAGTTTTATGCTACATAAGAAGATACTACGTCTTAATTGGCATTTTTTTATGATTATTCTTTTATGTATGTATGAAGGTGTTCATTTTTAACCTAACAAGATAAGAAAACAGAATTAAATAGTTCTGTAGGATAAAGAGCGGTGTTCAGCTCCTCTACTTAACACGTAATATCATTTCGACGGAAAGATAGAAGACAGAGTGTTTTGAGTCTTGACACTAAAAATATTTAAAATCCAGATATCTAATACCTACTCGATTTGCCTGAACAAGCGAACTACGTACTAGGTATCCAAAATAATTTTAATATAATACGCAATAATTAATTTACATTTTGTTCTAAGACAGAAGAAATCTAGTACTGAGATGGCTCATTCCCTATGTTCCGTCCAATTTTCGAGACATTGCATGTGGAGTCTCATCGCACTCACATACACGCTGTTCTTTGTCTTAAAAAAGGAAACGTAATTAATTCATTTTTCCGATTAGAAATCGAATTCAATACCGTCGCGTTTACAGTCAAATTTAGTAGTAGTAGTTACTAAGGTTCTAATATTATATTTTTTCATCTTCACGACGTATTCAGCACACATCAGGGAAGGGAGAGGGAACCTAGTGCTAAGAGACTCCGTTTCCCGTTTTTGTGCCGAACACTGGAGTTGAGCGGCGGAACTCGACGCCGCGCTTTCTACATCAACCAGAGCGGACAAATGAACATAATAAATATTTCGTTTCCTCGAGTCGAACCCACAACCTGTCGTGTTTACGGTCACACTTTGTGCTCCTGCGCCACGGCTGGCCTCAAAATAATTTAAATATTTCCACTGAAATGGCGCTTATAAATGCGTTTTTAAACTTATTCTTATTTCAAGGCGGTGTCAAAACAAAAGGGTGCAGTAAGATTTATGTTTGTCTAAATCGGGAGTCGTATCTGTTACCCTGATCGATCGCATTCCGAAACTGCACTTGATTATCATGAATCATCTTGCTTTATACTTAACTTTGAAGTGCTTGAACATTAAATGTTTTGAGCGGTTATTTTATTTTGTATCATCAGTTAGCGTTATAGTTATACATATATCAATTTGTTTACGGGAACCTAGCGTTAGGTTAAGACCCTTCGTTCCCCATTTACCGCCGAATTCTGGAGGCATTGCATGTTGAGTGGCGGAAGTCAACACCGCACTCTGCCTCGTTACGAGAGCGAAGAAAAGAAAACAATAAATTGAACTCATTTTCTTCGAGACGGAATCGAACTCGCAACCTGTCTTGTGACTCTGCGTCACGATTAGCATCAATAATCGACTTCACTTCTATTTAATTTTTATAAAGCATTTTCTTATCGATATTAAAAATATTTATAAAGCATTGTATTAGTGTTTTTAATTTTCACCTCTTTCAAGCAAAATATGTTTGTAAGGAAATATAATATTGAAAATTTTATTTATAAAAGACCTTTGTTTCAAGGCGGTTTTAAAATACGACTTTTACTTTGTAAAAATAAGCTTAAATAAATATTATACTGTATCTTAAATAACATATTTTTAATACTGTATTTTTTAAACGAAATGTTATAAAAGAGTATCTTAAGTTATTGGCCGTAGTGACACAGGGGCAGAAGCGTGCTACTTGCTGTAAACGCGACGGTTGTGAGTTCGCACTCGGGGGAATGAAATATTTCATATTTTGATTTTCTCGTCGATTTTGATAAATTGTACGTCGTTAGATCTATCGTGATGGTACGTATCACTGATCACATTAAATTAGTTTATGCAATTGGGTTTTATGTTTTGTTTGTAATTTATTTTGTTTGTAATACTTTTCAATATTAATAAATAAAATATTTTTGTTTTATATTTGCTGTAAAAGAGACGTTGAGCGTTGAAGTTGAACGTTGACATTATACCTACCTACATTTATTAGCTTCACGCTGTATCCCGCACACAGCAGGTTAGGCAGAGGGAACCTAGTATTAAGACACTTGGTTTCCTACTTTCTGCCAAATTCTGGAGGCAGTGCGTGTTCAGTGGCAGAACTCAACGCCGCGCTTAGCCTCGACACCAGAGCGAAGAAATGAAAATTTAAATTTAAGTAAATATTTCATCTCCTCGAATGGGGATCGAACCCACAACCAGTCGGTTTTACAGTCACACATCGTGCCACTGCGCCACGACTGGCCTCCTACACACATTCCCGTATTTATCTGTAATATAGGAATTTTTTACAAGAGTCAATTAAATCGATATTAGGTACTCCCCCCCTGTTTGAAAACAGACACACGGCTTACTTTATTTTAACGCGTATCGTAAGGATGGCGCCTTTATATTTACATTGGCCATAGAAGAAGAAAAATCCAGAACTATTATTTTTTGAATTTACTTAGAAATTGTTTGAGTGTAATCGAAACGGTTGTAGGTTCGATTCCGATTGGAAAAAAAATAATTTCCTCTCTTTGGTTACAAAAGAAAGCACGGCGTTGAGTTTCACCACGAAATTGGTAGTCATGAACGTGAACGCAGTGCATGGGAAACCGAGTGTCTTGACCTTATGTTCCCTCTGCCTAGCCTTCTATATGAGGGATACATTAGTAAACACGATAGTTGTGGTTTCCCTCTGTACTCGGAGGTTGATATATAAATTATTTTTATTGTCTCACTCGGTAAGACAATTTGAGGTGTTGAGTTTACCCTCTACCGTTCATTGAGTAAACGCAATATCTGGATAGAAAAAAATTGAAACTAGGTAGGTTGGTGAAGCTTATAAAGTAAAAGTGAAACAAATTAAATTAAAATATGTTGATATAGAGTATTTACTTTTTCTCACTGTTCTGAGGGCAAGGTGATGTACGATATACGCATACGCATTCTGAATCTGGCAGAAGGATAAAAATAATTCGACCAGACTCGCTATTTCTGTAAACTACCGACGTTACATTCTGGACTTTTTTGGACGCATTTTTTCAAATGTCTCACGTGCGTAGTAATTTAGTTAAAATCTTAATAGATTTTCTATTAGGTTGTGGTTTTTTCTAACTTATAAGTTTTATTTAGATAAACCGCGACGTCCAGGTTCGATACTAGTCACGTCTTATATTTTCTATTATAATTCGAAATGAGAAAAAACAATATTAAAATATATAGCTTAACATTCAAGCTTATTTGTTTTTTCCCTACTCCATGCTCTTCTATTATATTTTATATTATAATGGATCATCTATGTCTATAAAAGTACAAAATTTTATAAATAAACTAGCTTTTATATATGGCTTCGTCCGCATGGTTAAATGTAAAAAGATGAGAGGTGTGTCGGGCCGCTGGTATGTAAGTTACAACGACGGTATAATATAATGCCTGTTACACTCCTCGATAATTATACTATGAAACACAAAAAATATTTTCCAATTAGAACTAGTAGTTCCTGAGATTAGTGCGTTCAACCAAACCCACTCTAGCGTTATTATATAAATACATAGTATATGTATATACCTACATATATATGGCTGTTTGCTTTTTCATAATTATTAATAAAAACATTTTTGTTTCAGGTGCCTTAATAGGCGGTATCCTAGGCGGTATGGCGATGAGGTTTGGGCGTCGGAGAGTGCTACTGATAACCGCTCTGCCCTACACAGTGGCGTGGCTGGCGACGGCGCTGTCAAACAGCGTGAATATGATATCGATCACTTCGTTCTGTGGCGGCATGCTCGTATGCTGTATTACCATGATTACTCAGGTATAATTCAATATTATGAATATTTTATCATATTTTTTTGAAGCGTCACGCTGTATACTGCACAGAGCAGGGTAGATAGAGGGAACCTAGTGCTTAAGTTCTCTCTGTCTACTTCAAAGCCTTGTCTTATTACCAGAGCGAGAAAACGAACTCATTGCTTCCATAACTGCTACGTTTGTATTTAAACACTGTGGTTCTATGCTACAACACAAATTACAGTTTTTTTTATTATTAAAGAAAAGATGGAATTTTTTGCAAGCATACGAGTATCTTTGGAAGTACTTTAATTTATATACATGAACTAATTTGCAATACCATACATATTTTTTTGTTACTCTCATTTAACCTCGCGGGCGAAGCCGCAGGTCTGAAACTGAAAAAAAAACATACACAACCAATGAACAACTGAATTGTCTTACCCTTTATCATATAATACTAAACATACGTTTGCATATTTAAGTGCGCATTGTTCTTAGATTGACAGATTTAGGGCGCAGGTGTTTTCGCTTTATTAATTTCATTAATACACTCTACTGTATTAGTAAGTAGAGTGTTTTTTTATTATTAACCTTAATATTTGAGACCCGTGTGATACAGAGTGCGATTTTAAATGCAATGGTTATAGGTTCATTTCAAGACAAGACTCGGCGTTGAGTTTCGCCTTTTACTAAATATTCTATATCACGAAAATTGAGCGGTGCTTGGGGGTTTTTAGTTTCCCTTTGCCTACCCCGCTAAATGCGGGACACAGCGTGAACCAAAACGAATCACGCCTTTTTTAACTTTATTTAAGCTTCACTGAACATTGTAATATCTGAGCTTCCTATTCATTGTTACCCTTAAAAGGAAAACAGAAATATTGTTGAATGTTTTATCTGTCTGTCCCACATTTGTGTGTGAGACGGGACAAAAAGTTTCGCGATACAGTTTAAGCTTAATTGTCACCACGAAGTTAGTTTTAGCTAGCGACTTATATTTACTATACATATTTACATTACATTTATATTTGTACTATAGTTTTTTAATTTTTTCCCTTACTTTAACTTTTAGAAGCCAGCGTGTGTTAAATAGTTTCAGAGATAGGTACGTAAAAGGAATCGAAATAACATCAAGCAACTGATTTTGCGTTTTGATTGGCGGTACTCGTTGTCGCGCTTACTTTTTTACCATAGGGAAGACATGAAAAAAATATTCTTCCGTGTGGGAATAGAAGTAACACATTTACAGTCGGACCCTCTACCGTTGAGCACCGACGGCCTCAAAAAACACAAAAGACCTTTAAAAATAAATAAGATTGTCTAAAACTTTATTTAATAAGAATAAAAAAATATAGGTTTAATCAAGTTAGTAGGGACGTTCGTAATAAGATAATAATTTATAAAACATTTTAAATTAAACATAGGGACTTTAGTCTAACTCTATTATATATTTTTAATTAAGTCACTATTTATTGTACATCACTATAATTATACACCGTAACTTGTACTGTTTTGTGACTGACACAGGTTTCATAGAATTATTGATTGCGAATCTTTATATGGGAAATATAAATTTCACATGTTTTTTGTATAGAATGTTCAGAGAAGTGAACGGAAATCGTAGATTCTAGAACTAGATATATTGGAAATGAATGGGAATAATGTCATAAACCCATATGGTGTTGTTAGAATAGCAGTTTCACACGTTTCAGGCATAAAAGTGTAGACAAAGGAGAACCGAGCATTAAAACCCTCTGGTCCCCATTTTCTGCCAAATTCTATAGCATCGCCTGTTGAGTGGCGGAACTCAACACCGAATTTTGCGTCGTTACCAATGCGAATCAAAGAAAATATTAAATATTTCATTTCCTCGAGTGGAGTTGAACCTGTCGCGTTTAGATTCGCATACTTGTCGGCCTCTGCGTCACGACTGGACTTAAGAATAATTTTGTTTATTCTTTTAAACTAAGCCTGTGTAATTTCCAAATCGCTTATTAAACATTCTAAACAAAATGGTACGGTTTACTTTTCTTTGAAAAAATAATTTATCGAGATTATTGCCTGATTTATTGTTCTACAAATTGAATTTTCAAAGGAGGCCAATCTTATTATATAAATAGAAATTTTTAGAGGATATCGTGGCGCAGCTGCGTAGCGTCTGATTGTGCGACGTGGTAACAGGTTCAATTCTTATTCGGGGTGACAAATTATAACTTTCATTTCCTTGTTTTGATAAGAAAACAAACGTGTAGCAATACTCAAAAACAAAATTGGATGGATAGTGAGTTACAGGGGTGTCTTAACACTTCGTTTCCTCCTCCTGCTCTGCTATATGCGGGAAACTAAGTAAAGCTAAGTTAAAAAAAAAACTGTAGAAAAAATAAAAACGTACTTAAAAGTTCTTCGTTAATATCCGACAAAAACAAAAAAACAATGTATCTATAATACGAGGAGAATACGGGTGTACATTTTATTTTTAAATTATTTTCATTTCCCCTCTCTAGTAGATATAGCGCGGCGTTAAGTTTCGCCGATAGAAATATTCGTTTTCGAACTCTCAACCACCGTGTTACATTCAAGTACCACGTTGCTACACTCAAATCGTATATCCTATTGACAAATGAACAGCTAGCTTTGAACACTTGTTTTGACAAGTAATGTCCCCACACTTTCACTCATGCATATTCTACTTGGAGACACTATGCCATTGTATTGCACTCACAATGTTTGCCTTGTGCTTTACTTTATGAGATATTGAATGAAGACAGACATACAAAATGAAAATGGCTCTCATTTTAAAGGAAGTTATTGTACTTCAAGGGAATTTTCTCAAAAATTTTACATACCTAGTTTACATACTAAAGCTTCAAATTGAAACCCACCTTTAGTGCATTTTGCAATTATGACAAATTTCAATATATTTTTTTTTCATACATACATTATATAAAGCAGAATAGTGTATATGGATACATGCGCTAATCTCAGAAACTAGTGGTTCTAATTGATATATTCTTTGTTGAGTTCTGCCACTCAATACGCAATGCCATATAAGATTTAGCGGAAAATTGGGAACGGAGTAATTTTAACACTAGGTTATCTCTGCCTACCCTTCAGTGCCAGAAGATGATTTGATTTTTTTTATTAAGAAAGGCAGATATGGCTTTATTACATCACGCTGCGGCAAATGCAAGCAGTGTTGCAATAGGTACTCTTAGCATTTAGGTTTGAACACGCATGTAAAGCCGCATATAAAAGTGCAAATATGTAACATAAATAGAATCTTTTTATCCACTGAAGTGGATAAATGCTGTATCCCGCACACATCAGGTTAGGAAGAGGGAACCTAGTGTTAAGACAACCATCTCAAATTTTCGCCGAATTCTGGAGGCATTGTTAATTGAGTGGCGGACCGCTTTGCCTCGAAACTAGAGCGAAAAAAATAAAATATTAAATACTTTATTTCCTAGAGTGGAATCAAACTCACAACCTATCGCGTTGACTATAAAACCCTTGTGCCCCTGCGCCACGCCACGACTTGCCTAAAAAAGGAACTAATAATATAAATATTAACATTCCACATTGTAAAATTATAATTATAATATACAACTCGACACATCCCAACTGTTCGGTTAGTTGGCTTCAATCTAAGCGATAACAAATGCGTTGTAAAAACAGAAATTGAATGCAATGAAATACAATTTTTAGTATCTCTGACAATATCAATCTTAGTGTACTAGACTTTTATTACTAAAACATATCTACATATTCTGCGCTTGTTAATAAATATAGCAATGAGTAATACGCGGTGTTGAGTTCCGCCACCCAACACGCAATGCCAGCAGAATTATTTTTGTATTTTTGCAGCTAAAATATTTGAAATATTACTTTTGTAACTCTGTCTGTTAGTATGCAGGGTAGGAAAGGGAAAACTTTGTGTTAAAATACTCTTTTCTCTACTTCTCACGTTTAGGTGCGGACATTACACGTTCAGGTGTAGAACTCAACGCCTCGATATATCTGTCATATATTTTGCAGTTTTATCATGCCAGTACGGGAAAATTCACATAATTTAAAAAAAGGCTTCACGCTTTTGCCCGCATAGTAGGATGGAAGGTTAAGACGCTTACACAATATATTAAACACTTTCTGTATTTTTGTTTGATATTCCATGGAACCTATGTAACCTGGAACCTAACGTCATGCTTTGTCTACCGGAGTGAGGGATCGACTACGGTGACAGTAAGACGCCGTCCTCTTGCGCCACGCCGGCCTCGAGAGGGAGTCGAACTCACAACCGTAGCACGTCGACTAAATTAAATATTTATATGAATAAATAAATATCTTATTTTTATTAGTAAAGTAATTATGTAATAATTTTACTTTAAACGGCCTCATCTAGCGTCACAATTACATTCAATATTTATGTTGGCTGCTATATTATCATAATATTGTATTATGCATTTGAACAATGCAATGTTGGTCATTGAGACAATACATAGAATTTTTTATGGTTATTACAATTGTTGTAGCATACCCGCTCTCGGCTCTTTTGTTCGGGAGATTGAATGTGATGGATGGACTGACAGTATAAATAGGTAACTTATAGAGGCTTGTAGGTTGCCAGTTCGATTCTCTTGTAAGAAATATGTAATTTTTTTTTTCGTATATTACAAAAGCCGTATAGGTGCAAGCTTAACAAGTTTTATAAAGTATCCAAATACTAATCGCCTAAACTTTTAAGATAAAGTCTCTAATATAACAATAACTAAAAACCTAACAAAATATATAAAATGTATAACGTTTGCTTTCCTTGTTGCAGGTTTACGTCACTGAAATAGCAGTGCCAGAAATACGAGGATGTCTAAGCTCAGTTCTTAAGATTTTGAGCCAAATTGGTATTCTCATATCATTTTCTCTTGGAGCATATTTGAATTGGGACCAATTGGCTTTGGTAGTTGCTGCTGCACCAGTTCTCCTCTTCTTGGCCCTCCTATTCATCCCAGAAACGCCGTCTTCACTACTTCTCCGAGGAAAAGAGGATGAAGCGGCGGACTCTCTACAATGGCTGAGAGGCCCAGACGCTGATATCCGACAGGAATTAGCAACGATCAGAACGAACATTTTAGCGAGCAAGCAGTATCATAGCGGGCAAGCTGGAAAATTTAAAGTATTATTGTCCAAACGATTGACAAGACCAGTCTTGATTACTTGCGGCTTGATGTTCTTCCAAAGGTTCACCGGCGCGCATGTTTTCAATTTCTACGCTGTGCCAATGTTTAAGAAGACTCTTCGAATGATGAATCCACACGGTGGAGCCATAGCCACTAGTGTAGTGCAGCTGTTAGCGTCGTGCCTGTCCGGAATGCTAATAGACAACGTCGGCAGATTACCGTTGCTGTTGAGTAGCGGTGTTATGATGTCTATTGCTTTAGCCGGGTTCGGCTCATATGCTTATTACGATAACATTTTCAGAAACTCAACAGATATGTCCTATATGATGCCATCGAATCATATGAATCAAGTTGGAGCATATGATTGGATACCATTGCTATGTGTTCTAACTTTCACAATAGCGTTTTCTCTCGGCATCAGTCCTATATCTTCTTTATTAATTGGTGAATTGTTTCCTCTAGAGTATCGAAGTACAGGTAGTGCTTTAGCCACCAGCTTCAGCCATCTTTGTGGTTTCGTTAATGTGAAAACAGCTGCTGATTTTCAAGATCATATAGGTTTATACGGTCTCTTTTGGCTATATGCGTGTATATCACTTCTGTGCCTTCTATTTGTTGTTCTTTTTGTTCCGGAGACAAAAGGACGTGAAATTGATGAGATGGACCCTAAGTATGTTGAATCGTTATGTATTAATCGATAGTATTAAATTTAAGTGCCGAATTTACAAATAGACTGAATTTCCTTCTAGATAATAGTTAAGTGTCGAATGATGACACAAATACGTACTTTGTTCGAGAACATTACGTTCAGAACAGCCTAAATCCAGTATTATTGCTTATATTTTAGTGTTTGCCGACAGTGCCTTTACATTTATGCATGTAGGTGTGAGTAGTTCCTTGTACATCACATTTTTAGCATTTAGTATAGATATAAAAAAAAAATCTCAAAATATGTATCTAATAAATGGAATACTTTATAAAAAATATATATAAATTTCAATTAATTGCAATTTTATAAGCCAAATATAAGATGAGATTTACATATACGTATTGTACAAATCAAATTATTTATAATCTGTAGTAGAGCCATAGAAGTCACAAAAGTATATTATATAACTATGTAATACGTTGTAAATATGTATAGAATAAATATATGGATTATTATTGTGTTTAAATTATCTATATCTCTTTCTAACGCTTATATTAATTGTTAAATAATGATATTAATATACAAAATTTTATGTAATTTTTGTTGGCAGTATTTGTTTGAACGAAGTATATTTAAATAATTAATTGTTAAGTGTAATAATATAATGTAGAGTATTTTACACTAAAATTATTTTTCTTAAACGAACACACCAGTGTTTATGTTTTATAAGATCTAATAAAAATATTTTTATATCCAATATAACGTGTCTAAGAAAAATGTAAAATATTGTATTGTTGAAAAAAAATTCATTTCTTAAAATTGTATTTGATAAAGAAAAACGGTGCTAAAACGGTGCCTTGTGCGACGCATAAAATATTTTATATATAAATGTTATATCAATGTTGTATATAATAATTAATTGTAAGTGTAAATAATATAATTATTTATGTGCCTATTGTTTTATAAAGTTTTGCCATATGTTAACGGGCGATGAGAGACTTGTACTTAAGCTGTGGTGATTTTAGATGTTTCAATAAAAAAGAAGTAGTTTAACATATTTTTTATTTATTTCCTACTATATATATATTAAAAGGAATAAAAAATATTAGTCCGTCTTGGCGCATGGCCACAAGCGTGCACTTGTAGGCGAAAGTTATAGGTTCGATTTTCAGTCAGAGAAAGGAAATATTTAATATTTTCATTTACTCGCTCTGCTCTGGTAATGAAGCAAAACACGGCGTTGAGACCCGCCACTACACGCAATGTCAGTGATTAGCGGAAAGTGAGAAACGAAAGTCTTGACACTAGGTTCCCAGGTTCCCTCTGAATACCCCGCTACGTGCGGGATACAGTGTGAAGATAAAATAATTGAATGCCTAATATGCAGAAGCACTTGAAGGGCGCCTAATAGATATTCATTTTCACTTCCTACTACGGTAAAAAATCTTATAGTAAACAGATGAATTTTTAACCATCAAATTCTACCGGAAATATAAATACTATGCCTTTATGAGTCAACCGACCAGTCACAAACGTCGTGCTTGATGAACAAATACAATAACTCTAAAATAAAAAACTTCATAATCTTTGTTTGGTTTTTCATACAAAATGATTTTAGTATCTAGGTGTCAAGTAGTTAATACGTTAAATATAACACATATTTAATGCCCTATAGAAATAAGCTGATGTAATTCATCATTACAGAACATAAAATAATAAAACAGAATTTAATATGCGCCTATTTATTTTAAATTGCAATGTACTTTTTAGTTTATTGCTATTTATTTTTTAAAGGCATAATTTTTATAGGATAAATTTCTCTAATACTAATAATAATGTTAATGTTATGTGTGTTAATATTTTAATGTTATGTGTGTTTTCTTGGGACTAGTTGCCTAAGATATAAATAACATTACTAGAGATATAAAAAACATTCTACAATTAAACAAAACTTGACGGCTGTCCATGTATGTTCGTCGATTTTCAGTAGTTCGGCAGGGCAAATACTTTAATAAAATTTAAGTGGCAATTAAGCTTTATTGAGAAAAAAAATTACGACCGCAGACCCAACAGTCCAAAAAAATCACAAATTCTTAAATATCTACCGAAACACTGAATATCCCATAGATAATTGTTGATCCGTCGACCGCGTTACACTCAGAACGATAATCTTTTACTTGCGGGCTGGCGACCGTGGTCAAATAGAAATGACTAAGAAAAGTGTAAATATGACACATGACATATTAAGCTCTGATTGCATGTACAGAGGATAATGATATAATGATATGATTATCACTGAATAGTTTTTTTATTAAAAAATGTTAATAAATAAAAAAAATAGCTTAAAGTGTTATTCAATTCGGACAAATTTGAACTATTAATAATGTTAGCAAAGATATAAGAATAAATAAAAAAATAGATAAAGCAGATTATAAAGATTATAATATTGTTACAATAAGTTCTATATAAGCAAGTCTGTATACATATAATCAAAATCCTTAAAACGATAAAACAATTAATAAAATTGCGCTAATTGTAACGTGATTCAATAGAATCCATTAAAACCGGTAATAAATCAATTAAACTGTTGCTTTCAAACGAAGTCTGGCATTTGATTTAAAATCAGTTCTTGAGATTTATGTATTTCAAGAACTAATTATGAATTGCAATACAACAGAGCGATGTGAGTTAGTAAGTTTATAACAGTACCTACAGCTTGTTGATGATGTCATCGTGTTTATTTATTTATTTATTTATTAAGACTTGTCAAAAGAGGAAACAAAACAATATTTATTTTTTATTATTAAGTAAAACACACACCACGGACATTGGTAGTTCATACCCTTTTCTGGGTTTTTTTTTATTTTTTTTGTGATTTTTATTTATTTGATATTACTTTCATCTAAAAAAATAAAGGTCACTGCTTAGAAGCATTGTTTTTTTAATTAAAGACAATAACATCGTATGATTTTTTTTAGAATGCATCAAACCGCGATGTTTATGGGTTCAATCTGACGAATTGTGTTTAGAGTGGTATCATTTCACACCCCGAACGTTGGTCGAACTCAAAACGGCCGCGTTTACATTCAGACGCTGTCCCACTGCGCCACCACGGCTTTTAAGAAAGTAATAGCCAACAAACAAAATATGGACAGAAAAGCGAAAAACGGAGTGTCTTAATTGAAGAACGGAATGAAATAACGATATCCATAATAATAAAGTACTCCATTATTCCGTACACCTTAGTAATAAAACATTCCGCTCACCAATTTCTAAAAAATAAACTATAAGGACAAAGCTGAGTGTCGTTTTTTTATGCAGTTAGTGAGAAACGTGACGCCCTCGGGGCTCCATTAGTGCGCTGTATACGTTAAAAATCCTGAAATACATTTTTTTTGTTAGGTTCTATTTTAAGTTTGACAAAATTTTTATCTTAAATATTACTTTGATTTGTAAATTGGCAGCAGCTTCCCGCCTTTTACGTTAAGACACCACCAGTCCCCTACTTTTAGCCCAATTTTTGAGATGTTTCGTGTTAAGTTGCAGAGCTTAGCACCGTCACCGCTCAGTTTCGTCTTCTAAAATGATAAATGAAAAACAAGTACTAACTAGAAGCATAAAAATCAAACTCCGCATTGTGAATTGGACCCACAACTGTCGAATTTTAAGTCACGTCGCGAGTTAAACGTTTTCTATAAAAGAAAACATTTTACCTAACCATAACCCATTAATTGAATTAAATCGCTATCATTCAGCGCTATACATTGGATTTGTGTACGTAGTACGATTAATTGCTTCTATACGAATGAGATAGCAATAATTTATATAAAATGTTAGACAAGGACAGAGCTACTATTTAGTATATCCATTTTCCACGTCACCGCAGATGCAGTGATCTATGATATTTTTTTGATGAAATAGATACACAATATATAAAAAAATATATAATAATATAAATTTAAGACATTTTTCTTTTGAGATAAAATATTTTAATTGAGTCCAGTCGCCATTTGTACAATTGAACACTGACCTACTGCCTGCACCAAGATGGCGTGTAGGTATAATAGGTATTTACTAATACAAAAATTATTAAAATTAACTATAACTATTACTAAAGAAAAGATTTGATTTAAATTTTTAGTCCAGTATTCGTTTTATTATTTATATATATATATATTATTTTTAATTATAAATAGAAATAGAAACAAGAGGCAAAAGGGTGCGTCGGCCGGGAATCGAACCCGGATCAACTGCTTGGAAGGCAACTATGCTGACCATTACACCACCGACGCTTCTATAAGATTTTAGTCTTTTATAACCACTTTAGATCTTGGATACTGTAGTATTGATGGTGAATAATAAAATGTCTGCTCACGGTTATCACTGAGTATATTCAACACCACTATTCATTTTTTGCCGTGTGATCCCGGCTTAGAATAGGATCATCCTGGTACTGGTGGTGTCGTAAGAGGCGACTAAAGTACGTGTGGTAGAGTCACGTCGCCAGCAATGGCAACACGCATGGGCAGACTCGACCGGATCATTACCACCCCCGGCATTTAAAACCGGCGTGAAGTAGTGGCTTTATGCCACTGCGTTTCGCATCAGGTAATGCCGGGCCCCGGCACCCAACCCATCTTAAAGGCCGGCAACGCACCTGTAGCTCCTCTGGGGTTGCACGGGGCCGTGGGCGGCGGTAATCACTTACCATCAGGTGACCCGCACGCTCGTTTGCCGTGTCTTTTCCATAAAAAAAAAAAAAAAACACCACTCTAGAGTACATATAGTTCGAACACAAATAGTAAAATACGACACAGTTTATACAAAAGTCAACCTCAAACATATATATAAAAGAGAACACCAAAATTACAATAATATTAATCAATAACTGGGAAAACAATGTAACGTATATAAAGCGCATCGAGTGGCAAACATCGATCGTAAATAATAGTTGTATCTGTAACAACCAATAAGTTCAAAAATAACAATAAAGTCAGCTTCACACTGTTTCTCGTGTAAAGCAGGGCAGGCAGAGAGGAACCGTTAAGATACTTCGTTCCCCATGAATATTTCTCTCCTTCAAGTGGAAATCAAACGTACAACCGTTGCATTTGCAGTTGCATTCTTGTACGCATGCGAAACGACAGCCTGAATTTTTACATGTAGGTTAAGTATCTAAACGAATAATAAGTTTATTAGATTTATATAACTCTTTATTAGAAAAAATATAACGTCAAAGGTTACGTACCGCGCGATACGGTTTTTTATAATAGGTATATACATTTTGTTTCTCACGATCTCTTCAAGAATTACTGTAAAATAGAGCTCCGTATGGCGGTATAAAAAAACTTACTTAGAAATCAACGGAAATAAGCAAAGTTATGTGCTGATAACTTTTTTCTAGTAATTAATAATACTTTCTTAGCCTTATTACTCAGTTCAATTTCGAGATATTGACAATGTTGGAATATAACACTGCGTCTTGCAATTTTGAAATAGAGATTGTAAAATATTATTTGTTACTGTAAAATTATGGCTTTCTATTAGAAATTCAACGTTTGTTAATGTGGCGTCGGTGGTGTAATGGTCAGCATAGTTGCCTTCCAAGCAGTTGATCCGGGTTCGATTCCCGGCCGACGCACACTTTTTTGTTATTGCATTACTATTATATGTATTTATAATATTTTTGGAGTTTTGTCTAAAATAAGTAGGTTTAGCTCGCAAACCTCCACCAGTTTTTTTACGCTTTGCCTCGACATCAGAGCGAAGAGTCGAACCAACAACCAATTACGTTTACAGTCACACGATTGTGCCCCTTCATCACGACTGGCCTCTTTATATCTCTTTTTTTATGCATTAAGCCGAAAAGCTTTGTAACATCTTAGTTATCCTTTACTTTATATGTAGTCGTTCCCTTAAAAGTCCCCTTTTTTAAAATAGATATTGTTTAGGTAAATACAGGATTCTAAAATACATATTACATTTTATGGCTATTTATTAATTATTTATTTTTTACTTAAATCACTTTAATTCTGTAGACACTATTTCTATTTATATATTTCGAGGCCGGTCGTGGAGCAGCGGCACAAGGTGTGACTGTAAACCGACTGGTTGTGGGTTCGATCCCAACTCGAGGAGATGAAATATTTACTTAAATTTATATATCCATTTCTTCGCTCAGGTGTCGAGGCAAAGCGCGGCGTTGAGTTCTGCCACTTAACACGCAATGCCTCCGGAATTCGGCAGAAAGTGGGGAACGGAGTAACTTTCACTACGTTCCCTCTGCCTACCCTGCAGTGTACGGGATACAGCGTGAAGCTGACTATTTCTATTTAAAATTTCCATTTTATTTTATTTCAGCTTCGCGCTGTATTCCGCATAAAGCAGGGTAGGCAGAAGAAGTCTAGTGCTAAGATACTCCGCTTCCCACTTTTCATCGCAGGAGGCATTGCGTCTTGAGTGGCGGAACTCAACGCTTCATCTCGACACCAAAGCGAAGAAATGAAAATGTTGAATATTTAATCGTCGTCGAGTGGTAATCGAATTCACAAAATGTCGTGACACTTTTGTGCCTCTGTGCCACGTGTCTCTTCTCTCAATGCAGTCTAATATTTTATAATTTACATTATTCCTCAACAATATGCCTTAATTGCTTCATTGATTACTTGTTTGCATTTCATTCATTCGAGCGTGCTTTGTAATTATAATAACATTAATTTAATAAAAGTACTACAAAACTTTAAATTATATTTCAGTATCTGTATCAAGGCGTCGGTGGTGTAATGTTGTCTTCCAATCATCGGGGTTCGATTCCCTGCCGACGCACACTTTTTGTTGTGTTCTACAATTTTGATTATTATATGCTTTCAAAAGCAAAAATGATATAATTATAATTATATTGATTGACAAGATTCATAGTTTAACCGCTTTTCCAACATAAGATGCTTGCCATGCCATGCCATGACACCCTAGTCCTCGGTTGATTATCGGAACTCAACTCCGTACTCTGTCTTAAACTTAAAAAAAGATTTCCCTAAGTAGAACGAACCTAAAACTATAAATAATATAATCTCATATAATTAAAATATAAAGTGAAAGGTAAGATTTCCATTTCCTATATAAAAATCGATCCTACTATTGACAATTGTAACCACTGAGTAATAATAACATCCGGTCGCTACTTGTAGTGTCTATACTCTTTGTATAGCGTATAGAGTAAGGATTTGTAGAGAGTCCTTTAAATATTGTTTTAGTGGAGAATTTTTTTACTTGGGATTTAACAAAATATTGGAAGTTGTCTAAAATTTTAAAAACGATTGTTTGAGCCTTGATATTTTAAATTTCTTATCTTTTTAGCTTCACGTTGTAAGCCGCAAATAGCAGGATAGGTAGGGAACACATTTTTCAAGACATTGCGTGTTGAGTGACAGGTCGCTGCGTTTTGTCTTATTACTAGAGCAGGGCCCAAGAGAATCATTCATACCCCCAAGCATGAATCGAAAACCACAGTTGTCGCGTTTAGTCACACGCTTTGCCACTGCACCACGACGAACTCTATGTTACATTTCTGGAACGAAAATTTGTTTTATTTGTTTTATTAAATAAAAATGAAATGTGTTACTTAACTGCTTCTTGAATACACTTAATCATTACATGTTCGATTATATGTTATTATATAATAAGAACCAGTTAATTGCGATTCGGATTTGCGCACTGAGGCTTCCGTACCGATTTCAGGATTGTAGATCAACTGGAAAAAAGAAGCACAACTTACTTCCATTCATTTTGTATCCACTGAACTACAAACATAAATTTGTAATTAGTTTTGCTTTGAAATACCTACATATGTATTTTATCTTTATGCAATTTTTCCTTTATCTGTGCTATAAAAGGTTGCTTCGTACCAAATTTCAAAATTCGGAGTTCCCAGGAAGTACCCTGTAAATTTTCATACCCTTGCGAGTTTAGAAAATTAACGCCATAAATGGCTTGATCGAGATTTTTGATTTTTCACAGCTCCAAGGGATAGTAGACCTGGAAAAGATAAATAAAATAAATTACATAAATTTCAGCTTCATATTTCATATTCCATGCGTTTTTGAGAAATAGACTTAAACTTTGTTCGTGGCCGGGTACCCAGGGAGAATGGCGCCAAACGCTCTCTAACGTCTTTGTATACCTCTTTCACCTCGTCTACTGGTTTCAATCTGCGGGGTTCGTAATGCTTATTTGATAGGAAACGGAAAATGAGGAGTCAGGTCTCTGCATTTGGTGCATGACTTTGTACGTATACTACAAGACTGTGTGTATCAAAATACAAGTAGACGTAATAAGACAAAAATAATAAGAAATATACAGATGAACTTAATGAACTTGATTGCTTGTTTTAAGAGATGTCTAATATAGTAGTAGCAAATAAAGCAATTTAAAGATTTTCTGACACTTGTGTTACAAAATTTATTCCAATATAATGTGGCGTCGGTGGTGTAATGGTCAGCATAGTTGCCTTCCAAGCAGTTGATCCGGGTTCGATTCCCGGCCGACGCACACCTTTTTATCTCTTTTTGTAATATGCACATTATGACTTAATTATATTATTTATGTATTTTAATGTGTTTATTGTCATACTGTTTTTTTAAATACTACTGCTGTGAGCTAGAGATGTCTAAAATCTACTCTTATGTGATAAACAGAAAACGATGAAGGGGAAAGGAAATCATCGGCAAAATTCAATTATGCTTCAATATACAGATTATTAAAACATAAAATTTGTCTCTAAGCATACATTAACCTACACCAACCCCATTTAAGACGTAAACATAAGTATAGTAACTCTGCCTTCTAGGGGATATATTCAGTCGCCGCGGCGCAGCGCCGCCAGACGGTCGCTAATTAGAGCACGGACGCCATTTTGAATAAAAAAATAAATAAAAAAAATAAACAAAAATCAACCCCCTGTATAAAGATTTTTTTAAAATCTTAACAAAATTATGTCAAAATAACATAAATTATATTTTTATTAATTTTTTTTATGTCTTAAATTCATAAAAGTCTTTTTTAAACATTGATTTGCATAAAACAGAAAGAAGAGAGTGGGAGAGTGTAATTTGTCAATTCTATTTGCCTTGGAGTATGAATTCGGTGAGTATCGATTGTTTCACAGCCGTTGGTCGGGTTTATCTTTTTTTGGCTTTCGTTATACTTTTGGGCCAATAGTGTTAGTTTAATATTTATTGTATGATATATAGGTATTATTAATTATGCATACTGTTTAAATTTCGAAATATATGGACAAAAATTTAAAATATTTTGTAAAAAAAATTTAAAATCTATAAATGTATCTAATTACAGCTAAGAAATCTTATATACATAATACACCAAGACATTATATTTGCATATGTTATATACATATTATGTTGTATATGTATACAACATAATATGTATATAACATATGCAAATATAATGTCTTGGTGCTAAAAATAATTGTATTAAAGAGAAATCAGTAGTCAGATTCAGTGATCCGAAACGGCTTCACCGAACTGAAATTTTGTCTTAAAAAATGCTTATGCTTTCTAAATAAAAATTTTAATAATATGTCATTACCTTCTTTTTTAAATATACTACTATTATTATACAAAATAAGACATTCTAATTTTATTATACAAACACACCGACGAAACTACTGAAAAGACTAGAAAATTGAAATATCACATGTGTTTAGATGAGTGTAGGGGAGTTTCTCAAAATTTTTACAGGAACCTTAAAATTCAATCAAACAGAATTGCACTCGACATTTAGTGAAAATATAATATTACGTAGTTTTTTTTTTGACATTTGTGTACAATATATTCTAACCATTTTATTATAAATTATAGACTACCCTACTTCTTTTATTATTATTATTATATCTGCTTAAATAAAGATATAAAAAAGCGTTAAGATCCGCCGTGCTAGAATATACTGTATTTAATATAGAAAAATAATAAAATATACATATACCAGTCCTGGTGCGGGTGTACAAGCGTACGACTGTAAATACGACAGGTTGGAATTTGATTCCCACTCGAGGAAATTAAATATTTAATATTTTTATCACCTCGCTCTGGTAACGAGGCAAAGCGCGGCGTTGATTTCCCCACTCAACATGTAATGAATCCAAATCCAGAATTCGGCAGAACGAACGCCCTACCCTGCTATGTGCGGGATAGGGCGGGAATCCATAAATATGCTCTCCTTAATTAAAAGTAATCTAGGAATCTTATAAATATGACTAAAATTTCTAAATCTAACATCACGAAGCCTAAATCCGCATTGCACTATACCTACTAGCATAATACCTCAAACAATACGTCACGTCAAAACAAACGCTATCGCTAGCGAGTATCGACTATCGAGCCTCCACAGATTTGGGACAAGTCAATCCATTTGTCAGGTAATCGATTAAAACGCACTGACTCAGTTATAAAGTTGTGGACGTCATAATAAAGGGACAAAGTTTGAATCTGTAAAGTTTATACGGAGTTGGGAACTACTTAAAGTATATGAAAGTATGTAGTTAGATTCATCAGTAGTTGGCGAAGGAGGATATTGTTTTTTTTTGTTCTTCCGTAAGGGAAAGAAATAGATCTGATGTAATTTAAAAAAAAATTAAAAAATGCAGTTATTTCATCTATATAGCCTAGGTGAGTGCACAGAGAGGGCCTAATGTCAAGACACTCTGTTCTCTAATTTCTGTTTTAATCCGAGACACTGTATATTGAGTTACGCATTTTAACGCCGCGATTCACCTTGCAATAATTCCTTTCTCTGTTTGGGGATAAAACCCACAACTCAATAACAAACTCTTCAAGTTTATGTGTTTGATAGCGGTAATATTATTAACTACGGTTTCATAAAAAGCGATTCGTAGACATACATAAATATTTTCTCATTCTGATTAAAAAATGCCTGTCGTGGCGCAGTGGCATGAAGCGTGACTGTAAAACCGACTGGTTGTGGGTTCGATTCCCACTCGAGGAGATAAAATAATTACTTAAATTTATATTTCCATTTTCTTCGCTCTGGTGTCGAGGCTAAGCGCGGCGTTGAGTTCTGCCACTCAACACGAAATGTGTCCAGAATTCAGCAGAAAGTGGGGAACGGAGTGTCTTAACACTAGGTTCCCTCTGCCTACCCTACTGTGTGCGGGATGCAGCGTGAAGCTGATTTTTTTGATTTTGATTAGAAAAATGCCCCGTTATTTTAAAGCCTTACGAAGTTCCGCCACTTAACTCGAAATGTCTTGAAAGTAGGGCGCTGCCTGAAGAATGGAGTGACATGACACTAGGTTCCCTCTGTTGACCTTGCATCTTTTTTAATCTAATATTATAAATATTCTTAAATGTCATCATACGTTCTAGTTGAATTTATTAAAAAGAAATGCGACGTAATATGAGTTGGACAGTACCCCAGGTGTTTCACTGAACGCTCAATCTTCCAAACTATCGATATTGGATGGTAAATTGATTTTATTTAAATTTACTATTTAAAAACGCACGCTGTTTTTTAATTGTGATTAAACTATAGTACAATTAGACTAATTGTATTTTAGGTAAAGTCAGAGCACGATAATAATAAGCAAACGTTAATCTAAATATTTTTTTCAGTTTCCACTGTATCCCGCATATAACAGCATATAGAACATAATGTTAACATACTTCGTTCCTCACTTTCCGCTCAATTTTAGAGATCGTGATAGCCGAATGGTGGAACTTAATGCTGCAATTTGTCTTGTTAGAGTTCCTTAACTCAACGCCGCGGCTTGTCTGGTTACTAGACTAACCTAATTAAATAATACCTTAATATACCATAGGATACTGATTGTTCTTATGATAGATCACTACAGATTGAATATCAGTCTCTACAATTCTATATACATAAGTACCTACGTATACATATTTTACATGAAGAACCCTCAAAGTTAATGACTAAATCTCTTCAAAGTTCTAATCTAGAGTCTAAATCCGAAGTGTCTGTCTGACTACAAATGTTAGTACTGTCGTTAGAACTCAGTATCTGTTAACAGTTTGTTGAGATTTATCTAGTTGGATGTTTAGTTTTTGGATGAAATTTGTTTTTTTTTATTATAAAATAAATATTATAAAATAAAATAATAAAATAAAATTAACCTTATTCTACCATATTTGCCTTCTACTGCTGTACCCTGATCTCATAAGAAGGGTGCGGCAAATGAACCTAGGGTTATAACACTGTTTTCCATGTGCACTGCTCAATTTTCGAGAGATTATGTGTTGAGTTGCGGAGCTCAACGTCGTGCTTTGCTTCGTTACGGGAGCGAGGAAATAAACATATTAAATAATTCATTCTTCCGAGTGGGAGTCGAACTCACATCCGTCGCGGTTAAAGTTAGACGTGGAGCATATGCGCGATGTCGGGTTTTCCCAGGAAGAGATCTGGCAACCACCGCTTTTTTTCTCACAACCGCAGCAAAAAAAAAATCATTGAAACATTCTATGATACACATGAAACTCGATAGAAACGATGTCATCATGTTCCTATTGGATTTCGCGGAATCAGAATTACTTTAAATGCCTATCATGTCGTACCGTGAGTTTGAGATACGGTTATTTTATGTAAAAGCGGCTTAACCCAATATAACTGGTTTTTTTTATTTTTAAAGTAGTAATATTCCCTTTATTATTACTTTTATTTTTTTAATTCATATTGTTATACAGCATACATTCGATGTGTAGGTCCTCTTTTAGTCTATGTTATTATTATTATTGAGGCTGTCGTGGCTCATCGGCACAGTTGAGGGTCCGATTCCCAGTTGTGGGAATTTAACTTATTCGCTTTGATAGCGATGCAAAACGCGGTGTTGAATTCTCAACACGTAATGTCATGAGAATTCGGCAGAAAGTGGGGAACAGAAGTGACTTAATGGTAACGGAGTGACACTAGATTCTCCGGTTCCGCTTGCTGCTGCCTGCTTTGTGCAGGGTACAGCGAGAGGTTAAAAAATATTTTAAAAAAATGTTTTCTTAGATAATATCTTCTATTTTGAGTATAAGTACATACATACTTCAAAGGGTTATTTATAGTTATTTCTTATATAATTTAGTTTTTATTTGTTCTAGCCTTACGCTCTACACCGCACATAGCGAAGTAGATAAAAAAATCCTGGGAACCAAGAGTTAAGATTCAGTTCTAATAAGAACGTATTATATATAAGTCTTAATAAAGACGTTTCCGTTCCTCACTTAGTCTCGAACTCTGGAGGTATTGCGTGTTGAGAGGCCGCTTTGCTGCGTTACCAGAGCGATGAAAAGAAAAGATTCATAGGCTATCACTTTGTCGATAGGTATAGCTGTAAATCCAGAAGTAGCTTACCTTTTGATAGTGTAGCTATTACTGCTTTACATGTAATATTAACCTTAAATCCAGAATTACAGTCTCATGCATATTTTAACTTTTATATACAAATGAAAAACATGCATACAAACGATATGACAAAATTACAAATTTCTAGTTCTAATCACAAAAACATGAGTTGTGCCTTTTTAAGTTCAACCTCGTCATATAGAGGCCGGAGACAGAAATCATGTCGAAAGGAAATAGCCTCCGCATACTCGGCTTGCTCGTCAATTTACCGAACGAATTGACAAATACCTTATGTTGCAGGAGATGGGCAATCATGCTAAAAATCTCTGCCTACCTCAGCCCGTTGGCTTTTTTTTAATTCTCTCTTTTATAATAGGGTACACAGAGACAACTTTGTGTCAATACATTTCGTTGTTCACTTTCCGCCTCATTTTAATACCACCGTGACGCATTGGAACAGGATCTGACTGTAATGCAATGGTTGTGGCTTCGATTCCTATTCGGACTAATAAATTATTTTTAATTCCTCATTCAGTTAAGACAAATTGTGGTGTATTATTGACTTCTGTCACTCAACACTGAATATCTCATCATCGAACAGGAAGTCCTAATATGGGGACAAGCGTGCGATTATATACGCATCAATTGTGGGTTCGAATCGCACTTGGGGGAATGAAATATTTAATATGTTCATTTTTACGTTCTATTAAAGAGGCAAGAGCAGGCAATGAATGCCGACATTGAACACGCAATGTGTCAAGAATTCGGCGGAAAGCGGTGATTGGAAAATTCTCAATGAGAACATAGCATTTTTACATTAGGTTCCCAGGTTCCCTCTGCCCACCTTGCTATATGCGGGATACAGCGTTTATCTAAAACAAACGAAAAAGTTCATTCAAAAATTCTATATTACTTAATTTGTTTTCTTTACAAACTGTCATATTATTAAGGTTACATTATAAAAACCGAAAATAATATATTGCCTGCAAATTTGTCTGAATACCTAGTAAAAAGGAGACAGTACGAAACGAGTATCAAAGGCTGTCACGGACGTGGACAAATGGTGCCGAGACGTACTGAAACGATGTTGGTAGCATTATTTGTGTTATTTAATGTAAAAATGTATGTACATATTACAGATGTAAACTATAATGTTATTATTATTGAGAATGAATTATTTTCATTTCGCCGCTAACGCAATGTCTGGAATATTAGATGGAAAGTGGAGTGTTTGATACAAGATTCCCCTCTGTCTTCCTTGTTATATGCGTGATAGAGCGTGAAGCTAAAAAACAAAAGGAGAAATTTCAAAGGCACTGTTCAATTTCTCATATGTACGTAACTATGGCTTTAAATCAAAGCAAACCAACTTATTGGAAACAATGTAGTATTTGGGCTATTTCTATTGTAATCTCTGTGGGTATTGTGAGATATATACCTATGGTTGATGTCTTGCTTAGAATTAATTTTATTATAATACTATCGACTGACTCGCGGCTTCGTCCGCTTGAACAACTCTAATTTAGTTGTGTATTACGTAGTTGTATTAAGATATTAGAATTTAATCACTTTGAATACAATATTTAAGCTTTATTAATTTTAAGGCCAGTCGTTTTTTTTTTTTTTTTTTTTTTTTTTTTTTTTATGGAAGAGACACGGCAAACGAGCGTGCGGGTCACCTGATGGTAAGTGATTACCG
Source organism: Heliconius sara (assembly GCA_917862395.2). Taxonomy (NCBI): domain Eukaryota; kingdom Metazoa; phylum Arthropoda; class Insecta; order Lepidoptera; family Nymphalidae; genus Heliconius; species Heliconius sara. Next base: position 731,200 of record OU860789.1, on the reverse strand, counting down.
CCGCCCACGGCCCCGTGCAACCCCAGAGGAGCTACAGGTGCGTTGCCGGCCTATTAAGATGGGTTGGGCGCCGGGGCCCGGCATTACCTGATGCGAAACGCAGTGGCATAAAGCCACTACTTCACGCCGGTTTTAAATGCCGGGGGTGGTAATGATCCGGTCGAGTCTGCCCATGCGTGTTGCCATTGCTGGCGACGTGACTCTACCACACGTACTTTAGTCGCCTCTTACGACACCACCAGTACCAGGATGATCCTATTCTAGGCCGGGATCACACGGCAGTCACGGCAGTCGTGGCGCAGGGGCACAAAATGTGACTGTAAAATCGACTGGTTGTGGGTTCTCTGGCTGTGGGTTGTGGGATCTGAACTCGAGGAAATGAAATATTTATTAAAATTTACATTTTCATTTCTTCGCTCTGGGGTTGAGGCTAAGCGTGCCGTTAAGTGCCACCACTCAACACGCAATGTCGCCAGAAGTCGGAATCGGAGTCTTAACACTGGATTCTCTCTTCCTACCCTACTGTGTGCTTCTGCACACAGCGTGAGTCCGATTTTTTATAGAAATTTTGTCGAACAAAATTTTATAAATTGACCTAACTTTTTCCTTTGTAGCCCAATTGAAAAAAAAGGCCGTTGCTTAAATTAGCGTGTATAAACGCACAGACACACTGACAAATAAGTTAAAAGACATTGTTTTGGGTTCTATTTAATGGTTATATTAAATTTATTTTCATGACGTCTTAAAAACTTGGTGCGTGAGGATCGGACTGTTTTAGCATAAGGTTCCCTCTGCCTTTCCCACCTTATTGCAGGCATACGGAGAGATAAAGAGTATTCTGTGTAGAATTCTAAAGCAATTCATAAAATTTTTGTAATTTAAAAATCTAATCTAGCTTCACGCTGTATCCCTAGTATGGTAGTCAGAGAGAACGGAGCGCCAAACTAATTAATTAAATTTATATGTATTTTTTAATTAATTAATTAAATTTATTTCTTTCTGTAGTAAACAATTAAAATTAATTTTAAACCTACATAAAACACAAGAACCCTTATCTAAATACATATATTGTAATTCTCTTTATTTCAAACAAGCCACATATATTTGCTGATGTGGCATTTTCATAAATCAGGGTAAAACCGCATTTTCGCTAACATCGCTTCTAATATCGTGTTGACTTGCCTTCTAATGGAAAAGAGATTTTGAAGGAAATTCACTGAAAATTGTTGCTAGAAAATAAAAGCAGCTTCACGCTGTAAGCCGTATTTAGTAATGTAGGCAGAGAAAACCCAGACGAGAAAACACTCCGTTCTTTCCTTTTTCGTTTCGAGATTTCGAGTTTCCAAGTTTTCCATGTCGAGTGGTAGAATTCAACGCCTCGTTTTTTTATATAAAAAATATATAGCTATGCCGCTGCGCCATAACGACCTCTGGTTGTTAGATTTTCTTGCATGACATGCAGTGAAAAAAAAAAATAAACGAAGTGCCTTAACACTACAGTACATCCGCCTTCTCTGCTATACAAGAAAAACTATGAACTAGCTCGATCATGTTAAGATACTATTTAACTAATTTAATCTTATACTAAAGTATAGAATAAAATTAGAAACTATTCTAGAAACGAAATGTTCCCCGAACATATCTACAAAACCAACCTAGTACCTACCTATAGTTACAAAAGAGCATCAATTAATAAAATAAGTTGGCAGACGGGCGAGCCGCACTGCGACACGCGCCACGTTAAATTCAAATATTCAATATTTTGTGCAAACATTTATAGTATTTCTTAAAAATAGTGTTAAGACACTTTGATCGCTACTTTCTGCCGTTAATGAAAACGTTGCGGGTCTCGGCTTAGTGATGGAACCTAATTCCGTGCTAAGATTAAAGTAATTTTAATATCATCTCTTGTGAATTTGGGTCGGTTAGGTGCAGTGCGAACGAGTCTAATTACAAACACGATGGTCATTGGTTGTAGCCCAGTCATTGAACGATTATATTTATTTATGGTAGAAGAGGCACGGCGTTGAGCTTCGCCACTGAATGTCTCGAATATTGGTTAGAAAACTATAAATGGAGTGTCTTAACACTAGGTTCACCATGCCAATCGTGCTTTACGCGGTATACACTGTGAAGCTGAAAATAATAAGATTATTTTTTGAGTGAGGATCGAATACGCGTCCGTCGCCACCTGTACCACTCTGTCAACTTGGTCACTAAAGATTTTCTGATATTTTTAAAATATGTCTTAATTTCTATTGAAGACAAGAAATAATCATTAAAAGTATCAGTGTAGAATAGGGACAGAGAGCATATTCCGCATTCTCCGCTGTTCGGCCGAATTCGAAACATTGACTCTTGAGCGGCGGAACTCAACGCTAATACATTTTATCGTACCTATATTTAACAGAAACACAACATTCATTAATCGTCTCGTAACAATTCAATAGAAGCATCAATTAATTTATCTAATCTTTACAATGCTATTTAGCAAGTGATTAATTCTAGTTTATTTTCTTCTGTCAAGGGATATTCGTGTTTAATAAATGTATGTATAAAAACATATATGTATAAATAGTATATGTTCAACCAAGCAGGCAATTAAGGCCAGTCATGGCGCAGTGGCACAAGCGTATGATTGTGACTGCGTTAGGTTGTGGATTTGATTCTCTCGAGGAAATGAAATATTTAATATTTTCATTTCAGCGCTGAGTTCCGCCACTCAACACACAATACTCTATTTTGTGTTATTAGTTGCATACTCCTGCAATTGTTCTCCTGCACCACGATTCGTATCAATTATTTTTATTTTGCTAAGGGTTGTCTTATCAAAATATAATCTTTAGTACATATTTCAAGGAACTAGGCTTTTTGATTAGAAATTTAATATTTTTTATAAGCTCTCTCTCTTTTATTCTTTTGCTATGTAACTATGGATCTATAGGCAAATTATGTGATTTTATAATCATTTTTAAAGTGTTATTCCACACTTATACGTAAGAAAAATACTTATTTAGAAAACGTATAAAAATTTGAATTTGGTTCGAGTCCTGTTACGTTCAAATTTTTATACGTTTTCTATATAAGTAAATTGTGTGATAAATATCTTTTACGATAGAGGTATCGTGTCTGAACAACACCGTCAGAGTTCTAAAGGAACACTATCTGATCATAAACTCAATATTTGTAGGTTCGATACCTGCTTGTAGAAAGGTAGGCAAAGGGATGCTGAGACTTTTCAGTTCCCCAATGCCTACTCTGTTATTTGCGCGAAGCTAACCAATATGACTATAAAACTATTTTGATACTTTCACTCACACTCGAGTGACAGACAAAATAATAACACACAGGCGCATACTAAACTTATAAATGAAATTTGGCATTTAGGTTCCTTAAGGAGTGTAGGGTACCATTTCTCGAAATTACAGAGGAAACGGAAAAAAGCAACGTTTTCCACTTCGCTTCTTAAAGTCCACGCTGACAAAGTTCCAGACTACGACTGATTAAGTATAGTATCTACAAATAAATGTTATATTCACATAATATCTATAATGATAATGTACTGATATTAGACTTGGTATTTATTCATATTGAATAAAAACGGGGTCGCGTTAAAAACTGGGGCACCATAGGATATTTAGGTCAAAGGGCATGAGCCGCGTCAAAATCACAAACGCCCGGAACAAGTGAACGAAATCTGTTTTTGTTATAAAACACTAATACCATGAAGTACATGTGAACCGATTTTAAATAATGAATATAAAAAAGATTATAATCATAATTTTTTAACGTTACTTATAGAGAGAGAGCCAATAGTAGAAGAGTAAGGATCTTAGTTATTTTATAAAAACCTATAAGCGCCTACGAATATATTAGGAGCAAATAATATTTTTTACACTTTAGTGTATTAGATTTGGAAGCGCTTGTAATTAATTTATTAGATTTTATTAGAGATGTCTGATAAGAGGTTACAACCACACTACGTGTCTGGCAATCAACAATGTCATTTATTATTTTTGAATCTTAGTTGGCTAATAAGTGCAAAAGTAACCACCACCCAGACTGCATATTCCCTGTTAGTACTTGCCAGTGTTGGGTGCACAAAAAAACGTGTATCCACACAAAAACGTGTATCCACACAAAAACGTGTATGCACATAAAAACGTGTATGCACATAAAAACGTGTATGCACACGAAAACGTGTATGCACACGAAAACGTGTATGCACACAAAAACGTGTATGCACACAAAAACGTGTATGCACATAAACTCATTATTGTATTTCTTATCAACCAATTTCAAAAAAGGGAATATTCTCATTCTCTACCGACTTCAAAAAAGGGGAGGTTCTCAATTCACCCGAATATTTTTTATGTATGTTCTTGTCAATATGCCAAAATGTTAGTTTGCACAAAAGTAATAATTAATTAAGATTGAAGTTTTACATAGGACAACCACTATGTACTTGCTTAAAAAGAATCCTTTTAAGGTATCTTTTGAAATCGTATCTAAGGTATTTTTTAAAACCCATCATTTAAAATCGTAAAATAAATTAATTTGTAACAAAAAAAACTGACTTCAAACAATAAACTAAAAAGAAAAAAAATACTTAACATAAAGTAAGACGTAGGTACTTCGAATTTGTTAAACAAAAATAATTAAAGAAAGGTTTTATAATATTGAAGTCGGTGCCAAGTAAAACAAACAGGCTTAGTAATTTGATATTGTAGTAAGGCTGTTGTAGCATTAGCTAGCGTTGCTACACCACGAAGGCCTCCTATTTATCAAAAAATGGAATCAGAAAATATATAAGCGCGAAATTTCTTTCATATCTTTCCAGTTTATATAAGTTAGAAAAATTTCTCTCACATCGTAAAAGTATGTTATAAAAGGCACAGTCAGCTACATTTTACGAAGAAACAAAATTATGAAACGCCAACGACGCACGCGCGGAGACAACATCTTAGCCAAATTATTCAAAATGTACATACATAGCCTATGTAATATTCTCTTAATCCGATTACCACTCGGGAAAATTATTTATTTTCATTTCCTCACTGTGATAACGAGACAAAGCACGGCGTTGAGTTGAACACTCAAAACGCTGTCTCGAAAATTGGGCGGTGAATGGGAAACGAAGAGTATATATCTTTTGCCCAAATATCTCGTCATATGTGGGATAAAGCGTGAAGCTATAAAAATCATAACGAGATAGTAGCGATTGACCACTTTCTTTTCCTCTTTCTACTTTCTTTTTCTTTTAATTCGACTGCGTCTGACGGCAAAAGCGATAGTTGTGGGTTCGATAAACATTCAGGATAGGATCAGATCACGAAATGTCATTTGTCATTAATAGGAGTGGATAAACGGAGAATGGAGTGCAATGGACAATAGGTTCGAGACGATGGGTTCTATACGAGAAAAAGCCCGTCGCTAAGTTAATGTAAATGAAACGAAAGTTACATTAAAAATATTTCCTGAGATAAGTTGGCATCCCGAACTTTTTAAAATGGAGTTGCAGTTAGAATATTTAGTAATTTAAATATTTATATTTAATATACAATTATATACTTTTTTGTGGAATTAATTAAAATTTGAATCTACTCTAGAGGCCAGGCCAGTCATGGCGCAGGGGCTCAAAATGTGAGTAACATCGAGTGGTTCGATCCCTACTTGAGGAAATGAAATATTTATATACTTATATTTTTTTATTTCTTCGGTCTAGTGTCGAGGTAAAAAGCACTACGTTGAGTTCCGTCACTCAACACGCAATGCCTCCAGAACTCGGCGGTAAGTGAGGAACCGAGAGTCTTAACACTAGGTTCCCTCTACCTACCCTGCTATGTGCGGGATACAGCGTGAATCTGATTAGATTTTTTTTCTAAAAGGAGTAATGGCGCAGCATATGATTAAATTAGACGGTTATTGGTAACAAGACGTTGAGTTTCATCACTGTCTCGAACACGCCATGTCTCGAAATTTGGGCGAAAAATGAAGCAGACTGTAATCAATACTAGAGATTTCTGTCTACCTAAGTTTCGAATTAAAAACTCTATGTTAGTACAAACTTACTTTTCTCCTCGAGTATATCCGGGGCGAAAGGTAGTAGTAGTAGGTAGGTAGTACTAAGTACTGGTGAGGCCAGTAATGGCACAGGAAACAGGCGTCTGGTTCTGTAAGCGCGACAGGTTGTGAGTTCGATTCTTATCTCACTTAATATTTTCGCGGCGTAAAGTTCGCCACTCAATATGCAATGCATCCAATTCAGCGGAAAGTATGGAGCAGATGAATCTTAATGGGAACCGGTGTCTTAGCATCAGGTTCTCAGGTTCCTCCTGGTCATCCTGCTATATGTGGAATACAACCTGAAGCTGATAAATAGTTATATTTAGACTCATACCCTAACTTAGGCCTACCACCATCTGTAAAACATTCCAGATAAGATTTATCTGAACGGTTAACTTTTGTACCGCACTGCGTCAACGATAGGCGATTCTAGTGAAGAAATATGACCGTACTAGAATGTAGCATTAAATTATATTTACATTGTAAATACTGAAGGAAAACGAAACGAAACGAACGAAATATATGTATGTCTATATTTGAAGTTCTAAAATCACATTTAATTCTTTCACGCTGTACCCCAGATTACCCGGTTAGATATAGGGAACCTGATAGTGGCAGTACTCTGCGCCTTGTGCTGCTTCTCTTGTAACCAGAGTGGGTATCACAACCATAACCACAACCGTCGCATTTACAGTCAGCTGTTCCGATGCAGCAATGTTTGTGTATAATATTTGATAGCCACCTCGTGTTAGCAGGGTAGGAAAGGTTAATTTAGTGTAAAGCCTTCGTTCTTTAATTTTGCTTCCTTTATAGTCATTGCATGTTATCTTGCGGGACCCAACGCCGCACTTTGGATAACCAAAATAGCGAAGCTTATTATATATTAAGAACGCCGTTACATGCAACATTTGTTTGTAGAGACTTTAAGATGAGAAATCTTATCTAAAGGCTCCCCACTCCCTAATTATGCCTATGCCTATCCCTAAATAAATACAACAGTAATAATCAGTAACGGAAGAGTTCACGCTGTATTAAGGGTAGGCTGAAACCTGAGAACATGTTAAGACATTCCGGTCCGATTCACTCCATTCCGTCCGTTCCTCACTTTTCGCGGATTTTAGAGATATTGTATGGTAAGTTACATAACTCAACGCCACGCTTTGTCTCGTTACTAGAGCGAGGAAGTCGAAATATAAAATATTTTTTCTACTCCTCAATTTTGAACTCAATAACTGCCGTTTGTATGTTAGTCACTTGTCCACTGTTCAATGTTGGGGTCAATTTTAGGTTTTAGCTTTACAAATACATGAGAAAGAGCAATTTTCACGATATTCATGGATTTCAAAAGAATATTTCAAAGAAACCGAAAAAAAGTAGTAAAGCATGGATTTTAGTATATTGTGAATACATCCAGCTCGCCTTTACGACTGTATTTCACTTTTATTCACACGCTGTATAGCGACCCTCATAAACGTGATGGTTACCGAAAAGTGAACTGGTATATATGTATGTGTATTTTTCATACATTTTTAGTAAATATTTTTTAATATGTTTATATGTCATAAAAGTCTAATCATAGATTTTCATGGAGATCCTTAATTTCTAATAAATAAATTTCCGCCAATCTCCCATATTTATGATATAGCAGGGTAAATAGATGCAAGATATTTCATTTGCGAGACAATGCGTATTTAGTGGTGGAATCCAACTCCACGCTTAGTCTACCATAGCAAGAAAATAAAAATAATTAATTCACCACAGTGGGTATCGATTATACAACCACCGAGTTTACAGTCAGACGCTGTCCACCACTGCGCCACGACTTCCTCAAAACTTCCTCCTTCCAGAAAACGCTCCGAAAGTAACAATTAGGAGGATAATTACATAGTCCTAACTAGGTCATAAGTTCAAGTTCTTAATTTTCAATCATTCCCCAATTTTTGCACGTGAAATCAAAAATGAATCTATTGTTATTACAATCTTTTTCATACTTCAATCTCTTTTATAGGATATTGATTTAACTTGGACAAGTTACGTCTTTTTTATCCAAGTTTTATAGCAGGCTCAGCAGAGTGAGCGTGGCGAAACGCGATGTTTTATTACCAAAGCGAGGAAACGGAAATAATTCCTAAAAGTAGAAATCGAACCGATAGCTGTCGCGTTTACAATCAGACGCCACTATGGACCTAAACAAAATATTTTTTAATAAGAATATATTAAACAAGTTGATCAAACACAATTAAAATATCGATTTTTTTAGGTAATTTATTATTGCCACTTTTAGATATTAGGCTTTGAAAGGTTCTTGGTCAAGGTCTCAACATATATAAAAAATTTCAGTCACAAAGATATATTATAATTTACATATATTCAACATCTAAATTAGCTCTAATTTTGCAACATTTACTTCACATAGCTACAAATGGGTAAAGAAAAAAAAATAACCTAATTAATTTTAATATCTTTCAGCATATATTCATAAGCGTATACAATATGTTATACGAAAGTAGGCCAATTTTCTAGTGTGGCAACACGGGTTTCATTTTAACAAATATTATTCAATTATACAGGAGGTAGGTACCTATGACACGCGGCGTGCAGCTCTCGAATTAATTGGATCTTATATGTAAATGGGTTGAAACGCGTTCGATGCTAACAAGATAATGTGCAGCCAATTTTCGTTATTTAATATTGTCGTTACGGGACTTTTTTACTTAGTTACTTTATTGTGTATACTAGCTTCAACTGCGGCTTTGCCTTCCGTGGTCAAATGGAAATAACTTAAAAAAAATTGTAAGTGCGGGAGGTAAATATGATCAGTGACATTAAACGATACAACAACGCTACACGATTAACGGTGTTATTTAAAATAGCAAAAGCCTAAAGTCTTCCACTATAAATGGTCTGTACAATATACAAAAATATGTTTTTAATTAATTTCGAACCAGTAGTTCTTAAGAATAGCGCGTTCGATTTCTTCAGTTTTACAATATTAGTATATGTATTAAAATAATGTATAGATATATATATTAACTCTGCAAATCAAACGTTTGTACATAAGTATCTCTTCTACTTTATATTTTTTTAGCGTCACGCACGTCTTTGTGCTATGTGCAGGTGTATCCTGCACATAGCAGAATAGTATGAGCGGACTTCGGAATCTAGTGTTAAGATACTCCGTCCCCGTTTCTCACTTTCTGCCCAATTCTGGAGAAATTGCGTCCATATACGTGTTGAGTGAATAATGAAATCTAAAAAAAGAAACACTTAGATTCCTATATAAGAAAGTAACAGAAAACAGTATTCTATTCGCTCACAATGGTTATTCACCATAATTCCTTATTACAAGGGGTATCATAACAAGCCATCCGAAGACTTTCCTTATTGCTTTTCTTGGAAAATATCCACAGTTCAATGAAAAGATTTCCTCCATCCGGCGTGTTCTACAAAGCCTTCATTAAAATGCAATCTTTCTTTTCCAGGATAGCTAATAAAAGGATGGCCGGATCACGCGAGAGATTGCTCTACGACCGACATTTAGACGACTACGACTATGACAGGAGACGCCGTCACGAGCCCAGGTTCGATGATCGGTCGGAGCACAGTCGCGCTAGAAACGAACGTTTTGACCCCATCGAGCCACCTCGAAGGAAAAATGGATACGTTTTCGAAGATATATACTCAGATTTTGATGAGGCGCAAGGTAGGCTATCACTATTTAGGCCAATCAGACCAGAGTATTTGAATCTACAGTCTACCTATGATACCAAGTTCAATTCGCTCCCACGAAGTAACTATTACAACGATGATCGAAGTCGTCGATATAAAAAAGATTATTACGACTTCAGAATCGAAAGTGAACGAAGGAGGCCGCGAGAATCTTATGATATATACAAACCGACGCGTATTGAAGCGAACCGTAGCGAGATCAGGCTGAAGGAACGGAGGGCTAACTCAAACGATTCCAGAATTATCAGGGAGAGACCTAAAAACGTCGCTGTGTGTAAACCGTTGCGATTGACCGAACGGAACGCAAAGTACTGGACAACGGATCCGCCGCAAAAGGAGAAGAAACCGAAACGTGAAGAAAACAAAAAAATTGTGAAATTCTCCGAAGTATCGGGTTGCAGGAAAATGGTTATCGACGATCCCGTTTGCGGTAGGAAAGTGGTTGCGGTTCGTGAACTAGAGGTTTCTCTCGACCAAATGATACAGAACGGTTATTTTGAGAAACACAACATACCGATACGGTTGCCAGAGAAAAAGGAAGAGATAAAAAGTGCCGTTCCGAACGGAAAGTGCTTATCTGGCAACGAAACGCCGGCGACACGAAAGTCTCGACATTTGCCGCAGGTTAGTTTATTGTAGATACGTACAATATAATTTTATAGGTATAGTATTGAAGCTGGCATGATGCAAAGGCACAGCGTCAGCAGTTAGACGACGACGACGACGACGACGAAAGACACGACGGGTGTGGGTTCAAATCCTACTTGGGTGTGGTTTAATGATTTATTTATATTTCCTCGGTTTCGCAACATGACAAAGCACTAAAATTAGGTGAAACCAGGATTTATGCGGGATGAGCCGTGATGCTAAAATGAAAACATTTGCTACTTTTTATTCGTTATTTGTTCTATTTTTTATTTATCTTTATTTGGTTAAAATGGGTAGGTTGGGTATCCCAACACACCATTTTTAAAATATTTAATACAAAGAAATTTACATAAATGACTAGAACTAGGCTACAGGCACATACAAATTTAATGTCTCAATTAAAATGTTCGATATCCAATAACAATCTTTAAACCTATAAAACATTATTTCGGCCCTTGGGTCAAGTTGCATAATTACAGTCATTAGGTAGCTGGTCGTCCAACAGTTGAGTAATGATGGGTCCTTCAGGAGACCCTTGGACGGGTATTCATTTTATGAGCTGTTTACATGTTTTGTATGTTTAATACAAATATTATGTTAATAGGTTTTGTATTAATTAACAGTACATGTTCTACATTTATATCGTCAGTAGCAGACAGACTCAGACCAGCGTTCTTACAGACGCAAATCCACGGTTGTGAGTTCGATTCTCTTTCTAAACAAATCTAACGAAATATCATTTATCAAAATCGGATCACTGGCTTAACAGCTAATTACAACAAAGAAACGGACGTACATACATACATACGCTCTATAAACATAAATCTGCTTTCGGGCTACTCTGTAGTCGGAAACAATATTGTGATTATCACATAATGCATTTTTTTTTTCATTATAAAGTGTAAATTTTTTGTAAACCATTATTGGTCGGCCAATTTGATAATAAATATTCTAAAAAGTTAGCCCCTTAAAACAGGTTCAAAAAAGTTAAAAAAATCTACACCCTTCATAATTGAATGCATGACCTCCGTCATATTGTCACAGCGCCAAATTGTCGATTAATGAATTGTTACACAAAATCTCAACCTAATTTCATTGGAACTCTGGCTAGCATCTAGCCTTGTCCGTGAGTAAACTGGGTCGAGTATTTTACGAAGTTTCAGCTTACTTAGAGGCTGTGTATGGACAAACTTTTGATAAGCACTTTGAGTTTTAACATTTTTAGTGTCGGCGTTGGGACTCGAACCCGCGCCTCTGATAACGGTCTAAGCGCTCTAGCTACGGAAACATAAATTCTTATCGAAGTTAAAATCCTTATACGCTTGTTAAAACTTATTTTCATTTTAAGCATGTCTCTAGGAAGATTTACATAAATTTCCACTATCCAAAGTAAAATAATTTGGCAAGAGAGAACGCTATAAATAAAATATTTTAACACCTTTTATAAGAAATTATTATTATTTCCTACGTGTAGTTTAATGTCATCGTGACTCAGTGGGATAACTGTGAACGCGACATTGTGGGTTCAATTGTTAGTCAGACCAGGGCTCCATTATCCTATTATAGTTAAGTACTTTTAAAGTTTCTATATTTAGAGCCTCACACTTTTTCCTACAACAATGTAGTCAAAAGGAACCTAGTGAAAACACATTCCATTCTAAACTCTACGTCGAATTATCAAGACATGTCATTTTGTCTTCTTGCCAGAGTGACGAAACGGCGAAATTAATATGAATAAATTTCTAAGTAAGAATAGAACCTCCGATGGTTGTGTACAGTCACCGGCTGTATCGCTGCGCCACGATGGCCAAATAAAAGCTTTCGACCTAATTCTGATATTAGCCAAGTTGACATAACTTTATAGGAACCAGGTTAAGTTATTTAACATTGGGTTTGTTTAAAGAAAGGTTGTGTTGATGACATTGAAAATGAAATATTTTAAATACTTTTTAACGACATATAAATTTATTTTCATTTCACTTCCTTGGGTTTCGCCACTTTACATGTAATCTTTCGAAAATTGTGCGATAAGCGGGGAACGGAGGATCTTAACACTAGGTCTCCACGTTCCCTATGCCTACCCTGCGATGTGTGGGATACAGCGTGAGGCTAAAAAAAGAATAGATAACTTCCTTCCTCCTTTCCCTTTTTGAAGTCTGTCAAAAACACAACAATATTTGAACTCTTTATTCTAACTGAAGGCGAGTTTAGCTTAACTTTCAGTTTGATCGTAATTAACAATCTGTCATGGACAGACAGTATTAATCATTTCCCTCGCTCGGTTATTGTTAGCGAGTCGTCTGTCAAATGGCGAAGCAAATTTGTTATTTTCAAAGTTACATAAGTCACGGGGTCAAAGACTTACTTCAGTGTATTTATATTTACAATGGTAGGTATATTATCCTTTAATATTACACTGTACTAAACAAAAATTAAAAGTATTGTTATATATTACGTTTTAATTTAAACAAATACTAATGTTTTCCAATTGGGTACATAATTCGTCACCATTAAGAGATGTTGTTCAGTTTCTGCTGAATTCTGCAGGTATTACGTGTTGAGTGGCGGAATTCAACGCCGTGCTTTGCCTTGTTACCAGAGTGAGAGTATAAAAATATTAAACATTCCGCTCCCCATGCGTATGATTAATTAAATTTAATGTTATTTTCTAACATTTCTCCATTTTAAATCTTTTAAGTCTAAAGCAAACAAACAATCTCGTAATAGCAGTCACGCGACAATAGCCGACCGCAGCCGCAGAGAGCTGCTCCTCACAGACTTGGATTGAATGCGTTACATTTATCAATGCTAATGAAGTATTTTTTTTAATTTATTAAAAATATATATTTAAAAACATTTTTTCAGCTTTACATTTTATTGTACTGCAGGGTAGGTTGAGAGAATTTAGAGTCTGTCCATTTTCTTACTTTTTTATTACATAGACACTAACAAAATATAGGTAAGTATTTTATGTTACCTTACGCTTTCCTCCTACATACAGCAAAGAATACCTCCTGAAATCTAGATAATGCGTTTTGAGCGGCGGAATTTAACTCTGACTGTCTGTCTTGCCAGAGAGAAGAAATGAAAATTATTAATTCCTAATGAGGATCGAATACACAGCCAGCCTGCTTACAGTCACACGCTGATTCACTCACGGGCGTATCTAGAGATATTTTTAGGGAGTCTGGTCTTGAGCTTTGAACAGATATCAGGTTAAAGGTATTTTCTGTTTTTATTCAAAGCTATTCTTGTGTTAGTAATATTTCTAAGACTCACAGACTCTCTTCTATTCCTTGATTAGACTGCACCACGATGGTCTAAGAGTACAAAATTAAAATACATGTACTGTTCTGTATGTGTTCAACAAAATTGAACCCGCAAGCCAGAACTTAATTAAAATGTGAAAGCACAATAAATTGTTATTATGCCTTCCGCCGTACAGTAGGCATATATATTAATATACATATTTGCTATTATAACTCCGCAGGCGTAGTCTAGATTAACTTAGGCACTGCTAAGTTAGTTTCTAATGTTTATCTTTTGCGGTCTCATATGTCGTATGGAGATATAGTTTGTACCACTGTATTGTATCTCCAGTCCCGATTAGGGGAAAATTTATATTTATTAGAGAAATACGTATTTATATAGATATTTGAGGCCATCATAGCGCAGTGTAACACATGATTGTGGGTTCAATTTCCACTCGGGAAATAAATTATTTGGTACGTACTTACTTGGTAAGACAAAGCGAGGAGTTGAGTTACGCTACTCAGCATATTTGGGATCGAGTCTATCCTGCTGTGTGCGGGATGCAGCGTGAATCTTTTAATAAAATAAAATATGTTTAGAGTAAGAATTTTTAAAAAGAGCATAATTAATAATACGTGTTATTATCATTTTAAAATGTAGTTCAGTCCATTGTCACGTTCCACTTTATTAATAAGATCATCCTAAGAGTTTGCATTAACTTAACTTGTATAAGTCTTCTGACCTGATCTCGACTGCTAAAGTAAAGGTTGAGTGAGGGGCTCAATTTTGAATTATTAATATATGTTCATATAAATATATATCTAGCATTTATCTTATTACAACATAATTTCATTAGTATAACGTAATTTTTTGTTGATATTAATTTAATAAAGCAACAGCAATATATTAGTAGGTAATGATAGACAAAATTGGTATATGATATCAACATCCAAGTACAAAAAGAGGAGGCTGATAGCAAAATTACAAGTTTATTCTCGGTGATAAAAATAAGAAAATAATACGAGCTCCGAATACAAGATAGATCATCGTATACTCAGAGCTGTAAATTATATGAGCCTAAACTCGTTAGATAAAGTAGTAAACGCTGAAGAGTCCCACTATTGGGATCGTCCCACTGGGATTGAACCCACTACCTGTCGCGTTTACAGTAAAATGTTTGTGCACCTGCATCACGACTGGCCTCAAGCTAAATTTAGTAGATTTTATTACATAGTTACGAAGTTACAAATTAAAAGTCGACCTTATCAAAACGTATTAAAAACGCACAAGAAATAGCAAAAATCAAACAAAACAATATATAAAATGCAGTAATACAGACTAACGAATATATGTAAGTCTACTATGTAGTAGATGTAAGAACAGAAAGAGTACAGCAATGGTTGGCAAAGACCTTGATGTGTTTCTATTTTACTTTTTACACCGCCTATTGCGCCTTGTCGGCTGTTGTGCCCTTAATAAGAGACCGTTGAGACATTTTTGGAATGAACAATGCCGTTTTTACAGAAAAATTTAAATTTATATATTGTTAGAAATCGGAAGCTAACTATAAATATACACATCGTCTATATGTAAATCTACCCTGTTTTACACGAGTCCGCTAACAATATTATATAGTTTAGTAACATTTCTAACGCTATCTTCTCATATACTATGTATTAAGTATTGTATACTTTTTATGTATATTGAATTAGTTCATATTTTCATTTAGTCACTCTGGTGAGAAGACAAGACGCGGAGTTGATTTCCGCCAATCAATACGCAATGTCTCGAAAATTTGGCGGAACTCTAGGGTAAAGAAACAGACTGTTTTTACACTAGAGTTCCCCTGTCTACCCTGCTATATGTGGGATACAGTGTGAAGCTAAAAACCCACAATGGACAACCAATATTTATATATATATATATATATATATATATATATATATATATATATATATATATATATATATATATATATATATATATATATATATATATATATATATATATATATATATATATATATATATAGAGCATACACAAATCTATATTAAAGTTTGAATTGGTTTTTGTGAAAGGGATTAAGAATGAACTTTTTAATGCTTTGAAAGCTGTTTTAAACGAATAACGTAATGTTGGCTTCAAAAGTTAAGGGTCGTTACAAGGGTTGGACTTTTGGAATAAGAGTAGGTAATGGGTTAAAATTCTTTAGTTCAATAAAAAAAAATTTTCTTTTGTTTTAATACATTTTACAGCATTATGAACATAATATCGAGAATTATAAACAATATAAACGTAATAATATGAAATTAAGTTAAGAACCTTTTGTATGCACCAATGCAAGTTCCACTTTGAGTGATGGAAACCAAGGCCATTTTTTTGTGTAACCAGGCACACTATAAAATATTCTGTACTAATATTTTATAGATTTGAACCATTAGTTGCAGAGATGAGCGCGTATAATTAAACTCTTATATATAGATTAAATTAACATGGATTTACGTCAATTTCACATGCCTTTCCTTAAGGATTTTCAAAATATTTTTCATCGTGAAAATACTTGTATATTTACCCGCAAATAGTCGACATTTTTAGCGGAGTAATGTCGGTATAATCTCTTTCAAGGTCGAGATTTCGTTCGTGTCCTTCGCAAAGTGAATTAGTTGGGAAACCTGTAATTTAATAAGATTTTTTACTTACTGTTAAGAGTTTCTGGTGTATACATACAATTTGTCTTAATATAAAGGCTTACTCTAACAATATGATTATTAATTAGATAAGACCTTTGTAGCTCAGCGGAATAGCGTCGGACTATGGCGAGAGTTGTGGATTGATATTCGAGGGAATCAATTATTTTTATTTCCTTGCTCTGTCAACATAACGACGTATAACAAGCAATGTCTGAAATTGGAAGTGAGAGTGTCTTAACACTGCCCACTGTACCTGCTGCCTCCCCACATGCGGGATAATACTACTTCGAACAATATAATAAAAAGTATAATTTTTTCTGTTTTATAAAACACCCTAGATAAACAATTTTGATAAACAATTTTAGCATAAAATATTTGATTACTTTGCCGTTTCTGAAAGTAGAATTGCCATAAACAGTAACTTTTTGTTAAGTTAATTAAATTATGATTTCACGAAAGTTGTTCGTCATTTTGATGCATTTTTTCGTTTTCTGACTAAAGCCTTGACTAAAACTTAATCAGAACCTTATCACACAATCCGCGTTTTCTGATTAGAAATACATAAAAAAATATATTTTTTATGTTATGTATGTATATTTTTATGTAATGTATGTATGTATGTACTTGTTATGTTGAGTAGCGGAACTCCAACCAAAGCGAAGAAATGAAAATATTGACACAACGGCCTGTAGAATATATAAAAGCATTCATGTATTATAATAAAAATTCTTAAGTAAATATAAACACGCTGAACAAAAAGAACCTGTTATATTCAATTTAATATACATATTATTTATACGTGGAAAATAAATATTGCTATTTAAATGATCTCTCAATATTTTATTTAGCCGTCATGGCGCAGCGTCACAGCATCGACGGTAAACGCAACAGTTGTGGGTTCGATTCCCACTAGGAGAAATTAATTATTTCTATTTTCGTTTTGACAGGAAGACAAATTCCGTTATTAAAATCTGTCACTGAAAATGGGAAACGGAGTGTTTTAATACTAATTTTCCTCTGCTCACCCTGCTAATGGTAGGTATATGCGAGGTACAGGGTGGAGTAAAAAAAAAACTTTATTTAAACCTTTAAAGCATCTATCTCACTTTAGTAGACGTAGTACGTGACGCTGAAAGTATTTTAACGTGAAACAAATTGCTGTTTTTGTTTGCTGATATTAAGAAAATACACCCTCTACGTCTTTATGTGTTTGCAAAGGAAAATGTTTTAGTAAAACCGTATGTAAGAGTGATAAAATGATGGATTTACTTTATAACATGCCTGTAATGGAACAATGGCACTGTAGTTTGTGATTACGCACAATGGTTGTGGGTTCTCTTTTTTTAGCTTCACGTTGTATATCGTATACAGCCGGGTAGGTAGAGGGAAATTAGTGTTAACCGTTAAGTTTCCCACTTTTCGCCTAATTTTTGAGAAATTGTGTGTTCAATGGCGTAACTCAACACCGTGCTTTTTAGTTCCAAGAGCAATGAAAAGAAGGGAACCAAACATAAACCACAACACTTATAAAATGTATTTTATTTACTTAAATAAGAAATTAAGGCCGACGTGGTGTAGGGCACAGGTGTAGGACTGAAAACACGACGGTTGTGGTTTCAATTCCAACTCGGAGGAATGATACATTTAATGTATCAGGGTAGGCAGACAGAATAGCACACAATCCGCCTAATTCTGTAGGCCTTGCGTGTTGAGTGGCGAAACTCAACGCTGCGCTTTGCCTCTTTATCAGGGCGAGTTTATTGTATTTTACAAGCCCTTTCCTGTGAGACGAATATCAGGTGGGTAGTGCAAAAATTTGTACTCCGCCATTTTGTCACGGCGGTCATTTTAGATTACCAACAATATTGATTATAGTGTGTAATATGTAATTTCATTCTCATCAAAATTGAAATTTTAATCAAAAATTTACCCTAGGTAGTGGATATATTTGAATACACCAACTAACACGGAAATATAAATACACGCTAATAAAAAATATGTTAATAATTTTTTAACAAGTAGGATAAAATCGTAAAATGTAGATTTTACGCTTTTATTCTACATATATAACAGGGTATTCAACTTAAATTTGAAACACTACATGTTGATAGACGGAACTCAACGCCATATCTCGTCCTGCTACAGAGCATATATAAAGATTTACGTCCATCGAGAAACGAACCAATAACAACTACGTAGTAATTATACATTTCAATAATTTCTTTCTCCAGGTTATAGCAGCACTAGCAGTGTCCTTAGCCCCGTTTTCCGCAGGTCTAGGGAAAGGGTATAGTTCACCAGCTATAGCCTCCCTACAGGGTCCAGGGAATTCCACACGAAGGGACTTCCAGTTGACTGACCAACAGGCTTCGTGGTTGGCTTCCTTGTCTTTTCTTGGTAAGTGTGTGTTTAATTTTCAGAGTTTTCGATAACAAAAGGTTTTTGTATTGTTTTGAGGTCAACTGAATGTAAACGTAACGGGCTTGATTCCCACTCGGAGGAATAAGTTATTTATAGTTAAGTTCCTTTGGTAAAAAGACGAAGCGCGGCCTGCCTTTTCCCCACTTAACACGTGATGTCTCTAAAACTTGGCGGTGTCTGGGGAGCGAATATCTTAACATAAGCGTTCTCAGCCTACTTCGCTATATGCGTTGTACAATGTGAAGCTGAAAAAAAAAACTGTAAATTATAATTTTCACTGTAAGTGGGGAACGGAGTGTCTTAACCCTAGGTTCCCTCTGCCTATCTTGCTGTGTGCAAGATACAGCGTGACGCTAATTTAATTTTTTTTATCAACGCCTCCTCTTTTATGATAGCAAATTTTGTATACAAAATACAAATAAAAATTAAAAAAAAGCGTTTTAATAATAATAGTTTCTATACAAATATAAGCATAAAATATAATATCTACAATCAAAATAATAGTGATATAAATAAATAAAACAAAAAGTGTGCGTCGGCCGGGAATCGAACCCGGATCAACTGCTTGGAAGGCAACTATGCTGACCATTACACCACCGACGCACTCATACTATAGGTACGAAAATATATTTCTTATTATGTTAGTGACTAATAATTGTTAGTCACTAATAAGTATTGTTGCAAAGACAATTTGACATTTGTGTTAAAAATATAATTATAATTATGTTTTTGATACAATTGTTAAATTGTTTTGCAAATTTACTATATATCACTCGTTTGGTGCAACAATGACATAATTGCAAGAAAAATACAGGTTTATGACATAAATACACTTTTCTAAAAATACCTATATATATATTATATCAAATAGTATGCGAGAAGAATATTTTCAAACTTTGGTTGCGTCTCCTGCGTTATTTCAAAAAATAATCTAATACGTCGTTGTTTCACTAAATTTGCGATATTTTTACAATTTTCCCATTAAGGGACTTGAACCTGTTTCTTTCTTGAATTATGAGACACTATTATTTAATATTTTGGTAAATGTAGGTGATGTTACTGCTATTGTATAGTTTAAGGGTTTGTTTAGTTGAACGCGGTAATCCAATGAATAAAATTTAAAAAAAAAACATTTTGTGCCCGATAGACGGGACCGTCTATCAAGGATAGTTATGTATAGGCTAAATTACATAAGGTTTCGATGTAATCTAAAAACATGTTATCTACAATTTTTTGTCATTTCCACTTGCCCGTGCGGGCGAAGCCGTAGGTAAAAGCTAGTGGATATTTCAGCCATGTCATAATACTTTATACCGCATATTGAATTAATGTCGTAATCGTATAATCAGTTTCATTCGATTTGATTCGTAGAAATGTATTTTTCAGACGCATCTGCTGTGTATTTTATAAATGGTTTTTTTTCAGCTTTACGATGTACCGCGCACGTATCGGGGTAGGCAGAGAGAACCTGGGAACCTAATGTTAAGACACTCTGTTCCATTAAGTCACTTGTGTTCTCAACTGTTCCGCCGAATGCGTCGGAGGTTTTGTTTTTTGAGTTAACGCTGTGCTTTACCTCTTTACTAGTGCGACGAAATCAAAATATTAAATATTTAATTACTCCGATTGGGAATCGACCCCATAGCCTGTCGCGTTTACAATCGGAACCCTTTTGCTCCTGCGTAACGACTGGCCTCAGTAATGGCCTGAGTAAATTGTTACTAACATTATGTGACAAAGTTATATGATTTCGGGGTCAAAACCCATTAAGCGTAAATCTAGTGTTAAGACACTTCGATCCCCATCGAATCGATCGTCCCAATGTTAAGTGGCTGTCTTGTAACCAGAGCAAAATGAAAATAATTATTTCCCCCGAGAGGTAATCAATACAAATAAAATGCAAAAAACCAACACTACATTCAACAAACAAGTATTTGGAAAGATTCCAAGAGGCCCGGGTTCGACGCCCGCTACGAATTTAAAATTTTCCTAATTATTATTTTTTTTGGAATGAAGTATACCAAAATATCAAGTTAAACCCTATTGTCTTATTTTC
This sequence comes from Heliconius sara, assembly GCA_917862395.2. Lineage (NCBI taxonomy): Eukaryota > Metazoa > Arthropoda > Insecta > Lepidoptera > Nymphalidae > Heliconius > Heliconius sara. The sequence continues at coordinate 710,338 of OU860789.1, read as the reverse complement.
CAGGTGCCCTCTTTGGTGGCATGGCGGGTGGAGCAGCTATGCGCCATGGGCGAAGACGCGTGCTTTCTCTAGCAGCTGCACCTTGCAGCTTGTCTTGGCTTCTAACGGTGCTGGCCACGTCCGTTAGAATGATGTGCATTACTGCCTTTTTGGGTGGATTCTGCTGTTCCATCTTGACTATGTTGTCGCAGGTTGGTAGATTTCTAGTAATATAGTCGGGGTGATCTAGTTTTAAAACATTCCGTTCTCAATTTTTGGCGGTTCGGTCTCTCTGGCTATGCCGTTAAACTGAATAGATAAGCGAGTTTCTCCAATCAACATGTGATGTACCGAAATTTTGGCGGTGCATGGGAGTCAAAGTGTTTTAACACTAGCTTTCACACGACTGTGCTATTTGCGGATTACAGTGTGTATCTGGTACAAGGTACAGAGTGTGGAACATAAAAACATAAAATATTTATTAAACATTTTATTAGATCAGCTTCACGCTATATCCTGCACACAGCAGGGTAGGCACAGAGAACCTAGTGTTAAGACACTCCGTTCCCCACTTTCAGCCGAATTCTGGAGGCATTGCGTATTGAGTGGCAGAATTCAACGCCGGGCTTTGCCTCGACACCAAACCGAAAAAATAGAAATATAAATTTAAGTAAATGTTTCATCTTCTCGAGTGGGTATCGAACCCACAACTCGGTTTTACAGTCACAGTTTGTGGCCCTGCGCCACGACTGGCCTCAGAAATATTTATCTTAAATGGAATAATACAACTTTCACAATTTAACACCCAATTACTATTTGTCACAAAGTCAAATCAATGTCCAAATTAAATTACGATTTCTTAACAATAGCAAGTGAAATCTTAATATAAAGAAGCTACAATGTATTACAAAAACTTCTTTCTTCTTTATATGAAAAAGTAAAATGAACCCTATTACGTAGTAATAGGTCCTATAGAGTTGAGCTTTGAAGCGAAATTCACGTCTTTTTAAGATTTAGCAACGTTTTGTTATGTTAACCACAATTTTTGTATGAAACGAAATATATTATTATTGAATTCAAAATTCATCGTTCTTTTAAATATGCCGTTTTATTTTCTTTTATTAACAATTTTATGTCAAAATGTTTTTAATCTTTTGTAAATCAAATGACAATGTAGTTTATCGAAGTAGTCAACACAATTTAATGAAAAACCATGCTTATACTAGGTACTATATTTTGTGTTTAGTAATTTCTTTATTTATTGGTCGACCGTTGTTGTCTATGTGACCGGTTTATATATCATCATAACTATTATATAAGAAGCATTGTGCTTCATCTATATGTACAGTAAGGTAGGGTCGTAAGGTCACTCACTCATTCACTCATCTCAAAATTTCAGCAACTACAAGTGCTATTCATAAAAAATAGTTATTTATAATTAAAATGATCATTAAGACGGATATTTGCAATATTCGGCCCCCAAGAAGCTGTTTTCAGGGCTGATAGTTTGTATGAAACTTAGCTATTACAAGTACTAGGAGTCTCATATTTTATATTGGTGTTATATATAGAACAAAGTAGAAAAAAAAGGTAAAGGTCTAAGGATGTAGTTTTGGGGTTGATAGTGTATATGAAACTTCGTTACTACAAGTGCTGGGTCTCAATTTTTGTATATGGTTTTTGTTTTAGGATATACAAGAATATAAATACAGGGGCACAAAGTGTGACTGTAAAACCAACTGGTTGTGGGATCAATCTCCATTCATATTTTCATTTTTTCGCTCTGGTGTCGAGGCAAAATGCGCTAGCGAGCGAGCTAGCGTTGAGTTCTGCCATTCAATACGCAACGCAATGCCTCCTTAATCCGGCAGAAAGTGGAGAACGGAGTGTTAAAACACTAGGTTCCCTCTGCCTACCCTGCTGTGCGTGGGATACAGCGTGAAGCTGATTTATGATTTGATTTTAGAATAATATCATATACCTGTTCTTATAAATAAGTGATAACAAGGCATTTTGTAATAAAAATATAATTGAAAATTGTAAGGTAATTTCATCGATTTATATTCCACACGTATATTGAAACTTATGGGTGAAAGTTATTACATCATCAAGGAAATTTAACGAAGATAATCTTCGGCTCTTATAGTATGTAATTTGGACGTATATTTTTCGAGAAAATGTAAAATCTGTTTGCGGCCGTAAGCCTAGCCTCAAGTACCGCGGGGGGTGCCCTTGCAGCCAATGACGTCCTATCATACAACCACGTAGTGTTCGATTGAATGTATCAGTCTGTTGGCAAATGCAGCATACTAAAAGTATTATAGATTTATTAGGGCATGCGGGCGAAGTCGCGAGTGTGCCGCTAGTGAATAATAAACAACTTCGATATAGTATTTCGTAATCCTAGTTAAAGTTAGGAAAATGAACTTATTAAAATAAGATAATACGTTGGTTTGAGTCAAAGAGCACCCGCATTGTCAGTAATAAGGTAGGGATTTGCCTAATTAAAACTACGAGAACACATCTTAGTTGTGTATATGTTCTATTTACCGTCCTCTATTTTGAGTTAGATAATGGAGCAAGTTTTCATATCGTCTTCTATATTTTTTACCTTGTTTAGGCTAAATTTAAACGACTTTCGAATGAAATTGCAAACAATATCTTTGGTGAATATAGTCCTTTTGTATACGGATAATACACCATTCAATAATATCTCTAAATATTTTCTGTAAAAGTGTACTCTATAAATATATGACTTATGTAGCAAGCAATTTGCTCAGAAAAAACCAATAATGTCAGATATTAAAACAATAAATATTTATTATTGCACTGCGCCGCTGCATATGTAGCATATTTTATTTTACCAATAACGTGTTTATAAACGTAACATAAACTATGTCCACAAAATGTTAGTACATTTGTGCACCCTACGTAAAATTGATAGCTGAAAAGTTTGTTCAAGTTCCAAGTGTTCCAAAATTCAAAGGCTCGACGAAGACTAATTTTAGAATTTAACAAAGAAAATAAGTTTTATGTTTAACGCCACGATTATTATTTATTAGTCAAACAAGGCCTGGCAGCTGCAATATTATTTGTTGGGACCATAAACTTTTGATGAGCTCGCCCGTCTTGAGATAACAAACGAATTTTATATCAAAATTACGTTAATTTGAGTACGTCCTTTGCGGTACACAACTAGTAGAATATTTTATGTTTTTCAAGGGCTGTATATTTTAGTACATACATAAATATACACAACTGCGGCTGTGTACAAGCACTAGTTGTGGGTCGGATTTTAATTCTTGAGAACATTAAAAATATTTTTTTTATTCTAAGACTCGGCATTAGGTTTCCCTTAATATGCAGAGAAGACTAGAAAAAAAATATTCTTTGTTTTTTAATCAAAATTTTATCTATCCCGCAAAAAATTCTGCAGGCAATGTTTTAATAAGAAAAATATGAAAATACCAAATTGCAGATAAATAGATTGCATTTTCATTTTCCAGGTGTACGTGAGCGAAATATCGGTGCCAGACATTCGTGGATGTCTCAGCGCCGTTCTCAAAATAGTGGGACACCTCGGAGTACTGTTCAGCTTTACCATCGGAGCGTATCTTGATTGGCAACAACTGGCATTGTGCATATCAGCTGCTCCTCTACTTCTATTTTGCACAGTACTTTATATACCAGAAACACCAAGCTATCTTGTGCTTATCGGAAAGGATGAAGAAGCTTACAAGAGCCTTCTTTGGTTAAGAGGCCCAAATTCAGACGTTGCTCAAGAATTAGCCACAATAAGAACCAATGTACTGGCAAGCAAAAATTTCAGCCAAAGGCAAAGTCAAACGAATAGTTATTTTGATGTGAGAACAATGAACCGTCTTCTCGGACCAATCCTAGTTACGTGTGGACTTATGATGTTTCAACGATTTTCTGGTGCTCACGCGTTCTCTTTTTACGCTGTTCCAATATTTAGAAAAACTTTCGGTGGAATGAATCCTCATTTGGCAGCTATAGCTGTGTCTTTTGTACAATTGCTGGCCTCTTGTCTGTCTGGCCTGCTTATTGACACTGTTGGTCGCCTACCTTTATTGATAGTAAGCTCAGTATTAATGTCAATGGCGTTGGCAGGTTTTGGAAGTTACGCTTATTACGAAGAGGTTCACAGAAATCAGAGAATCCAAAATGTGATGTTCCATCAAACGGTCGGACAAAACGATTGGATACCCTTGTTATGTGTGCTAGTGTTTACGATTGCATTTTCCTTGGGTATGAGCCCTATTTCCTGGTTGTTAATCGGTGAACTATTTCCTCTTGAATATAGGGCCTTTGGAAGCGCAATGGCTACGGCGTTTAGTTATCTTTGCGCCTTTGTTGGTGTGAAAACCTTTGTGGATTTCCAGCAGGCGTTAGGATTGCACGGGGCGTTTTGGTTGTACGCGTCTATAAGCGTTGGTGGGCTTTGTTTTGTGGTATGTTTTGTGCCAGAAACTAAGGGACGTGATCTAGATGAAATGGATCCTAATTATGTTCAAAGTTTATCTCCGAAAAGGTAAGCTTAATTTACTTAAACAATATATTTACTTGGAAACTATTATAATTGTTAATAATATTCAATTCAATGTTATTCTAATCAATTCTTCACAACAGGACTTCTACAAATTCATAGATATATATGTATATTCAATGATTAACTAATCAGGTCTTCCTACCTCAGTATTTATTGAGAAAACGTATAACAATTTGAACGTAACGGGACTCGAACTCGCGCTTCTTGTTTCTTAAGAAGAACGTATAGCTTAGTGATCACAGCGTTTGGAAGGTTTCCAAGACTCGAATTTTTCTACGTTATAATTATTATACGTTGTCTAAAAATCATTTTTCTTTCCTTAATGTGAAATAACATTTTAGAAATATTAAAAATTGTTGTTTCAGTGGCAATTCCAAGTAAATATATCAATAATATGATGACAATATTCGAGTCCACTTAAACGTTTTGGCTGTGCTTATTAAATATGAAGGAGTAGCCACAATATTTTACAGTGGTCCTTTTTAAATGTAGCTCTTTAGGAAATAATTATACCTTTTTGCATATCCTCTGAACCATATCTTGAATCGTTTTCGTTCATTACCTGAAATTACTCGGTGTTCGTTGTTGGGTCAGTTTGATAAATGAAAAGTCTATTTTCCTATAAAAAAAAATAAGTAAATTATATTTTTAATTCATTTTAATAAGTTAAAATTTATTTTTGTATGATAGTTGTTGTAGGTAATATTTTTTATACATGTCTTTATTTAAAATCTGTCTTTACTCTCAATATATTTTAAACCTCTAAACATGTAACAATATAAGAATGATATATTTTTTCCAAATCACACAAACTGACCGTACGATTCTTATTACGTATATTAAGATCCATTATTTTTCTCTATATACTCTTCATTATATTATAAATAAACTATAGAAAGTATTTTCTTCATTCCCTTATAATAAACCTACGATGTTACACTTTACTAATAATCACAATAAAATTATTCTTAATTGAGGTTGACCGTAAGCAAATAGAAAAATATATCGTTTATATGTATCGTGCCCCCCTCAGAATAGCCTGTTGTTCATCCTAGAAAAATGTAAGCCTGAAAAATAAAAAAAAATCTTTCCATAAAAGGATAATTTCTAAGTTGGAGTCAACGCCCTCCGTGGTATATATATAATCATGAATAGCAGGCACAAATATAGGAAAAGATATTTAAAAATCGGATCTCTTAAAGAGTGACGAGCGTTAAATCAGCCTATAAAGGTTTTTAACCGGGAACAAAATTATTATTGGTTGAAGCAGCAATTTTTATGAATAAGTTTCAATTATTCATATTAATAAATATTCCAAATTAACTATACAATTTTTAAAAATAATAAAAGACTTTATTTCTAATAAAAAATTGCATAATTTTATTGTGATTAATGAACTTTAAATACATTTAAACGAGCTTTTTTACCTACTATCATGATATGACAATAATGTTAAGACAATAATTATTAACATAGGTCCCTTTTCTATATAAAATAGTAAATTCCTAACATTTAAATGAAGTAAAATATAATTTTAGGTGAGCTAAATATAGGTTTTAATTGTTTTTTTACACTTGCGAAATTGAACCTGCTTACTCCAGTATAAAATGCTGCGAAGCCTTAAAATATCATAGACAGGAATGTAAAAACACGTTATATTCTACTTCATTTAATACTTACTTTTAGATTATAAATAATATTTAAATTCCTATTGTAGAATAAACAATAAGCTAATGGTTTTTTTAACCCTTTCCATATATATAGAAACTAGATTTCTTTGTCTTTTCATAGTAGGTATATCCTAGAAATAATCTATTTAATAAAATGTTGTTGGAAATGGTTTGTGCTTAGATTGTTATTTTATGATTGTTGTCTCATACAGGCATTGTCTTTTAATTTCAGTTGTTGATTGTAATGATTACTAAAAATATAGAAGTAAGGAATATCACTCCTTCCAGAAAACTTTTTTAGTGTTGTTTGATGAGGGGCAACATACTAGGGGGTGATAGGAATGAATGTTTTTTTTGTTTAACCTTGAATCATGCATGCAACAAAAGCGGCAGAAAACTCTGTACCCCACGCACTGCCCAATTTTCAAATCATTTCGTGTTGACCGGTGAATTTTAACGCTGCGCTTTTTCTTTTTACTAGACCGAGAGAATACGTCTGTCTGAGGTATCATCCCGAGAGAACGGAGTGTCTTATCTTAGTGCTAAAACACTCCGTCCCCATTAAGTGTCTTAAAAATATACAAAAAAATACAGTGATAAGACCTTACTTCTATACTACATATAGAAATGTAATAATACATATATTTGTTATTAGAAAAACTCTGACAGATGAAGCTTTAGAATTTTAAATAATCTGTTAAATAACTCACTTTTCAATAAATATATTCAATCATCCAAATCCAAAAAATACCCATTTATAAATATGGAATTACTACTTAATTAGAAAACGTATAAAAATTTGAACGTAGCGGGACTCGAACCGACGCCTCATGGAGAAACCGACCAGGCGCTCTGACCACTGAGCCATACGTTCTCAAGAACGTTTTTTAATTAAGTATTTATCTTTCCTTAGTGTGGATTAACACTTTAAAAATGTTTTAAAATATGGAATTGTTTTAAATAACGTTCTTATTGACTGCAAATGCTTATAATTTAATTCTTATTTTGAATATTAAAATGTGGTGCACAATATTCAGTATATTATCAAATATTTATATGTATCATAGTTTTGCTTTGAAAATCATTTTGAGTCTTCCTTCTTCCAAATAACTGATAAACACAATATGCAAAGTACATATATACATTTTTATTCATAATTTGAATTTCGTATACAAATATATCACAGAATTAAACTGTATTATTTATACAGTGTTACTTTAAAATGTTAATAATATATAAAAAAAAAAGTTAATTTTAAAATAGTATATAGAATATTTTAATAGAAATTTTCAGCCTGATTTGCCTTCAGTAAATGTTATTTATTGTTTATTCTCAATTTCTTAATTATTCATGAAATATTTTCATAAGTAATAAAGAAATTTAAAAATTTACATAGTAATTAAAATACATACTTTTAACTGTTTTTAGTACAAACAAAAATAATAATATGCCGATAGCATGGTCAGATTTGCTTATTACGTATTATAAAATCAAATTTAATTTATAAAAATTTAGTATATAATGTAGTAAATATTTTCCCATGTAACTCTTCTATTTTAATGTATAATAAATAATAATCATTTTATTCAAAGCGATCACATTTAATAAAAATAAAATATTTTGTTCGAAAATCTATTAATTTATAATATTGAAGAAAAGAAATATTCGTTCTTAAAAAAATTAAATTTTTAACAAAGAATAATGTATATTTAAAAAAGCTCTCATAAGCTCTAAACCCAACACGCAACGTCTCGTTACGTGTTGGGTACGTGTTGGGTTGGGTCGGGAACATTACGTTCCCTATGCCTACGTAACTATATTCGGGATACAGCGTGAAACTGAAAAAAAAATAGAAAAATTTATACTATCTATGTAAGGACTGATAAAGAATTAGCGACCACTGGGGCTAAAAATAATTCCATGAAAAAGTGAAATGATGTTAACATGTTGTGGTGATGTTATAAAAAACTACAATGTGATCGCTTAATGTAAAGTATTTTGAAGTCCAATTAGAATGTTGCCTTGATTAGCTTACGCCTGCCAATGCGGACCGATTATATTATAATAATATATTTATTTCAATTAATATATAGCTTTTAAGTAGAATTAAATCAAATCCAATGATTATTAAATTATTGAAAAAGAATGAACATTCAATTTAATTGTTACTAACACTGTATTATGGATTTGCTCTGACAATTTTATTGCTGTTATTTTTTTTCTAAGTGCATCTGTAGGTGATTATGACAATAACTAAATATCTTTTTTCTTGTTATACATTTTATGAAGTTTATATTATACAAGATAAAATTTGAATCTATCAAATACTTACAATTAAAGTGAAAATGTATTTGGGATTGATTGGAGTAATTATAAGCGCTTGGTATATTAAATGTAAATACTAGTCAATTTATATTCGATAAAAAGAAGGCCTAGAACCCTGCAGTACTATACAGTATTAGAAAAAAAGTGTAGAAACTGAATTATATTATATTAAAATCACAATCGACAAATAATAAAATAGATACATTAATAGGTTGTGAATTTATACATTTTCTAGATTTTTATATAATTGAATAATAATATTATTAAATTATTAATAATATATTGGCTTCGTGTGATCACCTGTTAACGCGTGCTTATAGAATAATTCATTTTTCTTTATTTTCATTTTATACTTTAAATTAAACATTATTAAATTTAAGTGTGTAATTCATAAAATATCACAAAAAAGTATAATTCAGATTTGAATTATTTGTGTTTGAGTAAATAACTTATTATTTAAGAAAGTATGGTTAAAAAAGAAATGAAATAATGTTGTTCGTATGATTTTTTATACATTTTAATATATTGTTAGCCAATTAAAATTAATCTTTTCCCAGAGTGCTTTTTACCTGTAATTATTGTATAGCGCTGAAGCTTAGCCTTTTAGCCATCGTGATGTGTTAGAAGTGTGCCTGTTTTAGACATAATTCTCAATTTTAGAATTAGACACTGGGCTATGTATAATTAAGTGTTACAACAGTCTTATGGGTGTGTTGTGAGGTTTACATTGAAATTACTTATACTATGGCACTGCCATTGAAAATTTATTAAGATAAGCTTAATTTTGTCATCGATAAACGGCGTTTTGTCATTATATGTCAACATTTAAAACTTACGTATTAATATATATTTTATTTAAAATTATATTTATTAATTTATTGATTTTTAAAAATTTTATAATTGTTTTTAGTTGTGTATGTAACTTTATGTATTATAATGAGCTCAGGATCAACTTATTGTAAGGTAGATGATATTTAAGATAGAACGGCTTTAACTAGCTTAGAGTTTCCTTAAAAGACTTTAGAGTGTACAAATAATAATTGACTTAGCGTCAACTTATATCAATTTTTTAAAATAGAAAAATTTTCTTCATTATAGCAACGAAAAATATCTATATTAAAATTGTATGTTAAGTAGGAATTTTATCTTTGCAAGGAATCCGTTTTCTACAACTTCATCTAACTTTTTAAGTAAAAAAAAACATCAATAAATAATACTATATTTAAAATGATCGAATTTTAGATAAAAAAATAATTAAATAAAATTAATATTTTTTATCAGTCTGTATACAGAAAATGAATGTGTCATGCAATTTTTGTATACAAAACTTATTTTTTGTTCATATAAATTAATCAAATCTTATCATAAAGACATTAACTTTTTATATAAGTTGTATAAAAATAAAATTCGTTATCTTCAACCAACAAAAATATATAATTATTGAGGAAACATTTTCATTTTGAATATTGCACGATGATGGTACAATATAGGTGTATTATTGAGACCAAAGTAAAGGCGTTGGTTGAGGGTTCAATTCCCACTCACACACTAAAAATATTTAACAGTTTCATTTCCTCGCTCTGGTAACAAGGTAAGGCGTAGCGTTGAGTTACTTCTCTCAACACCTTGCAATGTCTTGAGACTTCGGCGGAAAGTAGGAAACGGAGTGTCTTAACACTAGGATCCTAGGCTTCCTCTACCTATCCTATGCTATATGCGGGATGCGTAAAGCTAAAAAAAATGCTATAATATATTCAAAATATATATTCAAAACTTATTAAGATAACTTTGAAAACATATATTTTACAAGCTTTTGATGTATTAAAATTGTAAGTATGATAAAATTCCTATTTACGAAAAAAACTACAAGTTGTCAAAACGACAAATAAATCTGACAATAATGTAACTTAGCTAACTGTTAGATATCTTCTATATCGGACGGACGGTGTCGTGTTGACGCCTATTAGATGGTTATGTGTGCTGAATTGCCTAAATATATGACAGTTTAGATTTAGAAATGTTTCATTTTAGAACATACCCATAACACCCTTTATGATTATTGTCCATCAGCATCACAGGAAACGGGATGATTGTGGGTTCGATTGCCATTAGGGTGAATGAATTATTTCCAATTACTCGAAACCATTCACTTATTCAAATTCAAAATATTGTTTATTCAAATAGACTATTATTATTATATCACTATTGAATCGTGGAATGAACATATGAACAAAAAAGCTACCACCGCACCACCAGGTGCGGTGGTAGTAGCGGCATGCAGTTCTGCTGAGTAGATCCAGCAATGTTGATGGACATACAGAGTATTATAATATACAAATTGTGTATTTGTCAACGAAATCTTGCCACCGTATTTTTTTATATATAAGTATATTATATAGATACAGATATTATGATTTATTTATGGTTTAATTATTTTATGTCACCGGGAAATGCTTCATAATATTGTGTTTTTTTCTTCCATCAGCTTCATTCTGTATCCTGCATATAGCAGGGTAGGCAGAGGGCACCTAGTGTTTACACTTTGTACCCATTAAGACACTTTTGTTACCCAATTTCCGTATTGTCGAGGTATTCGTGATGTGTGGCGGTTTCATTCAAATAATAAGTGTATAACAAAACTATAAAATACACAAGTTAAAAATTAAAAATATTAATAAATATATAGTTATTACTTTAATAACATAATAATTCGTTTTGATCAAAATCAAATAATTTTATGCAAAATAAGAAATGTAACTTAATTTTTTGAACGTCAAATAATTTACCACCAGTTCACTAAAGTTAATGCCTCAGACCTGAGAAGAACCGGCTCAAGGAACTCAGCGGGCCTTATTTTTTTTTAAATCAATTATACAAAATCACATTACAACGTTTCTGACAATGATACTTTGATACAGATTGGAGCGAGCATTTCATTCCCAAGGCGTTCATTTCGCGGCAAGGCGGCATTTCAGGCGTTTGTGTGTTAAAGGTTATTACTTAATTAATGTTATCATTTATACAATCAATAATTTGATAATAACCTTTAACACACAAATGTCTTTTCACAACTCTTTTAAATTGTGATATAGAACATTCTCGGACGTTTTCTGGGATCCTGTTGTAAAAGCGTACAGATTGTCTCATAAAAGAATTACGGACACGATGTAATCGGGTTACCGGTGCAATAAGTTTACTCCTATTTCTAGTATTGATATTATGTAAATCACCAATTTTGGCAAAATCTTTAATATTCTTCTTAATACACATAACATTATCAAAAATGTATTAAGATGCAACTGTCAATATATTTATTTCTTTAAATTTTTGCCTTATCGTTTCCTTAGGGCCTAAATTATAGATAGCGCGAATAGCTCGCTTCTGCAGGACAAAAATTGATTTAATACTGGCTGCATTACCCCAAAGTAGAATGCCGTTACTATGAAAGTAGCTAAAGTAAACAAGGCGAGCCGTTTCCACATCAGTTAATCGTCTGATTTTTTTTACCGCAACAGCTGCTGAGCTAAGTCTATTCGCCAATCCATCGATATGAGGTCCCCACTGTAATTTAGAGTCCATGGTGACACCCAGAAACAACGTAAAATCGACAGGATCCACGTCTTCACCATTCAAGAGTACATCAGCTTTAACAATTTTTGTGTTAGGTGTCCTGAAGATTATATATTTAGTTTTTATACTATTCTATAGTAAGTTATTAACACTAAACCAAGGTACTACTTTCGATAGAGTATTGTTTACATCGTCATTTATGTTTTGTCGTCGTTTTATTTTAAAAATTAATGAAGTATCATCTGCAAACAATACTGTATCATGGTTCTTTCCCACTAAAAATGGCATATACATGATTATATATATTAAAAACAGAAAAGGATTAAGAATAGACCCTTGTGGGACCCCCATACTGACAAATGATCCAGGAGATTTCTTGCCATTCACATCAACCCTCTGAATTGTGTTAGCTAAATAAGAGGTCAGAAGATTGAGTGCACGTCCTCTTACGCCGTAATGGTGTAGCTTCATGACCAATGTAGAGTGCTGAACGCAATTAAAGGCCTTAGACAGGTCACAGAACATACCAAGAGCATCCTGCGAACCCAAGCCTCATATATACTTTTTATAAGTCCAACACCAGCATCAGTAGCGACCGACCTTTAGTAAAGCCATACAGTTTATCATGCAAAAGCTGTGAATCAAAGTACATCAGCATTTGATTTAAAATAATTTTCTCAAAGATTTTACTAAGTGAGAGTAGTATAGATACAGGTCTAAAATTGTTGGGATCAGATGTACTACCCGATTTAAATTTAGGTATGACTTTACTAAATATCATTAAGTCAGGAAACACACCATACTCTAATACATTTATTAAATTAAGCCGCGAGGTAAGGAGTAACAGCATCTATTATATGACTAATTAATTTAATAGAAATTGCCCATATATTTGATGTTTTCTTAATATCTAGTGGATACTGGAATATAAGCAAAGAAATTTTCAAAAACACTGGCAACTTCTTGGTCCCAGCTGGTAAAACCATTGTCAATTCTTCATTTAAATTCATAACTGCAATTCCTGGCCTTTCCAGTTTCACAATTTATTATGTACCATGTCATTTTATTAAAAGAGTTTTTAATTTTGTTTTTAATATGTAACGATTTTGCCATGGAACATACTATTTTAAATAATTTAGAAAAAGATCTAATAAAATTAGTATTTTTTTTAGTTTAGTTTAGTTTAGTTTATACTTTATTGCACACAAAAAAAAAACACACACACACAAAAAAGAAATAAATACAAACAAGTATGCAAAGGCGGCCTTATTGCTTCAAGCAATCTCTTACAGGCAACCTTCCAAAACAAAGGACATAAAATATAAAAACAGAAGAGTGGAATAACGTTAAGTGCACATAACAAAAAGAAGATAATACTAAGTAAACATATAATATATAATACTTATGATATATACAAAAATACATAAACTCATACACAATACACACATATATATATACAATTACATACAACTACATATATTTATAACTAAATACCAATAAACATACATATTCTTATACCAATAAATACTACATGTAATATAATATAATATGTACAATATAACTAATAAAAGGAAGAGTCTACAAGTTTTCTAAATTAAAAAGGTGTTGTTTTAGGCGTCTTTTAAAAACGTTAAGTGACACTGAATGTCGCACTTCTGTAGGAAGTGCATTCCAGAGAATAGCAACTTTCACCGTAAAGGAGTTGGAATAGAAGTGGGTATGGCAGGTTGGAAGTTTGAGGAGGTTATCACTTCGCGACCTTAGTTCAAGGCGTAGAAGAGAATCGGAACCAAGGAAGTTGAATCTCTCTTTTAAATAAGAGGGTGCGAAAGGATTGTATAGGATCGAATAAAGAAGGGTAAGCATACGATAATTGCGGCGAAGTCTAATAGGAAGCCATCCGAGCTGACGACGATAATCAGAAACGTGATCATATTTACGCAGACCAAAGACAAATCTTATACATAGATTTTGTAACCGCTCTAGTTTATTCAATTGTTCCTCAGATAAATCCGGGTAACATGAGTCAGCATAATCTAAAATCGGTATCAGTAGAGAATGAGCTAGAGTAGTTTTGGTTTTGATAGGTAGAAAATATTTCCATCTTTTCATGGCTCCGATATTAGCAAATAGTTTTCTGCTGACCTCAGCTATCTGCGCTGACCAGCATAGTGAGTTGTCTAAAACTATCCCAAGGTTTTTAATAGTCGGCCTAACAAATAAAACAGCATCATCAAACCGTATAGTAGGAAGGCCGTTCATATTAAGTTTTTTTAATTGATTTGTACTACCTATAATACTAACCTGTGATTTACCAGGATTGACGGTTAAGCCATAAGACCTGCTCCACGTAGCGACGTTTTGCAAATCCTTATTGAATTTACGAATAGCTTCATCTATGTCGCTCGAAGGAGTAGCTATGTAAATCTGCAAGTCGTCAGCATATAGATGGTAGGATGAGGAAAGGTTTTGGGAGATAGTATCAATGAAAATAGAGAACAGGAGAGGAGAAAGGACACCCCCTTGAGGAACACCCATAGAAGAAGAACGAAGGGAAGAAATTTTATCATTGGCTTGTACGTATTGTCGCCGATCAGATAGATAGCCTCTGAACCATTCTGTAGCTTGAGCGGAGATGTTAATTGATCGTAGAACAGCGAGTAGTAGGTCAGTATCCACTGTGTTAAAAGCATTACTAAAATCGAGCAGGGCAATAATAGTAACATGTTGTCTATCCATATTTAGCCGTATATCATCACAGACTTTAATTAATGCAGTGACTGTACTGTGCGCACAACGAAAACCAGACTGCAATTCAGATAGAATATGGTTTTTTAAAAGGTACTGATTTAGCTGTTGCGAGACAATACGCTCTAAAACCTTTGACAGGAAGGGAAGTATTGAGATGGGACGGTAGTGAGAAAAGGATTTTGGATCTTTGGACTTTGGTATGGGAAAAATGCGGGATATTCTCCACACGCTAGGAAAGGAATTACTGGTCAGGGAATAATTTAAAATGTGAGTTATTACAGGAGCTATAACATTAAGGGGTAAAATAACCATTTTACGATTGATACCATCGAAACCAGCGGCATCCGATTTTATACCCAAAATATTTTTTTTTACTTCGGCTAAAGAGACTTCGGAAAAATGGAAAGGATTGGTTGATGGAAATGGCAGGGAACTGATAAAATTCAATGTATTTGCCTTAATAGTACCGTCCATAGGTATAATTGAAGTGAAATGCGTATTTAAAGCATCAACATCAATATCGCGGTTCAGATTTTGACGTTGCCGACCGATGCCTAACGATTCAAGAAACTGCCAGGATTTTCGTGGATTTAAATTTTGTAAATTAGAATCGATGTAGTTTCGTTGCGCATATGTGCAACGAAATGCGTTTTTTTACTATGGTTATACGTTTTCTCGATTCTTTTCCCCAATTTGTCTGAAACATGATCAGAAAATTTATATAAAGGGCCGTCGTGAGGTACAATTACAATCATGTTTCTGTAAACACAATGGTCGTGGGTTCGATTACCACTCGGGGTAATGAATAAAAAATGCCTCGAGAATTCGGCGGAAAGTGGGAAACGGAAGCGTCTCACTGGGAACAGTGTCTTAATTTTACGTTCCCAGGTTTCCTCTACCTTGCTATATGTGAGATACAGCGTGACAAAAATACTGTGTGTACGTATTGTAATACTTTTTGGTTACTGAGTGACTGACAGGCAACACACAGACGAAGCTACTTTACTTAGAAAGCTGAAATTTGCTGTATATATAAGATTATCGTATAAGGGAAGTACGAGGAGTATATTTGTCGAAATTGATACGGGAACGGGAATAAACGGTAATTTTCTATTCTATAGTGCAGAACTCAACGTCGCTAGACAAAATGTGACTTTAAAAATATCCATTCTACGATATTTGAACCGGCTGTTAACTTGTATTTCGTATTTACTTATTAATTATTTAAGGTAAAACATATGCTACCTAAGTGAATTTTATAAAGCCGTAGGGAATTATTATTTTTATTTATAGTTTATTTAATGTGTCATTCATATATTTCAATATTGTAATTTATTTATCATTTATATACGTACATACGTTTTATACATTTTATATATTTTATAGTAAGAATTAGTGTTTAGTTTATTTATATGAAATCGCTCGCTTTATATATAGGTTTGTAGTTAACTTTTGTATAAAATTATATGTACAAACTTATATACTTTAAAGTGGTGTTGAATATACTCAGTGTTAAAGTAAATGTAACCTATAATACTCTTTATTGTACACCAAAAATAAATCACATTAAAAGAATTATATAACGAAGTACAAAAAGGCGGCCTTATCGCTAATTGGGCGACCTCTTCCAGGCATAAAAGTGCTTGGTGACAGCAAGCACCGAGGATCATTCAGAACAGGAGTCCTGAAACCGGATACGTTGCTTGCGATCATGCAAGTAAGAGTGAAACGATTCAAAATGTCAAAATTCACAGTATTGAATGCGTTATTGAAATCAAGCAGAATCATCAGAGTGACTTGATGATTTTCCATAACTCGGCGAATGTCATCTGATATGCTAACGAATGTAGTAGTCGTACTATGACCAGGTCTAAAACCAGATTGTAAATGATTGAATAGGTTATTCTTTGTTAGATATTTACTAATTTGTTGGTTTACCAGACGCTCAAGAGCTTTCGATAGGAATGGCAAAATGTATATAGGACGGTAATCAGTAAAGGACAATGGGTTGCGGTCTTTAGGCAGTGATGTTAATTCAGCCTGTTTCCAATATTCAGGAAAAGTATCACTATTTATGGAGAAATTCAGGATAGACGTTAACACAGGAATAAGGATGTCAAGGATTAGCATGATCATCTTACGACTAATGCAGTCAGAGCCAGCAGCATCAGAAGCAATTGCCAATATATTCTATTTAACATCACTTTCAGTGAATTGCGTTTTCAGTGAAGTGACGCTTGTAGGAGTGGATAAAGCACGAATTTGATTTTGAGAACTAAGTTTTGTGGTTACATCTATAGTAACAGAAGGAGAGAAATGAGTGTTAAGTTTGTTTAAATCTTTATTACAAAGATTAGTACTATACTTTGCTTTCCTAACACCTGACCTTGAGAAATTTCCAGAGTTTTTCTGAGTTGTCTTCACCGACAATTGATTTATGGATATGACGTCGTTATTTATCCCTACAGAGCCTGTTACATCGATTTCGAGCTTTAATATATATTTCGCGACGTTCATAGTTTGTTTTCATATTTAGACTTAGAGTGTTAATCGTGAGTAGAATTTTTATTCATCTCTAACAACACCATTTTTAGCTTTGTAGTAAAGAAAAAAAGGGTTTGAAGTATTTTTATAGTGTTGATAGAAATGAAATAAATCAGTCATGCTGCATCTCGTACACAGCAGGGTAGGCAGAGGGAACCTAGTGTTAAGACACTCCGTGCTCCACTTTCTGTCAGATACTGGAGGAATTGCGTGTTGAGTGGCGGAACTCAACGCCGCGCTTTGCCTCGACACCAGAGCGAAGAAATGGAAATATAAATTTAACTAAATATTTCATCTCCTCGAGTGGGGGTCACACTTTGTGCCCCTGCGCCACGACCGGCCTCAAAACATCATAATTACTTGCTTTATAATTATTATATACCTATGATACAAAAGCCAGTTGTTTAAATATAATCGAGTCACATAGACCGCGAGTTACATTCCACATTGCGCAGGCGCAGGCCTAAGTCCGGCTTAATGTGAGTACTCAATACAATATTAACTAGTGTAAATTTATTTTATATACGATATAATACGATATATACGATAATATTGATTTTGTCCCTTAATATATAATTATATAATCTATGTAAAAAAATAATTAAGCAGGTTTATTTTTTAAAAAACTATCGTATTTCATTTTTCATTTTGATTAATAACTTTAAAATAAAAATATAGATTTTATATACATACTTTACTGTCTATATATTATCTGTTTGGTGGACGCATCATGAGACATCACATAAATGTACCTACGCTTTCTTAACTAAATCAGGAAAATAGAAATATTTTTAAGCACAAGAGTGCGACTGGAAACGCGACGGTTGTGGGTTCGATTCCCATTTCCAGGCTACCTCTGCCTACCCTGCCACGTGCGAAATACAATGTGCAGCTAAAAAAATACATTTACAAATGGGAACCAGCCAATCATGGCGTACAGTACAGTCACTATGTGCCCCGATGATACGGTAATAATAAGATAATAATAATAATTTAATTTTCGTTTATTTTTTATCTTTAAATAGCATTTGTATAACACTGCGAAATCATTATCTAATCTAACGAACGACGCGATGCCATAACATATTATAATAATGATATGCATTTTATGAATATTTCCAATTGTCATTGCAATTTCAAAATTCAAAAGCTCACAAGTTCGGATCCAAATCATTTTTCTTATCGCTAATTATTTTAATAATACAGGAATTTCATAAATTTGTTTTTTCGGCAGTTACTAAAGTTACAAGGCAGAGTTACTAAAGTGAAGAGATGAAATAGAAAATAATTCCTCTCTGTTGTAATCGAACCCACATCCATCACGTTTATAGTCAGACGTTATACCGCTGCGCCACGGCATCCTTATGAAATAAAACAATATGCATTGGAAGGGCAAGTACACGCAACGCCCCGTAATAGAACCACGGCATCCGTACTATGCAAACGTTAACCTACTCACGCCGGTAAATGCCGGGGGTGGTAATGGTCCGTCGCGTCTGCCAGCGTTTGCTATGCTGGCGACGTGACTCTACCACACGTACTATAGTCGCCTCTTACGACACCACCAGTACCAGGATGATCCTATTCTAGGCCGGGATCACACGGCTAAACTATAACTTTATACTATAGCATAAAGTTTATAATTTAAGTCATTTCATCACTCTAATTTTGATAAGAATATTAGGACTGTAATAAACACGTAATCTGCGCAATATGTATAAATTGTATAATATTCCGTATAAGATCCCGTCTCTTTTTATTTCTCATTTTGAGCCTCCTTTCCTAAAGTGTAGTGGTTGTCGTGGTTGCGCACTGAACAATATATTTCGTTCTTCTACTTATACGATTGGTCTCAGTGGTGACAATTAATATACTTTTAACAATAAATAATTTTAAAATACATTAATGTTAATATCAAAAGTGTAATTCCACACTAATTTTAAGAATATATTTGAACCCGTGTTTCTTGGAGATTGTCCAAGAGGTGCAAGTTCAAGCCCCGTGCCTCTCGGTCCAAACTTTTCTAAAAAATATTTACTTATAAATTCTATAAATTATACAATTTTTTTTTATAGATGGAGAATTTTTGGATCACTCTGATCTTCGTGATCGTAATTGGAATAGCGCTATGGGTAGTTATTCCAATATTCTTCTCCAAGCCTCTACCAAAAATGGACCCGAATGTATGGTGGGGACCGAAGGAACTGCAAGGCAAGGCGGATAACAGCATTCGGCCGTTCCAAGTGAAATTTTCTGATGAAGTAAGTGATATTGTATTTTGCATATAATGATGTTTATAGTATTTTTAACGTAATATATCGAGAAAAAAATAAACAAAATTATTTATATAATTTTTATAATAAAATTATATAGCTTCCTGAAAATCCTTCACAAGCATGCTAACAATAGAAATAGCATTAACGTATGCAAAATTCACCATTTTTTACGTTAAGTTATTACAGGAAAAAAATGCGCCACGGCTGGCCTCGAAATATTAATAAATTATACTTCATTTTCCCTGAAGAGTGGGCAGAAGAGTGGGAACTGAACCCAACCTATATGAACCGTCGTGTCACGCATTAAGCAATTTAATTCTTTTGGGAATTTATTGGATATTGTTTAACTTTCTTTAGGTAGACGGTAAGTACGCGTGCAGGGCAAGCGTGGTTTACGCACGTAAATTATGATCCCGATCGTAAATCTTGATATCTAGGTGTTTTTACCATCATACAAATTGAAGGCTAAAGATTCAGCCAAGTCAGCCAATAGCGAAAGGACTAACAAAAGCTTTTATTATTTTTCCATAGTTAATCAAAGAACTTCGTGATCGTTTAAATAATCATCGAAAATTGACACCACCATTAGAAGGAGTTGCGTTTGAATTTGGTTTCAATACGAAACAAGTAGACTTCTGGACTAAGTACTGGGCGAATGAATACAATTTCAGTGAAAGAGAGAAGTTCTTCAACCAATTTCCACAATTCAAGACCAATATCCAAGGATTGGACATTCATTTCATAAGAGTTAAACCTGAGGTGAGAAAAAAATACTAGGTAATATTTAGCCTATCTTAGTTCACCACTATCTTGCTTTTATTTATATCTCTGTTTTTGTTGTACTTTTTTCTTTATTTTCTCTATTTATTTAATACCATTCAGTAAGAAGTTTAAAGCGCTATGTATGGTATGCTGCCTGTACGCCTATATCTAAGCAAAACAATTTTTCTAGGTACCAACAGGTGTAGAAGTAGTCCCTATTCTTATGTTACATGGCTGGCCAGGATCAATTCGAGAATTCTATGAAGCTATACCATTATTAACGAAACAAGCGCCCAATTACGACTTTGCTTTTGAAGTTGTTATACCTAGTCTACCGGGATATGGTTTCTCTGACGTAAGTAAACGTTTTTATACTGCAAGAAATATCACATTAATATTTACTTAAAATATATTGAATATCTTATTATTTATTAATACTTGTATATTTAGGGGCCAGCTAAGCCAGGACTAGGACCGGGAGAAATTGGCCTTATATTTAGACAGCTAATGCACAGACTTGGACACAAGAAATTTTACATTCAAGGTGGTGATTGGGGAGCTATCATAGTAAGCGCTATGGCAACACTGTTTCAGGAGGATATTTTGGGTCACCATTCCAACATGTTGGTAGTTCAGGTAAGGCGAATCATTAGTTGTTATTTGATGATGACCAAGTACCCACTGTACATGCTTTCTGAGTTAAAGAAAATATATTAAATGTGCTACGTATATGAATGAAAAATTATAAGAAATATTTTTAATTTCAGAGTACCGGTGCACGTATACGCACCTTAATTGGAACAGTTTTACCCTCTCTAGTAGTGGATGCTGAAACTAGAAACAGAATGTATCCTCTGTATAAATTCTTCGCTTATTGTATAGAAGAATTCGGATATATGCACATACAGGCTACAAAGCCCGATACTGTTGGTAAGCAGATAATATTGCATAGTATTTGAGATCTCAAGCTTTCCGTTTACATTGGATCATCCAACCATATCCCACTATATTTTTTACTTTATCACAGGTGTTGCCCTAACCGACTCTCCAGTGGGTCTTCTCACATACATCCTAGAAAAATTCTCTACATGGACACGAGAAGAACATAAACATTTATCTGATGGTGGATTGACGAGAGACTTCACAAAAGAACAACTAATTGACAATCTGATGGTCTACTGGTCTTCTAATTGTATTACGACATCAATGAGACTATATGCTGAGATTTTGGGCAATAGGAATCGGGAGTTATATCTTGATGGGTTAGTAACTAAATGCTTATAATAATGTCTAAAATATAGCGCGGCGTTGGGTTGAGACGCCAATTTACACGCCTTAATGTTTTGACTGCGGTTCATAATAAAGAGAGGAGTGTTTAGACACTAAAGTCTTTTGTACTTAGCTTGATATGCGGAAAAAAAGGTGTAGTTAATAAATTTTAATATATCTCGTCATAAATGCTAATTGTTAGCCAAAAACATTATATTATATACTGATTTCTCTTTATTTTTAGTTATAGCACAACAGTCCCAACATGGGGATTGCAATCTAAACATGAGATGTTCTACCAGCCACCGAACATACTCCAGTTAAAATACACAAACCTTCTAGGAGTAACTGTCCTTGATGTAGGAGGACACTTCATGGCTTTAGAACAAACTAAGATCTTTGTAAACGATGTCTTTAAAGCAGTAAATGCTTTCAAGACGTGGCATAAGAAGAAGACTGAATTGTAATATTTAAATAGTTTTGTTATATCTTTCTTGGGACATTTTTAGTAATGTTTATTTTTTTACTGAATAGTAGTTATTTTTTATGTTGTTCCTTAATTTATCTTGTTCAGAATTGTAACGTCATATTGACTCCTTATGTTTATTTTTTTTATTCGATTGATTGATTTTTAGTTACAATTAGAAAAAAAAATTTTCATATATGTAAAGTTAGTTTTATACATTTAAATATTTTATAAGACAAAACCAAGAACATGTTTTAAATAAAATACAGTTTAAAAATATTATATTTGTAATTTAAATAAATATCTTATTAAGATATGAAATGTCCCCTTCCCAAAAAATTTGAAATAATTGATTTTAATTGCAATAAGAAAAAAAAACAAAAAAAAAAAAAAACTATACAAAAACTTAATAATTTAGTTAAATAATAAATTAATTAGCTTCACGCTGTATACCGCACACAGCAGAATAGGCAGAGGGAACCTAGTGTACCTAGTGTAAAGTGTCTTAACAGACACTCCGTTCCCCACTTTCTGCGGAGTTCTGGAGGCATTACGTATTGAGTGGAGGAACTCAACGCCGCGCTTAGCCTCGACACCAGAACGAAGAAAATTCAAATATAAATTTAAGTAAATATTTCATCTCTTCGAGTGGGGATCGAACCCACAACCAGTTGGTTTCACAGTCACACTTCCTGCCGCTGCGCTACGACTGACCTCGTATTTAGTTCTTCAAATAAATTCTTGTGCTACACAGTAACACAAAAACTTAGTCGACTTTTTATATATATTTTAAATCAGTTTAAAACATCAAATTAATTATTATTATAAAGATAAAATTGGCAACCGTCATTTGCACATAAAATGAATATACTCGTTTTACATATTATAAAAAATTGATAGTTGCGGCCATTTGTTGTAATAATAGTTTTAATAACATTAATACTTGATCTCCCAAGATTTCCAGCATAAACTACCAGCACCGTGAATTAATATTTTTATACCCCAGATGAATATTAGATAATAAACACAGAAGCCATCCGTAGCGTAAAGGACATTATATCTTTTTTTAAAATGTAATGTAGTTTATTAGTTAGACCAAAAATATATATTTACAATAATATCTTACATGTCCGCAGAAAAACACAATTACAGAACAGTCATAGAAACGACGACATATTAATACAAGAAAACAAAACAAGTTGATCACTCATAGTTTTCGTCTTCAGAAAGTAGACATTTTTTTGCATGCATTTAATGGGATATGGTATACGTATATATATTTAATAAAATTGAAGTGATGGTAGACTCTCTACTAGAACATTTTTTTTTTAATTAAATGATGTGGATATTCACTCGGGAAGCTAATGATGGTTTTAAATCTATTATAAGAGAGCAACTCAGAGAGAGAATAAGTTTCTTGCTGCCTCTTCTCAGCAGGACTACATTCCGAGCAGGGTTTGCTTCTTGTAGTACAAACGCTACTGACATTTCTATATAAATTGTCGATTCAAAAAGTGTTTGTAATTGAATATTTTGAATATTGATAGTTCTATATATTGTCCAAAAATATGCTTGTACACCCGTGCGCTGTAATAACTATTTACCAATTATACTCGTATATACATATGTTTAAATTATATACAATACAAAATTATTTTTCTTTAACCTTTAGTATCTTCGTGTCTCATTTTAGCTTTGCTTAGCTTTATAATAATATTTGTGAAGTTGTTATAAACTTTTGCATATCTTTGCTTTTCACCTTAAATTATCTCCTTATCAGACCCCATAGGTCAATTACGTTAATATTATCGGTACTTCCTGATAACCTCATCGGTATAAGAATGATAACATAATATATTTATCTAGCGCCAAACAAACTAAAATAGATTTAGGTAAAATTATAAATATAATTTTAACTAGAGACCCACCCTGTCATTACCTTCTTTTTAACATGTGTTTGTTTTGTTTTCAACGAGTTCGAAGCCTGGCATAAGAGGAATAATATTAAATAATACTTTATTTATAATATAAAATAGTTTTATTGAAAATGAGTTTTCTTTTATCTTTATCAGGTTTTATTCTTGTAAAAAATATTGTAACAATCAGGATATTTCCTTTTTAAACGACCTCAAAAAAGTAGGAGGTTAAACGTTCAACATATATATTTTTCCATGTCTATCCATTTTTTGTGTCATTTATGAACCAATTTCAAAAATTCTATTTCTATTCATTATTTTCTGTAAAAGTTTAAAAATAACAAGTATCGCTGTTTGATAAGAATTATAATGGAATTGCAGTCTATCTTGCTGCTAGTGAATTATCAATTATAAAGTTTATCTCTAAATATTGTAGTTGTATCTATGGAAAAGTAATAATATTTAAAGCATAGATTAGACAAAAGGTAAGTATTGTAACAATCAAAATATTCTGTTGTTTGGTAAAGAAGAATTATTAAATATATTTTCGTGATATTTGTTGCCTCAAAGACTGGTAACATTTTTTGTATTAAATAACTAATAACTGCCGCATGCAGAGACTATGTAGTTATTAATTGTTTAATATTAAATAGAAATTGTTGATTTTAAAGAAAGTGTTATTCCTACACTTAGGAAAGACAAATATTTATTAAGAAAACGTATAAAAATTTGAACGTAGCGGGAATTGAACTTAGACGGTTTCCCTCTTTTCAGCTGCGCTTTGCCTAAATTTAAATAAATATTTCCTCGAGTGGGGATCGAACCCACAACTAGTCTCTTCTGCAGTCACACTTTTCTGATTCGGTTTTTCATTTTTTTCTTTCTGGTGTCAAGGTAAAACACGGCATTGAGTTCCGCCACTCAACATGCAATGCATTTAGAGCTCCGCGAAAAGTTGACAACGGAGTGTCCTCTTAACACTAGGTTCCCTCTGCCTGCACGAAGCAGCCTGCTTCGTGCTGGATACAATGCGTTAAGCTGATTTGTTTTTTTTTATTTATTCCTATATTAAGTATATGTACATGTCGTGCGCATTAAAAAAACTAAATAAGTGCAAGTGCCAGAGGATATCTAAGCCCCAGGTACATCGAAACGATAAACGAGCCTATAACATCCTCGATAAATGGACGATCCATTATAAAACTATAGTAGCATTATAATAATATTTATGTAGATGTTACGTTTTTTTTTCATATCATAGCTTTTTACCTTAAATAATATCTTTATCAGACCCAATAGGTCAAGTGTGTTAATATTATCGGTAACTACTGATAACCTAACATTATCGGTTTAAGGATGACAAGCTAATATAACAAGAATATTTATGTAGCGCTAAACAAAAAAAATGATTAACGCAACCCTCCCTGTTATTGCATTCTATTTTTACTTGTGTTACTGTGTGCCATGGGGGCCTCCGGAGAGCATGTATGAAGAGATTGATAACAGTAGATAAGGTGAAAGAAATATACAGAGTCCGCAGCGTTTGGTGCTCCCATCTCTTGATCTCTGGTACAATTTCTCGGTAGCATGATTTAAAAGAAATTTAAGAATTTCTATCTACAATTATCATGTAGAGTCAATAATATATTAACTCAACTAATATAAAATATAGATAATCTCATTCTTAAACGATTAGAAGAGTGTGATTATAAATAGGCTTAAAACATACATTTATGTACATAGTTGTTACTATACGATGCTTATCAACAATGAATATACAAAAATAATTTTATAATGTCATTGTAATAAATATCGTAATATAACGTTGCAGTCAAAGCTTATTAGTTGGTTAAAACTATTCCTAGCTAAAAATAGATTTTTTTTTATACATATTTCAAAATTTCAGTTCGCTAAGAAAGATATTCATTGATTATAACTTTAAGGTTATTTGTTTATACTACAATTATTAAACTGTATGTAAATATGACAAGTTGGATATCACATTTGTCAATAAGACTATAGAATATCTATACAGGCTCAACTGTGCCCCCGCCAAGTCGAGCGCGAAGCAAAGCACTGTCATACCATTCTTCACTAGAAATATTTTGGCATATTTTTGATTTAATTATCGTTTTATATTAAGCTTTAAGCACACACCAGAACCTCAAAATTGTTCTCAAACTTGTATGTCATATTATATATTTCAAATGTTATGCAAATGCAAAGTTTCATAATTTCAACACTGATTCCCTCACGTACTCACTGACTGATATCAAATAAAGAACAGGTGGCTTATGCCACAAAGATAATTAAAGCTTGAGTATGGGACCTGATGAGATATTGTAAGACTCCAGCTAAGCAATTATAGATATCGACATGCTGCCTTTGCAAAATGTATTAAAGTAAAGGCTGAACTATGGGAGAAATAGAAATGAGATATATGTAAATGTCACTCCTACTAACTCTGACTTATGACACTTAAAGCTTTGCAAAATTAATCAGTTAAAAAGCTGCATTCTGCAAAAATAGTGACAAATACACCTGTAAAAAAAGCAGCTTTCAGCAGTGGTCATGTCCGTACAGCACTCCAGAATCAATCATTAAAAAATGAATATATATTAATTTTAAGAATGTCTGTATAGCTGCTCAAAATGTTCATGAAAATTTCTTGAAATAAGAAAATTGACAAAATTTATGGAAAATGATGGAGTAAACCAACATTATTTTGTGTTCTTGTTAAAATTAATTATCTTTAATATCTTAATTAACTTTGTTATTTTTAATGTTTTGAGTTGTTAAGAATTTTGACTGTAGCATATACTAAATAAGATATTATAAATATGAACATATATTTAAAATGGATTCTTATCAAGTAATATAGAACGACCTAGGGTTCATGTTCTCCAGTTATTTAACCGTCGTGGCTGTGACACTTATGTGACACTTATGTTCAGGTAAGTTAAATTTTAAATATGAAATGGCATTTTTCTCAAATTTTTATTTTAAGCGAAACTTCACGACATAAAAAGTGAAAATTGGGATTGTAAAAAATCTTATACATTCATTTTTTAATATATATTTTTTCTTTAGACATTACTTAGAACTAGACTTATGTTATCATATACATAATATGTATATTATATTTCTATATTTATACAATATCCCCTTGCCACTTGCTAACTTAACTATAACATTATAACCTACATCTACATGCATAAAAACTTAAACATTCAATGGCTATGGCTCCAAAGTGGTTCATCAGGTCTTCATCAACTAAAAGGCGTTTACACGTTTTTGAAGTATCTAATCCATTAACCAGCATTGTTGCCTTAATGCGAATTTTACTATTCACCAAATTTCCAATACGTGCTGAGAGCTTCTCCCGAAGTTCATTGATTCTATTGTGTTTGTAGTAATGAAGTTCCTAACCGTATTAAATCAATCAGGTCAATGATACAGGTTATTTTACCGCATCCGGGAACCCCGTTGTCCCACTGTGTCCTAGGCATCTGTCATTCCCTCGATGATGTTGATCGTAAAGTGTTATCGAGGCTCTCCAACTTCTCTAGCATTCTATCTTCCGGCATCACTCCTGTGCACTAGGCGATGACCACTATAGGGCCATTGCTTGATGTGTTGAATTTGGAGTTGCCTGTTCGTCTGGCTCAATCCTCTCAATTTAACAAATCCGATTATCGCCGCCATATCTTTTATGTCACTTCCGATGGTGTGTGCGGTAGCTTTATTATATATGGCGGCTTTTGCTTGTGCTTTGGTCGACAAGTTTTAATTATATAACTATTTCAGATGGGGAAACTTGTACTAGCTGCACTCGTGGCCATCTTGGGAATAGCATTATGGCTCTTCCCACTTTTTTCTTTAGGGCCACTTCCTAAGATGGATCCTAATGCTTGGTGGGGACCTATGGAGTTAAAAGGCAAAGTGGATAGCAGCATTAGACCTTTCAAAGTGAAGTTTTCAGATGAGGTACATATGAAAGCATGTTTTTTAATTTTTAATTAATTTTTGTATAGGTAATAAAAAAATATTTCTCATAATTATGTACGTATACATGAGTGTACGTAGTTTACCTAAATATTTTAAATATGTTTATAAATCGTAAGCTTGTAATGTAATAAAGAAATTATAATATATTAAAATATCTTTTTATAAAAACAGGATTTATATTCTTGAAATATACATATATTTTGTTTCCTTAATGCCAATTAAATTATAATTTTTTTATTTTCTAAATTTTTTGCACAGCTAATAAAAGATCTAAGATATCGTTTGAAGAACCATCGTAAATTGGCACCTCCTTTAGAAGGAGTCGCTTTTAAATACGGTTTCAACACAAACCAAGTGGATGTCTGGACAAAGTACTGGGCAGAGGAATACAATTTTGCTGAAAGAGAAAAGTTCTTTAACCAATTCCCACAATTCAAGACCAATATTCAAGGATTGGACATACATTTTATTAGAGTTAAGCCTCAGGTAAAGCAAAGTAAAAATAATTAAGTTTTTTTAGGTTGACTCTGTATCCCGCACACAGCAGCGGCAGAGGAGATGAAACATGGGAACCTAGTGTTAAGATACTTGCGTTACCAAGTTTCCCCAAGCGGAGAGAGGAGAGGCGGAGCTCAACACTGCGCCTTTCCTTGATGATAGAATAATATTTTAAGAAAGGATTCGGAAACGATATATATTTTTTTTTAGTTTCACGCTGTATCTCGCACACATCTGGGTAGGCAGAGGGAACCTAGCCTTAACCTTGTATACATATGTTTTCAATTGTACTTTATATATTTTTATATATGCAATAACAAATATATATGAACATTCTATATTTCCTTAAAAACCCTAAAAAAGGTATATACTCAATAAAAGTTATTGTACTAAAACCCAGTGTTCTTTAATTACTTGACTTAAAATTCATTAACAAAATAATGTTAATAAAATTATATAATTACAATGTATTTTAGGAAAATATCTATCTATTATTTTCAGGTACCAGCAGGTGTAAAAGTTATACCTCTACTCTTATTACACGGATGGCCGGGTTCAGTACGAGAGTTCTATGAAGCGATACCGCTATTGACTAAACAAAATCCAGGATACGACTTTGCGTTTGAAGTAATTGTCCCTAGTTTGCCAGGATATGGATTTTCTGATGTAAGTTACTCGATACTGACTTAAGACTATAAATGAAACCACAATTTTAACTACTCTATAAAAGCCTAATAATACAATTAATACAAAAGAAATTTTGCCAAAAATGAAGAAGTGATTTTTTCAAACAAAATTATTAACTAAACTATCGTTGTACAATTTCGATCAATTATACATTAGATTAATGATTACAGTCTAGAAAAAAGACAATTTTTTCCCTATATGCTGCTCTCGTAAAAGGGGCGCCGACGCTTCCAGTCTGTACACGATGGAATCTAGTGTTAAGAAACTCCGTTCCCTATTTTTTGCTCAATTTTAAAATTATTGCCTGTTACCGGTGCAAGGAAATGAAAATAAGTCACCCCCACGAGATAGAACTGCAACCTGGAAACCCAGTGTTAAGTTCCGTTCTCTGTTCCCATTAAGACACTTCCGTTCTTTACTTCTTGGTTTTGCTTAAATACTTTATTCCGTCCCTTTGACGCGACTGACAATGCGGAATCATGGCATTTTTTGGGGGAGACCCATTTTTTGCGGACTCAAAATAATCAAAAGAACCAAATGTTTATTTAATAAAATTAATTATCAAAGTTTAAAATTTTATAAATATGAATGTATCACGGTAGTCCGTAATGAATTAAGTTAAAGCTTTATTATTATTCTTATTTATATATTATATGTTTTTCTCGAAATATTATAAGTGTCTAAACACTAGGACATCTCTTCCTACCCTGCTGCGTGTATATGGGAGAGTAAAGCTAGAAAAGTATTAAAATTGTTTGAATGCAAGCATTAGCTATGGGCACGGGTTATATGGGAAAATATTATTTTCCAATATTTTTCCACTTACTACGATTTATTAAAAGGGGAATAAAGCAAGAAAAAAATAAAGAAAATT
Organism: Heliconius sara; assembly: GCA_917862395.2. Lineage (NCBI taxonomy): Eukaryota > Metazoa > Arthropoda > Insecta > Lepidoptera > Nymphalidae > Heliconius > Heliconius sara. Next base: position 680,173 of record OU860789.1, on the reverse strand, counting down.
AAGAACAGAGTGAGAAACAACTAGGTACTCTCCATCAACAAAAAAAATATGTGATTTTACATAAAAATGATATTCTAAGAAACAAAACCTATAAATAGTTTTTTATTTAATAACTTCAGCCAGCTGTCCGTCCAGGATTAGGACCTGGTGAAATTGGTATGATCTTCAAGAATCTAATGAACAGACTTGGTTTCGAAAAGTTCTACATTCAGGGCGGAGACTGGGGAGCGGTCATAGCTAGCGCCATGGCTACTTTATTCCAAGATGAGGTTTTAGGTCACCATAATAATATGATGGTTATAATGGTAAGATAATTTATTTTTTAATAATTATTTCAATTATTTCAATTTCAAAAAAGAGGGAGGTTGTCATTTCTACTGCATGATCTTTATGTATGTGTGTTCACTGATTTCTCAGTAAATCATAAATGGATTTTAGTGATTTTTATTTTGTATGGTATGGTTTTGCTATAAAATTTGTAAGGCGATTGGTAGCACATAAGAAAAAAAAACGAAACGATTGTTCATATACACACTATTTGTTATCTGCAGTTAATATTAAATAACAGTCAAACAGACACAAATTTAAAAAATCATTGTTTTGGGTTCCATTACCCCTAATAATTACTCCTAATGATAGATTTTTTCTTATATTTTTAATGTTCCAGACGGTCAGTTCAGATCACGTCACTAGGCTCCAAAAACCAGTGCCTAGACTGCCAACCAAGACAAAAAGTGCATTAGTAGTATTTTGAAGTATACCAAATAAAGGCTAAATAAAATTAATTTTATAAAAAAAATTGCCCATACTACATTGTCACCAATATAATTAGTTAATACTTATAATTTACGAATAGACACTGCACCACTACACCTCGACGGCCTCGAGTAAAATGCTCTTAATATTTTCAGACTACAGGTGCATATTGGAGAATGTTTATTGGAGCTTACATACCTTCGTTAATAATAGAGTCGGACATGTGGGATAGAATGTACCCCTTGACAAAGTACTTTGGACTTTACGTTGAAGAATTGGGTTATTTACATTTACAAGCTACAAAACCAGATACTGTTGGTAAGTAAAAAATAAAAGAGACTAAAAATAATAAGCCGTCTTCAAATACCTGTCAATTAGCGTCAGCGCTCCTTTTACAGGAACAGCATATAAGGTAAAATATTTTAAAACCAACCCTAAAAAAATTAATTAAAATACCTCAACAGTTTAGACGTAGGATGTTTTTTCATTTCACGATGTTTATCCATACCTGTATTTCGTGTGACGCAATTACGTATACTTCAAAACATATTCAGCCAATTTTGATGAAACTTGGACAGTTGCCTAAGTCGCACACACCACATTCAATAATCTCGATATGACTTAGTTTCTTATAAATTTCAAACAAACGTACATACATTTTCTAGTTTTAGTCTCTTATGTAACAAAGCTTGTCCGTAAGATATCACTTAAAGCAATACGGTGCATATATTTTATTAGTACCGATGAAAATTCTATTTTCAATTTTTGTTAACTTTTTTTGTATCAAATTTCAGGTGTTGCTCTAACGGATTCGCCTGTAGGTCTCCTAACATACATATTAGAGAAATTTGGAGCTTGGACCAGAATGGAACATAGATATTTATCTGACAACGGAATAACTCGCGACTTCTCCAGAGACCAGCTAATTGACAATCTCATGGTCTACTGGACTGCTAACTGTGTGACGTCATCCATGAGACTGTACGCTGAGGTGTTGGGAAATAGAAACCGAGAGTTATATCTTGATGGGTATGTAATACCATTCATAAATACATGGTATTTGTTTTTCAACGCAAAGGCAGTCTTTAAAAAAAATCAAATTAAATTAATTCATACTCTTAATCAGATAATACTATAATGTAGGATAGCGGAATACTTTTATTAACCCCACCAAATTTGCCTTCCGAGCAAACTCCGACTTCTTCTCGTTGTTTTGTCTCAAACAGTAATCTATTTTCTTGTGGAGGTCATTTCTCTGGCTTCCAGAAATCCCAAATCTTAGGTCACAATAGATTATTATGTGACTTCACTATTTAAAAGTTTTAATATAAACATGTCATTCATGTTATGTCAGAATTGAAACAGAAACAAACAAAAACGACCTTCTCAAGCGCCCTTCGATGATCTCATTAAAATGAAATGATTTTCCTTTTTAGACACTCTACAAAAGTACCATCATGGGGTCTCCAACCTAGACACGAGTTATACTACCAACCACCTAACATCTTAAAGCTCAAGTATACCAATCTTCTGGGAGTAACCGTTTTAGATGATGGAGGTCATTTCTTCGCCTTACAAAAGCCCCAACTTTTCGTTAAAGATGTTTATAAAGCAGTCAACGAGTTCATAGCCTGGCATAAGAGGAATACTGAATTGTAAATAATAATTTATTGTTAATATTAAATTTGTTTTATTGAAAATGAGTTTTTTCTTTTACCTATTTTTTTCTTATATTTTTTACAAAATAAATTTTAACAATCAGGATGTGTTTTTTTTAATCGACTCTAAAAGCGTGGGGGTCTGTCTTTACATTTCACATATATTTTTTTTACTGTAAATCTATCTATATATTTTTCCGTCACTTGTGATCATTATTTTCCGTAAAAGTTAAAAAAAATTAAACGCCATCTATCTTGTACCTAAATTACTATCAGTTGTACAGTTATTGTTGAAAAGTTATAATAGATGGCACTATACTCGTAAATAAAAAAAATGTATTTTATGTTTTTGTAAGGCTTGGTAAAATAGAATTCAAGAATGAATTTTCATAACATTTCTTGTTTATAAGACTCTTGTCTCAATTTTCCACAACCAGTCGGATTTACAGTCACACTTTGTGCCCCTGCGCCACGACTGGCCTCACATAATAATTATAACACTTTTTTATTACTGAGTGTCTGACAGACAACGCATAATAATTGTTTTTCTAATCTGGTATATGCTTAAACAGATTTAGAGCTAAAAGAAAATTTTGCAATATTACACTATATTACCTTTCTTAATTTTTTTATTTTGTTTCACTAAGCTTATTAGACATCAAACTTAATCACCATTTTAAAAATATAATTTCCTTATGATAGTATTATATGGTATAATAAAAACGTTGTATCTGGCAACACTCCGTTGCTTACTGTAGATCCTATAATCACTCGGCTTTTAGTGTGTGCTACTGTGCTAGAGTAGCGCCGGCGCATATCGCAAATATAAATTTAGAAACGTGAGTATTATTATAATTTTGTTTATAATTATATAAATTTAATTAACTACTTTTTTAACTAATGGAAAGATTTTTTAAAATAGTTTTTTGTGGCTTTTTTGTAATGATTTTTTTGGGTAGGTAGTTTTTATAATTTTTTTGTGGTAAATATATGTAATAATAATTTAATAAAAAAAAATATTGCCGTCCCCGGAGAACAAAATGATAGCCGCCAAAATCATGATATTGTAGTACAATGTTTGATGCATCTAAATTTGTACGTATACAAAATTTTTTTTGTCATTATTTTAAAAGTTATGACATATTCAAATTATATACAATTATAGTATACTATGACATTTAGAGATAAAAATATTATTCTTTAAGACTGTTTACAGTAAAGGCTGATTAACATATTAATCTTTTATTGAAATAAATTAACAATATACGGAGTTCATTGGTATTTCTGAGAATAAAATGGTAAGTTAACTTTAGTAAATTAATAAAATTGTTTTAGTTTTTTCGTATTACTTTATGTATTAAATCATCTGTATTTGATGGACTCATAGGTAATTTTTAAATAGGTAATGGTAGTGCAAAAAATTAGATTTCAGAGGAGCCCTGTATCTCCATTATAAGAATATTTCATCATCATTTTTTTATTTCTCTGATTTTGTGAATACCATTTTATTCCTCGGGGACGCCGATACATTAAAATCGATAAAAAATCAATGTCACTTTTTTTCGTCATATGAAAAAACATGAAAGAAGGAAATAATCTTTTATTTCTTAAAAGACTAAATAATTAAAGTAATTAAATATAAAGAAATACTTACTTTCTCAAGTATTTTTTTTGATATTTTTTATTGCTGTGTGTAACTATTATGTCTAATTGTACTTGAAATATAATATTTTATGTTGTATTTTCCTTAGTCATGTTTCTAAGCAGTTATAACAATAATTGATCAAAAAAATTACAATGCAAAGTGATCTCTTTAACACTGATGTAATCAACTCCTTAAGGAACATATATTTAAATTAATTCGGTTTACTTTGTGGGGCAGTGGGCTAGCATTTGATCGATAGCGTGGTATTTTTTGGATTCGATTTAAAGAAAAAAAATTGTTTGCCTGCTCCGCTAAGATAAAATACAGCGTTGAGTTCTGCCATTTCTGTCATTTCGGTAAATTATACCTACCTTCAATCAATGAAAATTACCTTTATCATAAGACAAATCATAAATAAATGAACAATTCTTATTTACTGAAAACAAATTCATTATTATGAATGTGTCTATTCCCGACTTTTAAGGAAGAGTTGTCTTTCACACGTATCTAGTATGTATATTCTTTATTATTTAATATATTGTTCAATATATTAATATTTGTTCATTTTTGAACAGCGGCACAGCGTTTGCGTTTGCGTTCACAGTCACACATTTGTGGGCACAAGTGTGTGACTGTGAAGTTCGCCTGGTCTAAAAAAAATGTTAAGTAATAAAGTTCCTTTTTTGTAGATGGGTAAGCTCATAGCTATCATTATACTCGCTATAATCGGTATAGCAACATGGGTCCTGGTACCGTCGTTGTTTCCCAGTGCACCTCCTCAGTTAGATGCCAATGAATGGTGGGGGCCACAAGAGCTGAGAGGCAAGCAGGATGTCAGCATACGACCGTTCCAAGTCAAATTTCCTTTGGAGGTACTAAAGATTTCATAGTCAACATTTTTTAATGTAAGGAAAACTATAATATACTTATGTAGGTAACTACTAACTAAGAAAACTTAGTCAGTGTATTTGTTTTGGCTCTACAAAACTGTAATAGCTATAAAAATATACCGCTTGGTCGGTTTCAAGGGCACGCAGGTTTAAATTTCGTTTCTTTAATTTAAATAATGAATAGTATTAAAAAATATTAGAAATATGTCTATCGTATGCAAACTTACTATTTTCATAAGATACGTTATTTTTCCAGATGATAAATGACCTCAAAGCACGTCTCAAAAACCATCACAAATTTGTGCCACCACTAGAGAACGTTGGCTTCGAATACGGATTTAACACGAAGCAAATCGATCCTTGGGTCAAATACTGGGCAGAACAATACAATTTCACGGAAAGAGAGAGGTTCTTCAACAAATTCCCACAGTTCAAGACAAATATACAGGGACTGGATATCCATTTCATTAGATATAAGCCTCAGGTATGTTTATTTTTTTTGTTTTCAGTTTCACGCTACTTCCCTCACATGGCAGGATAAGCAGAGTGAACCTGGGAATCTAGTGATGACTATAAAGACAAATACTTATAAAAAAGGAATAATATAATAAAAGTATTAACCGACTTCATATTGGTATAAAAAATAAAACAGCCAGTGAGTGACTCAAAAGGAAAAAAAATGCCGGTTCTACGAGTATATTTTCTTAATTACCCTATATCTCTGAACTATTGAAGCGATTTTAATGAAAAATGTACTAATTATTTTCTAAGTTGAACATAATCACGACAAACATACACTTACCAAATTAAGCACACGTGCGTTGAAGCCTAAAAGGATCATCATACTCAAATATAAATCAATCTCAACAATATTACGTACATAAATTGATAACCTTCTATTTTTGAAATCGATTAAGAATATTAATTAGAGATACTTGTTTGTAAAATTTTCTTTTCATAAATAATATAATATTTCAAAAATGAATAAAATATATACAAATGTTATTATAAAAGTGTTACGTAGTAAGGCAATGTTTGATTGTATTATAAATGTAGAACATTTCGTGTACAAAGAAACAATTACATTTAATCCCTACTTCGATTTATTTCATAAATTATTTTATTACTATAATTTATTATATTTTTTCTTCTCGAGGAAACAAAACGCAGAAATTCAAAAAGTTTATTAGCGGCCACAACTTGTCGATCGTACTGTAGTTCTATCATCATTGCATTCTTTTTTTCGATATCTAATTTTAAGTATGATAGTTGTCCAGAGGCTAGTCGTGGCGCAGAGGCACAAGTAAGTAAAGTGTAAAGTAAGGAGGCAAAGCTCAGCGTTGAGTAACAGTACTCAATACGCAATGCCTCCAGAATTTGGCAAAAAATGAAGAACGGAAGCGTCTAGAATCTAGAACATAGGTTGCCATGTGTCATGTGCGAGATACTAAGTGAAGCTAAAATATTATGATTTTATTATTATAGTAATATTGTCATCCAGGTACCAGCAGGCGTACAAACGGTGCCACTCCTCATAATGCACGGTTGGCCGGGCTCGGTGCGCGAGTTCTACGAAGCTATACCGCTACTGGCGGCGCAGAGGCCAGGGTACGACTTCGCATTCGAAGTCATCGTGCCTAGCCTGCCTGGCTATGGGTTTTCTGACGTATGTACTTATATGTAGATAGTATTATTACGTAGAGGCCGGCCGTGGCGCAGTGGCACGACGTGTGACTGTAAAACCGACTGGTTGTGGGTTCGATCCCCACTCGAGGAGATGAAATATTTACTTAAATTTATATTTCCATTTCTTCGCTCTGGTGTCAAGGCAAAGCGCGGCGTTGAGTTCTGCCACTCAACACGCAATGCCTCCAAAATTCGGCAGAAAGTGGGGAACGGAGTGTCTTAACACTAGGTTCCCTCTGCCTACCCTGCTGTGTGCGGGATATAGCGTGAAGCTAATTTAATTTTTAATTTTTTTTTAGTATTATTACGTTCACTTTAATTACCATAATAATATTATTACTATTACTGTCTGTCTGTCTATGAAGACATGTATATCAAGAATGCTTGAAGATTAAAGATGAAATTCAAAGCATATACTTAATTTCCTAAAACGAAAAACGTAATTTTACATTTACTTAAAAAAAGATATGGTCGTTTATTTTGCCAAAAAACGCGTATTTCGACACTATGAAGGGAATCAACATGAATAGGGTACTTTCAGTTGACCTAGAATGATGAAATTTAGTACCATATCATACCTAATTTAGTACTATATCTTTGTGGTTAGATCCTAAAAAATAATCGCTTTAAGGCTATATGGTTATAGGCCCATAAGGGTTATAGGCTTATATAAGGGGGACAACATTTGGTGTTAAAGCTGGTTGGTTAAGTGAGGTATCAGATGAAAGGGATCTGGCTAAGCAAAGCTTGAATTTCAGAAAATACTCAAGACCGCCAATTTTTAAATAGAAGCCTCGGCGAGCCTGTTTAATAATATCCACGTGATTGGATGCACGGATAAGTTAGTAATAAATATTCTATCTCCAGCCGGCAGTCCGTCCAGGTCTGGGAGCTTCTCAAATAGGTGTTATCTTCAAGAACCTCATGAACCGACTTGGCCATAAGAAATTCTACATCCAAGGTGGTGATTGGGGAGCAAATATTGGGAGCGTTATGGTTACTATGTATCAAAATGAAATACTGGGTTACCACTCTAATATGTTAGTTACTCAGGTAAGTTGCTTAGCGAAAAACAATTTTCACACTACTCTAATCTATATGTATATATATATATATATATATATATATATATATTGAATAGATTACAGTAATTAACTAAATTTGCTTACCTGCCAGCAGTGGTAAGCAGATCCTATAAAATTATATATCTATTCATAGGAGTAAGACTAAATCTGAGCGTTGTGACCTTGTGAAGATGGAAGAACGTCTTACAGTTAAAGACTAAAATCGCTCTGGCCCACGCTCTCCTTCTAACCTATCCTGGACTATGCTGATTCGTGCTACTTCGAGCTGTCCTAGCGACTACTGAACGAACTTGAGCATTTGCAAAATCTTATAATTATGTTTATTTTTCGAGTTTGGAGTAGATTTAGTTAAGGATACGTGACACATATATTGTAGAATATAGAATTTGTATGTAATTTGCATGCAATTCCTTGCCTTTATGTCAATCCTTTTCAATCCTGTTACACTTAACAGTACTATCTTGAACTTAATTCATAAAAGGACAATATTATACGTGTATATGTATTTATTTTTAATTGTTGTAGTAGGTAGTATGCATGTATGTATGTATTTTTATTTGTACATATACATGTAAAAAACAATATTGTATTCACTATAAATTGGTTCTTAGTACTTTTTGCACCTTTATGCCTTCTTTTCTAAATTTATTTTCAATCTATAGTAAAAAGTACATATTGATTGAATAGTATAGTATAAAATAATGAATACGAAGAGTTTGTTTGGTTTAACGCTAAACTTATGAACAACTGGTTCGAATGGAAAAAATCGTTTTGTGTTGAATGATGATAAATTGATTGAATTGATATTAAAATGTAACCCACCGTCGAAGTTACTTCGGACTCTTGTTATAATTAAGAGCTACTTTTCTAATAAATAAACATTTAAAACAATTATTTCAGAATAGCCGCTCGCAAATACTTACATTGATCGGCTCTATTTTCCCGTCTCTGGTCGTCGATTCACATTTAGCAGATAGAATGTACCCACTTTCCAAGTATTTTGCATATCTTATGGAAGAATTCGGTTACATGCACATACAAGCTACGAAACCGGATACTATTGGTAAATAATGTAATGGTTTTATTTCCTTATGAAAACGGCAACAATGGATGACAGCAATGCCAACATTTAAACTGAATCTATATTTTTTTAGGGTTACTTTGTACCCCGTATAAGGAAGGCAGGCAAAGGGAATCTAGTATAAAGAAACTCCGTTCCCCATGCCAAATAGGTGCCACCGCCAAGTATTTAAAACATCGCTTAATGATGTCGACTATGTAATAGATAACAACGTTACCGTCTATCAGACCCAGACAATGAATGTAATAGGTATATATAATTAATTGGTCTTGGTCTCCCCAAGTGGGGATCGAACCCCAAACGCGTTTACACTCAGACGCTCACACTGGGCTACGGAACTCTCAGTAAAATTCCAGTGGATGAATTTACTGTAATAGCATTATTAAATTTCAGGTGTAGCTCTCTCAGATTCTCCTGTTGGACTTTTATCATATTTTTTGGAAAAATTCTCAACGTGGACCAGTTTAGAATATAAGAAACTGAAAGATGGTGGTTTGAACTTCGCTTTCAGTAAAGACCAATTGATTGATAATCTAATGGTCTACTGGTCTACTAATTCTATAACGACTTCAATGAGATTGTATGCTGAAAGTTTAAGTAATAATCATCGTAGATTAGTTTTCGATGAGTGAGTAGAACAATTTATAGCTATAATTTGTTATAATAGATAAATATTGATTTTATTAAAAAAAAATTAAACAAAAGTTTTTAACTAGAGAAAGTAAATTTTATTTTTATTATATTATTTCCGTTTCTCAGATTTTATAAGGCTGTTTAGCAAAATAGTCTCTCGGATTTTAAGACTATTTAGTAAAAATTCCGTTTGTAGCACCAGGCGGAATTTTAACTTAATTGGAAAGTAATTTTATTCTAGCATTCAGATTTTTTTGTATTTCACACCAAAAGAACGAAAATGCAAAATTTGGTATTAGAAAAAAATTAAATATATTTGTACATCTATTAAATTATATTTATTTCCATTCGCTAATTTAGGTGCCAAACATCAGTTCCAATTTGGGCACTTCAAGGGAAATATGAATTGTTCTACCAACCGCCAATTATACTGAAAACAAAATTCGTGAATCTCCTAGGAGTCTCCACCGAAGATGAAGGAGGACATTTCTTTGCTTTTGAAAAACCGAAGGTCTTTGCTGAAGACGTCTTTAAAGCAGTTAAAAAGTTCAGGGAATGGCACAAGACAAAAACTGAATTGTGATTTTTGTATTAGTTTTTTATAGAAATACATGGTTTTGTTATTTGAGTGTTTGTTTTATTTAAAACTAATGCAAAGCACGATTAAGAACCTTAATCGTTTCAATTTTTTTTTCTTTTTGTAATTTTGTCATGAATAAACTTTATATTGTTATCGATATTATAAAATGCTTAGGAAGTCCTGATCTATTTTGATACGAAAGATAAAAAGTTATTTCTTGTATCCGCCACTCAATTGAGTCAACACGCAAAGTCTGAACACGAAGTTTTTTTATCAACTTGCTATGCGGGAAAAGCGTGATAAATCAAAAACAATATATTGTTTTTCGAATATATGGTTAAAATATTCTAAACTATTATTAAATCTTATCTATAATTAAATGTTAATAACGGTTAAAAATATTTCAAAGCACTTAGCTACCCGGCATATCATAATTTAAATAATTAAAAAATATGTCTCTTCCTGACGTTATACTTTACATCTGTATTTTGTAACGATATTAAAAAAACTCGAATCAGATTTTCCGCTGAAAACTTTTAATTACTTTTTAATCCCTTAATAAAAACCGAAAATTTTAAGGTTTGGTTTAACTTTATCTTGATTTTTTCCTGCTGTTCATTTGTATTTTATAAGGAAATTTATATTATAAATTAAAAATCGATATTGAATAATATAATGCAAAATTATTCGATTATAATATATATACATGTAAAACAACACATAAGCATCCTACTACTATTATAAATGTGAGATGGATATTTATTTCACTTTAACCCACAAACTACATAACGCTCATTTATCAGAATAAAAAATTGGCTACAATTAATGTAAAAGTTAGCTACAATAAAAAAAATATTTTATACGATCGAAGCCGCATTTAGGTCGCTAGTTGTTCATAATTTGCGGTGGCCATCGTGACGCAATGAAATAGAGATAGAGATTACTGACTGTAAAAACGACATATTTCGTATCCCACTTAGAGGAAATTCTTAAAACTCTTTTAATTTCCTCGTTCTGAACAAAAGCGCGTTGTTGAGTTTTTCTACTCTACATGCAATGCTACGAATTCTTTAAAAACCGTAGTGCAGAGTGTCTCGACACTAGACTCTCATAGTGAACGATAATAACACTAATAATAATTGGATAAATTTGAACGCTAAACAGAAAAAGTGGGTTACTTCAAAATTATTAATATACTTTAAAAAACAACGTTTAAATAAAAATCACGAAAAGTTCTGCATTTGTAATCAATTCTAAGTCTCGTTACAATGGACAAGTATTTAATTTTGTACTTTTACATGTTAAAGGAAGTCTGTTTATAAATCAATATTGTTTGAACATTCAAGGCTTTGAAACGTAAGCAAATATATAGGTGCCTAATTTAATATTGACTCAATATTATGTAATATTTAATTCTATATTCCCACTTTGCTTTTATTCTGTTATTTTTATAACAATTTTTTTTAACTCTTTATTTTATTTAGATAAAGTAGCGGAATAGTTAGTCTATTGATTCATCTTACCAGACCTAGGCAACGTCTATGATATACAATATATCCCCTCAAAAGGCTCAAACCCAAATCTACCGCATCCGTCTAAGTATATTTATACTTAAACGTTAATGACTACGTTAAACTCGCAAGTGTTAACTGCTTACTTAAATTTCGACCGATTAATGGTCGTAAAAAAAAAGATTATTGAATAATTTTTAACCCAATTGGAAATCGAACACACAACCGTCAAGCTAACGTCTCATTCCGCCTCGACGACGGCCTCAATATATATATGTACTAGTATATAAAAACAGGGTGCGAACCGAGCGTGCGTTGAACTGATAAGGGAAGTCAATAAGGGATGAACTTAGGGGATTTTAGGGGTGTTTCAATTAGATTGTGTACATTTTGTCACTAACTGTTTATTTAAACGGAAAATAATATTGTACCTATTTGTTTTTTTATTTCTGTTTTAATTCTAATATTTTGTCAATATTTTTACTTTAGTTATCATTATTTCGAATGATATTATAATATCATATGTTTATAAAATAAGGAAAAGAAGAAAGAGGTTATTTTAAATATGATTTTTTGTTTCCGGGAAAATTGTAGTTAAACATAATTATAAACGTACATCGTGAATGTACGCACGCACACACGCGCTTATGAACCTTAATACCACATACACTACTAACTGCAAACTAATTCCTTTTTTTGAAGTCGGCTAAATATAATAATGCATAAATGCTTTTATATTTAAACTTTCGCCTTTCATAAACAGCAAAGAGAAGGAGGCCGTAGTGGCAGAGTGGTACACAACGTTTATGGTTGCGATTCCCACTCGGGAATTGGGGAAATGAATCATTTAATATTTTTATTTTGTAGCTTTGTTCACAAATAACGTTTTATTGATTTTCGTCACTCAACACACAATACCTCGAAAATTCGGCGGTATGTGGGAAACGGAGTGTCTTTATAACTAGAATTCCTTCGACTACCCTGCTATGTATGGGAAACAGGATAAAAATCATCTCATACATTAAAAAACAAATATAAATTTATCTCGCACCCTCAGCTATTTGTCGATACTTCACATTTCGCACCCATTGTTTGTCACCCTTGGGATTATCACCCTGCAGACTTAAATTCCATAATGTATGGTTGATTGAGGTTCACTGATTTTTCTGATGAGCTATGAATTTGTTATTTATTGATATTATATTTAATCGGCATATTTGTATTAAGGTTACAATGGCACAAACACAGCGTATGACTTTGAACATGCCAGTTGCGGGTTCGAATCCCACCCTCAGGATGAATTATTTTCAATTCCTTGCTCTGAAAACTATACAAAACATGGTTTTAATTTTCGCTACTTAACAGGCATTATCTCTAAAAAACAATATATACTTTTTTTATGTAAATCAAAAATAAAATTAAATAACAAAAATATGTTATTATGTGAAGAACGGAGTGTCTTAACACTATACTGCCGCTCCCTCTGGCTGTGCTAGATACGAGATCCCGGATAGACTAATATAAATAAAAAAATGAAGATTACTAATATTATCAACCAAAATATATTATAAATTGAAATAGCATTTAAATACAAATCCTTTTTCTCATAAATGTGGCACATATTGATAATAATATTAGCAAAGGCCACGTGACGGAGCGACGTTATGGTATAAAGATTAAAAAAACCTATATTTGGTCGTATAATTGCAATGGGGGTTGGTTTTTAGTGCCATATTAGCGGAAAGTGTTTTAATTTTAAAGCTTTAGATTAAATCTTTATAAGACTAGCTTTCAACTATTGAAGGTACAGTGACTTTTTGAGCTGAATTCTATAACTGCAACTGCAGTCTCTAAGATATACCGGCGGTCGGGGTCGGTCACGCAGACATACTTGACATATATTCTTATTTATAAGTTATTTTACTTCTTAACTTTTTCAAACTGACTTAAGAAAATATTTTATAATAATACATTTTTTTGAAGACTTACAAAGAAACAATTAAGACAACATTTAAGACAAGACATTAAAGATTACAATTAATATTTTAAGAACACTAATTTGAAGACATTTTAATTTGAGACACAATTTTTTGAAAACAATAAATATAACTACTTGAATATAGTACAACATGGATTATAATTAACTTTTGAATAGACAAAGATTAAGAAACTGGAATTTATGCAAAAGTATATAAGGACAATTTTAATCAGAGGTAAACTGGACACCAAAATTTATTTAACACTTTAACTGGTTTTATATATATTGAACAGAGGAACAGTGAGTTAGGTAGATGAAGACGATAAAAGTGGAGTATGGAATATATCATATAAAACTATTTTTTAATTCGAATTAACAGTTCCTGGGATTAGCGCGTACAAACAAATAAAGTTTTTAGTTTATGATATTAGCATAGAGTATAGATTATAGATTCATTTAAACTGTTAGCTTAAAATGTCCAATCACAGAAGCAACATGCGGCGCAGGGTCTCGAGCACGTGACTGTAATAGTGACGATTGTGGTTCGATTCATACTCGATGAAATATTAGGCAAAAACCGCGGCGTTGAGTTGCGCCCCTCAACACGTAATGCCATCAGAAGTTGGCAGAAAGTCGGAAGCGGAATGTCTTAACTCATAACATCAAGTTCCTTCTGCCCCTTCTACATGCGGGATAAAGCGTGAATCTGATAAGTTAAACTTGTATGTGCTATTTGCAAGTATTATATTGTATAAGGAAATATTATATCAATTTTCCAATATGTAGCTACATTTAGATAGCCCATTATCATATAAAGGAAACTCGGTGGGAGCATACATTTATTAGCTTCGTGTACTAAAACGTCTTAACAACCTATTTAGTGCAAAACAATGCGTTGTAAGTCGTCGTAGTAAAGTTGAAAGTTCTATATTTCTATAGTTTCACGCTGTATCGCGCATATAACAAGGTAAGTTGATTTCATGAGTTAAGACACTGCTTACGTCTTTCCTAGAGCAAGGGAACAAAAATAACTCATTTCCCCGTGTGGGGATCGAACTCACAACCGTCATGATACAGTCAGTCGCTGTGTCGCTGCGCCGCGACGGATTCAAATTATAAATTTAGAAGAACTTAAAGTTTTGTTTCGTGCTTTACTTTGAAAGATTATATTTATTTTATTATTGAATAAGTAATCTAAAAAAACGGTTTGATTTGAACCTCACTAAGCAGAATTATATATTTTTTTTATCTTCACTCTAAAATCACAAAAACACAAAATGCTGAATGTGGCCTGGAATAAGGGTTCTCTCGTGTCATCCATGTCACCAGTCCTTAGTTAATCCGTCCCTTATATAATGTCCTTACTTATAAAGTTCCCCATCTTCTTAATATTCTATGTCGTTTAGTGTTTGTGTTTAGTTATTTATGTAAATTTCTATGAAATGTGTTAAGACACTCCGTTCAAGATATCGAGGCATTGCGTGTTGAATGGCGGAAATCAACGCCGTCAATATAAAAAAGCTCCTCAATTTTCCTCAATGTAAAAAACTTTTGCCTTGATGTATGACGTGGCGAAGACATGAAAATATTAAGAAATAATAATTCATTCCCTCGAGTGGGGATCGAACCTGCGCGTTACAGCCACACCCTTGTGCCGTCTGCGATACGACGGCCTTAATATAAAAAATGATATTAGATATACCAATATTGAATTATAAGTCTTTGTATTGTGTATTTTTTATGACTAAACCACTAAGCCAAGTACTTATACAATTATACTTTGTTTATACGTTTTAAATGTACTTAACTTTTTAAAATTATTTTTATAATTAAATAGAATAATCACTCCGAGATAACCCATTAAGTACTTAATTATTTACGTACGTAAACAGGTGCTCCGATAACACCTATCAAATTCTAATATGATAGTTGAAATCAAGGAACATATTATTTTGTCTGTCAATATATATTATTTTAAACTTAAAAAAAATACTATTACTTTGGTTTAGCGGCGTGTCATCTACGCCATATATAAAACGAGTACCTTAAGCTTACCAAAGAAGTGGAAAAAATATTTCCCCCGAGTTTTGAGATTGAATCCACAGCCTTTTATTTATATTACATTTACAATGGGACCTAGTCTACTATGCCACGGTGGTCGCTAATTGGTTCTGAACGAGTTCTTTATGCTTCTTGAATCTATGACCATGTTGATACATGTTAGAATACAACGTCAGCTTAATGTCCCGGAACCTGGCGTTATTTATATAAAGATATATACCGGACAATAATTTGACATCACTACTAGTTTCATAGTTCTACCACATTCGTATTTATTCAATGGCGCTTAAACATTAATAGTAGCAATTGTAGAGAGCCAGAATTAATGATCCTTTTTGGATTTAATAACCCTATAATGCTGTCGACTAATCAATTACTGCGCATCGACTAATAAATTGTCTTATTTTTTACAACGATGTTTTCGTAAAACTTAGCATTTTCCATTATTTTATCAGCTTTTATTTTATTTTGCGCTCGATGTATGGATATGGTTATATTGTGGGTTATTAGAATGTGTAGTCATCAAATATCTCTCTCTAGTTCTGTGGAAGTACGGTTCATGGAGTAATTAATATAGCACCACGGGAGTTGAATTGACGACGGATGGCGTGCTTACTTAAATGTAATTTATAAAAAATATTAAATATTGTGCAATCCCCCTTACAATAGTATCTATCTTTAGTACATGTGCGATAACGATAACATATGGACGTTATTTAATCTGTGTGAATATGTTCTCTTTAATTATTTTATGTGGCTTTCTGCTTAGGAGCAAGGTAACGTTCTTGAAAATTTTGCATTCGTCGCCTTTTATTCCATATTTTTTGGTATTTTGCTTTTCATTTTGGATAAATAGAGAAAATTGTACCGTTCTCACGAAAACCATTCATTAAGATGCTTTCCACTTTTCTGGCGTGAAGTGAAACTCAAACGTAGTGTCAGAACACTCCGTTCCCCACTTTCAGCTCATTAAAGACAGTGCAAACTAGGGTTATAGTTCAGCTATTCAGCTGAACTATAACCGTAGTTTGTTTGCTAGACTGTGCAATGGTGCCACGGCTCCACTACCCTCAATCCCTTAAATGTGACTATTGTAACTTCACCATGTAATTAATAAATAAATATTGAATAATAGCGTTTTGATGTAATTTTCATTTATACGTAATTTAAATGTAATTTCATGTACCTAAACGTAAAGATTCCTACTTGTTGAAATGAAATATATTCTATTCGTCATTCAGGTAGTAAGACAAAGCGTGGCGTTGAGTTCCACTACTTAACATGTGATATCTCGAAATTGGGCGGTGCGTGGGGAACAGAATATCGTAACAATATAACTATATATAAATAGGTTTCCTACTTACATTGTGCTAAAAAATACACACAAAATGTATATTAATGCGTACATGTGAAAAATATATTGCTTAATTGCAGTGCCTTAGGTTAGAACATAACGGTAATTTTTTGCATTTTTATATACGACCTAGTCATCACCTCTATAAACCTTAATCAGGAATGTTAAGACCATTTAGCCTCCCTACTTAAACTTGGCAAATTTCAACATTTTCGACATATTAAGTCTAGTAGTTTCGTCTTTGCTTTTTGTCAATTATAAAAAAACTAAGTACTCAATATATTACGTACAAATATACCTATAGCACTGCACAAACGAACTCTATTTAACAATTTCATCATGACAAGGCAAAATATCATTTATAAAAATTCTAATCTGCTAGGATTACTCACAGTATAAACATTTAACACTAATATGGATATTTATGTAAGTCTACACTATAAAAACTCTTTCGTTACCGATTATACACACAATGAATTGCAGAAACTTCACGGGTAGAGCGCTGAGGATAGTAGGATCCTAGGGGAGAGTACGCGAACACTAAGAGAGGATTTCTCGTAACACAAAATTAGATATTTGTCATACGCCTCTAGGTGTATATCTTAGTGACTTAATTTTACGCTTATATCGATTCATGACAAAATGTGGCGCTGAATACAACTACTCAATTCAAATTTTAACTTAAAATTTTAATTTTAACTTAAATGTAAGAATTTTTTTTTCTACACCCGACTAATAAAATCTACTAAATCAGATATTTAAAAATACGGAAATAATATGTCCTAGATATACATTATATGTAGGTTTATTTGATAATTATAAAATATATAATTTTACAGCAATTACTGGCACTTAATTGTCCGTGACTATGGTTTTATATCGTATAAGTATCTGTTGATGGCCTTGGACGCCGTTTCTGTAGTAGCAATTATCTTAACTTGCAAAAAACTAAAACACCTTTTTTACTTTATATTCATCTAGTCCGAAGTGTTATCTAGGCAGTGGGTACCTTGTCCTAAAACACTTCGTTTTCCATTTTCCGCTCAACTTTCAAGACATTGCGTGTTGAAAGGCGGAACTCAACACCGCGTTTTTGCTTTATTACTAGATTGAGGAAATAAAAATAACTCATTCTCGTGGGAGAAGTTAATGTATTAATATAAATAATTTCAGATGGGGCGAATAATATTAACGATAGTGATAGCAATAGCATCAGTACCTATATATTACTTGTACCTTCGAAGTCCACAGCCTTTGCCGCAAGTGGATCTGGAGGAGTGGTGGGGGCCGAAGCTTTCTAAAGCTAAACAGGACGATAGTATAAAGCCTTTTAAAGTTAAATTTGATGACGTGGTAAGATTTTAGTTTTTTTTCTTCTCGTCGGTCATTTCCTATTCTTTAAACATTAAGAGCAGCTTCACAATTTTTCCCACATAGCAAGACAGAGGATAGCTGTAGGTAGAGAGGAAACATATTTTGAATCTTTTTTCAGCTTCGCGGTGTAACCCGCATGTAGCAGAGTAGGCAGAGACTAGTGCTAAGATATTCCGCACTCTACTTTCCGCCGAATTCTGGCGGTATTATGTGTTTAGTGGCAAAACTTAACGCCACGTTTTGCCTCGATATTGGAGCGACGAAATAAAATTATTAAATATTTCATTTTCTCGAGTGGGAATGGAACTCAAAACCTGAAGCGCTTTCAGTCACATGTTTGTGCCCGTGCGCCACGACTGGTATCTATTTTTTAATTTCTTTGATAGTAATTTGTCATGTTATTATACCCACAGTTGATAAAAGACCTCAAGGATAGATTAAGGGATCGCCATCCACTCGCAGACCCGTTAGAGGGAGTCGCCTTTGAATATGGCTTCAACAGCAAACAATTAGATGGCTGGCTGAAGTACTGGGCTGAAGGTTATTCTTTCAAGTAATTATATTTTGATAAATTTATGTGTAAATTCGATCAATGATAAAACTTAGTATAGCTAAGAAACCCTGTATTTGAAACATTTATTTTTTTAACTTCACGCTATATCCCGCACATAACAGGGTAGGCAGAGTGAACCTGGGAACCTAGTGTTAAGAAACTTCTTCTCTATTATGAAACTTTCGTAGCCCACATTCCGCTAAATTCTAGAGGCCTTGTAAGTTGCAGAACTCAA
Source organism: Heliconius sara (assembly GCA_917862395.2). Lineage (NCBI taxonomy): Eukaryota > Metazoa > Arthropoda > Insecta > Lepidoptera > Nymphalidae > Heliconius > Heliconius sara. The sequence continues at coordinate 661,093 of OU860789.1, read as the reverse complement.
CGCCTACTCGTTCCCAGACTTCTCGTTGCCAGAACGAGGAAATGAAAATATTAAATATTTCATTTCTTCGGGTGGGAATCGAACCCATAACCCGTCGCGTTTACAGCCGCACGCTTGTTCTCCTGCGCCACGACAGGCCTAATATATACCTAGTAAAATATAATATATTTTTTAAAAGATCAGTGCTACACTACTGACTTTAATCAAAGTACGTTCTTAACGCAACTACCTACTCGTACATTTTGTTTTAAAAAAAATTAAGTATAAATTATTTATATTCTATGATCACTTATACTGATTTAGAACTTTTTTTTACTTTTACAGGGAACGTGAGCAACTACTTAATAAATACCCTCAATTTAAAACAAATATCCAAGGATTAGACATCCACTTTATAAGAATAACCCCTGAGGTAAGATCCGCTCGATAAGATTTTCAGTGTATTAGTTCGATTTTCACTGAAGAAGAATGTTTATATTTAAATTTAAAATAAGAGATCGCTGTATCTCGTATATAGCAGGGTAGGCAGAGGGGAACCTAGTCCTAAGACACTCCGTTACCTAATCTACGCCCAATTTTATATTGCATGTTGACTCTAGTAACAACCGCAAAGAAATTAAAATAGTCTATTCCTGAGTAAAATTAGAGCCCACAACCGTCGCGCTTACATTCGTAAGTCGGGCCTACTATGCAATTGCAAAATATTTAAAAACAATAATTACCGATACGAATCGTTTACAGGTTTCGGCTGGTGTAGAAGTTGTACCATTACTGCTTCTCCACGGATGGCCAGGATCTGTACGAGAGTTCTACGAAGCCATCCCTCACCTTACTGCTGTTAGTAAAAGTAGAGACTTCGCATTAGAACTTATAATACCCAGTTTGCCGGGTTATGGATTTTCTAGTGTAAGTAGTTCAACACTCATGAAATAGGATAAAATAAAGAAAACAAAATCCGTTGTAATAATATAAAACGAATTGTTATAATAATTGCGAAAACCACAGAAGGTTTTTTTTATTTGAAAAATTCAGTAGATACATACAGAATTTGGTAAAAAATATACAAATATGTTTTTTTACATTCACGCTGTACGAGTATACATTAGAGTCTTTCCTATTAGAAACGTTGCGCTTTGAATGGCTAGACTCAAGGTCGCGCAATAAAAATTAAAGAAAGTTTTTTATTGCAGGCAGCAGTCAGGCCAGGCCTTGGTGCAGATAAAATGGCAGTAGTATTTAGAAACCTGATGCATCGCTTGGGATTCAAACAATATTATATACAAGGAGGTGATTGGGGTGCTATCATTACAAGTGTCATGGCGACGTTGTTTCCTGATGTAAGTTTTTCTTTAATTTGTTGTAACTTTTATTTTTTAATTATAAATTAATTGTTATTATAATCTTGGCAAATTAAAAAAAAAATGGTAGCTTTCCATTCGGATAAATAATCATAATACATATCTGAATTTTTTTTTCTGATTTAATAAGGCAAGTACTATGTTATTTTTCCAAAACCATCAATGCTTTCAAGATTAGCAGAAAAAGAAAAATTTACTTATGTTTTATCTTTATTTCGTATTGTTTTAAAATTGAAATTTTAAATAGTTTTGGTTTAAAAGCTGATTTTTTGTAGGAAATCTTAGGGTATCATACAAACATGCCAGTCCTTTTGTCTCCCATAATAACAATCGCATCTGTACTTGGTAGCATCTATCCTCCCCTAGTAGTTGATTCAAAGGCGCAAGATCGCATGTTCCCATTATCTGAAGTTTACAGTCATTTGATGGAGGAGACGGGATATATGCATTTACAATCTACCAAACCTGATACTATCGGTAAGCATCTTGGACTAGATTACTAGATTTATTTCCTGCACATGGCCAAACTACTTTGGTCATAAGAATAAATAAATGGCTAGACGCTGTATGCCGCACATAGTAGGACAGGCAGAGGGATTCTATTGGTAAGACACTACACTCCCCAAGTGCCGCCCAGTTTTCGAGACATCGCGTGTTGAGTAGCTGACCTTAACGCCGTGCTTTGTCTCTATGTTAGAGCGAGGAAATGAAATTAATTTTATGTGAATCGCTTAAAGTCAGACGTAGTTTTGCTGCGCTGACAATTTTAAAAATGTTATAACAAATGTAAAATATGAAATACTAAATTAGGTATTTTTACAACTGTATTTCAAAGAGATAAGACTAATAACTAAGAGACTATTTTTAATTACTAATATTTTTTTAAAATTATAGCTTTCTTTTGTGTTTTTTAGGAGTGGCCCTGTCCGATTCTCCGACAGGTCTCGCGGCCTATATTCTAGAAAAGTTCTCCACTTGGACCAATAAAAACTATAAAAATAAAACAGACGGCGGTCTCACTTCCAGCTTTAGTAGAGATCAACTTCTTGACAATGTCATGATATATTGGGCGAGTAATTCCATCACAACCTCGTGCAGACTGTACGCTGAGACGTTTAATAAGAGATTCTTGGGATTAAAATTTGATGAGTAAGTTGCTAGCACTTATTATATTCGACTAAGTTTTTACGGTTTTTATTTATTTATTTTAATTTATATCCCGCATACAGTAAAGAAGATATAGTTGTCTGCGTTCCCCGCGTTCGTTGAGTGGTGGAAAACAAAAATAATCCATATCCCTGAGTATCAAACTAACCCATAACCAACGCACTTGGAATCAGGAGTCACTCCCACTGTGCCATGATAACCTCATGTTCTCGTTTGTTATTTATGTTGAAAAAATCACAACTTTTTTCAATGCTGTAAATTTGACGACGTGTAAAGTTGTCATACAGAACTCCTTCTATTTCGAGTATGTAATGACTATATTTTTATCTAATTAATAGAAATACCTATACCTATATAATTTTAATTTTTCAAACAGGATCCCCACAAATGTACCAACTAGCGTAGTTCAAGTAAAATACGAATTATCTTACACACCAACTTGGGCTCTCAAATTAAAATATACAAATTTAATCAACGAATCTGTTTTGGACTCGGGAGGCCATTTCCTAGCGCTTGAGCTGCCAGAAGAATTTACAAAGGACGTTCTAGAAGCAATACAAAAGTTCAGAGAATTTCATAAAAATAAAAAGACTGAATTGTAATTTTTAGTAAAAAAAATATTTTATATTAAATATAATTATTGAATTTTTATCCATATATTATGTCATAATGTTCTATCTTTTGGAATAGTGGTTTGTTTTTTATTTTTCAAGCGTTTAAAGTCATTAATTATAGTCATTGTATACCTTAATTCCTATTGGACAGGTAAATAGTTCTATGAGACCAGTCGTGGCGCAACGGCACGAAGTGTGCCTGTGAAATCGACTGGTTGTGGGTTCGATCCTCACTCGAGAAGATGAAATATTTACTTAAATTTATAGTTCCATTTTTTCACTCTGGTGTCGAGGATAAAGGGTTGAGTTCTACCACTAAACACGCAGTACCTCCAGAATTTGGCAGAAAGTGGGGAACGGAGTGTCTTAACACTAGGTTCCCTCTGTCTATCCTGTTGTGTGCGGCATACAGCATGAAGCTGATTTGATTTGATTTGAAATAGTTCTATAATAAGCTGACTCTCGGCTGCTGCTGGCTGGCTGGTCGCTTTACCACCACGTTTATGATACAATATAAGCTACCACGGTTGCTCAAGCAGAGGTACAGTGGTTACATCAAAACTATTAACGTAATGTAACGTGGACTATCCAATGTAAAAAAAGTATTTCAATATATTCCAGTAGTTCCTGAGATTAGCGCGTTAAAATTTGAACCAAAAAGTTGAATTTATTTTTGAAATTTGAAATCATTTCCAATATCCGAATTACCTTTTAAATATTATAGCACTAATGGACCCGTTTGGCTCGCTGGTACTATATGAATGTTTATTTAATATATTTAAGAAATAATTTTAAATTTTCAATATGATTATTAAGAAAGAGACAAATATAAACCTAAATAATTAAAATAAACCGTAAAAAAAATATAAATAAACATAAGTAAGGATAATAAGACTTAATATTAGAAGAAAATAATTGAAATGAACAAACAAAATAGCATAGTAACCTTTTTTTAAAACAACAAAAGGCTTGGAAAAACAAAAAAAATGAAAAAAAAGTAACCTGTGGTTATCCCTAAATTATCTCTGTATGAAATTTTATCACAATTCGGTTTGGCCGTAATTACGTCACACACAAACTTACATTTAAATTATAATATTAGTATGGATTAGTTGACTTAACATCAATTTTTTTTTATTTATTTATTTTTATTGTTATTTCTTAACACTACAGACACTTGGTCCGTACACTATTTAAATTTATTATTATATCTAATATCCTTATCATATATACATTAATTACATTGTCGTTTACATACAATCAATATCTATAATAAGCAAATTATATTTTTAACTTTACATTATTTTACAAAATTTTACTTAGATCTAAGGTTAAGCGAGTGTTTATATATATATATATATATATATATATATATATATATATATATATATATATATATATATATATATATATATATATATATATATGCACTAGGATAAGGGCATGGCCGCTATGGTGGAAGAGGTGACTGCTGCGTTCCTATCTTTCAAAGCCATCTTTAAATTATATTCCACAATGCTTTTTGTCGTTGCCTTCGTCGCGTTCCGAATTAACATATTTACTGCGTCATCTTTGCCTTCACTATAGTACGTGCAGGTTTTGGTGTGCCGAGATATTGCTACGACGGCGTGCGAAACGCTATCATGCAGCTGTAGCCTAATAGATTTAGTGTTAACCACTATAACAGTCGCGCTGGTCAGACCGTGAGACTCGTGAATTGTCAGCACCTTCGAACCTGTTTCTCCTCCCCACCCCTGCGCTATCAGAGATTCTTTCTCCTCCTGGGTAAATGTAAGATACAATGTGTATTTTAGATCTCCCGGTACTGGTGTCATTTTGATATCCTTCTTAGAAAGGGATCGTACTACACTCTTAGACGAGTATATACCAGGATATATCTCTCGCAGGGCGTAGGCGACGTCCATGGGACTTCTGTGAGTACACACCAAGTTTTGGTTGAAGAGTTGTGGCGGCTTACGGTAAATGATCATTTCGAAAAGATTCTCTCGGTCTATATAGGGGCTGATTTACATCTCCAATTAAAAGAATCTCCTCGGCTCCGGAGATTCTGCCTGCCATCACTATCGCTCCAAAGTGGTTCATTAAAGCTTCGTCGACTATCAAGCGGTAACACTTGTCTGATTCTCGTCGTGCTCCGTTTACCAGCATTGAAGCCATAGTGCGGATATTAACATTTAAAAGTCATCATTTTGTTCTATGTTATTATTATATTTAAAAAGGCAAGGGGAACATAAGATTAAGACACTCAGCATATTGCGAGCTGAGAGGTGCAGCTTATTGCCGTGCTTGGTGTTTCCCGAGATGGAATCGAACCCAAAACAATTGCGTTTGTCGCAAAGTCCCGACGGCCCCAATAAAAATATATTTTTGCTATAATAAAATAGCAATTTAGTCCCACATCATGTACTGAGGAGTACTGACGCATAAAAACAGTAGGCGCGTGTCGGTCGCGTGTCAGAGGCGATATTTGTTGGCTTTATTGATATAAATTTCAAATTAGGATAAGATTAGCGCACGTGGGACTAAATAAATATATTTAAAAATGCGAAAAATTGTGTTTTTTTAATATTAATAAAAAAAACCTGTTGTAGTAGCGGCACGTCTTACAGTAAATGTGATGGTTGTGGATTCGATTCCCGCTGAGAAATAGGAATGAATTTATTTAATTTACTTGTAACAAGACAAAGTGCGGGATTTAATTCCGATGCTGCGAAATGTCTCGAAAATTGGGCCGTGTTTGGGGAACAAAGTGTCTTAACACTATGCCTCTATGGTTACCATGCTATATATATATATATATATATATATATATATATATATATATATATATATATATATATGCGGGACACAGCTCGAAGCTAAAAGAATATTTTAGTATAATGTTTGATCTTTTCCTATTATCCTCCAGTAGGACGTGGCTTACGTCATTATGATAATATCTGCAAATTGACATAAGATTTCATACAATTTCAATTAAATTTAAGACCTTGTTGAAGCACAAGTGAGTCAACTCTGATTTTGACAAACTCATAGACATTATTAAAAGTTATTGATTTACACCTTCACACTATTCCGAACACGGCAGGCTAGGCAGTGGCATAGTGTTAAGACACTCCGTTCCCCACTTCCCGATATTTATTTTTCAGGTATTGCGTGTTAAGTAGCGGAATTCAACACTGGGCTTGCCTTGGTGACAAAGTTCCATTGCTTGGAAATGTTAATAAATAATAATTGATTACTTCGAGTGGAGATCGAATCCACAACCGTCGCGTTACAGTCACACCCTTGGGCCACTGTGCCACGACGGCCTCCTCGTGCAAATTATTTTACATTGAATAAAGTCCAAATAATTTTATTCAATGTAAAGAACTTGTAAGCCTCTTTAAAGTCCAATAATATATCACCAATTAACTTAAGTTGCTGCCTTAGATCTGAAGATAACGTGCTTACAATTTTTATTTTTCAATTTATTTATAATTTTACTCTTATATGTATCTATGTTTAGGAAAAAACATGGAATGCATAGTTTATACGTTTAATAATCACATATATTTTACACCAAACATTATATAACGTGTTTTATAATTATAATCACAGGATATAATCATAATTACTTATTTTTATAATTAAAAATGCCTTAAAGATTGTAAAAAAAACTATAATTATTAACATTTCAAAATAAATACACAACAAACATATTCATTAACAATAAGATAATTATAAATAAAATAGAGATCTAAGAAGGTATCGCGATAGAATATTTATTCTTCGAACAAATTAATAGGAAATTAAGATCAGGGTTAACTTCCAACCATATATTACATAGAAAGAAAACATAAGAAAAAAAGTATATAATATTGTGCAAATATTATGCTCACCTTCTCTATGGATGGTGAAGCGAATATTGTAATACGATGATACTCGTTTCAAATGGCCATTTGTTCAGTATAGTTAGAAAAATTACAAAAAAAGACAAAGGAACCTCAATTTTCAAGTTAAATATCTTGCCACCTTCGAACAATATACAGGCAGATACGTAAATTAATATAGAAATATGACTATTAGAAAACAACCAAACAATAACTAAGTAGAGCTATAATGAAGAAACAACAAAAAAGTAGTTGTAAAAAAACAACAAAGTCGAAGGCCGTCGCGTCTTAGCGAACCAATAACTTTCCTGGCACTGGCAAGAACATATAGCATATGATATCTTGAAAATTGGGCGGAGAGTGAGGAATAAAATATTTTTACAATAGCCTCTATCTAAATGTATGTGGCATACAGCCTGAAACTAAAAATATATGGTCAGCGATAATGAACAAAAAGTCTTGTCTTTATCGTCTCGTTCTATAACGTTAATAAATATAGTAGTTCTTTACTTGTCTTTAGCATCATTTTTCTCTTTGCCTTCCTTATCTTCTTTAGTAGGAGCGATCATTAGGAGATTATTACCATTCCTTTCTCCTGTCAAATTTCTGAACGGCATATGACGCCATCTTGGAAAATAATACTGATTGCGTAAAACTTTTAAATGATCTTTCCCGAAAATAAATTCAGTTTTGGTCCTTTGGAAACTACGACGAAAGACTTCTTCGTTTTCTTCATTGCCAAATCTGGTATATTCGATCTCATACGGTCTTTTGTCATCATCGTATGGTCTTTTCAATCTCAGTCTTCTGGAAGTTGGACTTAGAGGAGATTCACATTTTATCGCGAGGCCAGAGTTTTCTTTATTGATTAAACCGTGATTCTTTTGCCATTCTAGCACTTCGCTAAGGAGGCCAATATACCTGAACAAGAAAATAGTGTTAAAATTTTTATTACTTAATAATATAGTTAAGTTATTTTTGTATTTACTTGTTAATATAAAAATTGTGTAATTATTTATGGTTTATGTTGTGATTGTTTATTTCTATATGTATATAAAAAAATTGTGAGAGTTTGAGATTAATTAATTATAAATTTCTAAGAGAAGTTTACTTGTTTTAGATAATTTACTTGTTTTTGTTTAAACTACATATAGAAATTAATTTCTGACCTTTAAATTAGATGAATAGTTGAAAATGTGTAAATTTAACTAAAGCAATCCAGTGTTTTTGATATATTCATCTCTTTAGTTCAAAAAAAATCTATACAATCTTTGTTTTTCTCCAAATTATAATATTTTATTTCTAAGTGTACCTTATAGCCATCCGCAGTATCTCGTTCTTGGATAATTTTTTATCAGGTGGATGTGTTGGTACCAATCGCCTTAGTTCTGCAAAAGCTCCACTAACATTTTGCTGCCGCCACCGCTCCCGGCAATTGGTAAAGAGCTTCCGAGGTGGCCGAAGAATACAAGAGTTCAAAGGTTGTAAATCTTCGGGTAAACTCTAATAAAAAAAATATAAAATATAATAATGGCCGTCATGGCACAGCGGTACAGCGTCTGATTATAAACCGGATTGTCGGTTCGATTTCCAAACGGGAAATGGATCGTTTTCATTTCCTCATTCTGGTAACAAGACGGAGGTTGGCATGTGTTTCACTACTCAATATGCCATGTCTCAAACATTGGGAGGTGCGAGTGGAACGACGTGTCTCAATACTAGGTTCCCTCTGTCTAACTCTGACACCATTTTTATGAAGAGACGTACACGCAATTATTAACACCTGAGAAGAACCGGCGCAAGAAACTCAGCGAGCCCTTCTCATAAGGGTATAATATCCTTTAGATTTGATTGTTCTTCACTCTTTCGAGTAGATATTTAAAATTCGTCAATGAGTCTGGTAAAATCATCATCAGCAAAAAAGTTAGTTTCTATCACCGAGAACATAATCTATGGACTTTTTATGCCTATTCGATTTTTGATTTTACAAATTTTATACGCCTATTCGATATATATATATTTTTTAATTAATGTTTATGTAATTTTCTCTGTAAGTGATTAATATGTAAATCTTTTGAGAAAATAAATGTCTCTAACCGTATTTTTTAGGAGGGCTCTACATTCGTGCTTTTTGATACACCTGGAATTTTGAAGTACTTTTCTACTCATAACGGTGATGAACCTTAACTTTCATTCTATAATATAAATCACAAAATTCTCTCTAGCTACCTGTACGTTCTTCGAAGTCTGCCTGTCATCATCGCTGTCTGGCAAGCAGAGGTCATCACTCAACATTTCACTATCGGGCTCTTCATCAGAACATGAATCTTGATCCGACGCCATTCCAGTTGAATATACTGTTGTAACAAATAGTTTACTAAACATTATCATACATATGCAGCTTTACAACTTTTATTTATATAACAGTATATATGTATTTTTACTATAATCGAAGAATATAATATGAAATCAAATAATAGTTATAATAGGGTACCCAACTGTATGGGAATGAATTATCACCTACTAATATTTTCATTTCTCTACTCTAACTAGTGTCGTAACACTGGGATTCCCTTTACCTAGTTTGCTATATATGTAATATAGAGTGCAACAAGCTATAAAAACAAGTAAAGAACCAAACCAAACAAAAAGTTACCGCCGGCTTAAAAATCCAAGTATCCCATAGAACGAAATCTACCACAGACGCTTCAATTTATTATTTAATATATTACCTAATTAAATATTTTCTACATTTTAACATTAAACAGTGATATAAAATATTTTTTATATAAAAATTATATTATTTTATTAAAAACAAAGCAACTTACAGAGTAAATATAATAAAAAATGATGCTATTATTAGGTATGGCCGGATATCGCTATCAACGGATGTTATATTTTAACAGTATAACGCTCATCGTGGTGTTCTCTTATAATAATTATTTGTATTTGAAAAAAGTAATAGAATTTAAAAGGTATTTTTTTCGTTTTGTTTGATAAAAACTGTAACACTTAATAAATCTTCCTTATCATTTAATTCAGAGAAATGTTTTTAATTAAAAAAAACTGTCATTGATCTTTATGGCTAGCCTATAAAATATAGCTTCACACTGAATCCTGCGTATAGTAGGATAGATGAAGGGAAAATAGTGTTAAGATACTTCGGTTGCCACTGTCCGCTCAATTCGCGTAGAGACGTCGCGTATTGAATGGCGAAACTCAACGTGGCGCTTTGTGTTATACTAGAGGGTATAAAAATAATCATTTCCGAATGGAAATCGAACTCACAATCGTCGCGTTTTGCAGTCTAATCTCAAACTAGATAATTCAACTTTCATTTTCTATATTTTCAAAATAAACTTTATAATATAAATTATAATAAATATTAAAGAATACTATAAAGAAGTCAACACCCCGCGCTTTGCCTCGACACGACACGAAAATATAAATGTAAATAAAATATTTCGTCGGGTGGAGATCGAACTCACAACCAATCATATTTACAGGCACACTTTGTGCTCCTGCGCCAAGATTGGCCTCATATAGAATAATATCTATTATTTTTTCAATTAAACCATCTATAAAAAAGGGACTGGAAAATATTTAACATAGTAATTGTCAATTAACACGATTTTATTAGGAAGCCTTACTATTGTTCTATGTCACCATGTAATACAATCTAAGAAACTCAACATTACTCACTTGTTACAATTGTAACTTCGTGAAACTAGGCTATAATGCTATTAAACTATAGCTTAGGTGACAATATAATATGGTGTCACCGAGCTGGTCCGACGTTGAAACCAGGACCTGAATAGTGGAACTCTTCAGAGGTTACCAATAAACCACTCGAGCTAAGGCTCATATAATCATAGCTCGAAGCACATTTTACAGCATTTGTAACACCTAGTGTTTTTTTTTACTTTAAATCGTCTTGTGTCAACTATACATATATTTTATTTTTCATGTAACGATACAATATTTATTTATCGAACAACAAATTATTTATTTTTGCTTATAATTGGTTTAATTAGCAAAACATGTTATTTCATATTCGTATATGTATTACCTCTAATTAGTTATAAATTGAATTCAACATAATTGTAAAAAAAATGAAGGAAAAACAAACCAGTATTTCCTGTTATATCTGTTACAGTTGGCATAAAACTTCACAAAAACTTAAAACACTTTAAATAAAAATATATTAAAATTTAAAATTTTTATTTAATAATACTTTTAAATAATTGCTACAGGAGCTGTTTAAGCGACGACGATAAAAAAGCGACTGAGGAAAATTCAATTATAATATTCAAATTTGGAATGGGGGTTGCGTTACTTTGCTCTGATTGGTCATTCTGTTAGTTGCAGCGACCAATCACGCGTTAGGGCGTTACTAAAATTCTGTATTACCCTTACAATACAATGTAAGGGTGATTTGTTACTACTTGAAGTTTCACATATTTTTCATAAAAAATATATGTCTAGTATAAGGAATGTAAAAAAACTTTTGTTTTATTTTTTTTATTAAAAACTCTCGAAATACGAAATAGCCTGACCCAATGAATATAATTCCTTTTAGATAAAGAATTTTAAAACGTAACATTTTAAATACTTTTTTAACATTATCTCTGAAACTGGGCGAAAAGTGGGGAGCGAAGTGTCTTAACACTAAGTTCCCGTTGCCTACCCTGCTAAATGCTAAATAGGAACAGTGCGATGCTAAGGAAAAAAAACACCATAGTTTTAATTAAAAATTAATCAAAACATGTATTTTAGAACCCACAGAGGTAATAGATGCCGTCGTGGCTCAGAGGTTTCGCCGAATTTGGCTGAAAGTGGAAAACAGAATACCTTAATGGGAAGGGAATGTTCCCTTCCTTAATTCTATTATCTAACTTAACTTTTTTTACTTTATAATAGGATACTAATTATGAATATTTTTTGGTTTTCGGATTATTCCCAGTTTATACTATATAGGTAAGTAGTCAACTAGGTAAGTACCAAATATCAACTTTTCTAGATCATTTAGAACTAGAAGTAGGTTAGGTTATATTGATGAGAGAGTGATTCAGTCACAAAAATATCAAAACAAAAGTTTATTTTATAATCTTGCAATCAATATTGTAGAAGACTAATTGCAGTCTGAAGACTCGTATTGTTTTATATACCTATCTGTGACAAAGAGCTTAAAATAATATATTTGAGCTTTACAAAATAGAAAGATAAAATAAGTTTTTGATTAAATTACTACGACTGTGTCTTAGCTCTCTCCTGCGAAACCTAGTGTTAAGACACTGTATTCTCTTTAAGACACTTCCGTTCCCCACTTATGCCGAATTTTTGAGGCATTACGTGTTGAGGCTGCAGTTGATTGAACGCGCTTTTGATAACGAGTATCAGAGAGAAAATATTAAACATTTTATTCCCCCAAATGGAAATCGAACCATCAACCGTCGCGTTTACAGTCCCACGTTTGTGTCATTACGTCACAACAGCCTTATTTTGTTATGGGATAAAAATAAAAGAGTATATTACAAAGAGTAAGTACATAATTAATGTGTGACATTTTGATTTTTATAACTAATATTTCTATTGCACTATATTTGTAAAATGAATTGATGTGACGTGTAATCTATACCTGATTCATTTTGAATATTCTTTTTTTTTTTTTTTTTATGGAAAAGACACGGCAAACGAGCGTGCGGTTCATATTCTATCATTGTCTTAAGTATAAAAATAAGAAAATATAATAATAATAGGTCGGGACAAAAGTATTTTCGTATTTTCAATGTATTATTAGTAATCAAACCTCTTTGGCTGTACTGAATGTAACTGGCTGGGTTTTAATACCAGTAATATTCTGAAGATGCAATAAGTAAAAAAAACTAGTTCCCGCCATTTTCAATTGTTTTTCAAGCAAGCAATATGAACTACTATTCTTACAAAAAAAGGTAAAAATGCGACAAACGCCACGAATAAAATTTGTGTGATTTACGGACCTAATGCGATATCAATAATAGTAGCGCAAATGTGGTTCAAGCGTTTCAAGTCTGGAAATTTTAATGTGAAAGATGAGGTCGCTCTGGACGCTTCGTCACACATAAAATCAGTGCCATCTTTGAAAAATTGGGGCAAGATCTACATATTTCATCACTTACGAAAGTCGGTACAAGAAAAAAATTGACATTTGAGTACCACATGATCTCAATGGGAGAGACCTTATGCAACGTGTTTCCATTTGCGATTCTTATTGAAACGTAACAATTCCCAACGATTTCATAAACAGTTGATTACGGGTGGTGAAAAATGGGTGCCTTACAATAAGAAGGTGTGAAAAAGATCATGGGCGAAGCATGGACAAGTCCCACAGATCATGGCAAAGCCCGGCCTGACTCGGAACAAAGTGTATGTGTATGGTGGGATTGGAAAGGAATCGTCCACTATGAGGTTTTGCCACCGGGTAAAACTATCGATTCTGATTTCTACTGCCAGCAACTCATGAGAATAAAAACTATTGAGAAAAACCGGCCGGAGCTGGTGAATAGGAAGGGCGTGGAGTTCCACCATGACTACGCGGCTCTGCTGAATTGCTTTCGTGTTCTAATATTTTGTGTTTGCAGCGCACTTATAGTGATTTTTAATGTGAAAAATTCTATAATTTTGGTATCATATTATTGTAATTCTTATGATCTGAGCTATTTATGGTCTTCATTATAATAGTTTTTAGCAGTATATATACCAATTTTTGCTTAGAGTGTTTTGCAATGGTGACAAAATTTAAATTTCTTCCATTCACCAAACAACAAATTAATATAAATTATTAAAATGTGTCTACGCAAGTTACAATTGCATAAATATTATAATATAAACATATATATGTCATAAAAATGAGGCCGTCATGGCGGAGGGTACAAGCATGTGACTGAAACGTAAAGGTTGTGGATAGGATTCCCACATGTTGGAATGAATTATTAATTATTAATATTTTCATTTCTTCACTGGCATCAAAGCAAAAGCTCGGCGTTGTGTTCCGCCACTCAACACGCAATGCCTCGAAAAATGCTGCGATTACAATATCATGTCAATAGCATTCCAATAACTCTACAGTAGGAACTTTGTGGTAGAGTCACGTCGCCAGCAATGGCAACACGCATGGGCAGACCCGACCGGATCATTACCACCTCCGGCATTTAAAACCGGCGTGAAGCAGTGGCTTTATGCCACTGCGTTTCGCATCAGGTAATGCCGGGCCCCGGCGCCCAACAAACTTTCAAGGCCGGCAACGCACCTGTACCTCCTCTGGTGTTGCACGAGGTCGTGGGCGGCGGTAATCACTTACCATCAGGTGACCCGCACGCTCGTTTGCCGTGTCTTTTCCATAAAAAAAAAGCTAACCTTTTTTAAATATATTAATCATTACAAATAGATAATTAAGCAAATAAAGGTACTTTATTAGGAATTAAATGAACATACGAAACAGGTTTCACGTCGCCACGAGGCAAACTCTTTCGTGATTGGATTATTCTTATCGTTGCCTCGCGCGATGATAAAAAAATAAGACTAGCTCGGATTAGGGTACCTTATCACAATATTATTTTTTATACAGCCTCACGCCGTGTCTCGCAAATAGCAGGATAGATGGAGGGATCTAGTGCTAAGACGTTTTCCCAAGTTTCGTTTCAGAGCGAGGAAATTAAGTGTGAAGTAACTTTTTCCCCCGAGTGGGAATGGAACCTACATTTGCAGTGCACTGTGTCTTTGCGCCACCATGTCCTCAAAACTTTTTCATAAAAGAGTAATTCCTCGGACCTGACAAAGCTGAGATTTTTATATAATTAATATTATTTGAATATCATAAAATAACAGTTATAAATTGTTAAAATAAATACAAAACACTCAAATAAATAAAAAAAATGTATACAGAACCAGTTAATTATATTAAAACGGAGGCCTAGCTGAGCTGAATTATTTTTATCATTGTTAGTAACAATGAACATAATTCTATCGAAAGTTATCTCCGTTTTGTTTAAGTAAAGAGAATTTGTTAAACTTTCTTACGCACAAGTATTTTCTCTCAACAAAGTAATATCTTAGCGCGGTGTTGAGATCCGCCGCTCAATACGCAATGTCTCGAAAAATTAGCAATTGCTTGGGAAACGGATTTTCTTAACACTATCTTCCCTCTTCGTACTTTGCTTTGTCGGGATACAGCGTGAAGCTAGAAAACAGAGGGAACATAGTAATAATAATAATAATAATAAAAGCCTTTATTCAGATTTTAACAAGTTTTTTTTTTACAATATAAAGATGCATTAATTTTTTTTTTTTTTTTTTTTGCTCAGGTAAATTAATCTGTTTGCCCTATTTTGACAAAGGCCTCTTCCAATTTTTTCCATTCTTTTCTGTCCTTTGCGGTTTTAGACCATAATGGACCCGCAGTGGCTTTTATATCGTCCTCCCATCTTTTAAATTGTCTGCCGCGTTTCCTCTTCTGGTTCCTAGGATACCACTCGATCATAGCCTTGCTCCATTTTTCAGCCCCACGCATAGTGTGGCCGGTCCATCTCCATTTGTGTCTTTTGATGAGGTATGTGACATTCTCCAATTTTGTTTTACTTCTTATTGTATTATTTTTTGTTCGATCGGATATTTTTATGTTAAGCATACTTCTTTCTATTGACCTCTGGCAGACTTCCAATTTTCTATAATGTTCCTTTGTAGGGGCCCAGGTTTGGCATCCATAAGACAGTACAGGAAGGATGCAAGTTTTATAAAGTTTAGTTTTTAGATGTATACTGATTTCTTCATTTTTCATTATTTCCTTGAGTGACCAGTATCTTTTCCATGCATTGCCGATTCTTGTTTTTAATTCTTTAGTGGTTTGATCAATGGGCGAGATTACTTGGCCAAGGTATGTGTATTCCTGGACATACTCAATATGTTCGCCGTTTATCACAATTGGTTCTTCGACGCTGTTCGTCATAGCTTTCGTTTTCAGGGTATTCATTGTCAAACCTACTTTCCTACTTTCTTTGTCTAAGTCTTCAATCATCTTTTTTAGTTCAGCTTGTGTGGAAGAAAACATTATCAGGTCGTCGGCAAACCTTAAATGAGTTAAGTTCGTTCCATTGATGCTCAGGCCATAGTTTTCCCAGTCTAATGTGCGAAAAACTTCTTCTAGGACGGCTGTGAAAAGTTTCGGTGATAGAGGGTCGCCCTGGCGTACGCCTCTTTCTAATCTAATTTCTTTCCCCTCTCTTTCCAGTTTTACTTTGGCACGACTGTTGTTGTAAATAGTTTTTAATATCCTTATATACTTCCTCTCAATTCCCTGGTTCATAAGTGCTAGCCAAATTTTTTCGTGTACGAGAGAATCGAAGGCCTTGTAAAAGTCCACAAAACAGCAGTAAAAGGGTATACAATATTCTTTGCTTCTTTCGATGATTTGTTTGACGACATGTATGTGGTCTAAAGTAGAGTATCCCCTTCTAAATCCTGCCTGCTCTCTAGGTTGACTCTCGTCGAGGTTTTTGGATATGCGGTTCAGTAGCACTTTAGCGAGTACCTTGTATATATTGGACATGAGGCAAATAGGTCTATAATTGCCAATATCTGACCTGTCTCCTTTTTTATGTATTAGTGTTATTGTGGATGTTAGCCATTGGCTTGGAATCATTTCATTTTTAATTATATCGTTAAAAATATTCGTAAGTATTGGTACTAATAATTTTTTATTCATAATTAAGAACTCGTTGTAGATATGATCTGGTCCAGAAGATTTGTCTTTCTTTTGAGTTTCTATTGCTATTTCAATTTCTCTTGGCAAAATTTCTGGTACGGTGTCTGTTCCTGTAATATCTGTCTGCTCATTAACGTTGACTTTGGAGTATAAATTGCGGTAAAATTCGGTGGCTGAAGCTAATATATCTGGTCTTCTTGTCATGCGTTTTCCACTATCGTTCTTTATTTTAGGTATCCATTCTCTTTTCTCCGTTAGATTGCGTATAGCTTTCTTGATTCCTCCTGTTTTAGCTATTTGTGTTTCAAAAGTTCTTAGCCTGTGTATTTTCCGATCTTGTCTTAAACTCTCTTTTATTAGTTTGCTTAGGGAACTTATTTCTGACCTTGCTTGTTTTGTCTTTACGTCAGTTAGTAGATTGGCTCTTTTCTCTAGCAGTGTTTTAGTATTTTCCGATAGTTTACTATTCCTCCTGGTTTCTTTTACTTTGGTAGATGAAGTAATTATATCTACCAGTGCATCGTACTTATCTTGAATTCCGAATTCCTTCATCTTTTCAGTAAAATTTTTCAGCTTGGAGTTAAATTCTTCCGTAAGAACGACTTGATTAGTGCTTACTGATTTAATTTTAAATGGTCTGGTTTTTTTGGAGTATTCAGCTATAAGCTTAGCTCTAACCATTCTATGGTTACTGTTAAAATTAATATTTTTGATTACTCTGCAATCTTGGAAAGAGGTGTTAGTATTCGTTAATATGTAATCAATTTCATTTCTGTACAGGTCACCGGGAGAACTCCACGTCCATCTATTATTTTTGCGGCTTTTGAATAATGTATTAAGCACCTTAAATTTATTCTCATAAGCTAGTTCTAGTAGCTTTTCGCCATTTCTGGTTCTTTTCCCGTAACAAAAGGATCCTAGTACTGATTCTTCGCCTTGCCTTCTTTCTCCAATTTGCGCATTAAAGTCTCCTAATAATATTATTTTTTTATGTGCATATTCTTTCAGAGCGGTATTGAGTTTAGAGTAAAACAGATCTATTACGGAATTACTTGATTGTTCAGTAGGAGAATAAACTTGTACTATAGACCATTTCTGGTTTCCTAATGACAGGTTTAGTATAGCAATTCGCTCCGATACGCCAATAATCTCTTCGATATTCTCTTTTACTTCTTTTTTGATAAGAAATCCTACTCCATGTTTGCCGGGTGTTTCGCCAAAATAGTAAAAAATAAAGTTGTCGTGTTCTTCGATGCTTTCTCCAAATCTACGCACTTCGCTGAGACCAATAATATTCCATTTGATGTTTTGTAATGCTATTGTAAGTTCTTCTAAACTTTCCTCGGTTCTCAGCGAAAGTACGTTGTATGTGGATATGTAAAAAGAAGATTTTTTATTCTTTACACAGTTTGTAGTAGATGGGTGATTTGGAAGGTAGCAGTCTTCTTGTCCCACGGTGACTAGCCGGCTTGGGACGTTAGTGTAGTTTTTTGTAGTGAAAGTTAGTTTTTGATTCTGTTTTTTAGTTTTCCTGTTTCCGGGGCGTATTAGTTTTTTGTCTCCGACAATGATGACGACCTGCCTCTTGTTACGAAGTTATACATGTTAGATTTGTTAACTTTTTTAGGGGCCGAAATCGTTAGCTGGTTTTGTGAGTTTTCAGGAGATTCTGTCTGATCTCTTGTTCTTTTCGCATTTTTTCCTTCGTTTCGTTCCTTGATTATCAGTTTGTCTTTCTTTAGATAAGCAATCTTGCCCTTTTCTCGTTCTTGTAGAAGTTGTGGTAAGAGTTCTCTCCTCTTTTCCATAACTGCTTTAGAAAAGTCCTCTTTGATCTTTATATTAGACTTAATTTTACTTCTTAAAATCATATTCCTCTTCCAGGTTGAGGTGAAGCTGACCAGGATAGGACGGTTTTTTTTTCCCTTTACTCCTAATCTATGGCAATTATTAATTTCATTTGTCTGGATAGATATATTAGTTTCTTTCTCTATAATAGTTTGCATGTATTGTGTAAGACATCCCCTCTGTTCTGTTTCGGGTACTTCAAAAAATATGAGATTGTTCTTTCTCTTATTATCTTCCAAAAGCTGAATCTTAGTTTTCATTCTCTCAATTTCATTTTTTAAATGTTCATTTTCTTGCAAAACTGCCGAAAGCGTGGTGTTTATGTTCTCTGAGATTTTCTTGGTCACTGATTCTGTTATTTCCTCTATTGCCTTTCTTGTTTCAATCGCCAATTGTGCTTTGAGTTCGGTTAATAGCAGTATCGTTTGGCGGTCCATTTAATATAAATTTTACCTTGTTCTTTTCTTTAATTTTTTTATTATTATTATTTTTATATATATATATATATATATATATATATATATATATATATATATATATATATATATATATATATATATATTTATATTTTTTTTATTTATATTATGTATATTTTTTTTTGTATGGTCACCCTGTCTTTGCTTACCGTAATGTGACAGATTGGTAATTGTTTATGGTTTGGCTTTTGACGTACTTGACAAGTTGATCTGTCTCATTTATATGGTTGGTAGTACTGTTTACATCGCTGGCCTCGCAAGCCGTTACTAAGGCCTATACAAATTGTGATTCAATTATTATGCTTTATTTACGAAATCACTGGCGTCAATAGTCCACTCAACGTATGCTTGTTTATTCACTTTTATAGATCACGGTTATTTTGGCACTATAAACGGTATTAGCAATGTTTTTTTTCATTTATTTAGTAAGAGCACTTAGTGACGATGTTAACTATATGACAACCGGAAACGGAAAAAAAAACATTAACAACAAAACAAAACACACAAAATTAATATTATTTGAATATCATAAAATAACAGTTATAAATTGTTAAAATAAATACAAAACACTCAAATAAATAAAAAAAATGTATACAGAACCAGTTAATTATATTAAAACGGAGGCCTAGCTGAGCTGAATTATTTTTATCATTGTTAGTAACAATGAACATAATTCTATCGAAAGTTATCTCCGTTTTGTTTAAGTAAAGAGAATTTGTTAAACTTTCTTACGCACAAGTATTTTCTCTCAACAAAGTAATATCTTAGCGCGGTGTTGAGATCCGCCGCTCAATACGCAATGTCTCGAAAAATTAGCAATTGCTTGGGAAACGGATTTTCTTAACACTATCTTCCCTCTTCGTACTTTGCTTTGTCGGGATACAGCGTGAAGCTAGAAAACAGAGGGAACATAGTAGTGAAAACTAAATCCAACGGGTTTTATCTTATAATTGCAATTGCAATAAAATACAGTAATAAATTACAGAAGTATATATTAAAATTGATAAGTAAATATCTTCTATTGTAGATATTACTATAAAAAAATATCAACCAATACGACAAGGTTCGCGAAATAGCCTAGTATTTAAATAAGTAATCAGAACACAGTTGTGGGTTCGACGATTTTAATTTTAATAACTTTTATTGTACAATTTTTTCAAAATTGTTACTCTCAACACTACTTCTTTCATAAAATTATTTTCTGTGCAGCCGGATTTTTAAGTGATAGCGTAGTGATGTCTACATCACTCATTTTAAACTTAGAATTGGATTTTGCCGCTGTATCCCGCAAAAAGCAGTATAGAGGCATAGGGAATGTAGTTTTAAGGCACTCAGGAAAGTAAGTAGTCTTTTCACCCTTCCGCTACTTTGCGAAGCATTATGTGTTGAGTGGCGAGTTAACGTGGCTGAACGAACTTAAAGGATAATAATTATTTCCCTTGAGTGGGAATTGAAGCTACGACCGCTACTTTGACAGCTTGCTTTCTTTTATAAAGATATTTAAAATATAAAGTTGTGCCACTCTTTTATGCTATAAACAAAACACACATTTTTTAATGGAATATAAGTCTTTCAGGCACGTTACGTGGCGAAAACAAGGTCTTATTATTACTAAACAATATGTTTTTGCTTCTTATCTCCCTCTGTTCAATTATAATATTATAATTACATGTTTTTTTATCATCATAGGATATCATCATATTGTAAACGTCATGGTAGTGGGTTTGATCCCGATCGGGGAAATGGATCACATTCATTTTCTTTCTCTGACACGACGACGACATTCAGCGATAAGCTGAATACAGAATAAAGCTAAAAAGAAAATTCTTATTAATACGTCGTTATCTATCTTATTTGCAGCATTCAGTTATTAAAGGATTATTAGGATATCTATTTACAGTTAGTGCAGCAATCATAAACCTAAATAATTTATACATGCCTATAGATATTATCAATTTATGATAATAAAAATGCTAGTGGACTAATATCGTTGAATACTTTTAGCTTTGAACGGAAAAGAATTATTTTTTAGATTTATATGAAGTGAACATTAGAGACGTGTGTCCCGTTTTTGCAATTCCTCTTCGAGTGACTTATTTTTATTTCCTCGTTCTGATAAAAAGATAAGGAATGACAGTGTTGAGTTTCGCCAGCCACCTGAACACGCAATATTTAGAAAGTGAGACTAACAATATGCGTAATACAACGCAAAATGAAAAATATATATGTATCGCAATAACTCTTTTCAACATCAAATTTACTATTAGTACTAGGGATAGTTTGATGTGTTCTTTTAGTGCAAAGCTTTAGTTGTTAAGGATACATCTTTTTTTGAATAATTGGCAATAACTCGTTTTATAATCACTTAATTTTGATATTGTAACATTTTATCAACATTTTAGTACAATACTAAATTTATGACTTATAAATGAAAATCACATTGTTCTCGTTCCCGTAGGAATTTCGAGAAATCCTCTCTTAATTTTTTTTTTTTTTTTATGGAAGAGACACGGCAAACGTGCGTTCGGGTCACCTGATGGTAAGTGACTACCGCCCCCCACGGCCCCGTGCAACACCAGAGGAGTTACAGGTGCGTTGCCGGCCTTTAAGGTGGGTTGGGCGCCGGGGCCCGGCATTACCTGATGCGAAACGCAGTGGCATAAAGCCACTACTTCACGCCGGTTTTAAATGCCGTGGGTGGTAATGATCCGGTCGAGTCTGCCCATGCGTGTTGCCATTGCTGGCGACGTGACTCTACCACACGTACTTTAGTCGCCTCTTACGACACCACCAGTACCAGGATGATCCTATTCTAGGCCGGGATCACACGGCAAAAAATTCTCTTAATGCTCCTTTATACACCCTAACCCAATAGTTCCGTCCGTGTACAAGTTTTATTTATACACATACATATTTAAATTAAAAAAAAATATCCCCATTAATATAATATATATAAATTCAAAATTAAAAGTGCGACTAACACTAAAATATTTTACTATGTTGGTATTTTTATTTACACAACGAGGCAAAGTACGTAGTATATATAATTAAAACTCTTCTGTTTCTGAGAGACTTAATTACCACGTCTAATCGTAGTTTAACTATATTAAACTATTTATTCTCGGTTATATTAAAGTTAATTAGAGTAAATATATAGAAAAAAAATATATGTTTTTTCTATTATCATAATAGATAGTAGAGAGATATTTACGTAGAGGCCGTTATGGCACAGCCGTACGTCTATCGGTAAGCGCTACGTTTGTGGGAACGATTTCCTCTCGGGAATATAAGATATTTTGATAGCCTTGCTGCTGTGATAGATGAACAAGCAATGTCTAGAAAATTTGGCGGAAAGTTGGGAACGGAGTATCAAAAACTAGAAGTCCCTTACCCTTTATAATAATGCTTATTTATTACTCTTCTCTCAACTTTTTGCTCTTTCTAAATACATTATTAAATTCATTGCTTTGAACTTCTGGATACAAAATCTCAACCCTATAAACTTATTGTTGGTTGATTCTCGACCTATATAATAAATTATATATTTGATTATTTATTTATTTATCTTATCTTTTTATGTTATGTATTATACGAAAATGGCAACTAAAAAATAAGTCTCTACATTCTTCTTTTATTTTATATTTCTTTTTTAGGTTCACGCTATATCCCTCACACAGCAGAAAGAATCTGGGAAGCTAGGGTTAAGATTTCCATTCCCATTAAGACACATCCCTTCAGCACTTTCCGCTGAATGCTGGAGGCATTGCGTGTTGAATGGCAGAACTCAACGCCGCACTTTGTCTCGATACCAGAGCGAGGAAATAAAGATATTAAATATTTAATTTCCTCGAGTGCGAATCGAACTCCTAACCAGTAGCGTTTACAGCCGTAGGCTTGTGCCTCTGCGCAAGAACTGCTTTCATATTTTGTACTAAAGTTTGAAAAATAACAATAGAACTATTGAGTAGCGCACGATCGATGATTAAAAGAAAACTTGTGCGTACAATTAAAAGCGGGCTCTACTATTAATATCAGTGTTAAATTTAAATGCATTTTGACGATAGAGTCAGTCGCGATACGGTTGAGCTACGATACGCACGTCCCTTGTCTCTATATTTTTATAATTAAGAACATATTTTCCACTGTGTTTAGTAATAATAATACTAAAATTGTACGATTTTTGAGTGTTTTATACAAAAAAAGTGTCTAAAAATTATGTAGTGTATAATTTTCATTTGATTTAGACCAACTGTCTAAATAGTGGGTCGATAGACTCTTGTTTTGTTTTGGCCAAAACGTGTGTGAGTTTCCTTGACTTTTATTTATTGTACATATATTAATATTATTTGATAACGGCACAGCATATATTTGAATAATTCAATAACAAAACCGTTTTATATTCTGAAGGATATTTGATAAATAAAAAAAAATCTACATATATTTTAAATTCCATTTAAAGCACTCTCAAACTAATATAATGTTTAATACAAAGGCAGCTTAACACATTTTTTCTGGGTCACAGAATAGACAGAGATTACATAGTGTCTGTACACTCCATTCTCTATGTTCTATCTGATTGAGAGATATTGCGTGTTGAGTGGCGGAACTCAATGCCGCGTGTCTTATTGCCTGGGAGAGTTAATGTAAATAAGTCATATATAGCAGTGGTGACAGAAGAATCGAAACAAAACGCTATTCCATTATGCCATGAGGAAATAGTGTAATGTTTGTTTTCTTAAAATATTATTTTTTTGTGTCGTAGAAACGTATGTTATAAAAACTCTACATTTTGTAGAGTTTCATCAAAATTTATTTAGCAAAATAGGTCTGATTATCATTTACATATATTTTGTACGTACGGCAATATTTACAAACACACTTTGACATTTACAAATCTATTATGAGTCTTAAGTTTGAATTTAAATAATATGTTGTTTTTGTTATGACATAGTACCTACATACAGACGTATTTGTCGACTTAAAAGACTTGAACAATAAATGTAAGTAAAGACAACCTTGTGTTAAGACACTACGTTCTCTATTTTTCGAAATTTCTGAAATAATGAAGATATTGTGTGTTGACTGGGGTAACTAAACACCGCGCTTTGTATTATCAGAGTGAAGAAGTGGAAAAGTGTTATTTTTGAGTATTCGAGTGACGGAACTTAACGCCGTGTTTTGTTTTGTTACCAGAGCGAAAAAGTAATATAATTAATTCTCTAGTAGGAATCGAACCCACAACAGTTGTGTTCACAGTCAAACGCTGTGTGGCTGTACCACAAAAGCCTCAACGAATTAAATTGCGTTCTCAAATCTTTCCCCACTTAAATATAAATGTGACTTACCTGTCTTATATTGTAAACATTACTACTTTAAAATATAGATAAAAAAAACAGCTTCACGTTGTATCCGACAGCAGGGTAGGGAACCTAGTGTTAAGGCACTCCGTTCCCCACTTACTGCCGAATTCTGTAGGCATTGCGTGTTGAGTGGCCAGATCTTTTTCTGTCACAAACAGAGGAAGTATCATTGTAGCTATCAATAGCCCAGTACATAAATATTTGACTATTCAATATCAAGAGTACGGAGGATTTTAAAAATTTTATTTGGCCCCACACCTACTTTACGTAATGCAATCACAGCGATCGGTTCTCTTTATCACCCCATTCTATTTTAATATCACTAAATATTGGCGCGAAAATAAGAAAACACAATGAATGATCGTATAAGAATGACAGATTCCAAGCTAACAACAATGGTCGCGTTCATCGTATAAATGCTTTATTTTTAAATTAAAAAATCTTAAATTAAGTAGTGGCGCAGGGGCACAAAGTATGACTGTTTATGGTTTCGATTCCTACTCGAGGAATTGAAATATTTCATATTTTCATTTCTTCGCTCTGGCAGCAAAGCGTGGCGACGAACTCCAGCATCCAGAATCAGTCGGAAAGTGGGAAGCACACTGTCTTGACACTAGGCTTCCTCTGCCTACTCTGCTACATGCGGGATTCAGCGTGAAACTCAAAAAAATTCTTAATAATCTTTAACCTGAATGCTTTATCGGTCAATACTCTGAAGAAAATATGGGTTAGGTAAATGATTATTTTTGGCAATAGTCCATAATATATGTGAAACAATAGTACGTTCTTGTGTATTTTATATACACAAGAACAAAGCGTACTATTGTTTACTTTACATTTATGTATATTATATAAGATCTGATACTAAAGAGAGAGCAAAGATAGGCCAGTCATGGCGCAGTGACACAAAGTGTGACTGTAAAACTGACTATTTTTGGGTTCGATCCCCACTCGAAGAGATAAAATATTTACTTAAATTAATATTTCCATTTCTTCGCTCTGGTGTCGAGGCAAAGCACGGCGTTGAGTTCTGCCACTCAACACGCAATGTCCCAAAAATTCGGCAGAAAGTGGGGAACGGAGTGTCTTAACACTAGGTTCCCTCTGCCAACCCTGCTGTGTACGGGATACAGCGTGAAGCTAATTATATTTTTATTTTTTTGATACTAAAGAAATGTGTAGTTCGTATGAAAAGAAAAAAAAATACATGAGTTTAAATTTAAATACTTATTATTATGAAGACAAAAACTGCACTGCTTAATTTTCATTGACGGGCACCGTCTTGAAAATGTATATAGTCCTATACCAATACTCAATTCTGACGCGCTTAAGAACACCTAATATATTAAAACAAATCGGCCTCTTGAGATATACGGACTATCAAAATATTCACTCCAAAAAACTACACTGTCGGTTGAAAAGAATTCTTTCATATTGTGAAAGTAAATAAATTTATATATTAATTTTATTATTAAGTAGTATGATAGATAGAGATTTGTGGAGCGATATATAATTTATGTTTTAACCCGAAATTTTTGCAGAATCGGTATTTATATATGTAGAAAAAATTACGTTTACGGTTTACCCAATCAGATGTGAAAAAACTAAACATTTTTCTATTTAATACGATAATCGAATCAATTCCCAAAACACTCAAATAACGATTTATTTAATACCCAAACAAACTAAAATAATTAATCCATTTTTGGGCTCAGAACCCTAGATATATATACCTCAAAAAAAAACGCAACCCTTTTAGGATCACTTTGTTATCCGTCTGTTCGTCTGTCAAGGCCATTTCGCTTGAGATTGCGTTAAATTAATATCAGATATTTAGGTTTACAGTCCTTTGGAGCACAGCAATTAAGCTTAATACTACGCGCAGTCAAAGGATATGAGCATTTATCTATCGTTTTTGCGTCATTTTGTACGAAATTCCCCGCACAATCAAACCTATAGTGTACATAGTGTACCCGCAGCGCTCGATCCACACTCGAAGGGATGAATTATGATTTTACTCTGGCATCAAGGCAAATTTGAGTTCCGCTACTCAAGGTGAGGACCGGAGTGTCTTCGTAATACTAAACAAAAATACTTATATAATATAACAATTTCACTATCGGGAATTTAAAAAAAACATTTATTTTGGCCAAAAGTGTGCCAACAGCGTCATAAGCATTTAAACAATGAAAGTGTGACTGTCCTTTTTCTTAGTTTCACGCTGTATTGCGCACACAGTAGGGTAGGCAGAGGGGACCTAGTGTTAAGACACTCCTTTTCTCATTTGCCGCCGAAGTTCGGAGGCATTGCGTACTGGGTGGCGGATCTCAACGCCACGCTTTTGCCTCGTAACTAGAGCAAAGAAATTAAAATATTAAATATTTAATTTCCTCGAGTGGGAATCGAACTCACAACCTGTCGCGTTTACAAAGACAAGTTTTTGCCCCTAAACTACGACTGGCTTCTTTGTTTAACATTGGGTTATACATGCCTTGTGCTGGACAACGCACGTTTTAAATTTATGATGAGATCATAAAATCAAGCGTACGGAATTCTATATTAAAAAAATCATTTTGCGGCCACTATTTGGAACACTGCATGTATTGAATCGCGGCGCTCAACGCAACTCTTTGTCTTGTTATTAGAGCTAAGAAATGATAATAATTGACTCCTCCGAGTGGGGATCGAACCCACTGCTCATTATGGGATAATTTTATGTTTGTATATATTTCAAAATGTAATTACTTAAACCTTTCCTAGAACATAATAAAGATAATGAAGTCATTATTAATTGCTTATTTATAAACAACTACTTTAAAATCATCATGGGGCAGTGGGATAATTTATGAATGTAAATTCAATGGTTGTGGGTTCGCTCCGCTTGGGTCGACAATGCGTGGAATTGAGTTCCACCATACAACACATAATATCTCGAAAAATGGACGCAATGCTAGGAATAAGTAACTACTAATTTGAATGTAAGCGCAGCGGTTGTGGGTTCGATTCCCCCTCGAGGAGATGAAATATTTTTTTATTACTTACTTAAATTTATATTTCCATTTCTTCGCTCTGGTGTCGAGGCAAAGCGCGGCGTTGAGTTCTGCCACTCAACATGCAATGCCTCCAAAATTCGGCACACCTTGAGCCACTGCGCCACGACTGGCCTCAATTTAATTAATTTTTAATTTAAAATGAAGCTTTAGTTGTATATAAAAATCTCCCAGTACTGAGTGACTGACAGATAATGCACAGACAAAATTAATTGACGTATGGTAGGTAAGGATGTGTAGGAAAGGACAAATAGAAGTTTTCTCAAATTCCTTGCGAATACGGAAAAAATAAGACTCCCTTTTTTTTATATTCGACGGCAGTAAGTGTAGAAACAGATACTAAACGCAGTAGTTGCGGATTCAAAATCCTTCACAATATTAATACAAATTCAATATTTTTTTTAATTAAAATTATCAAGCAAAAAAAATTGTCAAATACGATTTGGGCTTCCGTAGTAAATTCAGGATTGTTGGACAATGGCAAGTATCTACAGCCTGTAAAACTTGACAAATTTAAGTTTGCCTATGCATTCATTTTTATACAAAATAAATGAACTAGCATTAAAAGTTTGTTTAATTTTTATGTAATATACATTTAAAAAAACATTATTTGGATTTATCCTTTATTTGTAAAGCAAGCTTCTTGAAAAATTTTATGATAATAGGTCTACGGGACCTACAATTTAAAACTTTAGGTTTTGATTACGTAGAGATTAGCGTATGCAATTATTTTATATATGCTTGACAGACGGACAACAAATTGATCCTATAAGGGTGTCGTTTTAGGCCCGGAACCTTAAAACAGACCGTGTACTTATTCACAAATAAATAACTTATGGTAAAACGAACCCGCGCCTCTTGGAAATAGTCCAAGCGCTCCGACCAGCTAAGCCATACGTTCTAATCGGGCTACGTCGAAATTTTTATATGCTCGTTACAACTTTTTATGTGAAAGTGAAAAACAGAAAGTATCCTAACACGGAAAAGTATGAAGGTAAAAAAGTGGGTAACAATAATGACAAAACATAGTTTAATGATATTATTTTATTTACACACTATCAATGCGAAGTACATACATTTATTTTCTAAAGATTACTCATACATATATACTATTATCAAACACGTGTGAATGTTACTTGTCGTAGTGATAGTCACGTGTTTGACACTTTCAAGTAAATATTGATCGATATTAAAACCGGATAGACAGGGATACAACTATGGGGAAACGAAAATAAATATACATATATAAAATATCTGCAAATACTAAAAAAAGATACCTTGTCCAATTAATAACTTCCTTTTGAATTCGGTTAAATAAGGTCTAGTGATTATTTTTCCCACTACACACTTAGAAAGGGAAACTACGTATATTTCCTTTTGAAAAATCTATGGGGTGGCGAAATTTTATGTCGAGCAATGTTGATGAAAACAGTTTAACTTAAGCGTTTTCTTCAGATATCCACTACATCGTAATGTCTGATAGTTTTGTTTAGTAAGAAACTATCTTAACAATATATGTATGTAATAAGCAATCTTAAATCCAAGATCTTCGGATTATAAAATGATTATTATCTACAACATAAATAAATTAATTGAACTCCTATATCCCAACAACTTGTATAAATTCATTGGTGTTGAACTTCGGCTTATACTAAATTCTATCAAAAAAGGTTAAGCAATTTACGATTAACACTCTAACCAACAGACCGACGGATATTTGTATGCATTATTATAAGAGCGAAGTCAACGTTCGACAATCGTGAGTAATGTCTGAAGTGTACCGATAACCTAATTGAAGCAATGATCACTTATAATTGAGCAAATAGAACACTAAGAGTCTCCTTACTTGTATAAATCATATTGAATCTCTACTAATATTATAGAGGGGAAGGATTTGTTTGGTTGAACGCGCTAATCTCAGGAACTACTGTTGTGTGTGTACTACTTCCACTTGAGTTGAAACTTTCCTTTGAGTGTTGAGTAGCCAATTTATTGAGGATGGCTATAGGCTATATGACGTAGTGCGTAGACCTGTAGTTTCTTCATTTTGGCATGAGACAAAATGTAAAAAATATAAATAATTTTAATATAACAAAAACAAAATAATCCGAAAATAATTTTACACTTAACAAAACAAGAAACTCAATGAAAACAATAAAAGTAACACCGGAATCACGACAGTACTGTCTTATGAACAGTTTGACCGATAGTAAAAATGGCTGACCGATTACAAAACATCACATTTGAATATAAGATTTCCGCAGTACCTTCGCTCTACATTTTATTATAGAAGTTTATTTTTATAGCAGTCGTTGAGGCCAGTTGTAGCGCAGCGGCACGAAGTGTGACTGCAAAACCGACTGGTTGTGGGTTCGATCCCCACTCGAAGAGATGAAATATTTACTTAAATGTATATTTCCATTTCTTCGCTCTGGTGCCTAGGCAAAGCGCGGCGTTGAGTTCTGCCACTCAACACGCAGTGCCTCCAGAATTCGGCAGAAAGTGGGGAACGGAGGTTCTAAAACACTAGGTTCCCCTCTGCCTACCCTGCGGTGTACGGGATACAGCGTGAAGCTGATTCATTTTTATAGCATTAGAATGCGTCTCAAGTGTGAGAACAAGTTGGCTTTTGAATGTTTTTAGTTGTTAAGTATTTAAACATTATTTTTAAACATTAGTGGTAAAGCAAAGTGGATTGGTCCCCATTCGAAAGAATTAATTATTATTTCTTAACATTTTAATTTATTGGCTCTGGTACGAAGGTTCCGCCAGTCAAGACTCACGCGTGGGCCTTTACTCCCGCCAAACGGTCGTTTCAAATTAGTGCAAAATACGTTATACTAGCAAGCTTTAATTTTAAATATTCTATTTACGGATTATTTCAAGACCCCTTAAACATCCTCCCAGACAGAGATATAACTTTATTTGGCGCTACCCCTGTAGCGGTAGCTACGTATTAGACTAATAGTCCTCAAAATTTCATCTTTGCCAAAATAATGTAGGTCTGGGGTTCCTGGGATCTTGAGCTATAATATACGACGCCATCATGCCACAGTTGACTCCATTGTAATTATATACGACTGTTTAATTTTTGTTTTGCGTACGCCGTATCCAAAGCAGGGAAGCAGTAGAAACCTTACTCCCCACTTCTCAAGGCTAAAATATACGGCGGAAAGTGGGAAACCGAAGTGTTTTAATGGAAACGGAGTATCTTAAAACTAGGTTCCCAGGGTCCATCTGTCTCCCCTGCTATATGCGGGATATAGCATAAAGCTAACAAAAAAATTTTAGTTGGCCTTGATATATGTACATTATATGTAATTTATTTCTTAATCATATTATATTACACACGTTTATATGTTAATAGTCTTATTAGAATTACAAATATCACATTGTTTTTATCCAACAGGTATCAAGACTAAACCAAACTAATTAAGACAAGATTTTATAAATAAAATAATGTATAGAGAAGAAAAACTATGGATCCACAGGAATTAGTACCTTTAGAATGTAAGTACATAAAATTTTCTTTCTTTTCTTGTTACAGCCGGACGCTGTGCCGTTGAGGCACGGTGGCACTAGTTTTCTATAAGTATATAATTATTAAGAAAAGTACATACGATTTAAATGTTATGAAACTCTAACCGACTTAATCGCGTACCTTTAGTGTTATACATTTTTGGAAACACTATTTTTCGAACACGAAATAGTAGTCCGTCGAGTCTATCCGTAACGGCGGACTCTAGCAACACATTCAAAACGTAGAGTTGCCAAAAATATATAAAACAGGACTTAATAATGTAGGTTTAAGAATTTCATAAAAAAAATTGTAAATATATCGTAGAACTAAAATCTTATTAAATATTATATATTATTATTACCAATGTTACAGCCGGACTTCCCCGTCCTCGACCGACCAGACAGTTTAGCCAAATAGCGTCGCGATCGTGCAATAAGGGCCCTATCAGACTATGCCGACTTCTGGCTTTAATGATAGTTCTGCCGTGCCTATTCATCTTCATACCATTACATATGAGGTAAGAAAATAGAAAAGGTACAAATGTTACATGTAACGGTGGTAAGAGACTTGTGCGGTGTTGAGTTCCGCTATTCAAGACGTTAAAGTCTTGAATTCGGACAGATGGCGGCGAACGGAGTGTCTTAAAACTATGTAAAGCTGCTAAAAACGGAAAAGTACATAAGTTATGTTGATAGCGAAATGTTTTATGAGGATGAATGAGAATCAAACCTATAACCACCGCCTCACTAGCTCTAACTAAAAGCAAATCTAGTGGTTTTTAACACGCTTATATTAGGCCGATCTGTTATTAAGTAACTATGAATACTAATTAAATCAAATCTAAAAGTCTGAATTACACGCATTCTATGTAGATTAAATGACACTATAATATGATGGTAACATGGAGCTGGTCTGATGGTGAAATTTGTAACAGTACGAGTATGTACCTTGGGTGTGATGTAGTAAAATAAATGAATAATAATAATGTACATAGCAATAAACATAATTTGCATAGTTAAATATGAGTAATAGAATTAACATATTACTTATCTAGAAAACGTATAAAATTTTTAACGGTTTACAGGAGGTGCGGGTTCGAGTCCCGCTACGTTCAATTTTTTTTACGTTTTTGACGGTCGAGTCAAACTCTTGAATACTAAATAAGGTTTTTGTAAATATGATGCACTAAGTGACTCGTGCCAAATATATAATAAATATAATATGTTAATTCATAGCCTACAATGGTACAATGTATAGTGTTGGTCATTGACATAACGTACTGGTGTACTACGACTTGGTGTATGATTAGTGAGTGTGTGGTGCTATTTTATATCCTGGAGCTCTTGTGTATGTAGTAGAGAAATAAAAACAAATAGAAAAAAAGCCAGTCAAAATCTTACGTCGGAGTATATATACTTGTATGTGCACTAATACATAATACAATATGTGTATATACAATATTTTTATGACTTTCACGTGTAAAATTATATGAATTTTTATTTTTAAAGTAAACGTAACCTAATCCAACAACGCAAAATTTATTACACAGTAACAGTAAATGTGGCAAACATTTTGAATTTGCTTTCTCGATGCTAATATTTGTAAGTAATTATATATAATAATAATTTTTGTATGTAACTAAGATAAAATTTGTCAAAACAATGAATCGTTATCTCTTAATTTTCATACACAAATATATGTAAAAAGTTTATAAATGATTATATCTTAAATGAACATAAACTTGGTATACAAAGGATTTTTTTGTGAATATAAATATTATTTCAGGTGGAATGGAACCGTTACGGTGAAAGAAGTAAAATAATTTTCTACTGCTACTTACTATAGAATATAAAAACAAAATCGAAATATTTCGTTTCTCGTAGGAATTTCAGGAAATCCGCTATACTTCCGTACAGTATCCAAGGAAATTTGCCTTCTCTCTACCCGCCACCCCTACTTTGTGCGGATTACAGCGTGAAGCTAAAAAAATCCTGGTTGTAACACGCTGTAGTTTCAGTTTTTAGTCATTACAACCGAAGACTTAGATTATTTATAGAGAGCTAGATTATTTATAAAGTATGTACGAAAATATTCATCGATATTTTCTTAATTTCACGCTGTATCCCGCAGGTAACAGGGTAGGCAGCGGGAATCTATTGTTAAACAAGTTTAACTTTTCCTTTCCTTATTTAACAATCGAGTCACAAAATGATTTCATCAAATTCTGGTTCCATCTGGTAAACTACTAGTAATAAATCATACGTCTCCCACTTAAATTAAAACTTCCGTCCACTTCATACATCTTAAAATGTCTACACACAACATCGTGATGTTATAGATACAATCAGTTTAGCTTTTTTGTATAGCAATAGTAAAGTAATTTCACCAAAAGATTTTGTGAAACTACTTTACTGGTAAAATTAAATCAAATAAGCTTTACAGGTATCCCGCACACAGCAGGGTAGGCAAAGGGAACCTAATGCTAAGACACTTCGTTCCTTACCGACGAATTTTGGAGGCATTGAAGTTCTACCACTCAAAACAGTTGAGTAGTGGAACTCTGCGCCGCGCTTTGCCTCGACACCAGAGCTCAGAAATGGAAATATACATTTAAATAAATATTTAATTTCCCACAACCAGTCGCGTTTACAGTCACAGTATGTTTCCCTGCGCCACGACTGGCCTCATAGCCTGGGCTGGTACTTTACTGTTGCTATACAAAAATGATTCTTGCTACTATTTAATTATCTTCACACATTAAGTATTGGGTGGATTCAACGTTAAAAAAATGCTTGACTTCAGCTTTGAACCGATCATTTTAATTTTTTTCAGCCTTCACATTTTCTTACTAAAAATTTTACTCGAGTAAAATGATATTTTTAACACATTTTAATATTTTTCTAGATACAGGGCGTTTTCCGGTCAAATGTATCCGATGAGTATGACGGACATGCGATTGATAGACAGTAAAATATCACCCACATGGTGCCAGGTACGTTCACATCTTGTATTTTATATACATATATAACACAGTTGCAATGGAAATTACTGAGGATATCCTAACCTTTGTAGGTGTCATACATATTAATGTATCGTACACTCTAACGGTACGAATAGAGTACGGCAGAAATTCCGAGATAAATGTCCGACATTAATGTATGTACTGTTTCCACTTGAATAGATTGTTTTTGTCTTAGTAGTGCCTATTTGTTAGTGTACGGAAATCGTGTCCGAGGTGTTTACACGGAAACTGATAATAAAGCGTTTATTGAGCGCGGTACGGTGTATTGAAAATGGCAAACTTGTTTGAAGTCTTTTCAACTTACTAACTTACTTAATTTACACCAGATACGTTGAAACAACGTGGTGACATTGTGTGTTTCTGTATGAACACGAATGTCTTTAATAGCAAAATTTATGGTGTCACAATAAATTTTGCAATCAGAGACATCACATTTTGCAATCGTTTTCATACAGAAATACTCGATATGCTTGTATACACTGAGTGTGAGCTGTATGCATTCGTACCATAAGTTACACCGAAACGACATGTGACTTCGGCCACTCGACACGCGGTGCTTCAGAACTCGACGGAAAGTGGGTAACGGAAATAATTTAATGGGAACGGAGTACCTTAACACTCCTCACACTGGTTCCCATTGTCTACCCTGCTATGTGCAGGATACAGCTTAAAGCTAAAGAAATAACGCTATTAAACTTGCATATCTCGTAAACTTAAATGTGACTATTTTAAAATTATTTATATATATATATATATATATATATATGTGTGTGTATATATAAAACTAAAATTTAACACTGCTATCTAAAAAGATTGAACTGTCCGAACTATCAATCGATAAACCTAGTTACGACCGGATATTATCTAAAGTCACGATTAAAATATATGTATAAATTACAATTAGTTACACATAACAGACTACTAATAAGAATATTTTTAATTTATTTTTATTTGTTTTTAAACTGAGGCCTTCGTGGTGTAGTGGCTTGTACTGTAACCTGTAACGACGTGTTATTCAATCCACACTCGGGGAAATGATTATATTTATTTTCAATGTCTCGCTTGGTCAATGAACCGCAGCTTTAGGTTCCGCGACTTAACAAACAATACCTCTTTAATTTCACGGAAATTGTGGAACAGAAAGTTTTGACAGTAGGTTCCCTCTGACAACTCAGCTTTGCAGCGTGAAGCTGCAATAAGAACATTAAAAGAACAATATACTCATAAGATTAAGACAATTAGAATAAACGCTCTATATTCAACTCTATCAAATGTCACTTGATTAGATACAAGCTGTCAGTTATATTATTATGAATGGCCTTATTATATAAGTACATAATCTTTTATTGTTCAATATTCAAATAAAGTTCCTTAAGGACGACGGAAAGGAAACGGTTGTTGCTTCAATTCCGATAAAGGAAAATGTAATATTTTTATTCGCTCTGAGTAGACGTGGCGTTTAATTCCGCTATTTATTACCTAATTATTCGAGAGATCGTGGAGCCGATACGAAGTGACTGACTATAAGCGATGTTTTTTGGTTTACTTCTCATAGAATACTTTTTTTTAACACGCTATATCCCGCACACAACAGGGTTACCTAGTGTAATTTCCCAGCGACAAAAAAGGAGTTACCTAATTCGTTATCCACTTTCGTTATTCACTTTCTTTCGTGTCGAGTGGCGCAGTGTGTCGACACCAGACCAGACCAGAAGTAACAATACTAAATATTTAACTCCCTCAAATGTCAACCTGTCGCATTTATAGTCACATTTTGTGCCTCGACTGGTCTCTATCACCCATATTTTCTTTAAAATATTTTTATCTTCTCTTAGACATAATGATTTAGAGCAGCGTCGAGATCCGCCACTTAACATGTCACGAATAATGAAGAAAGGAGCGTCTTAACACTAGCTTCCCTCTTCCTTTCTTCTACTAGTTACATGAATTTTGTCGTTATATAAATTCTTTAAAACGGCACATCTCAGTAAGTTTCCAAGGTCTTTATAAATTTGTACTTGATCAAAAAAATCGATAAAAATTTTAAGAATCTATTCAATTCCACTCTCCACTTTTCGAATTTTTTTATTGTCATTATGTTTACGATAATATCGTACGATATGATAAATTGTAACGTTTACGTTACGATAAGCTGTAACAATAGTATAAGAACTTTGATATAGCTTAATGCGCGTGAGTCTAAGTCCGATTATCCGACCATTTGTTGTGTTTATATATATATATATTTGTCAAATCTCTCTACAGAGGCGCTAATAAGACGCCGATGTAATACTTGAAAAGAACGTATGGTTTAGTGGTCAGAGTTGACAGTTTCCAACAGGCACGGATTCGAGTCCCACTACGTTAAAATGTTCTAAAAAAATATTTTATAATAAACTATTGTTTTACAATGACAATAAACAATATGACTTAAATTTTAAATCTAAATTATTACAAAAAGCAATGTTTATAATAATGACCAATGGATGGAAAAGGCAGTATTTGTATTGAAATACAAAATACTACTAAATATAATGTTTTAAAAAATTGAGCAATATGTGGAGAATGGAGTGTATGAACACTAAGTTCCCTATGTCTGCCCCGCTATACGTGGCATACAGTGTGAAGCTAAAAAGGAAAAAATGTATTGAAGTTGATTTTTTTATCAGCGGCAAGTAGTGAGATCAAATGCTACTTTCAACGCATTCGTTGTACCTGGACCACCTGAACTGACCGAGGAACTAGTACCAGTGTCCATGACTAGGGAGTTGGAGCTCGAGGATGACATGAAAGAATATTGGGGCTTCTATCTTCTACAAGGATCCACTGTCACTGTGTCTTCTTGTGTGAGGTAAAAAGATTGTTTTTAACTTTACGCTGTATTTTGCTCTACTATATGTCCTAGCGAAATTTAGAGAAGGAAAATAATATTAAGACGCTTTGTACCCCACGCACCACCCTATTTTGGAGACATTGCGTGTTCAGTGGTAGAACTAGATGACGCTCTAGCTGCTTGGCACTTTGTCTTTTTATCAGAGCAAGAAGATAAAAATAACAATTTTTCTCGAGTGAGAATTGAACCCACGAACGTCACACTTATTTAAGCATATATAAAAAATGTAAACCATAAAATATCCTGCTCTCCTCATAGATGGCCTGGTGCGTCTCTCATAATGATAAAAGGCTACAAGCATCTACAAGAGTGTGCGTACATCGGGGACGACTCGTCAGAAGAACTAGATGAACTTCTCGAAGCCCACAAATTGGGGCTACTCTCGAATACTACACTTATAGAGAAGATAACACAGCTAAATAAAGAAGACGGAAAAGCTAATGATCCTGGTAAATTCATTACATAGTTTTGGATCATAAATTATTTCGTTATTTCGTTTTTTTATTATTTTTATTATAAGTTTATTACTTTTCGTGCATCTAAAAAACGATGTGTTTCCTTTGATATTCCAAAAAACTCAATCTCATAAAATTTGAGCGAAAAGTAGGACATAATGTTTATAATACTAGGTTCCCTCTGCCTACCCTGCTACATGCGGAATATAATGTGACACTAACAAAAATATATTATATTATTCTATAAAACCTCCAAATGTACCGTACTTTCTGCATAATCAAAGTAAAAACTTAATTGCTCAATAGTCTGTAACTGCGCCACATGTTATTATATATCAACTAATCCAGTCTTATATAAAGATACTCCACGATAATACTTCAAAGCCAATTATTTAAGCCTCTCTATTTATTTTATGTTCTTATCACCACTTATAATATTGATAATATCTACACACAAGTGAGCTAAAATTGCCTGTGTATCCTTAATGGGAGTAATATCCTTTTTATCATTTCACGACATTACAATGATTTAGGCAATTATTTTCCCGCATACATTCTGCCTAATTTTCGAGACATTGTGTGTGACTGAGTGGTGGAACCCAACAAGGAGCTTTGTCTTGATATCAGAGCGAGATAATGAAAATAATTCACAAGACAAAGTAGGACGTTGAGTTCCACCATTCAACAAGCAATGACTCGAAAATTGAGCGGTAAGTAAGGAAGGAAGTGTCTTTACGCTAGTTGATCTCTCTGATTACCTTGATGTATGTGGAATATATTACTATTCTAATTACAGATACAATGAAAAGGCACAAAGCTGGTGTTAAATTTCACGATCCAAATCAAAAGGCTAATGTGACATCACCTGAGAACGTTCCTATTGTAGATGTCACTGATCATGATCCAAAGGTATCCTTAGAACTAGTATTTCTATTAACCCTTAAAACCCTTAAAACTCATCAAATAACTAAATGTAACTTCCCTTGTGGTCTCATTATTAATTTGTTCCATTTTTGATAATACTATGTTATTATACAAAGAATTGTTAACAATGATGTCTCGTCTGTCTTTATTTACCTAACTCAAATTCCTTCTATTTCACCTTTTATTTAATTTTCACTGATATTATCTTATTTTATACAGTATATGTAATAACATATATTTGTACACACATTTGTAGAGCAAAGACAAATACACAATAAATCTTATATC
The DNA here is from genome assembly GCA_917862395.2 of Heliconius sara. Taxonomy (NCBI): domain Eukaryota; kingdom Metazoa; phylum Arthropoda; class Insecta; order Lepidoptera; family Nymphalidae; genus Heliconius; species Heliconius sara. The sequence goes on along the minus strand of OU860789.1, from coordinate 622,489 downwards.
TACAAAGTTTCATATCATAAGTAAATAAATATTTTCGCAGGAACTTAGGCAGATTCTAGAACGATTACATGCGATACGTGAAGCCGCTAAGATTGAAGCCCAAAAGTACTATCACCCACCATCCCACTTAATGTCTCTACCAGCTCTTCATAGGCACAGAGACGCTAATGTTGATAGAGATGAAAGACGATGGTTGTCGTTTAAAGGTAAGAAGTTTAATATTACATAGACCCTGACCTTCTTAACTCTGCCAAGTGTTTTAATTATAATCACTTGAAACTAATTATAATCACTTGAAACTAATTATAATCACACAGAATTCGGTGCAAAGTGGAGAATAATAATGTCCTAATAAGAATAGAGTGCCTTAACACTAGACTCCCAGGTTCCCTCTGCCTACCCTATTATGAGCGAGATACAGCATGAAAGCATTCATCACGCAAAGTTTTAAAAATGATCGCAATTTGTCTTAACCTGGAACCAGGTATTTCTGCCAACTAATGCTTTAAATATTAAAGAGAAATTTTCCATATCACATGTATTATATATATACTTATATAAATACTTAAAAGATTGATAAACCAAAGTAAATATCCTAAAAGTTCTATCAACCGTTACACCACAAGCTACTATTTGTTGATGATAACAACGTAATATTATATTTTATATTGAAATATACTTATACACGAGTTTTATCATTGTTGTTAGCATGCATAATGTGTCAGAATTTTTAAAGATTCATATAAACTAAAATTATTATTATTAAGTGATTGTAAAATTACTAATTTATAGAAGCTTCTGATTCTATAAATATTGTTTTACCGTAATGAGTTGTGAATTGAGTAGCGGAACTCAAAACCGTGCTCTGTCTTGACGGAATAGGGACAAAATAGACTCAATGTAATCTTTATCATGTGTAGGGATGGAACTCCCAAACATCGACCGCCTGTAAAATATAATATGAAAAAAATTTTCCATTTCAAACAAACAGTTCCTGAGATTAACTCGTTCTACCAAACAATTATTCAACTTGATAATAACATTATTATAGATATTATGTAATAATATAACTTAAATCGTTTTCACAGATTTAGAAGGCAACATTACCGAGCCAATAAAAGTTAATAAAACAGACAAACAAACAGAAGACCATACAAAAAATACATCAACAATTTCAGATAGTAACAAAAATATATCCAATGCAAATGTTGATAACGTTATCAGTTCTATATCCAACAAAGGGATTGACAATAAGACAATGGAAAATGAGATTAGAGATGATACTTATGTCAAACTGAATATTAGTAGTGAATATATATCGGTAAGTTTATTTCATAAGCTTGAATTGCATTTTTTTTATATGGACGTCGCCTTTGTCGTAGCTTAAATTTTAAGTTTGAATATAAAATATTTTATACATAAAATATTTCGTATATTATCTTTACTTCCGACTTCATTCAAATAGAAGTAAGTAAAGGTAAAATAAATAAGTTTAAATCAAAATTATACAGCATTAAAAATTATAATATTACAATTATTTTTGCTCTAAATGTTACTTTAACATAATATTAGAAAAATGCCAAAAAAAATCTTGTCATTCAACACGCAATGTCTTTTGACACTAGGTTCCCCCCATCTACCCTACTATATGCCAAGAGGCTCAAAATTTCGAAGAAATTAGTAAAACTCTAATATAAATATAAAAGACTAGTATAAAACAATAAAAAATCTTTAAATACAGTGAAATATGATATGGTACACGTATGTATGGTATGGTATGGTATTTAAACTACAAAAAATTCCTAACCGTGGAAATTTTCTCACTTTGCTTATCTTTTATCAGGGATTTAGAAGCAATAACTACTTTCGCTGTTCATTGCCTTGAAGATTTTTAAGAAATTGACAAGTACCTTTTTTTTAAATTATTAACTTTTTTTGTCACACAAAGAGTATATAAGATAGCATCATTCAACTAACTGTATTTTTCTTAAGAAACTTGTATTTTTTGCCGCTTATTTCTAGTTCTTTAATATTTTTAGGATTCCGTATCTCAAAAGGAAACAAAGTGATCCTATACGGGTTTCGTTTATTTCGTATGAGGTATGGAACCACAAACATTAAAAAGTTGATCAATAAGCTAGTTTACCATTGGATCTATTACTTCAGATAGCAATATTTGATAAAGTAAAAGTATTATCCATAACATCTATTACTAATCATCTATCACACTATCTAGTAATATAACCTAGTGTATGCAGATTAACAGCTTATCAGCGTTCATGATCATTTTACTATACCTAGTATATAGATACATAAAGATCTATTGTTATAACATAAAGATCTTTTGCCGTGTGATCCCGGCCTAGAATAGGATCATCCTGGTACTGGTGGTGTCGTAAGAGGCGACTAAAGTACGTGTAGTAGAGTCACGTCGCCAGCAATGGCGACACGCATGGGCAGACTCGACCGGATCATTACCACCCCCGGCATTTCAAACCGGCGTGAAGTAGTGGCTTTATGCCACTGCGTTTCGCATCAGGTAATGCCGGGCCCCGGCGCCCAACCCATCTTAATAGGCCGGCAACGCACCTGTAGCTCCTCTGGGGTTGCACGGGGCCGTGGGCGGCGGTAATCACTTACCATCAGGTGACCCGCACGCTCGTTTGCCGTGTCTCTTCCATAAAAAAAAAAAAAAAAAAATTGTTATAATCATGTATTTTATTGTAATTATCAGTATACAAATTTTTAAAATTTTTAAAGTATTATTTCACACTTAGGAAGTCATTGAAATAACTCGTAGTGTAACGGTTTCCAAGATGCGCGGTTTTAAATCCCGCTATGTTCAAATTTTTATATTTATTTTTAATAAATATTCTTAATAAGTAATATATCTTATAAGGATTCCTTCTTACCTTAAAAAGTACGAAACCCTAAAAATTACAATATTATACTTCAAAATAAATTAAACGTATTAATTTTTATAACTTAAGTAAGTACGCATTTGAGATTTAAAACGATAAATTTGTATATCACACACAATCACATATACACGTACTAACATAACCTATGTTTGTACGTTTATATGTGAGATAGATTTATTATAATTGTTCTGACGACTCGATCGCGGCTTCACCCGCTTATACTACATAACTATTAATTTACTAATCTGCATTACTTTTATTTTCTAATAATAATATCATTTTAAAAATAATATCTATACCTATATTAAAAACTAAAGTTTCAGCCAATTCAATAAAACAGTTATTTATAGCAATTTTGTCAAACGACGTTCTTTCAAACGGTTTAATTTTTTAAAATTATAAACCGAATGAAATAAAACGAACGCTTAATGTACACAGACGGACAGCTTGCATACGTACAATAGTGAAAACTACAATAAAATCGGTTTAAGCCGTTTCTGACGTTAGCTTAAACAGATATTTTTTGGAAAAATCTTCGAAGTGTGCCTGAGATAAAGTAAAATTTTATTAATTCTATGACGTTATTACATGCCACCAATAATATTATTTACTATCTCTCACGTACAGACACTGATAATTTACGATTTTATTATAATTAGTACAACGCCGCGTTTCGTCGAACAGAGCGGTAAAATGAATGATCGATCCCATGACCGTCGCGTTTACAGTTATCCACTGCGCCACGACGACCTATATGCTATTATTTGACATAAAAAAATAATGCATTGTGGAGCTAACAGACATATAATATTTATATTTTTTACTTTTCTTACAGAATAAAAAAGAAGATGAAAGTTCAAAAGAAGTTTATGATGAAGTTTTAAAACAATTGGAGTCGCTTGGGGATAAAGGCAAAAGGGTGTTGATTCGACTCCGAGAACAGATAGCTTCGAATGAAAATCAGGTGACATTACTAAAATGCATTTTATAAGATGGGGCATCTATCCCGGCTTTATCCTAATTCATTTTCTCGAGTGGGAACGGAACTCATAACTTTTCGCGATTACAATCACACGCCTGCCCTTGCGCCACGACTGGCTTACACTACACTATAAATGATTGATATAATTTTGTTAAAATATAGTTATATATGCACATATATAGTTCACATAATTATATAAATTTCTTTATTCTCCGTTTGCCGCCGAAAGGCATTACACCGAACTCACAACCGCCTCGTCACCACTCGAACTCGAACACAATCTCGAAAATTCGGCGATGCGTGGTAAACGCTGTCTCAACCCTAGCTTCTCTCTGCCTACCCTACTATGTGCGGGATACGACGGGGCTGGTTTCTTTATCTTACTTTTGTTAGAAATTTGAAATAAATCAATTTGTTTAACAACAGTCGGCAGAGGTTGTGACCAATAGTGACGAACAACTGGACCATCTTAAGAAAGTGCTGGTCGAAGCCATCGATGAAGAAAGAAATAAATCAAAGAGGCAACGTGAGTGCAAGAGATGTTTTTTTTGAAATAAAATTTTGATAGCGCAAAAGTTTTTTCACATTTTGACACCATTTTTTTTCGAATGCTACCATCTTAATTAAGCTTTCTATGTGTGAGTAATCTATCAAAATATATATTTTCAATACAACTTATAACATTACTTTCGTAGAAAAACGTCGCGATGCTAGAGAGGACGCTAGAAGTAAGAGAGAATTAATGCTTGGTGAAATAGATCTTAAGAAACAACTGAACGAAAATGATGAAGCCAGAGATTATGCTGCTGAAGAAGTAAGTAATCTGTCCTACACTTTCGTTCGAACAAACGAGGTTCAATTAAACAAGCTTAAGAGATTGTTTAATTGAACGTTCTTATCCCAGGAACTACTGATTTGAAAAAACTTATTTTTGTGTTCAATAGCCGTTAATTGTGTTATTACGCTAATGGTTTTAATGTAACCCTCTGTACCCGTCTGATTGGATGTATTCCATTAAATCACGCGGTCAGAGAAGGTGGTACAAACTAATAAAATATAATTGTAAATAATGATCTTAAAGGACGATATAGATCACTCGTTTTGCTAAACGAACTTTTTGGTATAATTAACTAACTAACTAACGTTTTGATATAATTCATATGCTGATTAATTATACGAAATATTTATGAGCAAATCTTTAATCAGAAAAGAAAAGTATTGCAATTTGTATTATACTGATTTATGGAGAAAACCTAGTGATACGTTTCTAAAAAATAGTTATATTAAAATTAATTACATTTTTTAAACATTTCAGGGTCTAGAACCAGATGGATACGCTGAACACCACGAACAAGTTAACGAGACAACTGCTTTCGACATGTCCAATTCTGAATTCTGGTCTTCTTTCTCCAGCAGTGAAGAGGCATTGCTAGAATGTGCGGGTCTTATACTCAACCTGCCATTAACTCCTCACGCGTCTTGCCAACCTGGCTCTAATGATCAGGACACACATTTGGCGTCTCGAGCTAATGCTTTAACTTATAGGTATTTTATATTTTACACTGTCCGTCTTGGCTCAGTAACCACAACGACTTAGATTCAACGCAATGAATGATTTATAATACATTTCCTCGCTCTGGTTGCAACGTTGTGCTCCGCCACTCAACACGCATCGTCTTGAATTAAATTGGGAGAAAATTGGGGAAAGTAGTGTCTTCGCACTAGCTTCCCTAGAATAACCATTGCGAAAAAACAATTTAAATATATTCTTTCCTCCGAGTGGAAATTGAACCCACAACCATCGTGTTTACAGTTCGGCTGTCCCACTACGCAACGACGGTCTCTACATATCTGATCTTTATTTTTTATTAACTATAAGCACATGTTGATGAGAAACTTCGACGTAGTTCAATATATATTATATATTTTTATTCCAGGGTCCCTGCGAATGGCTATTACTTTTTTGTCTTCAATTCAGAGAATGAAGTCCAGAGAAACTTTATAAGAGCGCGTTTTGATCTCCAGAAGACAAGATATGACGTCGCAAGAACAGCTCTAAGGGAATGCAGGAATAGTACCGAAAGATGTGATCTGCCACTTGATATTTTCTCCAGCCAAAAGGTAGAAATGGCAAAAATAAATAATATTAACATTGTTATCTACTAATATTTCAATTTTGGGACCAATTTTTCATTCATAGATTATAATTACAATGAAATAACGAATGTAAACGGCATCTGAAGTCGATCTACGAGCAAGAAATATTGAGTGGTGAAGATTCAACAACTCGAAATAGGCAAAATATTTTAAAATAAACGTTACTTCAGCTGAAATAATTGCAAAGTTACCAGCAATGTCATGAATTCTAGTTGTAATGCCCCGCAAGAAGAACCCGGTGTTCAAACCTCTGTATTTGACACCAGGTTCTTTCTGCATATCAGCAAAGTAAAAAACATATAACAACCTAGTGTTAAGTCAATACCGTTCCCACTTTCCGCCGAATTCTGGAGGCATTGTATGTTGAGTGACTGCACTCAGCACCGCCCCTTGGTTCGTTACCGAAGCGAAGAAAATGAAATGAATGAAAATATGAAATATTGCATTTCCTCTAGTGGGAATCAAACCAATAACCTGTCGCGCTTATGGACCAACCAGTCGCACGACTAGCATTATAGACTTTAGCTAGATTTAGTATAGATTTTAAGAATATTTATTACATTTCCAGGTTGTTTTAGAGCTGCCACTAAGAAACAACGATTCGCTATGGAACGAACAATTCGTCATCATATCAGAATGTGAACCCCGTACCTCCGTGTATCTGGCGTGCGCTATTGCGGTACCAATATTCATATTAGCTTTTGCTTTTCAATGATATTTTAAATATATTAAATTACGAATACCTTAATTCTATCGATAACTAATTTGTATAACTATTTTGTATAACCTCTTGCAAATGCGAAACGGCTAACAACATGATGAAAGTTAAAATAATTAATTATATCTACGAATTTTCAAATAGCCAACCGTCCGCCTTTTACAAATATATAAATGTAATGAAAAAATTATATATTTAACAAACAGCCATATATACTTATAAATTAACCTATTACTAGCATTAAGTCTATTAAAATTTCAAAACGATTGTTTCTGTCTATTCTTAAATCACGCTGTTCTCCGCATCACAAGTGTATTGGCGTAACCTTACACCATGCTTTGCCTTAGACTAAAATCACAATAATTTAAATGTCATTCTCCCGGGTAGAATCGAACTGAATACCATCACAATTTATAATCAGGCAATGCCAATTGTGGCAACGTGAATACACGTGAATATAAAAAAATTAGATGTCATAGGTTAGCATAATAAAATGATAAAAACATTTTTTTAATTCTTATCTCAATAACAAATATTCAATGGAAAAACCTGCTCAAGCATCGCTCGGCTGTAAGGTCGACAGTGAATAATGATAATTATAATAATACGCAACGAAATTAATTTATATCAATATCTAAATATCATACGCAGGGAAAACCAAGTAATTGCTATGAAGGTAAAATAAATGAATATAATTAGATTAATAATACAACATAAATATAAATACATATATATAAAATACTGATTGTACGCAAACGATGGTTGTAGGTTCGATCTGCACCCTGGCATATAGTACAACATGTCTTGACACTAGGTTTTCTCTGCCTACCTTGCTAAGTATGAGTCACGGTGTGAATTTAAGAAAAATCTTAGTTTATTCCGTAGCCGTGACCTATGAGAATGGGATTTAATTTTTTTAATTTCCTGACACTGGCAACAAGGTAAAGCGTAGTGTTGGTTTCAACCACACAACTCGCAATGCCTCGAGAATTTTTATAATATCAGATTCCCTCTATCTACCTCACTACGTGCGGAATACAGCATGGAGTTAAGCAAAAATTTAGTTGGAAAAATGTGTTTTAACTTTCAATATTTCTAACAATATAAAAAAATGGAGGATAGTATTAATGTATATATTCTTTTAATATTTAAGTACTTTTAAAATATATATTTTTTAAATTAATATTATAATATGTTTTTAGAAATACTGAATATACATTTAGTCAAGCATTATTATTTTATTTTTGTGCATTTCATCTTTGAACTTATGTGTTATAAATAGACTGGATTATAATCACATTGTTTTAAACGTATCTGATTATTTAAGTTATTGTTGATAATTATCAAATCTTATTCTTCAGCATTTACCTTATTATTAATTTGTTTCGATATGTATAATACTTTATGAACCTGACCTGTGATAATAAGCATGTTAAAAACAATTTAGTAGCAAAAAAAATTATATTTTTATACAAAACTGAATTATGTTACTTATTTAAAGGAATAATTCCTTTAAAGAAGTAAGCATCGCATATAAATTGGTTATTGCGTTTTTATTAATAGAAAATCAAATTAAACGCTAATTTTATATTATAAAAGTTTCATTTAATTCTAAATAAATTAAATAAATGAATTGAATGACAAATCATAAACAATAATAAATGTTTTTGTTATGTTCATGTTATCGCTTGCTTCTTGAAAGACAAAAAGAGCAGTATTGCTTGTAGATTTTTTTCTCCACTCAATTTTACTCTTACAAAATATGTATATTTTTATATAATAATTTTAAGATAATAAAATAATATATATTTACTTTTAAGTATAACATTATGAAACATATCGAAATATATTTTATAATATTTTTTTGATGGTAATAATAATAATAATAATCATCAGAGGCTGTTATTGTGATACTAGTCATAACTAAACATTAGTTAAGTTTACAAATAAACTGTTACAAAAAAGTTGTGCTCTTGTTTTTTATATTATTTTAACATAATATCCCACTAGTAATCTTCAGATGAATTGCATACCATATATTTATGTATTTTACACGATCATAGGCTTAATGAAATTTACTATGCATATATAAAGCAAATGTATAAATTATTGAAGTTAATAAAAAATATTATAACAAAACAAATAACCCGACTGCATAAAACTTAATAGAAAAAAAAAATAGATTTATTAACTTCGAATATCCCTTCTGCCGGATCGTTTGGCGCTCCGTTCTCTCTGACTACTACGCTAGGAATAAAGCGTGAAGCTAGTTTAGTTTAGTTTTTTTTTAGAATGATGCTTATATCGTGGTGCTTTGAACCCGCTTTCACAGCCAACTAACAGTAGGCTGTCAATGCTACTACCGTCGCGTAAATTAGCAAGAACGGTTGTTAAAACAACTTTAAGCCGTTTAACATGCTAAAGTCTTAAGTTCCAATAAAAAAAAACATTTTTGAATACCTATTCAACGAGACTACACTTGGCGTAGTTTGTCATTTTTTTTATTTTCACAATATTGGTTTGGCGATTGTCGCTATGATGTATGTGTGTGTCAACTTTAGTGACACTTGCAAGGTTAAGAATAAGAATCATCGAAATTAGCTAAGGCGTTTGGTCTCTACAAGGTCAAATAGAAACACATGAAACACATACATACATACAAATGCTGTTAAAAACATTACCCTTCTTTCCGTCGTACAGTCTAGTAATGCAATAGTGTCTTAGCAAAGTAGTGTCGTCCGCCTCTGCTCGGCTTGCTTGCATCGGGGGGCCAGAGGCATTGTTTTTACCATGTAAAAAGATATTATTCGTCTTTCAAATCGAAATCATATTAGTTATTTATAGTATTCACAAATAAAAGAAACACGTAGTATTTAAATAATTTATTTTTTCATATTCTTACATTACCTTAAAAAAATATCTTATATCGAAATTACTTACAAGCAATGTATTCTTTTAAGTAGGCATACCTATTTATACAAATGAATACTATTAAAATAAGGCAATTTTTTTAAAGATTTTCGCCAAACGTGTGGGTACTATTTGTCATATATAAAGCATAAGGCAGTAAAAGATGTGCAAAACTACATGAATCGGTTTAACATACTTTTAGCTTCACGCTGTATTGCTCATATAGAAGCGTAAACAGAGAAGATCTAGTGCTAAAGATACTGGATTTACCACATTAATTAATCACAAAATTAAAGAAGCTTAACCACTCTAATATATGGAAGGGTTGCTATAAATACCACCAAATAATATAACTTCAGTCTTTCTATCAATTATTAAATACGCAAAAGGCTTGTTCGCAACAAATTCTTCATTTGCACCGATTATTAAAAATTCGGCCATAACTCTCGCTGTTGCACCTTCTTCATTTATTTCTATGTCAGCAACTTGTGTCATTAACGACGTGTACATTTTATAATCGCTGATTCCTGTAAAATCGGCTAATTCTGGATAAAATATCCTTTTAACGCCCATATCGAATACTAATTCGGGGATATTTTCAATGCTGGTCTTTATTTGAAATCGTGGTATTCGGACATTCATTAGTTTTGTGCCCTCTTTTTTAAATAGTTCAAATATTGTTGCCAATCGTGTGTCTTTAAGTTTGTAAAACACGTTCTTGACTGTATCACCTTTAGGTAAAAACACTAACATTGAAATCCTACCGTCCGTATTAAACGGTAGCTCTAACACTTTAGAATCAACAAATGGAACATCTGTGACGTTAAAGTAACCAGTCTGTGTCATCAATCTAACTTTCCCAATTGGTACATTGTCTTTCGAGTAGAAAGACTCTGTCGAAGTATATACTGGATTGAATGGTGTCCGCCAATCATTTTTGAAATACGCAGTTTCAGTCATCAGAAGAACAGTTAAATTGAAATCCTCTGCGTGTATGCCTTCGTTGATAACACCATCCATATCCATCTGTATTACATCATTTGCTTTCGCAGCTGCTTCGTCAGGATCATTGAAATCTAAAGTCAAAACTTTAGTAGCGTCCGACCTCTTGGCTTCATTTTTATAAGAATCCTTTACGTCCAGTAATTTGTCAAGGATGATGACATTTGTATGTTTCGACATGAAGGATAATTCATCATCTAGTCCATTTAATACTTCCCGATATTTCCTTCTGAAACATTTCATGCGATGGTATCTTGTTACTTTTCGAATCTCATTTTCAGTTGTTCCTCTCGCGCCCTCGGCGAGGGTCATCAGTTGGAGCCAGGTGGATAGCGGTGAAAAAACAAAATGATGTCCGGTCTCTTGCGCTACTCTATCTAATAACTGCATAGAGAAGTCATAAGTCGGCCTTTTGAATACATTGACGGCACTCTCGTGGTTACACGAAAACTTTACACTTAGCACTGAAGTCGTTAGCAGCATGAAATAAAATATTTGCATCATATTCGTAAAGAGCTTGTGTACTTAAAAACAACTAATATTGACAACCAGAGAAAATAATCAATTAAGTTGTATATTTTAATTACTGCGCTCACAATGATACTGTAGTTGTCGCTATCGCGTATTTATACACTGAATAAGAGATAAACTTGGGTTAAAATGTATGTTTGCGTATTAATTAAAAATTATACTAAGAAGATTCTAGAAAATTCCCAAATTTCAAGGTATGCAAAATATTAACGGAACATATAAAAAAGGAGAAAAATTTGAAGTAGACAGAAAGCGTAGCGTCAAGATAATAAGTTTTCATATAAGTCATGTACCCTGATTATTAAGAAGTTACCGAATAGGCAAGCAAATCTTTTTTATATATGCAAGTTTTGCGAGCTAGATTGAAATCGAACTCCCAACACAGATAGTTTCGAAATACGCCACTACGACGACGTATTCTATTTTAATTGAATGACATATTATTTAGGTCAGTTTAGATATTATTTGTTTACTAGTTGTAATCATGTAGTTTCTATATAAACTACGATAAAAGGGATATTAAAAATTCCAACAGTGTATTGACAATTTCTTTTCTTGCCCATTGTATTTATGACATAAAAAAGTTTTATGAGAGTGGTTTAAAAGTTCTGTATCTTAAAAGATAATAACAGAACCCTATAAGGGTTCTGTTTTTATCTCTTCGGATCACTTTGTTATCCGTCTGTGTATCTCGAAATCTATTAAACTTAAAATCATAAACTTAAAATCAATCAAGTCTATCATAGACTTGAACATTTGATATGATTTTAAGTTCTCTTGTACTCTTGATGTACAAAAAAATCAAGATTGTAAAGTCCATACCAGTTAATCGTTTTTGCTGCATTTTGTATGGTATTCGCCACGTAATCTATACCTATAGGGTGCTTACCGTTGCCCTACAGTTTTCAAATTTGGCACAAAGTTAGAATTTACAATAAAAATAAAGAAAAAAACAGAACACTGAAAATTTATACGTATTTCATAGAAAAAAATCAAATTTATATTTGTAGAACTTCCCGTTGACTTACGATCCTGCAATTGGTATGTAAGCCTGAGTGGTCAAGTCCGACTCGCACTTGGCTGGTTTTTATTTAATTTATACATCATAGTAAATTTAATAAAAAATATGATATAGTTGTCCCTTTAAGAGCTGTTTTTTTTCATAATAGTAGGCAGGGCCGATGCTTGTATAGCTTATAGTATTTAATTACTTGGACTTTATATTTATTTTTGGATTTTCCTGGCAATAATGGAACTTTAACCTCAACTATCAGAGAGCCGGTCACTTTGATAACGGCAATATGTTTTTGTATTTAATATCTGTTTTTATTCTAAGTATCAGTCTCCACTCTGCTATTGAACATGAAGGAAATATTAATTATTACATTTTTAATAGTATATGGATTCGTTCCGTCAATTTTGGGACAGTGTGATGAAGAAAGAGCACATCCATATTTTAAAAGGTCAGTTTATGAGTTCTCCGTAGATCTGCTTACAAGAGCTTCTCAAGAAAAAGAAAATCATTTCGTGACATCAACATTTTCGATATGGGCCGCACTCGCGTGCGCGTCTCTGGGCGCAGCTGATAAAACTCTGACAGAGTTTAAAGATGTACTAAAATTACATAATCGTAAGTGCTTCAATAATCAATATTTGACAATAGCAAGTAAAGTGACCATAAACGATGACACTGATGTCGATATACAGAAAAGCTCCTCCATTTTTGTTGATGATAGATTCTTAATAAGAGATGAATTCAAATATAAATTAGAAAGTACTGGATTAAGTTCTATTGTGGATATGGCATTCGATGATGCTGATATAGCTGCTCAGAAAATAAATGACTACGTCATTCGTGCAACCCACAACACTATAGACGGCGTTGTCGCTCCAAGCGATATCGAGAACGCAATTATGATTATTATAGATTCCATATTTTTCAAAGGCAACTGGCAAAAATCCTTCAATCCTGCGGAAACAGGATTAATTAAATTCTACAACGACCGTGGTATTGCTGTTGGTGACGTAAACATGATGGTCACATCTGACATGTTTCGAGTAGGCACCGTTCCACTACTCAATGCAAAAGTGCTGGAACTTCCCTATGGAAACAAAACTGAAAACAGATATTCGATGTTAATTTTCCTGCCTGAAGAAGGCGTGTCGTTATATAATGTAATAGAGAATTTAAAGAAAGTCAGCCTAACCAGCATAAATTTCTTGCTTGAACAATTTGGAGAGCAACGCACAATGGTTCAGTTGCCACGGTTCAAAATATCTTCAGATTTAAGTAACTTGAAGGAGCTACTGGCTGATATGGGTTTGGGGAGCATGTTTGGTCCCAGCGCCCGTTTTCCTTTTATATCAGATCTTCCTGTATATGTTAGTAATTTTATCCAAAAAGCCAGTATAGACGTGAATGAAGAGGGCTCTACAGCAAGTGCGGTCACGAAGGCCGAGTTCACTGTTAGATCCAATTCGATAACTTTCTTAGCCAGAAAGCCCTTCCTTTACATGATTGTTGATAAAAAATATCAAATACCGCTATTCGCTGGAGCTTATTCAAAGCCATCTGTGTATTAAACATATAAAAATCTATTATAATACTAGAAACTTAAACTCAAAACTAGAAAAAAAAAGATCAAAGATTTTTTTATTTATTCCACAATAAAATTATTGTGATTTACTTGTTATTATTATTGAATAAATTAACATATTTCATGAAAAATAAATAAAAAAAATGGTATTTATTTTGCCTTTTATTAAGAAATCATTTTAATTGTTCTTTTAAAGTTATTTTTTAGGTTTTTTTAGGTTAAGGATGTTGTTATGTTTGTCGTTTCCTACATTAAGACTAGTCAATTTATAAGTAGGAATTATAATAAAATAGTAATCCAGAGAGGCCAACAAAAGTTTGTACTTTTATTAATATATATATATATATATATATATATATATATATATATATATATATATATATATATATATATATATATATATATATATATATATATATATATATATATATATATATATATATATATATATATATATACGAATACATTTTATACATACACGATATTATGTGTTTTCAAAAAACATTAACTCCTTCCTTTTCTTTCCTTTCAAAAAACATTTTTAACATCAGATCTAATAAAGTGAACCGATACTTCATATACTTACCGCAAAAAAATATCCTGTGCCCTCAGTATTGTATATTGTAAACGATAAATAAAGGTAATTCTCAACAAAACAAGTGTAATAAACACTGTTCCTACATTTATTTGTATTGTTTATTTTCTATTATTTGTCTTTTTTGTCATGTAAATTTTAGTATTATTACAAAACTAGAGTATAAAGAACACAAAATATGGCATTGATTATTTAGGCTAATTTTATTTTGGCAATGGCAGCACTTATCCAGAAACGTCACTATTCGCTGTTGTTACTTGTCACTAAGTACACGATATTGAATAAACATTATCGATATTGTACTGTACTGTAGTATCGTATTCATAAAAGTATTGATACTTCAAAATATCTAGCATTTTTCTGTAGGGCCTAATGTGCTTTTGAAATGAACTAGTATCGAATACAAAGTATCGAATATAAAAGTATCGGCATCGAAAGACAAAGAACTCGATACTACAAAGTATCGATACTTCTTAGAAAACGCTTTACTTAGTACTTATAACTTGTTTGTTGTTACAAGCGCTTGTCACTTTGTTTTTTTGGATGTTATAATACATATCAAGAAATATACGCTCTACATATTTTATTAAGAAGAAATAATTAAAGAATACATTAAAGCAACATAACCTTTTACATTTAAGTCTTAGTATATTAAACAGAATATCAACGTAAGTTACATTAATTCATTTTAAAAATATTATTATTAAAGTTACGTTTTTGAAATGTTTTTAAATTTTGTATAGGAAATTAGTTATAATTGCATTAATAAACAGATGTTCTCAATTACATAAACTTTTGACTGTAAATTTAAGCCAAATTGGTGTAAATAATACTATAATTTTCAACACTAAATAAAACATTTTTTTTTATTTTTTCGTAATACGTGCTTTATTATATAATTGATGTTATATTTATTGTCTTGAGTATAATTTTTAACAGAATGAAATCTGAACTGCTCAACACATATTTTCTATCAAGTGAACAACACCAATTTTATGAAGACAATGGATATTTAGTTATAAAAGGATTTCTGGACTTTGCATCTTTATATAATTACAAGTAAGTAGAATGTCTAAAATATAAAATAAGATAAAATGAGGTAAAATATATGATTAACACATAATAATGTTATAAAACTTTAAAATATGTAAACTTTCATAAAAGTATAAATTTTGAGTGAATTGTTCAATTTGATAAATCATTCTACAATAGAATTATTATTATTATTGTGTTATATTTAGTAGTATTTTAGTGTCAACCAGTTGATTATGATAATTTAAAAATAAAAAAACTATCCTTAAAGTGTGTCCTTCTCAATGAAAAAAGAATCATTGAAATTGCTTGGCAGGATATTGAATTATTCATCAATTCCTTGAGCACATATTTACTTAATGCAAATTAAGACTTATGAGATTTTCTCATGGTTACCATTTTCAGAAATGGACCAAATTAAAATGGGAACACAAGTGAAGCTTTCAAATTAAAAAAGAATCATTAAATATGTCTCACCCAGACAAAAGTTCTGAGGTATAAAACATAAAAAAATACAGTTGAATTGATAACCTTCTCCTTTTAGAAAGTTGTTTAAAAACTGTAGTGTGAAGGTGATCTGACATTTTTTAATGAGAATGGAATATAGACGAAATATCCATACTTATAATAAAATTACGGATTGGTGTCTTTGTCCTAATATATAAAAGAAAAAATGTTATTGGGAACTTTTAATGTAATATGTAAATAAAAAAAGAACTTATAACTATGATTTAAAAAATGTTTGTCTGTTTGTCTCTGTGTTTGCTCACTCTAATCTCTGAATTGCCTTAACTAATTTTAATGTAGTTTTCACTATTAGATTCCGACAAGCTTCTGTTAGCATATGAGGTTTATTTTACTACAACATACAAACATCGGTTCATAAATAAAATAGTTATATCAATTTAAAGTTTGACAAATTTGCTAATTGCTATTAGTTATTTTATACAATGGTTTTACTCAATTGACTAAATCTTAATTAATATAGCTTTTAATTTGTGTGATTATAAAAGACACCGAGGTTTCAAGATTCGAGGATCTGCTCTTGCCGTGCACGCGCACTTACTGTCTCCCTATATACTGTATAGCTTAGTATTTCTCTTTAAATACATTTTTTTTCTATTAAATATTTAATGACTCGATCTAATAGATCGATCGATAGATCTAATAGATATCTAATAGTGATAGAGATCTAACAGTGGCGCAATACCGTACAGGCTGTGACTTTATAAGCGACTGTTGTGGGTTCAGTTCCGACTCGGGGAAATGAATTATAATTTACTCATATTTTAATTTCTTCGCTATGGTAATAAGGCAAAGATAGATCTCTGATTCCTATACTCTGCTATATCATACATATAAATAAACTAGCGGCTCCCGTTCGACTACGTCCGCTTGAAATATACGATTGTGAATGGGAAATATATAATATTTTAGATTTTGATGATGCGGCCTAACATAATTTTCGGCCAATTACTACAATTCTACAATTCACTTATTTAATATGAAATCATAGTTATACACAGTTCGTAATCATTTTTCCTATGAAATACGAATTAATTTTTCCTTTATTTGTATTGTAAAATCTTACTTCGTTCTAAATTTCATAATTTAGATCTACGGGAAGTACCCTATAAGTTTTGATCATCATTATCATATTGTAACTGATATCTCAAACACCCATAAAATATTATTTTATAAATAATGCCTTGGCTCGTGATGTGTCAAGTGGCTAGAACCGTTTATAGTGGTTATCGTGAATAACCCACAATCTTTTAGAGATTCAGAAGTAACCGTGTTAAGAAAGTTATATTTGCAGCACATGAGTTTTATATAATACCATCAGAAGTTTATCTAAATAACTGAAAATCGACAATATTACTTTGTCAAAACTCAAAGGTCTTCCGAAGAAAACTCTTTTTCTTCAATACAACTGCGAGCTAGTTATAATAAAAGAAAGCAAGAGTAAGGGCACCGCCCCGCAATACACTACACTGAATTCCTACCAGACTGCTGCAACAGTCTTATTGAATTCTGCGGGACGATTATGTGACTGTGACACTATCTTACCCCCATATGTGGCCATTGTGCTAATTAAAAAACACGCCTCTCGTTTTCTGAATGCTATCTATATATAAAATCTCGTTTTATGCATGCGTTGTAATAATTACAACATAATATATAAGATTTTATATGTTATTTTAATTATTATCTTAAAATAATTAAATGTATTTTGATCAAATTTATTTTCTTAAAAATTAGGAGTGCCCAACAAAGCTATCATTTCTCTATGAAGATATAAATAAATAGTTATAAAGTTCAGTTATTTAATCATTACACCATTCATACATGACGAATATTACAATAAAAACAATTAAGCCGATTTTACCGCTCCCGCGCCGCGCTCACTTCTTAGCTCTTTAAATCGCTTAAGTCGTTTCTGAGATAAGCGTCGACTAACAGAAAAACTAAGAAACCGACTAAATTTATAAATATTATTGTTGCTGATTCTATTACGTTGTTAATTGCTCCAATAATAATTTGTTTAATGAAAATCACAGATAAACAGACAAATTGACCAAGTTCTATTACATTGTTAAATGTCCGTTATAATAATTTTTCTAATATATCTTCCACGTACAAACACCGATGAGTTAGGATTTTATTGTAAGTAGCGATATTACTATAACTATATAGTTATAACTATAACTTAGGTCCTAAAGACTCCTTAAGGCAAAAGTTTAAAGAAATTAATATATTGACAGTTGCATCTCTCTTATGGGTGGTACGAAAATGCGACTGCGTTGCAAACATACATTATAGGTATATTAAAACACGAACATAATTTTAGTGTATTAAGTAAATAATTCTGTGGTTTAAGCAGGCGAAGCCGCGAGCGGGCCGCTAGTATCTAATAAAACCGAAAACATCGAAATGACGATAAAATATTATATATTAAATACGCAAATGATTCAATTTATTTCTCATTGAGTCTTACACATACACGTTAGAAGCAATTCTAATTATATTTATCTAGCAAAACTAATTACAATAATTTGCTAAATGATTAATGATATTGATCATTAATCTTGATTATTCAATAAAATCACAACAGATTTTTTTATAAATAAATGAGTTACTAGAAAAATCTATTTTACGCACTGGAAATTATTATATGAGCTAGCATTATGAGGGCTTCATGGCGCAGTGCCACGAGCATTATCTAATTATAATTTTTCTAAAAAAGTAAGTAAAAAAGGAATGTGGCGTAGGATCACATAGTGAAAGTGAGAGCGTATGACAAGTGGACGCTAAAGTGAATTTCAAAAAGGACCTTTTAGCTTACACTTAGGTCACACGTATTTATTGATGGATATTTTCATAAAACCCCTGAAGACTCATAAAACACTCAAAATATATAGATAATAGAGTATAAGAATTGAAGGAAAAATGCATAAATTTCAATATATTAAAAATGGAAAATCTTGATGAATTTATAATTTATTCGAGTACAAAGTTTACCGATAAAAATACTTTTAACGATTGATTTAAACGGTACTTAGCAAAGAAACGGTATCGCACGAGCGTGACTAACGTTTTTACCAAGTTTCGGTCGTTCGTCACTATCTGGTGTCTGATGCCGACAAGATACCAGTATTGTGCCACTAGGTCCTAGCTCTAGCATATAATAGTATTGATGTGCTCGAGGTGACCGTGTTATCTGCGTATAGAATAGTTTATAAAAACATGACTATAATTTTATTATCAACTAGCGACCCGCTCGCGGCTTCGCCCGCTTTAACCACAGAATTATTTATTTAAAACACTAAAATTATATTAATGTTTTAATATACCTATAATGTATGTTTGCAACGCACTTAAGATTTCTAATGTGAAAATTATTAAAATCTTAGGTCGCATTTTCGTACCTCCATAAGAGGGATGCAACTGTCAATATATTAATTTCTTTAAACTTTTGCCTTAAGGAGTCTTTAGGGCCTAAGTTATAGTTATAGCTGTATTGTTATAGTAATATCGCTACTTACAATAAAATTCTAACTCATCGGTGTCTGTACGTGGAAGATATATTAGAAAAATTGTTATTACGGATATTTAACAATATAATAGAACTTGGCCAGTTTGTCTGCTTATCTGTGCGTTCACGATAATCTCATAGTTTTGTAATTTGGCTAACTTACTTTAAATATTTAGTATTAATTTTATTTTAATCGGGTCACACAAAATTAAAACCAGATTAATTAATAAATTATTAAGATATATCCAGCCTATAGCAGGGTTGGTAGAAGGAACTTAAGTGTTAAGATACTGCGTATGATATATGACTGACGTGTGAAATGAAAATATGATTAAATTACAATTCAATCCTCCAAGTGGGAATCGAACCCATACCGTCACGTTACAGGCACAATTTTGTGCCACTACGCCACGACGGCCTTTAATATTTATACAGAATGGAAGCGTCAACGCTTCTTTTACGGGGACAGTATATAGGATAAAATATTTTAAACCCATATCTAAAGAAATTAATCAAGATACAGAATCAATTATATTGCGTTTTTTCTTTTTTTCATACTTGAAATGTATTAATAAATTTACATATAATTAATTTGTTTTGAATAACATTAAGGTTGATTCATACAATATATTTGGCACTTCCTTAACATGATTATTTCATGTATTTTTTTTATATACAAAGTTTTGATTAAGTTCTCTTGAGAAATATATGTACTGTAAATGAATGTAACGTACCTACGTATACTATTAACAATAATATTTGTAAATTTTGTTTGTTTGTTGGTTTTTCTGTTAGTCGACGCTTATCTGAGAAACGATTTAAGCGATTTAAAGAGCTAAGACGTGAGCGCGGTGAGGGAGCGGTAAAATCGGTTTAATTGTTTTTATTGTAACATTCGTCATGTATGAATGGTGTAATGATTAAGTAGCTGACCTGTATAACTATTTCTTTATATCCTCATAGAGAAGGGATAGCTTTTTTGGGCACTGTAATTTTTTATAAGAAAATAAATTTGTTCAAAATACACTTATTTATCTATTTATCTATATATATAAAAGCACATGTACCTGACTGACTGAGGTAAGACACACGCACAGCCGCTCTGGTAACCGCTGATGGGAGAAACGTGAAGTTTGACAGATGTTTATTTTAATAATTTGGACATCCACTAATAAGGGATTTTGAAAATGTTTTACCCTAAACGGATGAAATAGCGGTTGAAAGTGTGTATGGATTTTTTTTAAAACAGCACCGATTTTTATAAAATTTGAAAGTCAAACTCTTTGAAATATTTCATTGAACACGTGTTTCATGGTTTTTAGAATTCATCCCCTAAGAGTTCAAATACGGGGTTGAAAGCTTATATGGAAAAATTTTTAAATCGCCACCGATTTTTATAAAAAAATAAATTCAAACTGTTAAAAATATTTTATTGAACACGCGTTTCGTGGTTTTTTTAGAATTCACCCCTAAGGATGCTACTAAGCAGGCGAAGTTGCGCGCGCCCGCTAGTATATAATATGTTCATTACTTTACTAAGGTGTCGAGCCAGAGCGCGGCGTTGAGTTCCGCTACTCAACACGCAATGCCTCCAGAATTTGAAGTGTCTTACCGCTCCTCCTTCTCCCCTGCCGCATACATACATGAAGCTGAAAAAAATATGAAAATATGTAATAAAATATTTATTATTTAGAAAAAAATATTTAATATCAATTGTAATATTGTGTATTATAAAAATGTAAATTACATATTAAATTAAATATATATATTAACATTCTTATTATCGGATTATTTGTTCGTCAATCACGCAAAACCTACCGGACAGAAATTGACGAATTTTTACATGGTGTTAGCCTAAGGTCCCAAGGTACATTTTTTTTTATCCCGAATTTTATGATAGTTTTCTTTAAAAAAAATAAAAACTGGAAAATGTAAATTACCTAAAATACCGATAACTACTGTATGAAATTAAATTATTTTTAGCATGGTGAAAGTTCAAAGACTAATGCAACTTATAGAATAGTGTTTATCATGGAGTAAAAAGAAATTTTACCAGAAAAAATAACATAATTATATTTTTTTATAAAAAAATCGACTTCTTCAATCTTCACCGGATTTCATACTCTGAACTTAACCAAACTTTCACGAAACTACCCTTTATGTGTACCCTTTCTAATAAAAAAGAATCATTAAACTCGGTTGAGTCGATATTGAGTTATTCGTCTATTTGTCGCGCACATACCTAATGTAAATTTGAGATTTATATGATTTTCTCATAGATACCATTGTCGGAAATGAACTAAATTAAAATAAGACTACACGAGATGCACTAGCTTCCAAATAAAAAGGAATCATCAAAATCGGTTCACACAGTCAAAAGTTCTAAAGTAACAATAATAAAAAATACAGTCGAATGGATGACCTCCTCTTTTAAGAAGTCTATATTTCCATTTTATCGCTCTGGTGTCGAGGCAAAGGGCGGCATTGAGTTTCACTACTCAGCACGCAATGTCTAAAGGATTCCACGGAGAGTGGGGAACAGAGTGTCTTAACACTAGGTTCCCTCTGTCTACCCTGCTGTGTGCGGGATACAGCGTGAAGCTAAAAAAAGAAATATAATTAATAGTTGTTTATTCCACCATAATTGTAATTTTAAACATCAATGTTGATGATATTAACAAAAATAATAAAGTAGGTATATTTCTCGGGACTCGCTAAAATGGCGATGTCTACAATAAAAAGTATATGTTTTTGGCAAGTAAATTCTGATTCTGAGTTCATATTATAGTTTATAAAAGTTTATGTTTAGATGACTAGGTAATGTCAATACATTTTAATCATTGGCAAGTACGTTGCATTCATTTACAGTAGATTTATTTCTCAAGAGAACTTTGTCAAGACTTTATATACAAAAAATACATTAAATAATCATGTTAAGAAAGTATCAAATATATTTAATGAATTAAACTTAATATCATCTTATGTTATCTGTTAAAAAAGCGTGAAGCTGATTAAAATTAATGTTATATTCAAAACAAATGAATTGTATGTAAATTTATCAATACGCGTCAAGTATGAAGAAAAGAAAAATGCAATATAATTGTGTTTATCCTTTTCTTTTTAATATTTTATATTTCTATTATTTATATCGATATATCAGGGACGTAAATGCGGGAACAGAGTTGCCTGCCATCTTAATACAGAGTAACCTCTAAAAAATGTATATTATTTTCAATTACTGTCAACACTACAATGTCAATACTATTTGGTATTATAGTGTAATTTTAACTTTAAGTTTCCCGCCATTATGATGAAAAACCTATGTTTTTTAATTTGAAAAAATAATTTATTAACTATAAGAATGTTGGTAATTTTTCAAAGGGTATATATAGGAATTAAAAAATGCCTAAAAGTATGCTTTCTTCGCAAGTGTTGTAATAACTATTGATTCTATTCACCAAAAAATCACTATAATTATTAAATATCCTCAATTATACAGAGTTTTTTGTCAGCACCACTTTAAATGAAACCATAGTTTAACTATAAATATAAATAAAAGCCTATTACAATAATTAAAAAAAAAACCCAAAAATAAAAAAGTTATTTTTTCAAACAAAATAAATAATAAAATAATCGTTGTAAAATAAAATACAATTTGTCAAGAACAACGCACACAGCCATAAATCTATCAAAAGGAAACCGCCGCATACGCCTCATTCCGAAATCGAGTCGTAGGTATTGGCGGCAAATTCACATTTCTTGACTCTTGTGTCGAGGTTAAGCACGGCGTTGAGTTCTGCCACTCGACACGCAATTCCTCCAGAATTCAGCAGAAAGTAGGGAACGGAGTGTCTTAACTCGGTTCCCTCTGCCTAACCTGCTGTGTGCGGGATACAGCGTGAAGCTGATTAAAATAAAACTAATACTAAATATTTAAGAGCAGTTTGCCAAAATACAAGCAAAAAAAGTATTTAAATCGGTTAGACCGTTTCTGAGATTATCGTGAAGAAACGCACAGACAAACAGACAAACTGACCAAGTTCTATTACATTGTTAATTGTAATATCTTCCATGTACAGACACCGATGGGTTAGGATTTTATTGTAAGTATCCATAAGTCGTGTTTTTATTTCAAACATTCAATTGAAGATTCTTATGGAAGGTACGAAAATGCGACCTGAGGTTTTAATAGCTTTCTAAAAATCTTAATTGCGTTGCAAACATACATTATAGGTATATCAAAACAAGAACATAATTCAGTGTGTTAAGTAGTAAATAATTCTGTAGTTTAGCGGGCGAAGCCGCGAGCGGGTCGCTACTATTATAATAAAATGCAATTTTTTTGCATTTACATAATTATTCTTATATAAATTACCTTTTGTATGATATAAAACAATAGAGGATTAAAATTTAAGTAAAAATTACAAGATATGAATAAAGTATGGTTATTAAAGAAAATGTATTTAATTTATTATTATAATTATATATTATATTAATACATTAACAGATGACATAGGTTTTTTTAGAAAATAATTTTAAAAATCCAAATTTCAAATTATAGATTTTATATATTCTTTCATTTATTATAAAAAAAAATTATTATAGTGTTAAGCACATAGTTTGCGCCCAAACACTAACAGACAAGCATTTTAGAAATGTATTTAAAATATACAGGTAAAAGCAACGGGACTCGAAGCAGGTTCAAAGTCCAAAGATGCGATCAGCAAGAATAAAGGTTGTAACAAACGTTTAAGAAGGAATCTATGGTCTAACTTAAACCGCGACGATTATGGATTCGACTTCCCCTCAGAGAATTTACTATTTTCATTTCGTCGCTCTGGTAAAAAGACACAATTTGGCTATAGCAAAAACAACATATTATATTTCTTTTAGTTTACTAGTAATAAATTATATTTATTCTAAGTAGCAACATATTTTTCCTTTGACATTATTGAAATTTTAACAGGCAAAGGTTCCTTCAAGTGTGCCAAGGTCAAGTAGAAAGAGGTTCAATGGTAGTTGTGAAGGAAAACAAACTCAAAAATACAGGACTTGTAGGCGAACACTTGATAAATAAGGTAGATATTGAAGACGAGTAGGGATAAGATACGTCCCTAGTGTACTCCTCTCTCCAGCTTGAAATGCTCTGAGATCACATTATAAATTCTGATCTTCAATTCGCTACGTAAGTACAGGTTCGAGATCAATGCTGTAACATGTGAGGAAACGTCTAATTTTTACAGAATATGCCATTAGCAGAATCGTCGGAGGCCTCGACATCTGGATTTAGTGACTTCGCCTCTGGACCCCCTAACTCCCATCTGCTTATCGAAGAACATTCTCCAAAAGGGTTGCCTCCGCAATCTTGATTTTGATCTCGGTTACTCGACGTAACAGGGTCACTACGTATATTATGAGGGTGAAGTTAACCATAAGAGGCTAAGTAATAGTAGTTATATATTCTGTATCATCACGACAGTCTCGTCCTTGATCTCTAGTTATATTATTAACATAAAAATATTTGTTATTTATTTTTCTTTAACTGTAATAATTTGACTCGGATATTTTCCTCCCTTCCAGATACAAGATATACACTACGATGATGTTTTCATGACATACACTGAACACCCGCGTTTGCTTCATGTTTTATCGCAGTTTATAGGTGATGACATAGATGTTATGAACAGTATGTTCATTAACAAACCGCCAGGTAGTGTCGTGCATCCGCCACATCAAGTAAGTTTTTTTCTTCTGAGCTGCACAATTTTTAAACCGCATAATAGGGTAGACGCAGAGAACTTAATGTCAAGTCGCTGTTTTATACTTTCCGGAAGAGATCGAGATATTTTGTGTTTGGTGGAAGAGCGTAACGTCTAATTTCCACAAATGAGGTGGAATCCATAACTAACTTTATAGAGAGTTAGTTGCCTGTCCCTATGACAACGAAATTATATAATTAAGTTGTAGTCTAATTCCATTTCGTAGTCTTCATACGCACAGGCATCAGTATCTTCATTCTCTTCACAGTAAATTGTCACTTCCACTTCTGATTCCAAATGCATTTTTGAGTCAGTTTCTTGTGAATAAAAGTTCAGTATAGTTTGATTTTTCTTTAGTGGTATTTTTTATGTATAATAATATTCAAAACTGCCCCCTTTATTTTGTTCAAAACTGCCTCAGTGGTAAAAGTTTAAAAATTGTATTAATCTCCAGTTTATTGCATGATATATGAAACATTCTAACTAAAAGAGGAAAAAATTAAAACCATATATCTTGAATTGCGATCCCTGCGATCCTTACGTGTTTATTTAAAAATGCATAAAATTTTAACTCAAAATCAAACACTCCCCGTAACTCAACGGCTGGGTTTCAAATATCAGCGGTGACAAGTGACACGTGTGCAGATTAGTGCTGCCACTACTCAAAAATTTCTATTTAAAATATCTCTGTTAACACATATTTTCAAAGATGCCCCTGTTCTAAGCTACCCCCCTCTCCCCTACTTATCACCTGATAAATCTTATTTTCGTCGTATCCTGACTAGAATTTGTAGAATTTATATTATTTGAAAGGAGTTAAAATTTTACATAAGATTTTTAAAAGAATTTTTTAACTTTTATTGTTGTATTTTAGTTTATTGGAAATTGCTCGGTTATATAACTATCAGTTATGTTTTTTTCATATTTCTAGGACTTATTCTACTTTCCGTTCCGTCCGGCAGAAAAAATTATTGCATCTTGGACGGCTATTGATGACGTCACTATAGAAAATGGATGTTTGTATGTCATACCAAACTCTCATAAACGAAACATATTGTATGCACATGAAAACTTACCTGTGAGTTTTTATTTTCTTTTTATATATTTTTTGCACGATAGAATGTAGTGTCCTAACGACAGTGTCGTTCTCCACTTTTTACCTTCTATAAGATATTTTGTATGGTGGAAAATATGCAGAGAGAATATGATATTCAATAAATACGACTACTTCACGCTGTATCCATATAGTAGGGCAGGCAAACGGAACTTAGTGTTAAGACACTCCGTTCTCCACTTTCCGCTGAATTTTCGAGGCATTGCGTGTTGAGTGGCGGAAGTCAACGCCGCGCTTTGCATTGTTTTCAGAGTGAAGAAATGAAAATATTAAAGAGTAATAATTAAATCCAAATGGGGAAAAAATAATTTTCTTATAATGGGGTACAATTATGAAAGGAGTTCATATATTATGAATAAGCAAAATAAATAATAATATAAAACATTATTCCTTAAATTTAAATTAACATTTTCATTAATTTTTATTTATATGTATATAATATGTACTTATATATGAAACATTCTTATAGCTGTATATAAAACCCTGGGTACAATTGAAAATTCTTACTCACTTACTGTTTCATATACCAAAAAAATATTCTATACATACAGTTTAAACACGTCTTAAATGTGCTATAGTAGTTAAGAGAGAAACTTCCTTAATTTCATAAGATCTAAAATTTAAATAGTTGAA
Source organism: Heliconius sara (assembly GCA_917862395.2). Classification (NCBI taxonomy): domain Eukaryota; kingdom Metazoa; phylum Arthropoda; class Insecta; order Lepidoptera; family Nymphalidae; genus Heliconius; species Heliconius sara. Next base: position 595,502 of record OU860789.1, on the reverse strand, counting down.
TTATTTGCTAAGTGTGTTAAATGTATATATATACATATATTATTTAAAATAGAGTTCAAACAAACTATACCATGGTATACTAGACCCGGAAGTATCTAATGAACCCCGGGTACAATTGGAAATGAGTCCAGGGGACACGGTGTTCTTTCATCCTTTACTTATACACGGATCTGGTGCTAATATTACTAAGGTAATTTTGGTAATTATTTTTACAGATCTATTTTAATAAATTAGAACCTTATGGTTTTAGAATAAATAATAATTTAAAATATATATATATTATAAAATAGAAATATGAAGAAAAAATAAAAGAGCCGACAATTCGGCCCTTTTATTTTTTCTTCATTACAAACAATTTTGTACGTAATTTTTAGGCTCACGCCTCTGCCAACGTCGCCACTTTACATCTTCAATTTATTTTCTAAAATATATTTTTTTCCCTAATGTGAAATAACATTTAGATTTAAGATTTGTTAAAATAACATTTATCTTTGTTTAAGTAAATTTTATTTGTATTTTTAGTACTACAATATGTAAATTCGTATATGTACTTTTGTAGCGTTTCCGCAAATCCATATCAGCGCACTATGCGCATGCTACAGTACAGTTCCTGGACGTACGAGGTTCAATACAAGACCAAATAGCTAGAGATGTTGAAGCTGAGGGGAAACGACGGGGATATGACGTGTCTTTTGCGGTAAGATTATTAGTCGTTTCGAGTTCAATCATGCAATTTGATGAATCGAGATTCATAAAATTGCATAATTGTATAATTGAACATGTATCCGAGGGGCACAGTGATATTCTGCCCTTTACTTGTAACAAAAAAATCCATGCTTTTGTTAATTTTTGTTTCTCTTGATTTTATTGACCAAAAAAACAACTTCTATAAAAACATGAATTCTCCTAAATTATAGTTGAATTGACAACCTAATATTTTAAATATAATTTTTTTAAATAAGACCATTAGCTTTGTAAAATTTTCTACAGAGTCAGTCATGGCTCATGGCCACAAGTAGTTGACTGCAAACACGATGATTGTGGGTTTGATACATAAAGAAAGACTCGGGGAAAGGAATTATTTAAAATTTTCATTTCCATGCGCTATATAGTATATGTCTACACTTTTATATAAATTACTAAAAGATTGAAAGTGCACAATATAATTGAACAATATATTAAATTGTAATCTTTCAATTAGAACCAGTACTTCAATCAAACAAACTACATCTTCATAATGTTTTATATTAGTCTTATTTTTATTTTTTTTATATATTTAATTTTACAGGACGCATGGAAATACAGAAGTAAGCCTGCGAAACGTTTAAGCTCTAAATTATAAACAAATTAAGTTTTGTTTAGGTGGTTGGATACATACATTTATATTTTAAGAGAAATGTTAATATTATTTTTACTAAAAAGGGTTTTTCGAGGATTAACTATATTTTATTATATTCTTAATAAATAGTTAATTATGTACATATGTATATTCCTATATTTTTACTTATTTTTTTTTATTAAAAAAGTATGGTAATATTTTTACTTTTACTCAATAACCTTGAAGTTTTAAATAAAATAAATCTCTATATTACAAGGTTGAGGTGATAATATACTATAAAAACTGACATTATGATATTTTTTAAAGTTGTTATAAATTACAAAATGAAATAAATATTTTTTGCACATTTGGTTTTCACTGCTAATTATTATTTTATATGTTTAAATGAATAATCGGAAACAGAACAGTTCCAAATAAACTCAGAATGTGATGTGTTGGAATGTGTGAATAAGATGAACAGTCTGAATAGAATTGTTTTGGACTTGGAATGACTTATTAGTGTTTCAGATGAACAGGAACAGTTAAGAACAGTCATCTAGTCATGGTTGACGAAGATTAAATTTTAAATAAATCAGCTTCACGCTGTATCCCGCACACAGCAGGATAGGCAGCGGGAACCTAATGTTAAGACACCGTTCTCGTTCTCACTTTTCGCCGAGTTCTGCAGGCATTACGTTTTGAGTGGCGGAATTCAACGTAAATATTTTATCTCCTCGAGGGGGGATCGACGCTTTTGAAGCAATTCGATTGGCCATCGAATTGCTTTAAAAGCGTGCGCTTCAAAAATAGTAAATATATGTCAGTACATTGTATGGAAGAAATGTTCTATTTTATCAGTTCTAAATAACAGTCCACGAAACCGTATATCTATCAAACAAAAATAATTGAAAAACGCAAGGTAGGAGGTATGTCAACGTTTTTTTTTTGATAAAGTTATTGAAACTTACAAGCGAATGATATTTTATCACCAAGGAAATTTTATGCTGATATGCTTTGGCTTTTATATCACGTAATTCGTTAATTTTACACAATTCAACGCTCCATTTATGGCCGCAAGCAAAGGCACGAGGCCTGCGTGGGGCGCCCTTGCCGACGAGTTCTTTCTCACAAGCAGCCATGTAGTGCTTGGGCTTTCTCAAAATTATGAAACAAATAAATGTGTGCCAATTTTAGTTTCAGTTTTTTGCTCTCCACGTAACGATATTGTATAAAATAAAACAAACTGAATTTGAGTATTATTGTACCCCGTACACAGCAGGGTAGACAGAGGGTACCTAGTGTTAAGAATAATTCCACTTTTCATTTTCTGCCGAATTCTGGGAAGCATTGCGTGGCGAAATACAACGCCGCGCTTTGCCTCGACACCAGAACGAAGGAACGAAATATTAAATACTTCACTTTCTAGGGTCGGAATCGAACGCACAACGAGTTTACTCACTGTGACACGCTTGTACGCCTCAATCACGACTGACATCGATGTTTAATGAATATAAAGAAAATTGTATTTAATTTTTCCCTACAATGCAAAATATGGTTTTGAGTTTTTAGGGTAACTTTATTTACGGCAATGGCAGCACTCGTTAAAGAACGTCATTAATTGTCACAATAACTTAGATAAAGTTGTTTGTGCACTTGAGATAATTAAAGAACTTACGAAATATTTAGCAAAATAAACTTTGCATATAATTTATACTTACACAAAAAATATACGTAAGTATAATTAATTTATATTTATAAAGATACATTTTATTAAAGTGACGTTTTCTTTCTAATATTTTTTAATGACATATAAATAAAGCAACAAGTTATTATTTCAGTGATTAATAAACAGATGTCCTTGATAATATACTTAATTGTGGTACTAAAATTAATAACGCAATTTTAAACATCTGTATAAATTATTTTCGTAATAATACTTTTAACAGAATGCAATCTGAATTGCCCAACACATATTTTCTATCACCGGAGCAACGCCAATTTTACGAAGACAATGGATTTTTAGTTATAAAAGGATTTTTGGACTTTGCATCTTTATATAACTACAAGTGAGTAGAATGTCGTATTCACTCATTAAAATTTCTTAATACAATTTTAAATATGTATTATAAATACAAAAAATAATACATTCAAATATGTAATTTTTCTTTAGATAAAGGTCATCCTTATACTCTTCTAATTTCTTCTTTAAGAGTATATATGTCCGAGACTATTACACCTTAAATCCAGAAACAGATACAAAAAAAATTACCTTGAATCCAGAAACAGATACAAAATCAATTTAGATTGATATATTTAAATTATATGTTGAGGCCATAGTGGCGCATTGGTACAGTATTTAATTTGTACACACAATGGTTGTGGGTTTGATTTTAACTCAGAGATATTTAAAATTTCTTACACATATTATTTAAAAAAAATTAGCAAGTAACAAAACTCCAAATTATTCTTATCTATCTATTCATAATATATTCCTCACAAAATAATTGAATTAGGCTGTGGTAGTGTAGTACTAATTGTTGTAGACTCAATCTCCCTTCGAAGGATAAAATAATATTTTGGTGTAGTACAATTTTTAGTTTCTGGAATCATCAATTCTCTGATGTCTACCTACCCTACTATACAAGTAAATTTCGAAGCTAAAAAAAAAATACCATATTGTAGAGCTGGGAACAGAAAATATTGTTTTCATTTTTTTAGCTTTACTCTGTTAAGACACTTGATTCATGATTAAGATATTGCATCACTTACTTTCCACTAAATTCTTTAATCATTCTGTATTCCATTGTGAGTGGTAGAACTCAACATGGCACTTTGTCTCATTACCAGAGCAATAAAATAAAAATAATAAATATTTCATTCCCCGGAGTGGGAATCAAACCTACAACCGTCGCATATATAGTTGCACACTGTGCTACAATAGCCTCAAGAATTTTTTTTTTTACTAATATCTTTTCTGAATAAATACATAATTTTCCTATAATATTATGACTAATTTAACAGGCAAAGGTTCCTTCAAGTGTGCAAAGGTCAAGTGGATAGAGGTTCCATGACAATAGTGAAGGAAAACAAACTTAAAGATAAAGGACTTGTCAGTGAACAATTGATAAACAAGGTGAATAAGATAATGCTTGATATTGTTGCATAGTTTTTAAACTATTGTCGTATTTATTAGCTTCGCACTTTGCCATATAACAATTTTCTTTTCACTGCTATTGTAACAAAACAAACCGCGGCTTTGAGTTACGTTATATTATTATTTATTATATTTAGATTTAAAAATTATCGAATTTAATGTAGAAAGGAGTTTACTTCTTTCATATAGTATCTATGTAAATCTCTTTACACGTTTCCTTGCGCGCGCAAGTTAGTAACATCGATCACTGAAAGTCCAATAAAAATCATTTCAGTTGTTCTGGACATTAACTCGGATAAATAGAAAGACAGACAGAGACAAAAAGTATTAAATTATTTTCTATTGTATTTGAGTATTATGTAAATATACACACGCACTTGCAAAAACATAGCATTTAATTTTAATACTTTTAAATATTTATTTTACTTTGATAATAATGATAATTTAGCTGAGTTTGTTTAGTTTTTTTTGTTAATATTTTACTTTGGTCACGTTTACTTATTATTTCTGTTTATTTAAATTAGTTACATATTTTTTACAATAATAAGAATGTTGTCTACTTATTATTCCTTTCTGATTATTATGTTCATTTAGGCTTATATTATCTTACCAATCCTATTAAAAACTGAAAACAAATTCATAAATATATTTAATAAGCATTCGTATAGTTCAAACGGGCGAAGCCGCGTCCGGGTCCGCTAGTTACATATAAATATATATGTATGTATATACGTGATTATCATTTGTTACATTAGGATCATTATAACTACGTCTATAAGTTGTACGCAGTACGTAATTAAATAAATAACCGTCATTCCTATCCTATTGTACGTTATTTTTTTAGTTTTCTTTGTATTCATGACAGGTTTGATTGTGAGTGTAAACATTGTTATGTAATATCCATTGATTCTACGTTTTATCGGTTGACTATTATTTTTGACTTCTTGATAGATTAAGTAAGAAGACGCTATTTATATTCATAATGAAGGAAGGGAGTGGAGGATTGGGTATTTTCTAGCTGTGTACATACTTATTAGGGTTTTGGCGCCCTTCTACAATTAACAGTTTCCGTTGATTGTGCGCAAAACTAAAGCTTCTATAATCTAATGAAGGTATTTTCTCATCCCAGCTACAAGATATACACTACGACGATGTCTTCATGACATACACGGAACACCCTCGCTTGCTCCATGTTTTGTCACAGTTTATAGGTGATGACATAGATGTTATGCACAGTATGTTCATCAACAAGCCGCCAGGCAGCGTTAGACATCCGCCACACCAGGTAAGTTATTTTTTTCCAGTCTTGGCACGGAGTGTCTTAACACTAAGTTCCCAGGTTCTCTCTACCAGACAGCTATGTACAGGATCAGCGTGAAACTAAAAAACATGCTTAAAACGATAATGTTATGTAATTTTTTGTGACTTTCCTGATAAATGATACCGACGACTTAAAAGCAAAACTGTATAGAATACATGAAAAATTGAAACACAAAATGTAAAGAATGGTATCCAGAGAACACGAGCTATAAAAAAGACAACTAAACAGCTCATACATGGAACAAGTAGACTGCATATCCATATTCCTGACCGCAGAACAATAACTGTGCCAGTCAATAAAAGGAGAACGAGTAAAAGCAAAACAGGAATGAAGTTGTAATACAAAACATGAAACAATTTGTACCTATATTTACATACTTACTCCAATTAAAGTGTTGCAAAGTGATAATATCTACAATTGTATTGCTTTTTTAGAAAACAAATAAAACGTAACAGAATTTGAACTCGCGTCCAACCTCCGCGTCCGCAATATCTCAGTAGTAGGGTCCCCACCTATTTTTCAGTTAAGAAAATATTATAAAATGATCTGTTTACTTCTGCGAAAGTACTACACTATTTTCTACACTTTATTTACCTATTATTGAAGCTAGCCGCAGGCGCACAAAGTGTCACTGGTTGTGGGTTCTATCCCCACTCGAGTATATTAAATATTTATTCACATTTAAATTAAATTTTCATTTCTTCGCTCTGGTGTCGAGGCAAAGCGCGGAGTTGAGTTCTGCCACTCGACACGCAATATTTTCAGAATTCGGTGGAAAGTGGGGAACGGAGGGTGTTATCATTGGGATCCCTCAACCTACCCTGCTGTGTGCGGGATACAGCGTGAAGCTAATTTTAATTTACTTATCAAATGGTACAGCAATCAAAATTTTTATAGTCAGATTTAGATTTTATAACACAACGAAGTTCTGTTTTCCATGGAGCCCTTGCCCATAACAGAAGAAAATATAATTAAATATTTTTTAAATTGTGTATTTCTATATTTATAGGACTTATTCTACTTTCCGTTTCGTCCGGCGGAAAAAATAATCGCGTCTTGGACGGCCATCGATGACGTCACTATAGATAATGGGTGTTTGTACGTCGTGCCTAAATCTCATAAACGTAACATATTGTATGCACACGGCAATCTACCTGTAAGTAAACTTTTGTTTAAGTATTTTATTTTACAGGACAGTGTATGTTGACAGAATATGTTGGGACATACATATATAGATGTCTTGTGTGGCGGAAAATATTAAAAATCCTTGAGGAATCTATTCTACTACTTATTCATTTATTTGTCACTTAATAATATTAGATAATAAGATTTGAAAGAGTGCAAGTCCACTAGACACTCACTACTTTGAGCTCTCATAACTCCTAAACTAAGCACTGTACTATGGAAATTTTGTGAAATTGTGTTACGGACGCATATTAGGTATGTCCGCTTGGTCATAATGAGGTACCACGGTATAATTGACCAGGAAGTATCAAACGAACCCCGAGAGCAATTGTAAATGAATTCACATATTATTAGTTAGATAGGGAAAATAATGTTAAGATACTAATGCCTTCATTTATTTAAATTGTTAAAATGGCTAAGTAATATGTACCTAATTGTTTGTTTAAAACAGGGTTCAAGCAAACTATACCACGGTATATTAGACCCGGAAGTATCAAATGAACCCCGGGCACAATTAGAAATGAGTCCGGGAGACACCGTTTTCTTTCATCCTTTACTTATACACGGGTCTGGTGCGAATAATACTAAGGTAAATTTACTATAGTGTTACTAGATACATATATGTATACATACAACTTAACTGTAATTAATTTGAACAAAATGATAATAACAAAGGGCCGTCGTGGAACCACCGCCATTGTCTCATTGTAAACGCAATGGTGTTCTTATCATTGGTATTATTAGTTCAGCTCTACAAACACTTGGTCTGCAACCTTTTTTACCTTATTATTATATCTATTTTTCTTATTATATATATTCATTACATTATTGTTTATATATATATACAATTAATACCTATTATAAGAAAATATTATTTTTATAATTTCATTATTTTTATAAAATTTCTTTAAATCTAAGATAATAGGCAGTGTGACTCACCACCCGTGTGCTTTGAGCCAAAATAGTCTGATTTCTCGCCCCTGTGCTTCGACCTCCCTTAAGCTTTCCATAACAGCCCTTGCCAATGCGGGGCCTGAATTTGTTTTTTTTACTCCAATCCTAATAATTCCAATGACGATCTTGAGTCGCTTAAAATATTAACTGTTCGGTCGTTTCTAGCTGTCACGTTTCGTATCGCCAACGCAACAGGTTTGAGTTCTAACCCCACTCTGAGGAATGAGCGCTTGGACGGTTTCCAAGAGACTAAACACTTAAAAATTTTAAAAAAATTAGAGACATTACGCGTTGAGCGGCGGAACCTAACGCCACGCTTAGTCTCCTATTCACCCGAGTGGAGATCGAACCCACATCTGCCATATTTACAATCGGACGTTGTCACATTTAATTGTAATGTTTTTTTTCTTATTAATACATTAATAAGAATATGGTTACTATTACTATTGTTATATATGTATGTTTTATAGCGTTTCCGCAAATGTGTATCCGCACACTACGCGAGTGCGGGCGTGCAGTTCGTGGACGTGAGGGGCTCCGTGCAGGACCAGATAGCGAGGGAGGTGGAGGCTGAAGGGAAGAGGCGAGGATTTGACGTGTCTTTTGTGGTAACCTAGTAGAAATTATTTATTTTATTAATAATAATCAGCTTCACGCTGTACCCCGCACACTGCAGGGTAGGCAGGTAGAGGGAACATAGTGTTAAGACACTATGTTTCCCACTTTCTGCTGAATTCTGGAGGCATTTGCGTGTTGAGTGGCAGAACTCAACGCTGCGCTTGTCCGCGAACCAGAGCGAAGAAATGAAATATAAATGTTAATAAATATTTCATTTCCTCGAGAGGAGATCGAACCCATAACCACAGTCGTTTTACAGTCAGACTTAGTGCCCCTGGCTCCCACAACTGACCTCAAATTATTTTTAATTATTATATTTATTTTATTTATTTAAGAAAATAATAGCGAATTATTAATTATAACATACTACTATTTTCATCATAATAAAAATAATAATAGCATATTATTAAATATAACTTATACATAAAATACAGTAAATTTTCTATTTTCAAAAATATTTTCTAAGACCTGTGGCACAGGGTCACAAGCGCGCGGCTGTTAACGCTAGAGGTTGTGGGTTCGATTTCCACTCAAGGGAATGGGATGTTTAATGTTTTCTCATCCTCACTCTGGTAACGAGGCGAAGCGCGGAGTTGTGCTCCGCCACTCAATGCACAATGCCCCCAGAATTCGGCGGAAAGTGGGGAACGGAAGTGTTCTAGAAGATGGGAAGAAGATCTTAACACTAGGTTTTAGGTTCTCTCTACCTAGCGTGCTGTGTGCGGAAGCGTGAAACTAAAAAAATATCTTAAATACAGAAATAAGAGCTATATGTATATTAGAAAGAAAAAAAAAGTAAAATAACAGAAATGTCCATGAAACACACGCGTAGTGGTCGGCGTGTGTGACTCCAGCTACTGTGTGCCGCTCCGCCACGAGGGACGAGATGTAATATGGCCTATAGGCTTCCTCATTAGAAGGACTATTCAACACAAAAATATTTTTTTCAATTCGAACCAAATTCCTGAGATTAATGTGATTAACCAAACAAACTACAGCTTTATAATAGTAGTTTAGATTTTTATTTTTTTTAATATTTAATTTTACAGGACGCATGGAAGTACAAAAGTAAGCCTGCGAAACGCTTCAGCTCTAAATTATAAAAATATATTCAAAAGATATTTAGGGCTACCATTGTTTAGGTGTTGGATATATTATTGTTTAAAAGGAAATGTTTTCTTTTACTTTTTATACTAAAAAAAGGCTTTTTAGGTTTTAACTTTATATTTATATAATATTTTTTTTATAAAGTTGACAACTTTAATATATAAAATATACACTTGTATAATATAAAGATATAAAAAACTTTTTTACCTAATTGTTGATGAGTTAGTTATACAAAAATATATATTTTTATGACTTCAAGAGATTATTTTTATACTTGTAATTTTTTTTATTGTTATTATAATTTTTGTGTAGGTTTTTTATAAAAAACATAAACGTATGTTTTCTTTATATTTACTCAGTAAACTCAAAGCTTTAAATAAATTGCGGTCTTAACTTTATATATTTTAGGTGAAAATATATTTTTTTTATATTAAAAACTAACATTGTGATATTTTTGAAACATGTTATGATGGATAAAATAAATAGTTTTTTTCAAATTTGTTTTTCATTGCATCCTTATTTTCTGTATATTTATTTGTTGATTCACACTGTACCCCGCATTTAGCAGGGTAGGCTGAGGGAACATAATGTTAACCCTAATTTGATTATGTTCATCGTGAGAAATACCTATAAATAGCATGTTCCCACCTAATTATTTGTCTATTGACTAATGTTTATCATGTCTTTATAAAGGCCAAGTTGGCCTCAAAGACGCTGGGGGTCATCAGCAGAGCGAGACAGTACCATTATCAAATAAAAAACGTTGAAATATCACCTTGCGATTTTCAATATTTTTTTATCAAAAAATATCTTATTGTGACTTATTTATAAGGAATAGATAAGCATATCACGGTCTTTTTTTAGAACTATTATAATAAAATAAAACATTTCTTCCATACAATGTACTTATATTTTACTATATTTGCAAAGCACGCGCTTAAAGTAATTCGATAGCGTATTATAATATTCGTTATTAACTTATACGTACACCATAATATTATATTAGCCAATAGCGCTTCTAAAAAACGTAGCTTTCAAACAAAACCAAAAATAAGTAAATCAGACCAGTAGATCCAGAGATCTTACCGTTTAAACAAACAAACAAACAAACTCTTCCACTTTATTATATTAGTATAGATAACACCCGAAAATTTTCTTTATTAAATTTCCTTGATAATGAAATAACTTTCGATCGTGAGTTCTTTCAATATAAATGAATAGATAAACATTAAATAAAAAGTAGCGAGCAATGTCGCGCAGGACCAAACTTTACACCACACCAAGAAAAGAAGAAGAGAACCAAAGTGTAGTTTAAATTAATTATAAACAGCAAATAATTACATAAAAATTAACAATATTTCGTAAATGCATAAAAATTTCTGCCCATTGGCGCGTGGGTCATACTATGCCGCCCGAAGGCTAGGTCATTTCGAATCAGTGACATCTCCTTAATTATTAGAATGTTATATAGTAAACTATAATTTCAATCTAGATATAATGCCAGGCTAAATGACTATTATATTTATGTATATTATAAATAAGGATGAATATCAAGCAAGCATGTTCACTTGGGATGACGTTTTCTTTAAACAACAAATTTTGCAAACCATTGCTTAGCAACGGTCGGTTGTTATTAACACGGCAGAATAAGTTGCATGTCAAATTAGAAAGTATTTCAATATATTTAGAACATACGTGTAATGTAATATTACATTCAAAAGCCTATAGCACTTTTGAAGAATCCTGCTTTCATACAATACAAAAACAAAGTAAATCCGACCAATAGATCCAGAGATCTTAGCGTTTAAGCAAACAAACAAACAAACTCTTCCGCTTTATTATATTAGTATAGACAAAAGTTATATAGAATTGGCCAAATTTTTAGTTTTCAACGTTTTGTTTTTGATATTGCTGGCAAATTATTATTTGTTGAAGGATAGAAAAAACTCGAGGTTATATAATCATATATCCCCCATTTATATGATTATAAATCACATATAAAATGATTACAATCTCTTTAAATTAATAAACTCGACGTTATATGATTATATAACCTCGAATTTTTTCTATCCTAATATACAGACCAAGATTTCCAGATTTAGGATTCTCCAATGTAAGTTGAAAACGTCCTCAAGCAGCCACGTAGTGGTATAGATTTTATGTTATCACATTGTTTTTCTCCGTCTGTCCGTCTGTTAAGGCAGGCATTTTACTTGAGATCGCGTTGAGGTATGAATCTGAAATTAATATCAGATATTTAGGTTAACAGTTCTTTGGAGCACAGAAATTAAGCTTCTGATACAAAGCAGGCAAAAATATGAGCATTTATGTATCATTTTGGCTTCATTTTGTATGAAATTCACCGCGCAATCAAAGCCTATTGAACTTCCCGTAGAAGAATTTCAACATTGTGATTGGAAAATCCTATCATCACAATCCTGAAATTGGTACAGAACCCTTGCTTGCCGAGTCCGACTCGGTCGGTTATTTCTTAAATATACTTAAATAAACATTCGTATATTTCAAGCGGACGTAGCCGCACGGGGACCGCTAGTTCTACAATAAATCTTATATTCATTCTCCTAAATTTAACTTTTAACAGAATGCAATCTGAACTGCCCATTACATATTTTCTATCACCGGAACAACACAAATTTTACGAGGACAATGGATATTTAGTTATAAAAGGATTTCTAGACTTGGCAACTTTGTATAACTGCAAGTAAGTAAAATGTCGTAAAATAAGATTAAATCATTATTTTTTAATAATAATAATAATAATAATAAAACTCTTTATTGTACACCCATAAAGAAAATAACAACAGCGATCTCTTCCAGGCAACCTTAAGGCATAGGATATAACGGGGAGGAAAAGGGTTGGGGTGTAAACAATAATTATAAAAAATGTATAAAGCAATCAGCATACATATATTAAATATATATAAAATATCTAACTAAATATACACATATTATTCATATATATTTACATAGATACATACATTACATACATGCCTACATAGATACATACATATATACATACAGACGTACATAGATACATAATTGTATTATACATATTTGACGAGTATATGTGTCAATACAAGAAGGCAGTTTAGAGGGAAGTGTAGCTTTAAGAGTTGCTTAAAAATTATTAAAGATTTTGCCCGTCTGATATTCAGAGGTAAGGCATTCCATAGTTGGGAGGATGTGACAGTAAAAGAATTGCGCAGGAACGAAGAAGAGTGTGAAGGAATTTTTAGAGTTAAATTTTGTTCAGAGCGAAGATGTCGAGAATGAGAGTGCCCCAAAAAGTGGAAACGCTGTTTTAAGTATGGTGGTGTTAATGGATCAAATAGTACATAGTAAAGAAGATGGAGAATATGAGTATTCCTGCGAAGACGGATTGGGAGCCACTTAAGCTTTTTACGGAATTCAGAGACATGGTCGTACTTTTTTATTCCAAAGATAAACCGAATAGCAAGATTTTGTAATCGCTCAAGTTTGTTTAATTGCTCCTCTTTCAAATCAAGATAACAAGAGTCAGCATAATCAAGAATTGGTAAAAGTAGAGATTGTGCTAACACAATTTTTGTTGGAATAGGAAGGAAATTACGTAGCCTGAAAGATATTTTACTGATGCAAACATCTTCCTGCTCACCTCGCTCACCTGTGGATCCCAGGACATATTGTGATCGATGATGATACCAATATTTTTAACTGATTTACTATACGGTATAATTTGGCCATTTATAATTATATCAGGCAAAGTGGATATGTTAATTTTAGATATAAGCTTTGGACTACCAACAACAATAGCTTGAGACTTGCTATGATTTAATTGCATTCCAAAGCGCGTACTCCATGCGGATATTTTCATTAGGTCATTTTCATCTATATATTGTTTATCGTATTAATAGCGGCTGGTAGCTCAGAAATTTTAGACTTACAATAAATTTGGAGATCATCTGCGTATAGGTGGTAGGGAGAAGTGATATGTTGGGAAATATTATTAATAAAAAGTGAAAACAACAGAGGAGACAACACGCCACCCTGCGGGACGCCAGCATTGATTGAGGACCAGTCCGAGTGCTAATCATAAATTCGTATACGTTGACGGCGACCATGCAGGTAATTATGAAACCAGTCGACTACATTAGGAGATATGTTAAGAGAAGCTAAAGTGGCAAGCATTATGTCAAAATCTACGGTGCCAAAAGCATTACTAAAATCTAGTAACACTAATACCGTGACCTGTTGAATGTCCATACCCGTACGGATATCATCGGTTATTTTTACAAGTGCTGTAATCGTGCAATGGCCAAGGCGGAAACCGGATTGCAAAGGATTTAGAAGGATATTTTTAGAAAGGAAATATGTCAGTTGGCTTTGCACCAGGCGTTCTAGGACTTTGGATAAGAAAAAAAGTATAGAAATTGGACGGTAATCGTTATCACTAGTGGGATTGTTCTTTTTAGGTAAGGGAATGATTTGTGCTTCCTTCCATGCTGAAGGGAATTCACAGGAATCAATGGAAAAATTAAGCATGGAAGTTAGGAAGGGACAAATGATATCAAGTATGGGGATTATCATTTTACGGCTGACGCAGTCAGCACCAACAGCATCAGAGCTAATAGCCATAATATTTTTCCTAACATCACTTTCAGTAAATCGACTAAAGAAAAAATTTGGAACATTAGGAGAGGTAAAAGCGGCGATTTGATTAAGTGTGTTTAGTTTCGTAGCATCATTAATGTTACTCGAAGAGGAGAAATGCTTATTTAGCTTGTTTAGATTTATACTTTGTGGATTAAGGTTTCGACGTGCTTTACCTACTCCGAACTTTGTTGTAATTAAGCTTAACTTAACTTTAACGAGTTGAAGGCAGCAACTTGCTCATTACTTGTTACATAACTTGATATATCGTGCCAGTTTGTTGCAGATGCATCTTGTCGCAGTTGATTCCAGTCTATCCCACCAAAATTGCGTCGCAGAAGAATTCTTGATTTTGCTTTTGGGGACTTAATTTTATACGATAAGTACATAAGAAAAAGCCAGGGCAGGGCATTGACCGTATTTTTCGACATGTTGAATAGAAGAGACAAGAGCTAAATCCAGAAGTGAAGTGAGTGAACAATTCGGAAAACTATGCGTAGCAGCAAGAGGGAGAATATGCAAATTAGCACCAGTAACCAAGGACTTCAGCCGAGAGGCACGATGGTCATCTTTTAACAAGTATGTGTTAAAATCACCCCTTAAAATTGTATGAGAATATAATGGCTTCAGTCGCTCCAACAGGGTTTCAAAAGATGAAAAGTAATCACGCGTAAGGCTTGGACTGTAATAAACTCCAAGCAACACCCTTGTATGCGAAAGAACTACTTCAACAAAAAGGTGTTCGGGGCCACCATCGGTTTGGTGCTGCGATTGATCCACTATACTACAAGCAATATGCGAACGTAAATATATATACGCAACACCACCTCCAGAGCGGCCAAATCAATCATTACGAATCAGATGAAAACCTGGAAGCGAGTACGAAGTCGATTGCAGACATGGTTTTAACCAAGTCTCTAATACTAATATTGCATGAATATTTTTACTATCGAAGGAAGCAAGAAGATCTGAGTAATGTGCAGGAACACTTTGCGCATTGATGTGAATAATATTGAAATTTTTTAAAGCGTCTGAGAAGTTGTTGTCAATAATTTCGCCTAATGTGAGAATACTGAGGAAACTGTCTATATTATTCGACCCAGTATAAGATGAAGAAAAGGACAGAAATGAATCGTTAAGTTCATCATTTGCCATAATGAATAAAGACTATTTATATATTTATAATTATATATGTAAAATAAATATGTATACAATAAATAAATAAAAAACATAAAAAAATAATGATAATAATTGATAAAATATAATAATAAAGCAAAAATAAAGAATAAAAAAAATATAATAAATAAAAAAATAATAATAATAATAATAAACTACTTAAATAGCTTAGTACCCGCTAGTTGCAAGAAGAGGATACATATGTTCACTGAAGCGAAATACAAAAAGAAAAACAAAATAAATGAAGTTATGTATAAATATCAGATATAAAAACTACAATTAATAATAACAGAGAATAATATAAGTATAAGGAAACAAAAAATTTAAAAAAAAGAGACGAAAGTTAATTTATAAAAAAAATAATAAAAATCTTCATCATTACATGTTTACATAACAAAAAATAAGAAAATATATAGAAAGAAATTACAGAATCATTAAGAAAAACAAATAATATTTTGTAATAATGAAGTAAAATTTATAATCACATTACATTTAAAATATGTGTAGAAAAATATAATATAAAATAAAATAGAATTTATGTATAGTTTGACAGCTGATTAAATGAGGTAAAAAAAGAAAAAAAGTTATGCAATATAATAAATCAATTCAAATATAAATTAAAATGTTTATACATACACATTTTCATATTATTTTATGTTATGGAATGTTGCTATGGGGCAGTGCTTCCGATATAAATTCAATATTTATCCTCCAAAAAAGAGCCTAAGAGCTCGAGATTCTCTGCGAGATGTTTTTAAAGATGCAGGTATTATTACAGTTGCTTCAAAATTTGTATATTATAATATTCTGTTTGTCCGGCAAAATGTACAGTGTCACAGTAAAAATAGTGATATACATACGATAGGAACGAGAAACAAAGATAAACTTGTTACGCCAAGTTTTCGTCTCCAAAAAGTTAAAAAATTTTTATGGGTCTGTGTATACGTGTATATAATAATCTTCCGCAGTGTATTCTAAGTTTGCCGCCACGTGACTACCACAATGTAAAGTAACTTAAAAAAAATACTAACAAGTAAAGCTTATTACACTGTTCAAGAATATTTAGATGATAAACATGTATGGAATTAATGTCTATTGAATGTAATGCAGGATAGCTGCCAGATAATGTAATATAATAATACCATTGATTTTGAAAAGAGCAACTGTTGAGTTTCTTGCCGGCTCTTCTCAGCAGAACTGCCTCCCGAGCCGGTGGTAGCTTTTTTTGTCTATTTTTACATTTGACGATTCAAAAGTACTTATAAGAGTTTATTTGAATAAAGAATATTTTGAATTTGAATTTGAATTTGAATTTCTCAGCAACGCATGGAGTTATTAAGCGGAAATTTATATCAAATACACAGGTCTATTGTCCCTTGAAGCTGTGAAAAAGTCAAACTTCTAAGCCTACGCAATCAAAAAAGCGGCCACTTTATATATCTGGCCTTTTCATTTCATCCGTACAGTTTTGAAACTCGCATGGGAATCAAAACCTACTGGGTACTTTCCATGAACTCAGAATCTTGTTATTTGGTACAAAGCGACGTTGCTTTGTTATAGCACAGATAAAGAAAAAATTGCGAAAAGTGAAAGTATATTGAGTTTTCATTGAAAAAAATCATCACAATTGTAATTCATACAAAACGAGTGCATACGTCCGCAAAGTTAAGTTTGCCACCTTGTATAAATTGCATTTTCGGTAGGCTTACAATCCAGAAATTGATAAGGATCTCTCTGTAGGCGAGTCCAACTCGCACTTGACCAGTTTTTTTTTATTATTTATTTTATCCTTACGCATTTTTATCCTAGCGGGATAGCAAAGAGAACGAAAGAAGGATAGCGCCAAACAGTACGGTCTCTGCATACCGATTTCGCTTCGTTCGTTTCATCACTCATTCTCAAGACGTGGCCGAATGAAATGTTTGTAAAAAAAATTGTGTGTTACAAGATCTTATTTAATGCACTGTACGTTTCCCTTAAAAATAAATAAAAAAATATTAATTAACAACTTAAAGCCATTGCCTTATAAAGTATATTTTTTCAAAATATCGCTGTTTTGCATTACAACAAAACAGTTATTATGTGTATGAAGAAACACACAGCGTTGATTGAAGAAGCAGTCTCCTAATTTCGCCTATTTTCATATATAAATGGTTTAACTTACCAAATAGTCTTCGATATACTTTCCTCTTTCACTTCTGCAGAGACGTACGTCATCTATTCTCTGTGGCGACGTGCTGTCATCTATCACTCATAGAAATCTTCATAACTCACCAGCAAGAACCTTGCTGCAACGCTGTGTGTTTCTTCATACACATAATAACTGTTTTGTTGTAATGCAAAACAGCGATATTATGTTACTTCGAAACACACAGCGTTGATTGAAGACCTGTTTGTTTACTGCTGGTGAAAGAGAATGTATGCAGACAACGGATGCAGACGCTATGTGATCTTCAAGACAATTCAAATTATATACATATGTTAAAAGTGAATTTTTTAATTTACCTATAAAACATTAAAATGTTTCAAATAACCCACTAACACTGTTCACCCTAAAAAGACATTTCTTACCATCCTGTTTAATAAAATTTTACTGGTGATTTTTCTTTAATTATTTCATCATAAAACCTTTATTTAATGGTATAAGCTCGTCTCTAAGTTACAACAAAGTATTGTATAATAATATCGAAATATCCTCTCAATTAATTTAGGATGTTTATATAATAAACCATACTGTATCAATTTAATAATATCTATTATTAAATCTATTATTATTAAACATAATCATTATATATTAGAAAAATTATTTCACAAAAAACCTCTTTTGAAATTATTAACTTATCTGAAATTTTCAATTCTTTCAATAAGTTTCTTACTGTTTACTTATGTGAAACTTTTAGTTCTTGCAGTATACCTGAAATATATCATTATTACATCTCTTAAAAATCTTCTTTTATTGTCAAAGTAGTTGTCTCTTTGACTCTGTAGCCCATCATTTAATAAATAAATTTATTTAATCATTATTATTATCAAATGCTGCTGCTGCTTTCTTGCTGACAAGAGAAAAATGTCTCTTTCAAAATTAAGACCATTTAAGTGGTTGAATGTGGTTGGTTTAATAAAATTCAATTTTGATACAAAAATGCCCACATAAAATTCAACTGATTGGTCCTTCAAACATTTGAACCTAAAAATAAAATGATTACTGACTGATATATTAGATGTTCTGATACATCACAATGTGAGAGTACAACAAAATAATATTATGTTGTAGCACAATTTCCTTTTGCTTTGGTTCCAGAAAATTATAATTACAATGTATAGTAACCACTGTCATGTTCAGCCTGTCACATTAGCACCTTGCCATCATGTTATAATACATATACATTCAGTTTTACTTGTCTATATCAAGTCTGGTTTCTTTTCCAATTTCTGTTTTAATAACAATCAAATATGGTATTTCTTTCAATTCCTAATATTTATTTATTATTTCAATTTCTGTTTAAATAATACCATTACAGCCACAAGTGTATCTTGATCGACTCACCTTCAGTTTTTGTTTTATTGTATCTTTCAGATTTTTCTAATCTTTAAGGGACTTGTTTCATGGTCTTTCTATTTTAATGCACTAGCCTACAGCTAGGTTCTCAATATGTAAGTCCCTTATATAGTGCCCTAGTGATCCGTGACTAAGTATCTATAGTACAAAGTTTGTCCTCTGTTATGTTTTTGGTTTTGATAATTAGCTATGAATTATTAAGATACCCACAACTTGTGTCACCTTTATAATAAAAGTAATATTAAAGTCGGGTAAGTTGATATAATGCTCTTGTCATGAACTTATTGTTATTAAAGTTATTGAAAATAAATAATTATGTGTATAAATATCATATCCTCTTGGACCTGGAACAACAGATGTTATTCAGACATGTCCTCCTTGAAAATTGTATGTCAGTCTTTGGTGTCTCATATCCATTTTGGAAATAAAGCTAAAGCTGTAAGTCCTTAGTGACGTTCAGTCGCACACTGGCCGACCATTTGTACAGAGAAAAATCCACGTCTAGGACGCTCCATATTAAATAAGGCCTCCGGAGCCTGGAGCAACAGATGTTATTTGGACATGACTTCCTTGAATAGTGCATCTCAGTCTCTTGCATCTCACCCACTTTTTGGAAATATAAGCTGTAAGTCCTTAGTGACGTTTAGTCGCACAGCGGCCGACCATTTGGACAGAGAAAAACGTCTAGGACGCTCCATATTAAATAAGGCCCCCGGAGCCTGGAGCAACAGATGCCATTACGGCATGTAAATGGTGGTCAGCTTTGTATCTCTCGATAGCTCTAACACCGTCAGAGTGATGATCAGACGATCTGCCAACTTCCAGATATATCATCAACTTTAATAGTTAATACCTGGGTCTGTTCCTTAATTTTCGAGTATACCATAAAATAAAATTACTTTGACACTTTGATATAGTACCATATTCACACTCTGAAAGCTTATTTTCCTTGTGCATACTGTTATATAAATATTGAACTTTTCTATTAATCTGCATGCCATCTATCACATCTGATTTATCCAGAACCTGCTTTCCTGAGGTAAAGCACATTCAGGTGGACTACTCAACCTACATACACTGCAGTTTTGTTGAGAAATAGAATTACAGGTGTTGTATAGAGACTAAGAATACAATTCTTATGATTTGACTTCCTACTAAGTCTATTATTGGGCAGTTGCCCAGTTCTGTCAAGTAAACTACTTAACTCACATGTGCTGTGGTCTACTTGAGACAATTTGACTTTCTACTAAGTCAGTTAGTGGCCCACTGTGACTATTGGCTAACATAAGTATTGGTTAATATGCATAAAGATCCACTTTTCCAACATCTGCCTTAACAATCAAAGGCAATCGCAGAAGAATTTGTGATCCATAACAACCTGCACACTTCCTTTCTTTAGAAGTTAGGTACACAACATAATTTCACACACAATTTAATTTTGAGTGCTTCATTAAACAACCAATAATACATAATCTCATATATTTTATATGAATTTTGTCTACTGAAAGCAATTTCAGTTTTGTAGCTGTATCAAAGACATTTCAATGTTTAATGATTAACTCAACAGCCAAAATGTAGCATTAGTTTACTATTTCCGAAATATTAATTGTTAATGTCAAATCTGTCCTGATCAATTGCCAGCATAAATCTGTTGGGATACACAACAAAATATAAATGCCAGGTGATATGCCCATGCTTTTCTACGACAATCTACAGTTCATAAACATTGTAACTGTCTGGGAAGCTCCCAGCAGGTCAAAGAAGATGAATATATACTAAAGAGTTTTTAATGATCCTCTGGGTGCAGTATAACAATAAACATAAATTGTGTATTATAATACTAATATATATATATATATATTTTAATAGAGTATTATTATTAATAAACATAGAAGTGTGCCTATGTCTACCTTTTTTCAACCAAGATGGTATAATTTGCAACTATGCATTCTTTCAATTGCAATAATAATAATTTTTATTAATATATTTATTTCTTTATTCTATTCATTTCTATCCAATGGAGTTTCCTTTTCTGTTCTATCATCTTCTTTATTTATTATTATTTTTGTATTTAAATTAATATCTTATATGATCTATTTCCTTTACTTATATGTTATACCTTTTTTATGTATGAAAAAATACATACACTACATGTATTAATTTCAATCAAGTCAATTTATTTATTATAAACTTTGATCAGAACTCTGTTAATTTCACCTATTACACTTAAGACACAAAATCACACACTTTATAATTACATGACTTCATTCTTCTGAAGACCTGGATCCAAGTAATGTAGTATAGTCACAGTCAGCCCAAGCAAACAATTTTATTTAATATTAGATATCTCTCACAGCATTTATTTAGCTTCATTTTTATTAAAGTTACACAACTCCATGTTAACTACTAATTTCAAAAGCTGGAGTAAATCTGCAAAACCATTACAGACTGGTTCCTGTAGTCTTTAGTCACTTATTGACAGTAGTCAACCTTTGTCTGTTTATCGCAATACTACCATTCTTATTCAAACACATTTTTTAGCGACTAGTTACATTCTTTTATGTCACTAAGCAGTAGCTCTGTTATAGATAACACAGAATTATCACAATAAATTCCTATAAGAAATAAAATTAACACCAAATCGTTGTGTGTTCTTACACAATAATTGATAATAAAATTCAAATTCGAATATACTTCATTCAAGTAGTAAATAGACATTTATTGTCAACTGAATATAGAGCCACCACCGGCCCAAGGAGCAGTTCTGTTGCCTAAGAGCTAAAAAACGGCGCTCTTTTAAATAAAAGTTACAATTTTAAAACAATGTAATTGCAGCTATGCTCCAAATTATTATTTACACAGGTACATGTTATTATTACACTCTGTAATGCAAGTAATTATACATAGAATATATAGAAGCTTTAATATAACTTTTTTATAGTTATCATAAACATTCTAGATCTGTTTGTATATTATGTACAGTAAAGTAACTTAATAGGTGTAAGGTAACCAAGCCTATGTTAAATAGAATGTTTTACAAGACATTATCGAAATAATATCGAGCGTTGACTTTTAATGTATAATATTTCATCAAAATATCGTATAGAATATCTCTAATAACATACCAGTCTCAATTAGACTACTGTTATAATCTAAGTATCAGAAGTTTGTACCTTGCCTTTTGAACTCTTATATAGTAAAGGGGGCTTACGTTTTTTCTTCTCATTTTTCGTAAGTTAGGAAAAAATTGCTAAAAAACTTTAAGGGCCTGTTGGCCATTTTGAATTCTGAAAACAGCAACTTTCCTTTTCCTGTACTTCTGAATTATATATATTCATTTTGCGAGACACAACACAAATATAAACTAAACTCCGTAATATAAAAATATTTTACACAAAATTTGTCATTAATATTAAATCCATCAAAGATAAATTTTGTTATTTATAATTTTTGCATCCGATCGCGGCAAAATTATAAGACGCTATGAGTGATAGATGACAGCACGTCGCCACAGAGAATAGATGACGTACGTCTCTGCAGAAGTGAAAGAGGAAAGTATATCGAAGACTATTTGGTAAGTTAAACCATTTATATATGAAAATAGGCGAAATTAGGAGACTGCTTCTTCAATCAACGCTGTGTGTTTCGAAGTAACATAATAAATACATTTTTACTATTAATATTACAATTATTTATTTTTTCATTTTACCAGGAAAAGATTCCTTCAAGTTTGCAAGGGTCAATTAGATACAGGTGCCATGACAATTGTAAACGAAATCAACCTTAGAGGTAAAGGACTCTTCGGCGAATACTTGATAAGCAAGGTGAGTAAAATACTGTTTGTGCACTATTATTGATATTTTCGCACAGTTTTTAAATAGTTGTTGTGCCTTCACGCTGTATCCCACCATATTCATTTCCCTGATCTCGTAACAAGATAAACGCGTTGATTTCCGCCACTCAACACACAATGTCTTGAAAATTGTGCGATACGTGGGCAACAATACCAGTTCCTCTATGCCTCGCTACATAGACGTCATGGCTTTGCAGCACACCGAAAACTAAAGTCGCACCGTGGATAACTGCAACGCACTGGTTGTGAGTTCGATTCACACCCGGGGGAATGAGTTATTTTCGCTTCCTCGTTTTTCGTAACAAGACAAAGCGCGGCGTTCAATATTTTTTTCTTATTTTTCTGAAATTCAAGCTTTGCTGAGCCAGAGCCATTTCGTCTGATGCGTAACTTGAACTGAAAATACAAATTTTAAATAAATATTACACCTCCTAGAGTGGGGATCAAACCTACTACGCAACCAGTCGATTTTACGACAATCACACTGTGTGCCCCTGGGCCACGACTGGCCTCTATTATTATAGAAGGCATCGATGTCTAATGATTTTTTGTATATATTATAAACACTGGTAGCTCACCCGCATTTAGGGAAAATATATTGGTTAATTTAGTATCGTAATCTATATTGTTACACTAGATAAAATATAAATATTTTATCTATAATGTCCTAACAAAGAGAAAAATGTTTAGTTATTTCATATACATGACGACGGTAATATATATTTATACGGTACGGAAAATATATTTGATCTAAACGTCATTTTGAGAACTTTATACCAGAGCCGTTTGAAGTTACAGTTTAAAAATAATTGAGAAAACTATAAGACCGACATTGAAATTAGTGCCATATATGCAATGTCATAGCATGCATTGTCCGTATGCTACTCAGTTATTTGGAAAAATATTCTACGTAGTTGCAATAAGTGATTATCACCTAATAAAAATACTTCACACGAGTTTCCTTCCAATAGGGGCCGTTGCCTACAAGCAACTGCCCCCGACTCACATTTTTTCTTTTTTTTTTTTCTGATGGACTTAATGCTATTGACATGGGATGGTCTCGACAGCGTCACCGGGCTGGAACCCCCGATTGACACAATTCTACTGCTTTTGTAGTCTTTTTCACGTCTTTTTCTGTTCATAAACTTTTAAGAGAGACTGATATATTTTGGGATAGTCATAAGATAATAATAATGTTTTATCAAATGCCCCAGAGCTGGAGTCATGGTTTTAAGAAAATAATGAAAGTTAAAAGCTGAAGCATTTGGAATACATCAAAGAGCATGAGCAAGCAACAAGAAGTTAGTGTAAATGTAAAGATACAAGTGAATGGAGCAGTATATCTTAACTATTTATTATAATATATCATGATTCAGGTAATTGGATTAGTTTTGTTCAGTCTGCATTGATGAGACGGCGGAACCTCAACATAGCTGCACATATGGCTGTACATAAGGCATTGCTGATACTGGAGTTGTGATACGAACACGAAACGACAGAAGAATGAAACAAATATGTTGTAGAGATGTAATAAATTAGTATACAGAATATGTGGTTTAGCTAATGGTATCTGCTATGAAGGGTTTGACAAAATGGATGGTACGACCAGCATTTCACTGTGAGACTTAGAGAAATGCCCTTAGGCGGTTTAGGTTATGCAAGATGTATGACTATGGAGGTGATATTTCCGAGGAATATCTAGAATAATAAACAGCCTATATGTTGCTCCACAGCCTTCTTTCTGTACATTGGAGAAAGGTTCAGATGTTCAGAAGATTAGCGCAGACAAACAAAACAGAATAAAAAACGTTTATTTGTGTTTTGGTATCGTAACCATATGCACATAAAACAAAATTATTTTGGGATCACAGATAGACATTTCAATTTTATTTGTATGTTATATGT
Source organism: Heliconius sara (assembly GCA_917862395.2). Lineage (NCBI taxonomy): Eukaryota > Metazoa > Arthropoda > Insecta > Lepidoptera > Nymphalidae > Heliconius > Heliconius sara. The sequence goes on along the minus strand of OU860789.1, from coordinate 570,702 downwards.
TATGTATACTTAGTCTTGCCATAAATATTGATACAAAGAAGAGTAACATTTTTTATTATAACATTTGCTACTTTTACAGTATGTTAGCTCAATACATTAATATAAAGTCATATAGTTAATTTTGATGTTTTTCTGTCACAATCAAAGGAGGTTTCATTGTACCGGTACACAAACGTTTGACTAATAACAAGAGTGTGGAGGATTTTAAAATTGTATTTGGCTCATATCTACTTTGTGTGATGCAACTACAGCGATTCTGTTCTCTTTAGCACCCCGCTCTATTTTAATATCACAAAGTATTTTTATATATTGGCGTGAAAATAAGAAACGATCATGAAAATTGTTACAAAAATTGCTGATTTCAAATTTTATTATTTTTTATAGTTATATTTTATTTATAACAGTATTTATGATCAGAGATATGCCTAAGTAGATATGCCTTTTTTCTTTAACTTCAGTAATATAATGAAGGTATTTTCTCGTCCCAGCTACAAGATATACACTACGACGATGTCTTCATGACATACACGGAACACCCGCGCTTGCTCCATGTTTTGTCGCAGTTTATAGGTGATGACATAGATGTTATGCACAGTATGTTCATCAACAAGCCGCCAGGCAGCGTCAGGCATGCGCTACACCAGGTAAGTTTTACTTTTTAATCTACATTGGTTATTTTTTTCAGCTTCACATTTTATTTCTTAGCTCTATCTGCGCCTGCGCCTTCATCTGTGTGTATAAATTGATATATTTTTTTTATTTACAAAAAGATTGAAATAAAACAAACGCAAAATGTTAAGGGAAGCTTACCAAAATACGATATTGGAAACTATATTTGATTAAAATGCAATTATGCCGATTCTCAGAATAACGTGCACAAAATTACAGACAACTAGACAAAAAAAATTAAATGCATTATTTGTGTTCCATTAGTTTAATAGATATTCCCAATAAATAGATTTTTTCATATATGGAATCACGTCTTCCAGCGAGCGCAGCGCACACGCTTAAAGCAATTCGATGCAGTAAGAAAGCATTACACTCTGATGTTATATAGCCTATTGCACTCCTAAAATTCAAGCTTAACTTAGCCAGAGCCCTTTATCTTATACCTTTTTTAAACTAGCGGCTTTAATACCAAATTTTGCCCTCTTTTAAGGCTATTATTAGGATTTAACCACAAATCTATAGTTTTCAGTTTTCCTGAACATGAAATCGGCAAAATGACAGCAACAAGACGATGCGTAAGAGGCTGATCCGCAGAGGCAATGATAATCTGTCTATACGTGTGGTCACGCGAATCTCCGAAAATACTGAACCGATTTACTTAAAAATTTCACCAATAGCTTTGTTTTAATTCAACTTAACAATTAAAGTTTATATACAATATTTTATACAATAAAGTAAACAAAATTGAATTGTTAGTGGAGATTACTTTCATAATTCATAACAGTTAAGTTTAAGTCGTAATTAAATAAAGACAGAGATAAAGAACGATTTGATCTTCAAGGAAATATCCAGTTGTTCCGTTCGTTTGAAATAAATTTATATAAAAATACCTAATGTCCTATCTACCTGTACTCTTTAATAACTACATATTTACCAATTGTACATTTATCTAATAATATATGTAACTAATTTAAAAACTGTACAGGAGTTAATATGCAATCATAACAGTTATTTTACAAAGAATATTATGAATCCTTACCCAAATCAATAATTTAACATTTAAGGCTATTTCTGAAGCAGTAAATTAAATTATTCACTGACATCAACACATTTAACAGAATTTTAAAAAACATAACATAGGTAAAAAGAATGTAATGTTACAAAAATAACAAAAATTCTTATAGAAAACACGGTACTGTCGAAAAAAATCATATTAGAATATTATAGATTAAAGTAATAAAAAATCATATTAGAAGTCATTTTAGTTGTCAATCAATTCTGCTTATTAAATCAATAATCATGTAGCTTGAGCGGGCAAAGCCGCGGGCGGGCCGCTAGTAGACAATAAGTGCATTGTTTACAAAAAGACACAAATACCCAATTGTGTTTCCAAAAAATACCCTAATATCTAATAGTGTTTGGTTAAATATATATAAAATATTTAAAAACCGATACATGTATCTGTAAATTGCATATTCAGTAAATTTATTTAGTTTTATTGCATACAAAAATATTAAAAGTTAAAACATTATTTCTTCTAAAGTAAATATAATGAATAACTACATATTTTGCTAAAAAACCAAAACATCCTGTAATTTTTTATGGTTTTTCTTATACTTATCCAAGTTGTGAATTTATGATCCTAATTTACATACAAAATAAAAATTGGCATGATGAAATTATTAGAATTATTTTTATATTAAGTACCTATGAATTTATCTTTTTTTACCTTCACGCTGTATCTTGCACATAGTACGGTAGATAGAGGGAACCTGGAAAAATAATGTTGAAACACTCCTTTTCCGACTTTCCGCCAAATTCTAGAGATATTATTTTTTTTTTCTATTTCATTGTTGATTAGCGGAACTCAACGTCGTGCTTGGCTCCACCAGACCAAGAAAATGAAAAAATAAATACTTCATTCAGTGAGAATCAAACCCAGAACCCTTGTTCCCCTGAGCGGAACTGGTCTTTTGTTTTTATAATATATAAAAATTATTTTCATTCTATTTTTCTATTTCTAGGACTTACGCTTCTTTCCATTTCGTCCAGCAGAAAAAATAATCGGGTCTTGGACGGCCATCGATGACGCCACTATGGATAATGGGTGTTTGTACGTCGTGCCTAAATCTCATAAACGTAACATATTGTATGCACACGGCAATCTACCTGTAAGTGTTTTTTCATGTTTTTTTACAGAATAGAATATCTTATCAGATATGTATTAAATGATGGATGGAATATGCAGAAAGAATATGATATTCAATAATTACATAAACTATACGTTAAAAATCAGCTTCACGCTGTATCCCGCACACAGCAGGTTAAGCAGAGGGAACGTACTGTTAAGACACTCCATTCCCCATTCTCCGCTGAATTGTGCAAGTATTGCGTGTTGAGTAGCGGATCTCAACGCCGCGCTTAGCATCGACACTAGGGTGAAGAAATGAAGATATAAATTTACACTTGTTCACCTGCGCCATGACTGGCCTCATAAATTATATGTATGTATAAATTCTACATACTTCCTAAATATGCTAATATTGCCGTGTGATCCCGGCTTAGAAAAGGATCATCCTGGTACTGGTGGTGTCGTAAGAGGTGACTAAAGTACGTGTGGTAGAGTCATGTCGCCAGCAATGGCAACACGCATGGGCAGACTCGACCGGATCATTACATCCCCAGGCATTTAAAACCGGCGTGAAGTAGTGGCTTTATGCCACTGCGTTTCGCATCAGGTGATGCCGGGCCCCATCTTAAAGGCCGGCAACGCACCTGTAGCTCCTCTGGGGTTGCACGGGGCCGTGGGCGGCGGTAATCACTTACCATCAGCTGACTCGCACGCTAGTTTGCCGTGTCTTTTCCATAAAAAAAATGCTACTTTAATGACATACCTACATTAGACATATTAGGTATGTAATGTTTAGCTTCCTAAAAGGATTCAAATTATGTTCCCTATACTTAAAACAGGATTCAAACAAACTATATCACAGTATCTTAGACCAGGAAATATTAAATGAACCCCGGGTACATCTGGAAATGAGTCCTGGGGACACGGTGTTTTTTAATCCTCTACTTGTACACGGATCTGGTGCTAATAATACTAAGGTGATTTTACTATATTATATATTCCACTAAACATCTAAATATATATAAATATCTAAATGTATATATAACTTTAGAGGCCAGTCGTAGTAGGCTCCCTCTACCTACTGAGTTATTTTTTGATTTATTGATAACGTAAGGCTGCACTTAATGTCACCTTAATCTGTAGCTGCATTAAGTATACACAATTATGTATTACTAATGTATATGTAACCAATAGAAATCTGCATGAAATGTAAGCAAGAATTATTTTGTATAAGCGTTCTTTTTTATTTTTCGGGCACATCTGGAGTGGGCACGGACCACACGCCCGTGAAGTCAAACTTCCCATTTGCCAAAATATAAGAGTAAAAAACTAAATTTAAATCAGATTTTAATTAGATGAGCGTGCTCAAAAAATTTTTTTATTATATGTAGAGATTATACCGCCCCCGCTCTGGCTCTACACAACACTCTACCTACCCTGCTACATGGGAGATAGAGCTTATATTTTTTTTATAGGGTTTCCGCAAATGTATATCGGCGCACTACGCGAGCGCTCCAGTAAAATTTATGGATGTAAGGGATTTAACACAAGACCAAATAGCTAGAGGCGTAGAAGAAGGAGCAAAAAGACGGGGAGTTTATATATCTTTTGTGGTAACATATCAGATATTATTTATTTATTTATTATTAAAAAAATAATAGTAAACGAATATATATTTTCACTTACAAAATATATATATAGTATATATATATGTATATATAACCAATAGAAATCTGCATGAAATGTAATATATATATATATATATATATATATATATATATATATATATATATATATATATATATATATATATATATATATATATATATATATATATATATATATATAATTTCACATTATGCAATATGCAAACATGCAAGGTAACTCTGACCCGTGGTCTAATGTCGTGTATTGAAATGATTAATTTGATGTTATATTTTTCAACACAAAAAGTGTTTCAATTCGATCCATTAGTTCCTGAGATTAATGCGTTCAACCAAACAATTTCTTCAGCTTTTTAATATAAGCATAGGCCTCATACATATATGTATATATATATTTTTATATATTTTTACAGGACCATTGGAAATTTAAAAGTAAGCCTGTGAAGCACTTAAGCTCCAAATTATAAAAACAATAAAAAAATTAAAATGGATATTAGCATTGTTTAGGTGTTGGGGTTGGAAATATTAATATTTTTTTATGCTGAAAAAGGGATTGACAATTTTTTTATTGGGAATTAACAAAATATTATAAAACTATTCAGTTGTTGAATATACATTAAGCAAAAAAATAAAATAATAATTGTCATTTCAAATGCAATGTTATATTTTGAGTTAGTTAAAGAGTTTCATATATTTAATAATTAAATAAGCAAGGTTAAAGAATTGAATAAATTAAAATCTTTAAATAAAGTTGAGGTGATAATAATTTTTTTTATAACAAAAATTATCATTGTAATACTTTCTTTTAAGTTGTTTAAAATTACAAAATTAAATATATGTTTTTTTACATGTTTGTTTTCATTGCTATGTTATATATTTTTTAGCTTTACTCTGTATCCTTCATTTAGCAAGTAGAGATAGAGGTAGAAAGAAGAGAGTGTTAAGACACTGCGTTCACCACGCGTTGTACAATCTTTGAGACATTGACATGTCAAGCAGCGGAAGGACAAAATTAAAACATTAAAAATATGAATAACATTTTTTTTCTTACTTTTAAATTGCTAAAAAACAAAGTACGGTCCAACCAATATTTTGTTTTGAATTTTTTCCATACTGGTGAAAATTTATTAAAAAAAACGCATTTTTTTATAAAATATTTATTAATATCAGATTTGGTCAAAACATAATCTACATTAATTAATACTCTCTTGTTTATTATACCGGTATATTTTTTTTCATAATGTCTATTACACTAATTATACATCTATGTACAAACAAACATACAAAATATGCACCATTTTAATATTTATAAATAATGAACTATTGTTACTTTTATAACCTAAAAGAATCATATAGGTATATATTTTTCAGTTTATATATTATATGTATATACTAATAAGTTTATTTAAGAAAACGCATCAACATTCATCCAGAATAATTTCTTAATTTTACATAAAACTTAAAATAAAAAAAAATATTAGTTAATAATTATATAAGTGCGAATATACAGTAACAATGTTTATAAAATGTATATGTAATTATTTACATAAAAATAGTGTTGCCATCTTATAAATACAGTGCCATATAAATGTATCATAATAACCTTTAAATGTAATATTTAGAAACAAGGGAGAAAAAGTTTTTTAAAAAGGACTTAAGTAGTACAATTGTAATAGGTATTAAAATAATATTAAGTAATTTATTTCGAAAAAACGATTCAATTATGTGGTGTCTCTTAGGTATTAAATTATTAGAAATAACATTTATATTTTAAATTTTTTCAATGGTTAAAAAGTGTTTAGTTAAAATACATATAAAATTGTTTTTTTAAAGACATATATCATTTAAGAATAATTTTCAAACTGTTGTAATAAATTTATAGTGAGTTAGTACTATGCTTAATTAAGCAAACATTCCAACAAGTCGGCATACTTTGGTCTTTAATAGAGCTGGATTAGTGAGATTCTATTTTAATATTATATTATAGATAGATGACAACACTAAGGGTGTCGATTAAATGTGACAGCTGTCAAATTTTGCCTGAAGCAAAAATTGCAACAATACCGTAATACAAAATATTACAAAAATACTGTAAATTTGCAAGCCGTAATTAAGGAACAGTAAGAGATATCATAATATTTTATATAAAGCAGATATTCTAATATAACTCAACGCAAGCTTTATTATATAATAATAGGTGTATCGAATACTTCTAGTATAATATGACAGATATGCTGAAAAATTAATAGTTAAATAACAATTATGAAAAATATATCACCTACATACACTCATATGAGAAATACTATTTTGAAAAAAAAAACAAAAGTATTTGCTAAAATACTGTTTAAATAATTTAAAACTTTAAATGTGTCACATTTAACCGACATAGTGAAAAAATAACTTAATTTAAAACTGTGACGTGAGACTAGACATGTTTGGATTTATTGTATAATTATACATTATTTATTATACATGGTTACACAGTGTATATATAAACAGACTTAATTTTAAGAAAATGTTTGTATAAAACATGGAGTTAGGTCTATATATTTTAGTTTAAACTAATAATTATTATTTTGTAGAGATTAGAAATAGATTGCGTCTAATTTTGATAAAATACATACATTCTTCACGCTGTATTTCACACACAGCAGGGTAGGCAAAGGTATATATATATATAAAATATAGGTTAAAGGGTCCTATAATTATATTAAAATTATAATATATAATTCTAGTAAACTTATATTTATGTTGAGAACATTTTCAATTTTATTATTGTTATAAGCAAAGCTATTCCTAACCTTCGAGAAAAGTTGATATATAAAATACTCCATGTTAGTCCTTCTGTTTGTGCATAATTTGGTAACTAAGTCTGGTCATCGAAAACTCGTTCAGAAATCTGTAAAAGAAAATATTTTATAGCTATTATGTATTTTAAATATAATTCTAATAGAAATGTGAAGTATGTTTATGAGTGAAGAGATATTTATTAAATAATAAATTTATGTATACTTAGATATTTTATATAAGTAATAGGATATGCATAAAATATTTATATTTCATTTACTTTATATAAATTATATATAAATTTTAAATTCTGGTAATAAATTTGAAATCTTAAATTAAAATTGAAGCAAATTTTGAAGAAATAGTGTTATTTAATAATGTTTCTAATAATTAATAAGTATTATCAATTAACAAGTGATATCAAAAACACATGCAAAACACATACATAAAAATAACGGTTAAATAAAAAAATATGAAGAACACAGATAAAAAATATGTTAGCACAGAATTAGCCACAGTACCAACGACCTATAGAAATAATAATTACCTTTTTATGGCAGTTATTAACTGTAAATCATAATAAAAGCCATATTTCAATAAAAACATTTATTACTTATATATAAAAATATATTTAAACATTATTTTATTATTTTTTTATAAGCTATTAAAAATATAATATAAAAAATATACTAATATTATTATTAAAATTAGGTTATTAGTTTACTTAAATTTAATATTTAAAAAATATAAAGCTAAAATCATTGGTAACCTAAAATAAAGAAGTTTCTATAAACTCTTTTTTTCTATTAAAAAAAATTAAAGCTCCAAACCTAAGCTATTTATCTATATGTAACATTACACTTTAAAAAAATATATAATTATTATTATTTGTACCAAAGTTACTATAAAATATTTTAAAAAAAATATTGATATGATAATTTATTATTTGAATAATACATAATTATTAAATTATTATTTTAAATTAAATACTCAATAAATTCATCATTGAATATTTAAAAAAAAAAAAAATGTAAAATTCGATTTATTTGATAAAATTCGACAAAATTACATGTTTGTAAATAGTAAGCTTGAACAACACATTTTATTTGTAATATTATGTTTTTTTAAATTACTTATTGAAAATCATGAATTGAATAAAAATGACAAGACAAAAAAATTATTATTAAGCAAAAATTAACTTCAACTATTGTTATATCGTATATTGTTTCTCTCTCTTTAAATCTATTTTCATGATATACAATATATGAATCAGAAAAATTAACTGTTATATAGCAAAGTAATTATTTGATTAGCGAATAAATTTCATTGGTTATGGATTGTTTTTGTAATCATACAATTCTAGGGCTATATATTAAATATACTAAATTTTAAGTATTTATATTTAATTGTTGTAACTAGTATTATAGTCATTTTAATTTAAATATTGTATGTTTGTGTGAATTATATTATTTATTCGATGTTTGGGTCAATATGTGTATGTATAATAGTGATGTAGCGATGCAAATTTTTGCATATGTGGCAAATTAATTTTAGGATACTTAAGTGTGAATGCTACTTTTAGTGTGTTTGTGTGTAATTGTATATGTATGTCCGTCAGTTCAAACAATGTAATTGTATCACTTTATGGTGTAGTTTTTTGGCGATAATTACTTAAATCTAATATTGAACTATTAGAAAAAATATAGTGTAAAAATGATAAATGTATATTTTGTATTTGTATTTAGTGATAGTCCATAGTGTCAATATCAGTACAGCTGCGTGTGCGGGTAGTGCGCGTTGCGCACGTACACGCGCACAGTCTCACCTTCGTGCTTGCGCTGCGACGGCATGAAGTAGAAGTCGGGCTGCGCCGCGCGCGGCAGCGACAGCGACGAGCCCGCGCCGTCCGGCACGTCGTAGCTGGGGGACCATTTGAACAATCATTTGGGTATTTTAGATGGTAGGTTCCATTTACACTCAAAGGAATTCATTATTTTATCTTCCTCGCTCTCGTTACAGGAAAAAAGTAAGTATTGAGTTCGGCTGGATACTTTATGAATCATAAAAAATGCATTTAAATTTACGTTTTAGTTTTAGTTTTTGTTTAGTTTGAGGTAATTAAACTACACAAAATAAATAAGAAATAAAAATTTTATATTATTATAATATCAATAAACTAATTTTACTTCTAATAAAATTGCATAAAAAGAAAACAAATGAAAAGAAGTTATAAGTTATAGTCCATACATTTTGACATAAGACAAAATATAAACAAAGAAATACTGTTTCTAAAAGTTTTATTTAACCTTTTTTACTTCTGTTTTATTAAGACCCAGTTTACTTATTTTTTTAAATATGAAGAATTCTATATAACAAAAAAAATCAGAAAACAACTTTACCCTTATCAAAATAGGAAATTTAATAAAAACAACAAAAGTGAAAACGGTATCACAACAGTACTGTCTTATCAACAGTTTGACCGATAGTAAAAATAGCCTATATAATTTGACTGATGACATAACATCACATTTTAATGTAAAATTTTCGCATTAGCTATATTCTATACTTTATTAGATTAATAAAGAATCATTTTTAGATTTGAAATTTGATTTGTAATATGATAACTATCTTAATTTTTACTTATTGTATTTGTTTTTTTATATTTCTATATTTCTAATTTAAATTATGGTTAACTAAAAAGTTCTATAGATATCGTTCAATAATATTATTTACAGTGCTATCAGCGTATTTCCATAAAACCATAGAATTGTTTTTACTTAATATAGAAGCCCCATAAATAGCCCCCCAAAAAACAAAAGGGGCACACCCTTTTCGACTTGTTTGCCTATTATCTCATGGCTGCGTGAATAATGTATAAACGAAACTAGTATAGACTAATAACATTGTGTTTTTTTTTAATTTTGTAGTAGCTTAGATTCGTTTTTAAAGAAAGTAAAATCTCTATCCTTTTAAATTATTTTTTTAAAATAGATAATTGAACTACTTACTTAAAAGAAAAAAATCTTTATAAAAATCATAATAAATAGAGGTAGAATTTAATCCTTAGAATTCCCAAAAATTAACAACTATATTAAAGATAAATAAATAATAAATACATTAAAGAAATGCAAATTTAAACAGTAAAAAAGGAGAAAATATCAATCCGACCGTGACAGGACTCGAACCTGCAATCTTCGGATCCGAAGTCCGACGCCTTATCCATTAGGCCACACGGTCATGTTTAGATAAAATGAAATAAATATTCTAAACCACTTGTTTTAGATACTAGCCGACCCGCTTACGGATTTGCCTTTTTTTTATGGAAAAGACACGGCAAACGAGCGTGCGGGTCACCTGATGGTAAGTGACTACCGCCGCCCACGACCCCGTGCAACCCCAGAGGAGTTAGAGGTGCGTTGCCGGCCTTTACGATGGGTTGGGCGCCGGGGCCCGGCATTACCTGATGCGAAACGCAGTGGCATAAAGCCACTACTTCACGCTGGTTTTAAATGCCGGGGGTGGTAATGATCCGGTCGAGTCTGCCCATGCGTGTTGCCATTGCTGGCGACGTGACTCTACCACACGTACTTCAGTCGCCTCTTACGACACCACCAGTACCAGGATGATCCTATTCTAGGCCGGGATCACACGGCACAAAACTTATTGTTATATTAGAACTAAATTATACAAAATCTTAAAATAAATTGTAACCTATGTGTTTTTCTGTATAAAATATATTTCTCTAAAATTTCATCTAAATCCGTCCAGTACTTTTTTCTAGAAAATAGAATAAACATACATTCTAATAAACATTCACATTTATTATATTAGGTGGTAACCGATATCTGCCCAAATTCGCAACACTGCGTATTGAGTGGTGGAGTTGACGTGTACTGTATGTTTAGTGTAGTACGACCAGCCAGTATGGGCTCTTTTGAAGTAAGTTGTAGATGGCTGCGCAGATTTGATTTAAGGATTTATATTTTTTCCCTAGGGCGAGTAAATAATGTGCTTGTACTTCAGAAAACCTAACTTCAGAGAGACCACGACTTCTCGACAACATGCAGCATTCTCCTGATCAGTTATGGAGACCTGGTGGTACACGGACGTGTTATTATAAGCTCGGCGGTTGTGGGTTCGCACTTCGACGCGTATGAAACGTAGTATGTTAAACACTAGGTTCCCTCTGGTTTAATCCTGCCGTAGGCTTTTTTTTAATTTATTTACCTGAATGAGAATCGAACCCATAACTATCGCGTTTGCAGTTAAACGCTGTGCCGCTGCACCACGACGGCCTTCGTTTTTATTCATTAATACATTTAGAAATAAAATAAAACTCACCCATAATGCGATCTCGGCCGTTGCAACGATCTCGTGTCATGGTAATACTGAGTTCCGTTATTAGAAAGCTTTTTAGAACCACTAGGCGTCTTCCTTCCTGTTCCGTTGTGATAACCATTCGTTTTTCCGTTCATATTACCGTTACTGGGTATATCTCGTCTGTTATTGGCATGATCGTGCCTGTAATTGGTCTGTTCTTGTCTGTTATTGCCAAGCTCGTGTCTGTTATTGCCATGTTCGTGCCTGTTATTGGCAAGTTCGTGCCTGTTATTGGCAAGTTCGTGCCTATTATTGGCTCGTTCATGCCTGTCAGGTGCATGTGTAGGACGTGGGGGAGGGGGAGCGGCGGGTCGTTGCGGGGGAGAGCGGGGAAGGGAATGTGGGGGAGAACGGGGTAGAGAGTGGGGGTACTTGTCGTCGTTCTCGAAAGGTTCAAAGGCGTAGTTAGTGTTGGCCGATGTGTATTCTTTCCACGGCGTAGGTGGTATTAGCTGCTCCTGTAATCGGATATGTAGTTTATGTAGATTTTACACATTTAACGTTAAAGTATACGAGTAATAAAGAGAATATGGAGCATGCCTTCCTGGCCCTGGAGTGCGCCAGGGTGCACAGCGCCTGCAGCAGCGCCAGCAGCAGCAGCGCGGCCACGCAGCCCGCCACCAGCCAGAGCCGCGCGCCGCCCGCCGCCGCCGCGCGCGGGGGCGCGCCCGCTGCCGGCTTGGCGCCTGTGAATGTACAGAACCACAGGTTCCAGTCGTCTGTTGTATTTGTTGTTTTTGTGTTCTACAAACCCGCAACCGACACTCACCGGCGACCTCGAACTCCAAGAACAAGGGGTCTAGTTTGAAAGCGCCGACACTCCCCGCGGCGAGCATGTCCCGCACCGCCTCCTCCCACTTCTGCTCGTCTGTTGTGTTTGTTGTTGGTGTTGTTGTGTCCTCGACGGCCTTTAGTGTTAGATCAGCTATTACGGATTGAGTTTCGTTCCTGTTGGATTTTTTTGTTGGTAGAAAATTTGGTCATTATTGTTATAGAGGTTGAATAAGACTGTTGTTAGTAAGTTGTAATCGTAAAAATTTAAAAAAAATCAGCTTCACGCTATATCCCACACACAGCAGGGTATCAGGGACAGAAGGAATCTATTGTTAAGACACTCCGTTCCCTATTTTTCGCCGGGTTCTGAACACAAGACCCGCGCCTCTTTGGAAACCGTCCAAGCGCTCTGACCACTAGCCATACGTTCTCATCTAATTACGTCCAAATTCTTATACGCTTGTTGCAACTTATTTATGTCGTTCGCATCTCTGTAGGGAGATTTTTTTATAAATTTTCGCTACTCAAAGATAATACTTAGAATTATCAATGGATTTGGGAAGAGATTTAATATTTTTTAACATTTTTAAAGTGTTAAGGTTTCGAAAGAGGCACGAGTTCAAATCCCGCTACGTTCAAATGTTTATACGTTATCTATATATTTTTAAATAATTAGGGTAAATAATATATTTTTAAGTAATTATTAAAATTAACAAAACAACACTCACTGTACAAATCCATCCAGAACAACTTCCCTGTACCCTTTAACTCTTCCCAATTCGGCACCAAGCACCGTGGATATCCTGTCCGCTAGTTCCTTAAACTCGGGGGTTCCCCTGGCGGGGGTGCGGAACCCTTGAGCGAGGTCCGTTATACGAATGCGCAAGGCGTACGCATGAGCACCAGGAAGTACTAGTTCCGTCGTCGTCTCGTCTTCACTGGGTTCTGCAACAGGAGTCAGGTATAACACTCATGCAAGCGCGCGTCACTCGGGGCTACACTGGGCAGGCACTGACCGGGGCCGCAGCGCCGTATGCACACGCGCTGGTCGGACACGTGCGGCACGTCGGCGTGGCGGCTGGTGCGCTTGGACACGGCGTCGAAGGCGCCGCCGCGCGTCACGAACATCATGTACAGGCACTTGCTGTCTGTGAACGGCAGGTCCTGCGGGGCGCATCGCACTTAGTTACAGAGGCGTTAGGGTGATTGCAGGGTGTTGCCTTTCTACGCACTTAAACTAATTCTTCTTCTTTTAACTTTTCACGCTGCAAACACCCTAAAGCAGCGTGCATTACGGTTCTAAGTAAGTAACTTTAAATACGCATTAACACTCTCCTTCTCGGTCCGAGCACCTCTCTTGGTCTAACTAAATTACAATAGATTACAGACTGCTGGAGTCACTGTCAGAGTTTTTTGACATTTAGATAATTAAATCCCAACTCTTAAGCGCCGCAATACCCTCTATTGGGTACTTCCACTTATCTTTTGTAATAGGTAATATGTATTTACTTTATCATACTCACTAAATAATGAGTAAATTTGCCTCAACATCGTCAGTGTCCCTGCGTAGCGATTTCGTCTACCAGGGCACCAGACACAAGCAAGAGGTGGGTACCATTAATCACTTGTAACTCGTCACCTTGTCGTCGCCGGTGTCGCGCGCGCGCACGAAGCCGAGCGTGGCCACGCCGTCCACCAGGGCGCCAGACACGCGCGAGAGGTGCTGGTGCGCGTCGAGGCGCGGCGCCGCGTAGCCGTTGACCCACGTGTCCATGAGGAAGGGGCGCCCGTTGCGCGGGTCCACCCAGCCGATGATGGCGTCGGTTTGCGACTGCAATTGGTATTATTGTACTGGTCGAGCTAAATATTGCACTTATACGTTTTGTTCATTATAAATATATACAAATATTACTGGTTGAAAACACACAAAACTAATAATGACCTAATTTAATATAAACTCAATTAAATGAACAATTATGTAAATTAAGATTAATATGACTTTGAGATCTTTTCTGGAGGCTTGTATGGGACAATGGGTCTTTGTCCTTCGTCATCTAGGGGAGTGTGATATTTCTGCAACGCCTGAGCCGATAAGAAAAGAAAGAAAACAGGGGTATATTTCAAAGTGACAATCGGAGTTCTTTATGGTTTTGACTAGCTCTAAGTCCTCTTAGCACTCTGTTAGAGGATTCAGGTCTAGGTCTTCAGACTTCGGCGGGGGTTCGGTGATATCTCATTTGCTGTACATGGATGGTACGTTAAAACGACCAGATCTTATGCAGCTACTAACAGTTTCTCAAACTTTTAGTAGTTATATAAGGATAGAATTTGGCGTCGATAAATGTGCGAGCATGCATGTAGTACGGGGAAGTGTGATAAGATCTGATAATATTTGTATTTTAGATTCTGTAACATTCAGAACCCTTGGAGAAGGTGAGATTTATAAATATTTTAAAATGTCTGAAGCATTGGGTATTGATGAACGGAGCATAAAACAATTGGTAAAGGAGCATTTCTTTGGTCGCCTGAAAAAAGTTCTTAGTAGCCTTGTATCTGGTGACAACAAGCAAGCGTGCTGCAAAGAGAACTGCATGCAGCTCCTTGCTCTTCCACACATGTATGCGAGGAGAAGTAGTAAGTACCTGTAGTACTTACTACTTCTCCTCGCATACATGTGTGGAAGAGCAAGGAGCTGCATGGTAGATTTCATAGAGCCCTTGTGGGCTCAGACGTGGATACTGCAGAAGCAAAAGAATCCTTATCTTGGTTACATTTTGGGGATTTTTCGGGGAAACTCAAGGTGCAATTATGGATGACGTTATCAGCGTTAGTTATCAGTATGGCGTGTCATCAACGTCGTGGAGAATTCCTCTGATCTATTATCTCTGATTGTTCTCATCTTGGTAATATTGAGTATTTGCATAGACACAATCAAATAGCCAAGATAATACCCCAGCAACTTGCTCTTCAATATGGCCTTGTAGAATTAGAGGTGCCTTACTATAGTTGCAATCCCACGTCTGTTCTTGAAAATAGCTTTGCTTTGGTATATTGGGATCGTTCTGTTATTACAAGAGGTATATTGCTATCAATAGACCTGATACAGTAATAATAGACCGAGTGTTCGTTGACATTACTAGCCTACATGATGACAATCTCGTGGAGGCCGAAAAAGAAAAATTCTCTAAACATTGGACCTAGCCTATGAGATTACTGCCGTGTAGGATGTCAATGCGACTATTATTGTGCAAATACTGGTTTCAGTTAGAGGTTTAATAGCGAAAAGCCTCGACCAATCTCAAGAGGTTATCGCTTAGATGTAGGAAAAAGAACCGGATGCAGAACGTACGTCTTGTGAGGAACCTATCCACCGATGGCTTGAAACCTTGTCCCACCCTCGAAAGAGCTTTATTTATATTTTTAAATGTCTTTTTTATAACAATTTATATTTTAAAATGTAAAATTTATTTCTTTTGTATAATAAAAGTATAAACAGCAATGTAAATTTTAATATAAGTAATTATCAAAACTACTACACGAGCTAATTATCATTTATTTGACATCTTATCTCGTAACAAACAATATAATATGTAAATTTACATATTATATTCATTATATTCTCGCTGTACCCCGCATATAGCAGAATAGGCACAGGAAACCTAGGTTAAGACACTCCGTACCTTATTTGCTATCGAATCTCACGACATTTCGTGTTGAGCGGCGAAACTTGACAACAAATTTTAAAAATAAAAAATGTAAGCCAATAATTTATATATTACCATCTTTTTATCATTGCTGAATCCAATACCAGTCCATGATTTACTATGTTTCGTATACAACGTAAATTGTACATTTTCTCTACCAATATACTTCCAAATAGCTGCATATTCGCAAGTAAAGTTGCTTAGAGTAGTGTTGCAATCAGTGGGCACGCGGAACTGAGCGCCGCAAGCGTCGGGGAGTGCAGTTACGCCGCCAGATGAAGCGGGTTTTGATTCTTCTGGAAATTCAAAAGTTACGATTTATGACCATGAATGATGAACTTAGTTTTAATTGTGTGAGTTTTTGTGCTTATATTTGAAAATATTTTTGTAGATGTCGATGGGTAGTACCTTCTAATTTCATAGATTTTTATCCTTTTAAGCTTCACGCTGTATTCCGCTTACAGCAGAGTAAGCAGTAGTAACATATTGTAATGATGTTTCGTTCCGGTCGGAACATGGTTCCGGAACACAAAACGACATCAGAACAGTTCCGACTACACGGATTTGGCTGTTCGTGATCGTTAATTGGTTTGATTTAATTCTCCGCCTTGGACCTGCCTCGCGGCTCGCCGCCTATTTTAAAACTGTGATATCTTGTAAAATGCCTATTTTACAAAATGTCCCGATGTTTGTTTGATTAAATCTTGCAAGCTAAATGTCACTCACTTCCCAGTGTCATTAATTTAGTTTCCTATTGGTGGTAGTTTCCTATTTAATTAAATTGGATTAACAGCACAACTAATTGACCATATTTGACCGACGTAACAAAATGGCGGCGTACATATTTCAAAACAACACACCCAATATGGGTATCAAATGAAACGGATTCACTTGTGAAATACAATACATTTAAAATGGTGGCTTGGTAATTAAGTGAAATAATTGCACCGAATTTAGGTTTGATGGTTCTTTTCAACAAGTACTATGGTGCTAGATGGTAATCAGGAAAAAAAACTTAAAGGAAGAATTAAAACAATTAAAAGGACTTAAAACAATTTTCGCTCCTGTTCCGACTGTTACGTTTTTACTTTTTGAGGTACGGAACCCTAAAAATGGAACAGTCGGAACAGGAATGAAAATTGGAACATTTTCCGAAGCCGTAATTGAACAACTGGAGCATTTTCCTCATTTTTGCCGGAACGTAACATCACTAAAAGACTCCGAGTGAGAGATTTTAAAGACTCCGAGAAAGAGTTATCAGAGAGATCCGCAAGAATTGCGTTCACAGTCACACGCTCATGCCACTGCTTCACGAGGGACATACGAGAATTGTAAAATAGCAAATTAATTATTTAAAAACTACGCTAACTATACTTTTTTATAAAATATTTTAAAGTATACAGATAATAACCATTATAATATACACTTATTTTTTGTCGATAGCTCCTTTATTAAGCTTTTACCTTATCCTTTTTAGGAAACATAATAAAAAAAATTAAACAGTGAGATTTGAACCGGCGTATGAAATTCTTATACGTTTGATACAATTTATTTCTGTTGTTAGATTTTATTTCTCTCCTAAATGTTAAATAACACTTTAAAAATATTAAAAATTTGCTCACTTGCCGCAAACCACAGAACCTGATAATCACGGAACTCACCGAAGAAGTTAATCGCCACAAGTCCCCTCTGGTCCCCGTGGCCGTGGTACTTCAAGTCGTCGGGCTTGTAGAAGTCCCCCTGCGCGACGCCCGCGGGCGGCGAGTGCCGGTAGCGGCCGCGCTGCTGGCCGCGCGCCCACACCACGTGCATGGCCGCGTCCACCAGCGAGTGGTCGGTGGGCTCTGTGGCCTGGCGGGAGGGAGTCACTAAGTCACTCGCTTTTGGAATGTAGCACATTTCCCGCATACAGAAAGGTTCACAAGGAGAATATTATTATATACTATACTTTTTTCACACAATTTTTAAAACCTTGTAAGTCTCAAAAGTTGGGTGCGGACAAGCGGCGGATCTCAATGCCGAGCTTTGCCTGCCACTGCGGAGAAATAAAAATAGTTTAAATAAAATAATTGCCCGAGTGGGTATAAATATAAACTTATTGTAAACTCTTTTCCAATAATTAGAGCTAGTAATGAAGACACATGAAACACATAAGACTCCTCTGTTTCCGTAGGCGGTTAAAAATAGGAAAATATAAAAAATAATTAAATAAAAGAAAAACTCAACAAGTTACCTTAATTTTCTTTCTAAATAGTATAGTAGTAATATTATTCTCTTCAAAACCTGACGCCGCAGTGATATCATCATGTCCGCCCCATAATGTGTCCACGCGAGGTGTTGATCTGGAAGGAAATGATTATAGTTATTATTAAAATATAAAGAGGCCATCGCAACGCACTGGGACAGTATTTGACTGTAAGAGGTTATGGATTCAATTGTCACTTAGTATATAAACAATGTGACGTACAACTGTGTGTTTTATATGACTGTAGAGTAACAATCTCTTGGTCATTTATGAAGGCCTAGTAGTTTCTGGAAAATTTTATTGTGAAATTTCATAGTGAATAATTTTATTTTTCTCAAGGTTGAACTTGGCATTGGGTTCCGTCAATCTAGTTCTCTTTATATTAATGTTATAACGCTGTAGTCTAAAGTGAAGTATGATACTTCGAGCGTTTAGAATGTGTGTTAAGGACGCCGCGCCTCGGTTATCCTAGTAACTTCTTCAATTCTTATCGCGGTATCCTAGTAACTCTTTTATTCACGCTGTATCCCGCACGTAGCAGGATGGACAGACGAATCCTGAGTATCTAGTATGAAGACACTCTGTTCGCTTGAAGACTCATTCTTTTATTTAATTCACCTAGGATAGGAAGTTTTGCCTGCTCGAGTAGAAGGAGGACGCTGTCTCAAACAATGTGTAACGTGTCATGTACAACGAGCACTTATTTTCATTGGACAGTCAAAGATAAGTAAGAGCCAGCCACTAATAAGAAAAACGTAATACAAACCTGTCTCTAGTATAATAATCCAGTACTCGATGATAGTTCCCTTGAGCTGTTCCTATAACAATGTCGGTGCAGTCCATCGGGCTGAAGTCGAACTTAGGTACGTACTCGTGTGATGGGAAATAGCCTAGAGGTTTATTATGTATTATTTTTTTGTATAAATATAACGTTTAGAAGTATAGTTAATAAAATTATTTGTTAAAAAAATAATAATATTAAAGTACATCGATCAAGAAGAGAAAAGAACACAACACATAAATTATTTTAATTTTTGACAATTCCGCTTGTGATCTAATAACAAAATTGTTATAAAATATTTAAATATTCGCATCTCAAATGAAATTTGAATCTATTACAATTGTTAATAGTTAGACATTTCAACCACATCATAACAAAAAGTAAGAAAAGAGGAAATGGAAAAAGTAAAGTTAAATAAAAATTATTAGGTAGTTGTTTCCATTGAAACAAAAATTTGTGTCTCTCAAGTGTCTCTGCTGAGATATTATTAACGTATTATATTTTTCATTATAATAATGTATATTAAAATTGAACATTTAAAAACAAATACTTTTCAATAACATTTTTTGTTAATATTTAAATAACTTTTCTTTCAATGTTACAGAACGTTATAAGTATTATTTAACGAAAATAAAATGAAGAGTTAAAACGATATATGTACAAGATTATTTAAAAGTAAGTCTGAAAAAAAAGAAAATTATGATAGAACAGTCATAAGTAGAAGACGGAAAAAGTAGAAAATAGGAAAGAAAGGAAATGGAAGGGATTAGAGAAACACCACAAGCATGCGAAGCTTAGATAAAAGATATAAAAAGCTATATAGATATATATTTAAATATATATAATATAAAATATAAATAAATAAAATGCGTAAAAAACAAACAAAAATGGTAGTAGTCTACTGCCAATTTTTTAAATAAATAAAAAAGTAAGCTTTTTCTTTAAACACAACTATTATATTTTTTTTTAAAAAATCCTATGAAATAAGAAGAAATTATGTTTTTTTTTCTTAAGTTTCAGCTTCATCCTGTATCCCGTACATAACAGAAGAGATAGACGAAGTGTTAAGAATTTTTTTCAATTTCCGTCGGATTTTCGAGGCATTGCGTAATGATTGGCGGAACTCAACGCCGCGCTTTAACTAAGTACATTTTTTTTAATACAAAGGATAATTTAATAAGTTAAATGAAAAGTAAATATTATATATGCATATTCAATAATTAAACAAGTAGAAATAAGGGAAACAAATATTTTTTACAATAAAAATATATTTAACTAAATATATGAATATACAACACTATACCTCTTTAATTATGAAATATTATTTATTTAAATTCAACTGTTATATAAATGTGTTATCATTTATATATTCACTATAGTGTTGTATATTTATTGCGAAGCTTTGTGCTTTTACCTGTTTCTTCTGAAAGTCCCTTCACTAGCAGATATTCTGAATCTTCTGCGTTAGGTTCAGGTTCGGGTTGGGGTTCGGGTTCGGGGTCCGGATTAGGTTCGGGTTCGGGTTGGGGTTCAGGTTTAGGTTCAGGTTCGGCTTCGGGTTCAGGTTCTGGTTCAGGGGAGGGTTCTGTTTTGGAAGATGGTTCTGGTGAGGGTTCTGGTGAGGGTTCTGGTTTAGATTCAGATGGTTGTGATTCTAGTGAAAGTCCGGGTTCAGGTTTAGGTTCAGGGGTAGATTCTGGTTCAGGAGATGGTTCGGGTTCAGCTTTAGGTTCTAGAGATGGTTCAGGTTCTGGTGATGGTTCTGTTTTAGATTCAAGGATAGATTCAGGTTCAGGGGAAGGTTCGGGTGATAGTTCTGGTTTTGGTTCAGGAGAAGGTTCAGGTTCTGGGGATGGTTCAGGTTTCGGTTCGGGTTCTGATATAGGTTCGGGTTCGGAGGTGGGTTCGGGTGTAGGTTCAAAATGTAGCTCTGAACTGGATTCAATATCTGAATCGTTAAGATTGGACAATGGCACAGATTTTGGTTGCTTTAACTTATTTGATTGTGTAGACTTAAGTTCTAACTTTGGTTTTAATTCAGGTTCAGGTTTTAAGGAGGGATAATTCTCGGTTTCACTGTCATCTGTAAAAACAACCATGCAACATTTATACATATAGTGTTTATACAAAGTTAGTTTGCTTGTAAGTTTTGAGTGTCGCTCAGCTTTGTCGTGGATTTTAGCACTCATGTTAAAAAATGTGCCTTTTTTATATTTATATAAGTTTATAATAAGTACTTACTTGGATTTTCTATTTCGGTGGTTGCGCGTTTTTTGCGACCTTTAAAGAAAATGATTATAATTATGTTGTGTACAAAACTATATATCGATATATGGATCGTAATTATTTCTATTAGATTTCTTCTTTACATTTATTATGCATATTGTATGAATAAAACGAAATATATTTTTATATATAAGAAAAATAAGTACCAACCTTTAGAGCTGGACACTTTGTAAGAAATGCTTGTTTTAACAGTGACGTCATTACCAAGATTTTTGAAATCAAATCCATCTAATGTGTGCATGGCGACTCTTTTATTTCTACTGTCACTCATGTTTAAGTCTTGTGAATTTAACCGTAATTCTACATCAGGTTTTGGTTCCGGTCTCGGTTCTGGTTCAGAGACTGGTTCTGGTGCTGGTTCAGGTTCTGGTTCTGGTTCTGGTTCTGGTTTGGGTTCGGGTTTGGGTTCAGATTTAGGTTCCGATTTTGGTTCCGGTTCCGGCAAAGGTTCTGGTGCCGATGTGCTAGCTATATTTGTGAATATATATTTTAATATAGAATAGTACTATTTATTTATTATTTTTTAATATAAATAAAATTCACTTACGACCAGTTAGAGGTGGTCCAAGTACGGGAAAGTTCTTACATTCCTTTTTCAAGCCTTTAGGCCTCCATCCGAGTGCTAGAACATTTTGAATAAAACATTATATTGAAATGTAATTAGAGTATAAATAATACTCTATGTATGTATTATTGAGGCCAGCCGTGGCACAGAAGCACAATAATTTTAAATGGGAAATGCTATAGTTTTAATAGATATGTCAATTGATAAAATTTATTTATTTGTCACATAAAATTGACAAAAATAATCTTATGAGCTTATCTAGTTTTTATTGACTATAAAAGTTTAATTTTTAATCTTCACATTTTATACCACCTGACACTCATTACCCCACAACCGGTCCAATTTTCGAGACATTGCGTGTTTAGTAACAGAACATAACGCCGCGTTTTGTCTTTATTTATTAAAGCAACAAAATGAACATTGCTCATTCTCCCAAGTGCGGAATCAAACTATGTAATTATTTTTTAATCTTTGCTTGTGTATAGTAAAAAATATGTAAAGCTCAAAGAAAATTAAAAATACTGAATTCTTACCCCCATAAGAAGTTCCATTGATGATCATAACAAATTCCATTTCCGCCTCATCCTTTATAACACGCCAGTATAAAGTAAATTCTTTGGATAACTGTTTCTTTGTGTACAACGATAGGTTTATGTTCTTATCCTTCCACGGGGCCTCTGTGAAAGAAATGTATAGATTTAACCAAGTGAATATTTTGTTTAGCCTTAAGCTGTGCCCCGTATATAATTGGGTAGACAGAAAAGAAATACTCACTCTTATTACACCCTTTCCCGTAAAATCCATATGGACAGTAGCACTTCTTGCCCCCCGTATCGACACACTTGCCGCGGAGACCGCAGTCACTGTCTTCCGTACATTCTTCGGAAAACTGACATTTAGTACCGCTGTACATTTTGTGGCACTTACATCTGCCGAGGATGTGGAAACCGTGGCCTGAACAGGTTTCGTGGTAGTCTTTACCTGTAATTAAGAATGTTGTAAGTTCATCTTAGTAATTAAACAATAATAAATTTAACAATTTATTCACTTTTTTCTTTTCATTTCTTTTATTGTTTCACATTTCTTTTATATTTTTTTACCATTTCTCTTCTCCTTTCTCTTTATCCTTTTTTACTTAATATGGGCCAGCGTTAAACACAACAAAAAACTGACCCAACATCACATAATTTTGATTTCGATCCAATATCTTAAAATAAACGTACTTAATTGGAGAGGCAAACTTTTAAAAAATAGATTAAAACGACACAAAGAAAATTGTACAATTATTTTATAATAATTAAAAAAAAATTAAAACTTTAGCTGAAGTATATTTAAAAAAGCACATAAACACTACTTACGTGTAACAATATCGATGTCGGCACAGGACCAGAACCTGTAATTGGCGCCCCACTCGCCCGCCTCCCGCTGCAGCTGCAGCGTGCAGTTCGCGCACGTGAAGTCCGCGGGGAGACGCACTTCGTATTTTTGAGCACTAAAATAAGTTAACCCACTACCTTCAATAACTGCACAACTGCGCCATGACGGCTTATGTGGCTTACATTTCATTTTAATATTCATATATCAAAAATTACTAGAACTAGAGTACTGGAGTAGAGGCTACTACTAGAGTAGGTACTAAGCTTTATTATGACTAACAAGAGACAACTCAAAAGTCTTATTATCTAATTTTTGTTTAAACTGCTTTAAATATGTCGATTATTTAAACATAAGGGAAAAAAATAAATTTTAAGTTGAAGTTGATATTAAAAAATTAAATAACAAAAATATACAAGAATTAATGTAAAATAAATTAACTTACGTAGGATCATCTCGAACAAACTCCGAACCACCAGCTCTCGGTGTCAAATCTAACAAAGGTCTTTCTAAGTGATCCAATATTCTTAAACTAAAACCTCCCTGAAACAGAAACAAGAAAATCATAACAAGAATATTAATAATTATATGTACACTAAAATCAATATTTCTATTTTAATTTTATAAAGCTGAAGATTTTGTTTCATTGAACACGTTAATCTCAGGAAGTCCTAGTTCCAATTAAGAAGATTTTGGGTTGAATAATAAATATGACGAGGAAGGCTATATTATATCACGTCAATAGTGATGTGTTGGGTTACGCCCGCTGTGCCTGTGTACCCTATTCAGTTACTGAATTAACTGAATTAATAAGGCCCGTATTTATAAATCGATCTTAGACTTGAGAACTGTTTATAAAAACGAAGCTTGAAAGTAAGTATATATAATATTTTTCATTTAACAAGCTGCCAACAAATATTATAATAAAATAATACATAACAAAATATTATTTTTACTTATAAAAAATAAAATAATATACAAAAAACGCCCAACGTGGGGCTCGAACCCACGACCCTGAGATTAAGAGTCTCATGCTCTACCGACTGAGCTAGCCGGGCTTATATAAAATTTAAGAAAAAATATGATAACTTACTCGATGTGCGTACGCTAAGTGCCAATGTACTGTAAACGTCGATCCTGCCAGAAACGACGTTTTTATTGCACCTGAAAAGTAACAAAATAAATAGCTTATTAATATTATTAAGTATATGATCATTTTTATTTGATAATGTACTATATTTTTTTTTATCATTTTATTTTATAAGGCAAGTCTTATAAACGATAAATCATTGCAGAATAATTGAAAATAATGATGTTGCAAACAACGCTATCTGGTGACAACTTATCAGAGCTTTTAAATTTAAGCACTCTGAGCACAGAGTTACAGATGGCGCTAGTAGTGTCATTTTTTATTAAAGAATTTTAAGTATGTTTTTCTTTTTTAATGAAAATTTAATATAATAGAAAAAAGTCAATACATAATTTATATCCAAAATAAACTATAAATTGCAAATCAAAGAAAGAGTAAAAAATATAATTACAATTATTTCTTTTATGAGCCGCGTTACCTTTTTAAACATTAATATAAAATACAATTTATATATTATCTATTAACATCGTTTTAAATATAATTATTTACATATATAAAATATAAGGTCAAAAAATTACAGCCCTGCTTATTTAACGGACGACCGTGACAGGACTCGAACCTGCAATCTTCGGATCCGAAGTCCGACGCCTTATCCATTAGGCCACACGGTCATGAAAAATATTATTAGAAATGCCGTTGACATTTTAGAGAATATATAATATGTTTTCAAACATGAAAAATGTAATATAATATAAAGGTAAGAATATAAACGTGTATTGTTTAATATAGTAGAATCTAACTGTTACTGAACTTTCAGAGTTAGACAAAAATCTAGTACTTTTTTTTAAAAATGATTAAATTCAAGTATATTTTTTTTCTTGCTTATTTGTTTGTATAATATTAAACATCTTTATGATTTAATACAATTTATACAAAAACCCCCTTTAAAAAAAAGTTTATTAGGACAGTCGGGACCTTTAAATTACGCAATTTGGTTTCTGGTAAAGATTTTATTGATTGAAGAATTACTTATAGGTCCCGACTGTTAATCCTAATAAACTATTGGACTTGTTTATTTTCTTTTTAGTTTTCTGCAGTCGGTGTTTTTGCTTCTACAAATATATTTTTATTTATCACTTTTTTGTTACGATTCAATATGGTAATGATAATCATGATGTACCTTTTTGAAATCGTCGTATCGAGCTCTTCAATTTGATACCCATATTGTGGTATTCGAAACGAAATAGTTTTTTTCACTAAGTCCAATGGCGTCCCACAGCCGCCATGATTTAACGTAACCTATCTAAGCCTCACTTGGGCTGCTAATACGAATCTAACTATATCTCAAATATGTAAATCCGTTCAGGGGCTCTGGAGATATGAGGTAATAAAGAATATTACATACATACAAGATACGCGCGAAAAACATAACCCTTCCTTAGCAGTCGGGAATTAAATCAGCTTCACGCTGTAATCCGCACACGGCAGGGTAGGCAGAGGGAACCTAGTATTAAATCACACCGTTTCGCATTTTCCGCCGAGTTCTGGAGGCATTGCGTGTTGAGTGGAAAAACTCAACGCCGCGCTTTGCCTCGACGTCAGAGCGAAATAATGAAAATAAATATTTCATTTCCTCGAGTAGGGATCGAACCCACAACCAGTCTATTATATACAATCACACTTTGTGCCACTGCGCCACGTCTGGCCTCATTTTAAAATTGCATTGTATATTTAACTTTGTGGTAATTACAAAAAAATATATATAAGCAAAATAAACATAACAATTTCAATTTCTATAATAAAAAAATATATACCTATAAGTAAAGAAAATATTTGTAAATTTTTATACAAAAATAATTCGCAGCCGGTAGGATTCGAACCTACGCTCCCAGAGGGAATCTGATTTCGAGTCAGACGCCTTAACCACTCGGCCACGACTGCTTACGTCATGATTGCGAAACGCAATAACATTTCAAATCTTACAATAAATTAAGTTATTTATTAGCAGGAATATACTAAAAAAAAACTTAAGTTTTAAGCTTTAGCAACTTAGACCATTTCGATCAACTTAAGTACATCATTACAAATATAATGTTAAAAATCCATCCGTCTATCAAAGTTCTAAAAAAAATGAATTATATTCTATTCGTGAAGTTAAAAAGTAATAAGTATTGGTTAAGGTGATGGTGATTCTTGAGAAAAAAGGTTGTCATGTAATCGTTATTTATTCTTGTCTCCCCTATTGTCATATTTCATATAACTTGCTATTTATTAGAAAAATAGCAACCTATAAAAAATATTCTATAACCTTAAATAACTAAACCTTGTGTGTTACAAGGAATCGATGAGGATTTTTGATATTTTTAAGTTTAGTTTTAAGGTTAAGTGTTCAGTAGACTATGTATGTATGTATATGTATTTTTAAGCTATGAATAAATCCTGAATATAGCGGGGTAGGCAGAAAGAACCTATTATTAAGACACTCCATTCCCCGCACTCCGAGTGCGTAATATCTTGACAACGTGTTAAATGTCGCGCTTTGTCTTGCAAAATTAACAAAGAACTCATTATTAACTAAGATAGTTAATTTCCTCAATCGGGAATTGAACCTACAAGAATTACTTACGATCAAACTCTATCCTACTCACAACAATATACATAAACATTATTATAAAACCAGTAGACATTGAATTTTATATCCTAGTGTAGTATAGTTAACAACGTTCGACGCGAGCTGTACAGTCGTGGCCACATTCAAGACAAGATTTCTGCGCTGATGCGCGAAATTTTGCGTATTATTCACTCGAAAATAACAATCAAAGGTACGGAAATTTCTACAATGACATCTGCGCGGGCATCCGCAGCTGACTTTAGGACAACTGAAGGTCACGACTCATCGACCGTACTATAGTTACCTACTATGTGTTTAAGTTAAGCCGCACGCTTTACGATTACGACCTCAGCGTAGGTCGTCGGCACTCTGGTCTCTGACTCGTGTAGACGACTATGTACCTCACAAGGTACTTAGTTTTTATGTAATTTGTGTTCTATGAAAGTATTTAATAATGAAGAACGAACAAGAAGGAGAAATAATCAAAAATCTTTGTTTTATACATTTAATTTTAAGTGTGTCCATATAAGGAAGAATGGGTGAAATTCTAGTCTATAATTAGCCAATATAATATAAAATCTCTTTGTACAAAATTTATAAATAATTATTTTAAAACATTTTCATAGAATTAAAAGAAATATTAAACTTTTTGTCGTATTAATAGAATCTGCTGATGATATTGTTGATGCGTTGACGTGAAAGCTATACAAGCTATAGATATATAGATATAATAAGCTAACAACCTGTTACTGACTTCTTTTGTCTCAGTCCACTAACTAATATCAACTTTCAATATAATTTATAATAGACGTACGTGTCTACATAGAGACGCTGCATTCTAAATTATCGGACTATATTTATATAAAATTTTTTGGGTTCAATTCCCGTTAACGTAAATGAAAAATCTAAATCAAAATATTATTAATTAGATTAGGCCATTACAAGTAATTTTGTCAAATTACATGAAAATGTCAGTAGGGTCCGTCCTACAGGAAGCTACCTACTTACACTGAACATCGACGAGGAAGGCAGTTCTGCTTAGTCAAGAAACACAACAGCAGCTCTTTCTATTTTTGTATACCGTGTATAGCAGAATAGGCAGAGTGAGGCTTGTCTCACTTCGTTCCCCACTTTCCGCTGAATTCTGCGAGCATTGCGTGTTGAGTAGCTAAACTCAACGCCGCGCTTTGCGTTTGTTTGCTTTGCTTTCTCTACTTTACGGAATATAATAAATCGATTTTCTTTACACTTTCATATAATACGTATAAATAGGTACATTATGACAAAAACAGAATTTAGCAGGCTTACACTCTAAAGCCGACGATAGTATCATATGATAATATATTTTTTGTTTAAATAATATCGTAACTTTTATTTAGAATAGGTTAATTTTAATTATTTAAAAGATCTGATATTATAGATCATTTCTATCATTTTAATGACATTAACAGTCAATTGCCAACTAGTTGTTTGATGAAATTAGCGATATTAAATTTTATATATACTCTAGTATATAAAAAATAATTGTGCATTTTATGACCCAAATTGTTATTAATTTAATATTTGAGAGATATAGAACACTAAAATATAAAGAAATATAGAATAAAAACATCGAAATTCCTTGCCTTTAGTTATTTATCTAATTGATAACTTTCTATCAGCTTCACGCTGTATCCCGCACAACGCATACCCTGCGTTGTGCAGAGGGAACCTAGTGTTTTAGACTTTCTGCCGAATTCTGGAGGCATTGCGTGTTGAGTGGCAGAACTCAACGCCGCGCTTTGCCTTGGCACCAGAGCGAAGAAATGAAAATATAAATTTAAGTAAATATTTCAGCTCTTCGAGTGGGGATCGAACCCACAACCAGTCGGTTTTGCAGTCACACTTCGTGCCGCTGCGCTACGACTGGCCTCAATTTATATATTATATTGATAACTTTCTAGCTAAATATCTAAAGAATTACTATACAATAAAATTATGTAACAAAAACTCGCCTAAAGATACTGCGTTAAATGATGATACTATAATCCAAAAAAATAAAATATATAGAACCTAATGTTAAGACATTGCGTTAACATCTTCTCACTTTCACCCTAATTTTCAAGACATTGCGTGTTGAGTGGCGGTACTCAACACCGCGCTTCATCTGTAATTTTACTTTAAGCATAATCATTCCTCTAGTGTGATCTTGATAATTTATATAACAAAAAAATCTAAATAGCAAAAGTTCCTAGGTACTTACCTTTAGGCATTCCACATGGTGGTTTCGTTCTCGAATTATCCAGAAAATCTAGATCATATTTCCTCGCCGGTGGGTACAACAGCGCCACGTGACCACCAACCCCCACAAACGCACTAACACACAAAACAACTATTGTCACTATTATATTCACCATTTTGATGAAAATGTCTTTTAACTGTCTATCACTTCATATCTGAACTACGTTTTGTGGATTCTTTTTCTAATTGGATTGAATTGAAGTCACGACATCTTTGTTGTGAAGAGTATCTGAAATAAAAAATATATATTCTATTATAAAAGATTTTATCACTAAAGATGAGGACGCATAACTAAAAAAATAAAAATTAGTTTATGTAACTAACGCCTAATGTTGTTTTGGTTTAATATAAAACATTTTTTAACGAAGGTATAAAAAATATTACATTTTGTGGGTATACCTATGTATTTGAAATACACAGGTATACCCACAAAATAATATATATAGGAACGACACGATAAGAAGGATATATTTGAAAGACACAGGTCTACGTCAGGTGGAGTCTCGTCTCTATCGCCTCATTAAATGAAAAAAGCGTTCTTAAGGCAGAAACGAAGCTACGACGACCATATTGTGTTTAATTTCACAAAGTTATAATATAATTCGATAGTAAGCACCTCAAGCACTAAAACAAATTGACTACAAAGTCGTTCAAATTATACTACGGAAACCACTCTAACTGCAGAGCGTAGGTAATTCTAATTTGCAAGCACCAATTACATACCAACAAACTAGGTAGTACGTACGGAACATAATTTACTTTAGCGACGCTTCATAACTCCGGAGCTGTATCGAAATTATGGTATATTATTGTCTTCTACTTTCTACTGATTGGCTACGAAGTACGAAGCACTTTCACGCGCCCGATTTCCTCCTTTGATGTGCCGAGAGTTATTTAATTAATTATTTTAGTGATTTATAGCAACAGAGCAGACGTCATGTTAATGCGACGGTTGTGGGTTCGATTCTTACTTGAGAGACAATTGCGCGATATTTACGAGCTATATTGTAAGTCACACAACACCTCATTCATAGTGAAATAAACTTGGGTTTGACCGCACCAAGACTGATGAGCGTTGTTGTGGTCTACGGTGATGCACGCTTGCCTAATAAATACCTATTCACTGTGTTTTTGGAGACCTCTACGTTGTATGTCATAGGAAATATAGACGCTGACAATGAACACCATTCTCTTGCAGTGCGAATGAAGAAAGTCTAAAAGCGTTTTATCCTTATGTTAGGAACTTCCACCATGTACTGATGATGGCACGAAGCTGTATTCCTAGAGGTTCTATGGTTTCGGTTCGGTTTCTGAGGGACTGGGGAAATTCGATTATGCAATTCTAGGGCACACTTGCCGAAATATATATGGTAAAAAACAGACAACAAGACAACCTATCGCCGATAGGTCTTCGAAGGTCTGCAGCTGAGTGTACATGAGGGCTTTATTGAGTCTTTGATCGATCCTTTGGCTCGTCTCTCAATCGACTCCAAACCCTGTACAGCCAAAGCCTTGGTACTTGGCAGCGCAATGCAATTCGTGAGTCTTACTTCTTACTTGTACTTTATAGAGAAGTTATGGAGGTTTAAAATACTGTCTCACTTGGAGAAGATGCCAAGTCTTTATACGCCGAAAGACAGAAGAGCCATTATATTATAAATAATATTTTAATTAGTAATATGCATTTGCGGCGTAGAATTTCGTCACTCGATTTTCGCCACTTGCAATCGATTTGGGGTGTGAAGTGGGTTACGGTAAATATGTTGACACTAGGTTGTCTCTGTCTACTACTGAATGCGAGATAAAACGTAAAGCTTAATAAAACAAGTAAAGAAATTATTATTAATAAGAATAATATCCACAATCCACGTTTACGGTGCTGTTTTTTTTTTTACATAACAATAAATTTTAAATTATAATTTTTGTAAATAGACAGAGAAAGTTTACGGCACTACTAACGAATTTAAAATACGTACGTATCTTTTAAGTGTATTTTCATCAAATATTCTTTTAGAAATTTTATTTAGCTGCATTAATATACTATTTGACTTTCATTAGGATTTACATTAAATAACTAGAGTGCTACTATAAGGAGTTGAATTATTTTAATTTCATAAAAACGGTAATAGGTGTAAAAATACAAAAGATATACACTATAGGTACAAGTTCTCCACGAGTGGACTATCTGTTCGTCCAAATTCTGACGGCAATATTTTTTAACATTTTTAAGGTGTTATTAGAATATAATTTAAGAAAGAAAAGTACTTATTAAGAAAACCTACAAGAATTTGAACGTAGCGGAATTTGAAACCCTGTCTCTTTGGAAACCAAAGTCCAAGCGCTCTAACCAACTAAGCCATACCATACGTTCTCATTGAGCTATGTCGAAATTGTAATATTACAACTTATTTATTTGTTGTTAGCATCTCTGTAGGGAGGACTTTATATTATATTATTTATAAAATTGTACTTAGCTTAAAAAAATGGTATCAAAGGATTTTCGAGTAATTAATAATAAATGCTTTTTATAAAATATGCCTAAAAAATTGGAATTTTGCGATTTGCATTTTATTCTCCAGAGACGGTATGCGTGTCGTGGCGCAAGGCGACAAAGTGTGACTGCAAACGCGACAGGCCGTGTGTTCGATTCCCATTTGAGGAAATAAAATTGTAATATTTATTTCCATTTTCTTCGCCCTAGTGTCGAGACAAAACACTGCGTTGAATTCGGCGATTTAAGTGGCAATGAATTCGAGGAAAAATTTGGAACGGCGTGCTTTAACGCTGGCTCCCTGTGCCTACCCTGTGCGACGCAAACAGCGTGACGCAAAAAAAATTTTTTTATAGCAAAGACAAGGCAAACGAGCGTACGAGTCACCTGATGACTTTCGACCCTGTGTAACACCAAAAGTACGGCTACAGGTGCATTGCCAGCCTTTGAGGTGAAAATAGACACCCTTTGAAGATACCCATTTTGTATCAACCCGGAAACACTGCCACGGATTGGCCATTCCACAGTTGTATCGCGGGTGTAAGGAAATCCACGACACCGCACAGTAGTGGTAAATGGTATTTCAGTTGAGATATAAGTTCTACTGTATGAATTTAGATTAAACTTTACTGTAATATACGTTATATAGAATAACATAAAGGCTACAATTTATGTAAAGATTTTCTATAATACAAAAATAGCTTTAAGCGGGCGAAGCCGTGTTTGGGTCGCTATTATCATATATTATACATATATGTGAATATAAAACGATTATACGTAACGTAAGGGTCAATTATCCGTCCGTCCGTCACACTTCACGGTCACTGTCTCGCTCACTTTCACCGATCTCGCGCTCCCGTTCATATTTACATGTAAATATTTTAATTTACGTAATCTTTATAATTAATAATGTAATATGTTATATAATTGTCATTTTTTTTTATTAAAGTCGGTTAACGTTAATATATAATTTACATAAACGAATAGCTTAATTCATTGTATATTATTATAATTTAAGTATACATCAAATCCCTATCACGTGTAAATTTTAAAGAGGAAATTGAATTTCAAATATATTTCGGTACTTTATATATATTTGTCTTAAGTAGTTTAAAAACGTTTTTCTCAATAATTTAGATTTTTTAAAACTTCAACAGCAATTTACTATATGTTTGTGACTTTTTGCCGTAAATTGTTCCCCCCCGTTATATCTTATTAAGATGAAGATGATTCTTAATTAACAAGTACTTATAAATACTGTTTTATTTAAGTTTTCCGTAAAAAAGGCTAAATATTAAATATTTTAATTTAAGGTCATCGTATAAAATAACTATTCATAATTAAAACACAAGACGCGAGTGATTTCATTTGATGTGAACAAAAAATAAGCGAAAGTAAAGGCAATATGTAATAAGCAAGTATTAAATATAATTATATTTTAAGTATACCTACATATAAATAAAAGCTCTCTTACATTTTTTAAGTACTCATATGGAATATAAGAAGCTTCACGCTTTTTCTCGCATTGCATGACAGGGAGTTGCTATCACGCAATGCTGGAAAACGTCACTTTCTGACCTTCAAACATTGCGTATTAATTGGCGAAATTCAACGCCGCGCTTCCGCAACTATTGACTTTAGAGTCAGACACTCTCCCACTGCGCCGCAACGGCCTCTATATAAGTACTAAATAACCTTTAAAGAGATAAATAAAATGAATGATATATTCGCGAGGAGTATCGGAGAAAGTGAAACGCCACCTGCAAATATTTACTGCCGCGTCAGGCCGGCCGGTTTGAAGTTATTATGATTGACGTTTTTGAGCTTAACTATTTTTTTTTTGTAAAAATATTTAAGTTTTGTTATTTATATAGATAATTTTTTAACAAACCGTCGCCCGCAACTTTGTTTACGTTGACTTTAAGATTTAAAATAAACAATCATTGTGTTTTTCCATAAAAAAAACACGTTATATCCCGTTCGTGTCGGAATTCCGAGAAATATTAAGTGTTTTCCTACATGTCAAACTTCAAAGTCAAGTATTTACCCGTCATTTCATATTAATTGTGAAGTAGCTATGTAATCAGTAATAGCAAAAATACAGGTAGGACTTTTATTATTGGTTATAAATCAATTTCAAATTAAAAAGCATTTACAATATCAATGTTTTGAAAATTGGGCAGTATGTGGAATAGGAAATGTCTTAACACTAGGATCTTCCTCTGCTTACTGGGAATGGTTTTTGTATATATTTTAGGCTAACAAGTCTTTACAAATTCATTTAAATATTTTTTATTATTTTCTTTTGTCCCATAACTTTCACCATACATACATAGTATCTATAATGAATAGAAACACCATAGGTAGATCCGCTGACGCAACTCAACTCCGCTAGTTAAGCAAACTGCCATTAGAATTGTTTGAGATCTCGCAAGTATTTACATAAGTGACTGTTTTGACATACGGTTATGACCATGTGAAATGTATGCGGCATCTTTAGTGCGTACTCTTTGGTTATAATATAAATATTTTATAAAAGTTACTTTGTATGGCACGCCCGCAAGGAGGAGAAATCGTTGCGTCTATTATAAATTTTTTTTGTAATATATCACTTTTTTTCCCGTCGTTGTAAACAAGAGCAGTTTTTTTCTTTTATCTAAATGGATTTCAACAACCTACTATTGAGGACATCAGTTAATCTTCTGCAATTTGCGATATGGACAAGTATATTATAAATAATACAAAAATCTCGACTGAATAGACTAAATTAACGTAGATTTTCAGTAACACTCGCACGATCATGACAAATCCAACGACGACGCGAAATGGGTTCACTTGTTTAACAATTACAAAGAAGCAAAGAAACGGACACACAAACAAACATACCCGCTAAAAAACACTCTTCTTTCGGGGTTTTCCGCAGTCGGATAAAAAGGGAATTTAGCAAAATATCCGATCACAACTTTCCGCTCACATTCCCGCACATCATGTGTTAAGTGGAACACAGCAATGACAATGCTTTACGATACCCCTATCGAGTAAATAGTGAGGCCAAAACAGTTTAATTTCGTCAATTGTAATTGTAAAGAAAAACCCTTCTCGGCCAATTTTTTTTATTATTAAGCGCCAAAAGATAGTTTTGAAAGCTTAACTAAAAAAAATAAACATACAGTCCTCCGCCGTGTCTCACAATATTTTTGGAAAGAAGTGATTAATCAGTGTATATATTATTGAAAAAAGTAGAGTGTCAAAAAAATACTTTACTGGTAACTGGACTTCCTAAAAACTTCTGTGCTACAGTCAATGCAACCGCAAAGATAACTGCAGCCGTATTATATCGTAATAACAATATTTCAAAATATAATTCTTCTATCTATTTTGTTCTTCTATCTATCTATCTATTTTGTATATGGCTAGTGGCGTTAAGTTTATACAATTCAGACGCATCTGACTGAATGTGATGTTTATGCTCTCAAGACTTTAAGGTATATTTGTATTTATAATATTTTCTTATTATTTGTATAGTATAATCTTAAACTATATCCAATGAGGTCGCCGTGAGGGGCACAAGCGAGTGACTTTACAGTCGCTTTACACGCGACGTTTGTGAATTCGATTCCCACTCAAGGGATTGAAATATTTAATATTTGTATTTCCTCGCTCTGGTACAAGAAAAAGCGTGGCGTTGAGTTCCGGCAGGCATTGCGTGTTGGCGGAACTCAACGACAACGGCTGTACGCTGTATCACTGAGTCATTATTGCTTCAAAAAATTATTGTTTGTCTAGTGAAACATAAATAAATGTAAGTATTATGTATATTTGTAAGTTTTTGTATATGAAACGAAAGAGAACGAGAAACAACAACTAAGCCAACGGGATCGTTAAAAAAAATGAATAATAATAATAAAATAATCACAATAATAATTTGCTATGTTTAGTAAGACATGGCGGGTAACACTATAGTCCCTACGATGGGAATTCGTCAACCTTGCTCCGAATAAGAAACTTAATAATAGTATTTTTTTGTATTCTTTGTAATTGGTCATTGCGCCGCTTTTACCATTGTTCTCCTCTTGGAACTGGAAGCTCCCATCGGTCGGCGGTTATAAATAGACTATTATGCAAGGGGAGTTCTTTAACCGACACGTGGTTAACAACCTTCTTTCTCTTGTATGGTGATTCTACTTTCATGTTTTATTGGTATATTGCATGTTTGAGTTAGATTTTTTTGTAGTTAGATTGAGTTCCGCCACATGCAGTGCTTCGAATTTGAGCGGAATGAGGCGTAAAGCTAAAATATGTTTAGAATTTGGCAATGAAGTCTTATAGGTAGTCTATATTAATAGATTAGGCTAGTCGTGTCGCAGTGATACAAAGTGAGACACAACTGGATGTGGGTTCGGTCCTCACTCGAGGAAATTAAATATTTATTTAAATTTATATTTCCAAGGTGGTGGTATCAAGGCAAAGTGCGGCGTTGAATTACGCCACTCAGCATGCAATACCTCCAAAATTTGGCGGAAAGTGGGGAACGGATTGTCTTGACACTAGGTGCCCTCTGCCTACTCTGCTGTGCGTGTGATGGAGCGTGAGCTGATTTATAATTCATTAATATATTAAGATTAAAAAAATCTTAGTATATAATAATAACTAATGTTAATAGATTAAGATGAATATTATAATATATTTTAGATTGCTATATCATATCCGATATGGTCTAGTGGCTAGGATACCTGGCTCTCACCCAGGAGGCTCGGGTTCGATTCCCGGTATCGGAATTATCCTTTTTATATTTTGAGCTATCGATATTTTTATACAAAAAATTTTGTTGTTGTTGTTGTTGTTGTTGTTTGTATGTTCATTATAAGATGTAAATAGTAAATCAATAAAAAACATAATTTCATTTTGTAAAATAAACAATACAATAGCGCTACGCCCTCTAACGTCAGTTATACGTAATTAAATCTTATCTCCACATTATTAGTACAATAGCGGAAATGTCAAACAGTTTACGTAACGCCATCTAACAGCAAGTAGTTGTAGATAAGTGGGTCCTTATCAAAACCATCTCGTTATCAGTAATCAGTGTAACGTTTTTCGTAACGATGAGAATGTGCCTTGTGCAGCCATTGTGATTATTAGGCCTAGTTTCTTGTATATGTTGCGTTACAAAATTCTGTTCCTAGTATATTAATGTATCTACTACCTTAAGGAACACACTACCATATAAAGTTAGAACTAAGCTGGTATTCAGAGTAAGGCACTGTTTTTAAATATTTTGAAAAAACAATTTCAAAAGAAATAATATAGGAAATGAAAGGAAAAACAAAGAAAAAAATTGAGACAAACAACTGTTACAATTGTTTGGTTTGGCAAAACCGCAAAACCGCGGAAACGGTATATAAATATACGTAATATTGTAAAAATAATATCACTTGACTACTTTGAAGGATAGAATTTTGTAGCTAGGCTAGATAGAGGTGTGATTTTGTTTTAAAGAGACATGGTAATACAAATATCTCATCAGAAAAAAATATGAATTAGAAAATGTGTAAAAATTTTAACATAACGGAATTAGAATACTTTTATTTGAGAAAAAAGGAAGGGTTGTGGTATCTTACGAGAAAAGAAAAATGGGACACCTGATCATAAAATTCTGAAGAAAATTTAAAAAATGTAGATTTCCTGAAATCTTGTAAATGACTAATAACCGATATATAAATCAAAACTAAATAAGTATTTAAAATATTTAAATAATTCATTTCTTTACGCAACACTAATTATTTATAATCCGCAATAACCATAACCAAAGTTATCTCATTAAATCGGTAATAACTAAAAATTGGGATGTCATAAATCGTCGAACTAGAAAATCGATTTGCCGAAACTAGTGATTTTGAGACAAATCAATGGGTTACGTGTTACGCAATAGTGACGTAACGCGGAAGATGGCACGGTGTTCGGACATCGGTGTGAAAAATTAAACTTGCTTAGTTACACCGTGGTGGGAATAAAGTCAGATAATAGTTTTAGGTTCTATCGTGGCGCAGTATAACACCGTCTGACAATGATTGTGGGTTCGACTCCTCCTTACTCGAGACAATGTTTATGTTTAAATTGTTTTCATTTCTCCGCTATGGTAGACGAAACGCTTCGTTAAGATCCATTCGCAGCCACTCGACATGTAATGTTTCGAAAATTGAACACAAAGTGAAGAATGGAATCTCTTAACATTAGGTTCCCTCTGTCTGGCTAATCACATTCACGCTTATTCCCGTAAAGTTTAAGTAAATTACATTAAATAACTATAGGCTATTTATTTTATTTCATATACTCGTTAAATATTAACTATGCAATTTAGAACTATGGATTAATATGGATATTTTGTGTACAGGTCACGTTAAAATTAGTTTGATGTTAAGCCTACTGTAGTATGTCATTGTTATTACTTAAAAATACTGATTCTGTCATAAGAAAATAAAGACACTTCCGTTCACTACTTCCCGCTGAACTTTAGACGGATTTCGTGTAGAGTGGCGAAATGCAACACAGACCGAGAAAAAAAATTGAAACATTCCAATCCAATCCAAATGCGAAGTGGAAATCGAACCCACAACGTCTCGTGTTTACAGTCGCACGGTGCCTCTGCGTCCTAACTGTTCTTTTGTATTTTTAATGTTACTATTTTTTTTCTTTAGATTCCCATGTAGTAAGAGGACTTATCGTTAAGTTCTGTAATATCAACTTATTTTAGACCGAACGACAAAACTGTACCTGGAAGAAGGTACAATCTCTATACCAAAATTGTTACAACTGACTTTGGGACTCGCGCTGTATTCTGTACATTAAGCAGGATAGGCAGAGGGAACCTGACCCTGATCTGACTCAAAGACGCATACATATATATAATTAAACAGCTTTTGCCAGCAGCTTCGCCCGTGTGGTTAAATGGAAATAATTAACATGACATATTCTGATTGACGTAATACATAGGCCATATACATAGCATATAAAGCAAAGCAAAGCAAAGCCTTTAAATAATATATAGGAACAGAAAAATATTTTTTCAATTTGAATTAATAGTTTCTAAGATCAACGCGTTCTTCAAACTCTTCTACTATATTATAATATTAGTACAGATATAGCAATTATAGTTTGGCAATATATCTTTTACGAGGCATTTCCAAGTTTGTTTCGACATTGTGCACAAAGCCCCGACCAAATAGATATACCCTACCCTAATTGACATAATGGACAAGTGATTAATGGTGCAATATATAGCTTACTTAATATATTGATCTATATAATTGTATGAACAGTAGCAAGCCGCCAAGGCCTCGTTTGTATGCAAATAATAAATATAACGCAACTCTAAGTATACTTGATTAATTATAGCCAAAACGAAAATGATTGATTTTGTGTCGACAATATTATAGTAACTTTATTATAGTGACAGCGGTTGTGTGATATTGTAAGTTACATATTATCTTAAATCTTAATAAGTATACTGAAAATTAACGCTGAATAGTGTACAGGGACCACAATCTGATTGGAAAAATAAAAATTAATTTATTGTTTTAAAGATTACATTTGAAAACAATTAAAAATGGCGGCTTTTTTTTTTTAATTAGTTTGAAGGGAAAAAATGTTGACGACGAAGCATCAAATAATGTAAAGAATCAAAAAAATATTGACAAGTATGGTTACTTGTTTTAGAAAATCATAAAATAATTACTGTATACAAGTACAAATATCATTTATAGAACTAGACTAAATAAACTAAAATTGCTACTTAACCAATAATAATTAAAGTAACACCTCTATAAAACTTAACGGTTTTTATTTAAGATTAATGAATATCATTACACGATATCGCCAAAACACGACAACCATAATTTTTTACGCAACGCGACTGAGAACATCACTAATGTTCGGTCATTAATCGGTAAATTCGGCAGAAATATTACAACACTATCCATTTTCGATTTGCATCGAAACATGTAATTGAGTTGGTCAACATTGATTGGATTTAATTACGGCTCTGTTACGTTAAATTGTTTATTGGTCTCGGCTCAGTAGACAAAAATCTGTCTTTACATCAACTATGTAGGTTCAAATCCGATTTCAGACGATTTTATAGGGTAGGTCTTCGTTTTCCATAGCGAAACTGTTTACTTTGTCTGTCCTAACTATCTAATTTCCACGAGTGGGCCTCAGTCACTCAGCATGCAATATTTACAGAATTCGGAGGAAAATGAAGAAGTTTTATCACCAAGTTTCCTCTGTCTACGATAATGTGCGCGAGATACAGCGGAAAGCTAAAAATCTTGTTTAACAAATGTAAATATAAACAGTTTTTACTTAAAAGATTATTTTAAAAGTGAAATTATGTAGTTTTTACGCTCATTGCCAGCTCAAGCAAAATAGTAGATGCGACGCGGTTGATTTCTCACCGCGTCGTCGGTCTGCAAATGTAATCCCGATGCAGTTGCGTTGCTCGGTTCAATGATTTGTTGAAGAAATGTGAAATGAAATTACTTCGTTTTTATGTTTTTTTTCGCATATGGAATTTATTTCGCTAAGCCGAAAAGTCAAGGACCTAATAGACAGTTCTTCCTTTCCTTTCTTTTTTCTTTCCATGTCCATTTTAACAGATTGAAGAAATCTAAAAAAGATAAGGCGGTTTATACTTTGAAAGCCCCATATATATAGAGAAATATAAGATAAATACTTATTTTGTATTCAATTAGAAAATCTATTAAGATTTTAATTTTTATAACTATATATAAAAATCTGCGTAGTCGTATCTAATATATAGCTACATATATAGCTCATTTAAGATATTAAAATATTTCAATTTAGGTATTATAAACACATAAATTAAAAAACTAAAATAAAAGAAAACGGAGTAATTTTGTAAACACAATTACTGATGCTCCGCTGTGAAATGTGTTTAGTTTTGGTTTGAGCAAGCTTGCAATCGATCATCGATTGTTATTGACTTTCTTTTGCAATAAACAAAAAGTTACTCTTTTAAAATTTACCAAACGGTTCTCTCTTGCGTAGATTGTTTAAAGACTGTAAAACTCCGCTGAAATAATTGATAGATTAAGTTCAATATTGACGAATACATTTTATGTAACAATATTCTTTTTGCCGTGTGATCCTGGCCTAGAATAGGATCATCCTGGTACTGGTGGTGTCGTAAGAGGCGACTAAAGTACGTGTGGTAGAGTCACGTCACCAGCAATGGCAACACGCATGGGCATACTCGACCGGATCATTCCCACCCCCGGCATTTAAAACCGTCGTTAAGTAGTAGCTTTATGCCACTGCGTTTCGCATCAGGTAATGCCGGGCTCCGGCGCCCAACCCACCTTAAAGGCAGACAACGCACCTGTAGCTCCTCTGGTGCTGCACGGGGTCGTGGGCGGCGGTGATCATTTACCATCAGGTGACCCGCACGCTCGTTTGCCTTGTCTTTTCCATAAAAAAAATCTACTGACTTTTTTTAACTTCACTTTGTAACCGCACATACCAAGGTAGGCTAAGGGAACCTCGGAATCTAGCGTTAAGACACTGAGTTCCCATTATGACATTTTCGTTTCCTACCTTCCGCCGAAGCATTACTTGTTGCGTGCCCATCCATTCAAACTAACCCCGCGCTTTGCCTCGTTACCAGAGTGAGGAAATGAAAATGTTCAATATTTCCTCGAGTGGGATTCGAACCCACAGCCTTTCGTGTTTACACGCTAGTGCCCCTGCGCCACGATTATTAACAATTTTATTTTAAAATTGTTACACCTGGTCCGTTGTCTTTCAGCCTGTAATAAAATATTACAAGTTAAATTGTAAATTGTAAATGTGTAGTATCGTTGTAAATTATAACCCGTTCACATATGTATACAAATTTATACAGTTTTCGTCTATCTAATCCCAGAAGTGTGTCATACATAAAGACAGTGATACTATAGTCATTTATAGTGTCTAATATCTATTTCAAGTACAAGCCCAGTGCATTCCTTTTTCGACTTCGAGCTTTATCTGCATTGCAGGATCGGCGAACAGATTCTGGTGCCAAGACACTCCTTTTTCCAGTATGTGTCTTATTTCATGATGTTGCATGCTGAGTGACATAAATTAACGCCAGATCACTACACAATGTCCACGATCCACGATATCATTACCGGAGGAAGCATGGGGAAACTTAATTCCGATTTATAATTTCACATCATATCCGCCTGGAGAGTCAGATCAGAACATTTTTTATATCATTAAGATACATAGTCACATTAGTAAATCTTGTTGACGCCATATGTGATGGTAACGAGTTCAAATTATTATTTTTTTATGTGGGTTATACATGATTAGCCTTAGAAAAATGGCAGCGTAGACCAATCAATATTTACTTAAGTACTTTATAAAATTATGAAAAATAATGAATTCTACAAAATTTTTTAACATTTGAATTTTTTTTAGATAATTTGTCGCCGCTGGGTTATCGGTTTGAATATTTTCTGTTTTGTTAGAATATTTTCCATTACATAATTTGTTGGGTCAAAGAGTGGAATATTTATGCGAAATATAAAAATGGCGTTCCATGTAAAAAAATAAAAACAACATTTTAATGAAGTGTATTTGGATATTTTAACAGTGAATATGTGTTGACAGTTAAAGTATATATTTTAAATATTAATTGTTTTGTTATAAGTGAAGGTTGTAATTTAACTCGTTCTGTTTTTAACATGCATTCTTGTATTGTGTAGCATTATGTCTTATATACGTACCGTTTGTGTCTTTTATCTTTTAGGTTTATCTAATACAGGAAATAAGCAAAAAAAGTAAGCTTTAGTTAGGTAAATATGTGGGCACATTTCAATTCCTTAAGCAAATGAGAACGGACTGTTCGGAATGTGATTAGCACTAGTATCACGTCGGGACTTTCGCTCATTCATACCAAACTCGTCAGTGGCAAGTGGTAAGTGGTAGCTGACGAAGAATTTTCTCCTAAAGTAAATACACCATTAGCTAATCCGTTTCGCAATATGGCTTTCCGTTTTTAAATGAAATTTCTATATACGTATGTTTTGTTATATGTATATAAATAACGTAACGTAAGACCGTAGCGTTTGGCGCTCCGTTCTCTCTGACTACCCCGCTATAAATAACAGGTCTTGATGATTGAATAATTGTTTTTTATAGTAATATTATAAAGCGTTATTTTTGTTTGGTTTAACGTTAGTCTAGGGAACTGCTTACTGGTTCAAGTTGTATTTTTTTTGTGACAATCAAGACAGTTGAAAAAGATAACGTTCATTATTTCAATGTCGCCTCTTGTTCCTAAAATTAGGCCCAGTGGCACAAGAGTAGAATTGTGACTGTAAGCTAAAAATATTGAATATTCTCGAGTGGGAAACAAACCCGCAACCTATGGTAGGTTTCACGCCTTAGGTCGAAGCAAAACACGGCATTAAGATCCGCTGTTTCGCACTGAAATCCGTAGCATGGTAGAGTGAGGAACCTTTTGTTAAACTCCGTTTCCCACACATCGAACCAACAACCTTCATATTTACAGGCTACAGACGCAGACGCTATGCCGTTGCACCACGACGGCCTCACATCTCGTTCTTCATAAAATGCAAACTAGTAATAGAATTAGTTAAAACAATATTTTACAGTTTTACGAGAAGTTGTGATTTGCATAAATGTTACGAAATAGTACAACCAATTATAAAGGGAAGTAAATTCTTATTTATAGGAAATAAATATAGATCTTATAAGGGGTCCTTTTTTACTTTAAAAGTAAGGAAACCTAAATAGTAAGGGATTTTAGTATTAATAACAAATGCACCTACAACTAGCACAGTGCCAATTAGATTCATTGTAAAGGAGACTGACTGAATTAAGATCGCTGTAATTCAAATCACCCGGACCTTCCTCCAAGTAATATCATAAAAAATAAAATTCCTTTACTAAAATATTAATTGACACTAAATTTCAAGCATGTAAAGATTTTATCTCAACCCGCATTCTCCTAAATTCTCGTGGAACGGCGTGTCTTAACACTAAGTTATCTTTACAAACTCTGTTAAACGGGAAAAAAGCGTGAAGCTTGGTTTATAAAAATATTATAAAGCATTAGAATTAATGTTTATTTCTTATATGTACTTTTTTTCAATTTGAAAGCGCTGACGTCGCGGTACGTGAGCTAGCTAATAAAGGAAAAAAAGCTGAATGAAAGTTATTCGTTTTGTTTTGTATTGACCATTGTTGACTTCTTCTTGAAACGTGTATTGTATTTTAATGATTTTACGTTAAAAAATGCAGTGCAATATGAGTTCTCTATAAGACCTTTCTTATTTATGAGTAATTTACTTCGCAACTGAGGCCGGTCGTGGCGCGGGGGTCAAACTTGCGGCTAGAATCGTGGTAGGTTGTGAATTTTATTCGCACTCGAGGGATGAAATATATATTATTTTAATTTCTTTGCTATGGTAACGAGATAAAGCGCGGCGTTAAGTTTTGCCAGACAACACGCAATTCACGCGGATTTCCGCGGGAACGGAAGTGTTAATGGAAAGGAGTGTTTTATCACTAGGTTCCCAGGTTCCCTCTGCCTACACTGTGAGGGATACAGTGTGAAGCTAAAATATAAGCAGAATGTAAACTATAAGTCTAGTTTAGCATAGGGCGGTGGTTTTACTTAAGTTTACACACTTAAAGAAAATTATAAAAAGGAAATGTATATAAGTACAAAAATATAATATAATTGGTATAAACATCGACATGGCCTTATGAGACTTTCACAAATTGTGATTCAAATCTACTAATTCCAGTGTTTATTGCAAACAGTACATAGATACCATCTGGTAAATAATCACATACCAGCTCTATTGTGAGTAATGGTCCCCCCTTCAGTGGATTATTTTAAGTTCTTTTAATTAATAATTACTATAAAGCTATATACACGGAAATATCAATGTCTTATGAAATAGTTTTTTGGTATAAATTATGATTTTTTACTTATATTTTGATATGTACTTTGAATTCTATCTATCA
This sequence comes from Heliconius sara, assembly GCA_917862395.2. Classification (NCBI taxonomy): domain Eukaryota; kingdom Metazoa; phylum Arthropoda; class Insecta; order Lepidoptera; family Nymphalidae; genus Heliconius; species Heliconius sara. The sequence goes on along the minus strand of OU860789.1, from coordinate 525,811 downwards.
CCTTTAATAGATGTAGCCTACAAACTAATACCACAATTCAGTCTTTAAAAAGCAACTTCAAGATTTTTACCATTACATGCTTAGTGTCACACTTTACGCTGTTTTGTATACGAAATTTGGGGAAATGAAAATAATTAAAATTAATACATTTTAATAAACAATATTATATAACTTGAACAATCATATGAACATCAACAAGAAACAAAAAACAATAAGCCGTCCAAAAGTTCCCTTTTGCACAAGTGAGAGTTTTTCGTCTAAAACTGTGTTCAATTATCCACGGTCGGGTAACCGAGATATTAACTAATTGCCACCTTTCACGCAACGCGGTGTGCGTTTTGAAATTATTTAAACAACATATCTACTGAGGCCGATAGCACAGTGGGACGTTCTTTGACTGAAACATGATGACTATAGATTCGATCTCGACTTGGGGGAACGATTAAATTTAAACTATGTTTATTTCCTCGCCCTGGTTTATAAAGCACAGTGTTCAGTTAAGCCAAATACCACTGGATGGAATGTCTTAAGTCTTAATAATAAATTTTCTTTGCCTACCTTAAATCTGATATACAAAAAATACTAGTATATTTTAGCTTCATAAAAGAACTAAAGATCTAGCCTTACGTTTTTTCTCACGTAACAGGGTACACACTAGACAGGAAATCTAGTGTTAAAACTCTCCGTTCCCCACGGACCGCCTAATTTTCGTGATATTTTGTGTTGAGTGTACTTAATGAAATAAGTCCAAATCTCCAGTATTATATAATATTTTATAATTCACGGCGTTACGAATTTCATAATATTTTTGTTACGTTTACGTATAAAAGTAATAACAATAAACATTATGAAGACGTAACTCGTAAGGTACAACAGCGGTTGGTAAAGGAAACGGAGCATCGTTATACTCACCAGATGTTAACCTGAGTTTATGTAAAAATATGTATACGTCCATTGCGTAACGGAAATATTTAGGCATTTTTATTTTATTTTTGTTTTATACTGTATCTACATATTAAGAATATAGTTTTGATTGGATAACGGAATATCCTAAACTAGGTTCCATCTGCCTACCATGATACATGCGAGATACATCGGGATGCTAAGAAAAATAATAAATTTAAAATGTATAATAATCGTGAAAATCAAAGAACTTATTAAATAATAATGCATTTTTTATACGCCTATTCTACGCTATGGATACTCAAATCAAAAATTTCATGTTAATTTCACGCCATTTAAAAGTGTCACTTATTGTTAGCTATAATACTTGTACTTACTATAAAAAGCGGAATATTGAAACGGAACGAATCGTGATAGGAACGTGAAAGGGTCTTGATGTACTTATAATATAATTATAAGCCCGTTGTTGCTCCGAGTCTGCTATTAGCTAGAGATTTGAATATTAGTTAAACTTAAATATAAATATACATATAAATATATATATATATATATATATATATATATATATATATATATATATATATATATATATATATATATATATCTACAAATAGTTAAAAAAACACGCCGTAGAATTTGCTTGGTTACAAATTATATAAGACTCCAACCCAGTTTGGGTTGGAATATATGACAGTGGAACCCTTCAGAAATTGCTGAGGTTGAAGAGTTTTACTATTTAGATCCTGGGTCCATCATCAGACAACTTCGATGTTCTCACATTAGTTTATTTTCACTTAAAGTACCTACGTATTATTTCCAAGTTTTATAATGATACAATTATCACAAGGAGATTAAAATCAGCTTCTTAGGTTTTATAACAAAATTTGATATTTACCGATTGGCCTAACATAGTCGTGTTAAAAACATAAGACAAAACGCGGCGTTGAGTTCCGCGTTGATCAAAACCAGCGAACGGAATGTTATAATACATACTAGGTTCTCTCTATAATCTCTATGCGTGATAAAGCATGAAACCGTAAAATGACAGAAAAAACATACAAGTATTTAATAAAGAATACAACCTAAATTTGAAAAATGATTATAAAAATAATTACCAGAGACATCGATATGCGATACACGCACACACCTATTTAAATTTTAATTCCGTTTCGTGCGCGTCCCGTTAAGCGTGAGTCGGCGTTTATAAACATATAGCGGTGGGTTCACACGGGAAGTACGGCTTAAAATATTTTGTAAGCATATTATATGAAAGTGAATAATCATTATTTGCAAAATAAACTATATCCAAGTAGAATATCTGCATGAGAATATAAGCAGATTGATTTAAGTATAACATTTGTAAAATTTTATAAAAGTATATTATTATTGAGAATATTGAGATAACGAAACTTTTAATGTAATTGATGTACTTGTCGCCTGTTTCTTTATTTGTCGACTGTAAGCGTAAAATGGAAAGTCACGTTTTTTTTTGTATTATATTAAGCTACATACCATATTTGATCTTTCTAAGTCCAGTGGTTTGTCTCAATAAACTTAACTCAACGTATGGTTCACCATTTTTCTCTACGTAATATTTATGGGGGTCCAAGATGGAAGGCTTGCTCGCAGCGACCCCTGCCAGCCCTTACGAGGGCTGCAACGTTCCATCCGCCACGTGCACCCCGAGAGAGAGCACTGATAGGGCGTCCCCCCAAGGCGACGCGCACCAGTGCGTCCCCGCTGGTGTGTCAAGTGGCGACGAATGCGGCGTTGGGGACCGCCACCCAACACGCCATGTCCGGAACGGCGGGAGGTGGAGGACGGAGCTACAAATAGCTACGTGGAATGTAAGAGGAGGGATGGAAGAAAAGATGAATGAATTATTAGATGTGATGGATGATAGAGATTTAGATGTCGTTTGTGTGACTGAGACCAAGCGAAAGGGCAATGATACAACTGATTTGCCGGGCAGTCGGGTCGCTTTCTGGGCTGGCGTATCAGAGAGCGAGCGGGGCTGTCAAGGTGTAGGTGTATTATTGTCCTCTCGATTGGTTAGTGCAGCGGTTGAATACAAGGCGATCAACCCGAGAGTGGCGTATGCGCCAGTATCCTCAGCTCCATTAGGCGAACTCGAGGAGTTTTGGGAGAGTGTCAGGGATGTTCTAGGTAGCGTTAGAGGGAATGAAAAATTAATAATATGTGGCGATTTGAACGGATGGGTCGGAACTGCGCGAAGCGGTTACGAGGGAGTGCTAGGTCAGTATGGTGACAAGAGAATAAATGAGGCTGGAAAGCTTATATTGGAAATTTGCAAGGAAAGGAATTTGTTTGTGGCAAACACTATGTTTGACCACAAACAAATTCACATGTATACATGGGAGCGAACGGAAGGGAAAAGTATGATTGACTTATTCCTAGTGGATCAGCGTATTCGAAGCCAAGTCATGGACACACGAGTGTTTAGGGGTTCTGATCTGGGAACAGACCACTATCTAGTAGTTGCTAGAATAAGGGCTCTGTTCACAGGCTGGCGCAACTACACGAGGTGTCCAGACTTGGAGTCGAATTATCGCATAAGAAGCTGGAAGCTTCAAGATCCACCAACTAGAAAGGAATATCAAGAAAACGTTTCCAAAAGGCTAGACAGCAGTGAATCTGGAAATGGAAATATTGAAGTATGCTGGCAGAACCTTAGGGATTGTATGAAGGAAGCAGCGATAGAGGTATGTGGTAAAGTTAAAAGGGGCTTTAGTAAAAAGCGTGATGAATGGTGGGATGATGAAGTGCAAGATGCTGTAGAAAGAAAGAAGAAGGCATGGCAGGATTATAAAGCCTGTGGCAAGGATAAAAGTATGAGAGAGATAAAAAAGAAAGAGTATAAGCTGCAAAAGCACCAGACGAAAGTACTGATAAAGACGAAGCGCGAAAAGTCAGAGAATGAAAGAGATGAGAGGTTAACGAACAACTTCAGGGAAAACACGAAGCTTTTCTGGCGAGAAGTTAGTGTTTCTCGAGGTTGCTCGCTAACTTGTAGAATGAAAGGGGTGCTTTCGAAGGACGGTGAAATTCTAACAGAAAAACCACACGTTTTGCAGCGATGGGCGGAATTTTACAAGGAGATGTATGAATGTGATGACGCCACAGTCTCAAGTAGCAGCGAAACGCTGAGTCTTGATGTAGCTGATGGTGAAATCAGTGTAAAAGAAGTTGAGTGTGCAATACAGCAAATGGAGTTACTGCCGAGATGATCAAATATGGTGGGCCACGCGTCTTGGACTTGTTCTGGTTTTTGTGCAATTCATGCTGGAAATCAGGGGAGGTCCCAGACGATTGGCGAGGTGCGGTAATCGTGCCTTTGTATAAAGGCAAAGGTTCACAGATAGACTGCGCAAACCATAGGGATATCAGTTTGATTAGCTTAGGTAGTAAAGTTTATGCTAAAGTTTTAGCGAGAAGAATGCAAGAGAGATCTGAAAGGCTGTTGTGGGAGGCCCAAGGAGGCTTTAGACCTGGAAGAAGGTGTATGGATCAGATCTTTTCCCTCCGCATGATCACGGAGAAATTTTTGGCCGTTAACCAAAAAGTTTTCTGTGCTTTTGTGGACTTGGAAAAGGCGTTTGATAGAGTTGTCAGAGCGAAATTATGGGAGATACTACCCCGGTACAATGTGAGTGGACCCTTGTTGCAGGCTGTAAAGTCTCTTTATAGAGACCACTCAGCCTGCGTGCGAGTAGGAGCTGGCATGTCGCCCTGGTTTGACATCCGATCGGATGTTAAACAGGGTTGCGCCATGTCAGCTTGGTTGTTCAATTTGTATTTGGATAGCTGTCTCCAAGGAGTGAAACAAAGTGATATAGGAGTGAAAGTAGGTGACCTGAATGTGAATTGCCTGCTGTACGCAGATGATGCAGTGCTTATTGCATCATCAGAGTGCGAGTTGCAGGCATTGGTCACCACTCTGAAAGAAGAGTGTGAATATAATATAATGGTCTAAGCCTCAATGCGAATAAGACAAAAGTTCTGATTTTTGAACGAGATGAAGAAAGAACGGAATGCAAGATCAGTGTAAATGATAAGATATTAGAACAGGTGAATGAAGTGGTATATTTGGGAAGTATGTTCAGTAGAGATGGAAGATACGAGATGGATGTGGAAAGGCGTATTGCTGCCGGTAACAAGGTTAACGGGGCCTTGGCTGCATTGATGAGACGGCGAAACGTCAGCACAGCTGCGCGTTTGGCCGTACACAATGCAGTTTTGGTACCGACCCTGTTATACGGCAGCGAAACGTGGGTATTACAGAAGAAGAATGAAAGAAAGATGAATGCTGTGGAGATGCGATCTCTTCGTAGGATATGCGGAGTCAGCCTAGCTGATCGAATCCGCAATGAAGAGGTACACAGAATGGCAGGTACCAGCGAGGATGTCACGGTGAGAATGAAGAAGAACGTGCTCAGCTGGTTTGGGCACGTCGAACGAATGAGCGAGGAAAGAATGGCAAAAAAGATTTATGATGGAAAAGTGAGTGGTAAGAGAGGTAGGGGGAGACCTCGGTTGACCTTCGAAAACACAGTATCAAAGATACTGGAGGAAGGTCACGTAAAAAGCATGAGGATCCCCCGGAGGGCATGTATGAAGAGGTTGATGACAGTGGACGAGGCGAAAGAGGTATGTAGAGACCGTAGCGTTTGGCGCTCCGTTCTCTCTGACTACCCCGCTAGGGATAAAGCGTGAAGTTAAGTTAAGTTAAGTTAAGTAATATTTATTTAGCAGTGCTTAGGAACGAGTATACGAACACTAGGTTCCCTCTACACATCTTGCTAAACAAACATAATAATATTTAAAAAGCAGAAACATCAATAACTTAGAAGAAAATATTCTAAATTGAAATTTTAAAAGCAAATTCAAAAGTATATATTTTTGCGTAAGTTCATTGAAAAGCGCAAGCAATGTGACCACAACCTTGTGGTCACGACTGTAGCGACTTGAATACATAATGTTTTGTAAACGGCCGGCCGGTGGTGGCAAGTGGTTACCCTTTCAAATGCTACGTGATCGACAATAGTGTTGGAAGCTGAAGGAATATTTGGTAATAGGTAGAAGTATTTTTTTGTTAATTTGTTATATAAAAGAAGGTTTCTGTTTTTGTAATAAATAAAGGGGTAAATAGATAATTTTGTTTTAATTAAAATGGACCAGAAGCATGTGTATAATAACTATAAACACTACCCGACCGGACTCGCAATCACGTTGAGTGTAATCAAAAATATCTTGAGGCATCTTTATAGTATTGTATACAGCGTCATTTATTTTTAATATTATTTGTATAATCCTTACAGAAATATAGCGGAGTAAACTGATTCTTGTGGCTTCGCTCCCATGGGCAACTGGAAGTGATATATGCATCAAAATCAATAAAATTATTTACTATAGGCAATAGCCCTTATAAATGGACTATAATCTATACCAAACAAACTCTTCAACTTTATAATATTAGTGTAGATATCGATGTTTATGCCGTGTCCGTGTAGGTATGTATGAGCCGCTAGTATGTAGGTGCATAAAACATTGCAGTGTAGGCAGCTACGATCGTTTCAAGGCCGCTTTACACGTCACACGTGATTCATTACATTATAATGTCCAAAAATCAACTGTAATTATTTATTTATTTAAGGTTAAGGTAACCTTGTTTTTATTGTATTTGTGAACTACGACCTACAAATATAATTATATAACTATTATATATAACTCTACACAATATGTACTGAAAATTGAGCGGAAGTGAGGAACGGAGTGTTTAACACTAAGCTCCATCTGCCTATTTGTGTATATGCGGGATACTGCGTGAAGCTAAAAAAACGTTAATAATACAATACAATTACGAATAATAAATAAGCACAAAACGCGAAATGACAAATCTCATTGATTTTTCTCTAAATGTCTGATCAAAAATGTAACTTAATTTCGTATCGACTCTTAAATTATTTGCTATATTGATCCATAATCTATAAGAAATGTAGAGCCAAACAATTTGTCACGTTATACAAGTTACAAAACAAGTCGACGGTCCCTAAGTAAAGAGTGAAAAATATAATTATTTATAATTGCTTTTTTGAAATACTGACAGGGGTAGTTTTCGATTACATACTTCACCTAGGGACCATCGAAACATTTGTCACTCAATCTATACACAGGTACAGTCAATGACAATTATTTTTTTATTTTATAGGTGTAGGCAGTGTTTTTACTGGACTGGACTGGAAAGCATTTAGTGCTACCAATTGCTACAGCCACAAAATTGATGATAAGTGAAGCACGTAGTGACACACCACTAAGTCAATAGGTCACTAGGTCTTTATGTTGTCTTACTCTAAAATCTAAATGATCTATGAAAATAAGAGGTAACTCCGCAGTAGATTTTAATCCATATATATTTGTTATATAAATACAAAAACAATATGAAATAATTAAAAGACCATAAATGTATCCATTAAACTGCTACACCTGTTATTTCTTTTGTATTGATAAAACTATAATTTCTGTACAGTAATTTAAATGTGTAAACATTACATAAAAATGTTGTAAAATTATTAAGTAAATTGCATAATAAGTTCTTTGATTTTCACGATTATTACACATATTAAATGAAACTAATTTAACCGGATTAATCGCGTATATTTAAGGTACCTTAAATATACGCGATTAATCCGGTTAAATTAGTTTCATTTAATATAAGTAAATTGCATCCTGTTGTCACGTGATATTCTTTTTTCAATAACGAAAATCTGTACTTAAATCTTTGCACTTGTAAGTGTTATTAATAATAATCATTTTTTTTATTATATAATACTAAAAAAAGATTACTTATTATTAATAAGACTATGTTTATGTGGACTTTAACACGTAAAATGGGAAATTTCTAAAAAATATTTTCTAAAGAAAGCTATCTTAAAAAAATATTATAATATTTAAAAAGATTGTTGACTTTCTGGCCGGCTCTTTTCAGCAGAACTGCCTTCCGAGTCGATGACAGTTTACTTTAAGTATATTTTCATTTTGGAAAAACAAAATTCTTTGTTCGTATTGAGATCCTCTACACTGTAAATAAATTTAAAATTTTCATACAACAATAAAGTGATAAATGCAACTTTATATCGTACGGCCTTACGCTGACCTTAGAAATTATGTAACCGACGACTTCCAATTAAATACTGAAACACAAAAATGAACTCTAAACTTTTATAACTTAAAAACTTAAATCGATTGAAACGAAAAGTTAAACTATTGTTTATACGGTTAACGAAAGGATATTTAAATTTGAACTTTATTTTCAAAGAGATAATATTTGTTATGCATTGTGATATATTTAACTCGTATGTAAATAAGCTGTTGCTAAATAGCCAAAAACATCATCCGCCTGTAAATTTGCCAAAGATGGCCTATCGATAAGGAATTTGTGAATGATGAAACAACATTTATTCTCTAAGATAAGAGTAATATTACTATTGAAATTATTAAATTAATACTTACACCACTTTTGTTTGTAGTTTTATCTGTAAACAGAAATATAAATTTTATTTAAGTTGAAAAATAACAGAGTGACTAAACACTAAGATAAAATGTGATAAATAAATATAGAGAAAATTCGGTCAATTGTCATAGTCTGCGCGGCGTGGAGCAGCGTTTGACTGTAACGCGACGACTGTGGGTTCGATTTCCATATTACTTAACTTTATTATTATTTATTATTATTTTCGTGCTCTGGTAACGAGAAAAACGCGGTATTGAATTACTCCACTCAACACGCACTAGGACCCCAAAGGGTACCGGGTAAATTAAAAAAAAACAATATCAATATGTGGAAATATGTACGTACAAAAATATAACATATAACTTGCTATAATATAAAACATGTTTTTTTCATCTATTGTCCCTTAGATGGCGTTGTGTAAAGAAATTCATGGCACATTTCTATCTACAGTTTTAAAAGTACAAACAAAACCAGGTCAAGGTATAAGTATATCCAATATTGAATGTTAACTACTAAATAAGTTGATTTTAATCCGCAATATTCATTCTTTCATATGAACAAAGCTGAATAATAAATAAGCATTTGTAATGTGGGTTGAATTGTTTCGCGGTGTTTGATGATGTCGAAAGTAACTTGTTCTACGCATTATAATTATTTTTTTTAGTTTCACGCTGTATCCCACTTAAAGCATGGTAGGCACCAGGCAAAGAGTTCTTAAGAGAGAACTCAGTGTCAAAACACTCCGTTGCCCACGCACCACCGAATTTTCGAGCCATTGTGACTAGAGTTGTAAATATTACATATTTTATCATACTATTGCATTTACCCTCACATTCTAGTGCCACAGCATTTTTTTTATAAAATTTATGGAATAATTAATGTTACAAGTGTAGTGTGTTGAAATAAACAAAACATCTATAAAAATAATAATATAAATAAAAAAAGTTATAATATATTACCTTCGTAAAAAAAATATAATGTGGAAAATAACAAAAATATGCCCCGGGTGAGGATCGAACTCACGACCTTAAGATTATGAGACTTACGCGCTGCCTACTGCGCTACCGAGGCCGGTGACTATTATGTTGAAATATATTATCAAATACCTGTAGGAATGCTATTACATAATGTTGTTTTTTTTATACTATATTTCTTTACAATGTGAAAAATTGAAAGGATCAAATGATAAGCAACATTTATCTCATTTGATCCAAAAAAATTATTGCAGTTTTTTAAATTGAATTTATAATGCAATTGAATTGCAATATGAGACTATTTACAAAGTCTAATTGCGTCTCGTGCAATATTTCGAAAAGTACATACGTGTGCGTTATTTTTGCACCAAATGAGCGTTTCTTTGTGATTATCGCTTATTTTAATTAGGTAGACGAAACTCGACACATTTATTCTAATATACAAAAAAATAAAATCGAACCCGTAACAATCGCTTACAGTCATGATATACGGCATGGTCACATAATATATGACGTTAATAACATTTATTACTTAAAAATACTTTATCGATTTTAAATTTAAAAGAATTTGAATCTAAAATATTATTACAATAACACGTACAAAAATATTTTTAAATAAATGCCTTTATCCAAGTTCATATATTATTATGCACAACTTGTAGATTTATATTAATCTAAGGAACGTTTATAAATACAGTGTATTTTTAAAAGATTATTTACATTGTTGTTCCTTGTAATTCATTTATAATGAGTTGTATTTAAATTACTCAAAGTTACGCCGTTATAGAGATATCAAGAAAAATATTTTGTATATGATAGATAGGTATTTTGATAAGGCCAATAAATGATTTTCATATAAAAAAATGGTTATCTGAAAAGTCGATTTACGGACAGTAAATCGACTTTTCAGATAACCATTTTTTATTAATAATAATTTTACGTGATAACATTATAAGAAAACAATGATGAAAAATTGCATACTGTCTGACGCACATAGCAGGGTAGGCAAAGGGAATCTGGGAACCTCATGTTAAGACACACGGTTTCCATTAAAATACCACTACCTGCTAAATAAAACTACCTGCTAAACAACACTATCTGCTAAATTATGGAGATGGAGATTGCGTGTTCAGTGGCGGAACTCAACGCCGCGTACAGTGATGAAAACGAAAACATTAAATATTTATTTCCTCAAGTGGGTGTCGAATCCACAACCTGTCGCGTTGGCAGTTCACGCTTGTGTGCGTCTGGACCCCACCTCGAAATCTCTCAGATTTTAAATTGTACGTGTGCCACAACGCTTAAATACTTCCATTTGACCATGCAGGCGCAGCCGCCGCAGGTCACAGCGAGTGTACCTAATTATGATACCATTTGCCAAGATTGATTAATTATCAATAAAAGGGTGTCGATATAATAATTTCCTTGTTTTAGTTAATTGCAGCTATTTAATGAATTTATATGTATCATTTGATATATAATTATCGAGTTTGAGAATTTATGATTGCGGCCTACAAAGTTTTTAAATGTCAGGGCCAAAAATTTTCAAATCTACTAGTGATTTAATGATTAAAAGGTTATTGAAATTATGTTTTTAATATTTATGTGGGAAAAACTGTAATTATATATGTAAATACATACGAGTTTATGAGTAAGAGTTCTACTTATTTTTTTCGTCACTAGATTGTATTTTATTTTGTACATGAATATAGGATAATATATAGGATTGTCAAATCAAGAGAGTGTAAAAGAAATCACTGCTATAAGTTTATTTGTTAATGATTATAAAACAATGAAAATTTTGTTATTCTCCTTTAAAGTTCTTTGAGGCCAGTCGTGGCGTAGGGGCACAATTGTGTGACTGTAAACACGACTGACTGGTCCTCACTCGAGGAAATGAAATATTTACTGAGATTTGAAATATTTACTCTGCTGTTTGCGGGATACAGCGTGAAGCTGTCAATAAAAATAGAATTGGTAATAAGTATTAGCTAAATTTATGATAATCCCTCAAAAGAAGTTTAATTACGAGAACATTTGAATACATTGAAATATTTTATATATAAAAAATACTTAAAATATAAAAATATGACTAGTTTCCTAGTGCCATTACGGTCGTGTTTGTATCACATTATACAGACCTGTCGCGGAACTAGAATAACTTATCTGTGCAAATAATCTATGTGGTTTATTACAAAGTTTTAAATAATTTTGTACATTTTTTATCTGTTTTATTTGCGCGTCTTTATAAGAAAAGTAAATAAAACACCTGTTAAATTAACTAATATTTTTGTCTTTTCTCATTTTGAGTTTAGAGATTTGAATAACATTTTAATTCAAAATAATATTAACATTTATATTATAGGAATAAGTTATCATTATTTTTGTTACCGCTGTCGCCTTTGTCTAAGCCGAAATATGCGGAAGATACATATACATATATAAGAAACTGACTTAAATGCGCCATTATGAAACAATTTACATAAATTTATTTTTTTAATTTAAAACATTTAATGATTCTCTTCATTTATATAGTATTTTTTCTAGCTTCATGCTGAATCCAACATACCCGCATACAGCCGGGTAGGCAGAGAAATCCTATTGTTCAGATACTCTGTTCTAAATATTCCTCTCAATTTTCAAAACATTGTATGTTGGCTGGCAGAGCTTAACGCTACGACTTGTCAGTTGTCTTGCTAGTTCTTCCCAATAACAAAAATTAATTAATTCCCCGATATAGGAATCGTACCCACAACTGCCGCTACAGTCACATGCTTTGCCACTAAGGCCTCAATATTTTATTATACCGATTAATTATATACATGATAAGCTAAATGTGTTGACAGAAAATGTCATGCTATTTTATAAATTTGCTATGCAAGATTATACTACAGCATAATAATACGCAACTTAAAATATATTACGATGGCCGTCGCCGAGATAATAAGAAAACGTGTTTGAATTTATGATCCCAAAATTGATCTCATTATTGCATATCATGTTAGATTGTTAAGTAAATACATGTATATGTATAAAAGGTTCAGAAGATATGTATGTATATGTGTGTATACTACACAAGATTAATGTAGTGATGTCATGAATTTATTGTCCATTCGTTTTTAGTTCAAACTCACTCCGCTGTAAACTATTCTTCTTTTTAGCTTCACATTTTTTTCTGAGCGGGGTTCAAATACCTATAACGAAGAGCCAAATGCTGCGATCTCTCCATATCTCTCGATTCTTCCATGTCGAGTTAAAGTTGACCGTATATTAAGAATCTATATTACCACTAAAAAGACGCGATAAGCGTCACATTCATTTTGCTTTTTTTCTTTCAAAATGCGGAAGATTTGTAAAGATAATACTCAAACTAACTACTAACTGAAGTAACTCAAGATTTATTTTTATTCATAAAAATAAATAATACTATTATATATAGACTATACATAGTCCGCTAAAATTGTTACATGTTTTATTCAATAAAAATAATATCACTGATGTCTGTACATGGGCATATGTAAATGTTATAGTTATCGGTTGTTCGGTTTTATAATATTTGAAAATTAATAGGAAGGCAAAATACATATATAATAAAATAGTAGTTATATATCCTTTTAATTTTAATTTTTATATGATTTTAGTAGCTATAAGACAGTCAAAGTTCTATAGCTAATTGTAGGTACAACGTACCAATACTGAATAAGCGCCCTACATGTATCGCTTTCACCTAATTATAGCAATACACGCATTGTTGACTGTGTACTTAGAAAACAGTGAAAGCATAATATGGAATATGAAGAATATTATTATAAATGGAGAGTTTTCTTCTTTATAGTTGTATGTAATAAATTGTAAACTATTATATACAAGTTGTTACATACAACTATTATTATCATAATTACAAATTATACTTAATTGAAATGTGGATACGAAAATAATAAATATAGCAATATTGGGACTCTCGCGTTTACGAATATATACTATATATTCGTTGAATTTCAGGGAAAGTCGTAATTTTCATACGATTTTTATAAATTTTTATATTTACAAAAAAGATTTTATTGATAACATATAGATTCCTCGGAAAGTTGACTATCGTTGGATAGTCAATTTATCGAAACAGAAAAATGTACTTTTCAGCAAACAAATGTACTTTTTCAATTCGAGCCAATACCTACTTCTTCCTTCAGCTTTATAATATTAGTATAGATGCAGAACCCTAACAAAAACACTAAAGCCCTTAGAACATACAACTATCTATTACATTATCGATATATCCATTTTAATGCAAGTTAAACATACAGTAAGAATATAGCTTCAATACTTCAATCATGTGGACACTAATGTAGTAGCCCGAAGCGACCGCCAGCTCGGTAGGGAATTATTATCAAATATATAATCATTTGATATTACAACGTATATTAAATAATTTGTATAATAATATGTCGATCGACAATACATTATTCAACGTAATAAACGTTGTAAGAAACAGCCGTGGCGCAGGGGCGCCAGTAAACGTGACGATTTTTGGGTTAAATGAAATATTTAATATTTTCAATCACGATTTTTGGCAGCGATAAGATTAATCTATGATGACGGTAGGCACCATAACAGCTTTGCACTAAGCTACTAGTAATAAGTATTTGCTCTAATAGGTATTCTTATTGTTTCTCCTGACAGAGGGCAAACGTGGTTAAAAACCGGATAATAATAATACATATTTTGAATTCGTTTTGGTTCAAAAGATAAATTATCGCCTAAAGCAAAAAAATACCTAGAGCCGTATCATTAGTTGCTGAATTATGTATATTTCAAGGTCTATATAATACTTAACAAAAAAAATACAAACTTTAAACTCTTCAAAATGCTAAGATATAATTTTTTTTGGCCTTTTAGAGTTACCCTCGGCCTCAGTCAGCCCTGCACTGTGATAGGAATAACAAAAATTTTATGTGACAAATTCTAAGTCTCCGAAGTAACTCTGATCGCAGTTGAGTACATTACATTGATTACATCCTAGCCTTCCTAGATAGATGGACTATCCAACATGAATATTTTTTTTATTTCAAACCAGTAGTTCCTGAGACACAAACTCTTCACCTTCATAATATTGAGTATCTATAGGTATTTTAACTAACAGCGGCGCTTATTACTTAACGCGTCATTTAATACTTAACCATAACTCAGTTCACGTTGATGTGTATGTGTATATTAATAAATGTTATATAAATTTATTAATATAACAAAGTTAGAATTACTTTGACATAATATGAGATTTTTATTGAAAATATCTACGATACTTTTTAATAATTACTTATTAATAATTTAAATTAATCTTGCCTTATACGTGTCATCATCCTTTTTTGGTAAACTAATAATCAATACTGATAACGGGAAGGTGCGTTAGATCGAGTTACCATATAATAAATTGATAAAAAAACATACAATACAACGGAGCCTTATGTAGAAAATTTAAATTACAATAAGTAGTTGAAGACCTTTCTAAAGGCAGACCAGATTCCAAGCATCTTTTGTTCCTTGTGCCTACTAGTAGTAGTCCTCGCTTCTTAGGTTGCATTTCTATTACTTTATACAGATAAGATTACAGTATGTTAAGAATAGTTATTTCATGTGATGATTATAAAAATAGTAGTTTTTGATTACTTTTGGTTTTTTTTTAAATAAAAGAATTTCAATTTCCAATCGAGGATGTCGTGACACTGTGGTACAAGGGTGCGCAGCGCAGCGTTGAAATCCGCCACTCAAAACGCATTGACTCTAGAATTTATCAGAAAATGGGTAACGGATGTGTCTTAACACTAGGTTCCCAGATTTCCCTTGCCTACCCTACCTACCCTACCTACTATGTTCGGGATACAGCGTGTAAAGTGATTAAGTGATAAAACATTTATGATTAAAATAAAAAAAAGTTTTAATTACTTGACTGTTTCAAAAACTATTTGAAACAGTCTAAGTAATATAATCCCAATAAACAATTGGGCTTGTTTATTTTCTTTTTAGTTTTCTGAAGTCGGGGTTTTTGTTTTTACAAATAATTTTAAGTGATTTGTTCTCAAAATATGTCTCCAGTTCACAGTTTCGCGTAGAAAATACGATTAATGTAATAAAGCCTTGGTATTTAAATGTCGGACGCATGAAGGGCACTGTTCTGTTAATTTTCTCACTAAATAAATCCTTACCCCATTATTATGTAAAAATGTAATTTACATTCTTTAATATATTATATATATGTAAATTATATTTTTTATTTGCAATGATTTTTTTTTTCACTTACGCAAAAAACATAAAAAATATTATTATACTTTTTATTTAGTTTTTGCAGTATTCATTACATACAATAATTTCCAGGGAAAATAACGAGTACTTAATTCTATATCGCTTAAAACGAACTATTGATGTCGTTCCGATACATGAAATTATGAACATAAAGTAGCGTATATAACGATTGGACACTTAATTCTCTGTCACATGTATATCTGGTTACGTAATCTTCTTGACTTCTAAGTACATTTTGAAATATTCTAAGATATAAACAAATAAAATCATCAATATATATATTATTAATAAACCTATAATTACAAAAACTGTAAATTACAGCAAGAAATTCGATTTAAATTCATTTTATTATATATAATTATGCCTTTTCGATACCTTATAACACAATAATATATATACATATACATACATACAAAAAACTATTAAGTTTACCCGCGCGATGGATTCGAAGGCTGAAGTCAGAGTACACCTCAATTACAAAGCGCTTCAACGCCCACGTACCAACGAGATGATGTAATGACGCCGCAAAATACTTATGGCAGATGATTTTGTAAGTCATTATAATATTTCTGTCATATCTGCTGAGTGAGATTTTGTGTATTATTTAAGGTATAGGTATTAAAAGTATAGTAGTTAGGTATTCTGTAATTGTAAGTATAGATAAAACCCCTAAATAAGTTGCTTAACCCTGTATTTGACAACATATTTAAAGTATACAGATTCAAGAAAGAAGAACGTTTGTGTTTAACAAATCAAATATTGGTGCGAACATATTGTGCTACTGTGCTGTATACAACCTCACATTAAAAAAAAACAAAATATATTAATATTTATTAAAAAAATAATAATATTATAGAATTAGTAGATACCTGAGACCATCATTATGCTTCTAGTTACAGGAATTCTGCGTTTAATTCATTGCATTGTAAAGCTCATGGGAAAATAACATGGTTTCATAAGTCAAAGAAAACACTTTTTGCGTGTGAAACTGAACTTGTTCTCTTACATAGAATTAGAATCTACGTATTATGTTGTTTGAAACGTAATCAAGAACTACTTATTATGATTGTTGAATATCTTTGTAGATAGTTGAATATTATATTAATAGAGCAGTGTAGACAGAGGAAAACATTGTTAACACGCTCCATTTTTACGCATTTTCCCAATTTTCAAAACATTGCGTGTTAAATAACGGAACACAACGCCGCGTTTTATCTTAATAGAAATAAAAAAATCTCTGAATTATTAATCACCCACAATCGTACCAAACTACCAAATAACTTAGCTATCTGTACATTCTATCTAAACTTAAACCTGTTCAATTGATTACAAACTAGTATTGTGGCCGAAATACTTCGCTGAGTACCTACATTATAATGTAAATCTCATGGCATTTATTTGCCATGCCTTCCATCAATATACTCCATAAGACTTAAGAGGTATGGTGTACGATGTCACCGAGTATTACCTAACTCGGACGAGGTCGCCGCGAGGCGAACTAGCAAACAAATAGGCGTATGTGATAATGAGACGTGACATACCTACTTGGTGCGTATTTCAGCTTATTTGCAAGTTAATTTTTAATTTATGTGTGCGAAAGCTTTGGTTTGTGTCATAACTCTTTGTAAAGCTACAAAACTTTTTCGTTGCAGAATGAGTTACAGACAACAGCTGTAACTAGCAACGTAGACAACAATATTTTTAACATGATTTTATGTCTTTTTTAGTTTCCAAAAATTTAAAAATTCCAAAAAATTCTCTCGACAACGAGAAAATAAAGAATTTTATGATTTACGTTACAAAGTTTACGTAAATGAAGTTGTGGGCGGTCACTATTCACAACATAACATGTTAGCATTAGTCTAATAGAATTGAAATTCTATGTAGTGAATTACATTGTAATGTAAACTGTGAACTGCACCAAGATAGCGTCATACGCAATTAAGGAAGTTGCTAAAACATTATACAGGATGAATGGATCAGCGATGGAGTCATATAATGACGTAAGATTTGGAGTTCTTAATTTTTATTCGTCAGAAACGTAACTACCATTAGGACATACTTATTATATATACTTCTGTACTAATATTAAAAAGCTAAAGAGTTTGTTTGTTTGAACGCTTATGTCACAAAAAACTTTTTGTGATGCATAGTTATTAATTCACGTTAATGGTTTCGGACTAACTGTAGCAGTGTAAGTCTTTTGTTATCACGGACGTTTGGGCCTGTACAAAATTACAAATAGCACTCTATTCTGAGATCGATCTTGAAATGCCGTTTTCATAATTATCATTTATAAATTATAAATTTAGAATGGTTTATATTCGACGTTATTTTTATTTGACTGCGCGGACGAAGCCGTGGGTGATAGCTAGTTTTTGTAAAAAATATATATTGAATAATCATGAGGCCGGCCGTGGCGCAGTGGCACGAAGTGTGACTGTAAAACCGACTGGTTGTGGGTTCGATCCCCACTCGAGGAGATGAAATATTTACTTAAATTTATATTTCCATTTCTTCGCTCTGGTGTCAAGGCAAAGCGCGGCGTTGAGTTCTGCCACTCAACACGCAATGCCTCCAAAATTCGGCAGAAAGTGGGGAACGGAGTGTCTTAACACTAGGTTCCCTCTGCCTACCCTGCTGTGTGCGGGATATAGCGTGAAGCTAATTTAATTTATTTATTTTTTTTTTGAATAATCATGAATGTCTCAAAATGCAATCTTGTAATCTATTTATATTTGCGTCCATATCTGTATTAACGTGTGTTATTAGGAAATACTAAATTTTCAAGAGGATAAGTTACTGCAGCTTCTATTTAATATAATGAGAGTATTTAGATAAAGCAAGAGCTATATTTTTTTTATATATTTTTTTTCTACTTCCCTACGACTGATGGAATATATAGAGACATAAATAGGTAATAGACACAAATCGTATTGTTCTTTACGTTTACTTTGTAATATTAAATACTAATCTATCTAACAGCTAAGTAAGATTAAAAAAACATATTAATTCACTTAATTGCCAAAATTCAATTAAAAATATTAATTGTGAACTCAAAGTTTCAAAATCTCCGAATGAGCAATAAAATTCTTTATAAAATGGAATATAAAATGTAGCGTAAAAAACGTAACACGTTGAATTTACTACTTTAATAATTTAAATTGATAATGCATTAATTTAGTAAGAAATTCAGAGATTCAACAAAGTAATCCTATAAGAATTCCGTTTTTTTTTTCCTTGTCAGGTACAAAATCCTAAAACACATTAACATACTTATAATTATACGTATATATGACCCTAATAAAAATATTCGAGAAGCTTAACACAAAACAAAACCAATCAACAAGATTAATTGAAGATCATAAATCAGGTGTCGGCTCATCAGTTCACAAGTTATTTAGTTAGTATGAAACAACTTTGTATAGCAGCGTTTTAGCAAGGTTATGTATTATGACTAACAATTATTGTGATACCTACTTAAATTATTTTACGGACAAGGAGGCAAACGAACGTACGGACCACCTGATAGTAAGTGATCACCGCCGCCCACTAACCTATTACACCTACCAGAGGAGCTGTCAGTTGCGTTGCCAGCCTTAAACCATCTTCCTATATACATGCTCTTTTGAAGATACCCATGTCGTATCCACCCTGAAACACTGTCGCAGATAGGCCTAGTTTTACAGTTGTGTCACTACACACTAGTTAAAAGAGGCTCCTACAAAACCACACAGTAGCTGAATGGCACGTACCTTATTGGTATATTTAAGCTTGTCACATACTGTGTGCTTAGAAAATTCGGTGGAGAGTACCAGCAGTTCCCCAAAACCCTAGTCATTATAGATGCGGTAGAGAATGCAAAACGTGGAAACATCTCTACGTAAAGTCCAAGCTTTTTTTATATTAGTTTCAGAATTAAATAATTAATTTGAGTATCGGCAAATCGGTGTTCGATTGACTTTACATTTGTCAAATTAAAATGTTTATTTTTTTTATGTTTCAATGCAATGCAAACATAAAATATACTTTAGCCGCAAATTCAAACATCCAAGTACTTCAATTTATTTACATTTAGTTAAATTGGTAAAATCAATCTAGTTTATAGCATAAAATCCATGGCCACCGTCGATGGAAGATGGCGGGCGCATACCAATAGCTAATATGTGGCAAACGTCCTTTTGAAACTAGCACACATGTCAAGGAGCATTATCAAGTTATTTACTTAAGTGAAACCGTTTAAAACTTTATTAGCTTGATATTTTATATAGTTTGATATTATAATGTAACTTTTTATTTTAATTGCTTGAAGTCGCCGTGGCGCAGCGCTACGTCTTATTGTAAACGCAATGATTGTAGCTTTGATTTACGCTCGGGGGAATGATTTATTTTCAATTACCCGCTCTTTTAACAAAACAAAGCGCGGTTGCTCTGCCTACCTCGCAATAAGCGCGATATATAGAGTGGCTGACGAATAATAATTTATATTGTAAAAATTATAAATCAAAACAAAAACAAAATAGCTTAGTATCTGCCAATAAAATAAGTAATACTTATGTCACGAAGAAAAATGTGTGTTTAGGAAAAAAAAACATTTTTGTTTTTATTTATACAAAGCTATAAAAAATTTAAAAAACAATATATACGAATTCTTAAACATATTTACTTAATTTTAAATTAACTTTTAGGGAAACAGATAAAAAATCATAAATTATTGTATAATAATAATTATCTGTGGTATCTTGATGCGCACAATAATCGTAGTTAAGTATTATTATATATCTAACATTGTTGTAGCGGGTTATATAAGATCGCAGGTCGCAACCGAACGATGCTCTGTTGCTTTACCTAATTACTTGCAGTACACATGCTTACGTTAAATAATTGTTGATACCGTTGACGTGACCTAGCAGCAGTAGATATCTAACGCAAATAATTGTTTTAACATTATTTTTATATATATTTTATAAGTATCTAGAAGTGCGCTGTAAGTTTATGTATAAATATGGACGCAGTTAAGTTAACTATGTGTTAATCGTGTAATTTAAACAGACGAAGCCGCTATTACTGTTTACAAATTTTTTTTTTTTATTTGGTAAATTTATTTTTAAGTTTATTATATAATAGGTGTACTATATCTTAATACCGGCGTTTATTATGCATAAAGTAAAAAAAACTGAATGTGGTAAAAATGTTTATGGTAAACGACTTTGAGGCACTTTAGGACATTATTTTAAAAAACACATTGTGTATGTATAAAAAATAAAAATTCTATTACTTTAGATACATTCAATTACTTGAACGATTCAATTTTAAATCGGAATTCGACGCCATTGGCAGGTACTTAAACATATAAAAACGGCTACGACAACACACTTAGATACTTAGATAAAAAATCTTAACAATTTTATTGTGCTTGTTCATATACAATTTTCATTACATCATAAATTCTTCAATGTTCATACTTGTTGGTAATAAATAACATGTATTATTCACTTATTAAAATTATATCCTTAACAAAACGTATTGTCATTATATAGTTATTCATTTAAAATATGCTAGTAAATATTGGTATAGCGACTATAAGCACGATCTCTTCTCATTTCGTCGGTCTTCTAGAGCAAAGCACAGCGTTGAATCCAAGTGCCACGCAACGCGGGCTGAAATGATGTGAAAATTGGGGTATGGACTGTCTTAACACGAGGTTCCTTCTGCCTTCTCTCAAAGACTATTTTACTTCACGTTAATAATTTCTTGGCTAATTTCATTTCATATACTATATGTATATACTCGTAGATAATTTTAAAATGATTAAAATGTAGTAAGTATAAAAAATGTAAGGAATTAATTATAATTTGCTGTTATAGTTTTAAATATATTTCGCCATGTTTCAATCACAATAACGTCAAAGTTGCGAGAGTGTAATGACTTCCTTTATAATTCAAATAACATTTACATAAGAATGTAATGTAGGCTGTGGGTGCAATAAGTGTTATAGATTTAGTATCGCAATTTGTGTACGAAGGCTTGGAATTGTATCGGCTCCCTTAATATTTCATTTGGCTGGTGGAATTAGAATGTAAATAAGTTTCAGCTATACTCGTATGTAGGTATGGTGTATCTGTTAATATTCGTTTTTAATCATTTTAGACTGTCGCGCAGAGTCAATGTTTGACTGTAAACGTGGAATATTATAAAATAGACTTTTTAAATCATTTTCATTTGTTACTTTACACACAATACAATATATACTTGTATTACATAAGAAATAATTTTTTACATTTTTAAATATAAATAGTTTTAAAAAACATATTTAAAAATTTAATAAAACTCTTTTCTGAGGGTGTGACAAGGGTCCAAGCCGTCGGTGACTAGGGCTCCAGAGAGAGGAACCTCCTCACAATACGTACCGTCTAAAGTATAACAATAATTATTATAGGTTCTGTATCCTGCACATAGCAGGGTATGCAGAGCTAACCTGTGTGACCCTCCGTTCCTTCGTTTCGTTAGACGCAGCGCTTTGATTATTTTAGGCTCAAATTTGTTATACTTATTCAAAGGTTTACGAGTTTAAGGACTGGAGATCTAGTCAAATCTAGTGGTGTAATCGTCTGGGTTATCCGCAAATAAATAGCATAGGGATGGGCCACAACGTTTACCATAATTAAATAAAATTTCACAAATTTGCGCCGTTGAGTTCCGTCACTCAACACGCAATGCCTCGAAAATCGGCGGAAAATGGGGAATGGATATGTCTTAATGGGAACGGAAGATCTTAGCAGGTACTCAGATACCTTATGAAGAATAGAACGTAAAGCTACGAAAAACTATTTAGAAAAATTACAACCAAAAATACTCTACAAAAAAAATATTTAACATAATTTTTAGTGCAAGAAACTTGCGTGTAACGTTTCGCAATACATACGCACCTACATGTATAACATATAAATCATTAGGTTACTTTGCTAATCGAATGGTAAATAATTCTCATTCCTTTCCCTCGCATTCTACCTGTCTCGTGCGTGTTACCTATTAAAACTAAACAAGATACGTTTAAAACACCTTAAATAGCTGCATGGTTTTTTGCTTTTTGATAAGACGCTGATAACTATTTATAATCAAGTTACGATTGAATCAATTAAAAAATAAATATTTATAGTTAGAAAAATACCAAGAAAGAAATGAAAAACAAATATTATACTAAGAACATTACCAATAACAATAATTTTACAAATGAAATATTTAATAAACAGTGGGTATGTTTATTTTATTATTAATATGCACATTACTATATTAATCATTCAAATATCGATCCTCAGTCAGAATTGAACCTAGTGCCTCTATAGCAGTCTCTAGTTCTCTAACGGATATCAATAAAATACTCAAGTTATTTGCTATCAATAAAATTCACCAATATGCGTTAACCTTAGTCGGCAAACAAGTTTTTTAAGGCGATAATATGGCAACGGACAACGGTAAAACAACATTCTACCATTTCAACATTAACGACTAAATTGAGAAAAGTTTTCTAGGAAATTTTATTTTATATATTTTTTAGTGTACATGGATATTACATGGCGTGCGTCGTTGACTACTTTTTGTCGTGTCACATAGTCATTAAACATGCTTGTTTTAATTGAACAGTTGCGATATTATATAATTATCCGTGGCTTTGCCCGAGTGGTTCAATGGAAATAACTTAAAATTGGGTATTAGAAGGCTATGTGCCCGAAAAAATAAAGAGTGGGTCTAAAATAGGACTATCCAACACAAAAGATCAGCCTACTATCGCGAATCTATTAATCCGTACTTCTAAACTTAGTTATCTACCTTACAAATACTAGTTCAAATCGAAAAAATCTTTGAGTTTTATGCTCCATTTATTTCCGTTACCAAACGGGCGAACCCTTAATTTCAAAGTCAAAGTCAAAAATTCTTTATTCCATAAAAATGCTTAACATTTGTTTAGACAATTTAAGCTAGTTATACAAACTTACGTATATTACGTAAGTTTACATGTTTTAATTATTTTATAATATTTGCACCTAAATTAAAACATTGCGCACAAGGTATAGTACTTCATACAGAGGCTTCATTTACTCACTCTGGTAAAGGCAAAGCGTGGCGTTGAGTTCCACCGCTCAACATGCTATGCCTCTAGAATTTTGCGGAAATTTTTGTCTTAATACTAGATTTCCAGGTTGACTCTGCCTAGAGTTGAAGGTAGAAAAATGAAACATTTTATCGTTTTACCATCAATACTAGTGTTGACAACAATGTAAAAATATGCAGGTAATTTAATCTATCTCTATGTTATAAACGTATATTAAATAGGTACTTGGCAATCACGAGGCAATGAACGTGTGTCGTGTGGTACACAAGTTGTACCTGGCGTCATATTATGTGCTTACTCGATGAAGAAACGACTGGTAATATATTATGACTATGGGTGGATGGTTGGGTCGTTGTTATTAAAAGTACTTTTAGTCAAACTCAAATACCTCATGTGTTTGTTTTTAAAAGTAAGATTACATATAAATTTTGCATGCAAAAAATCCTAAGCTCAAAGGTACTTCTGGCTATTTATATTTAAAAAAAAACTCTTAACTGGTTAAGAATACGTATACTAACAGTATAAATTACATTCAGGTTTCATAATACATCTATACCACGGAATATAATCTCGATGAAAAGAAGTGGCTAAAAAGTTGTTTTCTGTCTATGAAAAAAGTAGCAGTTGGAAAAAAAACAAAAAAAATCAAAGTCATCAAAAATAATGTATGAAATACTCCATATTTGGATATACCAAGTGCAGAACGGAGTGATACTCCGATAGATTTCTCTGCCAGCTATATAAATTGTATGACGCACATATCATTTGTTTCTACTTGTGTATTTGTATTAGCTACACGCTGTAACCCCCACATAGCAGGAGCATAGGCAATGGGAACCTAGGAACCTAGTGTTAAGACACTCCATTCCTGTCAAAACCACTTTTGTTGGCCACTTTCCGCCGAATTCCTGAGACATTGTGTGTTGAATGGAATGTGTTATGTGTCATATATCTCTTAGTTCTTTATTTGAGCACGCAGGCGAAGCCGCAGGAAAAAAATTGTACAATATAAAATCGTTATTCATCTAAATTCTAAAGCAATCAACAATTATTTATATACTACATAGTACACATATAAATGAATGTAACGTTTGAATGTATAATATAGGTAGATATAGGACTATAGGTACATTAGCTTGTAAACCTGTCCGCATGCCAGTGACGTTGCCTCACTCCGTTTAGAGTCCCTTACACCTGGTGTAAGGCGGCTATTTTACAGCTATTACCTTGTCTTGGTTATCTTGACAAGATTGCATCTACCTATATGTATAGACATATATCAGAGGACGTAGATTAGTGCCTGTTAACGTTATGGTTGTGGGTTCGATTCGCACTCAGGAGAATGATTATGTTCAAATTAATTTGATTTTTCCGTTATGGTAGACAAAGTGCCGTATTCGTCCGCGTTCCGTGAATTAAGACGTATCGAAAACTAGGCGGTGTGTGTCTACTATGATCTTTTATTTTTTACAATTAAATACAATGTGAGGTAAATGTCGAAGAAACATTTTTAATATTGCAACATTTACAATAATCGTTCCCACGAATAGAATTTGATCTCATAAATATCGAATGCCTTTTAAATGCATATCATCTGTGCTGCAATATCGTTGTTCACCGTTGAATATACTGTATATATTAATATGTTTAGATGCTAGGCTACTTTAATAGTGTTGAGCTTGATCTCAAAATTTAAAGATAAATATTTCCTTGAATGATACAGAAATTCATAACAATATTAAGTGCATTCTTTGTTTATAATAACAGTATTCGTAATATTTTTGTAAACCTCCCGTTATTTTCGATCTCCATATTCTACCCGTGAAAAAAAAATACACAACGGGAAAATGAAAATGAACTAATTCCCATTTTCTCTAATGAAAATCGAAATCACTGTGTCACTGCGCTACGACGGTCATAACTACGCCATTTAAAAGGATTAAAACATTTAAGATCGCAAATACTGCTTGTGATGAAGATGGATAACGAGGCCTGTAACCTAAGTTTTACTTCGTAACTCATACGTTTAGCGTTCCTTAAGAAGTTGCGTCCGATACTGGTACAACATTTTCAATATACATTACTTCCAGCCCAGTTAAGGTCAGTCGTGTTGCAGGGGCGCAAGCGTGCGACTGTTGTGGGTTCGATTTGATATTTTAATTTTTTCGTACTAGTAAAGAAAGAAAGCGCGCTGTTCCGTCACGAGCTCTTTCACTCATCTTCTTTCTTTCAGGCATTACATATGCCTCCAAAATTCAACGTAAACTAGGTAACAGGAATTGCTTAATGATAAGAAAGTGTTAACACTAGCTAGCACTATAAAAATATACACTATAATTTTCATATGAAACTTTTAAATTTGATTTATTACCTACAAAACGCTTAACCTTTATTGCAATATCAGATGTGTGTCCATTAGAACTGTCAACTCGTATTATATTTAACAGGCAGCAGTATTTAATCGTTACATGTCACGTATCTAATATCAGTTTAGCATTGATTTACGTTTTTTGTAATTATGTAATCAAAGTGAATTAACACCGTCATGGCACAATTGTGACGTATGTTATAGTAGGTACAAAGTGGGTACAAAGTTACAGAAAAGGAGTTTAAGGAATATATTTGTAGTGGTAGGCAATACACACCCGACGTCTATGGCTCAAAATGCAGGAGATATAACAAATAAAAAAAGTAATTGAATCGAATTAATAAGCAAATTTTTATATTAATAACACTAATCATTGTTTTCATTTATATCTTAATTAGGTTCACACTTAATCCCGCATAACGGAGTAGACCGAACATAGTGTCAAGACAGTCCAATCCCCATTGTAAATCCGAATTGTATAGATTACCTAAGTAGCAGAACTCAACGCCGCACTATGTCGTATCAAAACAGAAATGTCGTGTTCTTTTTCACTGCGCCACGATGACCTCAAATCAAAGCTGTTAATAAAAAAAATATTACATACGGTGCTATTAGTTTTTTGTTCATTAAGTCAAAGTAAATTACCAAGCGACACCTATCATTATAATATAAAATAATTTTACATGTCTTAGTTAATCTATTTTGGTAGATTACATCAATTTGGTTCCTTCCAAATCCTTGTTCCAAATATCAACTCATACGACTAACGTTGAACGCCTGGTACAGAGCGTGCGACAGACGCACGATTGGCTAAATTGGTTAGGTTTGTTGGTTAATATCGTTTTAACTGTTGCTTCTTACATTACTTTATAGCGATTTTTTAAACGTCGTGGCACAGTGGGACAGCGACTGTAAATGCGACGGTTGTGGGTGCGATCCCCATTCAAAGATAATTGATTTAGAAATGGGTTCTTTCGGTGTTGAAGCTGGGATTAAAAATACCTATAAAAAAATTGTAAGTTATCTCCGCGCGTTAACCCCAGCGAGGTAACCAGACGGTATAAAGTTAATCACAAGATTAAATAACACACATAAAAACTGTAAAAAATATAGTTTATTGTTTTTAAGCAAAGTATTTGGTCTAAGTGCCGTCGTATATTTATTTTATTTTGTTATTGAAACAATTTTAGTACGCATTGAGTGACTTTGACCGACATTTTGATACGTTCAGTATTTATTATGCAAGGAAATAACGCAATTTTTAAAAGAAAGAGCCTTCAAAGGACCGTTCATATATGGTTGGGGAAATTGTGTGTCGGAAATAACACATTTCTGCAAGGTCGAGGCAACCTGTGACTCAAAAACGATTTTGGAATGATAAAACTAATCAAAAAATATATTACAGAAATATATAAATGTATTAATACTTATTGAAAACCATTTCTCGTTTCTTATTGAAAACCATTTCCACATTCTGGTACAGAAAGCGCAGCGTTGAGTTTCGCCACAGTATTTTAAGTATTTATTATTTATGTATCTATAAAAAAATAAAATAATTTGGTTTTAGGACTATAAAGTGTTGTCTCTCTGCCTACCGCGAGAAAGATAGCGGAGTATCACTAGGAATATAAATATAAAAAATAAACACTACTTTACGACCACAAAACTAGTTCAATATCAAGAATACTCGATACGATCTGAGTCCTAACTGTATAGTTCATATCATTCTCAAATTTCAGCATTTTTATGACCACAAGTGTAGAAATAAAACTCAAACAATAATAAAATAATAAGTATGTATATTTTAAAAGATGATAACTGTTAAGTTTTGTAAATGGTTTATATTGACTACACTCTCATTCTGCAGCCAATCTGTGCTGCCTCTTTGATAGGCAAAGCCTTTATTAAGTTTTTCCCTTGACTACTTGCTTTTTAGGCTTTTATATTT
The DNA here is from genome assembly GCA_917862395.2 of Heliconius sara. Taxonomy (NCBI): domain Eukaryota; kingdom Metazoa; phylum Arthropoda; class Insecta; order Lepidoptera; family Nymphalidae; genus Heliconius; species Heliconius sara. Next base: position 497,677 of record OU860789.1, on the reverse strand, counting down.
ACTCAAAAGAAAAGTATCATAAAAAGTATAATTATAAAAATATATATATAAAATATATATCCTTGGTATTTTCATCGTTGAGTTAAAAAAGTAACTGGCAGGAAAAAAATATAAGTAATGTAATGTATCGGATTGCTACAATATTGCAATATACATGTAACGCAACGTGCCCTTGTTATATCTTCAAGTCATATTAATGAGTTTATTAATGCTTTTTATACATTTGATCAATAATTTATTATGTTACCACATAAATATGTTTAGTCGTTTAAATGTAAACTACATTCAATCTCTATGCGTTTGCTTTGATCCATTAAGATATATTTTTATATCTTAATGGATGGTATGCTGTATACCGCATGTAGGTAGTGTTATAACTCAGTTTCCCACAAACCATTACATTTTCGAGTCATTGCGTGTTGAGTGGCGAAACTTAGCGCCACGCTTTATCTTGTTATCAGAGTAAAAAAATACAATAATTCCTAAAAGTGAAAGTTGATATACTATGCCGCAGTGCCACGACGACATTATTAATCAAAATATTTAGGTCCTAATAAAGCTCAGACGTTATGTTGTTACGAGTTCGATTTACTACAATATTCCACCAATCAACTCCGAATGTCTTTAAAATGGGAAGGGAATTGAGATAAAATAACTAAACAATTCGCTATTTTAGTCTTCTCTGTAAAGATTCTTAAAGACAACCACTATCGTCTACCGTCTGGCCTAGTCAAAATAGTTTATCGTTTCCAGTGTCGTTAGCGAATGCGCGAAGTACGTATACAATAAGATAAAATACAATCGATATGCGAATCCTATTGTATTGCCGGCCATTGTTCACTTTAATTTAGTTGGTCATGTACAGATAGCAAAAAAATATACTAATATACTTATGCTGTATACCTATAATTATCGCCACACAGACAACATAGACCTTAGAATTTGGTATGTATTATACACAATTTTTATTTATAATATTATTATTTCTAAATATCATTATTTCAGTTTAGTCAATGAGGGAAAGCCACAAAGGGAAAAATACTAGTTAATAAAATTGTACTAAAAACTTTAAGCAAAGACAAAATTTACTTGACTTTTTCAAAATAGATCGATTTAAGATTTTAAATTATTTACAATATCTTATCAAACTAAGCAAAATTAACTTAAACATAACACTGCGTCGCGGCTATGTCAACGTGAAATTGGGCAATAAGATTAATAATACATTCAAGAAACCGTTTCACGAATCACTTGCTTATACAGTTCTTTTGTTTATTAATCAGTGCTATTTTAAACTAGTTTAGAAGTACTTACGGGATAATTACATTTTTAATAATGAATAACGTCTCCGTAACGTAAATTTGGTTCTGATTAAATATGAATGCGTGTTACAACTTCCAATCGTCAGATTGGTAATTTGACCCACAGTCCTATTTATTTTTTTGTATAATTACTATAATAGTTATAAAATATTTTTAACTTATCTGTATAACTACAAATCCATATGAGCTATTGATTTATATCGCACCAAACGTCGCCCACGTCGCATGAAAAATCATTTTTTTTCCGTTTCTTTAGAAATTTTAAAAAATCCTTTCTTAGTGTTTCCTATACTACCTTAACTACTTCATGGTAAATTTTTACTTAATCCACTAGTTTCATTTATGCGTTCTGCGTTGTGTGGCAATCGCTGAACGAACGAAATTTATCATAATAGATTTTTTCTTAATTCCATCTATAAATTGCGAGAAAGTGTAAAACAAATAGCAACATATTTATTTTGTTAACTCTACAAAACCCAGGATAATTGGACAGGTGTATAGTAAGTATAAGTGATTGAAGATTGTCGGTTGAGATTGCAATAGAAGTTCCGTCGAGTAAAATATTATATCCGTGAAGTTTGTGTTCTGTTATTAAGATTATAATTGTTCTTAGATATAGTATATTCGATACAAACATTCATCATGTCAAGGGAATAAAAATTCTACTTCGCAACTATGTAAGTTGTTCTCTAAGATTACTTAATTATTTACTGCTACTATACGCAATTGTACCTTGAATAGTATATAATAAAAACCGTCTCCTTTGAATACATAAACTGATACAATTTTAGCTTCTGGTCTATTCATTATGGTACTAATAATAAATTTTCTCCCATATATCTTATATGTACAGAGAGTGATGAGTAAGTTTTATTATATTTATAAATTATTAATCGCTTAATTGTTTAACCTTTTTACGGTAAGGGTTATCTATCTATCATTTTAGTACCTACTATTTATTTGTGGTTGTATCCGAAAAGAAAATAGCCGTAAAAGAAGGGCAGAATTTAGTATTAAATCCGCCAGTTCAAGTAAAATTTCAGATGAAAGGGCTATGTCTATATCCGGTCCGGTCGAGGGTTCCGTACAAAAACTGGACCTCCAGTTTTTGTACGGAACCCTCGATCGGCGAACCCGACTCGCGCTTGTCCAGTTTTTCTCTTTTGTTTCTTATTTTATATTAAGATGGTGTAAAACTAAATTCTTCATAAGTACGGAGAAGTGTATACGCGTTCCTCAATAAACTATAATATAATCATTAGTTAAGAAACCGCGTTCTCTCACGCACGCTATCTTCGTACGTGATCTGGTGTTTGCAAACACTGTGCTGTTACACTATTGTCACTGGCCGAGTTAAGTTTTCTAATATGGCTTCTTGTTTAGTGATTATATACCTGAATTATCACATGTTTTTTTTTTTGGTTTTATGTAACTTTTGCCTAATTTTATAAATGTTAGACACTAAAGATAGACCAACAATAGGGAACTGCTCTAAATATTCTCCAAAATATCAAGTTAGTACTTTAATAAAACTCCAATCCTCTTTATAATAGTCATTACTTATTACTTGGACGTTTACAACCATTTTTTTATCTAATAACATGCATTTTTTAATCATAAAAGAAATAAGCCGTATTCTTACAAGATTTACTATCTAGTTATGTACTTAAGTTACCAGTATAAATCATTATCAAATAAACAGGTACGACATAAACATATGAGATAAATGCTATGGCCGAGGTGCGGCTCATACGTCGTATTTTGCATATAAATGCTCTTACGTAAGAGAAAGTTGTCGCATCGACGGACATAATACACTTGAAAGTTTTTTCACTTTCCTCTTTAGTTTAAATAATTGTGAGCGATTGATATAATTGAACTAGCAGCAGTGTTTTATATATATAGATCGTTATGTATTATACGTACTATATATTATAGTTTATAATCAATATTTTGATTATTTGTACGCGCTAGTTTGTATCTTAGGAATGAATGGTTCAAATTGGAAACTTGTTTTTGTATTGGATAAGTCCATTAATGGATGAAGGCTATGAATTTATACGGCATCATCGGCAGTCAGAGTTACTTCCGGCGTTTATAATGTGTCATATACCACCTTAAGTTATTTCCAGTTATAAAAGGTGTAAATATATATATATATATATACATATACAACTGTATTTATCAGATGGAACAGTGTTAATAAGCTATAAATATTAAATATTAAAAGTGATTTTTGTTGATGTGAGACAATGCGTAAGGTGTCTTTTTAATAATTATCTATGAGGCAAATGCATTGGTTATTCACATAAATCGATTAAAAAAATATTTGATTTATATTGCTTTATTCAGTTTTCTCAAACAGAAGGACAATTGTTGTACGTAGTAGACGTCAACAAAAAGATTTCAACGCACACGAAGCTGGAATTTTCTCACGAAGTTACATCTTCGTAGTTTTTAGTTTTTGGATTACAAAATTATGATAATACATTGAAATTACATCGGACAGTGTTTAAATTATTTTTAGTATAAAATTTATAGCTGTGATTCAGCTATAAAATATTTTTAGTGTAATATCTCGTGGGTCGATTGGGACGTTGGGAATGGGGAAGGTTAGTGCACTTGGTTGAATTTATGACTTAATATTAGACAAGGGAATTGATAGATAGATATATGATTTAGTGAGGAGAAAGTAAGTACAGGGAAGAAACCATGTGATTGCTAGACATCTGTATATTTTTATGTGTATGTGTGCAGTCTTACCGGATCCGATATATATATTCTGACACTCGTTTCATAAAGTTGCAAATCATTGCAATGTTCTATTACATCTCTTTAAACTTGGGTCAAAAATAATGTAAGTAGTCAAAATATCAGTAATGAGAATAAACAAAGAACCTCAGTAATTAAGTTTGATACCCTTATAAGATCTAGGAACCTAGCACCATTCGCGTATAATCGAAAACTACATGCGACGGACCAACCTAAAATTTCAAAAGTAATTATTACTTATATTGTTTTTATGATTTTTTTACTAATTATCCAGTAGATTTTTCATATTAGTCCATCTCCGTAAAAGGTACCTATATCCGTGACTGTGACTACTAAACGTTCAAAACTTGCTTTAAGTCATGAATATGAAATCCTATAATACAAATTAAAATAAAAATATAATTATATAATCAAAAATCATAATGTAAGTTGAATAAAATTGTTTGTTTTAGCAGCTCCACGCTAAAGTAGGATACGCAAAAGGAAGCTAGTGTTAAGAGACTCCGTTCCCCACTTTCTGTCAAATTTTCGGCTTGTTGCGTGTTGAGTGACCGATCTCATCGCTATGATTCGTCTACCAACAATAAAATAAAATTATATTGCATATAATTACTCCCCCCCAAATGGGTATCGAACTCACAATCGTTCCTTTTACAGGCATACGCTGTTTCATTGCGCCAGGACGGCCACAAAAATCGGAATTGAATTATATTAAATATATGCGTACATACGTCAGTCACACTCCCACAGTCAATATTATAATTAACTGGCTATAAAAATGATTACCCAATAAGTTATTAAAATGCGAACCTGTTTCCTTCATTTCATTATGAAACTCATTTGACTTGTTTACACAAACAATGAAATAGTGCGCGACTACACTTCTATGACCTTCGTATGCTCTAATGATAGAAAGTACTAACTAATAGTACGAGTAAATAGCTTAGCTTTTACCGGCGACTTCGCTTGCGTGGTTAAAAGATAATAACTAAAAGTGACACACGTGACATGACACTCCGCGTCGCCAAGGTAACTCTGACGGTAGGAAAATTATAATGAGTTATGTGAAGTAAAATAGCATTTAGCTCTCCTTGATAATAAAACTGTCCAACACAAAAATAATTTTTCAATTGAAGTAGTTCCCGAGATTATCCCAAGGCTAATCAGCTCAACCAAACAAACCATAATTTAAGTATAGATGTAGATAATGAATAACCAGTTTTAAACCTCGTGGTAAGAATTTACGGCTACGCGTACATTACACTACACTGCTACTCAAACGTACATACCTTTTTAAATAAGATAAGTCATAAGTTCTAATATTACTACTGCAGAGAGCCAATGACATTGTTGCGCAGTGGCCACATGTGTAAATAAACACGATGATTGTGAATTCAAATCATTAAAGTCTTTTAAGTGATGAATGTGTGTACCTTAGTCTGTTTATAGAAGTGGCGTAATATTAATAATATAAGTCTTCGGTCTAGTTACAAAAGGAGTGGCTTATTTAAAAAGTTGCGGTGTTAAATTCCGCCACAGTACCTCGGCCATCATTGGAATAGATGAAAATTTAAATCCGGAATAGTTTACTATAAGCTGAATAACAAAAATTAAGTATGTAATATAATTTACTTAAATATATAGACGCACAAACGCATCAAATATTTTTTTATATAATAATATTACTTAACTATCAATGCCCGCTAATGAAAATTAAACAGTAGTCTAATACTAACACTATAGTAGTAATTTTTTTTTGGAAATATCAATTTCAAAATATATAGTAAAAGAAGTATTTATATCAAAAGAACTATAAGAAATAATCAACAAAGGTATTTATGACTGTTTTCCCCAAGATAGATTCTTGACAAACGGGAAGATAAGTAGTCATTATTTTTTTAACGTGGACTGCCCTTGCTGTATGGCAAATCTATACCAAGTAGATGGAAAATTTCAATTTTACTAAATGTTTAAAGGGTGATGTCATTATTATTTTACTAAGACACGTTTGTATGCAATTATAGTAATTAAAACTACTATTAATCAAGTCATATTGAATACAGATAATTAGATCCCTTATTTTACATTACATTTAAAGCTTTAAACGAAACTTTATATCGTCAATTTGCAAAAAAATCACTTAATTATTTTTACCCTATATCGGTCTAATGGCTTTGTTGTAATATTAGTATTATTATTTTTATACAGCAATTTGAATCCTAAGTACCTTACTAATATAAACATAAAGAATGTCAACTTTTATTAATCTTTGTATTGACAATTACACTATTCATTTTAAAAGATTTTAGTAATCGCTTTTCACGGTTCGTTGAGTAAACAAAATTAAACAAACAATATTGCAATTTACATTAATCATTAAATATCTAACTTTTTTTTGCAGAAATAAAATTTTAATTAGAGTATGAGTCAGGTTATAGGCGAAGGATACGAATAACTACGTAAGGATTGGTTATCATTTATTGTTTTTTTTTTAAATTTAAATGACTAGGAAAAGGGGTATTAATATACCTACATGGACGAGTTCTTTTATACCAGTTACGTTTTATATATGTGAAAACTGAAGTCTAAAGTTATATCTTTTAGATCTTCTGCCGCTCTAAACAAGATGTAAAATACTTACTTGTATGTAAAATAAACACAATAAAGTTTTTTTTGTTAATTTATATAAATAGTTGCGCAAATATACAGCGCAATATAATATTATAATTATGTCCGGGTACATATTGTCCTCGGTTATCTGCACTTTTATAGAAATAATTGGTTATTGTTAAAGGTTGCATATTTCTTTTGAAGTATTTTACTCATTTGTATTTTTAACTAGGAAAATTAATAACCTATGTTTTATAAACAAATTATAATAATAACATTATTAATATAAAGTGAAAATTCTAGAAATTGTAGTCACGTTAAAAATAAGTAGTTAATAAATATTCTTACCTGTCTTATAAGAATCCAATAAATCACAGCACTAAAATAAACAAATTCTTTCTAAAAATAAAATATGCAAACAATATATACCTTTAGAAAACCTGTTTAGATCAAAATTCCATTCACGATTAGGTTTAACAATAAAGTTAGTTATTGTTTAAATTAAAATGATAATAAAAATTTAACACTATTAAGAAAATATTTGACATATATAAAAGGCGGGAAAGTATTAAGTCACTAAAGCTATTTTTTTAAAACACTCAAGACGCAAGCGCAACGCGACTCAGCCTAACGTCGTCAAACGAACAACTGTCTACGCCAATAAGAAACTACAATCTACATTCACTTAAGATTTGTATAAGGCAGACAATTTTAAAAGCACAGTCTTGCCTATAATGTTATTTGAAACAGATACGCTTTTAATATATTGGGTTATAAGTGTATTTTTAATTTCAGTAAAAGATTTTGTAATTTATAATGTTTGTGTTAAATACTATTTTTCTTTAACTTGATTTGGGAGCAATAATCTGAAATTGCGAAAGAAATTTAAGTTCACAGCGCGACACGTAAAGTTTGTTTTCGTTTAGCAATTTATGTGAATGAATGTAAGAAATAAAATTATAATATATCTTATTGCGATGGGAAAAGGTTTATGTTGCTGGCTGGAGTTGTAAATTAAGAAGAAATGTTACGAGTTACGACCTCGACAGGTATGTAAAATGCTTACCTGTCTCGCGTGTACTGTCGTGACGTAAAATTATAGCAGTTTTTTTGTTTTATTTATTTTAACTTCACGCTGTATCCCAAGCTGCAAGATATACAGAGGGAACCTAATGCTAAGACACTCCGTTCCCCACTCTCTGCATTTTTTTTTGAGAAATTGCCTTTTAACAGAGCGAGGAAATGACAATTAAGTTATTAAAGGAAGGCAGAGAAAAACTAGTGACAAATCCCTACGTCATTCAATTTCAACAATTTTAATGTTTTTTTTAAAATAGACTGAACGTTTATAGTAGAGAGTAGAGTAGAGAGAGTAGAGATAGAGTATCCAAAAATTGGACGAGTCGACCCGGCTCTTCACTTTGTGTAATTCCATAAATTCCAATTAAGAGGACCCGACGACACGGATTGTTTTACCAGATTGGGAATATAAAAATATTTTTTTCAATTATATTAATACTTATTCGGCAGAAAGTGGGGAACTGAGTGTTCACTTTCACTACGTTCCCTCTGCCTACCCTGCAGTGTGCGGGATACAGGGTGAAGCTGATTGATTTATTACTCCCAGGTGGATATTAATATAATTGAAAAAAATGAAATAAGTGGGCGTTGCCAGATTTTCTCTCGGTGAATTGCGGGGTTTTTTAACACTTTAAGCAAAAAGCGCCATTTATTCGCTAATTAAGTAATAAGGATTTAATTTATAATTTTTTTATTTATTAGAATTTTAGAAAAGAGTTGATAGATTGCAATCTAAAATGTTTTTCCATAGAAAAACTTAACTATACTTAAACTACATTGTTTTGGTTCACCATATGTAAGGAAGTTAAATCTTCAGAACAAATTTACGTAACTTGTAACAAATATTGTTATTCCTATGAAATTATTAACTAATTAAAATAGTAGTACTCAGTGCCAGGCTTTGTCTTCTTACTTCTTATTTAATCCATGGGATCGATTCCCGAGTCGGGTTCGCCACAGATGATAAATTAATTATTTCTTTAATAATAACAATACTGACTCAAAATAAAAATAAAATGTAACAAAGCATAATTGAAAATAAATAAAACATCTCGCATTTATTATGACGTTTAATAGAAACTCTTTCAGTCTCACATCAGTGTAATTTATTTGAATTACATCCACCACTTTTACTTGTATTATATATAAAAAATCTACACACATAATAAACTCATATTAAATTTACTTTCTAAAAAACATCTTATAGTAAATTTAACATAGGGTAGTGTGAACGTATAGTTTATTTAGTTAAAGGATACAGGTTCAAATCCAATTACATTAAACAATAAAAAAGGCGAAAATGCCATAACTTCTAATAAATGCTTATTATAATCAGACACATTCAATGTCTAATACTACAATATTTTTTTTAACATTTCGTACGTTTTTTTTTAAATAACGCATTACATAAATAAAATAATACTTAAATTCAGATCCAATAAGTCGATAAAAGTTACCGACCCATTTAATGAAAAAAAACTAAAACACCAGTCTAATTATCTTTTATACGTAGATTAAATTTGTACATTTAACAATTAAGTAATATTGCAAATGTATGATAAACAAAATTGCAACGTAACTTCTACTATATATATTTTTTAAAAACAGTACAATAATTTAAACGTAGCGGAATTCGAAATCACACCTCTTGAACGCTTTAATTTTTATACACATTCTTAAAAACACATTTAAAATAAATAATTTTTTGTGTGAAATGACATTTTAATAATGTTTTTTTATTTTAATTGCATATTCATGAGTCAAACAATAAAATCGTTATAGGAAAAAAAGTTTATGTGAAAACGAAAAATGGAATCATTGTCACAATAAAAAAAAAAAAAAAATTTTGTTTGCACTTTGGACGTTTTAACACATTTTTTAAAATAAATAAGATCTAATATTTATATTGGACTAGACGAAGCACATCATTTATAAAAACCTAAAATTAAAAAAATATTAGTTTGGTCTCTCTTATATTCTGTTTCATTTTAAATTTATAAAAAAGTATAATTGCAATATTTTTGTTGAAATTTAAACAGCAAAGAGAAACTTTTGAATTATTAGCTTGAAACTAAATAATTTCACACTTTCAAAATAAAAAATACTGTTTATAAACAATCTAAGACGCACACTTGTGAGTGAAAATATTTTCATTTCTTTGCTCTGGTAACGAGACAAGGCACGGCGATAAGTTTCATGCCTTGCCTCGTTACCAGAGCACTCAACACGCAGTGCCTCCAGAATTCAGTGGAAAATAGGGAACAGAAGTGTCTTAATGGGAACGGAGTGCTTTAACACTTAAGTTCTCATGTTCTTTCTGCTTCGGGTCCTGATGTGAAGTGAGTGAAGCTAAAGGAGAAGAGGAAGCTAAGGACAGTTTTTGGTTAAATATTGGAAATTATCTAAATTTTACAGAAAATACACATAATTTGAGATAAGTCTTAGGAGCTGACGGGCGTAGGTATATTCAATTGAAACTTAACAAAGAATAATTTTCAGCCATGCCAGTTATTACATATAAACATTATTAATTTTAAAATTGAAATGAAACATTTTCTTTTCATTTTTGGTTTTTACAAAACGTCTCTCCCTTCTCTCATTAAATTGATTCTAATGATAAGTACAATTTTGACTAATTTAATAAAAAAAAACATTATTTTTCACTCTAGGAACTATTTTCTAATACATTTTACAATATCCTATCAAAATTCTCATTAACTCTACAAGAAACTAAGAAATTATTACAATAATTAAGGTAAATTATAAAACTATTGGTATATATAATACTGAACTAACTATACAATATGTTCTTGGAGTGGCCACCCTAGTTAGTAAGCTGTGTATGAAGTAATTTTTTTGTCTTTTTTTTAGGATTTTGTTTTTTTCTACCTAACAATAAAAATGCGCTTAACTTCAGAAAACTTAAATTCAGGGCGGCCTCAGTGCAGCTTATTAAAATACTCTAATAATCATATAAGTAATAGAGATTGAGTCTCTACTACTTATTATTAAAATATATTAATCACGAAAATAAATTAGGAATTTCACAAAATTTATTCATATTTCTTTTTTATATTTTAAATAAAACAAAACAACGCAAATAAACTTATTAAATATGTAATATTTTTTCTATACGCTATATAAATCATTCGCGGCACAACGTCTGACTGTAAACGCGACGGTTGTTGGTTTGTTGTATTTTGATGTGTATTTTTACTTCCTCGCTCAGATATGACACAATGAGCGGCGTTGAATTCCGTTAATCATCACGCAATATTTTTATCTATTTTGCCTATACAAATTTAAAAAATATTTGATATATATTTAGGGCAAAATCTATAATTTTATGTTAAAATAATTGGAATTAATCAAATTATCTTACTTTTTGACTTTAATATTATAATAAATATACATATAATATAATATTATATTATATATGTCTTATTTATTTATATCTAATGATATAAATAGTATATAACGTATTTCTAATTTATACAATCCCTGTTCATATTTTTACTTAGAAAAGTAATTAGTTTTTAATTAGATATAAAAACTTTTTTAGAGATAGAAAAACTTTTTTCTATTTTATTTTTTGTTATTTAATTAGTTTTTCCAATTTATAGTGTTTGCAGTAAAGAACGGCGTATATAACGCCACAATTTGAAGATCTGGAATTAATTTTAATATAATCATGCCACAATAATCGCAACATTCTATAAAATAAGTTTTAATATTGAAATTAATATATAATATTATTTATACAAATAATAGTTATTGAAACGTTATTTTATATTAAATTATATCATTATTACTCAGTATCATTTATAATATAAATAAATAGTAAATACTTTATTCTTTATACCAAATAGTTCTTTAATGATAATACAATAACTACTGCATCATAAAGGGAAGTATTGTGAGACACTATAGTCATTAGTCACTAGATACTAGACACTAATGTGGAGACCATTCAGTAATTTTATAACACGGATATTTATACATGTATCTTCTATGTTTTGTAAAACATTAAGTCACTAGACACTAGAACACTAATATGGAGGTCATTCAGTGTCTTTATTATACAAATGCATTTTTATTTCTTCTATTTTTATAAGACACAAATGCACAAGTCACTAAACACTAATGTGGAGGCCATTCTGTGTTTTTAAAATATGGATGTGTTTTTATATCTTCTGCGTTTAGACGTTCTGATGGCTCAAATGTTAAAAGCTGAAACATAACAAATAAAATGTTTTAATATATATAGTTTTTATATATATAAGTATATATATATATATATATATATATATATATATATATATATATATATATATATATATATATATATATAAATGCAGGAAAAAAAATATCGCCGTAAACTGTAAACGCAAATGCAGACTGCAACCGAATCCACAACCAAATTCGGTTTTCACTCGGTGGTATAAATTATTCTCATTTCTTCACACTGATAACGAGGCAAGCGCGGCGTTGAGTTCCACCACTGAAACTGAATATCATTAACTGGGAACAGAGTGTTTAAACACTAGGTTTCCAGGTTCCCTCTGTCTATCCTGCTATGTGCGGAACAGAACGTGAAGCTAATAAAAAGCGATGTAAAATTTGAGTTTTACCTGACTTAGTAAAGAGCTTTCTTCAACACTGAGTCCTTCAGGTAGTTGTAATATAGTGTGGCTCGTGAACACTTCGCAGTGGTAGTGGGATAGAGGCTGTGGGATGCAAATGAGACAACATTAATATTTATTTGATTATTTGTATGTTTAAATGCTAAGATCTCTGGATCTACTGGTTTAATTTACTTTCTTTCTGTTTTGTATGAAAGCTGCATTCTTAAGAAGATGCCTGTTCACACTTCTTGATTGTGATAAGGATCATGCCATAATCATAACTATATTGTGTGATTAATTGTGTTTTGTCATATAATGGCGAACAGTTGTCAAAACAAGGAGACGTCGGAACCACATGGCTCATCCATTCTCGCGAGCCGATATAATAATATTGTGAAGTTGAAGATTTTATTTGGAACACTTAATCTCAGAAAAAATATTTTTGCGTTAGATTTATTAATTAAACACATTTATTAATTAAATTAACACACACATTTCTTAGTTACTTTTATTTAACTAAACGAGCAAAATCGCAACTAAAAGCTTGTTAAAATTATAAAAAAATCTATCAACACTCACAAATCCACAAATAAGTTGATACATAATGGCTCCGTAACTCCAAAAATCACAACTTTTATCCACATCACCATACACAAACGTATGCAGTTCAGGTGCTATGTACATGTACGTTTGTTTGTATGTCTGTCTGTTCGCTCTTAGCTTAGTAATGGCTACTTCAGACGGATAACCTATTATGTAGGTCAGTATTATTTGGCCGTGTTCACCTAATAGTATGTTCGAGGGGTTGAGATCTCTGCAAATTGAAAGAACGTTTAGATTTAGAATGAATGATTTTCTATTAGAAACGTTGATAATGTATATTTAATAGTTTTGTATTTAAAAATATTATATAAACTTTTATAATATGTTTTAAAAAACCAGCATATAATATGAAGAAGGCAAGTAACCTGCAGACGACGCCGCACTGGTGCAGCGCGCGCAGCGCGGCCAGCAGCTGCGCGCCCCACGCGCGCGCCGCGCCGCGCGGCTGTGACAAACGGGACGCTCTTAGACAAGCACATCTACTACCTTTAGATATTACAAATCTATACTCTTGGAAGGAATTTCACAAGTCAATCTACACAAATATTATAATCATTAAGAATAAACTCAAGTACTACTTGATTTTAAAATGGTTGGAGAGTTTTGAACGTTGGTACTTAAAAATTTGGCATTTCACAATTTTAAATAAAAATCAATGTTCTTTAATTACAAGGAGTTTATTGGAATAAACCTAGAAAAACTACAACGGCTTCTAGTGAATCATTTTTACCATAATTGTACTGAACTGTAGTACTTATTTAATAAATTGATTTAAGAGATACTTACAATTTTTTGACTTAATGTTTGAGATCTCTCACGATTAGAAGTAATATTCTCCTTTTTAGTGGGCTTATTTATTTCTTGTTTTAAACCATTTTCCTCTCTGACTTCACTAACTCGAGGAATATCCGTTAAAGCCTTATCCACGTTAAGTAATAATTTCTGAGAATTTATCACTAATTGATTAACCGATACTGATGTATCGATTAAATCTAAATTTTCCGTCTTCATTTCATTCTCATTAACATCGTCTGTCGTTCGAGAATTATCTGTCAAGTCTAGTTTAGATGATAAGTCGATTATAGAATCGATACTCGATTGTTTATCTGTGGCACTATCTGTCACATCAATGTTATCATTTTCGATATCAATTTCCTTTTTCTTTGGTTCTGAGAACACATTTTCCAGGTTAAGTTCTCGGGCTGGTGTGTTAGGGTTCGACTTTGCGTAATTTTCGATATAATCGAACAGTTTATCACCGGGAGCGTACGATAATATGAGAAATATCAAGTTATTAGTTTCAATATACGCGTGTAAAGGCACCATGTAAGGTATGACAGTAGGTAAGATCGGTTGTCGAGTCTCATTATTTCTGTGTTGGAAATAATCGTCGAATTCCATTAGATTGTTTGGTATTTTTTGTATTACCTGTGTAGTGGACAAAAGTAACACTAATTTACTTTTTGAAGAATTATAAACAATTGAACTTAGCGAATTATACAAAATTGAATTGATCGTAAGTTGCGATTAATTACAAGTAAGGGATAACACTTGAAAAATGTTAAAATTTACGACTGAGGAATAAATTTAACACAGAAGAATTTTATTATGAAGAAAATGAATGGAGATACTCCTAATAAGGTAAACTGTAGGCAGAAGGAACCACCAGTTAAGACACTCTTATCTCTATTTTCCACAAAATGTTCGATACATTGCGAGCCGAGTGGTGGAAATTAAGGCTGCGCTTTACCTCGTCAGAGCGAGGAAATGAAAATAATTCGTTTCAATGAGAGAGGATCGCACCTACTGCATTGGCTGTGTCACGTGGTTTCCTAGATATTTTTAATATCATTTTACCTAGTCATTATATGACGATGGACTAGTAGTTTATACTTAACTTAAAATTTTACTTAAATATTAGCTATATATATTTATATCTAAACACTGGGTTAAGTGGATACATCGTAAAATAACAAAAAAAAGTTAGTTTACCTTCATAGCATAACAGTTTTGGTCACCTTTATCGAGTACCAACATCATTGTTTTTCCCAATACCGCCAATACTCGATATTGTGATAAATCCTCGTAATTCCTTTTGAGCATTGAGAGTGGAATGCCGTGGAGACGACATGATGTATCTTTTTCTGGTAATAACTGAAAAAAATAATTATAAATTAAGAAAAAAAAAGAAAGTATGAAACAGAAATCAGCAAAATGGAATTAGTTAAAAAAAATATGTGCTGGTTGTTTGTGGTTTTGGTAATAACTAAAATGGTTAATTAGAAACATCGATATAATCAATTTAAAAAAATACATTTTAAGACACTTATTGTATAATAATAACATGTACGGACGCGATGGTTATGTGTTCTAATTTAACTCAGTAATATGTTTAAATTTATAATGCAGACATTCGAGACCAACCGTGGGCCGATGCACAACGTGCAACAGTAAACGCGATAGAAAATTAAACATTTAACATTTTGATTTCCTCACTGGTAACGAGGCAAAGTGTGGCGTTATGTTCCGCCACTCAAAACGCTACGCCTCCAGAAACTGGCGGTGTGAAAGTGAGGGACGCCTCTCGACACGTACGTGTTATATTACTTCCCTTTCTTTACGAAGTGCCAAAAAGCAAGATTCTTAACACTAAGAATCACAAAACCTGCCAAAAACATATAAAAAACATCATACTAACACTTGGTTCCGCGTCGCACAGGTGGGTCTCGTATATCGCCTCCGCGTACGACAAGTATTTGTTGGTCTTCTCCTTTATGAGAGCGCGCCGCTGCTGGTCGGGGTCGGCTGTCGGTGGCAGATACTAACTTATGTATTTTTATTTATTTACTCATCTGTAGTGTTTTGACACTAGGTTCCCTCTGCCTACCCTGCTATGAGCTTTATTTATTTTCTAGCGTTAACCTGCGGATCCACTTTATTGAGTAAAAATAATTGCTAGTTCTGCAAGACGAGATACATTCTTATTGCAGCAGGTAACTTTGACCTCGAGTTCGGTGGGATATATCTAAACGATTAACGCCACCTATACTTTATTTTTTTCTCTATAAGTAGATATATAATACAGTATTAGTCAATCTAAACGTAGAAATATATATATTATGTATATTTCCTTTGAATTTATAGTTTTATTAATAATATTTTAAAAAATAAGTATCTATTTAACATAATATATTTTGTATGTTTTTATTTAATGAATTTAATTTTCTTTTGTATACATTAGAAACTGTATTTTATATGAAACCTACATATAAATGTTCGGTAACATTTGATCCTTTTTTTCATAGATATTAAACCTCACTTAAAACATAGTATTTAACCTTTTTTTTAGATTCTTTAGAATTAGAAAAGATCAATTTAGTATTAAGACACAACGTTCCCCGAGTTTGCCTTGTAAGCACAGAAAGCGCTTACAGACTGTGCCTTTGCACCATGACAGTTTATTAATTAAATCTTGTTTTAATCTTAATTAAATAAAATATTTAGTTTCAGTAACAAATACAAAAGACAGACAAATTAACTGTCATTAAGAAGAAAAAAAAAACTAATCACTCACAAATAATCTTATCATAGTCCGTCATATATGCGCAAATGTGTAAAAAATCCATTTTTTATATATTCTTAGACAAAAAAACACAAATAAATACGTGTTATTATTACGAGTAATGGTATCTAAATAGCGATTATTAATTGATTTCGATAACACTATCTGTAAGTGGGTTAGTGGGTTTAGTTATATCGACCTGTTTGTTTAAAATGTCTTCATCAATTGAATATTTATTTCCCCCATATTTATTACAAAAAAAAAGTATTTAGACCGATCCTATAAAGTGCGACGCGATGGTTTTAGATTCGAACCCCATTCAAGGGCAATTGTGTGATGGATACTCATTAATGATAGGTTTTTTTACAATAATAAAGCTGATAGATGTGATACAATCTCAAGATAAAGGTTCCTACTAATCATGTTTATTTATGTTTATAGTTTATTTTAATTGCTCAATTTTTACAGTATGTAATAAGAATTTTCTTACTTAAATTTAACCTAATATTCACCACATAGCAGGATAGGCAGATGGAACCTAGTAGAAAAACATTCTGTTAATCGTGTTTCGTCCACTTTTTGAGTCATAGCGTGTTGAGTGAGCACTTCATTTTTTTTCTCTCACCTTTACTAGAGCGACGAAATGAAAATAATTCATAATATCTCGAGTAAGGATTGAACCCACAACCATCGCATTCGAAGTCGAACTGTCATAGTGCCCCATAAAGGCCTCAAACGTGATATTTTAACAAATACAATATAATACCAGATTAAAAACATATTAGGCGCGCCCTAATACAGGAAATTAATCTAAATAAAATTATTTTCATGTTCAATTATTATCGTTTATAATTATCTCATACTATATCTAAAACTAGAGACATTAATATAAGTTTCCATTAACTATTTCGTTTGTTCTAGATATCTCAATTTTTATTTTTTTAATATTAATGTAATGTTGGTATGTATACATATATACAGTTACACATTGCCCTACCGACTTTATGTTGTAATTATTTTATATAGATCTCTACTTATGATATAAATACGAAAGCAATTCTCTCTGTCTATTACAAATAAAAAAATCTAAATTTGTGCCAGTGGCTGGCATAAAATTTTGAAAAAAGTTATATTTTTAGAATATAAAATAGACCTTCAGAAAGAACATAAATTAACCTTCACTGCAAAAAAAAGCGGTTGAAAGTTTTTATTTAAGTGGATTCAATTAAAAACAATCAAAGATCCTTCTGGAAGCCTTGATAATAATTGATGTGGTTAATATTATTTTTTTTTTGTAATAAGCAATAATGTGAATGAAACTTGCATAATTATTTATAATCAATATTTGCCTTTATTATTAAGAAGTAAAAAAATAAGAAGATAGGCACAAATATTTTTATTAACTAGTTAATTTAGGTTTTTTAAAAATAAATAAATAAATAAATCAGCTTCACGCTGTATCTCACACAAAGCAGGGTAGGCAGAGGAAACCTAGTGTTTAGACACTCCGTTCCCCACTTTCTGTCGTATTCTGGAGTCATTGCGTGTTGAGTGGCAGAACTCAATGCCGCGCTTTTGCCTCGACACTAGAGCGAAGAAATGGAAATATAAATTTAAATAAATATTTCATCTCCTCGAGTGGGGATCGAACCCACAACCGGTTGATTTACAGTCACATTTTGTGCCCCTGCGCCACGACCGGCCATGAATACATCTATATCCCCTTTTTTTAATATAAATAAATAAAAACTGGAAAACACAATTTATTATCTTTCTTAAACATAAAAATAAGGTACTCACATTGAACACCAATCAACATTTTCTCAATACCCGACTTATAACACTCGAAAGCTCTTTGGTAATCACCCATATTTTCACACCGTGCCGCCAAATTCAACAAATACCCGGCTTCGAACACGTAACTATCATCTGTCCTTGTTTTATTTTCATTACTAGTATTAGAAAGACACAAAACACTTCTTTTACTATACAAAGATAATCTTGAACCACTGTCTTCATAAATAGAATTAGAATCGTAAGTCGATGAGAATGAAACGCTATCCGAATTCAAATTATTTAAATTAGACGTCGATGGAGCGTCAAAATTAATTAAATCTGGCAACACATTTTTCTTAACAGCTGTCACTGTCAACTTGTCAACTGTCACTTTTGACAGTTCATCGTAGAAGTCGCTGTTGAGGCTCTCTATCGAGTTGATTGAATCAAAACTATTTGAATTTGATAATTTTTGGCTTGTTTTGGGTGATTCTCGTATTTCGACTTCGGCCGCTTCATATATAGGTATTTGTGATATATCTATGTCTGTTTGTGTGTTCGACGCGCTCGGGATTGTGGAGTCGGGAGTTATTTGTACTGAAATAATAATTATATAAAGATAATAATAACTATTATAGATACGCCATATTAATGTAATGTCGTTTAATAAAACACTTCTTGTCTCTATCGCATTCCGCCACGATGACCTCAATATTTAAATTAATAATATTAAAAATATTTTATTTATAATTTAATATGATCTTTTTACTCTCTTGAGTAACAGAAAAATGTAAATATTTTTCAACATAAGTTTTTAAGATAAGAGGTATGACACATTATCTCTTCTCAACCGTGCAAAGAGGGCAGAGTCTTATATTTTCTTAATATCACTTAACATAAACATAATATTTGATATGTTAATCTGATCATCTAGAAATAATTAAAAAAAATAATGTGTTGATTTTAAAAATATTTACAGTATCTACAGTCCAATCAATGAATTGTGGTTGCCCTATTAGAGATATTGGCTGTAGGCTGCACAGATTTGATTTTAAAGATTATTAACCGACTTCAAAAAGGAGGTTCTCAATTATTTTCCTGAGTGTACAACGCGCAAAAAGTTGAGAAAACTTTACTTCAGGGCGGTCAACATTCGTCGATCGTACTGTACGTGTGTATAATAAAGTGGTTATATTTTAGGTAAATTCTTTTTATCTAAATCTGTTTAGTAATTTATACATTAAGATGAAACAAACATCCATCCTCACAAGCTTTCACATTTAATATTACTAATTATAATAGTAGGATAATTAGTTTTTTTGCAATCATACCATTAGGACTTCTAGCTTCATCATCAGAAGTTTGATATTCCAATGGTGGAGTTTCTTCTATAGGCAAGTGTAAAGACGATCTGATTGTATTTATTACCCCTGCTGGTTTATTTTCCGGTTCTGGGTAGCCAGTCTAAAAAAATAATTTTGACAATGAATGTTTTTTATAAGAAATATAAAAGGAAAACAAAAAACTTAAATAAGTTGTAACAAGCGTATAAGAATTTCGACGTAGCTTGGCGAGAACGTATGGCTCAGTGGTCAGAGCGTCTGGTCAGTTTCCAGGAGGCGCGGGTTCGAGTCCCGCTACGTTCAAATTTTTATATGTTTTCTAAATAAGTATTTATCTTTCCTAAGTGTGGATTAACACTTTAAAAATGTTTAAAAAAAAGAGTACTCTTATGCTAACTAAAGTAACTAGAAAAAATATTTCACAGTGCATAATAATTTTATTGAAACAATAAGTATTGTAAAAATCTGTACAGCTTTCATATATACCTAAATACAAAAAAATGTCTAAAACGGCAATAAAAAGCACTTAAATAGTGGCTATAAAAAGCACAATATATATAAAAAGATAAAAGCACAATAGAGTAGGTAGAAAAAACCTATTATAGAACAAAACACACTGCTTTCTGTCTGAATTCGAAAGATGGTAGGATGGGTGGGGGAACTTGACCCTTTGTCTTGCAAAAGCAGGGTAATAAAAGTACTAATGCCCCCGTGTGTGGAACAAACCCACAACCATCGCGTGTACAATTAGATTGCAGTTCAAGTTAATACAATGACTTACCTGTAAGAAATTAACAAAATCAGTACTCGTGAATAACAATCTATGTTCCGCAACAAACTCTAGTATTTTTTTTATTGTTTTTGCTCTTTCATCAATTACCTGAAACATATGTAAACATTATATTGTATGATAAGCAGATGGTCTCATCTGTTTATCATACAGTACCTTCATGGCATAGTGGCACATGTAAATGTGAGTTGTAGGTTCAACTCAAGCTCGAGTGACTGAATTAGAAAGTGGTGAAAGGAGGGTAATAATACTAGGTTCCCTGTCATACCTGCTATACAGCATAAAGCTAAAATGTATATACAGATTTTTCTAACAACATTAATAAGATTGTAAGTGCAAGTATATAAATTTCTACAGTTTTAAGAGCATTTATGACTTAGTTGGTAAAACAGTTCAATGGTACTAGAGGTGCACATTCAAACTACACTAGAATAAAATTTTACAATTTGTAAAAAAATATAAGAGGTTGTCATGTCACAGTTTTAACACAGTACAGGACAGGTCAACTCAAATCAACTTCACAGTGTGCAGGACACAATGTGAAGTTGATTTGATTTGATTTTGTTTATAAAAACAATGAATATTTAAATAAATCTTGATTTAATAAATCTGTGGCTATGCCTGCACAGTGAAATGGAAGTAAACAAGACTTGTGGATAATACATGAGTGACATGACACATTCTAAGCATGTGGAGTAACTCAGATAGCACATACAGGTGGGTTACATCAATAGTTAATGTAATGTAGGATATAGCTCTACCTAATGAATATCCAATAAAAAAAACCATTGAATCTTGTATTTCCTGATATTTGTATGTTCAAACAAAAAAAACAAATTCTTCAGCTGTATGATATTAGAGCATAGATAATAAAGAGAATTTAACTGACCTCTTGATGAAATCTCTTGAAATAACTACTTTTGGCTAAAGCAGGGAATGTCCCTCTGAGATGGAGTCCGGTATGTAAAGATTTCATGGACTTATGTAATTGTTGCACATCGCTATATCTCTTCCATACTGACACAACAGTTACAGCTTCTGGGGAACCTAATGGAAAGAGCTGAAAAATAGAAATATTAGCCTGTTTTAGTTTTATGCTTTATCCCTGTTTCAAGCTTTACAACTTTACAGTGTGAAGCAGATGTATGAAAACTGAAAAGTATCCTACATATAGTAGGATACTTTTCACACATAGAGAGAACTGAGTACTATGACACTCCATTCCCCACTTTTTGCTTAGTTTATGAAATTTGATTCAGGGAAATAAATTTCCCTGAATGGAAGTTAACCACACAACTGTCCCTATTATAATGAAATTGCAAGTAGCAGAATACATACTAAGTCATATACAAAAATAGTAATATTTAGTATAAAATAAGTTTATACTGTTTCAATATGTTCAAGGTAAATTCACTTTTATATTGTGGTTTATGAAAATAATACAAAATATATTGTGCAATAATCTCTTACTGTGCATATTAAGGTAATAAAAAACAGCTTACATTCTACTTTCATTTTAGAAATTTAAATAAAAGCAGTACTAAATACTTTCTAGTAAGACTGCAAATACTTGTGATAAAAAGATAGCCTGAGTAGGTCATTAATCAATAGTTTTATTCACTTGTATAAACATAATATCATCAATTTGCTTCTATTATATTTTTTTAATACTTAAAAATCAGTTAGAACTAAGTCTAATACTTACAACAGATGTTATTTTGTATATGGTAAATCCATTTTTGTGTTTTGCAGTCTCGTCAATCGAAAACCGGCGAACCCACTTATCTCTTACCGACATGATTATTAACTTTACAATTACTAAATATTGATAGATTACACTAATTACATGATTCAAATGTCATAAGTTAATGTGATTTCAAAGAAATATTAATTTGTAATTAACTAAATCTGTAGTAAACGTAAGTGTACGTATTTTGTACACAAGCAAAATGCAAGATTGCTACTCTTCAATTACGTCAACTATGATTTGACAACTGACAATGACAAATGTAGATATAAAGCAACTAAATTAGGAAGGTGCTTTGTTTCAATTAAATAAGCCTTATGTTTGTACATACACCTTTTGTTGGATTATTTTAATACTTCAATGTACGCATAATATATTATAAATAGCAAAATATTATTATTTTGAAACATTGTAGAAAATAATAATAAAATAAATTGATCTAGAGCTATAATACTAAAAAAAATACTTCTTGCTTGTTATCATTATTTTTATTAAAATTTGTAATAAGCAATTTGAGCCAAAAAGAACATATACTCGCTGTAAATAGATGTCGATGAAATACAATTTATGTTGTTATTTATTACATGCTTGTATTCAAAAGATATTATATTTTGCAATAAAATTAAAGCTCGTCAAAATATTTCAAAATAAATAAATTTATAAAAAGACATTTATATTGTATTATATTACTAGTAATGTAATACATTATTAGGTTTTGTAATCTTACGAGGTCAAAATATTAATAAATCCATTAAGGAAATATAGATGTCGCTGGTTATTTATTTATTAGTACAATACTGTTATATTTACAAATGAACAACTTCACATTCAGAATACAAAGAAAATTTTTATCATAAGCGTTCTCAAAATTTATGATTTGTTATTTTATTATAACGTTTAATAAAATTTATCCATTTTTTAAATAAAATTTCTTTAATTTTACAAAGTTCAGGTAAGCTACCTGTTGAACACACCTTTGATTACACATCCCCTCTACTCGCCGAGTTGAATGGTACGGCGAGAGGTTGTACTTTTAGTATTTACCGCGTCCTCGACTTACGTAGTATAGAATTACATCCGTGAGTGGAAAAACTTTTAATAGTAACAAAAAAAAATGTGCACATCGTTTTTTTAAAGATAACACAAAAATGGGTTCTAAAATAGAGTACGTTGATTCATCTCATTTATACGCCACAAATTATGTCCGGAATTCGAAAGCTATCGGAGTGCTTTGGGCTATATTCACGATTTGTTACGCGATTATAAGCGTTGTGGCGTTCGTTACACCGGAGTGGATAGGTGACTTAGAGACGGAGTATCCCAGGAAGTTCGGCCTGTTCCAAATATGTAGGACGGATGACTCCATCGAGGACTGTAAAGGCAGGTTGGATGACTTCCTGTCGATCAATGGTTTTGTGTTCAAAGTGGCCACCGTGCTGGTGGGAGCGGCGGTAGCGCTGGCCTTGTTTACCATCTGTGCCATACTTTTGTTTTTCTTCTGCCAGTCGACCACTGTGTTCCATATATGTGGATGGTTGCAGCTGATTTCGGGTAAGTACCGTTACCGATCTCCACAGATTGTATAAAACAAAGATAACTAATACATTTTTAATTCATTTTTTTAATTTATCAGCTAAAAAGATTTTCAGTATACTTTTATTACTTTGCACAACACGTAATTTTATAGCTCATGTAGTAAAATGTTACAAAAACTCTATAATATATTTGTTACTACAGGCTACTAATATAAGCGTATAGGTAAATTCTATCATTATTAAGGTTCTGTACCTCAAAGAAATAAAATGGGACACAAATTTTTGTACTGAACTAAATATAGATAAAAAAATAAAAATAACTTGTTCTGTCCAGCACTGTACTATTATTGTGATATTTTTCTGTGACAGGAAAGTGAAAGTTGAATATACATATCTGACCTTGTATTTGTATTGTTCGTATATCGGCAATTTTGTAATTATTTATCAATATTTTAAATATACCTAATGTAGCTTTATTTAAATTATTTTAATATATAATAGCGGCTAATCATGACTTCATGGATGTTTAGAAATTCAATTTTTAATACGTAAATTTGCTAATAAAAGTAGGTGATTCTTATTACTAAAGTAAAAAAGTAAGGCGGTAAGGCCCCTACTATAACATCACTCGATAATACTCGACTCGTTGCTGCCTATTAAATATAGTGTCTTACAGTCATACATCACTATAACCTTTGATTTGAGCCTGTTGATATCATGAAAAATTAAGTATCCATAGGTATATTTATTAAGATGTTATAATGTAACTTGTTCTCGTAATATAATACGTATGATCCCCCAATACATTAAAAAAAAACAACAAACGAATACTTTTCAAATTATTAAATATTTATCATTTGAAATCAAATTTCGGACCTACGGATCAAGATCAACATTCACTAAATACTACAACTTAGTGTTTACTGTCGTACTGTTACTTACTACACTGGAATCTTAATGTCCTTTATACGCATTGAAGAATCGAGTTACAAACGTGTTTACTATTGTTACATAGTTTTACCTACAAATAGTAATTAGATACGTAATATAAACAAGTATAGTTTTTTTTTATTTTTGAAAGCCATATTCAATATTTAAAGAGATCCTCTTTTAATATTTGTCGCATACTGAATATGATACTTTTCTTAGCTTCACGCGGTATCCCGCACATCTCCTCTCCTCAATAATCAATATAACGCTTATGACACGTAAATACGAATACGTAATACCAAAATTACGTCTGAGTAAATAAAGCAACCTATAATATTATCATAAATTATATACTACATAGATATGATACAACCATTGACAATTGATGTCGTGCCCAAGGAAAATAGGGATATTTTTTTTTGTATATTACAGAGGTTTTGCTGATGAGGAGTAAGAACGAAGGCCAATTTAATACATCTTAACGTAATTCTGCCATTAGTTTATCGTAGAAAATGACTTTGTAAAAACGAATGCAATTAAATTTCTCTTTTAATTGCTAGGTCGTTTACTAAATAAATACATTTTTCCAATATTGATAAAAAAATTCAATTCAAAAACAAAAAAAAAAACAATTCAAAAATTTGAAATAGTTTTAATTTATTTCCGTTGAATCGACCTCGAATTATTGTTAGTTTGGAAGTTGAGGATTTTTTGCGCTTTAGGAGCAATGCCTTTAACTTTGTTGTCGATGTACAAAAAATATTAAATTGCTGATTTAGAAGACATATTTCTTCAAGTTAAAACTAAAATGCAAGAGTTAAAGCGAATAAGTTGGCGATAATGATGCAAATGTTGTGGTACCGCAGGGGTACAAGGTTACTGGTTCTATTCCCACTCTGGGGAATGAAGTATTTAACGTTTTCATTTCTTGGCTCTGGTAACGAAGTGGTTTTCCTACTCTGAGGTGTGGCTTAAAAAAATTTTAGTAACCCCGAGTGGTGTAGGCAGACATAACGGAGAAAAACACTTATGTCCTGTTCTTTAATAATTAAGGCGCTCAGAAGGTGCCAGTTGAACACTAATCACTGCCAATGTCACTTTGTATAAATAGAAAATACTTCTCCCTTAGGATCCCAAATCTTAATTTGACAAGTAGATTTTATATGTTGGAAAACAGAATGTTAAATAGTATTTTAATATAACTATATTAAAACATTTGAAGGATATCCTAATACAGTGTAATCAAATTTCCTGGAGGTGCAGGGGAAGCGATTTGTAAAGTAATGTGGCAACATGGACAACAGGTAGTACTCCTGCGCTAGGCAGGTGTTGCGTGCCGTGCATACGTCCTGCCGTAGGGTTATCACGACATTAATGCAATTGACTTGAAAAGTAACATAGAGATTACTATAAATGTATAATTTAAAAGAACCTCGACATAAATAACTCTAAAACGTAACCAAAATTTAAAAATCCGAAATATGGAACCGATCAGACTAGTAGAACTTGTCTATATCCTTTTTGGATAAAAACTGATGATTTTCAAAAGGCTAAATATATATTCTTAAATAATGGCTAAGAAAACTCTCGATTAAGTCATCTTTCTTCCGATAAAAAACTAGCTTAAAATCGGTACATCCATTAGAGAGCTGTCTTTTAAACATGGTGTATTTAGTCAGCTTCATTATACCTAAATATGAGCATTTAGTTTAAAATTAAAATGCAACACGATAAAACATAATTGAACTGTCTTTTATTATTTTACTATTTAATTTCTTATTTTGTTGTTTATACAATATTGTTAACGTAATAATATTTCGGTTTTCTTTAAAAAATAAACATAACCCTGTGTTAAGACACTCCGTTCCCCACTTTCTACCAAATTCTGGAGGCATTGCGTGTTGAGTGGCAGAACTCAACGCTGCATTTAGCCTCGACACGAGAGCGAAGAAAAGGAAATATAAATTTAAGTAAATATTTCATCTCCTCGAGTGGGGATCGAACCCGAAGCCTATCGGTTTTACAGTCGCACTTCGTGCTGCTGCGCCACGACTGGCCTCACTAAAATAAA
Organism: Heliconius sara; assembly: GCA_917862395.2. Taxonomy (NCBI): domain Eukaryota; kingdom Metazoa; phylum Arthropoda; class Insecta; order Lepidoptera; family Nymphalidae; genus Heliconius; species Heliconius sara. The sequence goes on along the minus strand of OU860789.1, from coordinate 470,911 downwards.
TCAAAATATAACTTTATTTAACCTTTTGATCAACCCTAAAGAGGCAGGTGTATTTATGTATCCTATAGACGGTTGCGAAAGAAATTCACTTGAATCGTATAAAATGTCAGCGTTTCGGAACGATTCACGAGTAAGTTCACTGGAATTAAATGTGGCCAAGATCCAATTATTATGATTTAATTGCATTATTGTGCAATACATCGCGATGTAACCGTGCCATTGTTATTCAGACAAAAACAAGACAAGGTTTTTCTAGAAATAATAAAATATTTTCATCACATTCTAGCTTTTATCAAATTTTTACCTTTGAAAATCTTTATTTTTCATAAACAAAGAACTTTATCCCACAAATAGTACGGTAGGCGGACATGACTTACTTGAGACACTGCTTCGCACGAATTTGAGATATATCCAATGATGAAATTTAACAGACAGTGTGAGAATTAATAAAAGTGGAATATTAAGTATATACAATAGACATTAGAGTAAATTGTTATATATTAAACATGTTAATAAATTTAATATGATATAGAAAACCAACATGGTCGATGTTAATGAATTATAAATGCCACTTCGCTTTGTTTACGATCATTGGGGATTCAGACCTCATACTAAATGTTTATTACAATGTTTTCTCTGTCGCGCAAACCAAAGACTACCGTTGACTTCTGCTTCCAATGCACGTATTAGCTATAATAATTAACATACCTATATTACATAACATTACAGTATTACAATAAAATATAATATATATATATATGTTATATATAAAGAAATATACTTAGAAGTTAATCGGTTCAACACGCGCAAGCGGACGGTTGCTAATTCCCAGCTATGTGAAATGTTTTAACATTTTTTTTTTAAATTTTAATAATATCGTTATACATAACACTGTTATGAATCAAAAGTAGTTGCATCGAAATCAGCTTAGCTCAGTAATCGCCTTAATTAAATCTTATTACATTGATCTGCTGAGTATTTCAATTTATTTTATCTATCAACAATTATTTCTATTAAAATATACGTTGTTGTAGCGCAGCGACACTGCGAGCAGCTGATTGTGAAAGAGACGGTTGTGCGTTCGATTCCCATGAGGTGACTACAATTAAATACGTGTGAATATTTGAAACGACTATTTATATTTTGATAACTGATTTAGTTACATTGAGTATAACGGACACGTAGTCGTAATACGACAAATACTGCTATAAGTCATGACTCATGATAAAGGATACAGAACATCTCTTTGTGAAAATAAAATAAAAAAGCAGCTTGACGCCTCAGGGTCTTTTTAGGGTAACCAAAAGTCTAAAGTTAGTGTTAAGAAATTCCGTAACCAATTTACTACGTTCCTTATTTTCAAGACATTGCGTATTGAGATGGGGAAGTCAATGCAGCGCTTGATATATATTTTCTATTCCCGAATGGGTGGGTATTGACCACACAACCACCGCGTTCTATTAAAACAAGAATATTAAAAAGTAATAGCAGATAATTACCAATTGTATAACAGCTACAATTATACAATTACAACAGTACACAAAACAACGTCGAGTGAAATAAAAGGAAAATTAAATAAAACCAGTATTGCTGGCATCGTTACTGACAGCCGGTCGTGTGACCTCATCGCGGAGACCGCTAAGCGACCGGAAAAAATGCTCACAACCTACATACTACTACGACGTGGTAATCAAGAATCAAAGATATTGCTGTTTGTGTGAAAGTAGTGTGTGCAGTACGTATGGCGAGTCGTGGCCGGACGCTGGCTGAAGTTGGCTGTGGACGATAATTTAAAGATTTTTCTGAATTTTTGTTCAGCAAACCTAACTTCAAGTCGGCCACGACTTATCGACTGTACTCTACGACTACGCTGGTGGTTCCAAGAATGAAAGATATGATTGTTTTTGTGAAAATAGTATACTATAGTGTATTCACTGTATGTACCTATGTTGGACGATATGTTCCATTATTTATTCCTGTTAGACAAAATAAAACAGAGCGCGGCGGTCTTGTGTATTGCGGAGTTCTGTCACTCAACAGGCAATGTCACGAAAAATTGGGCGGTGCGTGTGGAACGGAGTGTCTGAATACTAAATTCTTTCCGCTAACTCTCCTATGCGACTGACTGATGATTATTAAAATTCATAAGTTAGGTACTTCCTTAAGTCTTAGAAAGCTGTAATGTGGTATGTATGTACAAAACAAAATATATAACTTTGAACTTTATACCTTCCCTCCACACCCCTTGATCTAAAGGACGGAAAATTGTTCACAATAATAACAAAAAATATAAACGGCTGATAATCTGAAAACGTACACATGCAACTACACGTAGATGTCATATAACGTTTAACTAAAATTAAACACCAGCACTTAATTAATGACGATTAAAATTTACGTTTGCATTTTAATATCTCACTAGATATGATTTTGTATTTAATATACATAAATTTTGAATGCTTTACCTAGTACCTACGTTGCCTTGCAGGAGTAGTGTCATTGAGTAACAGTTACTTTACTGTAAAGCCATCACGCCATTCAAAATCGATTTGTTGAATCACAAGTCATTTAGATGTCTACCGACGCGACGCCCGAGATAGATAATTGAAAATTCTTCTACCTAAACCTAAATTTTTTTTAGAGAAACTTAAATTTTGTATGTACCTATAAATACTGCTACTCCATGAACATAGCAGACAGAAACACAGAAAGACAGACTTTAGAACCTAGTGTTTAGACATTTCGTTTCCATTAAGACACATCCGTTCCCCATTTCCGGTCGAATTGTGAAGACATAGAACTCGAGCGCTTTGGCTCGTTACTAGAGCAAGGAGATGAAAATATTAAATATTTCATTTTCTGAAACCCACAACCTGTCCCGTCTACAGTCGCATGCTTGTACCACTGCGCTATGACTGCTCTCCTCTGCTGACCTCTATTGTTTAAATTTTATTTTATAGCTTAACTTATAAATATAACAATAACTCAGTACTTAATTCATATTTCATATTAATTTTAAAGAAGCCATTTAATTATATTATTTATATTCATAAGAGGGTCTGTCAAGGTGAACTCTAGTTTAGCATCGCTAATACTTTAGTTGCCTTATGATTAATTATTATTATTGAAACATAAATTATGGAAAAAAAAATCAATAAAGAGATGCCCGTAGAGCAATCAGTACTCTGTAAGTACTGATTGCTATACTGTTCTGTGCCCCGCACATAGCAGAGCAGGCAGCGTGAACCTAGTGTCGTTAAGACAACACTAGGTTCACAAGTTTCCTCAACAGTTTAGACGTAGGATTATTATTTTCATTTCATGATTTTTATCCATACTGTATTACGCGACGCAGTTACGAACAGATACCGATAATGTAAACACCTACTACTACAAAAATACTACTAAGCGTTGCCGACCTGCTACTTTTCATTCTCAAAAAACATACCAGAACGAGAAAGGGATATCTCTCTTTCTATTTTACTGAATGATCTATTTTCCATAATATTACTAAACAATATTTGACAAATTCAAATTCAAAAACAACGTTCAACTACACCGCCAATACTCGATATACTACGACTCGCTTTGGTAGATTAGTGTCTGTGTGTCATACTTAACAAATGGCGTTTTATTGTACAACGTTAATTTTATTATTTATTTTGTTCGAAAAAATACCTTTTCATTTTTGGCAAAATCTCTATCGTTTTAATTGTATTAAGTTTCTAAAGAGTAGTTGAAACTGTGCTGTCATTTAAAGTGGTGATGACAAAAACCCTCTGTAAATTTCATTCTTATAATTCCCTTTCCTTAACACTGCCTTATATCTTAATGAGCGTGGAAAATGAAAATAATTCATTCCCCAGAATTCGAATTGGAATGGAACCCACAATCATCGCTGGCTCATTTAATTGGATAAATATAAAAAAATAAAATAAGATTACCTGTTAATCGAATTCATATACACAATCTTCGCCCTTAGGCAAAATTCAAATTTCAAACGACAAGGTATTTTTGTGATAGATAAACCATCTAAGGTAAAAATAATAGAACCTCTTGCGTAACCTCGCAAAATGCCACCATCAACCTGCCATTACAGTACCGTGGAAAGTAAAAGTTTAATCCGAACATTAGCTTCATGGTGAGCACCGCCGATAATGACTGCGGCTTTTAGATGCTTTCCATGATTTTTGATATAATTTACAATTGTTCTTGTTGTGTCTGTTAACAATGACAACCTCTTTTTAAATTTTCAAATTGCTTAAATTTTCTTTAACTACATTGTATATGACGTCATAATGGATGTGTACGATTGTTAAGAAAATTGTTCAGGTGGTATATAAAAAGTTCAGAAGATTTTAATGAATTTTTCTACATATTTATTAACTCATAGTTATTTAAAAAAGGAAAAATAAATATATGAAATTAAGCGAAGATAAACAATAAAAATTAATGGTTAAATAATAGTTATTAAAATAGTGCAAGTGGTTACATACGACCACTGAAATGAATTATTTAAGCTAAATTGAGTAGTTATATATTAGTGTTTAAGCCCAATATCAGCGAACATCCATCTTTTTGAACGAATAAAGTTTCTATAACTCCAATAGTGACGATAACTACATAACACATTGGCTATTTTAGTCTTAAAAAACGTCTAATCTACACTTTCTTCACTTTAATAAACCAATCTACACTTTCAGTCGATTTAAAGGTATTATTGTACATTATTTAACTTGACCATCAAGAAGACACTATCGATGGTACTGAAGAAAGTCTCAGTTCTCATGTGACGTATAACATGAGGACCTGACGAAGGGCTCGTATGAGGAGGTTAATGACAGTTGGCGAGGTTTAGGAGATACGTAGGTACCGTTTGTTGCTTCGTTACTTTTGTCTACCCGGATACACATGTTTTTATCTGGAATTGAGCCCATGACTATCGAGTATATTCAGATTTAAGAATATATAGCTACTGTGGCTTTATTAGTATTATTTATAATTCATATTAAGTTGGACCTTATGTGGCCATACGATACTTTTGTACAATATCATTTTACATGTTCATGTATTAATATTGTTATCTTCATTATTTTTAACTAAAGCATACAACACTAACGAATAAGTAGTTTTAAATTGTAATTAAATAGCTTAAGCATAAGTATATATATATTATTATAATATTCTATAACTTCTCATATTAATGGTCCATTCGAAAATATCAGTCTAATTGGTCTATTCAAACTGTTATTCATATAATAGTGCAAAAAACATTATATGCACAAACATAAGAAAATAGTTTTACTTACAGAATCTTATAAATTGTATGAATATTTATAATATTATAATAATTAATAGAAAACATAATAGAAAACTAGCTTCAACGTTCTCAAATCACATAGAAACTAGAAAGTAGTCTGTCGGACAGATGTTAATATAACTATAGGTTGAAGTATATAGGTAGAGCAAATGGTAACTGGATAAGCGGCGGATACTTCAATTGCAAGTTTTCACTTTAAACGGAAAAGAGAATATTAATGAGTGTGTCGCGAGTATCTACAACCTGTTAGATATGTTGCTTCATAGAGTTCAACTGGTTGGTTGACGTTCTGATTATAATTATAGAAAAACTGTGCACGCTGTATCCTGTGTATAGCAGGGCGGCTAAAGAGGACCTAGTGTTAAGGCAATGTGTGACTGATTGTTAAATGAAAGTATTTAATTTTCCCGAGTGGGAGTCGAACTCACAGCAGTTGAATGTAGCAGTCTGGCGCTGTGCCGCTGCCTCTCCTGGAAGACCTGTTAGATATTTTGTTTCATATTGTGTAGTTGCTATTTTTGTTTAATATTAGATAAGAATGATACGGAATGAAGAAAAGAAAGCGGTTTCACGCTTTTTTTCGCAATATTTCCATAGCAGGGTAGAGAGTTTAATATAAGAACACTATTTTCCACTTTCTGGAGGCATTACGTGTTGAGTGGCGGGACTCAACGCCGCCTTAGCTTTGCCTTGACATCAGAGCAAAGAAATGAAAATATGAAATATTTTATTTTCTCGAATGGGGGTTGAACCCACAACCTGTAGCAGTTACAGTCACACGCTTGTGTTCCTGCACCACAACTGCACACGACTTTATCGTAATTCTTAGATATAATATAAAAACTGTCCACTTTCTGCCTTATTTTTGAGATGTAATGAGTGGTGTTGCGGAACTTAATCCACGCTTTGTTTACCAGAGCAGAGATTAACTGAGAAAAAATACAATACTGTTAGAAATCGGAAGCGGGTAACGTTTTTTAATTTATGTGATTGCAATAAATGATATGTACCTATCATCCAATAACAATACTTCACACGAGTTTCCTTCCGATAAGGGCCGTTGCCTACAAGCAACTGACCCAGATTGACACAATTTCATTGTTTTTATAGTATTTTTCAACTATATTTTCCCTCTTTTATACGATTCATAAAATTATGTTCATGTACTGTTAGTACATGAACATAATTTTCAATTTTATATATTTAAAGAAAATAAAGACATATTGTTTAAAAACACAAATTTAAACCAATCATACACAGAAATGTCACTGTTATACTGATTTATTAAATCGATTGATACTTAAGAATGACAAATTTAAATTCATTATTTTGTAGATAAATTTACTAATATTCTCAATATATTGCACTAGTTACGTTGGTTGCAGTTAGAGGTTTAGCAAAATACGATTTTTAAATATATTTAATTTATTTAGTTTAAATTATACATTAAAAAATTAATTCTAACTTATAAAGTACTATCCTCAATGTTAGAGGAAAACAACGCGAATGGGAAAAATTCCTTTCCCACCGTCGTCCACCCGATCTCCTTATTCATCATTTTTGTTGCGATCGGCCGTCTATCAGACGGACGCTCGTTTTTACGTAAAATAATTGTTCCACCTGTTACACCGTTCATAACTATGTAACATCTCCCTCCGCAGAACAGCAACTATTCTTGAGAGGGAAAAGTTGCTGAGATTTTGTTGATATCAACTATAACTTCATGGGGGTTAATTGCAGTGTCCATTTCTTGTTCATTACTTTTGTCTGTTCCTTCGTGAGGCTTAGTATTTTTTGAGATTTGGAGCCAAAATCGTTTATAATTTATTTCCCTACTTTTAAAATAATTGGTTGGTGGCGGATTGCCCATTTTAGACCAATCCCAAGGTTGACGGTCAGGTGTCGGCTTAGATACATAATGGCTCACACCGCTCATTGGCTGTGGGGAATTATTGCTTTTTTGAGTGAAATTGTTACTGTGGGATCTATAATAAGGTGGCGGGGCACTAAATATCTGTTGCGTTCTAGTAGGGCCACGTAATTCAGGTCTCTGCATTCTCCACAATGGTACTGGCTGTTGCTGAGCAAAGATTTGTTGAGATGGCCCCGGGGTATTATTAGAATTTAGTCTATTATAAAAAGGTCGTGAAACTGGCATCGATAATGGCCGTGGCATATGGCCATAGTGGAATTTGGGAAACTCACTTACCTGATGGTGAGTCTGCGATCGCCTACCGGGAACATTTTCGTTTCGCTGCTGTAAATATAACGTGTTCATCTCTTCATGAACAAATTCTAATGCTTTTTCAATTGTGTCAGGTTGCATGCAACGTATTCTAGAGCCTATTGGATCTCGAAGTCCACGCAAAAACGATTTTAAAGTTAATTTCTTATATAGAGATCTCTTAGATTCTATAGTGCTTTCAATAGTTTCATGCAAAGTGACGTACGTCATGATCGTACTAAATAAATTTTGACATTTTTCATAGAATTCTTGGGGAGAATTCGAACCTTGTGTTAATAGGGCTAAATCGTTATAAAGAGAGGTCTCATCACGGTGATCCGCAAAACTATTAATTAATGAGCTACGAATACCAGCCCAACTTTCAGGTATCCCGTTTGAATTGATCATGCGGGCGGCGGGTCCGGATACTTTATTTAAAATTCCATTAATTAACGCTAAATTTTTCAATTGTTCACCCGGCTGATCAGATATAAATTGATTAACTAATGCATCGCAAATTCTTATAAATCGTGTTAAAATATTCGGATTTCCGTCGAATTCGGGAATCAAACGGAGAGCTTTATATATATCTTCTAAATCTGCCATATTGCCTAAGTTGCTGATATCTATGTTATCACTATGATTAATATTTCTATTAGAATCTAAAATTTTTTGTCTTGTAGTAACTAACCTAGAGGTCTGAGAATGCCGTGGATAGAAAATTTTGGATAATTATTAGGACTAACTTAGGAATAAAAGGAAAGCAACTCCAGAAAAATTCTAAAGTACTTTAAAAAAATCGTACCTCTTTTGTATCTATGTCTTGATACGCCTCCACCACTGCACCACGATGTAGTTTCGAGATAGCCGATGTCCTTGATCAATTCAGTGACTTCTTTCGGCTATCCTACCGACTGCGCCAGTTACGTTGGTTGCAGTTAGAGGTTTAGCAAAATACGATTTTTAAATATATTTAATTTATTTAGTTTAAATTATACATTAAAAAATTAATTCTAACTTATAAAGTACTATCCTCAATGTTAGAGGAAAACAACGCGAATGGGAAAAATTCCTTTCCCACCGTCGTCCACCCGATCTCCTTATTCATCATTTTTGTTGCGATCGGCCGTCTATCAGACGGACGCTCGTTTTTACGTAAAATAATTGTTCCACCTGTTACACCGTTCATAACTATGTAACACACTTATTAATGTTTATTGTGATAGCCAAAAAATAATAATATTGATATATTATTTTATAATTTGGTTATTGATAAGAATGACCAAATTATAAAATAATATATTAATATTGTTTTTTTTTTTACTGTACTGTCACATTTGTACATATGTCAAATATATTTTTGAGGGATTTTGTATTAATATTTTTTCTTTAATACTAAAGTATTATTTTGTATCACTTAAATAATGACATCCTTTCCAGAAAAAGACAAATGTCCAAAAGTATGTAAAGATATAGGTGCTTTCAAAAAGGTTACTGAAACACCAGAAAAAGCTCAAGATGAAAAACCTAGTGATGAAATAAAAGAAGCTGATCAGCCTAAAGAACAGGCCCATCCTCAGGAGGATGAAGTTGTAAAGATAGCTCCAGTAGCAGGTGAAGAATATCTTCCGAACCTAAAACCTGGCCCTGACGGTAAAGTTGACTGGACACCACTTGCATTATTGACTAATACCAGGCCTAGTGTCAACAAGTATAGTATTAGCCGTTATTCTTTAAGTGAATGGAGGCAGCACAATCAAAATGTTCTAAATCCCGAAATGATTACTGAATCAAATATTGTAGAATATAATGCGAAAACGTCGATGATGCAAGCATTTGGAAACATTGACAAACAACAATGTGAAAATTTTAAGAGACTAAGACAAAAAGCGAAAGATATATTTAGATGGAAAGTAGAAGTTGAAAGCGCGTGTCGAGCTATTACAAGAGAAGTAGAACTTTTAGAAATAGAAAGACAACGTTTGAAAGGTGCTTCGAGAGTATTAATGCTACCAGAATCAATATCAAAAGAGTGTTTAGACCTTCGCTCTAATAGGTTTCAACCGGACCTGGTTGCAGATTTGGCAGAACAAGAATTAATTAAGGAAATGAATTTAGTGAGTGAGGTCCGTGCGACTTTGAAAAATACTTTAGATCAAATTGAAGAACAAATGGCTATGAATAAAGCTGCAAAACATAGAATAGAATATGATTGGTGTGATAAAGCCATGGCCTATAATACTGAAAGTATCAATTTAGGTCTTACTACGAAATCCAATACCATTATGTTTAGACCGGGCTCAACGCGTTTTGGAGAATACACTGCACCTTTAGAATATTGGGAATACTTTTGTAGAGGAAACGTACAAAATTGTGAGACTGTGCGACAAAAGTCCGCCGATTTACGTGGAAGCCTTAATGCTATTTTAGTTAACGGTGGCAGAAAACTGCGAAATCAAGCAGATAGAACTGACATAGCACTGGCCGAAACTGTGGCAATAACGCAAGAACTTTGTGCGAAACTCGAAGAAACGTTACGAAATACGTTACAAAGGATCGCCGACATGGAATCTTTAATTGCAAATTTGCAAGATTCTGTCAGAAAGATGGATGCAGCAATGAAATTAGCTCAAACTAGATTAGACAATAGAAATAATTTCCGACCACACGGAGAAAGTGTAAGAGATCAACCGCATTTAGGATTAATTGAAGAAGTGAAAAAAATCCACGAAACCGTCACATCCCTACTCGGCCAGTTGAAGAATGCTGAAAGAGTACGGAATGAACTTTTGGAGAAGAGAATCGTTCTAGAGAAGGACATTGCATCTAAGAGAAAGACTTTGAACATAGACCGTGACAGATGTGGCATGGTTCGGTCACACTATCCATCTGCGTCAGAATTAGCTGGACATTAGAAACATTATTTATTATTGTCTACGTCAGCGATTTGGTTATTGTAGTTAATTGTTTAAAATACACTCTAAAAATCTGTTTAAAATTATAATCACAGTTTCTAAATTATAATGTGATTAAATAACAAATCATATTAGCTTTAATGATGATTGGATATTTCTAAATCAACATTAATAGTTGCGTCAGGAAATAAAGATGTATCATAAAATCCTAAATTGTTTTCCTCAAGACATGGAATCCGAGTCATAATGATAATACCTTTCACTATTTATTATCCAGCGCACAAGTGTTAGTTACGCAAGCTTAGCTAGAAGATGATGGAGGTGATAAAATTATCGTATAAAAATCTTATCTTATACGAAATGCTTAAAGACTTAAACATATTAGTATTCTTAATAAGCTTAACTTCCATTACGTTTGTATGTTTGTATAGTTATTGAAGTTAATGAAATATTTAGCAAATTTTAGCCCTTTCTACATTTTTTAAATATTTTCTTTCTAAAATATTATATACTGTAAAAAATTATATATAGTAAATGTTATATTAGGTGTACATATAATTTTACACATACATACATATACATTACAGTACATTAGTTTTAAAGTATTTTACACATATATATATTAGTTTGCTTACAAAGCTACAATAAAACTACTTGATTTATTTTTATATACTTATTTGTTCGGCTTTACTTTTATCCCGCTTGTAGCAGGATAGGAAGTGGGAGCCTAGTATTAAGACACTCCGCTCACCACTTTCCGCCGAATTCTGAAAGCATTACGTGTTGAGTGGCGGAACTCAACGCCGCCTTGGCTTTGCCTCGACACCAGAGCAAAGATATGAAAATATGAAATATTTTATTGTCCCTGCACCACAACTGCACACGACTTTACCATAGTTCTAAGATATAATATGAAAACTGCTTTCTAAAATAATCTATTAAAATTAACTCATTGCCACTCAACACGCAATGTCTCGAAAATTGTTTCATCACTTAGTTCTTTCTACTTAACTTGCTATATGCGGGATACAGCGTGATGTTAAATTGAGAACTAAAGGTCACACTGCACCATCACTGTACTTCAAAGGAACCGTTGCACGTTATTACGGAACACGGAATTATTAAACAGTAAAAATTGCTAGTACCAAAAAACAATACATCGTTGTATCTCATCCCACGACTGTGGGAACTATGGAGAACAGTCGATGATGTGACCTTTTCATATTGTATTATAATACTTGCTAGGTGTATTTTATGTGTGTAGTCTTTGAAGCGTGGCCAAGTGACGTGTTATAATTTTAAAAGGTAAAGAAGTTACATTATCACGTTAAAGACCACCAGAACGAAAAGAAACCAGCTTTACGATATTTCCCGCTTAGCAGGGTAGGCAGACGTTTTAACATTAGATATACTAATGTTAATCCTTTCCGTTGAATATCTGAGATTGTCTATCAGAACGGGAAAATTAAATTAATTCATTCTTCTGAGTGGGGATCGAATTAACGATCATCGCGCTTACAGTAAGACGCTGTCCCACTAAGACACAATAGCCACAAAAAAGGTAAAGATTCTTACTTTACTACTACTATACTTTTATAATGTAGCACTTCGTTATGGCATGTTGGATTAAATTATTTACAATAGATTTAAATATTCTTTAGAAAAATATACTTTATACGATGTTTATCTAATGACGATTTTTATAATTATGAAGAACTATTTTTTTTTTAACAAGTTTTTTGAGAGTGGCAAGTATGAAGCTATACGTACTGTGTAATTTAAATTAAAATGACAAATTAATGTCATTATTTTTTATGTATAATTTTATTTTACACATTTATATATATATTTTTGTATTTTTATAGTATTTATCAATTTAGATAATCATGGCAGGTGAACCTAATAGTTTTTCCTGTCCTCATATATGTCCTACATCAGGCCGCCATAGTGATGAGAGAAAAAATGAACAAGTTAATCAATCTCAAAAAACGGTAAATGTTCATGCTTCTCCATACGTACCCGGCATGATTGAGCCACCAGAACCAAAAGTGTATCCACCAGGTGCTCCACCTAGATATCTCCCTCAAATTACAGACAGCACAAGCGGAGATGTTCTTGGCATGGGTCCTATTGATCCATGGGCAGCTGGCCATATAGACTGGACACCGCAAGCCGGTTCTACGGGGGTGAGGCCAGTTGTTGATAAATATTCTATCACTAGATATTCGACGGGAGAATGGCGAAAAAACAATCAAGAAATGCTAATACCACGTGCCACTGACAAAGCCCACGCTCTAGAAACACAAATTAAAACGGATGTTAATAATGCTTTTTCAAATATGAACAATAAGCTTAAAGATTCTGACAAGAAAATAAATAAGCGAATTGAAAACTTGTCTTATTGGAAGAAACAAGTTGAATCTACCCTTCAAGCTATGAATAAAGAAATTAACACTTTGGACGATGATAGAGCCCGATTGAAAGGTGCCTGTAAAATCTTGATGATGCCTGAAGCAATATCGAGAGAATGTTTGGAATTACGTACAGGCCGATATGAGCCAGACTTAGTGAGGGACGATGCTGAGCAAGAACTAATAAAAGAAGTCGCAATTGTTGGCGAAATAAGACGAGTTTTTACAACTACATTATTGCAAGTTGAAAAACAAATGGCAAGAAATAAAGCGGCAAAATCCTCGATTGAATTCGATTGGAGTGATAAGATGGTTACTTTGAACGTTGATATGAAGAACGCTTCTCTGTCCCCGGAATCGAATCTGATAGTGTGTCATCCTGGTGTAGCGAGATGGCCAGAAAACGCTACCACCCTGGAATATTGGGAACACTATTGTTCAGAGAGCATAAGAAATTGTGAAGAGGTGAGAAAAGCATCAGAAAAACTACGCGGCGACTTGATGACAGTTATAACCAAAGGAAGTCAGGACATGAAATTACAAGCAGATAGAACTAATTTGGCGCTTTCAGAAACAGTAGAAGCCACTGAAGCGCTTTGTCATAAATTGGAAGAAACTTTAAAAGATAATTTACAAAAGATAGCTGATATAGAAAATCTTATAGACTACTTAAAGAATCATTGCGAAAAATCGACGAACGAAACAAGTGTGTCATGTCACGATTGTATGCTAGGAACTATGAACGACCGAACGTAGAAAACTGTAGAGATGACGCGCAATACGCTTTGATAGCAGAAGCCAAGTTTATAAAAGAAAGTTCAGAGTCTCTTCAAAACCAACTGAGAGAAGCTGAAAATGTTCGATCGGAGTTGATGAAATACAGAGGAGACTTAGAAAAGGACATCGCTTGCAAAAGGAAAAGCCTTAACATAGACAAAGACCGGTGCGCCAGAGTGCGCGCGCACATGCCGACGCCCGAAGAATTTGCAGCTGGCTGAAAGAAACTGTTTCTAATAAAATATTTATAATATTAGTACGACTAATAATAATTGACCTTTTACACATAAATCGTAAAATGTCTGTTTCCTTCTGTACATATTTGAATTTATATTGATATTTTTCCTTGCTGCACTGCTTGAGAAGAATAGTAGTTACTAACTGATATTTTAACTAATATATTCATTTTTTATTCATTACTATTTAAATTACCTAAAAAAATGCAACTAGAGTAACCAAGGTTTTAACGTAAACCACTGCATGCAGTATTGTTATTTATTAATATTTTCTAAGTATCTGCTTTAAAAATAGTTATAACGCATACAAAAATTACGTAACCACAAGCAACTTATGGACGTTGTTAAGTTAAATTATCGAAATTAAGCTACAAGTAGGTAATATTTCACATCAAAGCGATACTAAAATTTGCATTTCAAAATGCCAAATAAAAAGTGGGTCGCGTGAGTCAATAGGTATTATTTTCGACGTCTTAGACAATATAGAGGTAGTTGAGAGATATCGGATAGCGAGAAACACCTGCATATGACCACTCGGTTAAATATGCAAGAATGTAAGATTATAATAGAAGGCAAGACGGTTTTAACGTTTTTGTTGCTTTACAAGTTGAAATTTAAGTAATTGCAGTTTAATTTTCTTATAGTATTAAAACACTAAATTACGAGCAGGTACTGTTTTAACTTAATATAATAACAATTTGTTATATTTACAAATATAAAAACATAATATTATAATTTATCAAAAGACCCTGTGTAGAATTACATGACATAATTTTTTTTCTGCATTTCAGAATAAAATTCTAATGAAAACTGTTATTTGTAAGTATGCTGATAACAATAATTTAATTGTAGCATGAAATTATAAATATTTTGTGTGAATCTCAACGCAAGTTACATTTTATACGAGTCCACATTTTTATAAATGTTGAATATATATTTAAATCAATAACTAGTACCTAATTGTTACCCGCCACTTTATTTGCGTGAACTTTGGGGCGTGAAACGGAATATCTCGTGTTTTCCGGTTTCTGTAGCAGTTTCGAGAAATCCACTCTTACTGTTTTCCTACTCTCTCTCTAACTCTAACATATCTACATGCTAAGTTTCAAGTTTCCAGTCTGTCCCAGCAGTTTCTTCTGTGCGTTCTCTGTCGATGATCAGCAAGAGGAGCAGTGTACTAATGAATACAAAGCAAAGATAGCAAAGATATATCTATTTCCTCTACAGCAGTAGATGAGGCGAATCTTATAATATAATTTCAACTTACGTAACATATATTTTAAATAATCGACGTTGTGTTAGCACTTGAGACGAGCGAGCATTACTTACGTGATCTGTGCGGTGTGCGGGATACCGGATGTAGGTAAGGAAAGAGATTAACGCCGTCTAATGGATGCATTAGCAATGACTGTCGATTGAACTTACTGTTACTTAACATTTTATTACCGTTACGTAGGATTTTGATGTGGCCAATTGCGGAAGATGATGTTTTAATTCCTTTTTTTTTTACTTATTTATGCTCATCTTGTTAGTTGAGTTTGTTATTTTGTGTGTTTAACTGAATTTAGAGATTTTGGAAGAGATCTTAGTGAAAAATTGCTCCGATTTTAGAATTTTCTGTACGTTTATTACATATTTTTTTAAAAGTATTTTGCAATATGGACACGAACTAAATATATATTTTTTAATATGCATTTCCCTTTCGCTTAATAAGTTAAGTAGAGAGAACTTAATGTAAAGATATTGCGGTCTTCGTATTCCACCCAATATCGGGAACATCGCGTGTTCAATGGCGGTAAAATATTTTAATCTTTCTCTCGTGTTACATTATACCGTGCAGCCATTCTCTATATCCTTTTTTTATAACTTCACGTTCTATCCCGCATATACAAATGTCGAAGGAACCAATTGTTAAGTTGGTTATTTTTGCTCAATTTTGGAGACCTAATATGTTGAGTGGCGAAACCCAAAGTCGCGCTTTGTCTTCTTACCACAGTGAAGACATTAGTATAATTCATTCGCGATGTATCGTTATTAAATAAATTGTTAACATTTTGAAATATGACCATCTAAAATGTTATAAAGATCTACGTAAAAACACAAATGTAGTATATAAATTTATAATAAGTTAAAATTTATAAATATCAATGTACGAACTCCAAATTTTTGGACATACAACGTTAAATTACGAATTACAAATTCATACTATTGTTTTTTTTTATTACAATGTGCAGGTACAGAATTGTTAATTTACATGTAAAAATGGGAAATCTTGGTAATTGGGTTTTTTAACATATTTTATATGCAAACTACGTATCTACGTAACTACATAAGTAGATAAAGTAATATTCATATGCTTGTCTGCCTATTCATACTTTTACTTTTTACGGTTGTATCTGAACATTGAGTCATTGATTTATTAGAATTAATGGAAACGCGGAGGTAGTGGATTCGATTCCCATTCGGGAAAATGAATTACTTTTTTTTTACACGTTCTGGTAACAAGAAGAAGAGCTTTGAGTTCCGTGATGCGCTATTACATGTCTCGAATATTGAGCGAGAAGTGGATAATGAAGTATGTTAAAATTGAACCTGCGTTCCCTCTACCTCCCCTGCTTTACGCTGCTATTGAATTTGTAACTACTTTTAAATTATTACGATCCCATAACTGTACTGTTACTTATTTACATTTGGCCATGGGAGTGAAGCACACAGTTAAAAACTAATATACTCGTACATTCTATGATAACATTTTAAACGATAGTTCAAAAAAAGAAATTAAAAAGCTAGATCACAATTACCTCTTAAAAATAACCTTTTTAATAAATGTCAGTATTTTCAACGCCAGCATGTCTAAGCCTGCGTTTCATACATACGTATGAGTATGCTATTTGTTATTTCAAAATCCGCTTCAGTAACAGCAATCTAGTTTTTGTACGTGAGAACGTGCCGTTATCTCGCTCTTATATCTAGATATCGACACACATCACATATGAAGGTACCTACATACGTACATTCTCATTGCCGTTGCGTGTTTATTCCTTCACAGATTAAAAACTGTTGCAAATTCTTGCATTCTCAATGAACTTTATTATTTCAGGTACTTGAAACTAAAATCAAATGTTGCAGTGTAACCAACCAAAGAAATAAATCCGTAAATTGTAAGCCGTAGGAAATTAAACAGTATCTTAGATGTAGAAAGTAAAAAAAACTTTGTAACTGTAAATGAAGTCGAAATAACGTCATTACGGATTATGCACGCAGCGCGCTCTGTATTACATAGAGTATATATTTTAATTGTGTTTTGCTTGTGTCTATTTTTTCACCATCGTGTTAAACATACATCATTTATCATCTGAGTAAATAAAAGAATTTAATTATATAAAGAAGCCAGTCGTTGCGTAGAGACACAAGCACGGCCTGTAAATGGTCAGGTTATGGGCTTGATTCCTAATCGAGGAAATTAAATGTGTAATATTTTCATTTACGTCGGCACTGAGGCAAAGCGCGGCGTTGAGTTCCACCACTCAGACACACAAAGCTTCCAGAATTCGGAGAAAATGGGGCAGGGAGAGTCTTAATGATCCGTCTCATATCCTACGACATGCGGGATATAGCGTGAAGCTGATAAAAAATGGATTGTTTTAAGTGCTTACAGGTACCTATTATACCTACTATAAAAATACGATATGATTCATAGTGTCTTTGATGTTGACATCAGTTATTCATCACTAAATTATAAAAACTTTTGTTGTATTATATAATTAATTTCCTTACTTTCATACTTAATCGGCAATTACTTTTGCGGCAAATACAGAATAAACTACTAGATTTATTGATTGCCCTATATAAGATATGCTTGCCCAAACAGAGACGTTGGTTGTTGGACAGTTCATATTATATATATCTACGGAGATTTTTATATTAACAAAAAACTCTGACTCCAACGAACTAATTCTATGATATTGAGATTATTTCTCGACTTATTTTAATGTCATCTATTATACTTTAAATGACAACTGTATTAACCTAGAAGCATAATGAGAATATTTCATAATAAGACTACAAAAATAAATAAACATCGATGTTCTAAGCGATTTTCATGTGCATTGCGTATCTTTTTTTCTTTTAACTTAAGCACTTGCCAGTCTACTTGTATACTAATACTATATAGCCGAAGAGTTTGTTTGGTTAAACTCGCTGATCTCGGAAACTACTGGCATGAATTTAATTAAATAGCTACTTTGGTGATGATTAATCAATCGATTGATGAAGACTATTGGCTATATTACATCACCTTAACTGTTTAGATGTAGCCCATTGTACCTGCGGTCAGAGTTACCTCGGGCACGTAGAGTGTGTCATGTCACACGACTCATGTGTGATATACAATTCTTTATTATTTCCATTTGACCACACGACCGAAAGCACAAGTAAAGGCTAGTACATGTACACTTTTGTTTAATATTATATTATTATAACGTTTAATATAATTTAAATCATTCTTTCAATAACTTCGACCCTGTAACCCGTTCACTTTGCAACAGTTTCAACATCTACACAGATTAATGAAGCAAAAAGAAACACACTAAGTGTTTATTAAGAAAAGATCAAATCAAGAATTAAGTAACGGTTAGAACAATCACTATCTTCACGCTCTACAAGCTTCTGTGGGAAAGTAGTCTGTGAATTGTTTTTCTATGCTCCGAGATGTAGAGACAGATTAGCTAATTATTGTACTTAGATGATAATGAGAAGGCATCCTATATCCTATACAAATATAGGATATACTATGTATAATGAAAATTCACTTTATTTATAAAGCGATATTATTTATTTACAAGACAAAGATATTGCATACTAAATAGAAAACTCTCTGAGTCTTGATTTTTTAAAATAAAAAAATATATTTGTATTCGTTTTTCTATTTTTTTAGTTATGTAAGTATGTAGAGGCGACCGTGGACGAAACCGTTGTGTGTTCAATGCCCACTTAGGGGAATTAATTATTTTAATTTTATCCTGCTCTGGTAACAAGTCGAAGCGCAGTGTAGTGATCTGCCACTTGACACACAATGTTTCTAAAATGCGGAGTGTGGAACGGAGTGTCTTAACAATAGATTCCCTGTGCCTACTTTGATATAGGTATACTTGATATAAGTCAAATGATAAATTATGAAATTATAGGTATATTTTTACAAATACATCGCTACTCACGTTACCGCTAAATGAATAAAATTACTTTTATCTAACAGTAGGTACAATAAACAATAGATACATAAATAATCAAAAACTGATAAGTATCGTTTGCTTCTTGAGAGATCTTAGAAGATTTAAGTTTAACAAAAGCTTTGAAGACAGCCATTGTTTTATTATTAGAATCTAACTACTATGTTTTATAAGAGAAGCGGGAAGTATTAAAAAAAAACTTGATAAAATGCTAGTTGAGGCCATGGTAGCGCAATGGGACAAGGTCTGAATGTAAATAGTTATAACGGTGGCTGTAGGTTCGGACTGGGGGCAATGAATATTATTTAGATTATTTTTATTTTCCTGCAGAGAAAGAGAGAGAGAGAATGATTCGTCGGAAAGTAGCGCACGGAGTCTTAATACAATATTGTATTAAGACTCTGCGCGCTAGGATCGACGCAGTGTATTACGATCTATTCCGATCCAGAATATCGACACAAAATGCCTGTATCGATCACCCCTAAAGAGTGTATGAGAAAATAAAAATTAAATAAAAATAATTGCAAATAGTGACGTTATTTCTAATCCGTCCCTTCATTTCTAATTCGGTGAAACTTCTCTTGCATTGGAAGCGATCGAAGCGTGGATGATTTGTTCGTGTCACTTTCCAAATTGGAAAATTCAAATTGAAGTTACAATTACCGTAAAACATCATAACGTAATAATAAAAGCAATGGTAATTGTTGTGGTTTAGTACTCCACGAAAATTCATTTTCTCCACCATTTGAATAATATTGAGGAGAGTGTTACACTGTATCCCGCATATAGCAGGGTTAGCAGAGGGAACCTAGTGTTAAGATGTTATTTTGAAAGTTTCTAAAGACGGATAGATGTTTTATTCACTTTTCAATATTGAAGCTTATACTTCAAAATGCCACATGTGCTACAATTTAATATAACAATAAGTTAAAAGCATGAAGTCGAGTGTGGGGTGCTAGTAACTAATGATAATTTAAATGATTCCAGCCATATTCATGATCGGTGGTGTGGCGGTGTACCCCGCGGCGTGGAGCGAGACCGCCGTGCAGGAGACCTGCGGCCCGACCGCCGACCAGTACAATATTGGTAACCACTGTTTACTATCTATACTATATATGGGAGATAAAGAGTTTGTTTGGTGGGTCGCGCTAACCTCAGGAACAATGTGGTTCAAATCTAAAAGTAGTACTGTCGTAATGATTGATACTGAAATATTTAATTAAGATCAATTTTGTTCCTATCCGCCAATAACTAAATGAAAGGTAAACTGAATACTGAATGACAAAACGAAAGGCTATAATAAGGCTAATCACATAAAGAATTCGCCTGTATTTTTCAAAGTCGTATAATTTCTGGGACGATTTTGAATCTACAATCATTTATACTCAGACATCCTATAATAGCTGACGTTCAATTGTTTCAGGCGTTTCAGCAACCTTATACAAATACGCAATGTCTCGAAGTTAGGACAATAAATGGCATGTGTAATACAACATATTTGCGCTCCCCAGGTCGCTGTCACATCCGCTGGGCATATCTCCTGGCGATCATCGGATGCTTGGACGGCGTGGTGCTGGCAGCCCTCGCCTTCATACTGGCCACGAGACATGTGAGACTACAGCCCGATACGTCGTACCCTGCTGATTTGTATAAGGGTAGGTGTTTGTGGGGATTTATAATATATTTGCGTTGATATGTGGCGATTTTAAAACGACGCATCCTTATATTTTAGGTAAAATATTCTTAGGCTATTGAAGCTATGATGAAATGATTGTGTTGATAATAATGATGATGATGATGGGCTATCCATTAAAATTTCATAGTTGAATGAAAACTGTATATAACAAAATGAATTTAATTTAAGTTTATAACAAAATAAATTTAATTTAAGTGTAGGAATATGTTAATAGTATATATTGTATATAAGGAGCTTAATACGCGAAACACTTCTAAAAAAATTAATTTAATTATTCTAATTATAGCAAGTAATACATTATTATCTAATAATGTCAGGTTATCTTTGTATTATAAAATACCATATAATATAATATAACGTCTGAACGAGAGGGTTCCACTCTGATTGCTGTCACGATACTCACATAGTGTGTGACGACGAAAACGAGTTTGTACTATTTACGATTAATTTGTTTATTAAGTTATGGCTATTTGATTCCATGACATTTAATATAGGGAAGGACTATTTTTAGTACATGTTTATTAGGATACCTGTAGGATACGCTGTGTTTTCTAAAAAATGTTTTGTCTATATGTTTGTTGTTTAGTTTTGGGCTTACTTTAAATTGCTTATAAATTAAAATATATATGTATAAAATGGCATAGTCATATAGTGTCATATAACCTTGCATGTATAGTATGAATTATCTATAACTTGTTTTTAATATATTATTGTAGCGGACGCGCAATATTAGTAGGTTAGCTTAGTTTAGTCTTTTAATATTTGTGGCATCACGTAGTTGAATGATTGTATAATTTTATATTTTAATATATGAATAAAGAACTATGGTTACTCCCAGTCATGAAGATATGTACACACAATTGGTAATACAATTGCATAGCCTGTTCTGTTATCAGTATGTTCTGACTACGGATTTCGGATTTTTTTGTGAATATTTATTATATTTATTATGGGAGTATTTTTTGTTTACCTACATACATCGATAAAGAAAGTAGAAAGTACATAAAGATGCGTGCATATACATGTATGTACATTAGTAAAGAATATTATCATTCAAGACAGAAAAAGCAACTTACAAAATTGTGTCAAGAACGCATCGTCTGTCGCTTGCGCTTTGCATTAACAACTAAGTATTATCAAAAGTGGACTGTATTTATTTACAAATAAGAGTTATTTTATGTGTTTTGTTGACTTAAAAGGTTTCCTCGGTGTCAAATACCACAAAAGATCACTTTACTTGATATCCTGTTCGAGATTCTTGAGTTTCTAATTTACATGGGAATATATTATTAAAAATTAAATGAATCAGCTTCACGCTGTATCCCGCACACAGCAGTGTAGGCAGAGGGAATCTAATGTTAAGACACTCTATTCTCCACTTTCCGCCGAATTCTGGATTGCATTGCGTTGCGTGTTAATATTATTTATATGTATTATTATATATTATTATATCGGATTTTCAAAATATACAGATTATACAAATGAGTTATTGAGTCAGACGGAGTCAGAATAATTTTGTATGACTGATTACGATTCTTTTATGTTCGAATATTCCTTATTTCTTTTAAATTTTAGTAAATTTGTTATATGTTTCCCCGACGCTTTTGCTAATAGTTGCATTTAAAATAAATGAAAAACTTTTAGTTCTGTGAATATATGAATTATATGTTCTGTGTGTATGTATTATGTTGCCAAATATTATTATCTTGCCTAAATCTTTCTGACTGTAAATTTTCTAAATTCCAGGTGAAGTAAACAATGCATACGTAACAGATGCCACCTCGGTCTCAGGTTCCCGCAAGTCCCTGGCCCTCCAGCCGGTACTCCTGATGCATCCTCACGCTCCTATCGACGTCGACACCTACTCGCATTACTCGGGTCGTACTGCAAGATCTAAACATGGTATTTATGCGAATACAATGCATAATTATCAGTTGTAGAATTATTATTTTTATTTTTTAATTAAATTAAATTTAATTACGCGGTATTAAACTCAATGTTTTGATTTAGTGAAGAACTCAGTAGTTAGTACTGATTGACGCAGTTACATTATATTACTCCGACCGCATTGCGAGGTCTATCTGACATGGTATTTATTTTTGTGTTAATACAATGCATAATAATCAGTTGCAATATTGAATTCACAATGTTATTATTATTTTTATTACTAATTGAACTGCGCCCAATTAAATTAGAAATAAACATAATAATGTTATATTCCGCCATTAGAACGCCAGAACGTAGTGTCATAACTCTTAACACGAGATCCTATCTGAATACACAAAATTCACGCGTAGATGGCGATGTTTGTATGATGTTATGTAGTTCTCTCGATGTAATGTAGATGGCGTTTAGTAGTTTGTAAAATGGTCAATAGATAGCGCTGTTTTAATTTTTTATCATTTGGCAACTGATGGCATTGATTGATTTATAATTCTGTTTAAATATATTGTCCTCAATTTTTAGAATTTAGACATTTTATATTTTGAAATATTTTTATTAAAAGAAAAATAAATACTTTTATTTATTATACATACATTAAGACTTACTTAATAACAAAAATATGATTAAATTATTTACTGATCATTCTACAAATCATAGACAAATTAACATTCATTGCCAAACCATTGCCATTGTATATCTGTCGTGATGTGAAGTTGATATAGATCTTGATATTTTATATTAATAATATGGTTGTCATGTTGTGGATAGATTGGATGAATTAAGCATTTTAACCTATTGCCTTTAAAGAGAAAAAAAAATTAGTCCTAGGTTTTTTATTTTAAAATAGAAATTATAACCAGAAGTTTTCATATTTTAATAAAGGTAACTCGTTACTTAAACCTTCAAATATTCTTTGTAAATAATTGTCTTTCTAACATGTTAGAAATTATTATAATTTTTTGACAATAACTTTTATTAACTACTTTTTAACGTTTGTACTTATAAAAGAAGAAATTTTAACTTGATTAAAAAATCATTTATTCGAATTCAAAAAGGAGAAGATTCTCAAATTTAAATTTTTACCTCTAAATGACAATTCATTACTTCTAAATCACGTAAAAAGATGGCGCTTATATATAATTTTATGCTCAAAGAAAATAGATTCGACCAATTAAATAATAATAGGTAAATATTGAATATGTATTTAATATTAATATTTTTAGCCCTAATTGTGTTTCTACCTAACATTTGTATTGAAAATTGTAAATAGTATTATAATAGTTAATATCTAGAAGTAATTTTAGAATATAATGTAGAATATAACCTATGTTCAATGTTATTTGTGCCTTGAAATTTAATTTGGAATAAAAGATTTTTTTAATGTAAATTTATTTTATTTTGCATTTATAATATCAAATTGGAGAAACTAAGGCAAAGTTGACTTTTGATAAAATATTTAATGACTTGTTATATTAACAAAGTTTAAAAAATATATGCATTAAAAATCCTTAACCAAATAGCAGCAATAAATCTTAAACTATATTATAATAATAGATTTCTTCGTTTTACATATATTTTATATAGGGAATTAGATTTTTCTTTTTTATTTTAAGTTTGTGTATTTATTAATAATATCATGTTTAGGTCCAAATAGTAAATCAGAAATTTATATCGACAAAGCATCAAAAACTAAATGAAATTCATAAATCCAATAAAATCAATAAAATTTCAAACAAAATGAATTTAAATAAAAAAGATACGTACAAATTATAGTTTATTTAACATCCAAACACTCGTTTGTGTGAATCCGTGGTTTTCTTCGCGCGTTTCTTTTGGCAAGTCGTAGCTAGCCAGTAGTGTCATTCGGTTTTGTCTGCCTTGCGTGAGGCCATGGCGGCCTGGGTCACCTATTAAAACCTACAAAATAATTGATACTATAACAACAAAAACAATATGTACACAATTTATTTTGAAAATTATTATAGTTTTTTTTTAATGTAATGTCAAGCCTTCAAGCCTTGCTATTAGATGAAATTGCAGTATAAAGTGTGTAGCAAAAAAATATAATTGAATAAAATAATAGTTTTCATATTTCACTCATTATGAAATGCCTTGAGTAGGAACATAAACAGACAGAGCTGTGTGTCAATGCTTATTGAGGTGATTGTTAAATAAATCAGTGACAAAAAGGAATACAAATCTTAATTATATTAAAATAGGTTTACCATTTTCCCATCTTCACTTAGTCTATTCAACCAATTAAAAAGTATTCCTGCAAACTCTTCATTATAAAACATGTCGCCTATTAAAACTGCATCAAAATTGTCGCAGCTGGATCCAATGTAATTGTTTGCATCTGATTTAATACACACGGCGTTTAGTTCCGCGTTGACTTTCGAAGCAATAAGTGCATCTGAAAATAAAGTTAGCTTTGATGTTTCTAAGATTAGTAGTTAGGTACATTTTGAAATTCTTTGAAACATTTTTATTGATAATCGGCTGGAATTCATTCACCGGGATGGGGATCGAAGCCACAACCATCGCTTTTACACAGACGAAACCAACGTCAAAACATAAAGTTATCAGTTTTATATGTATGTTACATTTTTGGAATTATTTTGAAATACATAGTATTTGAGTATGTTAATATATTCAGGCTGGTAAGCAAGTCTGCATAATTTCGCAAGTGCAATTAAAAACCATGTTTAATCAAAATCGGTTCAGTAATTCTGAGATTTTGGTATTTGATATTCACGCGTTTATGTCCATTACATACTTATATACATACTTATATACTATAGGTACTAAGATAATTGATGAAGGTATTTAAGTTCTATTTAATTTTTAGATTCAATTGTATAAACCGACGCGCTTAGACAAAACGCGGCGTTGAGTTCCGCAACCCAACGTACAGCATCCCGAAATTTAGGCGGAGCGTGGGGAACAGATTGTCTTAACATTAGGTTCCTTCTGTCTACCCTGCTATTCGGGTTATATAAATTGATTTTTTGTATAAAAAACACACGTTGCTAGGATACGCATATTTCATGTATTAATAAATGTTTAAATATTATAACAGTAATATTAACACGTCACTACTTAAAGCATGTTATGTTATATTTCGTAGTAATAGTAACACAGGGGATGTAGCTCAGTGGTAGAGCGTTCGCTTTGCATGTGAAAGGCCCCGGGTTCGATCCCCGGCATCTCCAACTTTTTGTGTTATTTTAATATATATTTTTACCTCGTTATAAAGAATGTTATTTGTATGAAATTTAAAACAATTTTAATTTACTATTTTGAATAAAGGATTAATGTAGTAAAGTATCTTAAGGTTCTTAAGTATGAATATAGTGACTGTACATGCTAATAGATGGCGACAGTTGTATCTGTCCTGTAACTACAATACACAATTATATTTTATCATTTGCTTATTTTTATTTAAGGAATGTTAAGAAAAACGTTTTTATTTAAAGTGTTTCGTCTTGTGTATCGCGAGCTAAAAAAAGATAAATACTTACATTTATCTATATCATTAGCAACGACTGCCTCAGCGCCAACCCTGGCCGCCGCTATAGAGCCAGCGCCGCAACCGCAGCCCACGTCGAGGACTCGACGATGTTTTAACAAATTTGGATTATCCAAAATATATCTGGAAACAAAAAGTAATTAATAAGTACTATTGATTTTTCTAAATCCGGTTTTAAGACACTCTGTTCCTCACTTTCCGCAATTTTTTTTGAGACTTTGTGTTAAGTGATGGAAGTCAACGTCGCCTTTTGTCTGCTAGAGTGAGGAAATGAAAATATATAACAATTTATTTTTTCTAATTGAAACTGAACTCATAACCGTTGCGATTATTCTCACTTGACTGTGTGTCAGTCATTTTCTATTTTGTATTTACCTATTTAAATATATAAGGTAGGTAGGCTAAGTAATATTACAATATTTCTGTCATAGTTGTCGCCAACGTCCATACCACGTTGAACACACCGGTTCTCGTCCGATCACCGAAGTTAAGCAACGTCGGGCGCGGTCAGTACTTGGATGGTTGACCGCCTGGGAACACCGCGTGCCGTTGGCTTTTTTTGCTAATATATAGAATATGCTTGTTTGTCGTTTATTTCTAATATAATAGAAAGATATTTTTTATTGACTATTATTTAGACTATCCAATAGGTGTATACTGTACTTTAAAATAACTTGTTCCATCTTTTATATCAGGGGTTCCCAACCTTTTCTTGATCAAGGACCACTTTTATATCATTCTTGGTAGCAGGGACCGCTATGCATGTAGGTATAATAAATATTAAACAATGATAATCAAAGAGAATCTTCGCCTCACCATACCGCCATAAAATTGAAATCGAGGACCATATTTAGGCTTCTGCGGACCACTGTTTTATATGGTCCACGTTAATGTTGTTTTACGTAATGAGTACTAAGATAATTATAAAATAGTGTTACATTAGTAACGCGCTGTATCCCGCATATAACAGGGAAGACAAATACATCATGGGAACCTGTTATTAGGCACTGCAGAACAGAAGTTTACGTGACCAAAACATAGCGTGTTGGTTGGTGGAAAATAATCTCGCGCTTTGCCTCGTTACAAGAGGGAGTAGGTAAATGAACATATTAAACATTTCATTTCTTCGAGTAGGAATCGAACCCACAAGCTCGCTCGCACGCTCGTGCCCATGCGCCACAAAATTAGCTTGAGATAATTATAGTTTCTTAGAAAAAATGTTATCAAATAATCTAGACTTTCTCAGAAAACTGTCCCATACATCTAGATACACGTTTATTGAACATTACTTTATGGGTAACATTTTGGCATATCTTCAAAAAGATAATAATAACTAAAGCAAAATGAGCTTTATCACAACACAATTAAAGTTTAAATTTGTAAGACATAATATACTCCCACTGAAAGCTGTTACTAGTTTCGTCGAATATTGAGGTTTCCTCGAAAGATATCGAGATAATACTTAAGATTTTTATTCATTCTTATACTAAAACATGACTCATACAACAGTATAGTATGGATTGTGATGGGCTAGAATTCTAAATTAGGCCATCTTGTGTAGTTGTGGGTTCGATTCTTATTCGAAGAAGTGAAATATTATGTATAATAATACCCCGCTCTGGTGGACAAAGTCTGCCTAATCTGCAATATGGAAAAAAAAGTTGATTAAAAATGTACTTATAATTAGTTAATTTATTTTATTTTTGCTTTACACCACAGACTGGTCGTCCCTGCCTGTCCGTCCGTCACACATACCAGGGTAGGTAGTGGGAACCTGAGAACGTAGTGTTAAAACAATCTCTTTCCCATTCAGACATTTCCGTTCCTACTTTTAGCGAATTGTTGTGACAGTGCGTGTAAAGTATAGAACGTGCCATTCTAATATTATAAAACTATATATATCTATATTAATATTATTCATGTACTAATATTACAAAACTAAATATTTTATTTGATTAAACGCGTTAATATCAAGGACTTTGATAAAATTCTTTTTGTGATAGCTAACCCATTTATCGAGCCAGGATAACCTGGCAATATTATATATTAGCCTACAGTTAACTCAATTGCCGTCAGAGTTACTTCTTACTTCTATGTAACTGGTAACGCAGGTGATGCCGCGGATAAAACCTAGTTTAAGATTCACAGTTCACAGTTCACTTCACAATAATGAGTCAACTGTAACTTCACATAATACAGTATGTAGATCAGACCACTGTATGAATCATGCACTAAGTTAACTACGACGATAAATGAATACTTCCGTCCCATCCACAGCATCATACATCGGTACTCGAACACAGAACTGGCGTCGAACAAATATCCTCAAGGTGTAGAGTATCTAATAATTATCGTGAAAAAAGTAAATTATTAATTGTTAATTAGATGTGTGTATATTGATAAATTGGTTTTTAATAAAATTAAAAAATATTGTAATATTAGTATATAGTATAGAGTTATGGAAAATACACTTAAATACAAACATTTAGAAAAAAGAACATTTCGACAAACTTAGTAAAATAAACTAAGTACATAGAAGTTACTGAAAAAAAACACCTAAAAATACAAACAATTAGGAATTAAATATTTAAGATTTTTATTGCGACAAAGCACATCAAAGGAAATTTAATTTTACAAGAGAAATTTTACAAAAATTCCTGATTTTTAAATGCGAGCCAATTACAATTTAAAATGTTAAGTAGATATAAACTATTAAGAGTAAGGGCCAGTTTCACCGGCTACGAATAAAGTTTCAGATAGTTATCTAATAATTAATGCTATCTCACAGATAGAGGATGAAAATACAATATAACTCTTATATTTTCAAGCATCATTTTCTCATTAGCTTCGATAATACATAGAAGTTACAAATATTGAATGTAAAAATTAAATGCATGAGTCAAATTTGTATCTACTAGATATTGCTACTCGAGACCTGTGAAACCAAAAAAGATAGCTTGTCTGAGAGATAAGGCTGTCCGAAACTTTATCAGCCAGTTGTGAAACTGGGCCTAAGATTTTTTTTTATGGAAAAGACACGGCAAACGAGCGTGCGGGTCACCTGATGGTAAGTGATTACCGCCACCCACGGCCCCGTGCAACCCCAGAGGAGCTACAGGTGCGTTGCCGGCCTTTAAGATGAGTTGGGCGCCGGGGCCCGGCATTACCTGATGCGAAACGCAGTGACATAAAGCCACTACTTCACGCCGGTTTTAAATACCGGGAGTGGTAATGATCCGGTCGAGTCTGCCCATGCGTGTTGCCATTGCTGGCGACGTGACTCTACCATACTAAGTTAAAATTAAAACTAATATTCTCACTATAGATAATTACCAGTACTGGATGTACGTAAGATATCAATATTTTGATGTAATTACATCAGCCAGATCCTGTTCTAAGGTCATTGACCTCGACTTTTCTCACATTATTATGTTCAATTGCAATATAGTTTAAAGTTTACTTAACTCATCGTGAATGGGCACTATTGTGGTATAATACAGGTTTGTCTACTTCAATGTTATTTGAGAAATGAAATGAAAGTTTTCATTTTCTCGCTGTTCCCGCATAGCAGGTTAACAAAAGGGAAAAACCGACCGACCGTTAAGACCGTCTGTTCCCCTTTTTCCGTAAAAAATCAAGGTATTATTGTGTTGAGTATACTTCTATAACAGATTTCGCCTTCTGTACCAGATCGCGCGAACAGTGAAATAAAAATAATTAAAAATATATTTACTCCCCCGTGTGGTTATCAACCCTACAACTATCGCTTTACAATCAGACGCGTTGCCATTGCGCCGTATCGCATTTGGGATTAACCCAAATGTATTATCGTTTATGGCAAATACACACAAACAAGTTTTGTTATCACTATATCCGTCCGACTTACACAGTTGAATAGGAAATTTGATAGGTTTTTCAACAATTTTCTGATTGCAAAGGCGACAACTCCCCAAAGCAAAAGTGCGGTGTTAAATTCCATTACTCAAAACGCAAAATGTTAAAAATTGGGCATAATGTGTGGATCGTAATATTCAAACACTAGGTCCTCTGTTGACATCTACACTGTTATATGCGGCATACGGTGGAAAACAAAAAAAAATATTCAAAATTAATATACTTATATATAAGTATTAAAAAAAACCAGCTCGCCCACCGAGGGTTTCGTACAAAAATTAGAGGTCTCGGGCTTTTACTGAAATTTAAGCTTAGCTTAGCTGTTAGCTATTATTTTTTTAAGATTTTTTTTTGGAGATACGCGTTTTTTGCGATATAAACGGCCATATCGTTTTTTAGATAAATGTTGAAATGTGATTTTTTCTGAAAATCAAGGGGCAGTAGACATACATAGTAGTAGTCATATATGGTTTAAATTTCAACGCGATATTAAAGCGTACCTAAGATAAAGGCTCTTGACAGACAGACTGACAAACAGACCGACGATCGGACGGACAGATGGACAGCAAAGTGAAGTCTTATAAGGGTTCCTTTTTTCCTTAAGAAGTACGGAACCCTATAAATAAAAAAAATCCTGGCGGTCGGATTGTGCGACGATATTACGTTTGAATTAGTTTTATCATGCAATAGATAAGTGATAAGAATAAAAGTGGCTCAATCTAGGAATGCACTATTTAATTGTATAATTATCTCCGATGAGTTTGTTGACAAGTGATAAGTAGTAAGTACCATAACAAAGGTGACTAACGATAACGGCACTCGCTATGACGACTGACCGCTACTTCCAACGCGGCGCTCGCAGCGTGGAGGTACTGACGTGGTGACGCCTGCGTGGTCGAGCTGATGTAACATGTAGACCAGATTAGACATGGTTATAGGATTATATAATTGTCGACCCGATTGTAGAATAAAATAAAAATATAACTATAGTACTTCATCTTTTTACCTTTTCAGAGTTTCCTCTATCAAGATCATTAATCTCGTGACCACGTGGTACCTCACGTCAAGCGTCAAGGACATGAGCGTAAAAAAAAAATCAAGCCTCTAAGTCAACGCAATTAAAAGATACGAGCATGTATGCATCGTTTTTGTTGTATTGTGTACGAAGTTCGCCGCGTAAATAAAACTTTAAAATAACAAAAACCTATGAGATACTTCCCGCAGTTACGATATTTGACTCTAAGTGAGAACTCACAATGTAAATAAATAAAAGATTTCCTGTTAGCTCCTATTTAGAGTAATTAAATGTCGGTTAGCGTGATCATCAGGTACTTGCAAGCTCCAACGCGGCGTCAAACGCGTGAGTAATATGACGTGGAGATACGGCTGTGTGCATCAACTGATGTAATATAGTGATATGTTTTGTAAATATCTTTTTCAAAAAAACAGAGCGGTGAAAACGGTAAAGCAGAGAACTTATAGAGAGTTCGATTCCCACTCGAAGAAATTAAACATTATATACTTCATTCGCTCTGGTGTAGAGGTGAAGCGCGGCGTTGAGTTTCGCAACTCAACGACAATGCCTCCAGAATTCAGCGTGAAGTCGCAAGCTGAATATCTTAACACTATGCGGGATATCTTATTTCTGATAAGACACTTCAATCTTCAGAATCAAGATATTGCTGTGCCGTGTGATCCCGGCCTAGAATAGGATCATCCTGGTACTGCTGGTGTCGTAAGAGGCGACTAAAGTACGTGTGGTAGAGTCACGTCGCCAGCAATGGCAACACGCATGGGCAGACTCGACCGGATCATTACCACCCCCGGCATTTAAAACCGGCGTGAAGTAGTGGCTTTATGCCACTGCGTTTCGCATCAGGTAATGCCGGGCCCCGGCGCCCAACCCATCTTAAAGGCCGGCAACGCACCTGTAGCTCCTCTGGGGTTGCACGGGGTCGTGGGCGGCGGTAATCACTTACCATCAGGTGACCCGCACGCTCGTTTGCCGTGTCTTTTCCATAAAAAAAAAAAAAAATAGAAAAACCTCGCGGTTTTCATTTTCATAATAACCATAATCTAAAGTACTATCCAGATATTAAGCATAAGGGGAATAAAAATATAAAATAAATGTTTATAAATCTTAATAAGAATCGAACTCGCGACCATCACGCTCCTCCAGTATGACATATCATATAATTTAAACTGCGTCAACCGCATTTTTTTAAAACCTGTAAGCCTCTATGAGTCATTTCATCCCGTTAGGGGTAGTTCTTAGAATTCACTCCGTGAGTCACACTGCGGGGTGGCTGTGGGGTGGCCTCTCACACTGGAAACATGGACTGGAATTTGTACTTTAGGCCGTTTTTCCTTGAGCTAGTACTTTGTAGCTGATTCATATAGAAAAATATGAGATTTTGTCCAACTTAAGAGAATAGCGTCCTCTATTGTTTTAAATATATAAGAAAAAACATTTAAAAGATTTTGAGGCCTTCGTGGCGCAGCAAACGATTGGACTGTTAAAATGCAACGGTTGAGGGTTCGATTCCCACTTACGGAATTAATACGCAGTGAGATCTTATATTAATTCCTGAAATGTTATAATGTTATATACTCAGAAAGAGAATGTAAACGATAATAAATTTTAAAAAATTATAGCTACACTTACATCGTGTCGCAGGCAACCACCCCCGTGTATACACTATAGTTTATGTATAATAGGTACACGTAATATAATCATAGTACTACATTGTATTAGAAGCACGTGGTGGCCTCGGTCGCGACCCGCCCGGACGGGACCCGCCCTAGGTCATGTAAGGTCTGACCGATAAAACGTAGTTAGTTATGCAATCATAAGCCCGCGCGATGAATCGCTTGTTGTGTTAAATTAAATATTTAACTCTATTCTCTCTCAAATAAGCAGTTGGTATAAAAACAACAACAACTAAAATGATGGTAAAATATTTGTAATACAATTTTTTACTATTATCAATATTATACATATATGTAACAATTTATAATAGCAGACGTGAATAAATACACCCAGTATTTGTCCCTGAAACTTATGATTCATCGAAACTCGACAAACTTATAAACGCATTGTTTTAGCAGAAAGTGGAAAAAGAAAATTAAAATAATTGATGATGATTGATTGGGATCGCATCCCATACAAATTTGCTACAGCGGGAACAGCGCGATTACGGTCAGTCTGCAGAGATGGTCCATTGAGGTCCACAATGACCCTCTCAAACTTTTCATAAAATTATATATTTAATAAGTATTTCTAACAGCCTTTACAAGGCGACGATAGGCAGAGAGCAGTCATTCAAAATTACAAGGTAGGGGTCGAGGTCACGGCCGAGGTCACGAGTTCAATCCATTGAAAATAAAAGAAATTAGCCTTTTGATACAAATAATATGATTTTGTATGTTATATATTGTATATTTTCAAAGAGACCAAAGAACAAAGGTAGTTGTGGAAAATAATAAATTTGACTTTGTGAGCTAAAAATTCGAGGAAATAAATATTTTCACCGAACATTTATTACATTGTTTTTGCTCTACAATATCATTTAATATATTTCGTTTTGAAC
The DNA here is from genome assembly GCA_917862395.2 of Heliconius sara. Lineage (NCBI taxonomy): Eukaryota > Metazoa > Arthropoda > Insecta > Lepidoptera > Nymphalidae > Heliconius > Heliconius sara. Next base: position 437,147 of record OU860789.1, on the reverse strand, counting down.
CATTTTATTCAAGAATAAATAAAGGTACGTATCTTATACTTGAACGTTACCAAATAATTATTTTGCAATACCTCTATAATTCGGCGGAAAGTAATGAGCGGAGTGTCTTAACACTAGGTGTTCCCTCTGTAAATATCTGATATACAGAGAAGCTGAAAAATTCTGTTTAACATGTTCTCTAAGATAATCTACAATTAATTTAGGTTGTAGAGTAATATAGATAAATTTCGAAATATTTTAAAATCGTTGAATACGTAAATACGTAAAAGAACCGGAAATACACAATGTTCTTAAATTGATTGCTGAGCTGAGCGAAGTGGAGTTCTTACTGGTCAAAAGCATGTTTCGTTGTAATGCTACTCCTCCTACACCGTTAAATCTACAGCTCTGACATTTTGCAGGAATGTTGTGGACGACACCGTGATACCAGCGAAGTGGTTTGGTGATAATTGTAATTGTAGTTTTTGAGTAAATGGTCAAAATGTGGCCCATGGAGTTATGCTGTGGAACGTTTTGAAAACGGACTAAACAGAAAATTTCGTAACATTTTGCGCAACATAGCTTCGCTCAGCTCCACCAGCCGTGCACTTAAACTTTATCAAACAATTAGCGTTTAAATAAATAACTGCATTTTAAACTAAACATGAGGTTTATCGTTTTATATAATCTTTTAATATTATTTTGTACATTTATTATAATAACTTTATGAAAATAAAAAAAAAAATTTGTGACTCACGTTGATAAAATTCTGAGATGACTCATATCTTGTTTCCTTTTCTTTTATATACAAATTTAACGCTATCTCGCTTTGTTGTTACGGCATCCCTCTTTAATGCTTGGATTGTATTTTCCATCTCTTTCTAAGGCTTTGCGCTTGGAATGTAAATTATCTTTCTTCTATCTCCTGAGAATTGGTCTATATTTATAGTTCACTCAATTTTTTAAATTATATTTAAATAAGAGTGGTTTTTTAGTATCTATAATCGTTATATTAACCGAATACCTACCGAATATATACCTAATTTTAATTTTTTTTATATGTTTCATGTATAGAATTGACTTTTGTATCCTTTTATTATATACCTATAGAGATTTTTTTTTAGTTTCCCGCTGTGTCAGGCTTATAGCAAGGTAGACACGAGAACCTAGTGTTGGGACTCCGTTTCCCATCCACAGCCCAACTTCAGAGATTTTGCTTGAATGGCGGAATTTAAAGACGCTTTACTTAGTTATTAGAGCGACGCAATGAAAATAACTTTTTCCCCGAGTGAGAATCAAACTCACAACCATCTCATTTCAAGTCAGATACCGTGCATGATCGACGGCCACTAAAAATAAAATAGTTTTCATAGAACATTACAGACTACTATTTATTCTTGTTATTAATTATTGCTTGATCAAAATATATATATATATAAGTACAATGTGTTCTATGAAAATTAATATCAAATGTCAACGATAACAATTCTACGAATCATAATCGATTAAATGTTTTGACAAATAACGATTTAAAACTAAATCGAGTTCCTTGATATTTATTTTGAAAATTGACTATTTTAGGAAATCCAATAGATACTGCTAATAAATAAGCTTTGGTTATTTAATTAAATTTGTTAATTTAAATTCTTACCGCAATGGAGGAAAATAATGGTTAGATGATAATAATAATACAAAATATTGTTGTTTATAAATGAGCACTTGTTTAATAGAACATCGCAAAAATATATTATATAAAATTAATAAGTATTTATATTATGTTTAGCAGGAATTTGTCTTAGAGTTATTTGAAAAGGCTTGGCATGAGATTTTCATGAAAAAAAGTGATGTATTGTATTGTTTCATGCTTTATCTATTACTAAGTATTAGTATTAACGTTTATTCTATCCTAAGTGTGGAATAGATTTAAACCCACAACCGGCCACGTCAATTGTCACACGCTTGTGCCCCGTTTACTCATTAACTCACAGAATTCTTTATATTGGTTTTGAAGAATATTGGTTTTATATGTACAAATTCTGTATATTATGTTTATTATTATATATATTTATTTTTATTATTACATTTAAATAATACCTCTTAACTGTACACAAGTGTAAAATAGAATTTTTGTAAACATTACAATGCCAACCAGTGGTGTACTTTAATAAAAAAATAACAATCGCGTCTATAAATAGAAACGTAAAACCCACAAATGCATGACTCACTCTTCCAAAGTACGAAGTAAGAGAAGCGAGGTTCTCTTGAATGAAGTTCCATGACACGGATAATTAAATAAAATTTGGCCTCTATTTCTGGCTCACTAAAGTTGATTATTGTTTAAATGTCTAGAGCGATATGACATTGTGATATATAAGATATTCATTGATAATTATTTTACTATGAAACTTCTATGAAATCTGGTTTTTTTTTATTTTTCTTTATCTAATAGTTGCCATTTTTTTATTTATATTTTTAATCTGTTCATCTTTTTATTTCTTATTTATATAATAATATACATATTATAGGTAGGTAAATATTCATATTGAGATAATTTCAGAATTTTTTGTGCTATGAAGGTATGGAGTCTAATAGTGTTGTTCATTTATTTAAGTAAGATTTGTTTTGACACATGACACAGCCTGAGTAACTTTAACAACAAATGTTAATATAATCACCAAACCAAACCAATCGGACCAGTAGTTCCTGAGACTATCGCGTATAACAACAAACTCTTCAGCTTTGTAATATTAGTAAAGGTTTTCATAAATATCACTGTCTACGTAAGTGAAACAAAACTCAGGTGAGCAATAATTATGCATTTTAAATGCATCATGATTGTTTATTCAAATAAATATTTCTTATAAACCAATTGACGTACATACATAGGAATAACGTTAAATTGATAAATATAAAGTAGATATGTAGTTTTTTTTACTTTTACGTTGTATCCCAGGGAAGGCAGAGTGAACCTGGGAATCTAGTGTTAAGACACTCCGTTTCCATTAAGACACTTACGTTCCCCGTTTTCCGCCGAATTCTTGAAGGCATTGCGTGTGAGTGGCGGAGCTCAACTCACCGTCGAAACACTCCTCTACAAAGCTCGGCATTGAGTTCCGCTACTTCACACAGAATATCGAAAGCAATGGTAATGTGGGGAACGTAGTGTCTTCGTAACCTAGCCGTGGTACCCTCTGTCTACACTGCAGCTGTATGTAAAAAAATTTTTTTTTTTAATATATTTTTTCTGTGTTTATAGTTGCTATGCGACAATACCGGTAATTACTTATTCCTCAAGTGAAGCTAACAATTTTCCTTGTTTACTAAATTTCCGAGGTTATTTAAAGACCTCGTTCTGTAGATTTCTGTGTATTTCTATGTATAATGGACATATTTGTTCTGTAGAAATAATAAAAGACCAGTTGTTTACAGTTCGATTCCCACTTAAGGGGACTCTTTAGTCTTAAGCCTAAGCTTGAACTTAGTGTTAATTTCTCTATTTTTTATGTTTCATCCAATTACGAAATATTTTTTGCCCTAATCTAGAAGATATGAATTGAAAAAAAAATTGGACACAAAAATTGTTATTTTTTTTAGATAAGTATAATTTTCAAGGAATTGCACAAAAAAAGTTGATGGCATTTATCTCCTAAATATTGCGTCAATCACGTATAACGGCGCGGCGTTTTGATTGAATTAATACATACATAGTGATTAAACAAAATAAATGTAATTAAAATATATTTTTTTTAATTGGAATCGCTAGTTTCTGATATTAACGCATTTGGAAAAACAAACTCAGAGCTACATAACATTTCTTTCATCAGCTTTATATTTCTGTAGATAATTTTGTATTACATGATAAATATGAAAGTTTGTGAGGATGTATGTTTGTTCCATTTTTACTCAAAAACTACTGAACATTCGACTAGAATGTAACTATAAGTTTAAGCGGACAAAGCCGCGCGTGTGTCGCTAATAATATAAAAACTACAGAATAAAGACAAAATAATTGACAATTCAAAACTGCGTGAGTAATATTTCCCAAATCCCACTTTACGATATTACTCGTAAATACGCGTTTTCCTCCTCGATGCATATTTATAAGACCCAAGATACGTGCGTAGATACCAAGGCTGAGCGCGGCGGCACGCGGCAGGTGCGGGGGAAACAGCGGAAATTAAACTTAGAGCTGGTTAATGGTAGTCAGGTACGTGCCGGTGTGTTTTATTTTGCGTCACTAGAGTACTAGAGTACTCAGTAAGGCTAAGTAGTTTTTTAATGTAGGAACTAAAGTTATTTGTTAATAAGAGAATTTATTTGTAATTATTATATAAATTTATATTATATTTAAAATAATTTTCAACGTACGTGAGTAATTTGCATCGTTCCACCATACTTGAGACTATCTTACCACTAGATTCCTTCTGCTCTGATAAAGCAGGAAGCGATCTCTCTTCATATAACCAAATAGTTAACCAAATAACCTATTTTTATGTTATATTCAGCGTCTCGGAATTCACATTAGGAAATTTTAATTCCACAGCAACGTTTTGAAAATTGAAAACTCTTGCACTATATAAGAATAGTGTAAATAAGTTACTTACCTAGCAGTAGCTTGGCCCCCTGGCCAGTAGAATCCCCAGAAGGGGTCAACAAATGGTGAATTCTCTACAGGTGAAGACCAGAGCTCACATGTCGGTGTGATCAGACGGAGAATCAACTCAGGAGTCAAGTGACGACGGCTTGGTAAAGTGTGCTTTAGGAAGAGCTTGGTAAAATCCTTCAGCATTTTGTTTCTGAAAAACAAATATGGTGCTGAAGTCTACTACATTACCATTCTACCGAGTGCAATCCCGTACCCGTATTCCGTCATCCCTTATAGGAAGGAGGTAGGCATAGGAAGTTATGTCACTCTATTCCGTATATTCGCCCATTTTCTAGACGAAACCCAGTGCGCGAATTCTTTTGCAACCAGAACGCGGAAATAAAAATAATTGATTTCCCCGATTGAATCAACAACCATTGCGCTTATAGCAAAACGCTGTGCCAGTGCGCCACAACGGTCCATTGATATTGTTGGATATAATGATTTATATGGAAAGAGTATAGAAAATTGCGCATTATTATTTAACTCTCTGTGCTTATTCTATAACATAAAAATGATAAACGAACATAGTAAAGTGTCTTATATTAATAACTTACTTATACGTTATATAATTAATAAAACTTTCCTGCAACACTAACGGTACCTCGAACTCATTTCAATTATATACAGTTTTGCTACGTTATAAATCGTAATTTTTCCGTACGCCGTAAAAAACGTCACTGACTGATTTGAACTAGAATATAGATTAGAAATAGTTCTAGAAAGACTTCTTTGATTTATTTTATTTTATTAGAGAACAGATCCGTCTTTCTACGTATGTTTTTACACTTACCTCCCGTCTGTAGTAGGGCAGGTAGAGCGCAGTTGTACCTAGATTTAAGACAGGCCTCCAAATATGCGACAGTTAATCAATTACGTAATGTCTCATATTGGTCTCATGTTGTCTCATCTCTCTTTGTTCTCTTGTTTCTCATATAAGTATATCTTGTATTGGCAAGCGGCAAGCGGAGTATTAAGTGTTAATTTCGGGGTGCAAAAACATTTTTCGATGGTTGTGGGTTGAAATTTAATTTTCTTTTAGCAGTGTGAGCAAAGTGGCAAATTATATACGTAATAAATGTTATATTTTTTTTGGAAATTTTTATTAATTAAAAGTAAAAACAAAAAGCGAAACCAGTCGTGGTTCAGGGGTAGGACTGTAAGCGCCACGGGTTATAGATTTGATTCCCAATCTGGGATCATTCCCTAGTATTACATATTTAAATTCCATGCTTTGGTACCAAGGTCGTTGAGTATTTCCACTCAACACGCATTGCCTCCAGAATTGGATATGGAAAAAATCAGAAACTGGGAAATAGAAGTATCTTTACTCTAGAGTCTTAACTCTAGGTTGCCTCTGCCTATCCTTTTATATGAGGAGTACAGCGCGAAGCTGAAAAAAATGTAAAAAAAAAAATTATCATTAACTCTTGACGTCGGTAAATATGCAAATTTCTTATTAAAAACCAAGTAAAGATATCAATATAACTGTATTTGTTCTCCCAACACGATTTATATGAAATACTCCTGCTTGTATTGTAACAATCAATTAAATTTAATGATGGCTGTTATCTCAGTTGTGTTTACATTGTCGCTTTGAAATTCCCACTTGTGTATAAACAAATGTTCAAACTATCAATAATAGCTCTATTATAATTTATTTGGTACATCGTCCTTATCACGTGCAAAGGCCAACACTATTGCAATAGCTAGATTAACCCTATGTTTTTATAAATTATCTTTTATTATGGGGTATTAGGTCGTCTTATAACTATGCAATGAGAGAATGCAGAAACTGAATTTGACTCATTCGTGATAACTGTATTATTATAACACTTTATAGGTAGCTTAAGTGACAATACAATAATATGGTATCGTTGAAGTGATCTGATGATGGAGCCAGGACCTGCACAGTAGATTTATTTAGAGATTACTAGTAAGCCTTTTGAGCTAGGTAGTTTATATTATTATTTAACCGCAACTTACTTGCATGAACCTTAAGACGAAAAATTAGAAAAAATTGTTTCTCAATCCTACTTATTCCCCTTTAGTACTCTCCTAGGGAGAGCCCTTACCTACCTGCATGCCAAGATTCAACGTTTTCAAGTACAGTACTTTCGTCTATGTTTAATCTTTCAGTCACTCAGTAACGGAAGAGTTTTATTATACGTATGTCTACCTAATATAGGTTACAAGATACTGCCTGTTGTTAATTTTGTGGAATGCCAATAATTTCATCAGAATATTTGATGGACTGGTTATTTGATGATAGCGCGTTAATTGACACTGGTTATCAATTTGTGGAATATTGCTTATCAATGTTTTGAATAAAAATAATAAGTTCAGGCTTATCACATCTTAGTTCGATCAACGCGTAAATAAAAATTTATATGACGTTTATGATTAAAATAAATTTAACAATGTAATGTTGTTCCATATAATTATGTAATTTAGGAACAGTATTTTAAATATTCTAAATTGAGAAAATTACGAATCTCCAATAATACTTTTTAAAAAAACGTTTAAAAAATTAAACATAGCGAGATTTGAACCCGCGCCTCTTTAGTTACTGTCCAAGCGCTTTGACCTACTAAGTCATACATACCTACTCAAAACGTCGACATTCTTATACGCTTGTAACAACTTATTTATGTTGTTAGTATCGCTGTAGGTAGATTTTTGTAATTTTCCGCTTCCTTTCTTAATAAATATTTTTCTTTCCTCAGTGTAATAATAACACTTTAAAAAAATATAAAAAAATATAAACATTTTAAATTTACAAAAGCTAAAATTTGCTTTTTTAAAGACTTTCGTCGAGGCCATCTTAGCGCAGGGTTTTAAGTGTTTAACGGTAACATGACGGTTGAAGGTTCGATTCCCACTCGAGGGTATGCATTATTATTTATAAAATAAAAGAAATGTCATTTCTTCGCTCTGCCAGCAAGGCAAAAGCCCGACGTTGAGTTCCGCCACTCGACACACAATGTCTCGAAAAATTCGGAGTAAAGTGGGGAACGGAGTGTCTTAATACAGACTTGTCTGGTAAAATGATTTAGGACTTTTAAAATTATAATCATAAAATAATATCGATATAAAAATAATATATTCCGATTATATGACTAAAATAATGTGTTCGTAATGTTAGTCTGACTGCACATAGTAAAGTATTTCATACGTCAATTTAAATACAAAATAAAAGATAAGTAATAAAAAAAAATCAGTTTCTCGCAGCGGGACCCTATTGTTAGGACACTCCATTTCTTATTTTCCATCTTCTCTCTCTTCCTATTTTAACATTGCGCTTTGTGCGGTGGAATTCAATACCGCATTTTGTTACCACAGCGAGGAACAAATAAATTTCATTAAGGATAAATTAAGGATTATTTTATAAAAAAAAATCTTTTAAAACGCGGAAAAGAAATATTTTCCTGAAATAGATAACAAGCATAAATTTATCATAATACGAGTGAAATACGCAATTCGTCCAGAGAGACGTCGGCGAGTGGCACAGTGGGGCGTTACGTCGGTCGCCTGCGCGTGCGCATCCGATTCTTATCATATGGGTTTATTATGCCTTTCTAAAATTGTTTTTATACGATATATTGATAAAAATAATATTAAAATTTCAAGCTAGTCCTGGCGCAGGGGCACAAAGTGTGACTGCAAAATTGACTGGTTGTGGGTGCGATCCCCACTATTTGGCATGAAATATCTATTTAAATTTACATTTTCATTTCTTCGCTTTGGTGTCGAGGCAAAGCGCGGTGTTGAGTTCCGCCACTTAACACGCAGAGCCTCCAGATTTCGGCGGAAAGTGGGGAAGGAGTGTCGTAACATTAGATTCACTATGCCTACCCTGCTGTGCGGCATACAGCGTGAAGCTGATTTTAGTTATTGTAAAAAAAAAAAAAATTTTTAGTTATTGTATTAAAAAAATATTTGCGTTATTTTAAGCATGATAGACGGAAGATTGTATATTACATTTTTGTTACTTTAACGAATTCTATCGATTTCGCAATGAACATGTAATCTTTCTGCTATTCATTCTAATCAATATTTTACTAGCAAATGATGTGATTGTCTTTAATTAGACACATTCAGTCTATTGTCAGTGAGTTCCATATATCCAATAACCAGCAAGGTACGCAGAGCACCGTCCAGGTCAGGTAGCATGGTCTGCCAGTCCGTGAGCCTCCTTATATAACCAGTTTAAACCCGCATTCGGAGGCGTATCGATAGAAAGGTTTCCTCACAATAAAAAAACACAGCCCAGCGTCTTAATTGAGATAATGTAGACGTTGTCCCACTGCGCCACAATGACCTCTACGTAGTAAAAACAAGTTTATTTGATACTTTTTGATTGACATATTGTTGGTCTATACTATCTATTAAATTGAAGAGGATTTAAAGTGTCATTTTTAATTTGTTTGTTTGTTACAACTTACAGTCTACAGATGGAAACGTAATATTTGAGCGTATTGCGTTTTCATTTGCGTATAGATAACGGTCTTTGTTATACTTAGATAAAAATGACACGCCTTCTGTTCTACTTCTAATCTCTTTTGATGCGAATTTCAAACGCTCTAATCTCAGGAACTACTTGTTCATATTGCAAAACTCTTTTTGTGTTGAATAAGGGTGTTATGAGAAACGCTATAGGCTATATTATGTCACATTAAGCGCTTAGAATGTGTATTTTTTATTGTTATTATTATGTTATTTAAGTTAAACAAAAATAATGAAAGCTACGTGTACAAGTATAAACTGCATAAGTATAGATATTGTATATTGATAACTTGTTATGATAATGTACGATGGGAGGTGAAATACGTCAACACTCATAGAAATAAACAAAATTATAAAATTAACGTTTCCATTTATATTTTAAGTTAACTAAATAATTACTTAAAGGCCGACGCACAAACTTGCGACCGTAAATGGTAAACGCGACCTTTGTGGGCTTGTTGCCCATTGGGGGAAATGAAATATATAATATTTTTATTTTCTCGCTCCGGTAATGAGGTAAAGCGCTGTGTATAGATTAGTTATTATTAGTTATTAGTTGTTATTACTAATCTATTATACATATAATAGATTAGTTTTTTAATCAATCGTTATTATTTTTCTCTCTCCATTCTGACGCCTGTTGTGCGCCTGTTGTGCGCCGCAAATGCACACGGAACTACTTAAAAAATCCATGTTAAAAATCCATTACAATCTATTTTAAGCATTAATGTAAAATTCTAAGAAATAAAGACTTGCTTGAAGGTGTTTGATATCTATGACGACTGAAGACGGTCTCACATGACTCAGTAGTGCGCACTTGCTAATAATAAATTCATCTATTTTTAGTGTCAGTGTGACAAGATAAGATAATTAAACGTACATAAACATACGTTACCTGTGTTTCTACCAAAACGGTAGTAAATTATTTATTATTTTATAATTTTTCATTCATTTATTGTTTAGCTTCACGCTGTATGCCGTATATACCTGAAGCAGGGTATACGTTGGTAGGGTAGGGTGTTTTAACACTTGGTTCCCTCTGCCTACCGTGCTATGCGGGAATAAGAGTGAAACTCTTTTTTTATATGCGTAGGTTATTATGAATAAACATAATCTATTGCCATAACTAGTAAAATATATAAAATATATAAAGTTCAATGACCGTCTGGAGGTCATAGACGTGCGCTTCGAGCCTAAATTTTTTGAACTCAAAAGTAGAAACGCAGACAAAGGGATTTTCATCTTAAATTTGTTATCAAAAATAATCGAAAATAGCATTTGGTAAAGTGTGGCTTATTGCTACCGCTATATACATTTATACTGTCAATATTGTAAAGCTGAGGCTTGTTTTATAAACCTTCGGAAATATTATTTCGAATTAAAAAACTTTTTGTGTTAGATACTTTTTTGTTTATGGAGAGAGGCTGTGTATTACACGAATTTACCAATTTATTTTATATTTAAATACAAGTATTTGTGTACCAGAAGAGTCACACTGAAATTCTGTTTTACCTCCATTTAGACACCTCCGTTTCCTACTTTTCGCGTGGTTCTGGGGGCATAGCGTGTAGAGTGGCAGAACTCTACGCCGTGCTTTGCCTCGTTACCAGTGAGAAAATGAAAATATTAATTATTAATTTGTTCTAGTGGGAATAGAAAGTACAACCTGTCACGACTGGCCTCCTATATACGGATGTGTAACGCTTGTAAATGTTATGTTTACATTTTAATGAATTTGTGTTTACGCAGGTCTTTAACCTAACGTTAAGTCGTTAAATTTAATGGCTTCAATGTGTAAGCGTTTGATGATCCTGTATCCTGTACGCACACGGACACGTGGTTTAACGTTGTTTACAATAATTGAAGGTATTTATACATATTTAACTACCAACGAGAATTCTTAAAACTATTTTATTTAATATTTTAGCAAAAATTGTACATATCACTTTTGAATAAATCACTATAGGCTCGAAGTGTGATAACAGCCGATAATTTTTAATTATTTTATTAAAAATAGATTGATTTGAATTTTGACATTATATGTAAAATCTGGGAAAATATTAAATATCTCCTCGAGTGGAAATAAACGCCACAACGTCGTACGTCTGGCCTCTCACGCTCTTGCCTTCTTCCATTTATATAAAAAATTTAGTTAATACATATACATACATATTTACAATAGGAGAAGATTGTTGATGTTGTACATATATACATGGGCGAAGTAGTCTTGTGTTCATTATTTCTCTTGGAGTGAATAAAACTATTAAAGGGAAATCAAATATTTCTTTTTGAAACAACTGGATCAATCTAAAGGTGGTCGTGGAGCAGGCCACAAGGGTGTGGCTATTATACGCCACTCAACTCGCACTACCCCTGCCAATTTAACTTGGTTCAACCTAGAATATTAAACTGCGCAATTTTTAATAAAAAGAATAAAAATGTCATCAACATATATAATTTTTTAATCTTACATCAAACAACTGAGACTGACGTAGCCTCTAAAGAAATGATCTAACAAGTATAGTTTCATATGTAACGTAACTTTCCACGCCTCAAAATGGACCAATGGGGTCGCTTCGTTAATTTAATATGACGTATTTATCAACCTTGTGTTACATTAGTGCTATTTTTTTTGGCTCACGTAGGCTAGTTACTGATGTAGGCACGTGATATGATCAAGGTAAGCCTATTGCAAGCTTCTGTGTTAGAACCCACCACCGTTCCCATTAAGACACTTCCATCTCCCGTTCACCGTCGAATCCTGGATTTATTGTTTGTTGATTATTGGCGTAATGCCTTTGACCACTAAATATTTCATTTCCTCGAGTGGGAATCGAATCCACTTGTGCCCTGCGCCACGACTGGCCTCATATAATTGAGTTCAGATTTGAATATTCAAATATCCTAAATACACGTGACTTCTGTTTGCGATTATTGAACTATAGACTGCTACATATGTATATGTGGGCTGTGTCCTGATCTCGATTTAAGAGATACGTGTTGCGTGAAAATTACAAATACTGTTATAGTTTTAGTGAAAAAAATGGATACGAAGAAAAAAGGAACTTACGAAAATGTTTGTAAACACGGCGACCATAATGGCTTCAAATTCCACTTTGGGAAAGTTATATAATATAATTTAAGTCAGGTAGTATCAGGTCAGTAATCAGCTTGTAGTAGACATAGTTACGTCGTACGTACGTAGCGTTACGTCTCGGACACTGGGTTGACAACTGAGTGCCTTATCGGTAGGTTTCCTTCGTTACCCTGCTAGTATGCGGGAAGAAGCGTGAAGCTGAAAATTAAATGATAGATTATTTTTTATACGTATAGTAAAACTTGAATCAGAGGAACACATTATGCTAGTTAGGGTTTCTTAAAAATATACATATGTTAGTTATCATATGGCGTTATACTTTAATCATCCAATCCTTATGTGTTTTCTGAATATAAAAAAAAATCATGACTAGTAAATTTGTGTATCGAGAACAATATAATACGTATTTGAAAAATTGACCTATTTATAAATATTCCTTATAAAACTTCGAAGATCTTATTGAAATGGGGTCAATGTTTCGATGTTTCGAAATTCTTACAATTATATTTGTGTTATAAGGAAAACGGATTTTGCAAAACTGTGCCTCAGAAGTAACAGATAAGCCGCAGTACCGCGCAGTAACCTCGAAAACTAAATAATAACAAAAGTAAACGAACTAGGCTATTGTGGCGCAGTGGAACGGCATCTGGCTTTAAAAGTGATGGTCGTTAGTCCTATTCAGCATAGCGATTAATTTAATTACTTTTATTTCTTTGCCTTGGTAGATGGAGAGTTCCACCACTCTCTATCACTATGAATTACGTAAGTACATTAAATAAACAATTTTAAACTTCTTTTTTTATACACCTTAAATAACCTTATCAATCAATAGAATAATAAATAAATTAATGTACAGGAACAATTTATTTCAATAACAGGTTGAAAGTGAAAGGGTCTAAGTGGACATAAACTACATTATGATACGGTGGAGTATGGTAGGTTAATTAAGTATGTTATATGTTTTGTATTTGAAATAACATAATGCTAATTATTTGGATTAAATGTAAGGTAGAAAAGAGGAATGAAATTATATTTGTAGATTTATTTGTATAAAAATTGTAATATATATATATATTTTCATCCCCACGCTGTATCCTGTGTGCAGGGTGGGTAGGGGGAGCCTAGTGTCAAAACACTCCGCACCCCACTTTCTACCAAATTTATTTCGTTATGAGTAGCATTTACAGCCACACATTTTACGCCACGACTGGCCTCAGTATACGGTTAGCTATACCTATAATTAAGGATAATAGGTCTAGATCAGGTGTAAAGAATTAGGCTATGAGGCCAGTCGTGGCGCAGGGGCAGAAACGTGCGACTGTAAGCACGACAGGTTGTAAGTTCAATTCCCATATGAGGAAATGAAATATTTAATATTTTTATTTCTTCGCTCTGATAACGAGGGAAAGCGGCGTTGACGCCACTCAATGCAATGCCTTGAAAAATCAGCACAAAATTAATAAGTGAAGAGTAATAGGAACGGACTGCCTTAACACCGACTTCTCTCTGCCTACCCTGCTGCGTGCGGGGTACAGCGTGAAGCTTAATAGAATAATGAATAAATCAATGTACAGGAACAATTCATTTTAATAACAGGTTGAAAGTGAAAGGTTCTAAGTTGACATAAACTACAATGCGACACTACACTATGGTTGTAATATAATTTATATGTAAATAACATATTGCAATCTATACTTCTATACTAATATTTTAAAATTTAGGAGTTTATATGTTTGAATTTCTTAGGAACTACTGGTACGAATTCGATTATTCATTTTGTTTGTAGAGTCCACTTCTCGAAGGAGGGCTATAAGCTAAGCGTTAATAGTTAAGATGTGATCAACTTTATCTGTAGTCATAGTTACCTCTGCCACTGTCGAGTAGTAATTGCCGTTTGACCTCGCGGGCCTAGCTGTTACAATAGTTTATCACAAGATTCAGATGTAGGGTCAAAAGGAAGAATCAAAATAAATAATTGTTGATTTCAAATGTGTTATAAGTTTCTAAAAAATATCGATTTTATGTTTAATCTATGTTAATATTGAATTCCTTAGCTTAAAGAATAAAATTTAGTTAACTTAGCAAAATATCTTTAGAAGTTATATTTAGCTCAATTTTGTTAAATTTGTATTTAACAAAAATGTAAATTTTAATAACTGAGTATAATCATTAAACGAGTTCATTGTGAGTTTTGAAAGAGTCCTCTATCACCAGGCAAGGAGAGGATATTGCAACGAACATTAAACATCCTAATATTAATTGGCCAGTATCATCAAAAATTAATTCAAAAGATCCAAAAAGGAACGTGTCCCGTGGCAGGTCCTCATATTAACGTTAGAGAAATTTGACACGACAATTAAATCCGTAGTACCGTCACGTACGCGGGGGCTCGAGTAACCCACATTCATATTTAACGCACGCTAATGACATTACCATTTACCGTCACACGCGAGACACAAGGCACGTATGTTTGTTTTCATATTTTTTAACATAAGTGGATCAACAATATTATATTGCATTCATTATACAGAAGAACATGCTCAGGTGGTTCGGGCATAGAGAAACCTCGGTTGACCTTCCAAAACCTAGTTTCGATGACACTGGAGAAAAATCACGTAAAAAGAATCATGATCTCCCGGAGGGCATGTATTAAGAGGCTGATGACAGTGGACGAGGCGAAAGAAGTATGCAGAGACCGAGCCGCTTGGGGTCCCGTGCTCTCTGGCCACGTGAGGCTAAAGAAAAAACTTAACAACGCTTTGACTTTCCCTAAATATAAATATGAACCTCCATATAAATCAGGTCTATTGGCAACAATATATCTATCACGACCTACTCTACATATCTGTATTTAGGTACATATTTTTGAGACTATAAAAGCTAAATCAGCGTTCATAGAATTTTATAACTTCATGTTAAAACGAAGAAGAACAATACAAAGATTAAAATTTTTCTAAAGAGTATTCACAGAAAGATACAAACACAAGCGCAAGTAAATAAAACATCAAATACAATTTCATTAAAAACATGAATGAAACGCAGTTCATGAAACAATTGATAACCAACGCCTCATGTCGCAACAGCGTTTATTTAATTGTATATAAAATTGTATCCAATTGAAACGTGTTAACGGGAATAACCGTTAATGCAATGCGAGTGTTACCAGACTGCGTGCGTTTATGTCATTTCAGGATGTTTCAATATGGCAGTAAGTCATGTAAAAAATATTTTTCGATGCCTTGACACTTAACAATTTATTTATCTGCTTCGATATAGTTATATTTACAAAACAAGCGAAAAACAAAGTGTCTTAGTATTTTCATAAAAAAGAAATTAACTGTTAACGCATTTGTATGTAATACAAAAAATAACATTTTTCCATGAAATAGTTAAGAATCTCCGTTCAATCTTTTTCCGTCCAATTTTAGAGACATTGTATGTTGAGTGTCCAAAGTGGAACTCAACGCCTCGCTTTATATATCAGCCGTCACGTTCACAGTCGCTGTCCCCTTGCGTCACGCTGGCCTCAATTTCTTGATTTCATAAAAGGTAATACGTAAATTTCAGTGAAAATAAATTGTACAACAACGAAATGTATCAAAATATTCTCTATACGTACCTACCATGTATAAACAAGTCTTCAAAATCTGCCCGTTGAAGTTTTCCAAGTGGTAGTTACTAAGTTATACGCATAACACCAACAGTCAAACAATGTAGTAGTTCCTTGAAGTTCATTCATATGCTAATATTAATTTCGTAACGCGTCTGACGCTGTCAATGACGCATGAAGGTCATTCACTCTCGCGATCAATGTGGAAAGAGATTTAGCACTTTGTGGGTATTTAATAGAGTTCTTTTCACAATGCAATTAAAATATAACCATATACTTTCCTTTATATCGACGGATATTTATATATCACATGACTTTAATTTTTAATAGTTCTATATTTTTTATTGAAGGTTTTTTTGTCTAATTTATTGTGATAACTGGTACACAGCTTAATGATCTCGTCGCGCAATTCGGTAGCGTCTCGGTGAAAATATTATATTTCAATTATTTTCATCTCTTACCGTATACCGTATACAGGCCGTATACGTTTTACCTTGGTGCCAGAGCGAAGAAATTAAGAAATCGAACCCACGATCGTGTTACAATCCGACACTGTCGAACTTGCCACGACAGCCTTAAAATGTGTAAAAGTGATGTCAATAAATTAGAAAAATGTTATTCAAGTGCTCTTTATTTTTATTAGTCTTATTTTTATTTTTACAAATATTTTCCAAAACGAAAGATACTAACTAATATGAATACAGCTTAAATAACAGCTTCGTAGTATATTCGTATTATAGTATGTTTTCGGTACAGATACCTATTCAAGTAGGAACTAGGAACAAAAAATCAGACCGTGTCGACTTGTTACGGTTTTATAAATTAATTTGTGGTCATTTACAAGGTGCAAATTTAGATACTCAAGTACTGTATGATTGTTCAAAGTTGAACCAATTTTAGTAACATTGTAAATTATAGAAACAGAAAAAAATGAAAAATTAATGTTTTTCATATATATATTAAGTTCACAGCAAAAATTGAGCGGCTTCTCTCTATCTACCATGCTATATGCGGGAAAAAAACATAAAATATATATATATATATATATTCAAAAATAGAGTAATTAGTTATTAAGCTTTTACTATTTACCATAAAAAATAAATAAAATTATTTTGTCACATTCTTATTATTGCTCTAGAAATAAAAAAACCCCTAAATATTATCAAAATGTGTCATTTGAATTTATTATTTTAATTATCTACACTACTTCCTTGCCAGGACGTCCTCTGTCGGGGGAAAACCCTTTCTATTTATATCAAAACCAAGAGGGGACTTCACCAGTCACTCTTAATCCTTTAAACAAATAGGTTAACCATATTATATCGTTCATTTTGCAAACACTACGCGTAAAGCCCAGTAGTAAAGAATAAAAAACAATATTGCATAAGAAAATGTATCCTTATACCTATAAATTTGAAACTATGGTGCAATAGGAAATGGTGGGTGGTGGGTGTCTATTCAATTTCCATTCCAGTTTATATTTAAAAATTATTTAGCTTGATTAGACTTCTTAAGACAGAGTGCAGTATTAGATTTAATCATTCGAAATGTACAACCAAAGAAGAGTTTTTCTTTAATTTTAGGGACATATCATAATTCGATAAAATATCATAATTATTACTTTTAAATTCTGATACTCTTATTGTAGTTACTCTTATTATATATAATTATGTGTGTTTACGCAAAAGTTTAATAGCCATATGATAGAAAAAAAGAACCTTCCTTTGTAGGCAGAGGGAACCTAATATTTAGACACTCCATTCCTCACGCACAGACCCAAAACTTTTAGTTTACTACGGATATATTGCAGAAACACAAAAGATTGTAAAATATATGATATATGCCCTAACATATAGGTACAGTAAGTAGGTCATTGTTATCTTATCATACTTAAATGTCACCGTGTCGCAGTTAAGACGAGTTCGTATGCGTACAGTGGTTGTGTTGTACTTGCTCACCTGCGGTTCGATTAATTAAGTGTTGTGTATGTGACGTGACACATTACGTTATTACGTTCAACAGGAGCAACTCGGCCAATTAATATAGGCTATATATTTCCTTGATAAATGGGCTATTGAATACAAAAACAATTTTTAGTTCAAACCAGTAGGCTTCTGCTTTATAATATTAGAGTAGAATACAATAGATTTAAAGATTACAGACATAGGCATTTATTTATTTTTTTATTGGGATTAAGCCATCAAATAAGCAAAATATCTATAGATATATACCTAAAATATCTATAGATAGAACCTAGGGTCAAGACATTCCATTCTCCGCGCACCGCCCTATTACGAGAGTTCAAAATATTTCTTGTTGAATAGTCAAGGTATCACAGAGAAGGTGAAACCCACAATTTCATACATTATTTAGTTTTTTAATATAAATATCGTCAGGTACTATAGATATAATTATATTTTGCAAACGTATTTGAC
The DNA here is from genome assembly GCA_917862395.2 of Heliconius sara. Classification (NCBI taxonomy): domain Eukaryota; kingdom Metazoa; phylum Arthropoda; class Insecta; order Lepidoptera; family Nymphalidae; genus Heliconius; species Heliconius sara. The sequence continues at coordinate 418,875 of OU860789.1, read as the reverse complement.
AAAATGAGTTCGTTATTAAATCTAAAGATAGACAAAAGGCCTCATTCAGTTCCTCTACTCCACAAATAGTGTCTATTTACAAAAAGTCACAAGACGCGGGAAACACTCATATGAAGAGAAAAAATCTCTTGGATGTTTATGATTAATTTTTAGATTTATTCATACTTCATAGCAACCATTCGCTAATCGTGTATAAAAAATTCTTTCCCAAAATCGATTAAACAAAGTACAATTTTATCTTATCAGATAGTAACGGCGTCGCGCCGTTATTTAGCTAGGAGACGATACAGTACTGTAACACAAATACATATATAAATATAAAGGACGTATTCTGTATATTTAATAGAGATTCTGTTGAAAGTATGTAGCTTAAATTTATAGGTTTGTAAAGTGGGTGCCTAAAGACAAAAATAAAACAATAAATAAACCAGCTTCACGCTGAATCCCGCACACAGCAGGGTAGGCAGAGGGCTATATTAATGACTAAGTGTTAAGACACTCCATTCCCCATTTTCCGCCGAAGTCTGGAGGTGCGTGTTGAGTGGTGGAACTCTACGTCGCGTTTTGCCTCGACACCAGAGTGAAGAAATGAAAATATAAATATTTTTTTTTTTATGGAACAGACACGGCAAACGAGCGTGCGGGTCACCTGATGGTAAGTGATTACCGCCGCCCACGACCCCGTGCAACACGAGAGGAGCTACAGGTGCGTTGCCAGCCTGTTAGGTGGGTTGGGCGCCGGGGCCTGGCATCACCTGATGCGAAACACAGTGGCATAAAGCCACTACTTCACGGCGGTTTTAAATGCCGGGGGTGGTAATGATCCAGTCGAGTCTGCCCATGCGTGTTGCCATTGCTGGCGACGTGACTCTACCACACGTACTTTAGTCGCCTCTTACAACACCACCAGTACCAGGATCCTATTCTAGGCCGGGATCACACGGCACAAATTTAAATAAGTATTTCATGTCCTGGGGACCGAACTCACAACCAGTCGATTTTGCAGTCACACTTTGTGCCTCTGCGCCACGATTGGCCCCATCGACTTGAGATAAAAATAAATATAATTAATCCTATCAATGAAAATCGAACCCACACCCGACGTGTTGTAGAAATAAATTCACATTGCAACAATCATATACCTATCTAATATCGATAGAAAATTGATTAACATTGAAATCTACAGTATAATATTCCATTTTCTACTGAAGTATTAGTTTAAAGTACGTTGTTTGAAGAAAGCGGTAATCCGCTTAGTACATTTAACTAGAAGTACGGTGGCGCGGTGAAGCCGTACGGTACGCACTTTAACGTAAACACTTCACTGTTTTCTTCATAGAATTAATGTTCAGGCTGCGATTTTTTACTTCATTTTTCCTCGTTTAGGCAAAAATTTATTTTATATTTTTTTTCTTAACAAGGTCGTGGCTGGTCGATTTCTTGCAATACAGACGCAGTTATTGTATTTCATTACTAAAAATCAAGATTTTTAGGCTACCTTTTTTAAAAAAATAATATAATTTAAGTGAATATTCAAATTACGAATTTGAATATTCACTTCGCGCGCTGTGAATCAGGGGGTGAATCCTAAAAACGATGCAACACATGTTCAATAAAATATTTTTAATAGTCTGAATTTCAAACTTTATAAAAATCGGTGCCGATTTAAAAAAAATCCATAAAAACTCTCTATTCTTAATTTCATCCCTTTAGGGTAAAAAATTTTCAAAATCCCTTCTAGTGTATGTCCAGATTACAAAAATAAACATCTGTCCAAATTTCACATTTCTACTATCAGCGGTTACGGCTGTGCGTGCGTCTTACCTCAGTCAGTCAGGTACATGTCCTTTTATATATATAGATTTTTAAATAAAAAAAATATTAGTTACAATAATATATCTATATTTTTTTATACCTTAAAGTCAATAAAAAATCATGATTTTATAAAGAAAAACTAAGAAATTGTTCGCAGCATCCCAATGGCAGATGTTTAAGGTCATCAATCCTTAGAGCAAGGTCGGCGCGCGGCGAACAACCTCGCACCGTGCACTCCGGTACAACCACCCCTTGGTTCAATGGAAACTTATATTTCATTTCATTAACTTTAAAGATTATATTATTTTATGATATATACATGCCAGCGTGTAAATGTAAACGCGACGGTTGTGGATTCGATTTCCACTTCGGGAAATGAGTTATTTAAGATTTTGATTACTTGTCCGCGAGTGTCCTAATACTAGGTTCCCATTTCCTATCGTGCTGTGTGCGTCTTGTTAACTGGGAAAGTAATAAAAATATGAAAATTATAATTAGTTCAAAAAAAATAGGAGCCTAAAAGATTTTGTTATTTTTTTGTTTTAGTTGCGGATCTCAACGCAGTACATTATCTAGCCTAGACGAGCGTATCATTTAATACATTTTTCTCCATCCAGCAAAGATCAAAAGAAAATAAAATCAACTATATGACAATTATATGATAAGTTACATGATTTGTATAAATTTTAAAGTCATCTAAGTTTTCGTCATGTCGCAGTGGCACCTTGTGGGTTCGATTCTCACTCGCAGAAATAAATTATTTATTTTATAATCAATTTCTTGCTCTGGCAAAAAGATGAAGGGCAGTGAAAAGTTTTATAACACGCAAGTAAAGCTAAAAAGAAAGTAAACGTATTAAGAAAAAAATAATAACGTCAAAAAAAGTCAAATAAATCCAGAATTCTCTGCATATTTAGATAAAAGACAGTCAACTATACACATCGATATTCGAAAAATTTTAATCAATTCTTCCCAACATTATAACACACTTGTGCCGTTGAGTCTCTCTGTACCTATAGCTTGGTTTTCACTTCATTTAGTTATATCAATTACTTGGTTGACAGCTATTTCTTCGGGTGGGAATAAACCCACAACCATAGAGTATATAGTGACAAGCTTGTGCCACTGCGCGACGAGGGTTCTCATTTTAAATTCTAATCCCACTAGTAAATGTAAGAAAACATTGTAGTACCATATAGCACATAATTTTCAAGCAAATATTAATTAAAAATAATTATTATTTATTATTTTATGCCTTGCGTTACTACAGCTACAGCTTTCCTTTGTATCCAGTATATAGCAGGGGAGGCAGAAGGTAGTGTTAAAACACTGCGTTTCTCATTTTCCCTCCGCTCGAGGCATTGCATGTTGAGTGGGGGAACTAAAAGCCGTGCGCGTTGTGGTTTAGAAACGTGTTGAGACTTTATATTATGAAAACTCTTATCACAATTTATTAATACCTAACTTTTAAATATAAATCAAATGAAGACATTCTAGTTGACCTATAATAATGAAATCGTGGGCGATACCGACTCACACTTGACCAGTTAATCTTATTACGATGCAAGTGTTCCTATAACGGTAAATCAAATAATGTATGCTGTACTCAAGAGACATATAAAGTTTCGCCATTGTTTTTTTAAATTATGCAATACCTACACCTAATATAAATAATAATTTTGCAATGTATCATGACGAGACACGACTTAGTATCAAAGATTAGGATACTTTTACTATTTATTTAAAGATATAACGTGCCATAGTCTTTAAACATACAAATATACAGTAATAAATCGTAGAACTCTTATTTGGCATTAAATTTGACACTCGATCTTTTTTATCTTGTTTTATCTTCAGGTGTTTTATACGTGATGTATGAAAGGTAGAGTAGGTAAATGACTTTCGTCTTTACCTACACCGCTATACGTCAAGTTAGATACTTTGCTTATAAACATTAGTATAGGCTAATAATCTTGAAGCCAGTCTCTCTAACGCGATGGTTGTGGGTTCGATTCCCATTCTGGGTAATGAAATATTTAATGAAAAAATGGTATTTATTTCCTAGCTATAACAGACGCAAAACGCGTCCGTCACTCATCGCGCGATGCCTCTAGAATTCGTAAAGTGGAGAATGGAGAGTCTTAATGTGGAACTACTCTGCTATGTGATGGATACAGTAACTACGGATATTCCGTTATTCATTTTGATGTAACCCACAGTACCTGCGGCCAGAGTTATTTCGATCAGTTGGATTGTGTTATGTTTCATATAAAACTCTTAGTTATTTTAATTTGACAACGCCGGGCAAAGTCGCAGTTCAGAGCTAGTACTCTACACCGATAATCATTTAAAACGAAGCCATAATAAATAATGGCAATAAGCCATACATATTTAATTAATTTCTACAGTAAAAACTGAATTTTAAGAATAATCAATCAATGCTATACAACTATCGTTTACTAGTTACACTAGTAAATAGGAAATTTTCATAGAGTTCTTTGAACTAATTTCATTGGAGGTCAGTCGAGCGACCTTCGCGGCTCGCTCGATAACGGAACACGAGACATCAATATACGAGATATGTGCAATGTATAGAAAACAAACAGCTTCACGCTGTTTCCAAATAGAACCTAGTGTTAAGAGAGTCCGTTATCTACTTTTCCATATTAGATGCTGAATGGCGGAACTGACTGTCATGCTTTGTCTTTATACATACATCAAGGAAATGAAAATAATTCGTTCCCTCAAGTGGAGCTCCAACTCACAACCATCGTCTTTGCAGTCGGACGTTGTGCCACTCCGCTACGATAGCCTTCAGAATATATGGCTTATATCACTATATAATAGTAAAATTTCACCTACATTAGTTACTAATTGACTCCTGGTTTACATGAAAAATTGGTATTAAGATTACTATCGAATAATTATATGAATATTACTGAAACTACAGATATACTGGAAACAGGTGTTCATTGTAAAGTAATTTCATCGAAAATTGTTCAACTACAATTGTTATATTGCCAGCTTTAAATCAAATAAGTGAATATCGTCGCATAGCGCGACGATATTCACTTATTTCGAGGTTCGATTCCTATTCATGATTAATTATTTTGAGCTTCTCGCTCTCGTAAGAAGACGAAGCACTGCGTTCAGTTCCATTACTCAACACGCAATGTCTTGGAAATTGAGCGAAAAGTTGGGAATGGTACCTAAACACAAGGTTCCCTCTGGTTACACTGCTACCAAAGGGTTAATTACATATTATCCGTGCTGCGTCATCGTGCATTATGATTTTGGGTTCAACTTCATCTGTGATTCATCCATCATCTTAAATTGAAAAAGTTATTTACTTAAATACTTCAACCTCAGGAACTACTGGTTCAAATAGATTTTTTAAAATAAATAATTAGTGTACAAAAAATTAACATTAACTTTCTTACAATAAATAACATTTTTTAATTATTTAATTTAATAGAAAAATATAATATCTTATATTTTACGTCGATAACGCGCACCATGCGGGTGCTTAAGGAAAACGGCACTTAAGAAAACCCAACGAAATCGATGAACGTTAGTTAAATACATAATTATTTATTATCTAATTCAATCGTCAAGGAAATTCCTAGTTATAAATTTTGTTGTACTATTTTCATAACATGGTTTTATCACGATATTTTTAATTGGAGATTTATTTGTTTGTATAAAAAGATAATATAACTCAGTTTTTAGACTATTTTTTGTTAAAACGGAGGTTGTAGGTTCAATTCGCTTATAATACAGAAACATTATCTAATATAAAAAAATGCTGTTCCTGTTTGAAGTTCTACCTAAAAAAATTTAACTATACACAACATCTCAAACCAATGAAATCTTAGAATAACATATAATTTTCATTTTATTATAATGATCTAATATACTTTATTAAGTTAATATATTAAATAATACTTATAATAACTTTAAGGGATTATTATCAGGATTTATTACTAAAGATAAAAAAATATTTTTAGTAAACGTACTTAAATTTGAACACTAAATGGATGGTTTTCGTGGTGCCAATTTTTACTCGTTTCTTAATATTTTTCAATCATGCTATGTAAAAAAAACACACCGTAGGGTGAAGTAGGATACATAAGTACTATGAAGTTTAACCAGCAAGGTCAAGGGCAGCGAAAAGAAGTGAGTCTGACATGCGTTTCTAGGAAATACGATCGATTTGCATCGTATCGTTCATACACGTTTCTTTTTTTTACTTTTGGCAATATTTGCCACAGATGTTTAGTAAAGAGGCGGTCGTGGTGCAGCTTCTTCTTTTTTATATAGAAAGGAAACAAAATAAAAGAGCGTACGGGTCATCTGATACTAAATGATCACCGCCGCCCACGACCCAGTGCAACACCAGAGGAGTCACAGGTGCGTTACCGGCCTTTAAGCACTGCCACAGGTAGGCCATTCCACAGTTGTGTGGTGACGAAGATCATAGGAAACCGCACAGTAGTGGAGTGCCACGTACCCAGGTAGTGTGGATGTATTTGCGTTAGTAACTGTACGCAAAGCCAAAGTGTCAAGCCATTCACAGATCATTGGGTCCCCAACGATTCACACGGCCGTATGTCATGTGCAATCAAATGGTTCAAGCTGATACTGAGTTGCATCACCCCAGAGATGAGAACAGTACTCCATATGAGGCCGAACCTGGGCTCTACAGGGCCTATCGGTGTTTCAACGTGAAGTACTGTTCTCAACGGCCAATTTGACCTTGCTTTGGTCGATGATCGCTGACGAGGAGTGTTCTAGAAAACTGGTGACACAACATATGGGGTTAAAGCGCCAATTTGTGTCTTAGGGGGTTCAGTGGTACCAGGTACCTTTGTCTCTACGAGAAAATATTCCCGAGGTATGCCTCAACAGAAGACACAAGTTTATTTTGGCACTGGACGACGTTTTCCCAAGAACGATTCTCTCATCTGCATAGCAATACACGCTAAAATCTTCTAACATGTGATTGATATGCAGAAGAAACAGCGTGGGGGACAGTACGCAATGCGGAAGCAATACTAACGGTCATCTTCAGATTGTAAACGCGATTATCGTCGGTTCAAACCCCCACTTTTATGAGTTAACCTGTCCGTAACATAACTAAACATATTCTTCAGGTTTACGCTGTATCCCGCGTATAGCAGGATAGGCAGAGGGAGACAATAATGAAGAAATAAAAATATTAATAATATATAATTTCAATAATATTTCATTTCTTCGTAAGAAAATAGAACCCAAAACCTGTCACGCTTAAAGTCATATGTTCGTGCCTCAGCGCCACTACTGGCCTAATATTTATTTAAGTAATAAAATGGGATAAAAAACTTATAAACCTATAGAAACTTATTAACTTGGTATTATAAACGCAATGACTGTCAGTTTGGTTACCTTTCTTGGGGGAATTAATCATTGAATGTTTAATTTCTTCGCTGATATAATGAAGAAAACCGCGGCGGTGTGTTTCGCAACTTTACACGTAATGCCTCAAAAATCGGCGGAAAGTGTTTGACGGAATGGCTTAACTTTACGTACCCAATAGTGCAGCCAGAACTTCAGATTTAACTAAAAAAAAACAAAAGTTTTATTTCACTTTAAAATGTAGAGTCAAGCCAATCAAAATATTTAACTCGCCTCGACGTAACATTATATTTATTCCTTTGTTTGAAAGTATACTTAAAAGACACAAAAGTGTATAAGAATAATATAAGAATCTGATTCTTTAATATTCCTTCAATAAATTAAAAAAACTACGTTAATCAAATCAAAACAATAAACTAAAGTTGATGAATATTTTATGACATACGATTCTTATCTTGAGGTGTAATATTAAAGTAATACATATTTAGTAATTGACCTAGTTTTAATCATAATCTTATAATTGATACGTTCACTGAAGGTCGTCTCTACGTGAGTCAGCAAAACAAATAATTACACGTTGTTCTGAACAAGAAAAATCAAACATGATGTGCTTTTGTAAATTGATTTAGAATTTTGAATACTTTCTATCGCTCATATAGCAGAGTAAGGTATAGGAATAGGTATTTAAAAAATAATCGTGATAGGCACGATTTTCCATTTTAGGCATTCATTTCATTTCAGGATTTCTCGGTTTGGGATATGATACGGTGTATGTAAGTATACCTGTTAGTATACTTGTGTTTCAATAGTGCGCTCTGATTACGCGGTGGTAGTAGCAGTGATAGTGGACAGTGAAAGCGGATTCACAACTGCGATATATCGCGGTGATTTGAATCCGAAAGGAGAATTATAAAAAAATCAAATAAATCAGCTTCACGCTGTATCCCGCACACCGCAGGGTAGGCAGAGGGAACCTAGTGTTTTAGACACTCCGTTCCCCACTTTCTGCCGAATTCTGGAGGCATTACGTGTTGAGTGGCAGAACTCAACGCCGCAAAGGAAAATTCGAAGTTAATAAATTGTTTTATTTTCTTATAAGTTTTATGCAGCCAGACTTTTTTGTTTTTTTATAATATTTTTTTACTTTTCCATTTTTTTTATCAAATAAAAAGATATAAAACAAAAAAAATAAGCGTAATAATTCGTTAAGAAACCAACCAATTACTAATTTAAATATATATTTTTCTTACGATACATTTGGTTATTACGGGAAAAGGGGAAATATAAATCATCCAGATAATTTTTCCATTTCTGTAGGAATTTTAAGAAATTCTTTTTAGAGAAAGTCCTCAGAGAACGACTTCTTTTTAGATTCCCTTCACTCCCTTGACACACACTGAGGCCGTCGTAGCGCAGGGGCACTAGCGTGAGGCTGTCAATATTTTGATTTCCTCGCTCTGGTAGCTGGTGAACCGAAGTATTTTCATGGGACCGGAATATCTTAACACTGAGTAATTGGGTTCCCTCAGCCTACCCAGTTTAAGCTTCACGAGGAACCTACATGATAAACAGTTTTCTTACAACGCTTCATAGTTCCGGCTGCCTGTTGTCTATCAGTCAGTTACTTACTGAAGATAATATTTTATAAAATACTAGTATATACTTAGTATTAACAATGGTGAATTCTAATAATTGATAATAAGTATTAAAAATAATATTTACATTTCTTATCAGAAGGTAAAATGTTAAGGTAAAAGTGATATTAAATAATCGGAACGTAATTTTGTTCATATACTTTTCCTATCTGAGGTGAAGGTCGTGCCGTCGTGAGTCAGCACAAAATATACACATTAAGTGACTTGTATCAGAAATTGAGTATTAACAAAGTAAAAACTATATTAAGTTTTTGAATATTATTATAAAGACGTCTACGTGTTTCCCTTATTTGACTAGAGTTTTCGGCGTTGAGTTCCGTCAGTCATCACGCAATGTATAAAATTGGACGAAAAGCGGTAGCGGAGTCTTGATTTTAAGGTATCTAGCGAAGTCCAGATTTTCCCCGATTTGAATTTAAGCCCGCACTTGCATCGGGTTAAAGCATGTTTATAACAAATGCGCCACGATTTTATTATATCAGTTTCATAGATCACGCCACTTGATTATGCAACAAGTAGATTTTCTAGTGTCACTTATTAACAAAGTGATTAACGTCTGTATATTAACATCAGGTCGACGATCGTTGGTTCAATGTTCAGTAATATCGTTATCAGAAATTGCTGTTTCCAATGAAAACTCTTATCAGCAATTTTTTAATCTTTAAGCTAAAAGTTTTAGTTTTTTTAGTTTAATATTTTTATTAACCTTTAAAAACAATAGTTAAATACTTTTTAGGTAACGTACCTAGCTAGCATTAAAATGCTATAGAGAGAAATAAAATAATCATCAAGAGATTGACATTTAATAAGAATTATAAAAAATATTGTTCAATTAAGTAAAGTAAAATTAATAAATGAATACGTTTATTAATAAATTTTAAATGTGTTTAATACTACAAATCAAAAATACCCACGTTTCAATGTTGACAGAGCTAGTAATATAAAAAAATATCTCAATATAGAGTCGAGGCGTTAAAACAGCGGAATGACCTTAGCCTACATAATGTACTTACGTAGAGCATGATAAACTTCAGCTCTACTCTTGCCGAACCACTATATAACACTATTTGAGTACTTTCCGCTGATAATGACACTAAATTCTACTGTTATCTATCTCTAGGGTTAGAGAGAGAAAATTTAGTGTTAAGGCACTCCGCATTTAAATCAGCATTTTTTATTTATTAAATGGACAACTTATATGCATTACTACGTTAATTACTATTTCACCACTTTTCATCACGTTTTGGGATCTTGTAACGGTATTCTCTAATAATTACTGTAACACTTAACAAGAAATACCTATTTCAAATGTTATTGTATAGAAGCATTTAAAACACGACAAAACATGTTCAAACATGTTACCAATTAGGCAACGGTACTTTTACTTTACTTTTCAACCTTAATTCTGTTTTAAAAGGAACTGTGGTCAAATCCTGCTAAAAAGTGCTTTTGCAGTATCCGCCAAAATAACCCCAAGACTGTTAAGCAACAAAAAACCTGTCCTTTCCCTAACAAAACTGACGCGGGAATTCCAACCAACGTAAATAAGAACTCACACAAGTACATAGGTACACTCACACCGATATGTAGAGTCAATGAACGTATACCCCCGTTGTCGTCTACTGACATACGAAGTGAGGGGGGCGAGAAAGGTCTGATATACAATGGACAATCACTTAAACAAGTCAGAACAAGCACAATGAGGTTTTGGAGAAATGCATACACACACTGACACTGAAAAAAGGCACACTGAAGTAAACTACGGTAAAGTTTGTCCAACACAACAGTAAGACAAGTGGTTTTCGAGGAATCTCTCTACACAATACGCACACTTCGACAAGATTATTGTGCGCATGCGCATATACAAGTATAAATACCAGCTACGTCACCCTGCCCCCCCCATTCTGAGCTAAACTACAGAAGTGATACCACGTCAGTTGGAGTTTTCTTAGTGAAATTATTGTGACACACGCGACTGTGATTAGATATCTACAAACACAAGTGCTGATAACAACCAAGTGAACATTGAAAACGTTTTAACCAGTGTTGAGTGAAATCGTGAAAATTCACCACAAGGAATTTCAGTTTCCCATAATTGGTGAAAATTTGAAAAGTATTCATTTAACAAGCAACATGTTCAACGATTCTGTGGTTCCTGTAAAAACTGAGTCCTTCAGTGGAGTTGCAGCTAAAAGGTATTTTCTACTTTGATTTTCTTAAATGTTTTATAATATTAAGTAATATTAGTTTATCATATGTATTGCACAACTTATTTGAGCTCATGTGCAAACTTCATTCATTCCGCAATCGGCTAGCGTTTGGGACGTGTGATATGTTCAATGATTAAAAACTACAAACTTTTTACAATTGTAAAAAAATTTTACAATTGCTTGTAAAAATGGGGCGGCGAAAATACCAAAAAAATCAACACAAACAGCTAAGGTTGATCCAAATAAAACAAATTCAGTCATACATTTGGAAATATACAATTAACTAGTATTCGATAATTGGTTATTCAGAAAACCAATTATCATTGCTCCTCGGGAAATCAGTTTGAAGAAATAATTGCACTTAAATAGTTCACGTCAATTAGTGTTGTGCCACTTTAAGTGTAAATAGTTTATCAATTTGAAACCACTTTGTACCATCCTCGGTAGTATAGTGGTAAGTATCCCCGCCTGTCACGCGGGAAGACCGGGGTTCGATTCCCCGCCGGGGAGATTACTTTTTGAAATTTATTAGGAACATTTTTAGGCAAATGATTCGAACGTTAAATTTTTTTTCGAATTATTGTTACTGAAACTCCCAATTCCTAATTTTTTATTTCTTTGCTTTCCAGCCCAATAAGCCAGTGTATTAAAACTATCCTGAGACGAGCCTGTGTAGAGAAAAGACTGACTATCGGCCTTCTACCTGCCATACAGTACCTATCCAAGAACACTAATGGAGCTCTGTTCTGTATGACCGCGGCGGCCCCGCCTGGGGACAGCGCGACTCATATGCAGGAAGTGCTTTTACAAGCTTTCTGCGATGAAAACGAAATTTATGTTATTAAGGTGAGGATAGATTAATATTTTGATATTTTGATTCATAAATTTTATGTTAAGATACATAATTTTGAAAATTTGATTTATATTACTTAAAAATTATTATTAAAACTTTACCACGAGTCGTGATATTATGATTGGATAGATTAATATTTTTTTAATCTTAGCCATGGAACTCTTAAATTATAACACAATTTTTGCTTACTAATAACTTATTATCATTTTCTATTTTTTCCAGATTGATTCAGAAGCCAAATTAAAACAGATGCTCGGCTTTTGCAAGACACCAATGGACTTCAGTTGTGTTCTAGTCCACCTGCCGTACGCGGACCCCTTCAGCGACAGTCAGGAAGTTGATCTCTCAAATCTATCCGAATCGGAGAGAGATTTGATCGACCACTGCGAAACCAACAGCATCCCAAACTACTTGCTAACTGGCATAATGCCAGTCATCAAGTTGCCAGAAAAGTGAAGTCCTCATTTGAAAACTATTGGAAATTATTGAATAATTCGGCCAATTGTAAGATTTGGCTTAGGTATAACTTCGGCGATCAACGCCATCTAGTGTTTGGTTATGTCAAATGACTTTGTATAGCAATGATATGTTGTTTTTGTACCATTAACACTAGAGTTTTAACTAAGATGTTGGGAGTATTTTTGTATGAAATGCAATGTGTTGTGAACATTTCTTCCGCCTCGCGGCTTGTATTTTTATATTAAGTAACATGAGATAGTAGTAAATTAGAATATCGGTATTGTATACTTAAATTTCTACTTTTTTAATATGAAATAAAGAATTTTATTAAAACATTTGTCGTTTAATTTGTAACAATTTTACTTAAGTAAAATAAAATACCCTTTACCGTAAACTAGACGAGTTAATAAATATTAACTGGTCTGGTTTACAGTAAAGAACAACAGTCTAAAAGACAATTTTATTGTTAAGTCATTTGAATAGGGTTCTCCCCTATTCAAATGACCGGTTAGTGATAGGTAATAAATATAACAAAATCACATAGTTCATAAATTATATATTAAAATTCAATTAATAAAACAAATTATATCAACTGTCTGATCCTACAATGAAACTGTAGCTGTAATAATTTTACGAAGCCAATATTTAATAATGAGATGAACAACACGCTCAGCGATCATCATAGTAGGAGCATTAGTGTTACCTCTAACAATAACCGGCATTATAGAGGCGTCGATCACCCTCAACCTGCCAACACCATACACTCGTAACTCATTGTCCACAACTGCCTTCTTATCAGATTCGGGACCCATCTTGCAAGTTCCTACAGGATGGTATGTGGTGGAAGTATAGGATTTAGCCAAACATATAAAATATTCATCAGTACCCCATTCATAATCTTTACATGCTGGTAATGCCTCTTTAAAGTAATACACTCCATTTGATTTAAAAGCGTCAGTTTTTTCAAGTGAAAGTAAAAATCTAACACCTTTTAGTAAAGGAATAAAATCTCTTTTATCGTCTAAATAATTAGCATATATTAAGGGCGGGCCATCTGGGTTGCTTGCGTTTAATAAAATCTTTCCCCTACTTTTTGGTACCAAGTTTAATACTCTGGGAGTTATGCCATTGTAATAAGCTGTTGGTAAAATTGAGACCGCGTCAACAGTTGTTAAGTCATTGATCAAATCTTTCCAATCTGGTTCATGACCAATTTGAAATTCTAGATCGGGAGCAGTCAGATCTGGACGTGTTTTAATAAAACTTATGAATATAGCTGGCCCATTACTAGACAGCGGTCCCCTTTTTAATTTCCGTTTTACGGTATTGCCTAACGTCTTTTAAGATCTGTTCGTCACTTTCTGTTGTCCACAATTTCTTGGGTAAAGCAGCTATTATACCATTAAAAGACACGTGGTCATGTAAATTTTCACCAACGGGTAAATTTTTTACAACGGGAATGCCCAATTCTTCCAGATGATCTTTCGGACCTATACCAGATAACATTAATAATTTTGGAGAATTTATAGTTCCTCCGCTAACAATAACTTCTTTTTTAGCGTAAACTGTATACTTTCTACCATTCTTAACATAAATTACACCATAGGCGTCTTTGTTTTCATCAACTAAAATTCTTGTCGCTTCAGAATTTATTTCTATGACAAGGTTTTTTCGTTTATATCTTATGGGACGTATGAAGGCTCTATTTGTCGATACTCTTTCACCGTTTACAGAAAATGCCTGAACTTTGTTAGTACCAACTTGCTCTGGCCCATTTACGTCGACTATTGGCAATCCTGTCTCGTTGAATGCTTTAATTAACATTTGCGTAGGTTTATCGGTGTAAGGGAAGTAAGAAATATACTGCTCTCCTCTAACTCCATGATATTTTGCGTCTAGTTCTGCTATATTTAAATTTTTTTCGTATTTCTTGAAGAATGGCAGTACCTGATTCAAAATATTTGTAATTTATTTCTTTTATCGTACTACAAAAAATAATACTGTCAAAAAAACTCCAAATAATAAGAACACATATACAAACATTTTTTTTTTTTGATTTTTTTGTCTTCGACATATATTTTATCTTGTTAACAAAAAATATGATTTTAGCAAAAATTAACTTCTTTTCTTCAACTTCATTTCTTTTTGAAGTGAGACGTATCCGACTTAATATAAAATAAAATAAAAAATAACTAAAAGTACTAAATAGAGTAGTAAGTACTAACTTCCTTATAGCTCCATCCCTTGTTGCCCAGCGCCGCCCAGTGGTCATAGTCCGCCATATTACCTCGAATATATTCAAACGAGTTGATCGAACTAGAGCCACCCATCACTTTTCCTCTAAAATAAATGCAAAAAATGATTAAAATACTTATTATATGTCGTAATAATAAAGAAAAGATCGCACAAAATGAGCTTCCTGTACGCACACATGGCGTGCGCTGACTCAATCTTATGAATTTTACATATTGTCCCTTAAAAAAACTATTAAAAAGTCCGCGATGGTATATGTTTATCTCTGAAGGTTGAACTATTTTAATATATTTAATTTAAATTTATCAGCTTATTGTTAATGTATTTTCTATAATTTAGTGTTCATCCTTATCAAAATAAAAATAATAGTCATCTTTAACATTTCATCTAGATTAAAATTATACTTTACTAATTTACTGTTCATCCTTCTAATAAATAATTACTGATTCAAAATGAGCCTACGAGCTACACGGTGCGGGGCTTGGTTACGCAATGACCGACACGAACGGGCGGACGACGTTGATGGTTTGTATATGATTGAAAATGTATTTTCGATCTATTGTTAATTTTTAGCTGGTTATTTGCTATTTGACAGTGGGACGGTCACGAGCTGCGTAAATATTTAAATCAAATATATAAAAAAATCTGTTTCATGCTGTATCCCGCACACAGCAGGGTGGGTAGAGGGAACCTAGTGTTGAGACACCGTTCCCCACTCTCTGCCGAATTCTGGAGGCATTGCGTGTTGAGTGGCGGAACTCAACGCCGGGCTTTGCCTCGACACCAGAGCGAAGAAATTCAAATATAAATTTATGTATAGTTTAAGTATATATTTCATCACATCGAGTGGGGATCGAACCCACAACCAGTCGGTTTTACAGTCACACTTTGTGCCCCTGCGCCACGACTGACTTCATATTAATATATTATATATTTTTTTAAAATTAAATAAATCTCAGTGACAGCATATAACTACGCAAAGCATTATTTATTTTTTTACTATTTTATTATAGTATATGTAGATTATATCTCGAGTTACTTTTTATTTTAATACTTTTAAATATTTAATTTTACTTTGATAACATTGATAATGTAGCTGGTTTCGTTTAGTTTTCTAATCTAATCTATTAATATTTTTTCTTTAAATAAGTAAACAACTTATTATTTTAGTTTATTTCAATAAGGTGTTTTTCTAACATTAGTAATTTTCTTTAGTTACTTTACTTATTTTGTTTGCCCATTTCAATAATTCAGATATTTTCGTTAATAATAAGAATTTTCGCTACTTATTATTTTTTTTCAGCGTATTTTGATAGTTTAGGCTTATATTTTTTAACTATTCCTATTGAAAACAGAAAATAATTTTATAAATGTATTTAATAAATATTTACATAATAAATATTCATAGGTATAGCGGGCGAAGCCGTGCGGGTCCGTTAGTATTTAAATAAATTTGTACCTAGACCAAGAACATTTCATCCCAGCTCGAGCCAAACAGCTTTTTCCATTAGGCTCAGTAGAGTAGGACCAGTCGATACTCGAGCCCAGCAGAGTCCTGTACACCGCTGGTATCTCAGTCACGTCGGGCTCTTCTGGACCTGCCTCAAGAAGTAATACCTAGAAAGATATTAACTATAATGACATAAAGTAAACATAAATTTGAGCATTATAAAGATAATCGAAGAGTTGGTACCTATGTAAATGTTTAATGGTATCTTGTCATTAAATTTTAATATATTTTTGAATGTTATCCATAAGGATACAAAGAAAAGTATTTAGGAACGTGTAAAAAATAAATTAAAAAATATCGTCCTCGCGAATTTTGGAAGCCTTCAAACCATCGCTAATTAGGCCAATCATTATAGAATTTCGAGAAAAACGACAGGCGCGGGTTCGAATACGACTACATAACATTGTTAAATGTTTCTAAATATTTCATTATCATAAACCCAGAAAAAAAAGTTGAGCTTTAAATGGGTCTTTATTATTAATAAAAAGGAACTTTGTAAAAAGTTAAAGATTTTAAATTAATGATATCGGGACATGTTCTTGTTGTGTACGGATATGGCTGCTTCTAATAGTGATAACCTGATATCATCACATATATGTACATATGTGTAGCTACTATAGATAGATAAAATGATATCTTGCTAATTAACCAACTAACGCTTCTCAAGAACCCGCGATTTGATGCCTGAACTATACAATTATTTATTTTGTCATTTGAATTGCTTACGTGTTGCAATAACATTATTTTAAAGACAATATCAATAAGGAATAATATTACATACATTAAAATTTTAAATTTCAATCAATTGAATAAAACGGATATTTTATTATTATTAATTTACGATTTTTGTTTGAATTCATCAATTTGCGTTTAGGCATATTGCAATTTAATTTTAGAAGGGTTTCCTTAACTAACCTTCCATTCAGGGTTTTCAGAAAGCCTATTGGCGACGACACAACCCGCCGCTCCCGCGCCAACGACTATGAAGTCGTACTCATTAGACCTCTCCTCATTTCTCCCTCCATATTCTTTCTTTAATCCTCTCATCTATGGACCCTCCGTAGAGTTGCACGAGGAGATTTAGGTAGACATATCCGAAGGAGGAACAGGCGGCGATGGTTGAGTTTGTGGGACAAATATTCGTTAGGTTCACTGGATGCCAGGTCATGATGTACCTGTGTATAATCTTTATATTATTGAAAAAAATGCTTATTTTTACTCTGCCGCTGAATCCGCCTATAAGCGGGGTAGGTTCTCTAAACCTAGTTAAGACACTCCGTTCCCCACGCGTCGCCCAATTTTTAAGGTATTGAGTTATTGTTTTGAGTGGCGGAAGGAAGAGAACGAAAATAATTACTTCTCCTTTACAGAAATTGAATCTACAACGTCACGTTCCCTGTCATAGGCTGTACTGCTGCGTCACGAAGGCCTCATGTTAATTTGATTTAAATAATTATATTTTAATTATGTTATTTATGTATATATTTTAATTATATTAATTTCGCAATAGTAGATAAAGCGCAGTACGTGGTGAAGTAGTGAGTATCTTAACACTGGGTTCTTCCTACCTATCCTCTACGCTATGAGGAAAAGCGTGAAGCTGAAAAAAAGATATAAATAGACATAAAGTTACCCCACTTACTGTTCAGAATTAAATGTTATTCATTAATAATCACTAACAATAATTTCGAAATTCCGTCCGCTCACATCAAAAAAATATATATATACTTACATAAAATTCAGTGGAAAATATATTTTTTTCCACCACCTCGTATCGTCGTAATTACTGCTTACTACCAACTGAACCTAATAATTAGTTAGTACTCGTTTTAACCGATACATATTTTGCGTAATTTAAGTTTCCGGTAGTAACAAGGCTGCTTTATCAATAGCTATGCTAAAATAGTCTTATTCTAATATATGAATGAAAGTACAAGTGCCATACTTGACGAGATAATTAAATAAAAATAACTATTAAATAACGCGTCTTGGTACAGCAGCGAACACGTGACTCGATGATGGTGAGTTAACACCCCATTTGAGGTAAAAACCTGTCATTAAAATCATTTCGTTTATCCAGTTACCTACGATGTACGATGAGTGGCGATACTCAACGCCACTCTTTGTCTACAAGAGCGGGGCAGTTTGACATTTTTTTAATTAATTATAAAATCGTACGGGAGTCCGTTTGTAGCCACAGGCTGTCTCACTGCGCCACGACGGCCTTTGTATAATAATTCATATGTTTTAATTCTGTCGATTCAACTCAACGTACAAACACACAAAACAACGTAGAATGAAATCGTTCGTATGTAAATAACACTCATATCAACAAGAACAGCGCTAATTGAGTAAAGTTATTGTAATTAAAATATTCTCGATAAGTATGTAAACTGTAAATTTACTTTCGTGACTTTAAGGGGACAAAATATAAATAAAATATACATATATTACCATTTAAACGACGTAATTCAAACGGTTTTTTGTAAACATGTATAGCTTTTTATAGCTTATTAAATTGTTTAAAGTGTGCTGTATCCTACTAGTCAAGCCTTATATAAAACATGAAGTCCGTTATTTTTCAGCGGCCGCCGTCAGCGTCCTGAATTTCCATTTTTTTCATACTGTGCTTTATTCTACTAGCTTTCATTTGATACCCAAGACAAGGGCGTTTTATAAGAATATCAAATCTGTCACATGGCCGACTTTGTAATTATATATTATTGTATTGTCACTAGTATTAATAGAAGGTACCAAAATGCAAGTCAATTAGTCAACAGGAAGGGGGTAAAATTTAAATGACTTAATGTGACCCAAGACGAAGTTAAACCAAATAAGCCGCTTTAACACTCGACCATTACCGGGAGACGAACCGACAACGCACAGACAGACCATTCCACTCACAGGTTGAAATGTCAAGCAAATGCTACAACAGCCTTAATACAATATTAAACTACTAAGCCCGTTTGTCTACTTGGCACCGACTTCAAAATTATAAAATATTTGTTTTGTTTAACAAAATCAAAGTACGATTTACTTTACATAAAATTATTTTTTACTTTTCAGTTCGTTGTTTGCAGTCAGTAATTTTTTTGTTAAGAATTAATTACTATTGTTATACAATTTTTACAGCTTGCGAAGTAAGGAGAAAAAAATAGTTATAAATTATTTTGAACTTCACTTTGCAACAATTAAAGCACGGCGTTAGGTTCCGCTACTTTACTAGAAAACTTAGAACGTTTTTGTACAATTATTTTATACTTATACATTATATATATCTATCTATTAATACTCATATATCGCCAACGTCCATACCACGTTGAACACACCGGTTCTCGTCCGATCACCGAAGTTAAGCAACGTCGGGCGCGGTCAGTACTTGGATGGGTGACCGCCTGGGAACACCGCGTGCCGTTGGTCTTTTTTTGCTACATTCATACAAAAGATGTTTTTATAGTACATACAACAAATGTTTAAATAACATAGTATTTTTCTGCTAAAATTATAATTTTACTATACTAAATACATTTACCACATTTAATATAATATTTACTTAAGCAACTGAGACAAAATATATTATTTAATCAACTCTCTTTTCACTCCACTTAAACAAAAACTTACCGTTTATTCTTAAAATATCAACATTTCAAAAACATTTTTTTATTTCTATAGAATAAAAAGAAAGATCTCATAAAAAAGAGATGTATGGAATAGCAAAAGACAAACAAGTCTTATTAAAATTTGACTTATAGTTTATATATATATATTCTTTATTGCACCAAATTCATACATAATAGAAAAAAAACATACAATTCGAAATTTCATTCGCAACGGTGGAACGGTTTAGAAAAAATAGAGAAATATTATATGCAATTGTTTAATGTTTAGACATTATTGTTCAATAAAGAAGTGTATTTTAAAATTACAAACATTTTAAACTTTGAAATTTATATCATTCGATTAATGTTAAAAAAAATTCTCAAATTAAAAAATAGTCTATGTTTTACACCTGATTATTATCATATTTGCGAAAAAATATTCAATAATATCACTTTAGTATTGACATTGTATGTTGAGTATCTAACTAAAAAAATAGTTACACTACAGGATATTTTTATATGCGAATTGTTTTTTTGTGACACAATATAAAATAGTATGTTCTATATACTAGTAAGTATAGAAGCACTTCATATTTTTATATTCTTTCTCAATAATACATATACTCTATAGAGGTTACTCTGTACTACGATGGCGCTCTGTGTCTGTTAGTAATATTGCCATATAGGAAGTTCTCTCTGCTTATCTTGCTATAGTGTGGAACTAAAAGACAATAATTGTAATAAGAATCTACTTGAGCGAACAGTTCATCAAAAGGCACAATCAAGTCATCGGGGATATAGCTCAGTGGTAGAGCATTCGACTGCAGATCGAGAGGTCCCCGGTTCAAACCCGGGTGTCCCCTAGATTTTCTTTTGTTTTTAAATTCATTTAATTTAACTTTTGAATTATTCATATATTCATTATTTGTTTTTTTTTTTATAATAAACATACACTTTCAATTATTAAATGATGGTATGATCTATATAGAGTTATTTTTAATAAAATGCAATTACGTTATTTATAAGTTTCTATAAAGATATTATAGTGTGAAAAAGGACATTTTGACATATTTTCGACATATTATCCTTTTCTTAGCGTGTAAATAACAGTTTTTAAGCGGAGTGTTTTTAATGATCTAAAATTCTGCATAAAAATTGTAATAAATATTTCTATGGAACTTCAATTCTAGACTCTATGTAAATATATATATGGGTACAGAATTATTAAAGCAAAGTTAGTACAAATCAAGTATAATTATGGTCTCTATGGACGCATTATTAATTTTTTTTTTTTTTTTTATGGAAAAGGACAAGGCAAACGAGCGTTCGGGTCACCTGATGGTAAGTGATTACCGCCGCCCACGGCCCCGTGCAACACCAGAAGAGCTACAGGTGCGTTGCTGGCCTGTAAGGTGGGTTGGGCGCCGGACCCCGGCATTACCTGATGCGAAACACAGTGGCGTAAAGCCACTACTTCACGCCGGTTTTAAATGCCGGGGGTGGTAATGATCCGGTCGAGTCTGCCCATGCGTGTTGCCATTGCTGGCGACGTAACTCTACCACACGTACTTTAGTCGCCTCTTCCGACTATACCGCATATAGCTCAAAAAGAAAAAATATTTAAAAATAAAATATACTTATATTGTAGCAACTTATTTAGTATTTCACCAGTCACACACGTAGCAGTCGTGGCCGAGTGGTTAAGGCGTCTGACTCGAAATCAGATTCCCTCTGGGAGCGTAGGTTCGAATCCTACCGGCTGCGAATTATTTTGGCGTTTTTTAATAGTTTTTTGAAACATTAAATAATTTATTTTTATATTATAATGTCGTAAGTTCGTAATTGTTAATATTTTATATATTTATATATATATATATATATGTTGATATATTTTCTGACACCGACATGGCGCAGGATACTAGGGGACGACTGCAATGCGACGGTTGTGAGTTCGATCCTCATTCGAACATTATGCTCCCTCTACCCTGCTGTAAGCGGGATACAGGTGAAGCTGTTTTCATTTTTGATTTGATTCTATATATACATTCACCAACTTTTAAATATAAATGAAATCAATAAATGTAAGCATATTAATTGTGATAAAAATAGTTAGATTTTCGGTACTTCGATCATGGGCGTATGTGTACAGGAACTTTCAGGATCTATAACGTAACGAAAATCTTGCTGTCATCGGCTCCCTCTATAACGCGTTTTATTAAGAAAAGGTTGTAAAAATACTTCGCTTTGAATGTTTAATTGATACGTGATCTATCGGAGTCCACTAGAAACTTATTTTTCAACAAGTCGTGGCCGTCATGGCGTTGGGGTTTTTGAACTTATACGTACTTTTCACTAGGGAAAACAAATATTCCCATTGGGAATTAGAAGCTAATTGTAGCTACGCAGCCGTAACTAACTTCAGGGCGGTCACTATTCAATATCCGTAAAAAAAGCGTCCACTACAGATTTCATAAATAGTGCTGTTTATTGTCGTTAGATGGCAATACTTTAAATATATATTCAAGATGGTACCACTCTTTCATTACTTTTATACTCGGAATAGCTTTACTTATGACTCATATGAGGATTAATTGGACATGTGGAGATGTGTGTAGAAAAAAAAATGCCTTGTATATCCTCGTTTGCTAAAATGATTTTTAGTTTCATCGTTCAAAACTAGATGGCAATACATCACAATTATGTACTGCGTCATATAGTTGCAATTAATTTACAATACTATATATTTTATTTTGATCTAACATCTTGAAGTGTTTATACACAACTTTTTGTTGTCTTGTATCTTAAATGATATATTTTTTTATTTTGATTTGCAATCAATATGGGAGATAAATGTTTTATCTAAACGTTAAGTATTATTGATATCAATAATGATGCTTTAACGGTTGAAGTATTTTTACACAATAATCGCCAACGTCCATACTACGTTGAACACACCGGTTCTCGTCCGATCACCGAAGTTAAGCAACGTCGGGCGCGGTCAGTACTTGGATGGGTGACCGCCTGGGAACACCGCGTGCCGTTGGCTTTTTGTTATTTTTATATACGAGTATATATTTTTAAATAGAGATTATTTTTTTATATACATTGGAAAAGTTAATGAATTCTTTATTTACTGATAACTGCCTAATCACCTTTATCAATTTAATCATAGCGTAAATTATTATTTTGTAGTGTCATTAGTTTTCGAGAATACTTCTTAAAGCTGCCTCCAGTACCAGCATATTGGCGCTTAGCGTTTTATTTTCAAAAATGTAGTAAGATGCATTGCAGTTTAAAGAAATTAATATGTTTATAGTTGCTTCTGATGCAACTGTCAATATATTAATTTCTTTACACTTTTGCCATATGGAGTCTTTAGGATCTAAGCTATAGATTATACAAATAGCTCGCTTCTGCCTGACAAATATAGGTTGAATACCGGCTGCATTACCCCGAAGTACAATCCCATAGGATGTAATTCTATGGAAGTAGCTGAAGTAAACGTAAAACGTAAAAGTCGAGTCGTTTTTACGATTAATGCTCGCTAAAGTATGTTGCAAAGCCTTGCAAAAGCATCATTGTCACAAATAATTATATATATATTTATATAAAATTGATTTAAAAAAAAATAAGTCGCGCCGGTTATTCTCAGGTCTGAGGCATTAACTTTAACTTGTTTTAACTGTTTGAACTGGTGGTAAATTATTTGACACTCACAATTTAAAGCATGTAACTTCTTATTTTAAATAAAATGATTTGAATTTGAATTTGTAGATATGGGATAGGGGGTAGGTAAAATCGATGATCCCTAGGCAAAGAATCGCAAGCGAAAACTCACAATGTATTCATCAGTATCAGTTGGGTTTTAATTATTTCTTTTCAAAATGTCAAAACAAATGTTATTTGTCCGTTTTTAAATCATGTATGTAATCGAAAGCTTCCCTTTCTAGTAGTTGAAAATAGCAATAAAAGATACTTAAATTATTCACTTTCGATACTATACCTAGGGACATTTCAACACATTATACAAAATATTAAAGAAGAAATTTACCCTTCGTAGATAAAATTATTTTAAAAATATTTCTTCATATCTTTCATAATGTTTAAAAGAAATAATCAATTCATAAAACAATATACTACATAAATTAATCGTGTTCAGCATGGAAGTAAGTAGCGCCATCTCTAAAATTTTCATAAAACCGCGTCAGTTTATACGTTCATTGAACGTTAGATGACTCTGTATGAAGCTTCTAGTCATTTAGTAATAAAGTCTTAGTTTTATAAATTCAATTATTTGAAAATGTATGAAATGTTGTACCTGTTGTGTGAAATATTTCATAACTAAGAACATGCAATTTTAGTTTATATAATGCGAGTTCATCATGTGTTTAGATTTCAATTGTAATCACTATCACAATTAATTGTTTTATTATGTGTGTTTTTAATTCTTATAGAATATTGTCAATGTTATCTTAGGCGTGAAGTATTTGACTTTCACTATCGCCAACGTCCATACCACGTTGAACACACCGGTTCTCGTCCGATCACCGAAGTTAAGCAACGTCGGGCGCGGTCAGTACTTGGATGGGTGACCGCCTGGGAACACCGCGTGCCGTTGGCTTTTTGCTGCATTTTTTGGTATAAAAAAATATTGCATTATTAAATTATTTGAAAAAAAATTAATCAGCTTCATGCATTACGCACTTAGCGAGGAGGCAGAGGGTACTTAATACACTCCGTTCCCCAATTTCCGCTGAATTCCGGAGGCATTTCGTGCAACGCCGCGTTGCCTCGACCCCATGGCGAAGAAATGGAAGTTGCGTTTACTGTCACACTTTCTGCCCCTACGCCACAACTGACTTCATTTGAAAAAATAATATCTTTTTTACTAACTATTAAACTAAATCTATTTATTTTTTGGTTAATGTTTTGTGTTTGTTGAAGCGACTGTAGGGAAACAGATCGACGATTTACTGTAACGGTAGCGCGACGGTTCTGGGACCGATCCACGAGCCACTCGAGGGAATCATGTATTTTCGTTTCCTTGCTCTGCTAACCACACAAAGCGCGGCCCCTCTAGAAATGTCTGGAACAAATGTCTGGGATATATATATGTGGGATACTCTCCGTAAATGCGAAAAAATAAAATAAATAAAATGCATGAACATCTAATTGTATAAAATCGATATTTTTTTCATATATTCTTTAATTGTTCACTCAAAACCCGTATTACCTTCAATGTAATGCGTATCGCCTTCACTGGAAACGAGTCATTAAGTTGTTAAAAACAAATATTTGCTCAAATTACGAACCAATTATCGTACTCGAGTAATTGGGTATAATTAGCTTATTATGACAATTGTAATTTATGACAGGTTGATATTCAAGGATTCTTATTCATTTCTAAAAAAACTCTACTAGACTTGAAAAAAAACTGTTTACTATATATAGTTTTACATAACCTAATAATAGAACATGCAAAAATACATATATAATTTGTGCTATAAAAAAATTTTACCTTTCTATGTAAAACCGAACACACACTTTACCATTATGGCAAATCATTGAGTTTGTCACCGCAAGGGCTACTGGTTAGTGCTTTCGCCCGCTATGTTGTCTAAGGTATACCTAGGAATCGTAATATTAATCTTTTGAGATTTTATTTGATATTTCTCTCATAAATTATTATTATTTAATTTAGAAACATGTTTATTTATTTCATAACTATCAAGGTACGCGCACTCGGCCGACGAAATCTCGGGTAAATCTCTATCCCGCAGGGAATTCAGGGATACAAAGTAGCCCATGTGTTGCCAAACCAACGAAACCTCCATAACTCTATCGACCAAAGTCCCATAAATATCTGTTGTTCTGGAGATTAGCCCTGAAAAATAGAAAGATAGACACACAGAGAGAAAAACATAATAAAAATATTTGTTTGTTTTATTTTAGTATCGTGTAAACAACCACAACATTATGCACTTGAAAAAACAAGGTCGCAACCATTATTTAGAAGTAATGAAATTTAATTTTTATATAGTACAATGTGTACTTAACATATGTTACTGCAACGCTCGCGGTTCAAGCAAACCGATAGCGTTATTTCGTTATGTAAGGCTAACTAAGAAATACACCAATAATGTAATATAGCCTGTAGCTATAGCAATCCTGAGGAACGCCAAAAAAAGACAAATGAGAAACTAATGTAACCAGTAGTTATAGAGATCTTAGCGTTTAAACAAACAAACAATCTCTTTAACATATTAGATGTTTAGATACTCTATTGCTGTAATCTATAATATTAATGTTAAGAAAAGGAACATTTTGCTTGGTCGAATGCACCGTTAATCATAACATGATCCTATGAGCACTAGAACGGGAGAGGTTGAGGTGTTCAGATGCTTGCACTGTATAAACGTTTACAGAAACTCAAAAATCATATATGACTGACTGTTTGTGATAAATAAAAGTTAGCGACAGCAATATATCTATCTTCTAGCGATAACGTACAGAAATCATTTTTATGTTTTACAAATAATACAACCGGACACCGGGAGTTCCGTACAAATTTTGCCCCCCTTTTGAGGTTATTATTTTTTTAGGATTTAGCCACAAATGTATAATTTTTTTTCCCAGTACTACCAGTGGAAGCAATTTGCCAAATTTTATAATACTTGGTCAACCAGAAGATTCCTGAGATAAAGGCTCTTGACAGATAGAAGGACAACCAAGTGTTCTTGTAAGGGTCCCTTTTTCTTTAGAGAATTACGGAACTTTCAAAATGAAAGTTAGTTTAAAAAACTATCATAAGCAATATAAAATTATTCCTTACTCAATTAAATGCACAAGATAGGCTGTGCACTTTATCAAAAGGTGCGGTAAAAATTGATATCGTAATCACAGTCAGTTAATAAAATAAATAATCACGTAGTTTAAGCGGGCGAGGCCGCTAGTTTCTTATAATTTAGATGAGCTATTATTGTTATTTATCATTCCAAATCTTTCATTTTAACACATCAATGGAAAATGTGTTTATAGTTATTCGTTAGCGGCAGCATGTACCAGATCTTCAATTTCAATATGTCACTGCAAAATGTTTATCACGCTCAACAATTTTTGTAAAGCGGCATTTCATTATTTTTTATACTTTGGCTTCAGATGGACTGTTATCGTTGTTCATCAAATATTCTAGATCTTCAATTTTATATGCAAAATACTCAATACTTATAACTTAGCTGGACTGTTCATTTGTTCACTTCTTTTCTACTGTTTGTTGACTTTTTCATCAGACATTCAAGAACTTCAATTTTTATATCTCAATTGAAAATGCTCATCACATTTTACAATTTCTGTTATGGACGCATTTATTTATTTTTTATAATTCAGCTGTCCTCCTACGGTGCATCATCGGGTGTGGAACTGAACGTGATCTGTACTGACCTTATTAACTATACAACAAAAAAAAATATTTATAGCAGTCTAGTAGACAGTCAAAAATTAAAAAAACCGTCGATTTATGTTCTATTATTTATTTTAAACATCCCGATATTGTTTTGATATTAAATTACAAACTTCTTATATGTAAAGACACAATTTTTACAGTTTTAATATAGTATATATAGATTATAAATATTTCTTCGACAAGTTTAGAAAGTACCCAGAATGATAATCCAGTAATTTATCTCATTAAAATTAAATACAAATAATTCAAATTTAGGTTAAATATGTAAATTATAAATGACATCGTTCTTAAAACTGTTTTTTGATAAAATAAATGTGGCAATTTGCGCTATCGTGGTGCAGGCAAAAGCGAAACGGTCTTTAATATATTAATGCTAATGAAATCGATTGTAGGTTCTTTCCACGTTGTTCATAGAACTATATTTAAATGTATTTAGATTTCTCTGGTCTGCTTAGGTAAACAAAGCGCAGCGTAGATTCCGTCGCTCAATAAACACACAGTTCCGTTACCAAATATTTGGTAACGGAACTGTCTCACGACGGACGCGGGAAGAGTTATAAAGTATTCTACTATTGTTTTAAATTATTGATTTAATAAGGAGTTTTTAGGACCATTTCTAGTGTAAAGGATTTTTATACATGTCCTCAAGTTTCAATAGAGGCAGAGACAGAAGAAGTATTAATTTTGTATCAATAAGATAAAGTTATGAAAACTGTAAAAAAGAAAATTTTTAGATTTTCACTTATTTTTGAAGAACCCCAATAGACAATTTAAATTATAAATTAGCCTTATGAGTAACAACCAGTATTAAAATATATTCATCAAAAGTGACTTGAGGCGTAAGTAACTAGCATCTGCACTGCTAAATTTTGGGTATCAAAAAAGTCATCGATTTGTAAAATAAAAATAGATTTTGTACATTTTAAAGTTTGTACTATAAAATTAATTTGAATAAGTGTTTTATAATATTTTAAGAAGAGATTTACGGGATCTATCTCCTACATATATATAGTTTTTAGGAAACTACTTACAGGTTTCTAAGCTGCTTCAAAATAGTTCTGAATCGTGTTTCATAAGTTTATTCTTATGCTAGTTAGTATTTCTTTTATTTACAGAAAAGAATGACGTGGCGACCGGTAAACTTATCTGAATTTTGTCCACCAAATTCTACATTATCAGCCTGTTCTTCCTTTGCACATCTATATCTTAACCTTCTTGTGCACTTGTATGGAGGGTCTAAAGATGAAAAAATACAAAAGAAACGTGGTGAGACATATAACGAGGTATCGAATGAATATGATTTCATAGTGGTAGGTGCGGGAGCGGCTGGTTGTGTCGTTGCGAATCGACTCACAGAGAATTCCAAATGGAAGGTTAGTTGCCACACGTTTAACTTTTAATGATTGATTTGTTTTTGAATGATTTCAATCCCTTACGCA
This sequence comes from Heliconius sara, assembly GCA_917862395.2. Lineage (NCBI taxonomy): Eukaryota > Metazoa > Arthropoda > Insecta > Lepidoptera > Nymphalidae > Heliconius > Heliconius sara. Next base: position 390,226 of record OU860789.1, on the reverse strand, counting down.
ATCGTCTCGCGTACAAACGGTTCTATATCATTATTTATAAAAACGACAATAATATCATGACAGTTATATTATTCAGCGTCGCAGAGCTTGTGCTCTCTGAAATAAAGATTTGCTAACAGTAGATGACCGAAGGGTGGGGTGAGATTTACCATTGAAGTACCATTTGAAAGCTGGTACTTCCCGTGGGGTCCTACTTAATTGGGTTCATTTTTGACAATGTTATCCATGAGAAAATCACATAAGTCTTAAATTTGTATTACGTATGTAAAATAAAAAATGGACGAATAACTCAAAGTCTCGCCAACCGATTTCGATCAGTCTTTTTTATTGGAAAAGATACACTTTAAGTGTTTTTGAGTGGTTTGATGAGAATTTGGTTAGATTCTGATTATGAGATCCGGTTGAAGTTGGTTTTGATAAAAAGTATCTATTTTTTAAATCGTATGTCTCTTTGTATTTTATAAGTTTTTTTGATACGATAGCAATAATGACATGTTTGAATATACTCGTTAATGTCTAATATAAGTGTATAACCATCACAATACCTTTATGTGCTTATAGAATAGTTATTTCCTTGTGTTTCCGTAAATTACTAAGAGCCCGAAATTTATCACGAGAAAATTTAATCTAGATCTAGGTTTACTACAGTGCAGTAAGATAGTCATATTATACTATTTATATTATTATATTATATATTTATTACAGAAGCTATTTGCCAAGATATTATCTTGTAATATACGCAATTAAACCGGTTCATTTGATTATAATATAGGTTCAAATGTTATAATCGCGAAAATCATAGCTCTTATTACAGGAAATATATAACTTAAGTTTCTTTTTCAGGTATTACTTCTAGAAGCTGGTCCCGAACAGCCAGACGTGACTAAAGTGCCCGGTTTATCGACTTCATTTCTTTTGTCCAATATAGACTGGTCGTACACAACGGAACCAAACGGGAAAAGCTGCCTCGCTTATCCTGGAGAAAGATGCATTTGGTCTAAGTACATTAGATACCATCTCCGTCTTAAGCTGAACTTACAAACACATACAAATAATTATAATTACAATACGTGCAATTTGTCTTGAGCTACTCAGAACACGTCAGAGCAAAAAATTACATTAGCAAAAAAATATGTTACCAATAATAAATGAATAATACAATTTTGAATAGCCTTCGTAAAGGAAACGAGTTTGCTTCAAATCGACATTAGATGATGTTGCTTAATCTGTTTCTAGAAAAACTGTTATGTCATTTCATTCAGGATTCAATATGATGACGACATTAAAAAATATGCAAGCTTTAAGTGCACGTAATGCATCAATGCAAACAAAAAAGTTTTTTTTGTATTTTTGACACCTGTACAGAAACTTCCCGATATTGTTTTATGGTCTCTAAACAAAATCTAAAATGAAAAATGTTTTCTATTAGACACGATTTTTGCTTTTATGAACTTTAACAAAAAATATTATTTATTTATTATTTGTAATCTATTGTTTAACTGATACTACTTGGATTTTTATGTGTTTGTATGTTTAGTTTAAAAGTAGATAAAAAACTAAAATTAAATTAGCTTCAAGCTTTATCCCTAGCGGGGAAGTCAGAGGGCGCCAAACGCTACGGTCTCTACATACCTCTTTCGCCTCGTCCACTGCCATCAACCTATTCATACATACCCTCCGGAGGGGTCCTCATGCTTTTTACGGGGCCTTCTCCATGTATCTTGATACTGTGTTTTCGAAAAACCGAGTTTAAAAGTAGATGCTCTATAAAAATTAAAAATTCTATGATTTGATACAATAAAAAAGCAATTTCACTTTGTCCCGCATAGCGCGTTGGCAGAGGACCTAGTTAGGACACACCGTTTTCCCCTTTCCGCCCATTGTTCGAGAAATTGCGTGCTAAGTGGACGCAGGAACTCAATGCTGCGCAATTTTTACTCTGAGTGGAGATCGAACTCACAATCGTTGCGTTTACACTTTACAGCCAGAAGGTGTGCGGTGTGCGCCACGATATTATATTTATTATTTTAGATTGAAATGTATTTTTTTAAAATATAGCATGATTATACTTTTTATCCATTTTATATATATTTTAGAGGCAAAATGATGGGTGGTTCGAGTTCAATCAACTCAATGACATACATCAGAGGTAATAAAGTGGACTACGATGGTTGGGCAGAGATGGGCAATAGAGGATGGAGCTATGAAGAAGTAGGTTTTAAAAAAAAGTTTTTAATTTATTTATAAACCATGTCTAATAGGAATGTATGTATATTTTCACAGGTTCTGCCATTCTTTAAAAAATCCGAACATAATCTTAATATAGAAAATGTTGATAGGAAATATCATGGTTTCAGAGGACCGCAATATATTTCTCTATACCCATATATCGACAAGCCTTCAATTATGATCGCGGAAGCCTCCCATGAACGCGGATTGCCCTTCACTGATTACAACGGACGAGAACAAGAAGGCACAAATGAAGCGCAGGCATTCATGGCAAATGGTGAACGAGTCTCTACCAATACAGGATTTATACAACCCATAAGGTACAAAAGAAAAAATCTCTTTGTCGAAGTTAACTCAGAAGCGAAAAAAATAATAATTGATGGAAATAAATATGCTTATGGAGTTATCTATGAAAAACATGGTGTTGTGTATACAGCTTTCGCTAAAAAAGAGGTTATTATAAGCGCTGGGTCAGTAGGTTCTCCCAAACTGTTAATGTTATCAGGCATCGGACCTAAAAAACATTTAGAAGACTTAGGCATTCCTGTCATAAAAGATTTAGCAGTGGGAGAAAATTTACAAGATCACCTCACATTCGATGGTATTCTCATTGCTTTGCCAAATGGAACATCGACATTATTTAGTGAAGATGAAGTTTTAGAAGCTGTCGAGGAATATGACAGAATGAAAATCAAAACCGGGCCATTGTCAGGAAACGGGCCTGTAAATGCGTTATCGTTTATAAAAACCGACCCAAGCCTAATCGCTCCCGATATACAATATCAAATGTACAGCTCACCATTTTTGAAAAACTTATTAGAAGATCTAGTAACTACAAGGGCAATTTCGATTTTTCCAACGTCATTTTATGAAGCTCTATTGCCCAGAATTATGAACTTGGTGTCCAAAAGTAAAGGTGTAATTCTATTAAACGCGACTAATCCTAACGGCCCTCCTGTAATTTATCCAAACTACTTAGACGATGAAAGCGATTTTGAAATAATATTAAAGGGCATCAGATTTGTTTTATCACTTGAAAACACTGATGCGTTCAGAAAAAACGGTGCTTATTTCGTAAAAGAAAGTCTTCCCGAGTGTAAAGACCACGAATGGGGTACCGATGGCTATTTCAAATGCGTGGTTCATGCCTACACTGCTACTGCTTACCATCCTGTAGGAACCTGCAAGATGGGTCCTGAAACTGATAAGAAGGCAGTACTGGATAACGAGCTGCGAGTCTACGGTGTTGGTGGGTTAAGAGTAATCGATGCTTCCATGATGCCGGTAATTGTTAGAGGGAATACGAACGCCCCTTCCATTATGATCGGAGAGCGCGGTGTTGACTTTATTATAAAGTACTGGAAAAGAAAATATTTATATAACTGTATAAAAGAAAATATTTATACAACTGTATAAAAAAATATATTTATACAACTGTATATATATTTTATTTTAGGTATAACGAGTGTGTTATGTGGTTTCTTCGTTATTTAATAATTTATAAAAAATATTTTACCAATTGTTTCATATGACTAAAATTTAATCATCAATTTCAAGTAAACGCAATGGTCCTATTCCACACGGAGGGAACAATTATTTTCATTCTTATACTCTGGCAACACAAAGTACGGCGTTAAGTTCCGCCAAACAACGTGTAACTGTTTGTTTTTATTTTCTATGTTACATTTTATGTAAATAAAATATTTTCATTTGTATTCACATTATATAAAAATGTATATAAAAAAATATTATTTAATACAATTACAATAAATTTTGCATATTGAATACATTCCTATAAATTATAATCCAATTATTAGCAATTACCATCATATTTATATTGAATCCGTTTATAATTTATAGTTCTTAAAACAATGTCAAACACAAAGAAAATTATTAACGAATCGTAAGAGTTTTAACTGTTGAATTGTGTACTAAAAAAATTTTTTTGTCCGTTACTAGTCCTACTAATGCACAATATTTTAATGAAAAATATGAAGGAAAATGAAAAAAAAAATAGCAATAAAACATGAATTTATAATTTTGTAATTTTTCTGCGTGTTTGTACAATTACATCTTCTGAACTATTGGACAGATATTTTTTTGTTATTTTAGCGCTATTAGCTAAGAGCAAATATAAATTTCAATTATTTTTTAAGAGTAGTACATAGATTAGTTGATATAGAACCGTGATAGTTAAGTTGAACTATAAAATGAATGAAATGCCTCCTTAACTAAAGTTATTCAGTATGATAGACATTTTTTATCTTTAATATAAGAAGTACAATTGGAACATAACTAAAGTTAAATAACATCAGACGCGGTCAGTGTTTGGATGGGAACACCGTTTATGAATATTTAGCATTCTATATTTTGACTTTTGATAAATTATTTAAATAAAATATTTTTAATTTTAAATAAAGTAAAGTTGCTATAAAATACGCCCTTGCTTTAATAGTCGTCCTGGCAAGGTATAATGAAAATGTTTTGCCAGGATTTATGAATTGTATTGTCATAGGGGTCGAACGCCAATATATACATACATACTTTCAAGCGATTTTGGTAGTTAAAAGTGGATTAAACGGCGAATGTACCGAAACGGTAAGTAGTCTTTAGCCTTAGCAGTATATGGTCCCCCTTGGAGCATGCGAAAAATTAAGCTTCCAACTGAACGCAAAATAGGAGGTTCGAATTTATTCTGGAATTCAAGCTGAGCTAAGCCAGAGACCTTCCATTAGATACCTCACTTGAACTAGCGGTTTTAATACCAAAATTTGCGAGTTTTTTTGCGATATAAACAGCCATATATTTTTTGAATAAATGTAGGAAATAGTTTTTTTTTTAGGAAATCATGGGCCCGTAGATCTGAGTATATAGTTTGAATTTCAACTTGATATCTCCATGCATTCTGGCCCTTCCATTGCATTGGCCATTCTGGCCCACCCATCTGCATCTTGGGGAGCAGATGCTCCCCAAGATGCAGATGGGTGGGCGGCGGACTCCCGAATCCCTATTACTTGCAGATTTAAGCAATGAAATCTTAGGCCATCAAGAATGCATGGAGATATCAAGTTGAAATTCAAACTATATACTCAGATCTACGGGCCCATGATTTCCTAAAAAAAAAAAACTATTTCCTACATTTATTCAAAAAATATATGGCTGTTTATATCGCTAAAAAACTCGCAAATTTTGGTATTTTGGTAAACATTAACAAGAGTAATCTTCACAAGATAGCACAAGTTAGAAACAAGATAGCACAAGTTAGAAACAAGATAGCACAAGTTAGAAACAAGATGGCACAAGTTAGAAACATGAACACCATTGAGATCAGGGAATGCTTATTTAAAATTCATTGGTCTCTACAAAATAATGTGTACGCAGCGAACAGATTGCCCTTTCGTACCGAAGCGCCTACGTTCTTAATAAGTAATCTGGATTCGGATACGCAACCTGGTTCACATTGGGTAGCCATTCACATAGACAATAACAAAGTTGGACAATACTTTGACTCGTTTGGTCGACCACCTGCAGCATTTCATAGAACTTTCCTGAACAGGAATTGTAGACTGTGGGATTTCAATGTCAAAAGAATACAAGATGATTGGACTTCAGTATGTGGCGACTACTGCTTAGTGTATTTGTACTATAAATTTTAGGGTAGGAGCATGCTGGATTTTACCAAATTATTTAATATAAACGACACTGTAATGAATGATATATATTCTGTATAAACAATTTTTTTGAATAAACGTAAAGTAAGACATGTTGTTAGATAAGGAGTGTGACTCATTAGCGCTACCCGAGCGAAACAATACCTTGCAATTTCGAAGTTGACACAAATAAAGTAATTAAGCTAATTAGGTGTATTGGAGAACCAAAACCAAAAAACGTATGTCAGGATCGTGAAGAGATATCACAAAACGGATAGCAGCAATCGATTGGGCGTCCCCGGAAACCCCCAAAATGATACCAAACTTTTTTTTTTTAGGCTGTGATGGCCGACGTCACCCGTTTTTGGTAGTAGGGATTCGGGAGTTCTGGCTCAACCATCTGCTCCCCTTGGGGACCAGATGGGTGGGCCAGAACTCCCAGCATAATATTTACAAGTTTCCATGCCACCTATGAGGTAGTGTACCTAGCGCATTTTTTTAAATGTGGTTTCACGGGCAGGCCTATTCCACGGTCTATTCCAGTAAAAATTTAATGCATGTCTGGTTATTAAAAGATCTTATTCATAATCATTGTCGTTATTTATTTACTTGCGACTTACGAGATCGATGCTTAACAGCAGCCATAATACTAGGGCTAATGTTTGTGCAAGCTAACTTTAAATGTTCTAGGTTACGCAGTTTACTTTTTAAAAAAAATTGTTCCAAAAAATAACTGAGGTGCTCCGGATTCTGGATATTTAGATCTTCAAACATACGATCTGGCAATGAGATTTGATACCGATTGAATATATTCCCGAATATATATAACAATTGCTGTCGCAGCTGGTAGCATCTTCAATTGATAATATCATGATATATATCTAGAAAACATACAAATGTTAATTGTCCTGATTTCTCAATAATACTCTTTCTTTTTTTATCGTGAGTAAGCCCTTTTTATTATTATTTATTATTTTATTACTTTACAGACTGTGTAAGTATTGTCAGTAAAAATGTGAAAAAGATGTTTAGGACTTGTGGAGGACGTTCTCTCTTGCGGAAGTGCCGCTACTATTATCTCGTAGCACCGCCCGTACTTGCTTTAACGCATCTAATTAAGTAACGTGTAAAATTAAAAATGATTACTTAATAATTAATCGGAAATAGAAAATTATTGTTGGTTAATTCTGAAATGTATTCTACTGCAGCCTACACCACACATCAGTCGACATTCTGCGGTGAAAACACACGGTACGTTTGTGATAATAATTGTTATTTCGTTTTAAAAGGCCGTCGTGGCGCAGGCCACAAGAGTGTAACGCTACGGTAGGGAATTTAATCCCCACTCAAGGGAATGAATAATTATTTATTAATATTTTAATTTTTTCGCTCTGACCACCTGGTGATCAGAGCGAAAAAATTGAGGTACAGTACTCAATACCTTTTGCCAAGGCAAAAACCCTTTATTGAGTACCGCCACCCAACACTCAACGCCTCGAAAAATTCGGACTAAAGTGGAATGTATAAACATTAGGTTTCGTCTGTCTCAGCTGTGTGCGGGATACAACGTGAAGCTGATTTTTTAAAATTCTCCCTATACGTACCTTAACATATGGGGAGTAACAAAGTATCTATATTCATCTATTTTCCACTTTCTTTTTAATTCTATACCGTTAGAGGGTAGTGAAAATATCTATAAAGAAAAATATTTTAATTTCATAGTGTACAATAACACTTTATAATATGTGTCGCTTTTTGTTCCGAAATTTTAGCGGGATCGCAATTTACGCGGAAAGAACTGCGTTTGTCGTGTGCGCTTACATAAAGCCTAGCCTCTAGATAGAAGTTAAATTAACATATTTTTTTATTAAATAAGATAATTTTTAATCATACTCACGCTGTATTTCGCGCACAGCAAGGTAAGCAGAGAGAATCTAGTGTTAAGACACTCTGAACCCATTTCCCGTCGAACTCTGGAGGCAATGTATATTGAGTGGCGGAACTCAACGCTGGGTTTTACTCTACACCAGAGCGAACACAATGAAAATGAAGTAAAAATATGTATGTAAGTGACAATGAAAATATGAAAAACTTCATTTCCTCAAGTTCGAATTTTACGAGGCATTGCGTGTTGAGTGGTGAACTCAACGCCGGGCTCTTGTCTTGGTAGCCAGAGCGAAGGAATGAATATATTAATAAATAATTATTTATTCCCTCGAGTGGAGAACCTACAACCAGTTGTGCTTACAATCAGACACTGGTGCCCTGCGCTACGACTGGCTAATTTTTGCGTGTAAAATGATATAAATTCCCAAAAGATTTAAATTACGGTATATTAAGTGTGTATAGGGAGGTGGGCAAGCGGGCAAAGTCACGCGGGGGCGCGCTATTACCTAATAATAAAATCAGCTTTACACTGTACTGTGCAAAGTGGGGTAGGCATAGCGGATCCAGGATTAAGACACTCCGTTCCTCACTTTCCATCGAATTTTTCGAGGCATTGCATGTTGAGTGGCTGGGCAATGCCAGAGCAAGGAAATGATTTCCCGAGTCGGGATCGAATCACAACCTGCGCTTGATAATCACGCTCCTGTTTGTGACCCATTGCTCTTGACTTAAAACTACAAAAATTGTTTATCATTGCAATAGGTGCTGAATGATTTTTTTTTAAACATTTTCAAAGTTAATCCACACTTAGGAAAGACAAATATTTATTAATTATAATTCTTATTTAAGAATTTCGGAGTAGCTTGGCGAGAACGTATGGCTCAGTGGTCAGAGCGCCTGGTCGGTTTCCAGGAGGCGCGGGTTCGAGTCCCGCTACGTTCAAATTGTTATACGTTTACTAAATAAGTAGATGCTGAATGATATCAACTAAAATAACATTTACAGGTAGAATAATACCATGATCTGGCAACCATTGAATTTGTCAGAAGTCTGCCCTCCTTACACTCCTATCACAGCTTGTTCGACATTTGGCTATGTCTACCTCAGTCTCCTAGTCAAGATTTATGGAGGTTCTGTAGATACGAGGATACAAAAGCAACTTCATATAAGAGATGAGGAAACGGAAAAGCCCAGTGAATATGATTTTATTGTTGTCGGCGCGGGAGCTGCTGGTTGTGTCGTTGCTAACCGACTCACAGAGAATCGTAAATGGAAGGTTAGTTTAACTTATTTCTAAAGAAGGGAATATGCGGCTTTTCCATGCGGCCAGGATGGGGCAATGTCAGTAAGACGTTACACGCGGTGGTTGGTGAGATGATTACGACTCGGGGACATGAGTATACATGAGGGTACATAATATACATAACTAATTTAAAAAATGTACAGTAGTTAATATGTAATCATCACAGAAAGATTTTACAAAGAATATTATGAATCCTTCAAATCAATAATTTAACGTAATGTAAAACTTTCTGAAAAAGTAAATTAAATTATTCACTGACATCATCACATTTAACAGAGTTTTAAAATACATTACATAGGTAAAAAGAACGTAATGTTACAAAAATATATACGTACAAAAAAAAAATAGCTTTATGAATATTTTTATAAATATCCAATATTAACATTGGTCATATTTTTTAATTCAAAACAATCAAAAGTTCTTATAGAAATTATGATAATATAGTAAAAAAATCATATTAGAATATTACTGATTAAAGTCATACACATCATGTTAGAAGTCATTTCTGTTTATTAGATCAATAATCATGTAGGTTAAGCGGACGAAGCCGCGGGCGAGCCGAGTTACATTTTGAAGGTATAGTTAAGAATATTCAGCACCTTCTTTTCCTCTCGCTATTATTACCATTTTCCACAGCGTTTACCGGAAAAATGGTAATTAGGTATTGGTACACTTTTTTACATTAAACGTATTTAATAAAAAAATATTAATTTCAGAATTTTATTAATGCAAAGAGTATCTTATGAAGCCTATCATAACTTATAAAAATGATTAATAAAAAGATAGACTTATTTTTACTATATCTTTGTTTGCCAAATTCTATTAATGGGTGGTTACGGTAGTCTAGTCTTAGCGCCAATACACTTTGAGTAAACACGTTTGCTTAGAACATCCTTTTTTAATAATAATACATTTTGGGGCAAAATACCCATGCGACTGTATGAATATGAACAAATGGTAGTGAGCATAACATGCTAGAACAAGTTTTAAAGTTGTTACAATTTACCTAAAAGTGTTCTATAATATATATTGTGTTGGTGCATTGATAAAACATATAATGTATTATATTATATAAATGATTGCCTTAAAATACAATATTTAGAGTATATTTAAAACTTTTCAAACATAGAATGCTAAAATAAGGAAATTGGTGACGAGGTTTGAGAAACATAACTTAGCTATTTTTTACAATAGGAATATATTATGTACGTATATAGGAGGATAGGAATATATTATATTATGTAGTGCTGGAACAATGTTACAAATTTATTTAAAGTACATAACATTTTATATACATAACGTGACATCCAATGTATTCACAGCACTTCACCATCATCTAAAACAACATATCAATTTTTAAATACTGATATAAATTGTAAGTTTATACTTACAATCGGGGTTTACTTTCCAAATACATTCACTTTTTATTGTAAATATCGCTATTTGAGCTAGTCCCGCTAAATATATCCCACTTTATTGTTTTTGGTTAATGTAACCAACGTTGTGACGTTTAAAATAATATTTATGGTAGACTCAAAAAGAACTTTTAATTAAATAAAATTATATTGATTTTTTTTTCTACTGAAATGCTTATACTCCATGACGAAAACTTTTCTATAAGTTGCATTAGGCTTTGAATTATTACCATGCTAAAATTCATTCACTCCCATCCAGAAATTATCGGTATTTTAAGTATTTTTTTTCGGTATTTTTTTAAGAAAACTATAATGAAAACAAAAAAAATGTACCTCCGGACTCTAGGCTATCTCCAACACTATTGATTTCTGTCCGGTAGTTTCTGCGATTGATAATTGGCGAACAAACTAATAAGACAGACAGACAAGAATGCTGCTGAAGGGTGTTTTAGCTCCTATAATCGATATTTTTTTATATCTTGCATGTACAGAGTTGATTTTCTATCCCTTTATTATATATAGAGATGCAGAAGAGAGTAGCTAGCTACATAAGAGATAAACAATTGTATAAAATAAGTCTTTTAGCAAGTAGTAATTTTGTCCAAAAAACATACTTGAAATTTATATAACTGTTTTTTTCTTGAACTGATTGTATTAAAATAAATACTAAATGTTAAGCTTGTTATGTATTTGATTAGTAAAAATCGTTGTAAAAAGTAAATAAATCGAAGATTGCTTAACATACTGTGTATAACAGTAACTACAAGGAGGTCACGAGGTCATATACATATGAAGAAGTAGACGACAGTGGACGAGGTGAAAGATGTATGCAGAGATCGTTGTTTGGCGCTCCGTTCTCTCTGACTACCCCCCTACTGATAAAGCGTGGAATAAAAAAACATATTTGTCTTCAATATAAGTTTGTTTATTCTTACGATATATGTATAAGAATAATTACTAAGCCAAAAACAAAAAAAATCTAATTGGGCAATATTTTTACCGATACCTTAATTGAAATATCGCTGCAAGTATATATATAGTTATGTTTCCTGTTGAATTCACGCTATTACACTTATCTTCGTGCTTGGCTATGCAGATAGTGTAAATAATATGTTTAAATAATTTGCTTCATCCACAATATACAAATAGCCATAAACATATAACATAGAAATAATAAATTATATTATTTGTATAAATTTTCTCGCTTATGCTCATTGTCATATTAATAACCAAATTATACAAAAGTTTTTACATAAATTGTAGCCTATGTGTTATTCTGATGTATAAGTTAAATACTGTAAAGTTTTATCTAATTCTGTTTAGTGTTTCATGCATGGAAGTGAATATATCCTCACAAACTTCTACATTTATAATATTAATAGATACAATAATGCATTGTTTTACTCTGTTTATGAATGTTTTTAATATCTCTAAAGCCCACCGGAGGATAATACGAGCAAGAATGAAAAAGAGAAATTAAACGGGATATTGGTAGCTACGTGTTGTGATATTTAATAAAAAGTTGAAACGACTTTGTAACTAAACTTATATGCACAAAGTTAAACATAACTAAAATGTACAATTATTTCATTATTATTTAATATTTTTTTATTTAATTTAGTTTTTATCAAAGTAAAGAAAATTGAAAAATAATAAGTGAAACTATTAATAACTGCATATCTTTTTACTATTTAAGATTTCTGCTAATTTGTACAGAAGCATTATTTTGTTCACTCCCGTTCAAATCTCGTTTCCCATTTATCGTATCGCCAATGTTTCAAAATATTTAAACAACATCCATTAATAGCCAGTACCACCATATTAGGCCCTAAGGTTTCGAATGACTGCCAGTATCACGATCATCTGGAAAGCAAGGCTAAGTTGGCCTCAAAGAAACTGGGGGCCAAAACACCGATTGCCCCTGTATACAGTACTGATCTCATCTCTAGGCTGTTGCACCCCAGTATCAGCTAGAACCATTCTCTCGCACACAAAGTAGAGCCATTCAAATCCCAATGATTTGACTCAATAATCATTGAATCGCTTGACACTTTGCGTAAAGACGTCAGCTCGATGTGCGTTCTCTACCGTATTTACAAGCTAAAATATCATCCACACCACCTAGACGTGGCACTCCACTACTGTGCGGTTTCGTAGGAAGAATTTCCTACACGCCACGGAACTGTGGAATAGCCTACCTGCGGCAGTGTTTTCAGGTCAATAAGCGCGCTTCAATAAGCGCGTCTATCTCCAACCCAACTACAATGGCCGGCAACGTACCTGTAGTTCCTCTGGTGTTGCACGGGGTCGTGGCCAGCGGTGATCACTTACCATCAGGTGACCCGAACGCTCGCTTACCTTGTTTTTTTTTTTCATTAAAAAACCCGTTCGTGCTTAAAATTACTTCACTTGGTTTCAAGTATTTTATTTTTTTTTATAATTTTTCAGGTATTACTTCTAGAAGCGGGTCCTGAGCAACCAGACGTGACTTACGTTCCGGGTCTATCTACTGCACTCCTGGGATCTAACATAGACTGGGCGTATACTACAGAGCCTAATGGGGAAAGCTGTCTTGCTCATCCCGGAGGCAGGTGTCCTTGGCCCAGGTATTTTTTTATTAGTATTTAATATTTTTTGTTCTAGTTTCACTATATCCCACACATCGCACAATAGATAAGGAAAACCTAGTACTAAGACCCTCCATCCGTTATTAAATAAGTCAGACGCTGTTCCACTGGCCACTACGTCACTACGGCCTCAATACATAATTATAAATAATACAGCAGGTAAAGTGGAATCAGAAGTAAAGAATATACACAATACGACATTGAATATAAAATTGCTTTTTTCAATTGAAACCAATACTTTTTGAAATTTACGTTTTTATCAAACCTCCCCTTAGCTTTATAATATTAGTATATATCTTACTAGAAGATTCGCGCGGCTTCGCCCGCTTGAACTGGAAATATTTACTAAGCATATTTATAAAATTAATTTCAACAGGATTAGTAAGAAAATATAAGCGTAAATAATGAAAATAAGCCGAAAAAGAATAATAAGTAGACATAAGTAAGAGAAATAAAATTATTAATACTTAATACTTAAACCTAGTTCTTAATTCTAAAACAAAATAAGTAACTAAAGAAAATTCTTAATATTAAAAATAATACCTAACTAATTAAAATGATAAAAAAATAAGTTAACTAATCGAAAATATTATTAAAAAAACTAAACGTAACCATCTGTACTATCAATATTATCAACATAAAATAAAGATTTAAAAGAATTAAATTTAAACGTAATACGAAATATAGTACCATAATAAAACAAAATGTAACTAAACCGAGATATTAAAAAAAATTATGTAATCTATTACCCGAAAAAGCGACGAAAACCAATGAAAAATGTAAATTAATAATAAACAGCAACCACATAAAAATTTACTGTAGATCGAAAATGTATGAAAATTTACAAAATCGTCAACGTCGTGTACTTGTTCGGGTCGGCCAACCGTGCGGAACGTAGGCTAGGTCATTTTGAATCAGTGATGTTTAGTTTAGGAAGCTCATTTTGGGCGACCTTTTCTTAAAACAACGAAATTACTTGATGCTTAGCGGCGGTTGCTTATCAACAATTGTAATTAATATGTCAGACAATAAAATGCATGTCAAATAGAAAAGCATTTTAATATATATTAATATTTATTGTATATCGATAATAGAAATATTTTCGATTTATACTAATAAAAAAAAAGCCTATGTTCATCCCAAGACCATCAAGTATCTCTTTATACAATTTTAAAACAATATGATCAGAAGCTTGGCCGTGATTGCGTCACAGACAGACATAGTTAATTTCGAATTTATAGTATAAGTATCAAAGTATGAATAAATATAAAAAATATATCAGTATTTACAGACATATATATGTATCTATATAAATTTAATACAATTTCAGAGGGAAAATGATGGGTGGTTCTAGTTCAATCAACTCAATGGCGTATATTAGAGGTAACAGAGTAGACTATGACGGTTGGGCAGCGATGGGCAACTACGGCTGGAGCTATGAGGAAGTTAGTATAAAATAAAATAATCGACATTGTTATTGCTTAAGACATAAAAAAAAATATTTTGCTATAAATATAGAAAAATATTTTTAGAAAACGAATAATAAATTGAAAGTAGAGGAACTATGGATATTGTTATAATTTTCCAAGCAGTTGCTGTTTTTTATGACAAATATATAAATAGGAAATACAATGTTGAGACACACGGTTGACGCCCCAGTACCGCACGATTAAAGATACATTGTGCTACCAGTGCGATGAAATAATTCATTCCCCCGTGTTGAGATCGAATTAACAACCATCGCGTTTACAGTTAGACGTTGTAGCGCTGTCCCATAAAGACCTTATTGTAATTTACTTTTTTTTAATTTTCATAATAACATATTTAAGGCCTTTATTTACTTTTAAACAGGTTCTTCCATTCTTCAAAAAGTCAGAACGAAATATAAACGTAGAGGCTCTAGATCTAAAATACCACGGGGTCAGTGGAGAACAATATGTATCCAGATATCCTTACATTGATAAACCCTCACTTATGTTAACTGAAGCTTTTAACCAAGGAGGGTTACCTTTAACTGATTATAATGCCCGATATCAAGAAGGCACAATGCAAGCCCAAGCTTTCTCTTTCAATGGCGAAAGAGTATCCACAAACACAGCTTTCATACAACCAATAAGATATAAGAGAAAAAATCTTATCGTCGAAATCAATTCTGAGGCCACGAAAATTTTGATCGATAAAAATAAAAACGCCTATGGCGTTAATTATGTGAAAAATGGGAAAAAATATACAGTTTACGCTAAAAAAGAAGTTATTGTGAGCGCTGGATCGATAAATTCGCCTAAACTATTAATGTTATCGGGAATCGGTCCGAAAAAACATTTGAAAGATATAGGTATACCTGTTATAAAAGATTTGGCAGTTGGAGAAAATTTACACGATCACGTCACTTTCAATGGAATTATAGTAGCTTTACCAAATAAAACATCAACAACAGTGAGTCAAGAGGAAGTTTTACAAGCAGTACAAGATTACGCCAAAATGGAGATAAAAACAGGACCGTTGTCAGGTAACGGACCGGTTAATTCCGTGTCGTTTCTCAAAACGGAACGTGATTTGATTGCACCAGACGTACAGTACCAAGTCGATCATGCACCGAATTGGAGAGAATTTATAGAAGATCCAATAACGGGAGAAACGGTTTCTATATTACCAACTAGTTTTTATGACAGTGTTATACCTAGACCTATGAACTTGGTGCCCAAAAGTCGTGGCGTACTTTTATTAAACGTATCAAATCCAGATGGACCCCCATTGTTATATCCAAATTACTTTGGGGACGAGAGGGATTTTATACCTTTATTAAGAGGTGTAAAGTTTTTGCTATCGTTAGAAGAAACGGAAGCTTTTAGATCGAATGGAGCGTATTTTGTAAGAGAACCTCTACCAGCTTGCACGCATTATCCTTGGGGAACCGAGGAATATTATATTTGTTTGGCCAAAGCATATACTTCTACTACATATCATCCTGTTGGAACTTGTAAAATGGGTCCTGAATCTGATGAAAAGGCAGTTTTAGATAATGAATTAAGAGTGTATGGTATTGGTAATTTAAGAGTGATCGATTCCTCCATGATGCCCGTCATTGTAAGAGGAAATACTAATGCGCCTTCTATTATGATTGGAGAACGTGGTGTTGATTTTGTTATTAAATATTGGCGACGCCATAAGAATACATGTCACAAACTTTGGTTGACAGTGCAATTTTCTAATTAAAAATCAATTTTAAACGTTATATTTAATGTTATATAAAATTATAATACATTAAATATAACAAGTAGTTTGATTTTATATACGAAAAACTTAGTAGCAAATCAATACAAAGTCTCATATTAAAATGTTAACTTATAGAAAAGATTAAATAATTTTAAAATTATAAAAAGAAACTTATTATTTTCTTACGTTTTATTTTTTAAAGTTTTGTATGTGTTAATTTTAGAAACTTTTACAAAAAAGCCAACGGCACGCGGTGTTCCCAGGCGGTCACCCATCCAAGTACTGACCGCGCCCGACGTTGCTTAACTTCGGTGATCGGACGAGAACCGGTGTGTACAACGTGGTATGGACGTTGGCGATAGTGCAAGTCAAATACTTCACGCCTAAGATAACATTGTCAATATTCTATAAGAATTAAACACACACATAATAATACATTAAATTGTGATTGTGATTACAATTGAAGTCGAAACACATAATGAACTCGCATTATATAAACTAAAATTGCATGTTCTTAGTTATGAAATATTTCACACAACAGGTACAACGTTTCATACAATTTCAAATAATTGAATTTATAAACTAGACTTTATTAGCTTCATACAGAGTCATCTAACGTTCAATGAACGTATAAACTGACGCGGTTTTATGAAAATTTTAAAGATGGCGCTACTTACTTCCATGCTGAACACGAATTATTTGTGCAATATATTGTTTTATAAATTGATTATTTCTTTTAAACATTATGAAAGATATGAAGAAATATTTTCAAAATAATTTTATCTACGAAGGGTAAATTTCTTGTTTAATATTTTGTATATTGTGTTGAAATGTCCCTAGGTATAGTATCGAAAGTGAATAATTTAAGTATCTTTTATTGCTATTTTCAACTACTAAAAAGGGAAGCTTTCGATTACATACATGATTTAAAAACGGCCAAATAACATTTGTTTTGAAATTTTGAAAAGAAATAATTAAAACCCAACTGATACTGATGAATACATTGTGAGTTTTCGCTTGCGATTCTTTGCCTAGGGATCATCGATTTTACCTACCCCCTATCCCATATCTACAAATTCAAATTCAAATCATTTTATTTAAAATAAGAAGTTACATGCTTCAATTTTTGAGTGCCTCAGACCTGAGAAGAACCGGCGCAAGAAACTCAGCGCGACTTATTTTTTTTAATCAATTTTATATAAATACATATTTAATTATTTGTGACAATGACGCCTTTGCAAGGCTTTGCAACATACTGTAGCGAGCATTAATCGTAGAAACGGCTCAACTTGTTTACTTCAGCTACTTCCATAGTATTACATCCTATGGGATTTTACTTTGGGGTAATGCAGCCGGTATTCAACCTATATTTGTCAGGCAGAAGCGAGCTATTCGTATAATCTATAGCTTAGATCCTAAAGACTCCATATGGCAAAAGTGTAAAGAAATTAATATATTGACATTTGCATCAGATGCAACTATCAACATATTAATTTCTTTAAACTGCAATGCATCTTACTACATTTTTGAAAGAAAAACGCTAAGCTCCAATATGCTGGTACTGGAGGCAGCTTTAAGAAGTATTCTCGAAAACTAATGACACTACAAAATAATAATTTACGCTATAATTAAATTGATAAAGGTGATTAGGCAGTTATCAGTAAATAAAGAATTCATTAACTTTTCCAATGTATATAAAAAAATAATCTCTATTTAAAAATATATACTCGTATATAAAAATAACAAAAAGCCAACGGCACGCGGTGTTCCCAGGCGGTCACCCATCCAAGTACTGACCGCGCCCGACGTTGCTTAACTTCGGTGATCGGACGAGAACCGGTGTGTTCAACGTGGTATGGACGTTGGCGATAGTGCAAGTCAAATACTTCACGCCTAAGATAACATTGTCAATATTCTATAAGAATTAAACACACACATAATAATACATTAAATTGTGATTGTGATTACAATTGAAGTCGAAACACATAATGAACTCGCATTATATAAACTAAAATTGCATGTTCTTAGTTATGAAATATTTCACACAACAGGTACAACGTTTCATACAATTTCAAATAATTGAATTTATAAAACTAAGACTTTATTACTAAATGACTAGAAGCTTCATACAGAGTCATCTAACGTTCAATGAACGTATAAACTGACGCGGTTTTATGAAAATTTTAAAGATGGCGCTACTTACTTCCATGCTGAACACGAATTATTTGTGCAATATATTGTTTTATAAATTGATTATTTCTTTTAAACATTATGAAAGATATGAAGAAATATTTTCAAAATAATTTTATCTACGAAGGGTAAATTTCTTGTTTAATATTTTGTATATTGTGTTGAAATGTCCCTAGGTATAGTATCGAAAGTGAATAATTTAAGTATCTTTTATTGCTATTTTCAACTACTAAAAAGGGAAGCTTTCGATTACATACATGATTTAAAAACGGCCAAATAACATTTGTTTTGAAATTTTGAAAAGAAATAATTAAAACCCAACTGATACTGATGAATACATTGTGAGTTTTCGCTTGCGATTCTTTGCCTAGGGATCATCGATTTTACCTACCCCCTATCCCATATCTACAAATTCAAATTCAAATCATTTTATTTAAAATAAGAAGTTACATGCTTCAATTTTTGAGTGCCTCAGACCTGAGAAGAACCGGCGCAAGAAACTCAGCGCGACTTATTTTTTTTTAATCAATTTTATATAAATACATATTTAATTATTTGTGACAATGACGCCTTTGCAAGGCTTTGCAACATACTGTAGCGAGCATTAATCGTAGAAACGGCTCAACTTGTTTACTTCAGCTACTTCCATAGTATTACATCCTATGGGATTTTACTTTGGGGTAATGCAGCCGGTATTCAACCTATATTTGTCAGGCAGAAGCGAGCTATTCGTATAATCTATAGCTTAGATCCTAAAGACTCCATATGGCAAAAGTGTAAAGAAATTAATATATTGACATTTGCATCAGATGCAACTATCAACATATTAATTTCTTTAAACTGCAATGCATCTTACTACATTTTTGAAAGAAAAACGCTAAGCTCCAATATGCTGGTACTGGAGGCAGCTTTAAGAAGTATTCTCGAAAACTAATGACACTACAAAATAATAATTTACGCTATAATTAAATTGATAAAGGTGATTAGGCAGTTATCAGTAAATAAAGAATTCATTAACTTTTCCAATGTATATAAAAAAATAATCTCTATTTAAAAATATATACTCGTATATAAAAATAACAAAAAGCCAACGGCACGCGGTGTTCCCAGGCGGTCACCCATCCAAGTACTGACCGCGCCCGACGTTGCTTAACTTCGGTGATCGGACGAGAACCGGTGTGTTCAACGTGGTATGGACGTTGGCGATAGTGCAAGTCAAATACTTCACGCCTAAGATAACATTGTCAATATTCTATAAGAATTAAACACACACATAATAATACATTAAATTGTGATTGTGATTACAATTGAAGTCGAAACACATAATGAACTCGCATTATATAAACTAAAATTGCATGTTCTTAGTTATGAAATATTTCACACAACAGGTACAACGTTTCATACAATTTCAAATAATTGAATTTATAAAACTAAGACTTTATTACTAAATGACTAGAAGCTTCATACAGAGTCATCTAACGTTCAATGAACGTATAAACTGACGCGGTTTTATGAAAATTTTAAAGATGGCGCTACTTACTTCCATGCTGAACACGAATTATTTGTGCAATATATTGTTTTATAAATTGATTATTTCTTTTAAACATTATGAAAGATATGAAGAAATATTTTCAAAATAATTTTATCTACGAAGGGTAAATTTCTTGTTTAATATTTTGTATATTGTGTTGAAATGTCCCTAGGTATAGTATCGAAAGTGAATAATTTAAGTATCTTTTATTGCTATTTTCAACTACTAAAAAGGGAAGCTTTCGATTACATACATGATTTAAAAACGGCCAAATAACATTTGTTTTGAAATTTTGAAAAGAAATAATTAAAACCCAACTGATACTGATGAATACATTGTGAGTTTTCGCTTGCGATTCTTTGCCTAGGGATCATCGATTTTACCTACCCCCTATCCCATATCTACAAATTCAAATTCAAATCATTTTATTTAAAATAAGAAGTTACATGCTTTAAATTGTGAGTGTCAAATAATTTACCACCAGTTCAAACAGTTAAAACAAGTTAAAAGTAATGCCTCAGACCTGAGAAGAACCGGCGCAAGAAACTCAGCGCGACTTATTTTTTTTTAATCAATTTTATATAAATACATATTTAATTATTTGTGACAATGACGCCTTTGCAAGGCTTTGCAACATACTGTAGCGAGCATTAATCGTAGAAACGGCTCAACTTGTTTACTTCAGCTACTTCCATAGTATTACATCCTATGGGATTTTACTTCGGCGTAATGCAGCCGGTATTCAACCTATATTTGTCAGGCAGAAGCGAGCTATTCGTATAATCTATAGCTTAGATCCTAAAGACTCCATATGGCAAAAGTGTAAAGAAATTAATATATTGACATTTGCATCAGATGCAACTATCAACATATTAATTTCTTTAAACTGCAATGCATCTTACTACATTTTTGAAAGAAAAACGCTAAGCTCCAATATGCTGGTACTGGAGGCAGCTTTAAGAAGTATTCTCGAAAACTAATGACACTACAAAATAATAATTTACGCTATAATTAAATTGATAAAGGTGATTAGGCAGTTATCAGTAAATAAAGAATTCATTAACTTTTCCAATGTATATAAAAAAATAATCTCTATTTAAAAATATATACTCGTATATAAAAATAACAAAAAGCCAACGGCACGCGGTGTTCCCAGGCGGTCACCCATCCAAGTACTGACCGCGCCCGACGTTGCTTAACTTCGGTGATCGGACGAGAACCGGTGTGTTCAACGTGGTATGGACGTTGGCGATAGTGCAAGTCAAATACTTCACGCCTAAGATAACATTGTCAATATTCTATAAGAATTAAACACACACATAATAATACATTAAATTGTGATTGTGATTACAATTGAAGTCGAAACACATAATGAACTCGCATTATATAAACTAAAATTGCATGTTCTTAGTTATGAAATATTTCACACAACAGGTACAACGTTTCATACAATTTCAAATAATTGAATTTATAAAACTAAGACTTTATTACTAAATGACTAGAAGCTTCATACAGAGTCATCTAACGTTCAATGAACGTATAAACTGACGCGGTTTTATGAAAATTTTAAAGATGGCGCTACTTACTTCCATGCTGAACACGAATTATTTGTGCAATATATTGTTTTATAAATTGATTATTTCTTTTAAACATTATGAAAGATATGAAGAAATATTTTCAAAATAATTTTATCTACGAAGGGTAAATTTCTTGTTTAATATTTTGTATATTGTGTTGAAATGTCCCTAGGTATAGTATCGAAAGTGAATAATTTAAGTATCTTTTATTGCTATTTTCAACTACTAAAAAGGGAAGCTTTCGATTACATACATGATTTAAAAACGGCCAAATAACATTTGTTTTGAAATTTTGAAAAGAAATAATTAAAACCCAACTGATACTGATGAATACATTGTGAGTTTTCGCTTGCGATTCTTTGCCTAGGGATCATCGATTTTACCTACCCCCTATCCCATATCTACAAATTCAAATTCAAATCATTTTATTTAAAATAAGAAGTTACATGCTTTAAATTGTGAGTGTCAAATAATTTACCACCAGTTCAAACAGTTAAAACAAGTTAAAAGTAATGCTTCAGACCTGAGAAGAATTGGCGCAAGAAACTCAGCGCGACTTATTTTTTTTTAAATCAATTTTATATAAATACATATTTAATTATTTGTGACAATGATGCCTTTGCATGGCTTTGCAACATACTGTAGCGAGCATTAATCGTAGAAACGGCTCGACTTGTTTACTTCAGCTACTTCCATAGTATTACATCCTATGGGATTTTACTTCGGGGTAATGCAGCCGGTATTCAACCTATAATTATCAGGCAGAAGCGAGCTATTCGTATAATCTATAGCTTAGATCCTAAAGACTCCATATGGCAAAAGTGTAAAGAAATTAATATATTGACATTTGCATCAGATGCAACTATCAACATATTAATTTCTTTAAACTGCAATGCATCTTACTACATTTTTGAAAATAAAACGCTAAGCGCCAATATGCTGGTACTGGAGGCAGCTTTAAGAAGTATTCTCGAAAACTAATGACACTACAAAATAATAATTTACGCTATAATTAAATTGATAAAGGTGATTAGGCAGTTATCAGTAAATAAAGAATTCATTAACTTTCGTCAGTACTTGGATGGGTGACCGCCTGGGAACACCGCGTGCCGTTGGCTTTTTGTTATTTTTATATACGAGTATATATATTTAAATAGAGATTATTTTTTTTAATACATTGGAAAAGTTAATGAATTCTTTATTTACTGATAACTGCCTAATCACCTTTATCAATTTAATTATAGCGTAAATTATTATTTTGTAGTGTCATTAGTTTTCGAGAATACTTCTTAAAGCTGCCTCCAGTACCAGCATATTGGCGCTTAGCGTTTTATTTTCAAAAATGTAGTAAGATGCATTGCAGTTTAAAGAAATTAATATGTTGATAGTTGCTTCTGATGCAAATGTCAATATATTAATTTCTTTACACTTTTGCCATATGGAGTCTTTAGGATCTAAGCTATAGATTATACGAATAGCTCGCTTCTGCCTGACAAATATAGGTTGAATACCGGCTCCATTACCCCGAAGTAAAATCCCATAGGATGTAATACTATGGAAGTAGCTGAAGTAAACAAGTCGAGCCGTTTCTACGATTAATGCTCGCTACAGTATGTTGCAAAGCCTTGCAAAGGCATCATTGTCACAAATAATTAAATATGTATTTATATAAAATTGATTAAAAAAAAATAAGTCGCGCTGAGTTTCTTGCGCCGGTTCTTCTCAGGTCTGAGGCACTCAAAAATTGAAGCATGTAACTTCTTATTTTAAATAAAATGATTTGAATTTGAATTTGTAGATATGGGATAGGGGTTAGGTAAAATCGATGATCCCTAGGCAAAGAATCGCAAGCGAAAACTCACAATGTATCAGTATCAGTTGGGTTTTAATTATTTCTTTTCAAAATTTCAAAACAAATGTTATTTGTCCGTTTTTAAATCATGTATGTAATCGAAAGCTTCCCTTTTTAGTAGTTGCAGTTGCAGACGAGAACCGGTGTGTTCAACGTGGTATGGACGTTGGCGATATGTTTATATAAATAATTAAATAATTTACGCAAAACAAACTTAAAATATTACATAAAACACTTATAGTAACGTTTACTTGCGGCGTCCCCTTAAAATAACTCTTTGTAGCCTTGTCCTTCACCTTGACCTTTGCGTTTGGCGCTCCGTTCTGTCTGACTATAAATATTGATAGATAACAACTCATAAATATTGCTCCCTCAATTCTACATTACTTTCTCGTGCACTTACTTTAGTCTTAAATATTCATATTTTGAACGAATATTTTGACCACGACATCTCATGATAGTGATATGTTAACGAAAGAGATCCAATTGTAATAATACTTACATAGAAAATACTTACTTAGAAGGAAAATATTTATACATGATTCACTATATACATACTTATTGAATTTTATAATTCAATCACTTTATATTACCGCAAAGTTATATTACTCGACTGGATCATTACCACCCCCGGCATTTAAAACCGGCGTGAAGTAGTGGATTTATGCCACTGCGTTTCGCATCAGGCCGCCGGCGCCAAACCCACCTTAAAGGCAGGCAACGCACCTGTAACTCCTCTGGGGTTGCACGGGGCCGTGGTAATCACTTATCATTAGGTGACTTGAACGCTCGGTTGCCGTGGCTTTTCCATAAAAAAAACTAATAAAATTAAATATTTTTCTAGTACAATGTATTATATATTCAACTTTTTCCGCAGCGCACGCGCTTAATGCGATTCGATTCGATTTTAAAGTTATCCATGTCATATTGGCCTGGAAACATTGCCGCGGGTAGGGCATTCCACAGTTCAGTGGCGCGTGGAAGGAAGTTCCACAGAAACCGCACAATAGAAAATATATCATATTATGAAATTTGTAACGTTTATCGGTTACCAAATAACGTTTCCTAAATCATAAGACGATTTTGATGAGTCTTTTCTTAGAAGAACTGTTATGTCATTTCATTTAGAATTCAATGGAATGCCAATATAAAAATATGTGCAACATTTGGCGGAAAAAATGGGTTATGACACCTGTATAGAAACTCCCCCCGATAAATTTAATGATTTTTTAACCAGGATGTTGTATGCTGAATATCTAATCGAAAATTTCTTTAATGAAAAACGTTTTTAGTTATATACAATAAAAATTGTATTATTTATTCTTTGTAATATTTATTTGCTGATGCTTGGGTTAGACTAGAATTTAACTTTTTACATATGTTGCGTTTCAGGGTTGGGACCAGACTATTCTATATATACGTAAACAATAAATAATATTTTTATACTAAGAACAAGACTTACATTGTACAAAATATTAATATTTTATTGATAATTTAAAAAATGTTCAATGATAAGATAAAAAGCGACGATAAAGTAATTTAACAAGATTTGTATTTTTCATTATAACCTAATATTCTTGTTAGGCAACTGATACGTAATTTGGAAGGTTTTCACAACGCCTCCGTGGCGCAATTGGCTAGCGCGTTCGGCTGTTAACCGAAAGGTTGGTGGTTCGAGCCCACCCGGGGGCGGTTCTTTTTGAATTTTTTTATTTGTATGAATGGTTAAAAAAACTTTTTTATTTAAATGAACAAGACATATTTTTTAAAAACAAAGAAATGTAGTTAATGTTTTTAACATTTTCAGTGTTAATCCACACTTAGTATCTAAATCTTCTTATTTATGGGCATCTAGTAGATTAGACTTTATTTGATTTTTAGTAAAAAATCATTTTCTATTTAATCCTTTTTTTATTTCTATAGATATATGCCAAATACTTAACCAAATATAGTTTAAGTTTCATATAATATACAAAATGGACATAATGCAGATATAGTTAAATTTGTATTAGGAACATTTCTAGACTGTGGCCATCTAGCAAAATCATTTTTTTATTAAAATTGGGTTATTAAATGTCCCTTTCATAGATAATGGCTTATTTATATATTTAAATATTTTGTTTTTAGTTCTTTTTTTTGACATTAAAAACTTGATATTTATTTAAAGAAAGTTTACTTCAAATAGAAACTAGCTTAATGTATTCCATATTACCTTTATAATATATAATATTTTGATAAATAAACACAATATGAACGATTAATAAAAAAAAGTATCTATAGTTAAAAATATATATATTTAAAAATGTTATCTTTGTTCATCCAAATTTTTAATCAAACATTCGAACGATATACATAACTCCCGTATGGTCTAGTGGCTAGGATACCTGGCTTTCACCCAGGAGGCTCGGGTTCGATTCCCGGTACGGGAAAAAACTTTTTAGTTTATTAAATTATATTTTATTAAAGATCATTATTTCTTTTTATATTTTCTCTAAATATTTGCAATATACAAAAATATGTTTTGCATTCACGTCTGTCAATATATTGGAGTCACGTCAATATATTGAATAACAGCATTTATAATTTAAAAATATTACTAATATTATTTCATATATTAATTTGCTGATTGAAATTAAATAAATAATTAATAACATTGAAATTGTAATTTGATTGAGCAAATGTTACAAATTTACTGGACAAAACGTAAAATATATAACTATTTGATTTAATTGATTGAATACAAATTAAAATTATTACATACTAACATTACATAAAGATTATTTTACAATAAAATATAGCATAATGTTGTATGTTACTTATATTGATAACATTAAGCTGAAAGTGTGGGATCTTTATTTACTTAAATATTTAATAATGCCTTTAAAGAATTAAATTGATACCAAATTAAAATAACCAGAAAGAAAATAATTATTAATAATATTAATTAAATAATTAATAATATAAGATTAATAAAATTATTAATAATATATTATAATAATATTCACAATAGTAAGTAAAAATAACCATGGTTAAAAGTAATAGTAAAATATATACAAAAATTACAAAACAATATTTAAAAATATATAATACCATTTGAAGTTACTTTACCAAGTTTTGCAAATTATTGAGAAATTAGTATTATTTTCATTTTTTAGGTATTAAAAAAAATCGACTATATATTTGGCCCACAAAATTAATAAATTAAACACGAATATAACAAAAACTAAAGCAACACTAAGACTAAAACCTACAAAAAAAGCAAAAATATTCTGTCAGAAGTGGGATTCGAACCCACGCCCTCAGAGAGGACCAGAACAGCTCAACCTACTGAGTAGGCAAGGTTAACCTTGAGTCTGGCGCCTTAGACCGCTCGGCCATCCTGACATATGCATAATATGGTGAAAAAAAGACTTACATATTACAGTATGTGAATAAATGGTATTTTTATGTTTTTTACCTATAATACGCCGTAAGTTTATATATATTATATTGTATAAAAACTAATAATAGATAGTTAATTAAGTGATATTTTTACTAATTTATGGGCAAAAAAACTATTTTGAATAATACAAATAACGAAATTGACGACATCTATAATATGTAAATAATAATAAAAAGTATCAATTTTCATGATTTTGATTGGTAACTAAAACAGATGTAGTTATCATTCTTAAATATAGATGGCACTGTAA
The DNA here is from genome assembly GCA_917862395.2 of Heliconius sara. Lineage (NCBI taxonomy): Eukaryota > Metazoa > Arthropoda > Insecta > Lepidoptera > Nymphalidae > Heliconius > Heliconius sara. Next base: position 363,057 of record OU860789.1, on the reverse strand, counting down.
AGATATGGAACTTTACAAAAAACATTACACTTATAACACCAATATTTTTATATTAGTACACATTATAAATTTATTTATATTGTTTTTAGTCAGTTCACATGGCCATTTTATAAATTCTTAATAATTAAAATATATTGATAGTTTAATTTATATTTATAGATGGCGCTTATATGGGATATTTCTATTATAAGCATTTTAATTATAAAGGCTCAATGAAAATACATATAATTTTACTTAAAATATTGTTCTATTCAGCTTTTCTTCACATAACACCTACAAATTATGGCGTAAATAAAGATAAAATGGTACTTATCAAAAGTACTAAAACTAAATGTATTATTTGTGTTTTAAGATATTTTTGTAAATATTCTTAAATTATTACAAATTACCAAAAAGAGCGGTAATAGTAAGATATTTAAGCAATTTTTTTGTCTTACCTTATGTTTCTTGATTAAATTGCTCTTGGTGAGTATCACGGTTCCATAGAAACACTTTAGCATACACTTTCATATAACTAAATGAACAATTATAGAAGTACTGAATAATACTTTATTTATAGTATTAAACCACTTTTCGAAATTAAATAAGAAGTAGATATTAAACACGTTATGTATAAACATTTTTAAACTGATTTAAATATGGAATTTGAATTCAAAATTGACAAAATGAATTAAATTGTTAGGCATAAATTTTCATACCTATTTGAATCTTAAACGCATTTGGAAATATTGCCAGTCTCAAATAATTAAAATATTTACTTTAATAAATATTACATACGATTATAAATTAAATAGATAAAAAATTGAAATGAAATGCATTGAATATTTATATTATTCAAAACTATTTAAGCTTTTATTGGCTTGGTTACGTTTAGTGATGTATTTAGAAATGTTAGGAAACTATTTACAACTTTTTAACATTCTGTGGTAGAAATTTATTTCAAAGTCAAATAGAAAATAATTTAAGGTTACTTTATTTTGTTTACAAACAAAAATTATTAACTAGGCATCATCAGGCAAAAAAAACCTAATGTAATCATGGAAGTGGAAATAAAAATTAAAGAAGACATGAAAAAACTTGGATGCAGCTGCGACAAAAAGATAGCACTCGCTTACAATTTGTACATTTATTTAGTTGATGGAAAACTAATGTACGATACTGAATATTGCTATAATAAAGATATCGATGTTTTATACGTAGTAGCGAGGCCGAGTAAAACCGAAAAAATAAATATCTACGTCCCAATACCCACTTGTTTTGACATTAGTATGAAGTTTGTCAATATGTTACAAGAGAATTTATGTACTGTTGAGACCGGGCCTGGTATAACTTTAGCATTTATCGAAAGTGATTTTACTATAGTTTTGTATACATTTACTAAAGGCCTTGCCGAACGCCAATCTACAGAGAAAGTTTCACAAGTAAGGCAGAAAGAGGAAAGGCGGGCTTTTATAAATAGCGAACTTAAAAAGAAGAAAAACGAAATTTTAAATGACGCCCTCAATGGTGGATTTGTGGACGACGATACATGTCAAGTGTTAGATTGATTATTATTTAAAAATAGGCCATTTTTTATAAAAATGTAAGTCATAATATCTGTATATAAACTTTATATTAATATTGAAAATTAAATAAATTAATTGAGCATGGTTATCTTTGTATAATTTATGTAATTTCTATGTTGACAAATTCACTTATATATTGATATAATAATCTCCGAGCTATTTTTATACTTTCAAAGATTTTATTTAACTGTTTATTAAATATAGTTAAATGTGATAATCAAACATAGCAGGGCAGGGGTAGAGAAAGCCTAGAGCTAAAACTCCATTCACAGGCACAACTCAATTTTCTAGACTTTGCTTGTTGAGTGGTGGAACTCAATACAGCAAAAAACAATTTAAATACAATCACTTTTACAAGTCCACACCTCTACTTTACCCACAACCGTTATGTTTTCAGTCAGAGGCTATATCACCTTCCATTTAATTGCTTATCATATAATTATCCTTATATTGAACTTATAGTGGGATCTTATAGTGGGAACTTATTATATTGAACATATATTGAACTTATAGTGGGTCAGCTGTATGCAGTAAATAATACATTCAAATTGAATGTATATTTACAAATACATGCTTTAAGCAATGTTGTTACCACTGGCTTGGAAGGCAGTTTTGCTAAGGATTGCTTGACAAGATTCTCAGCAGTTTTCACTTTAAAAGTTACAATTTTATTATAACATAATAGTTAGGCAAGATTCAATTAATATTAATGTATGTATGAAACATTTTTGTCCTTATATTTGAACTTAAGTACACAGTGTAATAGAATTTGTTAGTATTGTTTTTATGTAAATTCAAAATGAGCCATAGATGGAAAAATAACACAATTTTATATTTTTTATAATTTATTTATAAATTATATTAGACATGGTACACATATCCACTTTACAAAATACACTTTGGGTGGGGTTACAAAGTTAGAAAATAATCTATTAAAAAATATCACTTAGTTGTAACAGAGACAGTGTTGCCAGCTTTTATGTCAAAGAAAAAATAATTGATTCACAAAATGAACAAAACCTGAATAATGGATATAACTGGGCTTTGCTATCTATAAAGATTTTTTTTTTCACTTTGATGTTATATCCCGGATATAGCAGAGTAGGCAGAGGTAACTTGGTGTTAAGACATTCTGTTGCCCACGCACCGCGCAGATTTCGAAAACATTGCATGTTGGGTGTCAGAATATCTGAATCTGGTTACATTTTGTAACCAGATTCCTTAATTCCAGAGTGTGTATCGAACCCACAATTGTTGTATTTACAGACGCTGTTCTGATATGACACAATGGCCTCAGATATAAAAAGATATTGATATTATTATAAATAAATAGCTTGATTATAAAATCTATAATATTCTCAGTCAATATATTTATTTTATAAAAAGTATAAAAAGTACATCCTATGCTTAATGATATAGACTTATCATGTATTTTATATATTGGCCACTAACCTTAATATTATTGTTTTATAAGTTGACCATAAAAATAAATTGCTTAGTAGTTTATTAAAGAACTAAGAAACAGAAAAATATATCTAGTAATATATTTACGTATTTTTCTAACATTTCAATTTATTTATATCAGCTATATTTTTTACCATTATTTTTATGGTCATTAATAAAAATAAGTGAAATTAAGTAAAGAGCTTCTTACACTATTTACAGGATTTCACTTGAAAAAAAGTTTTTATAAATAAATATACAACTAGAGTAAATTAAAGTATAAAGATAAATTGTCTTTTCAAATTGTCACTAGTCACTACAGATTTTGAACACAATGTGAGCACTTTTTTTATTATAATATATTCTTATTGGTTTTTATACAGCGGCCTCTAAAGCAAATTTCTGTTTCGTGAGATACCTCAGTTGACATAGACGTACTGACAACGTTAGCAGGATTCATGAAGCTTGATATGGATGAAGTTTCGACTTTAACAGACTTCTCAGTTATAATTTCATTCTTAAATATCCTCTGAATTTCAGCTTCTGTAACATTTTCATAATCATCATTATCATTTACTGTTTCCGCTGTGAATTCATCTGGTATATATGTAGATTCAGTTGTAGCTTTCAATCTGTTGACTTCAGATTCTGCCTCAATTTTATTTACAGGTGTAGTGACTAAGAACTTTGTAGTTATGTTTTTAATATCTTTATTTTGAGAAGATTCTCCAAACAGGTAATCCATGAAGCTAAGTCCATCTGATCGATCAATATTGGCATGAGTCGGTTCAGTCATTTCAGTGTAATAAATACTGTCATCCAATGTCGGATCTGGAGATCCTGTCCCTAAGTCCATATCACCAGGGCTTATTTTTTCAGTTGTCCGAATTGTTTTCATTTCTGATGTAGTTGTTGGTAAAGTTTCTTTTTCTTTAAGAGCTTCCGTAACATTCTCAGCAGCAGATATTTTAGGTATTTCTATATTTGGTATCACGTCGACTTCATCGTCATTATCATCTGTTTCGAAGAAATCTTTTAGGAATTGATAGTTTGGTTTGTAAGTTGTTACCACTATTTTAGTATTTCCTTTTCCAGTTTTTTCCAAAGCTCCTTTATCTACTGTTTCTCCAAGCCTATTCACAACATTTGAATAATACTGTGACTCAGCTACTTCAATCTCTTCGGACGTTGACGTTGGCCGCACTTTTCTGACTCGTTTCCAAAAACCGCGGCGGCGGTTAGGTTGCGTAGTCACCTCCTAAAAATATATATACATGTATTATTATTACATTTAACATAGTTTGTTCTTTATGCCTTTTCACATCTACTGTTATTTGATACAAAAATTTAACTGTTACAGTTTCAAGTAAAGTAAACTTAAATGATTTTTTTCGGCTAGTGACTAAAGGATTGAGCGGGATATAGCGACATATTAATGCTAGTAGATCTGGAATTGGAAGCCGAAAGTTGTTTGTTGGCTGGAGTTAAAATTAAATAAATTTAATGCTAAACGTTTATATATATTACCTCTGTGTTGATTGGGGAAGATGTATTTTCAATTCTAAGTGTTGAGTTTTCTTCTTGTAATGGCGTTGTGGATCTAATAGAATAATTTTCTCCCGATGATATGATTTTTTCCGGAGGAATTTCTCCAATTTCACCACCTTTATGTTTCATTACGTTTCCTGTATATTCATTTTCATCTTGCTCCTCGAGACTTTTCATCACTTCTTCGAGCATGCTTTCAAAAGTGGACATGTTGTCACTAGAATCACTATTAGTCACTTTACTTTGTTCTACCAAAGCCTCTAGCGTTGGCGGAATATCAGGTATTTTTTTCTGTTGTCTATTATTTGAAGACGGTGTTACAGAAATAAGTATATCTTCATATTCATTTTTCGCTGTAATGATATCTAATTCGTCATCCTTTAACTTTTCACTAACTGTATCACTTTTTGTGTCGTCGGCAATGTTGTTTGGATTATATGGCTTAAAGGAATCTTTTGAAATTTTAGGTGACCAACGTTCAGATTCTGGTGCGGCATATTTTGGTACATTTATAGAATAGTTAGAATCTTGATCTTCACTTACTTGATCTTCTGTCTCTGTCTCAGGTTTTTTATTATATCTTTCCGATAACCTTGGCCTGTCCCTGTATCTGTTATATAAATTACTCTTTATTGTCGTTGTAGTGGTATCTGTTTGTATGTCAGGTTTATCAGTTGGTTTTTCCGTGGGACGACGTCCTCTGAAACGATTTTTAACTTCATAAGTTCTTCTAGTAACAGTTCCTTCTGTAGTGGAGCTGTATATCGGTCTTCTGCGTCTGAATTGACTACGTCTTTGAGAACTTTCTGTTGTAGAAGATGTAGGAATTGCTTCTGTTGTAGGTTCAGGTTTGTAAACAGGCTGCTTGTAATCTTGAAATTCTGGTCTAGTATGAACTTGCTTTGTTTTCAAATCTGCTTCAATATCTTCAATTCTCATAGTAGTGCGACGCTTATCAAAAGCTGGTCTGTATGTAATAGTTTGTAGAGGTTTCCTTCTATCATTTTTCAATTTTGTGGATTCATTAGACGCTTTGTGATATTGCCTAATAACGCCAGGGCGGACTCTAACTCTGTTATAGGAAGGAGTTGTTTCAACAACGTTTTCTTCTTGTTCTTGTTCTTGATTAACATCATGGCTAATATTTCCAGTCTCTTCTGGTTCTGATGGTGTTATTATTTCTTCATGATTGATTGGCTGAAATTCGTCATTAATAGAGTAAATAGGCACATTTTGTTCCGTTATAGGGCTGGCGGGTCTGGTAAAGAATATATCGTCTTGTGGTTCCTTTTTATTTTCAAGGGAAGTTTGTGCTGGACCAGGACTGTCTTTTATTTCGTGAGATCCACTATTTTGTGGTACATACAAGTATTCTTCGTTAGAAGAAGAAAATTTAGATGTATAAGAGGTTTCTGATACGATATCAGCAGGCGTCGTATATTGTTGTGGACTCTTAGGTTCTTTATTTATCGGTTCAGTATAAGAAATTTGGTCATTACTGTATGCATCTTCTGTATCGAAATTTTTCGATACTTCTATATTATTTGTGGAAATACTTTTAACAGATGGTTCTGTGATGGCTTCAATATCAACAGTGCTTGTTCTCTCCATAAGCGTGACTGGATAGTTTTGGTGCAGCACGTCTCTCTGATAAGCTAAGTCACCGTCTTTGCTTCCTGGTTTATTTCTTTTCGTAATTATTTCATCACTTTCTTGTGGTTTGTAATGGACTCGTCCTCTGGTTCTTGTTCTGCTTGATTTCGTGGTGCTTTCACTTGATTCAAATGGTTTTCTAGTAGGTTTTTCTGTCGATATTCTATTAGGTTCATATCTAGATCGTGAAGGCAATGGTTTTCTTTCCCTAAGTGGTCTACGAGTTATAGTAGCGCGAGTAGAATATTCTCCAGAATCTGATTTAGTTGTAGGATAACGAGGACGTCCTCTTGTTCTCGTGGTTCTTTGCGTAGTTGTAGTGCTCGTGGTAGAGGACTGTAAATCTTGAGTATTAAAGTCAATATCATACTGATTATATTCAGATGATTTTATTGTTTGAAAATCGATAGAAGAAGTTTCAGGGGTTTTATTAAAATCTTCAGTGTAATTCTCATATGTAGGTGACTGAGATTCTAAACTTTTTTCTTCAGATATATTTGTATTATATATTTTTTTACTATTATCATTTAAATTGGCTTGATTGAAATTTGTTATACCAGATAGTGGCGCCGAGTTTGTCTTTGTGGAGTAATCGTTTGTTTCCAAAACTGGATATCTTGTATTATGATTTTCATTTTCATGATGAATTTCAGGACTATAGCTTTGTAAATAATGTAGTGATGACTGCCGACTTGGTTGATATGATGGTAATGTTGATGTAGATTCAGTTTTTGTTGTTGGTGTAGATGCAGGTGTAACAGAATGCACAGATTGTTTTGCTGCTTCTTCAACATAAGGCTCTTTATACTCATCGAAGAAGTTGTGGTAATCCAAGGGTGTACTAAAGTGAAAAGCTTGATTAATAGAATAGGGATTGTGTGTTTCTAGTAATTGACTAGGATATGTCGAAGGTGGTTTTGTAGTAGTGGATGATGTACTCAGAATAGTTGTAGTTTCAGGTTTGAAGACATCTACGGATTTTTGAGGCTCCTCGGGTTTTGGGAAAAATTGAGGCACGCTGTATTGATTTCCAGCGTTGCTTAAAAAATATGAATCAGTTTTAATGGGAACCGGCTGACGTATATTACTGAAATCGGATTCTTTCAAGGGCCGTATAGTGTTTACTGACTGAGGTTCAATGGAGTAATAATTTTGTTCATAACTTGGTGAATTTACATTTGGAGAAGTGGTAGAATAATAACTAATTTTAGGTTTTTGTGTGACATATTTTTGTTCTTGTTTGTACGGGGCTGGTTCTTTAGTATAAGTGTTAAGATAAACGTTTGCAGGTGTTGTAGTCGTACGATGCGAAGATGTATCTTTAATAAAAGAGTTAATGACGACAGATCCTACATGTGGGGATGGAAAAGGTATTTTAGCAAAACCTTGTGGTGTATTGTAACTAAGTGGTGCTACAAAAAATGGCAATTGTCTTAATTTTTTATCAACATTTTCTATGTTTGATAAGTACGGAAGCTCAAATTTCACGTAATTTTGTGGTGGAATCAATGATGAAGGACCAATAAATACTTTGGGAGCATTTAATGGATTAACAGAATCCAGCACAGCAACTGTATCAGCACTCTTTAAAGAATGTAGTACATCTCCGACTTTGACTTCGTCTTCTTTCCTTGTCTTCTTGCGTAAGAAAAATAGCTAATGGTGGCTGATGAGGCTTTAGCTTTTTTGGCTTAGACGTTGTTGCTGCAGTCGTAGGAAATGGTAAATTATTTGTTGAAAATTTAGGGAAAAGATCCATTTCGAGTAGTGGGTTGTTATAGCTTGCAAGAAATTCTTGAGAGTTAAATGTATCTTGTGATTTAATCACTGGTCTTTGGAATTCTCCTGCGACGGTTTTGAATTATCGGATTAGGTCTTTGGTTTTGATTATAAAGTTCTGTGTTTAAGAGTTGAGCTGACGTCAGGGGACTTCGGAAGTTAAATTGTCCTCTATTCAATGACTCTAAAGGTACATAAAGTAATTGAACTTCTTCTCTTTCTACTTTCGGGCCGGTACTAATTGTTTCTTTCGATTTATTGCTGTCTTCAAACTTGAATTTTTGTTGTAATGGTTGTAGTTTCTTTTTGTCATAATGATAATTGCTGCTATTTTCAGCGCGATAGCCATCTACAAACTTGGGCATTTCAACTTTAGTTTTTGGAGTTTGACTGACAAAAGGCTTGACTGGAGATGGCAGTGGATGTGTTGTTTTGATGGAGTTTTCAAATTTAATCGGATTAAGAGAACTGTGCGGTCGAGGTTTTAATTGTGGAACGCTGTCAAAGTTAAACTGAGGAGTTATAAATCCTTGACTTAATGGGAAATTCGGTTGAGTCAAGCCGAATCTTAGGCCTTGGTTGAAACCCTGATCTGAGAGATAATTTTGAGGAGCTGACGGTACTGATTGTAAATATAATTGTCGATTAACAGGAGAGTTAAGGAATGCCCTTGATGGAAATCCGTCTTGACTAAAACCAGTTGGTCTTATAAAGCCCGGAAAAGGTTCAGATAATATCCTAGGCTCCGCCACCGCTTGTCTCTTAATTGGTGGCAATTCTTCTTTTTCCAATGGGCTTGTTAATGGAACCCAGTCGCTTATATCGGCTGTGTAAGAGCTAATCTGGCGGGACCATCTCGTTTGCTCTTTTGCAGTTGTAGACACGGCAATCAATGCCACTAAGGCTACCACTGTGTGCGCCATCTGCAACAGATAATTATATGTTTTAAGAATAAATTGTAATATCAACGATATTTTTAAAGTGATTTTTTCATTCGATTACTTTTTATAAAATCCTGAAGTTAACATAATAATTTCCCGAAGCATAATATTTTGAAGTTGACGGTTGTGGATTCAAGTCCAACTCGAGGGAATGAAATATTTAATGTTTTCGTTTCTTCGCTCAGGTGGTGAGACTAAGCGCGGCGTTGAGTTCTGCCACTCAACACGTATTAGTCGGAAAGTGGCGAAAGGAAGTGTCTCAATACGAACAGTGTGTCGTAACATTAGGTTCTCAGGTTCTCCTTCCTTACATGAGGGATACAAATTGAAGTAAAGAAAAGTAAATATGAAAAGTAGACAAATAAAACAGGGTAGGTACATCCACAACACGCAGATTTACGTGTTTACGCAACTGTTACAGTAACGTTGCGTATAAACGTAGCTAATGCCCTTATTATCTGATCGGAATAGCAATTTATGATTGTGCGACCGTTTAGAATAACTTCCTTCAAGGAAACGTGCTGTGAAAACATACAATTTCTTTGTCATGCCCATATGTATGGCACTTACAACTATTTACAAGCAATTTACTCGCTTGGAAGTTCAAAAATAATAAAAAAAGATCTTTTAAAGTAGCTGTAGCATACTGATAAACTGCTTAAAAAAATGTGTAAAGAAAAAAATAATTCCTACTTTACATTACATTCATTACTTAGATCATCTACTACGTAATTTTAAGTATATTACCACTTTAATTCCTGGCTCTCTAATTTATTGAATCTAACGTAAACATATCAAATCACCTTCACGCAGTATCTCGGCAGTGATAAGACACTCCATTCCCCACTTTCCGCCAAAATCTCGAACTCAATGCTCGCTTTGCTTCGACAACAGAGCAATAAAAACTAGAATAAATATATACAACTTACAACACCTTACTCAACATTAAAACATTGTTCACACAACCTTGGTCAAATCTGACTGTGTTGAGGATGAACGTCCCTTCGCCATATTAACATATAATACGATGCCTATTTAGAGCCTTGGATAAGAAGTTTGATAACGTGGCTCACTAGTAGTAACTCACTTTATAAATCGAGAATTAAAAAAAATATATAATTATTAAAATTTTAAATAGGACTGTTGCTTGTCTAAAGCTGATAAGAGACTTCATCATCAAATTTTTGTGACTCTTTATTAACACATGGGATATATTTCATCTGGCCAACAGTGGAACTAAAGATGGCAAGTTGACAGCCGACATCCACTAGTTGAAGAGGCCATATAAGAAGAGGAATATAATATTGATAGAAAAATAGCGAATTATAGCGAAAGATTAGAATCGAATCAGATGAAAACTTTTTTAAGCTTAACTTTTTTTCCGCATGATATCTCTGAGATCGATATTGAGAGTGATCTTGAGATGCTGTTTTCATTCCTAGTTTATTACGGTATCAAACGCTGTCCCACTGCGATATATTTTTAATACAATCGATTACAAATATATAATACAGACATATTAAATAAAATCAATAATTTAAGCATAACTTCATAACGCTAAGTTATTTTTCCATGTCAACAACTTATCCAGTGAAAGTACACAGTTTCTACTTTGAAGAAAATCAGAGATTTACCATTAAGTGTCGACGGTTTTAAATTGCTATTTTATTATACCTTTCATATAATCGATTGCCACCACCTAACTATCATTTATTTATCTGAAAAGATCTGCTTACTTTTATTTTATGTGATAAATAGATATACTTTACTTAGAAGTAAATCAGCTTCACGCTGCATCCCGCACACTGCGGGGTAGGAGTGTAAGTGTAAAGTATTAAAATTAAATATATTTTACTTACAAAAATACTAAATTTTATATGTTCCCAAATTACCCACCCACATATACCAGGATATTCAATGAGAACCTACAGTTCAGTGTTAACAGAACTTACAGTTCAGTGTTAACTTAATTTTCGAGACATTAAGTTTTAAGTGGCGCGGAAATCACTACTAATTACGACTAATAACTTTATCATATTGACAGGAAATTAAAATAATTAATTTTAGGAATAGAGTCCCCATCGCGTTTATAGTTTTACGCTATGCCGAAGTACGAAGAGCCCACCAGCCAGCCACATTCCCACATTTTATCCAAAACTTAATAAAAATCCTCTATATTGTTTTGTCTTCCTAATTATATACTTTAAGGTATTTTTTCACAATAGTAGCCCTCCGGCTGTAACGCTGTTTTCACGCTTGCCGCCTCGTCGGACATCCGTCTGTATCGTAGTAACCCGCCCATCCATATATTATATTGATTAAAATAACATTTTTTTTGTAAAAGCATCGTTTGAAAATATATTAATAACAATTACAACGTTTAAGAGTTTTATTAAGCGCACTATTTCCAGGAACAAATTTTAAAGTACATCCTAACTAAAAACGTGAGTTCGATTCTCAGTCGAGGGCATGAGTTGTTTACATTGAGACATTTACTTCTCTGGCCCTGGTAACAGGGCAAAACGTGAGGTTGAGCTCCGTTACTCGAACGTTTCGCGTTGCGTGTCGAATAGAGTGTCTTAACACCAAGTTTCATTTGTCTACTCTAGAGTAATAATAATAATAATAATAAATATACTTTATTGCACATTTAAAAGAAGGAAAACAACTTACAAACATAATAATAATAATAAAAAAGTACAACAAGGCGACCTTATCGCTTAAAGCGATCTCTTCCAGGCAACCTTTGGAACTTGGAGTTGTACAAAAACAAGTGGGCGGTGCATACATAATAATTTTTAATATATATATATATATATATATATATACAATATACATAAATACATATAAATAGGTATACATATATCTATTAAGACAAATAAATATTATATATTATTATATATATATAAATGTTATACATACACATAAATATTCACATAAATTTATATTTATATATACTAAACATACACATAAAACATAATTTATATAAAAAAAAAATAATAATAATAATACTATATAAATAAAAAAAAAAAAATGAATCAATTTAGTGAGGAAATAATGTTATATATTTAAGTAATGACTTTTGAGCATTTTTTTAAAAACATAGAGGCTTTTAGCACGTCTGATGTCGATAGGTAAGCAATTCCAAAGACGAGCAGCTTTAATAGTAAAAGAATTGGAGAAAAAGGAGGAAGAGTGAAGAGGAATTTCTAGTAAAAGATTGTTGTCGGAGCGTAGAGAACGTAGATGAGTGTCATGAAGAAACATAAACTGTTTCTTCAAGTAAGGAGGAGTAAAAGGACTAAACAGCACAGAATAGAGAAGATGAAGTATATGAGTATTCCTGCGAAGGCGGATAGGGAGCCACTTAAGCTTATTTCGAAACTCGGAAATGTGATCATATTTACGTATACCAAATATGAACCTGATGCAAAGATTTTGGAGTCGCTCAAGTTTATTTAATTGCTCCTCTTTAAGATCAAGATAACATACATCCGCATAATCAAGAATTGGTAATAGGAGAGAGTTTGCCAGCGCAATTTTGGTCGGTATTGGTAGGAAATTGCGCAGCCTTCGCAAAGACGCAGAGGCAGCATAAACCTTTCTACTTACCTCTCCTACTTGTGTTTCCCAAGACAGATGTTGGTCTATAACTATACCTAGGTTCTTTACAGTCTCGCTATATGGAATAGTAACCCCATCGATTATTAAAGGTGCAATCTGTAAGTTATCAATTTTTTTCAATAATCTAGGACTGCCGATCAAAATAGATTGACTTTTAAAAGGATTTACCGTCAGTCCAAAACATTTACTCCAAATAGAAACTTGCGTAAGGTCGTTGTTTATTCTTGCAATAGTACCAGGCAGTTCAGTGAGAGTTCCTTGTGCGTAAATTTGTAAATCATCAGCATACAGGTGGTAGAGAGAAGAGATTTTAGGACATATTGAATTAATAAAAATTGAAAATAAAAGAGGAGACAACACGCCACCTTGAGGGACGCCAGTACTGGTTAAGGACCATTCAGAATAGGAATCTTCTATTCGAATGCACTGTTGGCGTCCGTACAAGTAAGAATGAAACCAATCAACCACCTCAGGAGATATGTTAAGAGAGCGCAGTACAGCAAGTAGTATGTCAAAATCAACAGTGTTGAAGGCGTTACTAAAGTCTAGCAAAGTCAGCACCGTAATCTTTTGATCATCCATACCTTGTCTGATATCATCGGTGATCTTGACTAAAGCAGTAGTCGTACTATGACCATGGCGAAAGCCGGATTGTAGTGGATTTAACAGATTATGCTTTGAAAGGAATGTGCTCAATTGATTGTGAACGAGACGTTCTAGCACTTTTGATAACAAAGGAAGAATGGAAATAGGACGATAATCAGAATAAGAAGACGGATTAGGTTTCTTAGGTAGTGGGATGATTTGGGCTTTTTTCCAAGTGGAAGGGAAATCGCCTTGGAGTAATGAGTGGTTCAAAATGGTTGTGATTACAGGAGTTAACAGGTCTATTATAGGAATGATCATTTTACGACTAACGCTGTCTGCACCGACTGCATTCGACTTAACAGCTATAATGTTTCTCTTAACATCACATTCAGTGAATTGATTAAATTTAAAGGGAGAAACCTCAGGAGTGGGTAAAGTGGAAATATAATTTAATGTTTTTAATTTATTTGTACTATCAATTGCACTGAAAGAAGTGAAATGTTTATTAAGAGAATTGATATCTAGAGAATTCTGAGTAGCATTATGTTTTGCTTTCCCGACTCCAAGGGTTTTGAGAAAATTCCAGACTTTAGCTGGATCATCTTCATCAATTATTGACTTATAGATATGGCGTCGTTGACTATCTCTACAAACCCTGTTGCAACGATTACGAGCCCTCACAAATTTCTCTCTATTGCTGTCACTTGCATCAGAAACATATTTAGATTTGGCTCGGTTCTTTTTTAATTGAAGTTTTTTAATGTCTGCAGTAAGCCAAGGTGCAGGGAGATGCTTCATCCGGACTGGTCGGACTGGTGCATGGGTATCGTAGAGTTTTATTAGAAAAGAGTTAAAAATATCTACTTTTTCATCAACTGTATGTGCATCATCTATTACAGACCAGTCGATTTTATTGGCATCTTCGTATAAGCGCTCCAAATCCATACCTCCAAAGTTACGCTGGAGAAGAATCCTTGATTTTGCTTTGGGGGGCTTAACTTTGTACGAAATATAAAGAAGATCATGATAGGAGAACGATAGCGCAGGACACTGGCCATGCCTCATAACATGATCTTTGGAAGATACTATAATTAAATCAAGAAGAGAAGGATTACTATGTGGAAAGTGATGAGTTGGGGCTGAAGGTAAAATATTTAAATTAGCAGCATTTATTAAACTTTGCAAACGACACGCTCTATAATCGCTTTTAAGAAGACAGGTATTAAAATCTCCCATTATCAAAGTATGCTCATAAGAGGGCATAAATTGATCCACCAGGACTTCAAATGACGAGAAGTAATCGACAGTAAGATTTGGACTGTAAAAGACCCCAAGTAGAAGTTTTGTATGTCTTAAGTTTACTTCAATAAATAGGTGCTCAGCATGCGCGCTACCCATTGTTTGTGATGTATTCAAAATTGAATAAGGTATATGAGCACGCAGGTAAATTGCTACACCTCCACCAACTCGTCCAATACGATCATTTCTAACCAAATGAAATCCCGGCAGTGAGTAGGAAGTGGACTGTAAGCATGGTTTTAGCCATGATTCAGATACTAAAATTGCATGTATGTTTTTACTAGTGAAAGATGATAAAAAATCAGGATAATGTGCTGGAATACTCTGAGCGTTAATATGAATTACGTTAAAATTTTTCGGGACATCCGAGAAATATGAATTAACAATTTCATCAAGTGGTGGGATGCTATGGAAACTTTCGTTGCTGTCAGTGCCTTCGGAAATTGAAGATAAGGAATGAAAGGAATTATTACTAGTATCGTGAGAAGTCATTTTGTATGTAGAATAATTAAATATGAATAAAATAAAATAATACAAATAGAATAATATAATAAAATAATAAAATAGGATAATATAATACAATAAAAATAAAATAAATAAAAAATATAAAATAAGAAAGATAAAAAAAAAATAATAATAATAAAAAAAAAAAAAAAAAAAAAGGTTAAATACAACAAACCCGCCAGTTGCAAGAAAGAAATCTACAATTAAAAAAAAATCACTTTTAAAACATAAATAAACACACAAGAAATACATAGTTGCACTAATCTAGACATAAAAAAAAGAATACAAAACTTAATTAACAATAAAAAATATATATATAAAAAATCAGTTAATAATAATAATAGGATATCTGTAATATTACAAAAAAAGAAAAAAAAAAAAAACGTAAATAGTTTTAAATGAGTGTTAAAAACAACAATATTGTAAAACATGATACATATAGACATAATGAGAATTAAACAAAAAAACAAAAGTAACCTGTCAGCAAAATATAATACACTAAAGAAATATATAAATTCACTTACTAAAAAAAAAATATATATATATATATAATAATAATTAAAAAAACCAAAACATTATTAGCAACAAAATAAAGAATCAATATTCTATGATACAAGAATCCAAACTACATATATATAACAATAATTAAAAAAACCAAAACATTATTAGCAACAAAATAAAGAATCAATATTCTATGATACAAGAATCCAAACTACATATTTGTCATAATTTATCTGTGCTACATAATCCGGTAATAGTCTTTGACAAATGATAATGACAAATAAGCAATTACGTGAAAAAGGCAACCATTACTTTTAAGTAAACAAAGATTTTATTTAATAATCAGTAATTTTTTGTAATGAAAATAAAACAGAGATTTTATTTAGTATTCTTTTAAACTTGAGACAAGGGAAAACAACAAAAACAGCATAAGTTAATAACACAAGAGGCCAAGCTGACATGAAATATTAAACTAAATACCACCGTACACAAAAACTAACCAAACTGCAAGATATCACTTATTTTTTACCAATCTTTTGGCCCGAGGAACTATAGCTTTATCGGATGCTTTAGTATTAGTGTTTTGGTCAACTGGAGACTTACTATTTGTAGACGAAAGAGAAATTACTTCAGCTTTCGTTTCAACCTGATGTCGGGACCCATCCGGTCCTATAATATGGATCCATCCATTTCGAGACCAACATTTGCCAACCCCAAATCGGTGCCTTGCCTCGAGAAAGGCATCATGTCGGTCTTTCGTAAGGAATTCAGACTGGGTGATACCACTGCCCTTTAGTTTACCCTTTGCAAACCACACCATGTCTCGTGTTGCCACATCAGTAAACTTAACCACTATAGGTCTGGCCTTGTCAGAGGATCTACCCAGCCGATATGAAGTCCTTATGCTAGATGAAGAAAAATTAGGCAACACTAAATATTTACCTATCAGCCCAGTGATGTTAGTTTTTATGTCTTCAGACTTTTGTTCTGGCACACCATGAAATAACACAATTTTACGCCTACTTCTCATCTCTTGCCTATCTAATTCTAATGCAAGAAATTCTACTTGACGCTGCAAGGTGTTCATGAGAGAAAGAATGAGGCTTTTAAATTGATTAAATTCTGCTGCCAAGGATGTTGTAGAGACTGGAGAAGCTGTCTTGTGCAAATTGTGCTGGAACTCACTCATTTTAGTTGTAAATAAGTCATTAAGTGCAGTCATTGACTCCTTGATTGATTCCATGTTCACAAAAACAAAGATTTTTGAAGTGAAATAGTGAATTTATATAGGATTATTCTTGCTGGTGGGTAATGTTATCACATAAGCATTTCTTTATAAAATAAAACTTATTATTAAATTTATTATTGAATAAAATAGATCAGCTGATTTGAACAGGTGTTGTCACTTTCACTCCTACCCACAAAAAAAAGAGAGTATGCATGATACAGCGGGAAGAAATATATAAAAATGTCAGATGAACTTATTAGTCTAAAAATAACTATATTAAAAATATATTTTGTACTTATATAATAGTCATACTCTTTCACTATGTTTATACATCCGATATGGTCTAGTGGCTAGGATACCTGGCTCTCACCCAGGAGGCTCGGGTTCGATTCCCGGTATCGGAATTATAAATATTTTTAACGTATACGAATATTTTCCTTTTTTTTCTTTATAGGTATATAAACGTATTATGTACCTTCTATTTTCAACGCTAAAGATTACTAGATCATCTTCGGATAGATGTTTTACGTACTGTATATTTAACATATATTTTTTCAGTCTTTTTACGCTGTATATCGTATGTAGCAGGGTAGGTAGAGAGCCTAGTCCTTCCGCTCGTTACTATGCGACGAATTTTGGGGGCATTGCGTGTTGAGTGCTGGAACTCCGATTAGAAATGAAAATATTAAATATTTCATTTCAAACCCACAACCCGTCGCGTTTACAGTCAAAAACTTGGGACTGTTCACACATTTGACATATTATAGTCTTAATTAATTGTATAAAGACCTTATAGTGATACATCTAAGAAGCCACTATTTTGGTACAACAATACCTATCGATTCTTGAATTTATTTAGGCGCGACGCGCGGCGTTGAGTTTCACCACTCAACATGTAACGTATCGAAAAGTGGGCGGAAAATGGGGATCGGAGTGTCACTGGAGCTGTTATTTTTGGTTTAAAACTATTAGATATGTATTTATAATTACCACAATTTTAGTAGTCTCCTTTACTCATAAATTAACTAAATTTTTAAATTGGTAAATTATGTAAAAAACAATTACAAAACGTGGAGTGAATAACAATTTTAAAAGATATCATATTATTCTCCATGTATAATTTTTAATGACTTGAAGAAAGAAAACAACTTTTTTAAATTAATTATTGCCAAAAACTAGATCTGTATCAAACAACATACGGTGGTGTAAAGTGGTATATAAAACCCAATCTTATATAACAGTAAATAATTATTGAAAATAGGTGTTATGTAATTATTTTATTATAAGTAGAGCATTGAGAATTCGCGTGTATAAAAGTGCCTTTCTCTTAATATAAATTAATTAATTATCATATTCACTGATATCGTATTCTGAGGTTTAGTTATATATTATTTGTATGTATTTAATTGGCAAGTATTTTTTATCCAAATACGTACATATACATATATGAATAGAATTTTTCATTATAGAGCGTACAAAGTGTGACTGTAAAATCGACTGATTGTGGGTTCGATCCCCACTCGAGGAGATGAGATATTTACTTAAATTTATGTTTCCATTTCTTCGCTCTGGTGTCGAGACTAAGCGCGGCGTTGAGTACTGCCACTCAACATGCAATGCCTCCAAAATTCGGCAGAAAGTGGGGAACGGAGTGTCTTAACACTACGTTCCCTCTGCCTACCCTGCTGTGTGCGGGATAAAGTGTGAAGCTAATTTAATTTAATAGAATTTTTCCGTCACGACCGACAGGAAACGCTCAGACGAAACATCTGGACTTGAAAGTTGAAAAATGTATAGGTTGAGGAGTGTAGTTGAGTGCTCAGATAAACTCAACAACTTATATTTTTTAAGAGAGGAAACAAGAAGAAACGGGATTCTCTGTTTCTATTAAAGTCGAATAGAAGTCGAGGGGCTTGAATTTACCTCAGTGGAAAGAATAATTTTAATTTCTTCTCTGTAGTTCTATGGTAACAAGACAATATTACAAAAAGTCCCCTCTGCCTAATCTGCTATTGATACAACATAAAGCTTAATAAATAAATATTATACTTAAAACTAAATACACTGTACATATTACGTAAAACGGATCATCAGCAAGTACCTACATCGAAGTACGTTAAGGAGCGTTCCGTTCCACGCAACCGCGAGCGTCCGATATACTCAACGGGCCATGTCGTCGATGCTTAGTGGTTTTGATTATTGTGAAAGATAGACTGTAATTGTTATATGAACTGGTATACGTTTATCTATCTAGATCATATGTTGGTTTATGCGACCATTTTCGCCTAAGACGCTGATGTAAGTATATAATCGCATCTAGCCGGAGCTAGTTACTTAAAGCACAATTATGTGATAATTTTAACTGCGTCACTAGTGTTATTAATAATTCTTGTATTTCAAAAAATATTTTTTTATTTCAAAATTATTTTTTCGGCTTTTTTTGGCTCATTTTATACGGCGTGTTATGTGGCGGAACTTAACGTCAAACTTTGTCTTGGCAAAAAAAGTCGTTTCATGCTTTTTCACGACTAACAGGATGCCTACTGTGCAATGCGAGAAACA
This sequence comes from Heliconius sara, assembly GCA_917862395.2. Taxonomy (NCBI): domain Eukaryota; kingdom Metazoa; phylum Arthropoda; class Insecta; order Lepidoptera; family Nymphalidae; genus Heliconius; species Heliconius sara. The sequence continues at coordinate 343,822 of OU860789.1, read as the reverse complement.
GAGGAGAAGCCTAGTGTTGCCAGTGGGTATCGAGTGGAGAAACTCAACGCCGCGTTTTGTTTAGTTACACAGTCGAAATTAGTTTGTAAATTTACCAACTATTTGATTGCGTAGGTAATTTTGGCATTTGTATACGTCTATGTTATTATATATTTGTATACACATTACATTATAATCGTATTACAGTTTAACGTTATAATAATATGTTAGTAAATTGCTTTTATTCCGCATCAGTCCATGCGTTCATCTCGGCCACATACTGTCTCGACAGTATTAGCCAATTAAACTTATGTTTACTTTAGTATGGCAACATTCCTGTAAAGTAATTCCAATAAGTAAGAAGTGAAAATTAGAAGATTAGAATACGCATTCTAATCTGATTCTGATGTTTTTTTTTTTAATTTAGCGTTGACATATTTCTTTTATACAACATTTGGATACTAGCCATACTAATGTACTATACCATTAATAACGTGGCCGTTTTAATAACACCATCATGACACGGTAGTCTGTCATACTATAATTGCAACGGGGGAATGCCGAGAGACCACTGTGAAAACGATGTGACGACGACGACGACGAAAAATGGAATTGACAGTGAGGACAGAGCACTATGAAACTGAATTTTCTATGGCTACCCTGATGTATGCAGGATACAGCGTGAAGCGAATAAAAATGTGTGTAATAAAAATTCTAAAACCTTTTGCGTATCTCTTTAGTAATTAGTAAGAGAAAGTGACGCTCTACCGCGCTCATTACGCCCTTTGTATGTCGGCATACTGATGTGGAAACCTAATGAACGCTAGGACTCTCGTCAGTGGATCTAGAGGAATTTAGGTTACCGCCTGGTGTCAGTGGAAATTAAGATTTTTCTTATTTATATTTATAAAATATATCTTAATATTGTAATATTGCATTGGTAGACTGAAGGAACCTAGTGTTTGACATTGTGTGTGAGTAACGAACGTTGTCTTGTTATTGAACCGAGAAAATGAAAAAAATTATTCCCCCGAAATGAGAATCGACTCCATAGCCGTAATGCTTATAGTCAGGCGCTGTGCCGTTGGGCCACAAGGGCCTGGAAACCTATTGAGTTTCCAATATAAATTGTTTTGAATTTAAATAGCTATTGGGTTCTATTAAAGTTCGGTATTTGGCATGTAGGTATTTTAGGGAGCGCGGGGGAGCATCAAGAGATCCTCACTAACGGTTCTTAAGATTTCTATTTATACAAAAGAAAACGGGATTTTCCATTTTAAATCTTTAATTCCACGCAACCGAAGTTGCGGGCGACGAATAGTCGTAAATAAAACACTTAAGAAAATACATTGTTATACAAGTAATTAGCACTAAACACGTGAAAGTTAAAAACATTGTACTGTTCACTTTGTTGTGTCTCGGTGGTGGTGTCGGTGTCGGTGTCGGTGTCGCGGCGCCGCATGGTGAAGGAAGTGTCGGATACGGTTACAGTCCTATATCGATTGTTGAGTAAACTTTTGATTTTACTAATTAAACTATTAAAAAAAACATGTTAGTATTCTTCATACATATCTTGCAAATGAAATATTGTGGTAACAGAGACATGAAACTGACTGTAAGCGTGATGGGTGTGGGCTCCATGCCGCCTTAGGAAGGAAAAAAAAAGTCTCTTGACAAGTATCTTGACATCAGTTCCCTTTGTCTACTTTGATATATGCGTGATGAAATAAAAAGCAGACATTTCCTCGAATGGTTATCGAGCTTGCAACCATCGCGTGTACAGTCAGGCACTATGATACTACGTCATATTATTAAATGTAATGACAAATAAAATACCTAGTGTTAAGACACTCCGTTCTCCAATTTCCGCCGAGTACTGGAGGCATTGCGTGTTGAGTTGAACTCAGCGCCACGCTTTGCCTCTACACCAGAGCGAAAAATGAAAATATAAAATGGTCGTAAATAAATATTTCATTTCATCGAGAGGGGATCGAACCCACAATCAGTCGATTTTACAGTCACACTTTGCGCCCCTGCGCCACGACTGGTCATTAATTTATATATAGCAAGAATATCGATCTAGGGCCTCTCCAGTCCTATCGCAGGCACCAGAGCACAACGTCGTAATTTCTATTTAATGCTAAACGATTACTTTCACAAATGACTGCATATTCAAAGTGGCTCGGTTTCCTGCGACCCACTTCAAGCAAGTTGTAAGCTTTCGTACGACCTTGCTATGTTGTGATTGTACCTAAGTAGAAATAGGTAAAACGTCTTTTTATGAGACGTCTGACCGTAAATAGTTGTGGGTTCGATTTCTATTGGGGGAGAAAAAGTTCATTTTGATTTACTTTAGTTCCGCTACAATGCCTCGGAAATGGCGTGGCTTAAGAACGGAGTGTCTTAATAAGTTCCTTCTGCTTAGGCTGCTGAATGCGGGATTCAGCGTGAAGCTATTCAGTATTATTTCTTACTTACTAAGCTCGCAAAAATATTTTACAGAATCGATCCCAGTCGACGTCGATCAAATCATTAACGCGGAGAAAAGGGAGTCTTAATATTTACAATTCTCTCTACTTATTTCTCTCTGCCTGCCTTGCCATATACTCGTATATAAATATAAAGACGAAACAACTATTAAATATAAGTACCTCCATACCTCATATATTGTAAATGCAGTACAGTCACATAATAAAATGGCGTTGCGTGTAATACGTAAGTGCTTACCTGTAATAAAAAACATATTATTAGTGCATTGACCGGAATCGAACCTGCATTACACGTGATCAGTGAACCGGCGCTAATAGTGCAGTTGCACGGTCATTGATCATTGCTGTATAGATATTAAGTATATTATATAGATTTATAGAGAACTTGGTATAGATGAATGAAGGATTAAAAGATGAAAATATTATATATTTAATTTCCCCGAGTGGGAATCGAACCCACAACCTGTCAAATTTACATTATTATATCCATAATCCAAGTCCTCCGTCTTACTTAAGCGCGGTGTTAAGCTCCGCTGCTCAGTTTGTAATGTCTAGTAAATAGTAACTATTAAATCTAGAGATAGTTCGGAAGTTAACTGAGTACACTAGTGACAGTTTAATGGCAAAACAGTGAATTATTGAGATTAATTTTATTTTCTTAATAAATTACTTGTAAAATAAAATTTAAATTTATAAAGTAACAACTGACAGCTTATATCAAAATGTGATATTATTATGTTCTCATTGAAGTTTAGGAATAGAAGAAAAAAATACTTCTCTGTACATTACAAGAACGTTCAAACATACTCTATAAATATAGAGTCAATTATAAAGGCATCTGAGCAATTGACTGCATCCAGCCAGGAAGGAGTACAGTAGTTACAATTTTACTCCCATATAAATGTTTGTTGATTGACCACTTTTCTCACAAGTATAGAAAAAAGAGTCTAAAACAACCACCGTAGAGCTTAATATAGCTCTATTCACAGTTATCTCATAGTTAAAATCTTCATAGTAAAACAGATTTTATTTACCAGTTAACTACAGGTTAAAATAACTCTTTCCACGCCACATTTCGTAAGTCAAAGTGAAAAAAAACCAAGTGAAATGACAGGAAGAGTGAACTGGTTACAACCGGTTTGAACTAGTTTAAGCAATTCGAGCTTCTTAAATGGACTTACTTTCGTTTCGGACTTTCGTTGGGTTGTAATAAAATTGAATCTACAAATAAAATAGTCAAATATGTATGTTGTTAATGTTATGGCATACTTGTATTATGTAATATAGAAAATATTATATACTAAATTATAAATCGATGAGATGCAAGTATTTCGCCAATTTTAAAAAACTGTTAATTTCATTTATAATTAAAAAATAAAATAAGAATTCTCTTTTATTATCTAAATACTTGTATAATATTTCATTATTAACATAACTTTTAGTTATAATTTGGATTGTACGGGACAAAGTTCAAATTTGTATATCGCTTTCACACTCTTGCTATTAACTTTCAATTTAATATTATGAATAGATTCAGTTGAAACAGCATTAATATGAAAATTTGATGTTTTAGTAATTGAATATTTCAATGTGCAGTTAGGCTTTTAAGCATCTCGAATAGCAGACCACAGAGTGTCTAGACACTAGCTTCGCTAGTAGCTATATAGAAAGTAAAAGTAGCTAGTAGCTGTAAATATCTATAAATAACTTGATTATTTACAGTTGTAATATTGAACTTTAAACGTAATTTCGTGCAACCTCTGTCAGGGTTACGAACTTAACGACGCATTACGAAATCGAAGGCAACGAACTCTTACCGCTTTTGTGTTTACTATAAACAAATAAAATGTGTATACACCTGTGATGTCGTTTTATTACTATTTTCTTTGATAGCTTTATTTTCTTTAGCGTCTCCTTATATCCCGCAAGGTGAGCAGAGGGAACCTGGGTACCATTGTGGACACATTGCGTGTTGAGTGGCGGAGCTTAATGTCACACATTGTTTCGTTACCAGAGACAGCATGCGCCTCTATGCCACAAACAATATTGAATAGGCAACAATCAATACGGAGTGCCTTCACTCTAGTAAGCAGAGAGAACTGCTTACCAAATTATACAAAAAAAAAACGTGGGTCTCTTCAATTTTTTATATTATTAACAACTAAAATAATGCTTTGTCGCGTAAATTTTTATATAGTCTGATATTTTCATATATTAACATTTTTAATTTACGGCGCGTCGGTCCGGAACGTGTTTCGGCGAAAGTGAAACCGAATGTGGATAAAGAGTTACTCATTTTCTACATGTACGGGTATGTGTGTATTTGTGTAATATATAATATTATAACACAGTGTTATTCTCTACTTATTCTTTCGTTTTATTCTTTTGGATTATTCTTTTGGATTATTTTACATAAAAAAGGCAGTTGTGATGTTTTTTTTGTTGGACATGTATTTATATAGATTCGTTTCGTCAAACAAATGAGAATCATGCAGAGATGATGCTGAGAGCATTACAGATTAGAGCAAGACAGGTTATTTATAATACCTATAACTTAGCAGATTCTCTAAGATTTTGTGTATTTAAAAAAAGAGTTTCTAATTTTAGCATCGGAAAATCTTAATTGAGGGTCTGGGCTATTTATTATTTGATACTTATAAATTATAAATACCCGTATGTATATTAATTCAAAAACTAAATGTTAGTAGGTCGTTGTCGCCACCCATTCAGAGCTTTGCACGACCAATCGATTTATTCTAATCAACAGATTATGGCTTTGACCTTTCATGAAGGTGTAATACGTTCCCTTGTCTAATTGTTAATTGTTATGTTTAACTAATTTGTTATACTCGAGAATAATGAGGCAGTCGTGGCGCAGTGGTACGGTGTCTGAGTGTAAACGCTTGTGGGTACGATTGTCACTTAGGGGAATGGATTATTAAACTGTGTGGAAAGCAGCACATTGGGTTCCCTCTACCTATCCTGCTTTACGTGGGATACAGCGTGCCGATAGAAAAAAAATAAAATGCGATTAAGGTTATATGATAGTTATCATTCGATTATTTATAGTTAATAGTAAAAGTGGTATTGGTGTGGTTATAAATATAATATCAAAAATTATTATATAGGTCGGAACATTAGGTTCCTTCTTTATCTATATGCGGGATACAGTGTGAAATTAGTAAAAAATCTTAGTTTATATTTCTCAATTTAAACTGATAATGTAATTTCCTTTTACAGTACATGCATACATATGAAGGTATATACAAAATTTTGGAACGGACAAGCTTTCTTACACCAATTAGTCGGTCGGCAAATCGATCATTACAGTGAAAGTGTGGAATGTTACCATTGATGGCGTAAGACTGTCATGTAATACGTTTTTAAACATATTTGTATTACTATTCACAATATAAAAATAAATTATTTTTATTATAAATTAAATCTATAATTTGAGAGATGAATGAAGTATAAGGTGAACTAACACGCACGGAAAGCTAAATAATTTATCATTATAATCATCTCTATGGAAGAAAAAGTATAAATGATATGTAGAGTTAAAAAATACATATTTATTAATGGGTTTAATTTTTCAATGAAAATAATCTATATAAAATTTCATAAATATATTATGTAATAGTGTCAATATTTTATTATATGGTACCTGCAGCTTCACTTGTTGGTTTATTACATTTACTATCTGCCGGTGTTAGCTCTGACTGAAGGCGCAGCGGGTTACATTAAAATAAGGAGTGGTTATCGAATCGGCTATAATATATTCAATTCGATCAGTAGTTCCTGAACTTAGCTCGTTCTACTCTTTAACTTTTTATTATTAGTATAGATTAGCCATGCTCGCGGTTTCGCCTGCTCGAACCACATAATTATTTATTTTAAGTATAATTATTTACGTTATAGATAGCTATAGGAAATAATGATATGTAAAGACATCGCCTCCGTGGCGCAATTGGCTAGCGCGTTCGGCTGTTAACCGAAAGGTTGGTGGTTCGAGCCCACCCGGGGGCGGGATAACTTTTTCTTTTTTGTTTTTTTTTTATATTATGTTATATAAAAATAACAAACGGCACAAGTTAAGTAAATTTTAATAATATATGTTTTATATTTTTAAACATTTTTTAAAGAAATTTTAATAGTTAAAAAAATATATATTTATTTATATAAAACAAGAATAAAATTATAAAACCTGTCTATATTTTGTATCTCACATTTCTTTTAATTATATGTTAAATAGGTTACTTAACACATAAAAGTAAAAGTGAAGTCAAAGAAGTTATTTAAAGAATTAACCGCTAATCTAACGCTCCGAACCGTGACATTCATTTCGACTGTCAGAACAAGAAAGCTTGAAAATGTACAATAAATAGAAATTTCTGATTATATTGTTAGTTAACGAAAATTATATAGTCTTTGACGACATTTTTAAATAAAACCAAAATATAAATAGAGTAGAGTAAAAATTCAAAATTTTTCCCACAAAGAAGAATAGCTAGGCGTGACAAGACACTCCTTTTTCCACTTTCCGCCTAAACTTCGAAACATTGCGTGTTGATTGGCGTAAAACCAACGCCGTGTTTTGTTTTTTGTAGCAGAATAATGAAAATAATTAAAATATAATCATTTCGCCGAATATTTAATAATAATTTAAAATCAAACCCACATCCATTGTGCAATCTGTATTTCATACCATAGTAGTAGGTGAGTAAAACATTATTAGTTTTTTTGTGATTCACGGCAATCCAACATAAAAATAATATCCCAATTAAAATCAGTTTTTGAGATTATCGCTTTTAACCAATCACCTTCTTAAGCTTGGTAATATGAAGAATAGGTTTAATTTTTTTAATAATTTTAATTTAAAATTATATTAATATAGAGTTAACGTAATATCTGTTTTGCCATTTAGAAGTAAAATATAAATGAGTAAAAGTAATGTGATGCATTAATTCAAATTGAATAGAGAATCCGATATGGTCTAGTGGCTAGGATACCTGGCTCTCACCCAGGAGGCTCGGGTTCAATTCCCGGTATCGGAAAGTGATTTTTTGATATATTGATTTTATTTTTATATATTTTTATTTTTTAATAATAAATTTAAAAATAATCAAAACTGAGACTAATTAAAAAAAATGATACATAATACATTTTTTTAAAGTCGGCGTTATAAATACAGCTTTGTAAAGTAAAAGTAAAAAATATAAAAATGTAATGTACCTACTACCACATCAATCATCTCTCGAATCTAGAAAACCCTATTACTTGCCCCAGTGAACCCTATCTTACAATAAAATTCATTATACATATACTGTGTCAACAATATTATTGGTTTTGTTCTATAATATACAAAAGGAAGGTTGTATATGTTTAACATAAAATTATTCGAAGGTCAAAGTTAAACTACTTGATACTGACAATGATCGTGACTGACGCAACATGACACACACTATTAAATATTCAAAAACCAATATTAAAAGGTTACATAATGAAGACTTTCTTTCTTTACGCTCTATACCGCTCATAGCAGGATAGGCAAAGATGACCTGTTATTAAAACACTCTACTTTAACGTCGTCCTGAGTCCTGAATTTATTGTGTAAGTAGAGTTTCAGTATACGCATGATCATATTTATTTCAATGCATAAAGGCTAGGTTGTTTTATATTCTATCCTTAAAAAAATATTCGAAGTTATAGACTTTTGTTTAAGATCAAATTCTTCTATATTCAATCCAAATCGATTAAATTCGGACTAAATATCGATTCTTTGGCTTTTTATACCCTGAGTAGGTTATTATTTATTACCCTTCCTGTTCAACTTAGGGAGGCCAGTTAGGGCATGCCTACTCGAGAATTCTTCAACTTCAGAATTAACAAAAAGTTAAGGCTGAAAAATAAGAAAAACCTTTCTAAAATTATCATAGTCAAGAAAGTTTGGTAAGTTTTATACTAAATTGCATGAAAATATAAAGTTAAAAAAAAAAAATTAACTGTACATACATTATTTCAATTTTGTGCCAAATTGTTATTTCAATTGAAATGCAAACAACTGGAGACCTGGATGCCCTTGGGCAATATCTATAGATACGCCCATGATGTTAAACCATAGTAACATAAATTAAGCCTACTTTGATCCTTGACTTACTAAAACAGCAACGAGAATTGCGAAAATTACCATCAAACAGTATGCAACACACACCCATTATTCTCGAAGTCGGTTAGTTTACAACCACAACGTGCTAGCTCGACAATTAGCATGTCGTACTTACATTACATGATTTGAATTCGTTATGATGTAGAGACAATATAGAAAACAAAATATCCACAACAAAATTTACAATTTCAATTTATTTACAGCGATTTTTAAAGTATGTCAGTCACTTATGAAATAGATTATATTTTTTATATATACATTTCTGTAATATGCATTTCTTTTTTATATAACTAAATAATTTAATTAAAAAAATATAACATCAAAAAATACTTTGCAAACATTAAATAATAATTTTTGTCACAATCACATATTAATTAAAAAAATACTTAAAAATTCTAAATTTCATATTGCTTTATGAAATCGGAGATCTGAGTGTCTTATCAACAGATTATCTACATCACAATATGCGTGAGAAAAGTTAAGCATGTTATAGGCCATTCTATGTTATAATACATTGTGATAACTGAATGTAACAGTTTAATCAAAATTCGACTCAGCTAAGTTATGTCACTTATTGTACAGCGTGTAATGCGTACGCGCATGCCATACGAATGTTTTACCTACATTTTATTATAGAATTTAGGTTCTAATAAGATGTACATTGTACATTGTTATGAATTATGTACATAGTGTATTTTATATATATATATATATATATTATACCTCAAGTGTTTATTTGGTTGAAAGCGCTATCTCAAGAACTACTGGATCGACCGAAAAAAATATCTTATATTTAGAAAAAAAAATTTTATCTGAAAAATCTTTTTATTATTGAAATACTTGTTTAATGTCGTTTCTTTCCTGCCATATATACTGTTAAAGAGGCAAAAGTAAAAAAAAAAAATAAACTTTATATTTTAGATATTAATTAAATTTGACTTTTATTTGTTATGTTTCATAATAAATGCCCAAAAAATATAAAAAAGTGTTGTCGACATGATGTAAGTTAAGTAATTGTAAGTAATTGTTGCGAAAGCAGCATTCGTGAGATTGTTTTAACCGTTTTAACAATCAAGGCCTTTTGTATTTCATTCGAGTTGTACGCATATTTGTCATACGTTTTTTATTTCTTATTTTCTATTATAATTTAAGTTCGATTCGGAGTTGTGGGTTCGATTACCACTTGGGGAAATGAATAACTAAGTATTTTTATTTCGTTTGCTCCAGTAACCAGACAAAACGAGGTGTTGAATTCCGCCATTCAAAACATAATATCTGGAAAATTCGGCTTAACTTAGTAAAGCTATTTTCGACGTAGTTAGATAAAGTTGTTGGTTCAAAATCGTTTCAGAAATCTATAAAATAAAAGAAAGTATTCCTTCGACATATAGCCATACGCATAATATTAAAAAAAAATATATAATATTTTTTATTAAATATTAAACGACATATTCATTCATGTTCATAAGATACGGCCTGGTGACAGACGGACGGACGGACAGACAGAAAAAAATTATGAAACTTGTTTTGAGCACCTGCGATCAAAGATCAATAACCTGTCGAATAACTTAAACACCGAGCGGAAGGTCGGTGAAAGTGGTTGGTCCGTCTACCTACTAGGAAATATTATTAGTTGTAAAACTATTGATTTCTCCATACGATAACGTTTGACTGTAAATGATGCGCTTGTAGTTTTATCCCCATTCAGGTAATGCTCATTTCCCTGCTCTGGGAGACAAACTGCGGTGTTGAGCTCCACTACTCAACTACACCCAGCGTCTTAAAACAAGCGGAAAGTACTTGATTCTTTCTGCCTACTCTGCTTAATGTGAGAAAAAATTTAAGTGATAATAAAAATAGAAAAAAATACCATAGCGATTTTTGTAATAAAATAAATAAATATTGTGCTAAATAAACTTCTCGAAATTAATGCGAATCAAGAAAGAACTGGAGAAAGCATTAAATTGCGATTTATTGTTTCATATAAAACAAAACACTGACACCAGATGCTCTTTGTATGGTCGATGGGAACTTTATGGTAATTTTGTATTGACATTTATTGTATTTGTATATTGAGTTTTTATTATATCAGTTAGTAATAATATTGTTGAATTTATTTTTTAGTCGTCATAGTGGCGCAGTGAGACAACGTTTTACTGCAAGAGCGATGGTTGCGGGTTCGTTCCCCACCCGGAGGATAGATTACTTACTAGCTTTTTAAAGTTGAGAACGATTGCCGTGATTGATGAATTATTCATCTGCCTACAGAGTTCTGCATTGTATGTCCGAATTCGACACATTGCGTGTTGAGTGGCGGGACTCGATGACATACTACCCCTTTACTATCCTTACTCTAACCGTAGCTACAGCGGGTTATATCGGGACGATTACGGTACGTAGTACTCTATAGCTTTCCTTTTGAAATAGCATATTCAATACAAAACAAAAACTAACCATTAGTTTCTGAGATTATCGCGTAAACGCTAAACAAACACTTTAGCTTTATAATATTAGAATGGATCAAAGTGTATAATGCGTTCTCTTTATAATATTAAGAAGTTGTTCGTTACGTATACGTAATTGCTAGAAAACGTATGTAGGTTTTCTTTTAGAAATTCACTTGATCTGCAAGTCACTAAGAGTTAGTGGCGGTACAGTAATGATGTAAAGCGCGTTGAAACACAATTTTCTATGATTTGTAGTATAGTTCTAAAGTGAAAGTACAAGTAGGAGAAACATATATTTTTATGATTTTGAGATATATATGTATTTAAGGGCCTCAAAGCCTAAAAACGTTCCTTAATAAATAACTCTTCTCTCAGGATGCACTGAAATTGTGTTTATATTTTGTTTTTCTCCCCATAATAGCTAGGTCTCCTCCATCTTACACGAGCGGAGAGTATATAATTAGAACTTAGTCTTTCGGCAATGACAGATACGTAATTATATTGCAACTGCGCTATAACAACGTTAAAATAACAACCTTTTCGTGATTTCCTGTATATAGCAGGGAAGAGAATAGTTTGTAGAAATTCACGTCCCCACGCACTGAATGAAAATAACAATAAATCGAACCCACTACTGTACTGTACCTAGATATATTTTTAGGTAAAATTTATTTATTTATTATAAATTTGCAAATGAAAAGTCATTGCAACTACTATTACACTCTTACTTCGTGACTTTCACCGTGCATTATAATAATATGAAATTGCTGAAACTAGATCGTTTAAGCGTGCGCGTAAACGCCGAGTTCCTGTTGAGAAAACACTAAGCTGTATTAACGCTTATTGATTTTACATTATTTCTGTACGTAAAGCGAGTGGTCACTTCCTGTTGGACTGACACTACTGACATCTGTGTGTGGATATGTTTGTATGGGTAATTGAATGAAAAATATTTTGATTTTGTGTTTGAATAAGTTTAAGAAGAATGATTCTTTATTTTGATCACAATAGATTATACTTACTAATATTACTAATATACTATACTGACTAATATTATAAAAGTAATGAGTTTGTTTGGTAGAACATACTAATCTCAGTAACTGCTGGCTTGAATTAATGAAGTTTTGACCCTTTGAAAATGAGAGCCCTAAAAAAACCTTAAATTCATTAAACATTAAATACAATGTTATTATTTATATTATTCGTTACTAATTTATATTATTCGTAAAATAATATAAATATAATATCAAATTCGTTTAACTTAAAACCTTAACTGCTTGTCATTTTGAAGTCAAGTTAAAGTTAACTATTGCACGTAACATTTGTTTGTGTGAAGTGGTTCGCCTTGCGCCCACGTGCGCAAAGACCTTTCAAACTGATCTATCTATACGGCTGTCCTAAATCAGTGGATTTGTTATGTTATCATTAAATGTAAATGTGATAGTGGGTTCAACTGCGGGAATTCACATTCGGGAATAAATTATACCTAACTTTTATTTTTCTCCGCTGTGACAAAGCGGCTTACCACTCAAGCACCAGGTATGCGGAAAACGGAGTGTCTTTACACTATTTTCTTTCTGCTTGCATAAACATTTCTTATAAGTGTATACATGACCATGAGATGAAAAAATCAATTTTCAACACTCAATACTTTATTATAAGTATAAAATACAAACAAAAATATTGGGATGGAATAATCTGAAATATTCTCTCTTTTTTTAAAATGGTATATTAGTTAAGTTTATAATAAAATTACATAATAATTTAACAAAAATAAAAGAACTAGACTAACGATGCACTTAATCTTTAACCAATTTAGAACTGAACTTAGTTTTTATTCACATACACACATTATACAGCGTGTTACTTAAAAACCGTCTTGCTTAATTATTGCCTTATTTCGTATGGGGCTATTGTGAATAGTATCAAAATGACATGGTAAAATTGTAAATTAGCTAAAATGAAGCATTGGATAAACTTTTATAATAAATATTTTTCAAATATATGTATATTAATATTAAATAGCTATATAATTTTACAATTTCAGCGGAACTTAACGCCGCGTCTTTATCAGTCTTAAATCGAGAAAATGAAAATAATTCATTTCACCAATTTGGAATCGAATACACAGTCATTGCTGTTAAATAGATAGATGATATAATAGATAATAATAGATGCTCCTTATGTGATGGGCTCCAAAAATAATAATTATTTACCTTAATAGCGTTGAAAAAAATTACAATATTATTTGTTAATATTACATATTTATCATATAATTGGATTTCCGTGCCAAATACAAGCGGGTCAGTATTTAAATGAAGTTCAATAAGGTATGAAGAATCAGACGATGAAATACCAGACCTTTTACGTGTTGAAATAAACTAAATGTTTGTGTAACAGGTTTAAAATGTTCTACATTCTAAATTTGGCATTAGTACTACTTAGGTGGGTATTAGACTTAGACATTATGTAACACTATAAAAATTTAATTTTAAAATAAAAAAAAGCAACATTAAAATCCTACAATAAATTGTACATAACGTCGGATTGTGAGCGCGACGGTCGGGTGTTCGATTCCCAGTCGGAGGAACGAGTAATTTAATATTTTATTGTCCCCTCTCTGGTAGCAGCGCAGCGATGAGTTTCGCCACTTAAAGACTTGAGCGGAAAGTGGGTAACGCAGTGTCTTAACATTAAATTTCCTTTGCGTAAAAGCTACAGTGTGAAGCTTATAAAAGGCAATGGAATAAAAAAATATTTGAATACAGCTCAGAAGTAACTTACATAAAAGTGACTGAGCAGAAAACATTACCAAAACGTACGGTACGTAATTGAGAAACAATGAGCTTTGTTAAAACTGCTCCTACTTGTAATTTGTTTAGAACCAAATAAGTAATCGAAGGTTAAACCAAATGTGGGCGAAATAAATATTTACACAACCTACATTAGGAAAATACTATGAGTTTATGTAATTAGTCGTCATTCGTAGTTAGAATACTAGTGTTGCAAGTTATGTAAAGTTTATGTAAGCATTTTTTACGTCTTTATGTATCTCCCACGTTATTGTAAGTAGCAAAAAGTTAGTGACACAACTCTCTTTGTTTCGTTTACTTTTCTTATGGAAAAACATAAATAAAATAAAAATTGACAATACAATTCACTATATTAAAAAAAATGCACAATCAAGATATTAAATGTTCCTTAATTATGAATTTCGTAATTCAAACACTTTTTCGACATAAATCAGAAATGAAAAAAATTTACATTTGTGGACAGTATTAAAGGAATTAAATCATAAAAAAATAAACAACTCACCAAAAGAATATTATAAAATTAATACATTTAAAAAATGACAAGGTTTGTTGAGCGCGTTGATATCTTTTACACTAAACGAAATATAAGCACACGTTTATATATATTCTGTATAATTAGGTAATAGAGGATGCAGTTATTATAAATTAATGCATATTTTTTAATTAATTGAAGTTAAATTGCAGTGACTATAACATGCGATTTTTAAAAGAGAACCAAAGAACTAGGTTCGACGATTTAATATTATTAAAAACTTACTTACTTAGCTTTTGAGGCCGGTCGTGGCAGAGAGGCACCAAATGTGACTGTAAAATCTACTGATTGTGGGTTCGATCCCCAATTGAGGAATTGAAATATTTATTTACATTTATTTTTTCATTTTTTCGCTCTGCCACTCAGCACGCAATGCCTCCAGAATTTGGCGGAAAGTGGGGAAATTTACTTACTTAGCTTCATGCTTTAATAGAGATAGAGAACAGGGCGCCAAACGTTATCGTCTCTCTATACCTCTTTCACCTCGTCCACTATCATCATCCTCTTCATACATGTCGTCTGGGGGGTCCTCATGCTTTTTACGTGACCTTCCTCCAGTATCTTTGCAATACGCATTTCCGCATCTATCTCGTATGTTCTATCTCTATTGAACATACTTTCCAAATATACCACTTCACTCACTTGCCATTTAGACTGGTCTTGCATTACGTCCTTTCTTCATCTCTCAAGTAATTTTACAATTTTTTATGAAAATAATCGTAATCGTAAGAAATAATCATTTATTTACAAGGCTTTTTATTTTCTATAAAGTTACTTATTGTTTTGTTTGATAGGAATTGTACACACTGATCATGTTCAGACAATTTAAATTTTAATAAAGTATCAAAAAATAAAAATTAAAATATATTAAAAAATGTTCTAAATATGTACAATTCGCTAAACACAACGCCGCACTTGTTTTTATTGACTGAGTGAAGAAATTAAAATCAATATAATCAGCAATCATAAACATAATCAGCGACATCACAACCACCGCATTAGTAATTAGATCCTATGCTGTTGCTCCATAACTCTACCTCTGCACCTCACTAAATATATATTATTTTTTAATTTTTTTAAATTAAAAACTAGAAACTCTTTTAACAAAGTTATGCAATAAAAGTCAGAAAAGGCACCGTTAAAACGATTTATTTCTACGTAAACAGCAAAAGCTGTCAGAGTTGCAAAAGTGGTATTTTTTTTAAATATTTGAAATAAATGCAAAAAACGATTAAGCATGTAATAGTTACTCAAGTAGTTACACAAATGACATCCTGCTCAGGCTCCGCAGAGGACCGCATTCTAATGTCATGATTCTTGTCAGTCCTTTAACTAAATGTTAATTGACCTATTTACTGTATAATAAATAAAATATATAAGTTTATATTTACTAAGACAGACCCGCCAATCGGTGTTGTTTGATATGGTTTTAGATTCGATTTATATTTTATTTTTATTTTTCACATGGAAGTAGGGGGAACAACAACAATAACTTCACTTTGCGTCCAAATTTAAAGATATTGTGTGTTGAGTTACTTAACTCAACGCAGAGTCTTGTATTGTTACTGGAGAAGAAAAGAATATCATTAATTCACTAGCCCGAATAGCAAACGAACCCACAGCCATTGCGTTTATAATGAGGCGCTGTCGTTTACGCCATGACGATCCCAAATAATGTAATTATTACATAATCATTGCCCAACGAAGGGTGCAGCTGGTTATCGGCGAAAGTTGATAAAACGAAAAAGAAATTCCGTTACACCGGATGTTGTTTCGGTGAATTGTACAAGTAGCTGTTTATAGCTAATGAGTAGATAAACATTTTGTCTTACTAGCAGTGACGGTGAAATAGAGTAAAAGAATTTTTTTTTTATTCTTGTACATAAAAATATAATATTGTGGAGGCCGTCGTAGCGCAGCGACGATTGTGAGTTGATTTCGTGTCAGGAGGGAGAATTATTTTTGTTTCTTTGCTCTGGTAACAAGACAGTTAGGTGTATGTGAGGAACGGAGTGTCCTATCACTATATTGCCTCCGTCCTCTACAATATTCTATAATTAAGAAATACTTTAGTAATACTGGCGCTATTCTTAAAATAAAATTTTATTAGTATTGTATTGGTCTTTTATTTAAATTGAATATGTCCACAAAAGTGCAATAACTATAGCGATATAATCAATACTTATTACACCTACTTATGTTGTTTATTACACACTGGATGATCCATTCATTGCTACTGGAAATGAGTTCTTGTAAGTGCTATTATAAGTGTCCTTTATTGTTTTTAATTACGTTTAAAAAATAAAAAAAAATAATAATAATCAGCTTCACGCTGTATCCCGCACACAGCAGGGTAGACAGAGGGAACCTAGTGTTAAGACACTCCGTTCCCCACTTTCTGCCGAATTCTGGAGGCATTGCGTGTTGAGTGGCAGAACTCAACGCCGCGCTTAGCCTCGACACCAGAGCGAAGAAGTGGAAATATAAATTTAAGTAAATATTTCATCTCCTCGAGTGGGGATCGAACCCACAACCAGTCGGTTTTGCAATCACACTTCGTGCCGCTGTGCCACGACCGGCCTCAATATAAAAAAATTTTATGTCATTCAAATTTAAAAATATCTATTTTTTTGAACGTAGGTATGCACATATCTTCTAAAATTCATCACATTGTTCATGCAAATTATGGTGTATTGTGAAATCTTCTCAGAAATAGCTCAATTTCGGAAGTTTGTTATAATTTCTCGCTCTGTTTACTATAAGAAGATCTCATTCACTATACTTTCGAAGCTATTAAATAAATTACTGTTTATTTTGACTTTGTTGAACTTAGAATAATAGAATTTAATGACAATAGTTTACTAATGTAGGCATGACTTATTGAAAGTATATTTTTATTGATATTATGTAAATGAAAAAAGTCTAGTGTTAAGACTCTATGTTCGTCGTACGTAATGTTCATTGATGTAACTGAACATTTTGTGTGCAAGTATGAAAATCGTTTCCTGAGTAAATAAAAATGAAAGTTTTAAAAATGAATAACTGAACGACAGGATGACTACTATTGACTACTACTATCATCCTGTCACTAGTATATACAATTCCAGAAAATTCCCAATATTGTATTTATTCGACACAAACTACTCGTATACTCAAAACATATATTTATAAAATTTGGGCGTAACATGTAATAACTTCAATGTTCTTGACCGAGTTAGTAGCGACTCGCAAGTAACGAGGAAACATTAGAAATTAAAAAAATACATTGGAGTGTGAAAATGTATCGCGTCGGTGAAATACACTGTGCTCTACATAACGACTAACGTGATGACGGAAAAGTCGACGATCTCGCTGAATTCTATGAGCGTTTCCATTATTCTTGATTGTTATTATTGAAATTTATCAAGACTTTTAGAAGTTATTTTTAACCTTGAATTTATTTATTATATAATTATTGTATAATATTTACGTTGTACCCCGCGTATGACAGGGCATCGACCTATTTTTGAGACATTGTAGCCATCACATTTATGCTAACGCTGTTTCTTACGCCACAACGCCCCCAAATATTATTATTATTAAATTTTACTATGGCGTATTGCGCTATAAATTTCTTTAGAAATATTTGATTAAAGTATGCCGTATCACATACAATGTATTAAAAAGTATTAAAAAATATGAAGACTTTTGAAATTTTTCAGAAGAGAATTATGGTTTCAATTCCCAGTCGACAGTAGTTATCTCTTCTAAATAAAATATTTGTGTAGTTCAAGCGGACGAAGCCGCAAATGGGTTGCTAATGATATGATATGAATAAATTCAAAAGTATTTACGTGTACGTTTTATAGACAAAAGGCAGTATTAATAGAGACACGTGAATCGTGTCGTGTATGTGTGGAGACGTCCGCCCCACTGCGCCACATGTCCGCGTAGCGCGTCGCACGCGACTCGGTACTGCAGTCAATCGTTTGTTTTATTTATAAACTATTCTTACTTGCATATATGAGTAAATGAAATGTATATCATTTTAACAGTGAATTTAGTTTCTCTCATAATATTCAATAGGTACAACTCAGTTGTATTCATTGTTTCGTTATGGCGGAACTGAACGCTGCATGTGGTATACCAAAGCGGGAAAATTAAACTGCACGATAACTGTAACTGTGTGAAAAGTTGAGACGAACAAACAAAACAAACGAACAGACGACAAATTAATAGTTAATAACAAATAAATAATTATATATATATTTGTTTTCTCCGTGTGGGAACCGAATCCACAAACGTCCCGTTAACAGTCACACGCTGTGCTGTTACGGAAATAATACATGTATAATTAAAACACTTTCCACACATTAAAACATACTTAATATCATCGAGTCTACCAAATTAGGCTCATTACAGACGAATATTAATGGAAGTCACTTCAAAGACGCTCGTGTTATTTAATTAGTGAAAAATGGTCTTAATCAAATATTATAGAGAAATGACTTTCGTTACCGGACATATGTGTAAAGATTTGAAATTTGCGTACATTTGCATTTGTCGAATGAAGCAAACATTTTTTTTTTAAATTGGCTTTCTTTTCTTAGCTATACCTTTATTTATAACATTGAGTCTACAATTTTAAAATTGTATAGAAATTAAATTTTGTGCAATTACTGTTCTCTAATAAGATAAGATTATAAACATTAGGTTATCTATGTAGCATTATAAAGCTAAAGACTTTGTTAGTTTAAACGTAATAATATCAGAATCTGGTTTGATTAAAAAAAAATTTTTGTATAGTATATACATTTATAGTGAAACTGTAAATATTATATTACATTACGTCATTAGTTTCGATATAACCCAATACATATATCAGTCATACAACTCTTAGTGGTTTCTATTTAACTACAAGAGACACGTAAAAACTAGTTGTATATAAGATCAATTTTCTACTCTCTATTGTGTCTCTGTAAGTCTGTAACACTACAGTTTTATATCACGACTAACAAAACAAGAATCTATGGATTTACCTAAATGCACACCTGCTCACACGCGACCTAATTAAACTGATAGCTTTTCAATTTTTACTTTTGTGGTCATTACCGGAAGGGAAAAAGGAAATATTTGCTAATAATTTCAGGTACAAATACAAAAGAGAGTTATGCAAATGTTGTAATAATAAAGTTCCGGTTTTCACTGATCAATGTTGACTACTTAGAAAGCTCAGCGGTCGCCCGTTAGTGATCGTAAAAATATAAATCATAATACTATTTATGTACACATGTATAAATATATTATTATAAGAAAAATTATTAGGTGAAATTTATGTTATATAAACTTTTATTATTTTACAAATCGATAGAGGCCGTCTTAATGTAAACGGGACGGTTGTGGATTATTTTCATTTACACGCTGTTTTAAGGAGACAAAGTACGGCGTTGTGTTCCGCCACTTAATGCGTAATTTTTTTGTATTAGAATAAACTAAAACGAAAGGTAATGTATGGGAACCGTTAGAAAATTATCGTAATAAGAAATAAAAACAGCTGTATACATATTACCTATAGTAATATTTTTTTTAATATGTTATTATTTGTAACAATTATAATTGCCAAATAATTAAATACAGGTATTCTCACTATATAAAGGCAAAATCTATAAATATGAAGGCGGATACGACGTCCGACACACAGCGGCGTTTCGACGAACTTTCTATTTAATAACTGACACCTTGAAATACAACAGGTTGTTCGTTGTAAACACACAAAAGATTCATCTCCCGCAATTTATATTATTTTTTTACAGTTTAAGTCATATTTTCCATATGATGGATAAAAATTGAGTTTGGCTGAAAGTTATACTTTTTTATTATTATTTTATTTTTTATTATTTAATATAATATAAATGACATAATTATATCCTCCATATATAACACATAACACTCCCACATGTAGGCAGTAGGAACCTAGTGAACTGTGGGTCGTGCAGTGTCCAAAATGTTCATTGCCAACTTTTGTGACCCAGTGGGACAGTCTGACTGTAAAAGTGATGGTTGCGAGTTTGATATTCACTCGGAGAAATTAAATATATGTTTTCGCTTTGGCCACTTCTTGTAAATTTTACAGCTTTTTCGTGCATAGCAATGTACTTTAAGAATCAACAACAAACAACAATTCGATCCCGACTTTCCGTACAATTTCAGAAAATGCGTGTTGAGTTTCGGAACTTAACGCCACGCTTTGATCAGACTACCCAACACAGCGGAGTATTATAACACTAGATTTTCTACTTATTCCGTCCTATAAAAAATAAGACGGCAAATTACCGCATATGTTAAAAGCCTTATGCCCTTGAACTAGAGAAAGTTATATTGACTCGAAGTCAGCGTGTAAATGTTTACAAAAGACTAGTATTGCAACTTTCTTATAGCGATGCGATCAATAGCTTTTTTGTTGATATAGTAGAGTCGACTCTGTAATATGATTTCTCAACCGATACGCACATAAAACATCGGATTTTGATGAGAATCTTCACATCGCTTCATGTAAATTAGGTAACTTTCAATTTTTAATCAATATAGGTTATTAGTTAGTAGAATTATAACTTCTTTATTGTAAAATTAAAGTATTTTTATTTCACAATTTTTTTCAGTTTCACATCTGTTCAAGACATATTATTTTTCGTCCATATTCGCAACATTGAGTGGCGGAACTGAACACCGTGAATTTTAATAAGATACATAAAATATATTTATTATATAACATATGAATTACTTTTAAACATGTTTAAAGAGTTATTCCACACTTAGGAAAGAAAAATACTTATTTTAGAAAACGTTTTCTAAAATAAGTATTCGTAGTATTACTCTTACTTAAAAAGTATATTTTATGTAACTATTAATAAGATATAAATTATCTTATTAATAAGGAGAACATTAAAAAATTCACTCAACTTACATAATTACTTTCATACATTAATATATTCGATGTGCGAAATAAAAAAAAACTGTCAAATATTTATTTTAATTAGGTGTCAATCAAGACTTATTTAATATGAAGCATGACGTTTTCATTACCTTATATTGAAATAACATAAAAAAAATATATTATTATATAACATCAGTCTCAACCGAACCTCATATAATCAAAGATAAATATACTACACTAGTGGCCGCGTATAACGATTTCGTTTGCATGAATTTTGACTAGGCTTTATTGTAGTGCTCGGCTAAACTCCACACTGAACATATACGTCAGATAACAGAGTAGAACTCTGTTGTTATTAAAACGCTAACGGTGTTTTGTCTGTGGGCAGTTTATCAGTCTGAGTCGAAGAATTTCATACATTTTTAACTAGCAACAGCTACCGCTCGCTTGAAGTACACAATGATTTATTTACTAATCTAAATTGCTTTCGTGTTCTGGTAATATTATAAAAGAGACGAAATCTATATCTATTCAGAAAACTCATTTTTCAGCAAATTTAATAAAACGACTATTTTGTAGCAGTTTCCGTCAAACAAAATATTTAATTTTGATATAAATGTTTCATTCATTATCCGAATGATTTGTTGATTGGGAAGTTTGTCAAAATACAATAGTGAAAACTGTAATTAAATCGACCAAAATTTTATGACTATTGACGTGAACAAACGCATGCACAAGCAGTTAAGCAGACACACAGAGAAAAAATTTAAATCAGCTTCACGCTGTATCCCGCACACAGCAGGGTAGGCAGAGGGAACCTAGTGTAAAGACACTCCATTTCCCACTTTCTGCCGAATTCTGGAGGCATTGCGTGTTGAGTGGCAGAACTCACTTAACGCCGCGCTTAGCCTCGACACCAGAGCGAAAAAATGGAAATATAAATTTAAGTAAATATTTCATCTCCTCGAGTGAGGATCGAACCCACAACCAGTCGGTTTTACAGTCACACTTCGTGCCGCTGCGCCACGACTGGCCTCAAAACTTTAAACATTTTTGTTTTTGAGTCTATTATATTCCCACAATTTTCTCATAAATCATCCATATACAGACAGCAATCAATTACAATTTTATTATATATATATAGAGGTATGTTGATAGAGAAATATTGTGTAGATAAATTATAAGAGCTTACACTTACAAGGGAAGAAAATACACTTTAATCAGTTTTAAATATGTTAATTAAATATCCTATTTGTAGTATCAGTCGCGCTTGATCACCGATACGTACGAGTATAAACGTTACATAATAATAATAATTATACGAGTACTACCAGTATATTATACAATAACATATCAGTTTAAGGTATGTGAATTGTACAAGACATACAACTTCCCTTTCATATTTATTAATCGAGTTCCGTTTTAAATATTTTTTGTGGGATTATAATTTTTTTTTCAAATATATAAAATAGCCCTATTTTATAAATTGGTAATATGTAATATAAAATAGTAGAGCTGCTTTATAAATTGGTAATAGGCAGTGGAAATCTAGTGTCAAGTCACTCCGTTCCCCACTTTTCGAGACACATATGTGCCGTATAGACGTGTACATTATGTGCCGTAACTCAACGCTTCGCTTTCTCTTGTTACGAATGATGACGATGAACGATGATGTTCTGCTACTTTGAAAATCTTACACAAAGGTTCCGGACTTCTGGAATTTCGGAAAACTTTCTATTCTCCCCAAAATTTTAGCTTCGCCCAGGAAAAAAGTGGAGAACAGAGTGATGTTTTTACAAAATATTGAATGTTAAGTGGCGGAATTTGACGCCGCGCTTTGTTTTACTAATGACAGGAAACGGAAATGATTGTTTATTCCAAGTGAAGATCGAACTGAAAACCTTCGGCTTCACAGCCAGATACTGTCCTACGATGGTTTCCAGCCGGAATATATATAAAGATAAATTCAATATATAGTATACGAAATTTAATTAGATTATTTCGTGACAGTTTCTTTTTTCTGCTTCACGCTGTACCCCGCTTGTAGCAGAGTCTAGTGTTAAGATACTACACTCCCCACTTTCCGGCGTAAACTGCACGCATTTCGTACCGAGTGGCGCAACTTAACGCCGCGGTTTCATAATTTCATGAATAAATCATGAATTTTTATTAGTTATTATTATCGATTTGATTCCAAGTAATAAATTATAGTAAAATCGTTGTCGTGTTAGCAATGCCTTCCGGACGCGTGCATTCTGCATTTTTGTTTCTTATTAACATGTGAAATATGGGTAATTAGTAGAGCGCATTTGTACTTTTTATTAAAGCATTCTTCTAAATTATTATTTAAAAGTACTTTCAAATAGAAAGTAAGTAGGTTGATCAGTAACTTTAGTGTATGTTCTAATTTTGAAAACTAAATTTAATATTTTCTTTCATATTGGTTATATATTTTTTTTATTATAAATATGTAAATTTTAAACAAGTTATGGACTTAAGTCGTATTTTACTCTTACACAAAATATTAAAGTAGAATTGAAAAAAAAATCTTTAATATTTATCAATAATTTAAGTAAATTTTAAAATTTTAAAAATACACATAAAGCTTATCCTTAAATATCTTGCTGTTGCAAAATGCAATTACTAAAATGAAAAAATAATTTAAAAAATCATACCTTAAAAACAATCACTTCTCCACTAAAATCCACAGTATCACTTTGTCAAAATGTCAAATATAAAACCAATTAAAAAAATCCATGAAAAAAGATTTTAAAATCAAAATTCAGTTGACTGAATCACATTTTCAAACCAAAAATGGTTCATCATCACTCAATATATATTTTATTTAGAAAAAAAATCAGTTTAGTCAATACAAGTGATGTTTAAGACGGTTGAAGCAACACTGTAAGAGACCGCAGCGAGTCGTTCCAAGTTACCACCACTCCAGGGCCGGACTCCGCGAGTTATGCAGCATATCTTGTATGTTACTTAATATTGAAAATTTCTCTATATAGCGTTTATGGTTATTTATTATTTTGATTATGATTCATAGGCAAATATTTATTGAGACAGGTTCACGCTGTATCCCGTACCACAGAGTGGGCAGAGAGTACCTACTGATAAGATCCTCCGTTCCATACTTTTCGTCGAATTTCGAGGCATTAGGTATTGAGTGGCGGAATACTACAAATAGCCATAAATATTTGAGGCCGTTGTGGCGCAGGGTCATAAGAGTGGATGTGTTGTGGGTTTTAATCCCCAATCCGAGGCATTTGCTATTTATTACAATTTTCATTTCTTCGCTCTGGCATCAAGGCAAAAGCTCGGCGTTGAGTTCCGTCACTCAACACGCAATGCCTCGAAAAATTTGGCGGAAAGGGAGGAGCGGAGTATCTCAACATTAGGTTCCCCCTACCTACTCGGCTTTGTGCGGGATTAAATTAATATATTTTTTTATTTAATTACCTTATAAAAAAATTATAAACTTGTCCTTTGTTGTCTTTCCGCTGATTTAAACATTAAAAAATCGAATTAATTACATTCATAGTTTGTTAACAAATCTAGTTTCCAAATAAATAATCGTCTGTTTCCAGGATGGGTTGATTTAACAGTACCATTAGTCGATTATTTTGAGCAATTATTGCTTAATATCAAGTTAAAAAATTATATACGTATACGATACTAAATTATAATATATTGCAAAATTATTAACTAATTTATTTATTAGACTAATTGATCTTATAAATGCCGTAAAACTATAATTTACGTTGAAAAATAAGACAAATATTTATGTCATATGGAAAACTGGGTATTTTATCGGCTTACCAGGATACTCATATAAAAGGCATACTCAACACACTCTGTTTTTTGACTTTCGCTTGAATTTGGTACATTTCTTGTTATGTTTATTTATGTTATGTTTCGCGGCGTTATGTATCGCTATTTAACATTTCTTGTTAAATAGCGAAACAAAACGCCGCGTTTATTACTCGTATTATAAATTTAAAAAAACGCCTAGTGCAATATTTACATAAATGAAGTTGTAGTGTATTTAGTATTCGTGTTTTTATTTATGTATTATTGACATTGAACTTCAGTTGATCCAAGCCGAACACAATCCATGGAGCTCAGTGACAGCATCCCCGACTTATACATAAAAAAAAAAAAAAAATCAGCTTCACGCTGTATCCCGCACACTGCAGGGTAGGCAGAGGGAACATAGTGAAAGACACTCCGTTCCCCACTTTCTGCCGAATTCCGGAGGCATTGCGTGTTAAGTGGCAGAACTCAACGCCGCGCTTTACCTCGACACCAGAGCGAAGAAATGGAAATATAAATTTAAGTAAATATTTCATCTCCTCGAGTGGGGATCGAACCCACAACCAGTCGGTTTACAGTCACACTTTGTGCCACTGCGCCACGACCGGCCTCAAATGACTTATACATACTTTTATAATTAATAGCTTATTTTATTATAGTTATTAAAATATATAGCAGAGACGACGTGGATGAGCAGTGGCACAGCATCTGACTGTCAATGTGACTGTTGTTGTTCATTTTCATTCGGGGACTGAATTATTTTCATTTTTCGCTCCATCTCGATAATTAAACTCGCAATATCTCAAAAATTAGGCAGTGCGTGGATGTAAGGATACTCCGTTCTCTCGAACGGAGTATCTTTACACTATGTTCCCTCTGCCTCTGCCTCTGCCAGTGGTACAGCGTGAAGTGAAAAATCTATAAAGTTCTTCGTAAGGACTTCTTGATTAAAAAAAAATACTCAAGTCATGCCATGTACTTTTAAAAGTAAAATTTTCTATTTACAACTTTTTTGTAACGCAGCCCGACCCTGTCTAATAGAGGTTAATATTCCCAAGAAGATACCTTTTTTTCTGATATACCAATGTTTACACTTCCTCTCCTGCGGGATGTGGGTACATATTAATTTAACGTTTTTTATGATGTTTCAAATAAATTAATTGGCTTTATCTGACAGTTTCATTTTTTAAAAAGTCTATCTTGTCTAGAGTGAGTGTAGATATGATAATGTAATGATGATGATTGCATATTGATTGGCGGAACCCAACGCCGCATTTTGCATTTTAAAAACGATTATACTACAAATTAACGTCATATAACTACAACATCTTAATTGAGTGGCTAAGCACACTTAAGTATGAAAAAACCGAAAAGATTTTAAAAGAATTATATAGGATTTTTATACACACAAACGCACACGCCGAGCACGAATTGCGTAACATTAACGGTTCAAATTATATTTAAGCTGTTCTGTAACTGACTGTTACTGGTCTTAGGGCGAGAACGACACTAAACAAATATTTGCATGATTTTGGAAATAAATGCCTTAGTGTGGAATAACACTTTAAAAAGCTTAAAAAAATATTTTATTTTATTTTAATTCCACAAGTGCTTAAAAGTATTTTTAGTAAAGTATCTATTTTTACCATCCGGTGAAATGTAGCGTGGCGGGTTGACAGCTCGGGGCTGGCGCTGGCTGCGAGACTTGTCCTTTTAAGGTACACTCGGGTATAGTCGTGAACAGAACATATAAAAAAATTATAAATATTCAGTTTCACACTGTATCCTGCACACAGCAGGGTAGGCAGAGGGAACCTAGTGTTAAGGCACTCCGTTCCCCACTTTCTGCCAAATTCTGGAGGCAATGCGTGTTGAGTGGCAGAACTCAACACCACGCTTTGCCTCGACACCAGAGCGAAGAAAATGGAAATATAAATTTAAGTAAAGGAAACGAACTATCATCTCCTCGAGTGGGGAACATTTTTTCTTATTTTTCAAAATTTCTAGATGGCAGAACTTAATGCCCCATTTTGCCTTAAAACATAGAAATGAAAATACTTGAAATATTATCACTCTCTGAATTGTTAAGTAGGTAATTAGTTGGGTATTTATGAAGAGGTCAATGACAGTGGACGAGGTGATAGAGGTATGTAGAGACCGTAGAGTATGGCGCTCTGTTCTCTCTGACTATCCCGATAGGGATACAGCGTGAAGCTAGGATAAGATAAGTTAGTGTGGTATTTCATTAACGGTTATTTTGTATATTCCTTAAAATATAAAAAAGAAAGAAATTAAAATTATATTATATCGCAATGAAAAAGAACTAAAAAACTAATTTCGCTTAAAAATAAATGACTAAAAAACCTTTTTTATCTTATTTATTGTCATCTGACCAGTACTCCTCCCTCGAAGTAGGCAACGCATCGTGCGTCCGGCTTTCTTCCGCGCCCACCTTACGTAACACTGTGGGCTGTATTATATTAAACATATATTTTTATATATTATTATTTCTTGTTTCTATTAAATTCACGCTGTATTCCACATACACTAGGGTAGGCAGCGGTCACGTAGTGTTAAGACGCTGTTCCCGACTATTAGCCGAATTCTAGAATTCAACGCAGCGCGCAGCCTTTGTACTAGAGAGTGGAAATATACATTTTAAACAATTCAATCCTTCGAGTAGAGGTCGAGCCCACAACCTTTGCAATTACAGTGATTTTTATAACCCACAGTATTGAAAATTGGGCTAAGCGTGGGGAACATATTTTTTTAGCACGAGGTTCCCCTGTCTACCCTTCAATATCCAGGGTAGGGTGAAATTAAAAAAACACACAAAATGTATATAATATTGCCTCATATTATAAAGAGATCTGTGAAAGTCGCTACCTTGATAAAATATTCTACAAAACTATGATTTTGCAAAGTTCTTACAATATTTCCTAACACGTGTTTGTTAGATTCGTTAGCACGTTAGCATAATATATTGGTTATTAGTACCTAATTCCGTCGCGTTTGGAGAAAGCATGTCGTAACTGATTTTACTTTCTTCTAAAAATGTAAAGTAGGTATAAGATTGAATGTTCGGGTGTATCAAATATCTTATTATTTAGCTTCATTTTAAGCTATACCTATGTATATCTTTTATCGAGCAAGAGGTAGCCGTAGGTTCAATGTCAAAGTCAAGAAAACTGGTGGAGAATGTAGTGTCTTCACACTAGGATCCTTGATGAATGCGGGATACGGCGTTATGATGATGAAGACTTACAATCTTACTGACTACATGCAATTGGTTTCGCTTATTAAAATGATACTTTTTTAAAAATTTTTTGCCTTCTGGAAAGGAACCTGGGAACCTAGTGGTAAGACACTACGATCTCTAAGTAAGACTCTTCCATTCCTCAGTTTCTGCCGAATTCTGGACGCCTGCATGGAGGCCATTATGAAAATATAAAATCTTTCATTTTGTCGAGACAAAAATCGACGTGGGAGGTTGTATAGGTTTAAAACATAATATATTTCAAACCTATACATAGATTTTACTTTATCGATATTCACTCAGAGACTTATAGTTGAAAATTATACTTAAAATATATTTTTATTCAACGGAAAGTTAAAAATAAAGAAAATTTATATATGTACAGCTTTTCTTATCTTTTATTAAATGGTCTTACTTAGAATTAGTATTTTGTAAGGAAAGAAAATATTGATGCTAATAGGAAATATAATTCCATTTTCCCCTTAATTTTCAAGCGTTGCGCCGCGCGTTGACTCAATGCCAGAGTGGAGAAATGAAAATAATTCAGTATCTTGCGTTTGAAAAGAATTCACAATCGTCACGTTTAGTCCTACCAATCAAATATTTCAAGAAATATTTATAAAGACATAAAAAAAGGTTACTTACGCTTGGCCAAATAGAAGTACACGCACTTTATGTTATAGTATAGTCACATAGCCGCCGGCAAAGAAAGTCACTTTGCCACCTGCTTCTGCCTCGCGATCACTTCTCAAAGGAATTTCTTACGTAAGAGCAGATATCTATATAATATAATACTCTCTTGCGTTACCGAATGACTGACAGACAACGTACAAACCAAGTTTCAAGACTTAGAATTGTTGAAAATTGGCATTTAGGCAGGTTAGGGGGTGTAGGGAAGAATTAAGGGAGGATATCTCAATTTTTAACGGGAACGGGAAAGAACCTGATATTGCATTTTACGACTCAAAGCCTACAAAAAAAGTTGCAAACGCAACGAATAATCTTTATTTAGAATTCTTTCCTTACAGAGTGACTAATAGACAATGTACCTACAGCCTACTACGTGAAACTACGCGGCGCAGAACGCTGTAATCTAACATAAAGGTTCCTTAATGAAAGGAATGAAATCAATAAAAAGTTTTTTAACTATTTCAACCGGAACAGGAAATAAAATCGATACTTCCTGTTACTGTTGAAATTTTCTTTTAATTTTTTTTTTAATTTTACCTATTACAGACGAAATTGCGGGCTATAGCTTGTACATATATATTATATGTAACGTGATACGCCTGTTAATTAAATATCGTTACGCTTTAACATGTGTACCTACCGAGATATTTATTAGTATAAAAAGAGAGTGTATTTTTATGGGTATAATTAAAATGTTGTAATCAAAGAATATAGAAAATGCTTTTATTTATTAATTTCTGGATGTTTATTGTTAAGGCACTAGAGAGCTGTACTCAAATCGGGTTTTGTCTTTTTACCAGAGCGAGGAAAAGAATAGGAGTTGAGAACCCACAACCGTCGTGCTGTATCACGACGACCTCAAGGGAGAGAAATGCTATTTTAATTAAAAAACTGACATACTACATTGGTTAAACTGACTTTGATATTAGACGAGTTTGAATTTTTTTGCATTACTTTTCGAATTCCAATACTTCAGCTACTTTTTACCTTTTATACACACCTGAATATAAATTTGTTGTCGTACATCTTCTAACTGCCTTATAGGTAATACCTACCTATTAAACTAGTGTAAGGGTAATTAATGTCAGCTCATTATATATTTATTTTACCTGCAATTATATATAAGATTATAATTGCAGCCAAAATAGTTCCTTTATTATTCGAATAATTCATATTTGTACATTTGGACATTTGGAAATCTAGACTCGATTACAATGAAATAACATGGAAGTGTCGTCATGTGTCATGAAATGAGAACGTAGAGTCTTAA
Organism: Heliconius sara; assembly: GCA_917862395.2. Lineage (NCBI taxonomy): Eukaryota > Metazoa > Arthropoda > Insecta > Lepidoptera > Nymphalidae > Heliconius > Heliconius sara. The sequence continues at coordinate 313,448 of OU860789.1, read as the reverse complement.
AACTGGGCTTCCTTCTGCCTATATGCGGGATAGAGCGTGAAATTAAAAAATAGTACATTATTACACTAGATATGCCTATACCTTATCTGGCAGTCGTTCAATAACGGAGGAACTCTGTATAAATTAAACACAAATAAAAAATTTTTAGATTTCGTCCGTCATCCCATCATCATCTCTAAGTCTATATATGTTAAAAAGGTGAAGTATTTCATACAATAAGTGTACACATACAAGACACACAAACACGTAAGACATTAAGATTCAAAAAGAAGCCACATATGGCGTCCTACGAGCCTACTTCAATAGGCAGTAAAAATAAAAGTGAAATGCCGAATCTCTGTAAAGCGTTGCGCAACTTGGAAGTTAGAAGTAGCCCCTTTGTGGTGAGTGTCGGTAATAATGGTGTGCAGGAATGCCGTTTTGGACAGTTACTTTGAGTTATGTTTCTGTTTTATGTTTCAAGTTGGTTGTATTGATTTTTTTTTGTCTTCACGTTGTATTCCACATATTGATGGATAAACAGGGGACACCCAGTGTTAAGGTACACTATGGTTAACTTTTCGCACGACTTTGAGACGCTAGGTATATGTTACGTGGTGGAACTCAACGCCGTGACAATCAATTGAAAACTAAGAAAAATTCTTTCTCCCAGGTGGTGCTCGAACCAACAACAACATAGCTAATGATTTTATGGGTATAAGATTATACAGCTTATATATAGCTAGCTATACTTATACAGCTTCCCTATTTGTCTCGCATATAGTAGGGGTCCTGCGTAGGGTAGACAGAGGAAACACAATGTTACGATAGCAATGAACGAATGAATGCTGAATTCCGGACATTACGAGTTGGGCGACGGAACTCAACTCCGTAAGTTACACAAAACCGATCAAGTGCGAGTCGGACTCCTCAATCAATTTCAGGATTATAGGTCAACGGTAAGTACAATTTACTAATAAACGAGGTACTCTCGTTTTATATAGTTTTATGGTATTTTTCTACGAAACACCTGCCTATAAATTTTTACTTTTTTGTATTGTAAGCTCTCACCACGTGCCAAATTTCATAGCTTTATATCTACTGCGAAATCCAAATCTTACTATATACTTCCCGTATATATTATTATATTATTACTATATACGGGATTTGGATTTCGCAGCGACTTTCATATAAAATGCAGAAAACGAAGCACAAATATTTTTTTTTGATTTCGTTGACTTAGATGCTTGGTTTCTTTTCAGCCTCAATATAGAGTATATAGTCCGTCCGTAGGCCTGAATATTCTACATAAATTTCAGCATGATAACTCCACGCTATCCCGAGATAAATGTCCTTGATAGACAGACAGACGGGCAACAAAATGATCTTATAAGGATTACATTTTTTCTTTTTGAGATACGGAACCCTAAAGATGAAAAAAATATTGAGGTGGGCGATTCCAATTATAATAATAACATTTGAACAGTGATACGAAACAAATAGCCTTTGCAATTTATCTCACGTACTGTCTCAGATCTCGTCTCACTTGCCTTGACACTGGTTACTAGTACCTACTGCTCTAAATGTAAATGTCAGGAGTGTCGTAATATTATACTGTATTGTTTTGGGCGATTTTTTATATGGATTGAGATGTAAGCAGGAGGGTGTAGGTTCATAGTTAGTTAGAATGTTAAAAATGAATGAAAGCTTAGAATACTTAATTTTTTTTTTCAAAATATGTAAATCTCTGTCCGCAGGTGCAGTGGGTATTCTTAGATAACGTTTATTGCGACAAATAAAATTCATGTTTTAATTTTATACTTTAATCCCAGTATTTATAAATTTTAAGTTAAATATAAAATAATTCAACCCCGGAGGAGCTACAGGTGCGTTGCCGGCCTTTAAGGTGGGTTGGGCGCCGGGGCCCGGCATTACCTGATGCGAAACGCAGTGGCATAAAGCCACTACTTCACGCCGGTTTTAAATGCCGGGGGTGGTAATGATCCGGTCGAGTCTGCCCATGCGTGTTGCCATTGCTGGCGACGTGACTCTACCACACGTACTTTAGTCGCCTCTTACGACACCACCAGTACCAGGATGATCCTATTCTAGGCCGGGATCACACGGCACAATTTTGATATTTTTAAAACTTATTTATTAGTTTGATATTGATAATCGCCAACGTCCATACTACGTTGAACACACCGGTTCTCGTCCGATCACCGAAATTAAGCAACGTCGGGCGCGGTCAGTACTTGGATGAGTGACCGCCTGGGAACACCGCGTGCCGTTGGCTTTTTGATGATTTTTGTTTTCAATAAAATTTTCTTTTTGTACATTTTGTATATAGAGTGTTAGAAATATTTGATGAAAAACAATATAATTAACGTTATTGTTACATGCAAATTTGAAATACATTACAGAATACTATTATAGAGACGTAAGTATACTCAGAGCCCAGCGTGGCCAGATTTCGGGATTATTGAACGCTTTAAGTAAAGAACCGGGATTCTGTCGCCAAAAGTGGGACAAAAGAAATAAAATAATGAACACTTCATTTGTATTTATTCATATATGTATTTGAGTTGTAAATAAAGCTTCCAATTGTGGTAGATATCAATATAAAATATTTTTAATGCAAAAACGTCACTATACTAAACAATATTGGTTTAGTTTACCATATGCAAGGCAGTTAAGTTTTGAGTGTCCCGATCGGTACATTTTATTTTTGGGCTAAAAATCTTGAAGTCCGCCACAATTAGGACTTCTGGCAACGCTGACTCAGACCCATAATTATTTATTTACTTTTTAGAGACAATAACTAGGTGTTACAAGGTAGTTTTTGTTTCCCCTATCGTATAGCTGTCACTGTTTCTAATATAATAGAATATGTTAACGCACAAACTAAATATTGATATATATATTATATTATTAAATAATTAACATTTTCATTACAAATATTGTATCGAATAATTATTTTAGAACTTAAACTAGCAGTTATTTATATTAAAGTGTCATCTAACAATAGAATGTAAAAATAAAAAGGTAGGTATCTCACATATAGATGGCGCTAGATAAATCTTAATTTTTTTAGCGCCATCTATTACGTAGCTGAATTTATTTCTTAAATAACTCACTAGATGGCGTTGTCAGTTAAATACATCTTTACTTTTATTCTCCTTTCATCTGAATTTGATTTCACTGTGTGAAACATGTAAGTAAAAAAAAAAACATTTTCCCACAAATTTCTACTTTTTTAATTGAGTAATGTTAAATAATTAGATTAATAAGTTTATTAGTTAAGAAATCAAATCTCTACCATCATTTTAGCTTACTTTAAAATAGAGACGGTCACTCTGAAATATATAAAAACAATCAAATTCTGAAATGTAACAGACACACAATAATGATCTTAAAAATTTCTGTCTGTTTGTCTGTACGTTTGTTGATACTAATCTCGGAAGCGGCTTGACCGATTTAATGCAGTTTTTACTAGCGGATTCTGGCAAGTTTCACTTAACATTTAGTGTTTTGCTTTATTTCAATAGGTTCACCAATTATAAAATATGTAAGTATATGATTTTGATGTGATTTAAAGAGTTGCATGGGACAATATTGAAATTAAATAAATCTTTTATTGAATTAGCCAAAACAAGCTAATGGATATTGTCTAGCTAATGTATGAATATTGTCTTTAAGATGATGATGTTATTTGGTCACTATTTAAAAAAAATTAAATCAACTTCACGCTGTATTCCGCACCCAGCAGGGTAGGCAGAGGGAACCTTGTGTTAATACACTCCGTTCCGCCGTTTTCGCCGAATTCTAGAGGTATTGCGTATTGAGTGGAGGAACGCATCGCCGCCGTTTGCCTTGATACCAGAGCGAAGAAAATGTAAATATAAATGTAAATAAATATTTAATTTCCTCAAGTGAACGATCGAACCTACAATCAGTCGATTTTATAGTCACATTATATGCCCTTGTGCAACGACTGGCGCTAGTTAATAATATATATTTTAAACGATTGAATATAATATTTTTTTTCACGCTGAATCCCGCACACATCAGAGTAAGTAGGGGGAACCTAGTGTTATGACACACCGTTTCCCCAGTTTCCGTCGAATTCTGCAGAGAGTTCGAACTCAACGCCGCACTTTTCCTCGACTTCAGAACGAATTCAGAGTAAATTTATTATCACGAATCAAGAATCCATCATCGATCGTCGATCATCGATTATTGATTTATAGAACTATAGATACAATATTGATTATCTTATCAATATCTTAATTTCATTGTGTTTCATTGTATCAAGTATAAAGTCAAAAATTATTAAGAATTTCGATATTTTGCTAGTACTTTTGGGCCTGGACATTAAATCGATGGAAAATTACGTAAATTCTTTTTAGTAACCCACAGGACAAACACAAACTAAAAATAAAAACATATTATCATACTTAGACTTTTATATATACTGTATTTATAAGTATAATTAAGGTATCTCCACCAATCTACTGCATATACCAATAGTCTATATACGAGTACTCGTACAACTGACAGTCCCTACTTCCTGTAGGTAGCCAGTAGGTAAAACACCCTATCGTAGTCTCCCAAGAGATAGCGCTTCATTTGTCTTTGTCTGAGAGAACACGGAAAACTCATTAATGCATTTAGAAAACTGTAAAATGGCCATCACTTTCCGTTTATTAGGGTTCTCTAGTGGAATGAGGAAATGGTGTTAGATAGACGTTGTATTTGTTAAGTATAGGAAATTTTGTAAGTAAATACGTTTTCTAAACAGAAAAATATGTAAGTTTTTTTTTCAACTTCACACCTTTTTCCTCGTGGCAGGTTAGACGAAAACAGCTATTGTTGGGACACTCTACTCTCCATTTATTACCGCGAATTCGATAAGATACGCGTTGCGGAAACCACAAAAATTTAAATATAATTTCTATCTTAGATAAGCATTGCGTCCGTTCGTACCGTCTCCTCCGACTCACTACCCAACTCCGCCACTATGACGATAATAACTGATTTAATTCAGTTGGACAAATTTTTCAAAATCCAATTTATTACATTTACATATATAGTGATTTATTTTCATGGATATATGATATATATTGAGATAATCTTGTATTTTCTTGTTATAATTTTCTAGGGCCTTAGCGTCCAGTGGCATAAACCAAAGAAAAAATATTTATTGTATATATTTTTTTTTTCTAACAATAGTTTGAAAAAATTCTGGCTCCTTCCATTCCTACAAGAACGTATATTTTATTTTTCATTAAAAAGCTCTTCTAAGTACTCAAATATTTCCGTACCACCTACTGTATTTGGTAGCGCTCCGCTTATGTCGATAGCTAATAGAAACAAATACAAAACAAACAAACAGACAGGTGATAAAATGTCATTTCATAGTGATAATTGTCTGTCTCACTACGCTGTTACTGTCTAGTGACAATTAATTAAGGCTGAGACTATTCTGTTGGAACTTTCCGTTAGAACAGGAAAAGTTTTTTATTTGGGTTTTTATTATAGATATTTATCGTATTATTGGAGATATATGGAAAGTAAAATGGCACCAATTCATTATCAAGTGGATAATTAAGCTTATATATGTTATGATATGCTACTTTATTTTCAATCATTTTGGTGATGTAAAGATAGTTCGATAGTTAGCTTAGAAGGTGCTACTTGTCTAGCTAAAGTCATGCATTCTACTGTGATTCGTTTCTGGTCAGCCTATATAATGTCATAATGTATGTAATATTTTCATATAATATGAAGTTAATACCAAGACAACCAGGCCAACGAAAAAAATACGATTAGATGTGTTTAGTAGATATTTTAACGAACTGGTAAATATTTTTTAATCAACCCCACATATATTTAAATATCACTACTATTCAGTATGGAGACCGATCCCAACATTATGGCCACAGACACTGTTCCGTCAAGTCCGAACGGTCAATCTGTCAATCAGATGCAATGCCACAAGAATTTGGCGGGAAGTGAGAAACGGAAGTAGCAAGACAAGAATGTCGAACTCAGTGTCTTTTACACTTGGTTGTAAAATTCTCTCTGCCTATCCTACTACGTGTAGGATACAGTATGAAGCTAAAAAAATATGTATGTAGGTATGTAGTCCATACATCTGTGTGGGCACTATTGCTCCGGTTTCTACTTGTAAATAGCTTTTTATTTGCTGTCTGTGTTATCGACGCGCGCGCTAAGAGGCGGCCGCACGACCCTGTGCGTGTTTCCCAACTTCGGGCTTTCGACACTACGACGCAAATGATTTTGTAAAAGAAAATTCTGTTACAATAGGTTATTTTTAACGGTCGATGTGAGGCCGTTGTGGCGTTGTGGGTTCAATAACAGACAAAATTAATTAGTTTCATTTCCACGTTCTAATAACAAGAAAAGCGCGGCGTTACCTTCTGCCTTTCTTAATGTCTTGATAATTGGGCAGTGTATGAGGAACGGATGTCTTAATACTAGGTTCCCTCTGCCTAACCTATGATATGCGTAATAATTTTAATTCGTAATAGTTAGTGTAGTGGCAGTGTAGCTATTTTAATTTAGATTTAGTCTATAATATTATGTAGATTTTAACTAATATGGCTCAGTAGTCAGAGCGTTTTGGTTTCCAAAACTTTACCTAAAACTATCGAGTATTGCCACCACTTTAAAACCTTCGGAATTCAAGATATCTAGAAAACTTCAATACTCATTTTAAACTAAAAGAATTTACATAAAATTAACATTCCTCTACGTCACAGCGTGTAACTGTTAAATTAAACACAGGTATAAAAATAAGGAAGTCAACACGTCTCTGGTCCCGTCGCGTCCCCGTCGCGTCCCCGCACAATATATCGGATGGCTTAGGAGCTTATTAGCAATAAACAAAACCGGCCTACCGCTACCGGGGGCGGGCAGGTTAGTAGAGACTGGCGGAAATGTAAGATGCTATATAATAATAATTTGTTTCGTTGTCAGTATGTAAAAGCAACAACAGTTTTTGAAGGATGGTTGGTATTTCTTTCTTAAATTTGTTCATTTATTCAATTCAATTATTTCAAAAATTCTATAGTGTTCAAAATATTTGCAACAGTGAAGTGAAAATGCGCAAATATATGTTTTAATATACGCAAAACGAGTCACTCTTTATACTATATTAATATAACATTTTGTTATACAAAGACCGCAGTGTATGGCGCGTTGTTCTTTCCAGCTACCTCATCGGGGACACAGCGTGATGCTACATAAATTTGTTCGTATAACAAAAAAAACAACATACTTGCTACGATAACAGCAACCGCACATTTTTATAACTTGTACCAAATGAAATAAATCACTAAGGTTAAAACATCATTAATATTAAATCACGCGTCGGCTTTACGAGTATACAGCGAGCGAGGCGCCTCGGCGAGGGTCACACCCTCCCGGCGCTCACTCTGACAATTAATTCTATCTCCTCTTTAATATTGTTGTGGTTGTATTTGTTTTTATATCTTTAAATTGTACTAACTTTTGGTATACTTGATTGGTTTCCGGATTTTAGTTGATGGAAAATAGAGTTGCTACTCTATCCGGATAGGCAGAGCGAACCTGGTTTTAAGACACGTTGTTCTTTATTGTCTTTTTGCTTTGCTTGGTTATCAGGGAGAGGTATATCAAATATTTTATTTTCTCAAGTGGGAATCGAACCTATAACCTGTCACGTTTACAGTCACACCCTTGTGAGCCTGCGCCACGACTGGTCTTAAATTTTTGTATTTGTTTATATATCTATGTAAGTTTTTAACGGAAAATATTAACGTGATTTTGACCGACTGATTCATTTGAAATTATGCAAACTTATTCTTGATAAAACCATACGATAATATGAAAAACGGTCAATTTCCAGAATGTAAGTTAAGGGAAATTACAACTTAATTTTAATTATTAAAAAAAATTAAGAAAACACGCTTTTGTGAAAAAATTAACTCGCATGTAAAAGGGTAGTGGTACAGGGAGCCTAGTGTTAAGACTCTCGGTTCCCCACAGAACGCCGAGGCTTCGAGGTATTGAGAGGTAGTGGTGGAACTTAACGCCGCGTTTTTTACCAAACTATATCTATTTTTATTACTATATCTTTAATATTGTTGATAAGTTACATTTCAATGTGAATAGAAATTTTGCTTACTAACTATTAACTTAATTTGCTGACATCTTCTAAATGTAGCAATGGTGTCAAGACGCAGAGCATTATTCTAATCTTAATTCTGTCATTTTAGAGGCCAGTCGGGCCAGGGTGTGACTACAAACGTTTGCACGATTCCCACTCCAAGAAACGAAATATTTAATATTTTCATTTCTTCGCTCTGGTGTCAAGCAACAGCGCAGCGTGGACTTCCACCACTCAACACGCCTGCCTTCAGAATCGGTGGTAAATGGGAAACGGAGTGTCTTAATACTAGGTTTCTCCTGCCTATCCTGCTGTGTGCGGGATACAGCTAAAATTTGTTTTTTTTACATTTTTTGGCTAACTTTACTCTAAGACATCAATCGGGGAGCAGTGAAAAGGCGTCTGACAATCTACAATGGTCCTCACTGAGAGGGAAAAATAGAATGCCCTCTCTCTAATCTGATTGACTAAGTTCGGCGTTAAGTTTTGCTACTCCGTTTGTTTTGAGACTCCGTCTGCCTGAACCTGTAACACACACCTTTACTAAAATAGTCTTAAATTTATACTGCGCTTAAAAGGTTAATATTTTTTCATTCCATTTTTTAAGAAAAACATCGATAGTTCGATATAGATTGGGAACAAAGTTTCCAGCGGCGGCGGTGTGAAAACATTGCGGCGTGCGCGACTCATTTACATATATACAGGTTGAGTTATTTGCTATTTATTAATCGTTATTTTTTCTCTCTGAATATTAAGCATTCATTAGAATAGTTAATTTCGTGGATGGTCACTCTTTTTTTCCTAAATTAAAATCGAAATTGTTTGTACAGCTACAACATATTTAACATTTGCATATTATAAAATATTTCGCAAATGTGACTTATAAAATATAATTAATTCAGCCATACCATTAACTATTGTTTATTTAAGTATTATTAGAAGATATTTATTAGAAATAATTCTAATAAATATCTTTTTTAAACTTCAAACTGTATCCTGCACAAAAAGCGGTAAGAAATAAAAGTGTTAAGATATTTCGTTGCCCTCATTCCATGTAATCTTTGAGATATTGCGAGTTGAGAGGCGGAGCTCAAGCCCGTTCCTTACCGGGATGAGGAAATGAAAATATCATTTCTTGAGCCACGTACGATGCAGCCATATACGATGACCTTAGTAGGTACCCTTGTATTTTTAAGAAGTAAACAATTTTAAACACGCTTTATAGTCAGCACAGTTCACATGGTATCTTAACGTATGTATGCTAATGAGACGCCGCTACCGTGCGCCGCTTCCGGTACACAAGTATCATATTCTTCTTTATTCCTATATACGATATACGATAGTATAAAATGGACGGACAGACAATTGAGTGTGGGAGGTCTACGTTCAAAAGTTTACCTTTTCGATACTTTTTGCTCTTTTTTGTTTATTGCAAGACGAAAAAAAAGTTTTTTTTACTTGCAGCAACAAGATAAGCTGTTGGATTGGATTCTTTGGATTACCATAATATTTAGGGTTTTCAGTTTCGTTATTATTATTATGTACGAGTGTCAATAAAATGATAGAATCTCTCTATTTTAACTATGGTTGTCGACTATCAACTATCAAACTTAACTTAACTTAACTTAGCTTCACGCTTTATCCCTAGCGGGGTAGTCAGAGAGGACGGAGCGCCAAACGCTACGGTCTCTACATACCTCTTTCGCCTCGTCCACTGTCATCAACCTCAGGTGGAGGACGGAGCTACAATCAACTATCAGTATTGATTAAAATAATATCTGTTACATGTGTTTACTTTGGTTTGGCTTTGGAAGTGCGACTGCATTCTCCCACGTAGGGTTATCAATGTTTCGAATTAGAAATAAGACTACTGTATGATATCTATTCTAAAATTGATTTTATAAATCAAACGCCAAATAACAACATTTCTCTGTAAACGTGATGGTTTTGTATTGGACTCTCATGCGGAGGAATGAACTATTTTTATTTCATGGCCACAGAGCGAGGCGTTTAGTCCCGCCGCTTATGCAATGTTTCAAAAAGGGAGAGTGCATAGGGACCGGAGTATCTTAGACACTTGGGTGCCTTTACCTAGCCTGTTATATGTGAGATATAGCGAAAGTTAAAAGAACTAAAGTAATCGTTTTTTTAGATAGAACGTTTGGCCCCACTACGTGAGAAAAGTTCAATAGCTATACAATACGGTCACAACAAGTCGTGGCCATGAAGTTAGATTTACTGAACATATGCTCAATGATTGCTCAGGAAGAAAATATTCATAGGTAATAAAAATCAGTGCAGCCGTCTATACCTAACTGCAGAGCGGCCACGACTTCTTGATCGTACTGTACTAGCAGACACAGCAAAAAAAACGAAAGCTTGTATCAGAGACAGCGGAAACTTTTCATTAGTTGTAATCAATATCTCAATGTAAGAGATGTGAGTCTACCGTTCTTATAGTATATTATAACTAGTAAAAGAGTGCCTCTAATCGTATTATTTAACTGAATTTAGCAGGTTACGCAAAGGGAACCTGTGAACCTGGTTGTAAGATACTCCGTTCCGATTAAAACACTTCGGTTCCCACATTTTTAACTGGTTGTTTACCAAAATGATGGGTTTTCAACACTAAATTACAAAATGCGCAATAGAAACGGTTAATGTAAAGAAATTAGGCCCTATGTTATCACATCACATTAACCGGTCCTATAAACTTCTTATCACACGTTTGTTATAATTTATGTATATTGTTAATATCTCTGTAAGAAAACTTTTACAATTTCCACTTCCCAAGGATAATGATTAAGAATTGTCATTTGGCAAGAGAGAATGCTATTTAATAAGTATTTTTAATGTGTCCAAGGACGGTTGGACGGTTTCCAAGTGGCGCAAATCTCGCTACGTTTAAATATTTATACGGTTTAAAAAAAAGTTTATGGTAACACTTAGAAAAGAGAAAATCTTTTTGTCTTTCTAAGTGTGAAATAACACTTTAAATACGTTTAAATATTGGTAAAAATAAAAATATGCAATATTTTATTCATATATCATCTACTCATAACAATACCATGATTTTAACATTTTAACCCTCAGTTTGTCTTCAGTATTATTAATTTTTACTATTATTATTAACTAAATACACCTTGGCCACGTGCTCTAAGGGCGTTTAACACGTGCCGCGTAATCGCGTAATATCTATTTGCTGTTCGCAAGCTCATTAACGCAGCGGGGTGTGGACGCGCCCTAATGTTACATGTAAGATAAATTATATTGCAAATAAAAAAATAATAGAATATTGGGTACTTTTGGAATATTTTACTATTAAATTGATGATAATTTCATCAATTAATTTCATAATTTCATAAATTGATGAAATTATTTTAAAGTAAAAATAACAAATACTGACAGACAGTATTATTTAGATTAGGCTTAAACGAACGCTATTAAACTCCTCATTTATATGAATCTGTTTATATAATATATAATTTTAGTTGTTCTCTTCCTCAACCTTGATTCACCCACTGCTGGCAATTTTGTTAGGTTGTCTTTTCTTCTTATCTATTGGCGGCTCATCGATCTGACAATATCGTTTATTAATTGTCCTTTTACGTTTTATTCACCTTGCCTAAGTTTCTAGGTATTTTTTTTTGTCGCTGCCTACTACCAGTTCTGCGGCACGTGTGTCCCGCCGAACGGTCCTTGGTAATTTATTTAATACTAGTTACCATGTAACGACCAACAAAACGCTACTAGCAAAACAATTTGAATGCAATTAATTAAAATAAGACATTTTCATACAAAATTATTATTACAATACAACTACTTGTACCTAAACGCTTTCCCGTACAAAATGGTGACATTTTGAGCAAAGGTGTGGAACTCAACGCAACGCTTTTTAAACGCAGGAACACAATTATATACTATTATTATTGAAAGGTTTTATTTTCTGTATTAGATTTAGTAAGTTGCGGAACACAACGGAGCGCTTTGCCTCGTTACAAGAATAAAAATATTTAATATTTTATTTCCCGACTAGGAATCACACCCACAACTGTCGCGTATTCATCCATATCACCGTGCCACGACGGCCTCAAGAATACATTGCTACAAATTTAAATTTTTAATCTAAAATTGCTCATCCATCACCTCATAGTGTCCTAAAGCTATATTTAACGCTAAATTGAACTGTCTTCGTCATGTCTTTTATTTGTATTACAATTACAACAGCAGGGGGTCTCGTTGTGGGGATGGAAATGAAAGTCATGAGAAAATTTCATTTTAATTTAGAGTAAATAAACTACAAAAGGCGTTAATTCTGACTGTAAACGCTACAGTTATGGGTTCGATTCATATTTCTTCTGGCAATAAGATAAAGCGCAGCATTCAACACGGAATCTCTCGAAAATTGGGACGGAATAGGGAATACAAAGAATTAACACTAGGTTCTATCCGCCTATCCTGCTATATGCGGGATGTGGTGTAGAGCAATTTTTTTATTAGTAAACTAAAATATATAATATTAAAAAGGGAAAATATCTAAAACTACAGAAAATAAAACAATATACGTGGAAGGCGTACCTAATATCAAAAAATGCGTATTAACAATTTAACTTTCACTTGAGTTATATTATAAAATCTGTATATCTGCTCCAACTAACCTCGGCGTTAGGTTACGCAGATTTGTAAAGAATGTAATTGTTAACTACATTATATATTTCTAGTCATATATGTTAATAGGCAAAAAGTTAAGTAAGAGCTCTTTAAAAAAAAACTAATAATGTTCCACTTAAAGCTTCTTTACAATATTAATTTGAACTTCAATCACTTTTTCACGTCAAATGGAATTACATCATAGTGATTCTCATGAGAACAGACGGACAGTTGTGATACAAAGTTTATATATAGATTCCGAATTGTCTTTCAGAAACATGCGAAAGAGAACTCTATGCTTCCGATAATAAGAGCTATACATATCGATTGTTGTGTAGAGTTAGATCAAATTAAATCCCCTTCTAATAAACATCAATCAACTGACTATTAAATGCACCTTTGTAGATATTATATGATGTTCCACTTTGACCCTACGTATAGAACCATATAAAATAATATTAAAAAATTGTAAAGTTATTGCAAAAGTATTTCATTTTTATGATCACTGAATATATAAAATAAAATTGTTGATTTTAAAACAAAAAAAAATTACTAAAATTAAAATAGAAAAGGAAAAAAAAATATATAATTTAAAATGTTCTACTTATAATTATTGTCATTATATAAATAAATTAAAGCAGCCCGTATACATCCGATATGGTCTAGTGGCTAGGATACCTGGCTCTCACCCAGGAGGCTCGGGTTCGATTCCCGGTATCGGAATAAATTTTATGTTCTTTTTGTAAACGTAAATATTTGTAATGATTTACAAAATCCATATTATTTAGAAATCCAATTATACAAATAGTTATTGAAAATACCGTCTAGGTGCGTGTTACTGGGTATTTTGTTTAAATCAGTAATGACAATGTACAGGCTCTGCTCGTCCCAGCATTTTTTTATTAATTTTTTCTTAATCTTATAGTGATTTATTTATTTATAGGTTTTGGGAAAAATATTTTTCAGTAACAGCATCTTTTTTACTTTAAGATTCTACTCAATTAGACGATGGATGTAAGATAGCATTTTACTCTATTTATTTTTCTATAAGCTCAATGATATACGCTGAAAGCTAAAAGTATATTTTACTTAAAACGAAGCGTTTTTTAAACATTTTTTCTATCGCGAGGTGCAATTTGGTGAGTCAGAAATAGAAGTGGCCGCTCCACGCGCCACCTGTCGTCGGCACGCGTCTGTTCAGTTATAGGTACATTCTGTACATTCTGTACCGCATTCGTACCGAAACAGGGGGAACTAAAGCGTTTTCGCTTTATTTTTAGAAAATACAAAAATTTATGTATCGTAGTTAATTTTATTATTTTGTTTTTTATGGATGTTGATTAATATAGATATTGTTTTTTTTTGTTTTAAATTAACGCAGTATCATAATCCTATATTATTATATGAGAGGCAGAGGGAATTTAGTGATAAGACTCACGACGTTAGTAACACTCCACTACCTAGCTTTCACCCAATTTTTGAGTTTGTTAAGTGTTAAAATACAAATAGAGAATATAAAAATAATTAATTCCCCCAGTGGGAATCGAATTCACAAATGTCGCGATTACAGTCAGCCGATGGCCTCGATTATAGTTAAATTGAAAATATATTTGTAATGAATGATATGTATAATGAAAATAAAAGAAATATAGTCGATTTACGGTTGAAAGTTACTGATATTTTAGAATGCCGTATTTATTAAATTTTTGTTTGTTGTGTTTTTTAGTAAGATATCTGTTAAACAAAATATTTTTAAGTAACTTCTGTGCCTTTTTGCTCTTTGATATTGTCTTTAAATCCACCCTATAGGTATAGGCTCAATTCTGAAACGTATGAATTAGTTATATTAGAAATACACTACTACGTGCTACTACTACTACTATACTACGTGCGTACCTAGAGTTAAAAAATTTGCACTCACACAAAATATTGGCACTCAAGTCGACAATTGTACATAGCAGGCCTCCATTTGATGTCCCACGCAATTAGTTGTCCGTCTATTGATGTTGAAAACAATTTATATTGTAAACGCACCTTTGACCCGCGACCTCCCCCGCCCGCCCTCGCCCTCGCCCTCCCCCGCTCTCCCGGCCGCCCGCCCGGCACACGACTTGTCAGAGTTACTCAATGTATAACGCTGTTCTATTGATACTAATATGATTTGCCCTTTTACTATCAAAGCGAATGTTATTTATTATATGTGATGATTGGACAGACGGTGTGCAGATGAGACTGGGAAGGTTTTAAAACTAAATTATCCATTAAAAATATATATTATGTAGGTATATTTAGGTAAATTATTTTAATCGAAGGACGTCTACTGTAAACAGCTTCAGCCATTTTTTTATATTTTTTTAATATATAATTAAACTACAAAAGGTACGTACGTTAAAAGTGCCTAGAGAGCGTTTAAATAATATGATTTAACATTCACTTAAATAACAAGAAACATGCTTATAAAATAAAACACAATAATACCATTTACAATTTTTCCAAGCGATTATATACATGTTTGGTTCAAAAAAATGTGAAACTACGGATCGGGTAAGCCATTTTATAAATCAAGTGTAATACTTTGAAATATGCCACCAGTAATGGGCCGTTTGTATGCAGTGCGGGCTCAGCGGGCTCAGAGCGGGCTCAGAGCGGGGAAAAGATTGTACGATATTAGAGATTATATAGACATTATATGGGCGGGATTAATTATATTTACATCGCTGTCATCTGTTTATTGTCAATTTTGTTGTAGGTTTTTTATTATTTAAGTATTTCTTAGGTTTCATTTCGTAATGGAGTAGACAGAGACACATCTCTAAATTCTAATATAGATTTTTTTATTGGGTGATATCTACTATGAGGCCATCATTGCCCAGTGGCACAAGTGGGTGACTGTAAACGCAACGCTTGTGTGTTCGAATTTTACTCGGGGGAATGAAATATTTAATATTTTCGTTTCTTTCTCTCTGGTAATAAGGCAAAGCGGCGCAACGTTGAGTTCTGCTAATCAACACCCAATGCCTTTATGCGGAAAGTGGAGAATGGAAGTATTTTCATGGGAACGGAGAATCTTAACATTAGGTTCTTAAGTTCCTTCTGCCTATCTCGCTAAAAAGCGAGAAAAAGTATTATAACCGTTAAATTGCGTCCCTTATACCTTCTTAAATTCATACAGGCATGAGAGACTGACTCTCTTGTTTTACTCTCTATCCAGCATTCAGTAGGTTAGGCAGACAGAAACTTTATGTCAAAATACTCCCTTCGCCACTTTCTTATTTGCGATATTTTGTGTGTGATGATGCATCTAGCTGTAGCAGAGAGATGCCTTTTTTTCAAGTGGGAATCGAACCCGCCACCATCGCGGATCTGTCAAGATCTTAAGACCGCGTGGATCAAGCTGAAATTAATATGAAATATCTAGGATTTACAGTCCCCTTGGAGCATAGGAAAAAAATCAAACTCTATGTAAACGTAATCAATAGATACGAGCATTAATGCATCGCTGTTGCTGAATTTTATATTATATTCGACGCGTAATAAAATACCTACTTCCCATAGATCTACAGTTATGAAATTTGGCACGAAGTGAGAACTTACAATACAGATAAGAGAAACAATCTGAAAAAAGAAACTTCATAGATTTAATAGAGAAAAACCATTACACTTACAAACATATTTTGTAGTTTATTTCATGCAAAATTAGTATATACGCTCCCATATTTAAATTTGTGAATTTTTGTAGTCAGTACTTCCCGTTGATGTACAATCCTGAATTTGGCAAGAAAGCAGACAGAAAAACCAGGTTTTAAGACATGTTACTTTCCTTTTTATTATAAATTTAAATATAATCATACCGTCGAGAATCGAATTCATTATCGCCGCGCTATCTATCAAATTCTATTCCAATGATTGACGATGTATTTACCTCGTCATGTAAATTATATTTATATAATTTAATAGTAAATACGATTAATAAATTAAACATAATTTTCAAATAGCACGAGTACCAACATCTCGGGAACAAATAACAATATATTAGCTCTCTGGGGAGAACAGGGCTTAGCTATTACGGGGTTGATAGTGATGTCAACTTATTTCTTTATCGAGTATAAGGTATTATTAGAGTAACATATCTTGTGTAGAGTTCATTTTAGTTATTAGGATTTTTTTGTATAAAATGCGAAACTGAATGCAATTTTGTGTGTTGAAAACTGCTATTACCTATAAGAAAATATAAATATTATTAGTATTTTCTTAGGGAATAGCAATTTTTGATCAAATACATATTTTCATTTCCTAAGCCAATTGCCGTTTAGAGACACACACAATATGAAATGGGCAAAAAAACCTCTATACAAGCGGGAACGAAGGCTATTATCTATTTTACGTCATAAAGGCTATGCGAAAAAAAAATATTATATAAAGATCTTAAAAAAAATAATAACGTCGGTACATCCCTACGTAAGTTCGCGCTAACTTTATGCGGTGAAGCGATTTAAACGAGCAGAAATATTCATTTCGCTATGAAATATCCCGTCGCCACCAAACCGGGGATTTTATTAATTTCAAATCTCTCCTATTTTACATTTATTAATATTAAAATATGGCTTTGTTATATTGTATTCTTATTGTACAGTACCTGTCCGTCCGTCTTAGTGGTAAAGTATTCCATCTTTTATTATGATTATTTTTTTGGTTTCATAGTATCCTCCTTATAGTAAGCCTCTGCTTTTTCTGAATTTCAGAAATTTGTGTTCAGTGACGCAAGTGTGACAGTTCGCAACTCAACGACGCATTTCGACAAGCCAGAGGGAACTAGCAATAATTAATTTGTTTTCGTTTGTAATTAGACGATTATTTTTAGATTTTTATAAAGCCAAATATGAATTTCTTTCTTGCAAACAGTACATTGAGATGGATATTAGGATTCCTGTTTATGATATCTCTACTTTTAATGAAGGACTAAAACTTTATGGAACAAACAATTTATTTTTTTAATTCATATATTTTCACACTACCTTTTGTGAAATGCAAACTGTATTTTCTTGAATATTCTTAATATCTCATATAAGCGACCGATATATACGTCAGTTCTCACCTTACACCTCCTGAACGACTGGGCCAAGTTGGATGAAAAAATCGTTTTGTTATTTCGACAGGTGCTTGGATGGTTTGTAAGAATAATTGGGTCCGGTAGTTGGCGCTTCAGTCGATACAGTACAGTAATAGACCAGTTAACAAATCAGGAGATATATTAAACAATAATTTCAAAATAAAACTATCATATTTATAGGGATCTTTTAATTCCAGGTAATAAAAAATGAATAATTCTTAACCAAATATTCGTCTATTTATAGCCAGATACTATAATTATCGTTGTTAAGTGCTATTTTGGGAGCAGTCGGTTGTGGGATCGATTCCAACGGCATTGAATACCACCATATAACATTCAAAGTTCGGCAGGAAGTGTGGAACGGAGTGTTTTGACACTATGTTTCCTTGTCATTCAGCGTGAAGCTCCAAAAGATCCATATCAATGCATATGTTCAGTTTAGAATCTGTCGTGACGGCGCCGCGGGCGCGGGCGCGGGCTCGTCGCGGCCCGGCAAGTTAAAAACCGTGTAAGTTTATTACAATGGAGCAATAGCTGGGGTGCGGGTACACTGCCGGCCATGTTCAAGGGATATTAATTCTGTTAAATAGTATTAATAAAAGCTTTTTTTTATTTGACATATGAAGTTTATTATTTTTGTAATAGATTATAATATTATTTATGTGTTCGACAATGTGTGGGGAATGGAGCGACTTAACACAAGGCTCGCTCTGCCTACCCTACGAAAGGAATTAGTATTTTTTATGCAAGTCTAGTACCATGTAAACCTAGTCACTTATACGTTATAAATTGTGGAAGTTATTAATAAAAGCAACCTTTTAAAACCTTTGTTACTGTACTTAGCTTACTTGCATAGTACTTAGTTCTGTTATCAGAGGTCCACCAGACCGGACCAGGTCTGTTACCAGAGGTCGATACAATCTGTGAAACAGGGTTAAAATATAGTAGTAATGATGAAAGTTATACATTATCATTAAAGCTAAAACATTGAGCTTTATTTCATTCCAGATGTTTAGTTATCTTTAAAAAATAAAGTACATCAGTTTTTAATTACTTAATAACGTTTTTTATTCATATATCTAAATAAATTTAATAAAAGCATAGTTCCTCCACATTGGCGCTCAGTGCACCACGATCTATCCGCTAAGGCGGGGGCGCGTATTAACTTATAATAAACTACGCGTGGTTTTACGGCTACAATGCGTTACTACCAGTTCTAGCATTAAAATGACATACAATTAAGATTTACAAAAGTTATATTGTACCGTAATGCAAAGGTTTAAAATTCATTTTACTTTAACAATGCTTAAAGTTTTAAAAGTGTAGTATAATCAAACGAGTTTGGACTTTAACATTTGTATTTAAGATATATTTTGCTTTAAAATCGATATTGCCATAGTTATTTTTGGTATTAATAAGAAAAAAAGATACCCTAAGGCATAACCGATATTAAAGCGGGGTATTTTTTATTAAAAATCATCGCTTAGCACCTCCGTGCCTGTTAATGGCATATTATTCTTTGATACGCTTTGTTTGCATAACTTGTGTTCAATTTCGCAAGGACTTTTCAACCAAACCTGACCAAATGTTTCAACGAGCTTATTAAAATGGCCCTAGCTGCTTGTACTCTCGGAAAATCTATTTCGATTGAATTAAGTTATTTCACATATAAATTTTGAAATGCTTAAAACCCTCTGTTGAATCCCGTGAATTGAACCCACAACCGTCGTGCCTATAACCCAGTGCGCTTTAATATATTATTAAAGCGCACTTTTACCTTTTAATAATATAAAATAAAAATACGTATATTAATTTAATCGATTTTCCTAAAATTTCATCAAAAAAACAAATTTAATCTAATTTCGAAAGCTTCTCGCCTATTGAATTTATCTGGGTTGTGCAAAAATTTGTAATTTGACATTTTGTCAATGCATCCATTTTTAAGTAACGTATAAAGTGATTAGATATATGTAACTCCATTATTATCAGAACTGAAGTCGCGATCCAAATTTCAGCTCAGCCGGACACTGGGAAGAGGGTCGAATTGAGTTAGCAAGATTTCACACACACTAACACACACCAACTCGGCAATTTAAATAAAAGCTTGTAAAAAATCCATAGTTAGGTACTAAACTATTTAAATACGTAGGTATTCAAATATGAAAACTGACACTTTATACTACTGTTAAACATAATACAATCAAATTTATACATAACGGTAGGTACTGTAATACAAGGTCGTATTTACTCAGTTTATTTATTAAAACAGCATTTCTCTATTCAGACGATGAACGCTAATGCGTCTTCAGAGTTAAGTTGTACATCGAACGGCTATTTGCGTTTAGTGGGAGTGACTTTGATTAAGTGGATATTGATTTAGAGCTTTCGCTGAAGGATTGCCTGTAAAGCTTACGTATTGTTCGTATATAAAATATGATATAGGCCGCCGTGGCGCAGTACGACACCGTCTGATTGTAATTGCGATGGTTGTGGGTTCCATTCATGCTGTGTGTTTGGGAAAATGATTATTTTAAATTATTCTTATTTCACCGCTCTGGTAGACAAAGCGCGGCGTCTAGCTTTATCAATCAACATGAATGTCTAGAAAATCGGGCGGTGCGTGGAGAATGGAGTGTCTTTTCTTTCCTTGCCAAGAAAGCGTGAAGCTGAAAAATATATATATGCCATTGTGTTGATTATGCCGATGTTCAATTTTTTTTTCTGTCGCAACATAGACTGCGAAATTTCAGTTTAGCCAATCGATTAAAAATTAGGTAAAAGTTGCACAAGGGAGCGTCTGTGCAACCTACGAAGGAGGTAAATGAAGTTTCAAAATAATAGTATAGACTATCACCGTATGATATATGTATGTATGTTGAAATTCAAATGAAATAATTTCATAATAAGTTCTTTCTTTAAAATAGTTTCATTTAAAATGAAATAATTTCTTTATACAGATAGTTCTAATAGACTGTTGCAAGCACATTTAAATCGTTTATTTGACACTAAGCAGCCACCGGCACGGAATCAAATTGTACAGGTACGTTATTACTTAATTTCCATTATATATAAATAATTTCAAAATCATATAAATTTCTTCACCATCTTTTTTAGCTTATCGAAAAAAATTAACAATAAGTGCATAAATTTCTTTAGTTTTATCTTTTTATTTTTTATTGTTTTTTGTTAGGCGTAGAGGTGTATAGTTACAAAGCTCTACGACCGGTATCTTAACTTAATAATCTTCCTATATTAAAAATGTTTAAACCAGAGACTAAGCTTGATGGATGGTTACAAAACAAAGAGTCAGAGAATATTATAAGAGGATTTTTAATCATAAAATATTTTATAAACAATGTAGGTACGTCAAAATAAACAATGTAGGTACGTCTAGGAAGGTACGTCAAAAAACGTATCATACGTAAGAGAATCCTTTACAAGCAAGGTAGGTAAGGCAGAGGACATCTAGTGACACCGTTCCCCTCTCACCGCTAGATTTTCGAGACATTGCAATTTTAACGATGGAACTCTACGCCACGTGTTGTCTTGATACTAGAGCGACAAGATAGAAGTACCTAGCTCATTCCGCCAAGTGGAATTCAAACTCATAACCTTTAAAATGTTTTTTTTTTTATTACTATTATTTGTGGCGTAAGAATGAAAAAATCAGTTCTAACCAGACAAATAAGTAAGTAATAGACTGCACACAGAACTAGGTAACCTACTCTTAAAACACTCCGTTCCCCACTTTTTTCCGAATTCTAGAGGCATTGCGTGGTTAGTGGAAGAACACCACGCCTTGTTTGTCTCGACAACAGAGTGAAGCAATGAAAATATAAATTTAAATAAATATTTCATATCCTCGGGTTGGGATCAAGTCAACAACCAGTCGCGTTTACGGTCACACACTGGCCTCACGAAGTTAAAACTTGTATTTAAAAAAAATCTTTATTGAAATTACAACTGACAATCATCATGCTAATGAAGTATTTGCTCTTCTGGAACTTTTCAACAACCAAAACGGCGTTTTTCATTGTACGAAGATACCTACAGAACGTAAAGGTAATTGTAGTAACTTTAACCAGTTTAATTAGTTTTGTTTTTCATATAAGCTCATACAAAAGACCCCCATCTCCCACAGAAACATATATATAAAAAAAAATGAACGCAAAGTGATGTCAAACACACTGTTATAAAGTTTTGCATCAAAGCTAGCTCTCGTCGGCTCTCGAAACGCAATATAGGTAGGTCCCGCGCGCGGAGCGACGACGGTACAAAGCAGGTATTTTTAATCTACATTCCTGAGAGATACTACAGAGTAATTGCCAGGGAGGGTATGATAGATACATAAATGTGAAATATTTAATATACTATAGTATTGTATGTGGCGTCCTTGGGGGTTTTATATACAGGACTAGCTATTACCTCCGGTTTCGCTTAAGCGGATAGAACCAAAAAGTTTTATATGACACATTATACAGGACTAAGGGATGGTAGTACTGACCGTAGGTACAGTTATATTAAACCAAGAATAGGATGGAATATATAATTATATATATAATAGCCTACAAGTACTAATGGACTATGTTTACTAATGGAGTATTTTTTCAATTCCAAGAAATTCAGTTTTTGAGATTAGCGTGTTCGATCAAACAAACTTTTCAGCTTTATAATATCAGTAAAATATAGATATGATGTTATTTAGACAAAAATACATTTTTTAAGGCCAATAAAAAAAATATATTGTTTTGTTTTATTTTATCTTTCTATTTATACAGCTTCATATATATTGTGTATATCTATTAAGTATGTGTGAGTATAGCGCCGGCCATCGAAAGTCACGTGAAGTAATAAATTAAATTTTATGTGTTAAGTACTTGCAAAGTATCGTTGTGGTAGTGAAGAGATAAATAAAAATCTTAATGATATAAGGTGTTTTACTATTTTTTATTTTTTTTTGCTTCAGGCCGTATCCCGTACATAGCAGAGTAGTAGAGGGAATCTAGAAACCTACTGTGTTCTTATTAAGACATTCCCGTAGCTCACTTTCTCATGAATTCTGGGGGCATTGCGTGTTGAGTGGCGGAACACCGGAGTGGTGTTACGCCGCGCTTAGCCTCGTTGCCAGACCGAACACATGAAAATATTAAATATTCCTTTCCCTCGAGCGAGCATCGAACCCACAACCTGTCACACTTCAACTGTTTTTTATTTTTAATTAGTTTTGAAGGACTTCGTTATATTTTTTTTGTGTCGAGTCAACTTGTGCTAAGTTTACTGAGAAAGATCCTTTTTTTAAATTATGTAGGAATTATGTTTTTAAATAATTTAAATGTTATACAAAATATACAATATTTTACTCATTACTTCGCTACAATTTAAATTAACATATAAAATAAACTCGTGATAGTTGAAATCGACACAGAAATTTTTATCATGCTATATTTCTATCTTAAAAAAAAGAATCACAGGCGAACAATATAAAAAAAATCCGAATACCAAGAAAAATTAGCTTCGAATACAAAAAATAATAATAAAAAAGCAATCCAAAACGCATTCCTTATTCAACGACGTCCGAAAACTGGAGACGCTACAAGATATCGCACTCAAGCCCTGAAATATTTCCAATATTCTCCTCTCTTATTTACTCTATCTATAGCTCTACTGTATCTGTAGTACACTGCTGTAGTATACCTCTGTATTTGTTTTTTCCATTACAAAAGAACGAAACGCCCTGAACTAACTATACACATTATATTTCAATACCCCGTCGAGGCCGGCCCGGCAGACAAGTGATTTCCCAGCTCTACCATTGGACGGTGCGTCTCTTCCCACTCTACAAAATACCCAAATCGCAGTACAGAGGGAGATAGATACATCACTTTAAAGCTCGAGGCGTACGAGTTGGAATAGGATGCACAGATGTTATCTTTAATATTGTAGAGAGTCGTATCAATAATACGTGCACGAATGAAATAATAGATTATTCGTTTGTTCAAATCGGCCGTAAACAAAATGTTAACATCCATTACTGTACAGAGCCACTGCGTCTCGTAGTGTCCTGGGGAGGTAGAGAGGGTGCGATAGAGACGGCTATACGTGTGCCAGTCCGTCCCTCCAACGCTATCGCGACAACAATGTGAGGACTATCTGTTTTGTACCAGTCGTCGGCGAGTTTCCACATTAAACGATCATTTTAAGGGCGAACCAATCAAACAGCAAATTTATACAAATTGATACTAAACGGGTTATATTAATTTTATAACAAAAATTAAGTGTGTAAATAAGTTGAGCGGAGTCGTAATTAAAACTAATTGGTCGTAACACGCCGCTAATTATTTTGTATTAAGGCGGTATTTTGCTGATATCCCGCCGTTTCCGGCCGCGAGTGTGTCGCCAAGTGAGGACAGTTCAGGACTACAAGTGACAAAAACGTTAACGATGCTCGACAGTTCGACGACCGGAAGTCGAACCTAGAGCCTTAGCCTGTGTTTCAGTGGTTTTTTGTGTTTAAGGCAATATTTAGTGATACAGTGACAATACAATGTCGGCATAGGGGGCGGGCTGAGTTGGGCCTTAGAGGCCATGCTTAATAACCTCACGGCGACAGCTTTAGGAGGTAAGCTTTCTTATTAGTCTTTATTCTTTTTACCATTTTGCAAATATTAAGCCTTGGCCCACCAGTTCTTGTTCTATGTATCAATTTTCAACATATATCGGCGCTCCGTTTCTCACTGCGTGTTAAATGGCGTAATTCAACACCGCACTGTGTTTCATTATTACGATACATGATCATTATTGTTTTTAATGGATAATTAAATAGTTTTACTTGAAATGTTTTTTCCTTAAAAATATATATTGTTTTAAAACACTATGTAACAACTTATATTTAAATTAATTTAATTTGGCCTCTCTCCGTTTATTTCCACTACTTAGTATGTAATGGCTCGAAAATGTCCATAGACGCATATGGAGAGCTGAGTTTCTTATACTAGGGTCCCCCTGCCTACCTCGATATGCGGGAAAGTTGTGAAAATTTGTCTGTGGAGTTATTATAAGATTTTGAGTATATCAACAATTAATAACTACGAATTTTTGACAAACAAATAAAATCGCTCAATTGAACAGCTAACTGTAAAATTAATAAGACGTATTTAATTTTATGTTTCTTATTTGTAGTTATTTTAAAAAAAGTTGAATTAATATAATAACAAGTTTAATTAATTTTATTTAAAATTCTGAGTTTTAATAAATTGATTTTCAATGATTTGACTAAACTTATACTTAGATGTTAACTTACTTCAACCTCAAGTAACCCGTACACAAGTAAAATGTTTCTACTATTTTATATCTAAGAATCCATAAATAAAGTTTGTGGTGCGGGGACACAAGTGACACAAGATGGTCGTGAGTTCGATTCCCGATCGAACGAATTATTTTTTATTAATATTTTCATTTCATCTCACTAGCACCAAGGCAAACCCTAGCGTTGGATTCCAGAACGGAGGATCTTTACACTACCTTCCCTCTGCCTATCGTCATATATGCGGAATACATCGTCAAGCTTTAAGCAGATTTCGATTTAATTTGAATATTAACATTAGAACAAACTTAAAAGCAATAACTTAACTCATAATATATACCTATTTATTATAAGAGCAACCATTGAGTTTGTCGACAGCTCTTTTTAGCAGTACCTACTGTCTTTCAAGCCGGGGACGGTTTCCAGTAGATCTACTACATTCAAAACTAGTGATCGTCTCGCAGCCTTCCTTGCCTTCGTCTTTTTAAATTCATTGTTATATTAAAGCCAAATAGTACAAAGTTGAAGTTAAGTTGAAACCTATGTATTATTCTTAAGCTATATTACTGTAAAGTTTCATCTAAATACATTTGGAAGTTTTTGTGTGTACGATATAATACTTATTTCGTATAATAAATACAAACTAAATCTAGGTGCATCTTTTTACTAGTCAACTAAAAAGTAGTAAAAGAAACCTAAAAGTTTTTCATCATAAACACAAGTTTAGTATCGAGCGCTTTCTTTAACGAGATTCAATTCCATCAAACGGCCTTTATGATCCCGATGATCCCGACAGCTTCCGGTGTCTCACAGGTGACACAGATACCACAGTTAACACTTTTAAGTAGCTTATTCGTGTGTATATTATACGGTTTAGGGTTATTTCCTATTCAATATAATAAAAAAAATGCTTTTCTATTTTATGTTAATAAATATTTTAGGGATAAAAAATGGTGGTGAGCTTTTTGTAGATTTAATTGTTTGCTTTATTTTAGTGATTAAATTAAGTGTAGTACCCTTTCTTTTTCATATTCGGTCTTGTACTTTAACAACACTATATAGTTACATTAACATTTAATGATCAATGTATTCAATTTATTTTATTAAATAGAGAAATAAAAAATAAGAAATGGAAAAATATCGTTCTGACAATTAACAAAACAAAATAACACCAACTTTTTTGGATAATTCCAAATGGCAATGGTCGATATAACAATAAGTCAAATAAAACGATTATCTTATTTTCCAATCTTACTAACTTCTGTGTAAGTTTGCAACTTAAAATGTATTGAAGACACTTTATGTTCAATGTTCCTCTATTATTTACCTTTTTATATTTATATTCTACATATTGATCATATATAACGATCAATCAATCTTTACCGAAATGCAATAAAATAATGGTTCTATTCGTAATTAAAAACTATGATTGATGGTTCACTCAAAAACATAGCAATATAAAAAAAAACAATTAAAATTGTAAGCTATATTTTTAGGGTTCCGTAAAGAAAAAACGGAACCCTCATAGGATCACTTTGTCGTCCGTCTCGAGATCGCGTGGAGGTATCAAACTGAATTTAATGTCACTTATTCTTGACCGCGGTCCCTTGGAGCACAGAAAATCAAGCTTCTAGGTTAACACAATAAAAAGATTCGAGCTTTTATGCATCGTTATTAGTGCATTTTTCGTACTACCCGTAGATCATGAAATTTGGCGAGAAGTGAGAACTTGAAATATTAACTTTATTTATCAAAGAAAAATTCCAAAAAAGTAAAAATTTATAAATATTTGATAGAGTCACATGAAATTTAAGTGTATTAATAAAAAAATCACAGTAAAGAACCTTAGAATTGGTTGACCTAGAGATGTCAGTACTAAAAAAATAAACAGCTTCCTGGAAAGTTGGCTTAGAGGATGTTTTTGGTATCACTTCTTTTTGTAGAAGATTTTTACTTGCTTAGTTTAGCAGATCTTTTAGTGCCATAAATCAGGGTGGGTTGGAATATTAGGTTTTGGGCTCTTGTAGTCTTTGGTTCTCTTTAGATAACCACCAAATAAATTATACTTTTATTTAATTAAATTAATATAATAGATCTAAAAAAATCAGCTTCACGTTGTATCGCAAATAATTAAAGGTTTTAATATTAAATTAAATTGTGCCGGATTTGCGGGCCATTGGGCGAGCGTAAGACGTTGAGTGGTGGAACTTAACGCCGGGCGTTTGCCTTGGCGCCAGAGCGAAGAAATAAAGTTTTGATAAATAATATTTCATTTTCCGGAATGTGGATCAAACTTAAGATCATCGCGTTGCAGTTTTTTGGGCACTTACTTACCAAAACGGAAAAAAATCATAACAAAGCCTAGCCAGCCTAATGGCAAAACGTGTGATTGTATACGCGACGGTTGTGGGTTCGGTTCTCAATCGGGGAATGAATTATTTAATGTTTTAATTTACTGGCGGCTCTGGTAACAAGGTAATGTGCGGGGTTTAGTCCCACCAACGAATACACAATATCTAGAAAACTCGGCGGTGCATGTAGAACGGAGTGTCTTAATACTAAGTTTCTTCTGACTATCCTGCTAGTTTCATACAAAATCTTAAATTGTACCTAGTAAATAATGTCAGCAGGTCACAAAGAGCAGTGCTCAGAGAGCAAGCTCGAGCTCAAGCCGAGCGTGGAGCGGCACCATGCGCCGGCGCGCCTCCTCGCGCACTCCATACGGGCCGACCACCTGCAAGGTACTTGTGTTTCCATTCATCTGCATCATAGAAATTTTACTATCGATTTTAACCCAGGATGACCTTGTAACATAAAATCTAATGAGTAGTCACAAAACAGTGAAGTGAAGTGCGTGTATTGTGAACTAGTTTCCTCGTACCGCTTTGCCGGCGACGTCAAGTAGAAGTAAATAATCGAAAAGTGCTCGTGACATAATGTAATGCAGCCTAAAACCTTCCTCAATAAATAAACTATACACAATTTTTGATAAAAACCAGTAGTTCCTAATAATCAAATAATCTCTCCTGTTTGAGGCCAGTCGTGGCGCAGCGGCACAAAGCGTGACTGTGTGTAAACCTACAGGTTGTGGGTGTGTCGATCCCCGCTCGAGGAGATGAAATATTTACTTAAATTTACATTTCCATTTCTTCGCTCTGGTGTCGAGGCAAAGTGCGGCATTGAGTTCTGCCACTCAACACGCAATGCCTCCAGAATTCGGCAGAAAGTGGGGAACAGAGTGTCTTAACACTTGATTCCCTCTGCCTACCCGGCTGTGTGCGGGATACATCGTGAAGCTGATCTTCAGTTTTAAAATATAAGACAATAGACAATATATTAGATGCGCACTCTAAACGGGACATACTTACACGTTGGCGCAGGCGGCATTCACCAGCAGCACGGCGGGCACATGTCCACGGTGCCCGTCAGCATGTCTTCCTCAGCGTCGGACAGTGACAAGCCAGCCAAGCAGAAAAGACATCGAACCAGGTAATTCACGTGGAAACCTACTTACATATAACTAGTATTTCATGTAAAGTTATAAAAATGTATGTATAACTAATATAAAAATGTTAATTACATTAAATAAACAAGTTAATATCCTGTATATTCTTTTATACGATATTACGATAGATATTGTTTAGAGCTAAGCTTTTTTTGAAATTCCAGTGACAAAGCGTGGTCAGTTAATAGATAATATTTTTCAAATAACATAAACACCACTTGATGGGTGGGATAGGTGATACGTGTAAAACACTAAATACTAAAAAAGTAAGCCTTACGCCTTTCACGCCTTACAGTTATAAATTGAATCCTTTCAATGCTTTATGGCACAGTAAACTGTGTTATCTGGCATTCAATAGTCTGTTCTGTGCAGGTTTACACCAGCACAATTGAATGAATTGGAAAGATGCTTCACTAAGACCCACTACCCAGACATCTTCATGAGAGAAGAGATCGCGATGCGCATCGGCCTCACGGAGAGCAGAGTACAGGTGCGTCACTCCCTTTTTTATATTTACTGTCTTTTACGCAGGTTTAGTGCGAGTATTTAAATTTATTTTTCAATCAAAGGGACTTTTAGCTATTATAATAATATTGGTAGGTATGTTTTTTATGTTTTTTTACACATTCTTAAATCATTTGCATATCAAGGCATACAAGTTAATGCTTGAGTCTTTTATAAAGCCATATAAAAATCACCAACGCTAACGATTGTAGATAAGTTAAAAATAATTTTGCGATCGTTGGATATTTTATTTTTTTCGCTGTAGACTCAATTGATGTGAATGATCTATACTTATTCTGCTGAATTCTAGATTTCACATTTAAATTAATTTTATTTGAATATTTTAAATGGACTATTTTAGAACTACTAACTACTAATATTCTTTTGAACTTTTTTCGACCGGCTTTGATAACTTATATTGATTTTATTCCATTCTAAACCGTAGTATCTGACATCCGTTGAACAATGAAATAAATATCTAAAAAATAAAACGGCGGTACAAATGGATCACCTTGCGTGACTCCACTTCGCACGCTCCATACAAAACTTGCACTATGTTGATACTTTTCACGAGACCTTCTACCTGAATCGACCTTAGTATTTACTATTTATAGTCAGAAACATACAAATATGCTTATTTTTTATAACACAAAATATTTTTTTCAATTCGAACCAATTTTCGAACCAAATTCGAACCAATAGTTCTAGAGATTGGCGCGTTAATCCCTACCGACACAGGTCCTTTTGTTCACTACATTTGTTTCGCTTGCTGCGTCAACAAGGCTTAGACTACATAATTCCTAAGAGGATCCAAATATTTAGACAGCCTATTTCTACACAGACATCACTAAATAGTCAACAGCTTCTATTGACGTAATATATAACGATTGTAAATTGTCGATTTATGTGACGTATGTAATAATCGGTGAACTGTTAATAGTAGCTTTGTAGAAGCATTTAGTTTCAAGTTAAGCCGTACTTTGCGTTAAGAATTAGTCTTAATTTGTGTCGCGCGCTCTCTCACTAATATTTGTGTGTTCGTTAACGCCGGGCATTGAATCGTCAGCTTCTAGAGTAGGAGTTGCACTGACTTCCGTTTTTTTTATTAAATCGGTAGCTGTGATTTTAATTGTTTTACTGTAAAACAAGAAATTAAGAAAATAGTAAAATCAAGTCGTTATAGTAGAAGTAGTGGAAAAAATAGCTTATTAACAAGATTTAGATATATCCCTTGTATAAAATGAAAGTTAAGCTTCATATTGGAGTGGAAATCGAACTTAAATCATTGCATGTAATGTAAGATGTTCTCCAACTGTGTCATGAGAGCAGTATTTCTAAATGTTATCTTTAATGTTTTAAATATTTTATATTATAACTAGTTTTTTAACCCCTAGTCAACTTATATCATAACACATCTCCCATTTTAGTAACCGAGGTAACTCTGACCACTGTAATATAGTCCTTCTCGATAACTGGATTAACCAATATAATATCCTAACACTAGGTTCCCCTTCCCTACTCTGCTACTCGCGGGATACAGCGTGAAGCTAAAAAAACTATACAAACTATATCTCAGTACAGTACAGTTTATAATAAATATAAATTATTAAAGTAATCGTAAAAGGTGTCGATTCATCGCTACACCGCTAAGTATCGGTCAGTGTTGACTCGACCGATGATCGTCATATTGGTAGAGCTGTAGAGCTGTAGAGTTGTACAGCTACCGCTCATTAAACCATTGTAAATACTTATTAACATACGTATTAACGCTGAATAGATTATTACATATTTAACAAAACTATAAGTAGTTACATTACCTTTATTTATTCGAGTTTCTAATTCAATATATATATATATATATATATATATATATATATATATATATATTACTTGAGTTTGAATAATATTGGAGTTTGATGAACTTGCAAGCTTCTCAGCACGTGTGCTAGATTTCACAAGCGTCAAATAAAAGTCATATCAAGATGATCCTTCGTTTAAATCAGATTAGATATATTCTAACTAAGAGAATTAAGCTTCATTAAAATTAGTGCTCTTATTTTTGATTATTTTTTTAATATTATATCATTCCTTTTCATAACATTTTTTTTTTTTTTTTTATGGAAAAGACACGGCAAACGAGCGTGCGGGTCACCTGATGGTAAGTGATTACCGCCGCCCACGGCCCCGTGCAACCCCAGAGGAGCTACAGGTGCGTTGCCGGCCTTTAAGGTGGGTTGGGCGCCGGGGCCCGGCATTACCTGATGCGAAACGCAGTGGCATAAAGCCACTACTTCACGCCGGTCTTAAATGCCGGGGGTGGTAATGATCCGGTCGAGTCTGCCCATGCGTGTTGCCATTGCTGGCGACGTGACTCTACCACACGTACTTTAGTCGCCTCCTACGACACCACCAGTACCAGGATGATCCTATTCTAGGCCGGGATCACACGGCACGATACATATTTAATTTATGCATAAAAAGCAAAGAAAAATTTGGATGTAGGTAGGCAGTATGTTTTTTATATAATTTTTAGGTTATTACTTTAATTATGAGTTAAAAAATTAAGTAACAATACATTCACATCGATGACATATTTTTTATATGAGTAGGTACTGAGTGATTTCACAAATTTTTACTCAAATGAGCTAAACTTAATTGAGAACATTACATTGTCTGTCCGTCGCTTCACAATACGCATCTACGTCATATAGGCATTTGACTGTAAACGCCGTTCTGAGTTTTATGTCCAATTAGGGAATAAATTATTATTTGACAAATGTGGCATTAAGTTCAACCTTTCAACATCCAGACAAGATGTATTTGGGATAGAAAGAGGAGAACGGAATATCTTTACACTAGGTTTAGATAGATTTGTCTCTGTCAAATTTACGTGAAACTAAATAAAATGTCTATGTCCTAAAAAAATATATGTAAAAAAAATATATATGTAGTCAAATCATAATACAACATAACACAATTTCATTATGAGCATGAAGTTTTTAAAGTAGCGCGATCTGGTGTGAAATGTCATTTCTGTGTAAAACATGTATCAAAAGTTCCGAGAAACCTGTGCATTGGTGCAAGTTCCCAAGTAAGGTGTTTGCGGAGGCCCGCGGTGTGGTGACGGGGCAAACAGTGCGGGCCTGCACCTACTCGCTGTTCGCAAGTACTACGTATAACCACGTAAAAATAATATAATAAATATCTATAATAATCAATATTTTTTATAGAATAATTGAACAATGTGCGATATAAAGTTTGGTTACACAACTTACTATTTCTATAAAATAAACGTTTATAAGGTAACATTTATTTCGGATTGATAAAATTAAATAAAAATAAATCAAGAAAACAAATGATATATTTTATCAAATCTACTCATTCTCATGTTTTGGTTTTATAATATTAAATCCAATGGATTTATTTGGATAACTATCAATATTGTAAATTTGACTTGGCTCCTATTTTCACATTAATATTGTCCTTCGATACAAGTTACGCACTCAACACATTCGACGTACTGCTGTCCCGTGCGTACCGGAACAAATACAATCAAAGATGACGTCATGAATTTTATGACTTCATGCTGTCATATTGTTAGGTCATAATTATTTCGTCGACAAATACAAAACTCCCTCTCCTCTATTACATTCGTTGTGAGTTTATTTCCACTTTAATATTTTCTTTAGTTTATATAAACATTGTCTTGGTCTAGTTGACAGCACGCGGCGTTGAGTTTCGCCACTCAGCATGTAATATCCAAGTGTTCAAGCACAAGATGTTGCGGTAGATATGCTACGATTAAAAAGATTACGAAATAATAGTGTCATATACATAAACATACAACAAAACGGGCATTTAGTAGTCATTCACGCTGTACCGAGTAATTAAAGTATGTGAAACAGTAGCTTTTGTCTATCACGTATTAACCAAACCTTGCCACACAGGTGAGTCTTGGGCGATGAATTCGTAAAGCATGTTTAGCACTAAATATAGCATTGATTCATTTAATATTAAGAATTAAATTATTTCTCTTTCTTAATTTATTTATTTTCGCTAATGTTAAAATTATAAATATATAAATAATGTTAGTATACCTATTTGTTTGCAGCTATCAAGGTGCAATTCAAAATACTTGCGTTAAATGGTTATACCTAAGTGCACATCTCACGCTTAGTATGAAATTTAATTTCTATTCTTTGACTCGGTTTATAACCTAACTATAATTATAATGTCATTTAACAACCAAAAATTGAACTCGGGGAATGAATTATTAGGTACTTATTAATATTTTCGCTTCTTCGGTCTGGGACTTAGGCAAAAGCCCGGCCTTGAGTTCAGCCACTCAACGAACGGACGTTTGTGCCATTTTTACAGTAATACAGCTCATAAATCAAAATAACACATAAGCTATAATATGTGCAAAGATTTTCAATAAATTGGCTATAATATAAGAACAACATTAAGCGGGCGAACCCGCGTTTGGGGCGCTATTACACGCCAGTGTCTGATATTCATTAAACCGCGATACAACGCGATACGTTCAATGAAGCGTTGGTCTGCTCTAAGCGGAGACTACTTCGCGCCAAACTGTGAGATTCTTGTAAAGTTTTTATTATTTATTTTTATAGTGCGAGTCTTTGTGGCTACTTTTTTAAGGATTGAGGTGTAATGTGGACTTGTGTTTGCCGAGTTTGTGCCTTTTTAAAGATTTTTTTTATGTTAAGTTATGTTTTGACTCAAGAAACGTATTTTAACTAGTGACCTGGTATGACTTCATTCATTATTTAAAAGTTTTTATCTGTTTCCATACATACTATTTTGTTGGATATTTTATGACAGTCCTAATTTAATAAAATCACATAGGTAATAAGCCCGGTTTCCAGCAAGAGTAGAGCGGAACCATTAAATAATATAGTTACAAGAATAAACTCCATGCTTGTACTTCCAGCAATAAAAAATCGGTCGGAAAGGACTGAGGGAGCCGAAAGAGTTGAAATGAACTTTCTCAATTCTAGGGAGCGAAGCGAAGTAGCTATCTATTTGATAACTACTGCGCTTCGCAAAACACTTAGTCGATGGAAATGTAAACCTAGTTTGTTCAAAGTCCATTTGGCTCAAGCATTTTTTTTATTATTCAAAAATCTATTATTTCTTTATAGTAATATTACGCAGAATAAAACGACTTCTGTCTTACACTAGATTCCATCCGCCTAGGCCTTTTCTGCTACATTCGAAATACAACAAACACAAGAGCAGTTCATATATGTTCATTTTGATTTTGATTTTAATATAGAAAAAAATATATATATTTTTTTGTAAATCGATCGTTTTAGCGAGTCAGTAAAATTACAAGCGTGTTTACGACGGCACGGGCGCGAACGCGGGGCGGTCGTGTAAAATGGGCCCGTTTGCATTGCTTTATAACAATTTTAGATTGTTCGAAGTTATAAGACATGGTTTCTTATTGACTAAATAAAAAAATAGTAAAAAAAAGAATTCTAACATGTTTTTATATTGTATTGTTTTACATTGTATCCCGCACAAAGCAAGGGAGCCAGGAGAGAAATGTTAAAAAAATATTTTTCTTACATTTCTCTCCTGTCTATCTGTAGGCTACGGTTTTTATAGGTGCATAAAAATGTTTCTGGGTGACTGACTTGAACTCATACATGCCGAATTTTAGCCTTTTGGGTGGGGGTTTACAATGTAGAGGGAGACGTCTAGTATATATATTATTTAGTTTATATTTGTGATACTTGCAGTACAGTGGAACATGTCGTGCATATCATCATCTACACAGTCGGTATAACTCGATCTTGAGTTTTATTTACAATCATAAAATATAAATACTATCTTCCACGTCAGCGTGTAGGGTCAGTGTGTAACTGTAACTACTGTTGTTGGTTTGGGTGTGCGTGTACTCATGGAAATTAACTTTAATCATTAAAATAATATTTTTTTTTATAATTCTCTACTCAATGCGCAATGTCTCGAAGTAGGGCGAAAAATAAGAGAGTGTATAGACATTTAGTTCCTTCTGCCTATCCTGCTGTGCGAGAGAAAACGTGAAGGTATTTGTTATGTTGGTTGGTTGGTTGGTTATTGTTGATGAAATTAATAACTTCTTTTAATAAATAGCGCTTTTAAGCTTTACCTTTTAATATAAATCAGAGTCACGCTGTACACAGCAGGGTAGGCAGAGGGAACCTAGTGTTAAGACACTCCGTTCCTCACTTTCTGTTGAATTCTGGAGACATTGCGTATTCAGTGGCAGAACTCAACGCCGCGCTTAACCTCGACACCAGAGCGAAGAAAATGAAAATATAAATTTAAGTCAATATTTCATCTCCTCGAGTGGGGATCGAACCCACGGCCAGTCGGTTTTACAGTCACACTTCGTGTCACGACTGGCCTCAGTTCTACTAACTTTTAATATATCTTATAGAAATAGAATTAGAGTGTATCTGTTGATTTAATAACTATTATTTATAAATGAATGTATAATTACAATTATGATTATATAAATTTATTATTTACTATGCAAAGAAATATGAAACATAAATACCAAACAGACAAATATCAATTATTAAACATAAGTTAAGTTTGATTAGTGATATAATATAATTTTCAATCTTTTTATTCCGATTCAGCGTCTATAACTCTACTTATTCCTGTATTCATATCACATCAAAAAAAAGAGGTAATAACGTATTCATTTAAAAGCGGCAAGTGTTCCGCTATCTAATAAAAATAAATAAAAAATGTCGCCGCGTCCCCTCAGTCCTCCCCGCGCTCCTTGCGCCGCGTGCACGCTCGTGATTTGCACTTTGTTTACTAAATCCTTTCATTATTAAAAAGATGTATGGCTTAGTGGTGTGACATACTTCTTTTATCGATATATTGATATCGAGTGATATTATTAATTATTTAAAGAATTTTAAGTACTGTAGGCTTCTTTTACTTGTTAAGTAAGATCACTCTAGCGCTGCGGCACGCAATGTGACGGTTGTAAGTTCGATTCATTAGAGGAATGAATTGTATTGATTGTTTGTTCTTGTAACTAGATATATTGTAGCGTGTAATTTCGCCACTACAAAACGCGATGTTTCATAAATAAAGCGGAGCGTGGGAAATGGAGTTCTTAACACTACGGTCTCCCTCTGCGTCTAGCCCGCACCTTGCTAAATTTTATAGAAATATAGATTATTTCACATCGATAACTCAGTCTATAATCTATAGTTACTTTGAAAATATTAACTTTAGAATATATTTCTATTTAAGTAAAAAACTTTACTAATTTCTAAATGAATGCAAAATTATAAATGAGTCTACATGGATATGGCATTTGATATTCAATTGGTTTTAAATGAGTATTATTGTATTATTCTATATTTATGTCAATTACAGACCTTCTGGAATAGACTTTGTTTCTATACTCAGATTCATTGCAAGAAAAGTAGGTACATTTATAAAATATACATGAATACACAAAAGTTTCTAAGTTGAACCCTTTTGGAACTATCCTTGATAGTTCAATTTTTTATATTCTGTTATCAAAAAAATACCATTATTAAAGTGATTACTAAAAATATGTAACAATATTTCCATATTGATTGCTGTAGTGGCGTAGCGGCATAATGTCTGACTGCTAACGCGACAGTTGTTAGTTCGATTCTTACTCGGGGGAATGTAATAGGAAAAACTGCGGCATTTAATTTCTGGCAATTAATATCTCAAAAACGGGCGGTGGGGGCAACGGAGGATCTTAACACTAGATATATATAGCATTTGATTCCCTTAGTAAATGCGTGATACAGTGTATTTTGTAATTTGTAATTTATAAGCCAAAATTTAACAAATAATTTAAAAACAATCACTAAAACTAAATCCAATGAACATACAAAACAAAACCGTAAAATAACCACAATAATGTCACACACACGAACAGCACGTACATGGGAAATGTTTCTCTATCATACATTATTCCGGCCTTTTTTAACGCAAAGTGCGTCATTGTTAATTGCATTATGGACGAGTCGTGTCTGTTTGTCTAAAAAGACAGTATTTTCCACTCTTGTTCTCTTAAATATTTGAGCAAGTCTCTTTTTAATTACATCACTACGATTTTGTAACTATTTTCGTTTATACTGTATTCACGTTAATTGGTACGTTTTGATACATTATCAGATTGCGGTGGTTGTGGGTTTAAAATATTATATTTTTTTAATGTTTTTTATTTATAATAACGGTTACGCAATTGCTTTCCGCTATTTTCTTTTCGTAAAACTTTAGAGGTGTGTGATTTTCAAATGAGTATCTCCGTAAAATAAAAAATCCTATTTTGTATCGTTTCCGACAGATTTCAAGCTCTCCTCTGTTAGTGTTCTCTACAATCATAAACTTACCGAATTGCAACTTTTTGTGCGATTTCTGTCAGTTATTTAGTCACGGAAGTGTTTTATATATTATATAGATATATTTTATAGATGTATTATATACAGTATTATATGTATACAAATCTTCATAAATACCATCTAACTATAACGTTATGTTGTGATGTTATGGAAAAATATTTTAACGGTAAAAAAAGATTTTCAATCTTTCTTTATCACTACCAACTTTTTAAATATAACGTTTTTTAATTTATTTGCCTTGCACGTTAAATCTTATGGTAATTTGTTTAACATAACACTATACGAACATAAACACAAATTTCGAACACGATACAATATTACGTAAGCGTGAACATTTACAATATAACACAGCAGTGGGCTCTACATCGACACGACTACATCCCGCATTAGGGGCATTAGCGTCCCGCGACATTAAGATTTATTAGACCAATAACTTACGTTCTGCGGTCGACGCGACGCGGCGGTCAACCTATACTGCGTGTAATGCTTGTTTATATTATAATTTTACCATGATATTACATTTAAATGAGAATATATTTAATATTTTTATCAAAATAACTCTCAGCTTCACGCCGTACCCCGCATATAGCAGGATAGGCAGAGGGACCCTATTGCTAAGACACTTCGTTCGCCGCCTTCCGCTGAATTTTCGAGATATAGTGTGTTAGGTCGCAGAACTCAATTTCGCACCTTCTCTTGTTTCACATTTTTTTTGGTTTAAAATCACATTCTTGTCCCCACGAGGGCTACATTTTTATGTATGAACAGTCAAACTTCCAAATTATTGTTTATATATAATTTATTAAAAGTAATAATCGTCCCATATAGATAGATATTGAATATTAAAAGGGGTTGTTAAATGAAATCAAGTTTACACCTGGAGTCGGGCGCGGCTCCGGTGCCGGAGTATCGATTGACAGGTGATGCTTCTTCTAATTGTATTAACTGATTGTTATATTGTTCTTTTTAATATATTATAGAATAACAATATGACGTCAGGCAGTTGAATGTCGGACTGGACACGCGATGGTGGTGATTTCAATTTCGTCGTTTTTTTAGGTTTGGCAAGATGAAGTGCGGCGTTAAGTTTAGCCAATCAATACATATTTTTAATAAAATATTCAGAATAGAGCTCTGGGGAATGTTGTCCCAACAAATGTTTTGGATAGTGTTTAGTGTTACGTAGTTTTCTGTTAATTTGTCTAAATGTTCAATTGTACGTATTGTATTATAGTTATCTGCATTACAAACTAACAAAAAATATATTATAAGTGGTTTTTTTAATAAACTTATAAAAAATGTAACCGGACAGGAATTGAGCCTGTGCCTCTTGGAAACTGTTCAAGCGCTGAGCTATACGTTGCTTGATAATACTTACTATGAGCTTGTTACGATTTATTCTTTCTTTACATCTCTGTAGACGTTAGAAATTTCCACAATCCAAAGATAATTGCTTATTATCAATGCTACGTTCAAAAACTTTATATGTATTGTAATAAAGTATTGTTTTTTTTTTGCTTTACGCTGTATCTGGCACATAGCAGGATAGGAAGTGGGAGCCTGGGAACCTAGTGCTCACATTCTGTCCCCATTACAACACATCTCTTACCACTTGAGAGTTTTGGATCTAAAAACAAACTAAGTAACTATCCTAAACGTAGAATAACACGTTAATAAAGGTTCATAATATATTATGAAACATATAATAAAAATAGTTCAAATCAAAACACGATACGAGCACCGCATTACAATGGCTATTTGTAAATAACCGCAATGTTCATAAAAAGCCGATCTGCTCCCGAAATGTGCCATAAGCACTATTCTCTATAACAGTCCCCCGAGCGGTGATTTAGCGTTATAGAGGCGATACGATGTGTCCATTGGACTTAGAAACGCAATAGGTATTTCTTTAAAGAAAATTATATCGATATTTTTTACAGAATCACGCTTTTTTCAGCAGCATAAGTAGAGTCCGCAGTGTTAAGGCACTCTGTTTTCCGGTGTGAGTCTAGTTTTGGTAAAAGTTCTTGTTGATTTCCGGAATTAAATGTCTACCAAAGCGAGAAAGTATGTTAGATTTAGTCAGTATGTATTATAATAATTAAAAAAAAAACATTTTAACATCAATATATTACGCATTGACAAACAAAAAATATTTATTCCAAAATTGCCAAAACAAGTAAAACCCACGTCTACGCCCCCTAGGATTATCTTCATATACCATTATTTTGCAATTTGCAATAACAGTGTAAGTACAGAGGATCAGTGGTTATTAGCTGGGGTCAGTTCGAATCCCAGATGACAGTGACCATTGTGTTACCTTGCTATACAATTTACTGTTTTAATAGAACAATTTGTTAGTATTAGTTAGATTTGACAAGAAAAATGGTTAAGGTATTTTTTGGGTCTCTTGAATCCTGCTAGTTATCTTTATATTGTTTTAGTTAAAATTAGAATAAAATAAAATACATATCATGTAAAGTATTATCTAATGAGAGGTCTCCGCGTCGCGTTTGAGAAGTGGAAATATACATTTAAATAAATATTGTCTCCTCGAGTTGGGATTGAACCTGAACCAGTCAAATTTAAAATCATACTTCGTGTCCCTGTGCCACGACTGGCCTCAATGTACTTGTGTTATATAAGTATACATCTAAGTAATTTAGACCCACAACAGTATTTATAAGTATAAATAAGTAAAAAAAACCAACTTTACGCTCTTCTCGCTTAGCAGAAAAGGAATATGTTAAGACACTCTGTTTCCCATATTTCGAATAACGCTTAAGACATCGTAAGTTGAGTGGCGGTACTCAACGCCGCGCTTATAAGAAAACAAACACTATATAAAATGTAATAAAATAAGCTTATAACATGTAAATGCTGTACCCATTATAAAAACCCAAACAAAATATTAATAGGATTATCAGAGCGGGAACACAACGTGTAGACTGTCGTAGGTACAATCAAATTGAGCGTCTAATTCTCTCATAACCCCCGGTACTGATTTAAAAGTCAATATTCGTGGCGAGGGGTGCGCTGGTAATTAGAGCCGTAGCCCCACGAGCTAGGGAGTTCGTGTAATGAATAAATTGTTTTGTTGTTAACTATTATTTTCTTTATATAAACTAGAAGACGTAGAAGAAATGCTGATCTAATCTTAAGTTTTAAATTGTAAATAATCTAAGACATAATAATAACATTATTTTTTAATTTCTTCGAACTCGCATCTCATTGGGTTTACTATAAAAAATAAATAAATAAATCAGCTTCACGCTGTATCCCGCACACAGCAGGGTAGGCAGAGGGAACTTAGTGAAAGACACTCCGTTCCCCACTATTTTACTATTTTGGGTTTACTATGATTGTAATAAATTTAAATTTATATTGTAAGACTATATTTTTTTAAAATGTGTAAACATTTAAGCTCTTCAAACCGGCTTAGTCTATCTAATTCTAAAAAAAGGTTTCTTTTCCTAAGTGTAGAGTAACGATTTTAAACTTTAGAAATGTCCAAAATCATATATGTTTAAGCTACAAAAGAGGAAATTAAAAAATTATATAGAAATATATACATATATATCAAATTGATTTTGACACTTTTAAATACATTTAATTGATTGCCGAAAACAAATTGTAAATCCGATTCGAAAAGTTTAAATTAGGCCGCAGGGTTATCGGCCTAAACCACAAGTCAAAATATATAAATTAAAATTATTTGTTATCGATAGTATTTTGTAGGTTGTCGTGCTGCTGTGGCACAGTGGCTGACCCTTTACGCCATGGATGCACAGACCGCGGCCCGCAGGTCGAATACTGGTGGCCCGCCGTACTCTATATATATATATATATATATATATATATATTGAATTCTATATATATATATATATTGAATTCTATTCCAGGATAAAACTAAAAAAAAAATTTCGAAACTTCTGGCGACCGGCCCGCCTTCAGTTCATGCTTTGCCCGAGTGGTAATAAGTCCCCCTAGTCTTAATAAGTCTATGCAACCATGCTCTACGCGATTGCGTGTTCGATCTTTACTCTACATATTTCCTTACTCTAGTTGACAAAGTTCGGCGTTAAGTTTCAATACTGAACAGTCAATGTAGATAATTTAAGTGTGAAGCGGATAATGGCGTATCTTGACCCTGGATATCTCTGTCTACGGTGCCGTTATTATATATATCTATCGAAAAGTACCAAGAATCATTTATGAACAATGGCGCTCAAGTAAAATAAAATCAAATGCATATTATTCATACATTAAGTTAATTTTTGCTACATACCCGCAAGTGACAGTTACATGCAAAGAGACTCAGCGCGGGGAGTCCCCGGAGTCACCGGGGACACGCGGTGCATCTGTGCATTAGACGCGCGTAAGTGCAAGCCTGTGTTTCTTTTGTACCGTAAATATGTCACTGAAATATACTTTTGTGTATGATAAATGATTATTTTTCCTTTTGGTTTCTATAATTTTGTAGTCGCTTTTCACCTTTAGAACGCAATGTCGCGCCTATTTTTACTTCAATAAATAAGCATAGTAAGTTAATGACTATAGTATAAATGTAATTATTCTGAGTGAGAATCGAATGTACAACCATCGTGTGATAGCTCTTAATAAAATCTTACATATAACTTTTAGTATTACTTCAGGATTTAAAACATTCTCATATTATAAAACTAATGTAAATATTACATTATTGCAAAAGAGCAAGCAGGATATTGGTAGTTTCTACACGAGACATTCTATAAAAATGATATATACTTTTAATAATTACATCCAACATCTTGTATAAAGATAGCTTCAAAGTTTAATTTCGCTAACTCTAATCTAACCGGAGTCGAAACAATGAGATTTATATTGCGTCTTTAATTCTTTTTAGTTGAGATTTTAAAATTAAAACGTCTGTTGTGTGTTCTTTCTGTAGTTGTATAGACGAAAATATTTATCAAGATTATATTGTGCCCAAAACTTTATGATTTTATGGTAAGAAGATAAAAAAAAAATTGTAATTGTATATTGGATATATTTAACATGGAAGATATATTTTTTGACAAGAGACCTAGAATTACTTACTTCGTGCCGTGTGATCCTGGCCTAGAATAGGATCATCCTGGTACCGGTGGTGTCGTAAGAGGCGACTAAAGTACGCGTGGTAGAGTCACGCTGCCAGCAATGGTAACACGCATGGGCAGACTCGACCGGATCATTACCATCCCCGGCATTCAAAACCGGCGTGAAGTAGTGGTTTTATGCCACTGTGTTTCGCATCAGGTAATGCCGGGCTCCCACGCCCAATCACCTTTAAGGAAGGCAACGCACCTGCAGCTCCTGAGGTGTTGCACGGGGTCGTGGGCGGCGGTAATCACTTACCATTAGGTGACCCGAACGCTCGTTTGCCTTGTCTTTTCCATAAAAAATAAAAATAAGACATTCCGATCTCCGCGCACTGTGAGACTTCGAGACATTGCTTGTTGATTGACAGAACTAGAAAAAGATAAAAAATAATTTCATAGTATTATAATAACCTTTCCGAGAGTGTTTCTAAACCCACTACCACCACAGGTTCAATTAGAATCCACCACTAATATATGTTTTTTTAACTTCATACTGTATTTTGCGTATTAAAAATGCTAATATTAAGGTAAGCATAGCGACGGAAGTGTGATTATAATTTAAATTTTGTTATTGAAGAAGATATTTAATTAAAAGTCTCCGCCCTGCAAGGAAGGATACCTCATGTACCTACTCATGAATACATTTTTCTTTTTGGAAAAATGTATTCATGAGTAGGTACTGTAATGATTACAAATGTATAAAATATTGGATAATATTTTTTTACATTGTTGTTATAAGTAGAAAATAAAAAAGGAATTAAACGTCGAATTGTTGTTTTTACTTCATTTTTAACTTATATTATGGTTTTTTGGAAAATCTGTATCTAATATTATGCCGCAATACAATATGCATACTTCTAATGTATGTACATATAAATATATGTAAAAAAGATATATTATTCGCTTGCAAATATCAATGATTAATAATTTTTAAAAAAATGTTTTACGCTGTATTCCGGACACAGAGGGAACCAACGTTAA
Organism: Heliconius sara; assembly: GCA_917862395.2. Classification (NCBI taxonomy): domain Eukaryota; kingdom Metazoa; phylum Arthropoda; class Insecta; order Lepidoptera; family Nymphalidae; genus Heliconius; species Heliconius sara. The sequence goes on along the minus strand of OU860789.1, from coordinate 269,706 downwards.
GACACTCCGTTCCCCACCACCGCCACGACTGGCATCTATGTAAGTTTTTTTTAATAATCCATTGTTTCGATAACTCATATCATTTTTTTTATTTTCATACTGTTAAAAATGTTTGGAAATGCCCTAAAAAAAGTGATTCAAGAGTTTGAATTGAGTGTTAACAATCAACTAAAATTTAATTTATACAATTGACTGTTTTGTGTCGTATGAAATCACGGGGCACTCCAGCAAGAAAGTTGTTGTGGTGTTTATACATACATATTATAAAATTGTAACAGATCGCTGTCTGTACATGGTACATATATGAGAACGATAGTATTGGGGGCATTTATCAATGTTATAGAACCTAAACCAATGATTTTTTCATCTGTCATCTGTTTGCCTGTGCGTTTGTACTCGCTTAACAGTGAGAGGGCTTAACTTGAATGCAGTTTTTATTTTTCAATTTTGGCAAATTTATGTATTTTAGTGATTGTTTCTTTTTTCAATCGGTTCATAAATAAAAAAGACATTAAATCCATTTAAAATATTTTGATTTACAAAATTGCTACAAAGAAAAATGCCATCCTGGCAAAGTAGAATAGATTTGATTCTAACCTAAGATCGGAAGAAAAAAAATTTTTTAATTTCTACACTGCTATTACAAAGTGTGGCTTTGAGTTCTGCAACTGAACATACGTTGTCTCATATTGAAGCGGAAATTGGAGAATCTGGACTCTGTATACTCTTTGCATATCCTGCTCTACAGGGTTATGCGTTAAGCTTAAAAGATATACCAAAAATATACGTATTTAAAATAAAAAAAATGGTAAATAAAATCCTCACGCTCTAGGTTCCAGTGAAAAATAAAATATCTTGTTCAGCCAAAGTTATTGACAGAAACTGGTGTTTTATTTGAAACAAATGTATCCAAGCGGAGTTAATACAACTACACGAACTTTTATATACTGCACATTGTTTATGAAACACAGTTTTAAATAAAGTACAAAATCGATGATGACCTAAAAATGGAGTTGATTTACCTATTATTTTATTTAATTTTTTTTTTTTTTTTTTTATTTTATTTCTTAACACTACAGACACTTGGTCCGTACACTTTTTAAATTTATTATTATATCTAATATCCTTATCATATATATTAATTACATTGTCGTTTACATACAATCAATATCTATAATAAGCAAATTATATTTTTATCTTTACATTATTTTACAAAATTTTACTTAGATCTAAGGTTAAGCGAGTGTTTATATTTATATATATATTTAACAATTTTACATATTACAATATATATTTAATTACATAATTATAAGTACATGCTACACTTTTATCGTAATTGATTTGGATGTGAGGAATTTTGCACTAGGACAAGGGCATGACCGCTATGGTGGAAGAGGTGACTGCTGCGTTCCTATCTTTCAAAGCCATCTTTAAATTATATTCCACAATGCTTTTTGTCGTTGCCTTCGTCGCGTTCCGAATTAACATATTTACTGCGTCATCTTTGCCTTCACTATAGTACGTGCAGGTGTCGGTGTGCCGAGATATTGCTACGACGGCGTGCGAAACGCTATCATGCAGCTGTAGCCTAATAGATTTAGTGTTTACCACTATAACAGTCGCGCTGGTCAGACCCTGAGACTCGTGAATTGTCAGCACCTTCGAACCTGTTTCTCCTCCCCACCCCTGCGCTATCAGAGATTCTTTCTCCTCCTGGGTAAATGTGAGATACAGTGTGTATTTTAGATCTCCCGGTACTGGTGTCATTTTGATATCCTTTATAGAAAGGGATCGCACTACACTCTTAGACGAGTATATACCAGGATATATCTGTCGCAGGGCGTAGGCGACGTCCATGGGACTTCTGTGAGTACACACCAAGTTTTGGTTGAAGAGTTGTGGCGGCTTACGGTAAATCATTTCGAAAAGATTCTCTCGGTCTATATAGGGTAGCTGATTTACATCTCCAATCAAAAGAATCTCCTCGGCTCCGGAGATTCTGCCTGCCATCACTATCGCTCCAAAGTGGTTCATTAAAGCTTCGTCGACTATCAAGCGGTAACACTTGTCTGATTCTCGTCGTGCTCCGTTTACCAGCATTGAAGCAATAGTGCGGATTTTACTTTTAACCAAATTCCCTATACGTTCCGAGAGCCTCTCTCGAAGTTCGTTGGCTGCTTCCGTCGTACTTGTTACGACTGTATCCCTGGCAATGTCAAATTGTTTCACTATCCACGTTGTCTTACCACACCCGGGAACACCGTTGGAACCGGGAACCCACATCATCTTGGGCACCTTCCACGTAAATGGAGCTGTAGATTCAGGGGTGTTATCTAGGTGTAGAGCCATTTCCAGCATTCTTTCCTCCAGCATAATCCTAGTACATTTTGCAGTAACCACCATGGGATCATTGGCAGGCGTGTTGAATTTGAGGTATCCTGTTCTCCTGGTCTCCTCTTCATTCAACTCGACAAAGCCAGATGTTGCATTGTATGCTGCCATGTAAGTGCCTTTCATGCTTCCCGCGATGGTCTGGCCGCTATCGCTATTATATATCGCGCCTTCTGCCTCTTTAAGTTTTACTCCCAAAATTGAGTATCCGCCTTGAAAAGCAAGTATAATTTCCTTGCAAGTTCTAAACTTGACTTGTTTGGTAGCTTTCAGAACTGCAAGGAATTCCAACATGGCGTTCTTATAGTGGTCCTCGTGCTCTCGAATTGGTAAGAAGTCTGGTGGTTGTACAATATCCATTGCCGCCTTTGTAGGTTTTGGCCGGGATGTTGTCGCTGGAACTTCTGTCGATTTCCTTGTGAACTCCTCCAGTGCTACCGCCTGTCTGTCATCCGCACGAAGTTTCCTTCTACCAAATACGTTTCCCAAAATTGCACCAAAGCCTCTGCATATGGCCTTCGCAGCTGAGTGTTTTGTCTCTGGACTTTTGGTTTTGTCTTCTGCGGTCAATCGTTGAAAGCGTTTTATTTAATTTAAAGCTTCACGTTTTTTAATGTGTATATTTGATAGACACAAAAATGAGCGTAGAGACAGTCTTTTCTCAATTTTGTTTTGCAAGAATTCAAGACATTGCGTATTGAGTGTCGGAAATAAACGCTGCGCTCTGTGCTAATGTGAAAAGTCGGGAGACGAAAATTTAAAAGTTTTAAGATAATATTTCCCTTGAGTCAGAATCAAACTTTATAGTCAGTACAAATGACCTTTATAGTCAGATGACAATTTAGAAAATAAATCCATAAATGTATGTTGTAAATATTTAAATTTCTTTCTTATCTTATATATAATATTAAAAAATGAATGCTTAGTGTTAATTATAAAACAAAGTTAAATTCATATTCTCGTTATCCACTTAATTACTGTTATATTATTACTGTACCTATGTAATTTGGTATTTAATGTTAATTCATACACAAAAAATCGTGCCTAAAATTATAAATGACACGTGTACCTACACAGACATGTACGAAGTATCAAATATATTTTCTTATTTCATGCTTTAGCCTGCACAAACAGGGTGTGCACATGAAACCTGAGAACTTAGTGTTAAGACACTTCCGTTTCCCACTTTATGCCGAATGCTCAATTTCTTTCGGCATTGCGTGTTGAGTGGCGGAGCTCAACGCTGAGCTTTTGCCGAACCTTGATGCCGAAGCGAAGAAATGAAAATATTCAATATTATAATAAGAAATGGTTAAGCATAGCATGCTTTGAATTGACGCATTTCCCGTATAAGCCTCAGAGAACCTAAACCTAGCCTTTAACGTAAATAAATCACTTTCTGTCTCTAAATACCGCTAATATAAAATGAACTTTTTGTGAAATTAATACCAATAACTGTGTAAATAGTGTAACTTTTACTGACAACTACGGTGTTTAATTAGACACACCTATTTCAAATGATCTACAATGACGCATAAAATTATATAGATCATTAATATTTTTGATAATACGTAATCTAGATAGTATATTGAGGCAGTCGTGGCGCAGGAACTCAAGCGGGCAACTGTAAATGTGGATTCGATTTGGACTCTGGAAAATTAAATATTTAATATTTTATTTCCTCGCTCTGGTAACAAGGCAAAGCGCTCCGGTGAGTTCCAAGCAAAAGTGTCTTAATAGGTAATGTAGCGTCTTAACACTGGGTTCCCAGGTTCCCTCTGCCTATATACCTTATGGGCGGTATTCACCGTGGAGCTAAAATAAGAATAATAATATATTGAACAAAATATTCAATTAACTATTAATTACTATATATTTTAATCTACTACGTAATACAAGATATATGTTTAGTATAGATATGTACATTTGGTCATACTCGCGTGTACCTACAAAGCAATTTAACGGAGCGGAACCACCAGTGTGCGTAGGGCGGGGTCAAGCATTCAAGCATATCGATGAGACTTATATCGATAAAATCTTATCGTGAATATATAAACATAATTATGTAAACAAAACTACATACGACTAAACAATAATAGATAAACAGCTAGATCGATAGATTACATAATAAAAAATGTATATGTAAGTATTTTATCATTATTGAGATATACATAATTAAATGTTTTTACATTTTTATCTGTATTCGCTGTAGGCAGAAATAATTACTGAATACAAGGAAAATATTTTATTTATATTAATAAAATAAATCTTCTTGATTATAGTTATATAGAAAATATTAGAATTTAAATACAGAACGTAAAAATTATAACGAATGATATATATACGAAAATTATACCAAATTCAACATTACGCTGTATCCCGCGCACATCAGAGTATGCAGTGAGAGCCTATTGTTAAGACACACCATTCCCCGCTTTCGCTAAGTACTGGAGGCATCGTGTGTTGTGTGGAAAAGCTTTGCCCCGACACCAGAGCGAAGAGATGAAAATATAATGTAAGTAAATATTTTATCTCCTCGAGTGGGGATGGAAGCCACAACCAGTTGATTTCACAGTCACACTCTGTGCCTCTGCGCCAGCCTCTATACGAAATAAAATTACAATATTAAAACCCAAAAAAAAATTCAAGTATACTTTCCCTTTCAAAAATTTCAACTATACTTTCTTAGAAACAAAACATTCAAACACAATAAATACAACTTTTCATCGATAAAAAAATATACAGGACTAAAATGATCAAGCGTTTACGCTTGCGCGTTTATGTATCGAGCGATTCTGTACCGACTTCCGCCTGAACGTGGTGTAAGTATACATACGTATACATGTATAGGGCCTTTATATACTGTGGAGGGTACGCCTGTAGTATGTGTGTATCTATACACATATTGGTAATTAAATTCTGTTTGTGACTACATATCTTTTGAGGCCTTTTGAGGTTATTATATTCATTCAGGACATCGTGGCGGAGTGAAACAGCTTACTAAAACAGGTTTGATACGATGGCCGTGGGTTCAATTTAGAGAATTATTATATGTTAATTATCTTTGCTTCCCTGATTTAGTTAAAGCGTAACGTAGAGTTTGACATTGTTACACATACGTGCCTGAAACTCAGACATGGATAGAAACGGACTGGAAGTTAACTGAGGTTCAAAAGTTTGAGCTTTTTTTATCTACCCGGCAACATGGGGTAGACGTGTGGAGTAAAAAAAATGTACTTACCTAGTACATTATATAATCGATTGTATATCTAGCAGGACAGCAGTTCTTGTAGGGTTAGTTAATGTTCTGTTGGTCAGCAAGCGTTTCATGTACTATTGTAATATTTCATAATATATGGATAATATTTTTAAAATTTCAAAAGGATCTAAATATAAACTTCAAACGAAACAACATGTTACGTTACAACAAAGCGAAAGATCACAAAGGCTAGCGAGTAAAGTGTAGTTTGGTAAGATTTTTGCAATGTCTTATCATATATCTACTTCTAACCGCAGCGTTTGGCGCTCCGTTCTCTCTGACTACCCCTCTAGGAATACAACGTGAAACTAGACTAGATTAGATATTTACTTCTTTCTTTTCTATCTAGTCTTACAGTGCCTAAGTAAAGCAAATACGATACGTGCTCAGGAGTATATTGTTTAATCTGCATGAATGTTATTCTATATTATCCGTCATTCGCTTAACAAGTAAAATTGCAACACCACGCTTTGCCTATCTAGAAGAGGTAACAAAACATATTTAGATATAACTATCAAAATGAGTGTAATTTGAAATATAAACATGTTTCCGAAATTGAAATGAAACTATCACTATCGGGTACAATAAGATATCAGATACTCCTCCACTGCACCACAATGCCCTCTATATCAGTGCACAGCACACACACGTCGGAGGTGGCAACAGTTAGCTACCGTGAGATGTCTGTTTGTTCTATTCATTTACGCGATACGTACTGGGTGGGGCGGCGGCTCAAAGTAATAGTGAGAGCGATTTTTGTTAGAAATTATAACTGTTTATATGACTATTATAATAGACATATTACAGATTGGGAAGTAGTTTCGATTACTATTTATACTAAATATTTGAGGGCTATACATCAACAATCATAATATATTATTTTGTTGACAATTTGAGTATAGAGTTACGCGCACTTGTAAATGCATACTTAAAGGTCTGAAAATAATTTAATAATTTATCTCTGTCTCGTCTATTACGTGTATGTACGTCGAAAATATTGACAAACGTCTAAATCGACAATGATATAAATTACATTTAAATATCTTTGTGTAGATTAAATATTTTTTTATTTTAAATTATAATTAAATTAAATAAGTATTATTTCTTTCACATTTCGTGAAAGAAATAATTCTTCTAACTAAACATGATATAGTTTTGCTACTTTGCAAAGCTAAATGGTAACGAATACTTATAAAAGTATAACTTTACATTTCTATATATTTCTTAAAGTAATTAATTTAACTTCTTTTAATTTTTATTTAAAAGTAAGTACAGGATTATAACCGCTACTGTTGTATCAATGATTACGGATAAAGTAAAAATAAACATTGTAATAAATATGCTTATAACTTGTACCACAAACTCGACGCAGGAAAGCTAGACACGCACGACAAGCAAACACGCGGCGCGGCGCTAACTCTCCGCTCACGAGCGCTGACGAAACTACTTGCAAATGGAGCGAGTGACCACCACTTACTTACCTACTACCTATCTGTATGAAATATTATATGTTTGTACACTCACATGAGTGCTTGTATGTAGGTATATGTCGATGTTCGTATTATATCAGCAAATATTGTTAATAATGAGAAGTACCTACATATTATATTTTTGTTAAGAATATAAACCTTCACACGGTCTACCGTACATAGCAGAGAAGCAGAGGTAAATTTGAACGTAGACAGGAATTGAACTCGCGGCTCTTGGAAACTATCTCACATGTAATAGATAGGTACTTACTTATAACTTAATAATCACCATTGAACAGTTTTCAAGAGCCGTGGTTACGAGTCCCCGTTCAAATTATAGGTTTTCTAAAAATATATTTTTTCCTTATTCTGGAAAAACACTTTTTAAATGTTAAAAATAATACCAATAAAGCCTTCCTTGCAAAGTACATTAAAAATAATTTTCATTACAATATTTTTTTACATACATGATTGATGATGATGCTCTAAAATTGAAAGTATGGTAAGATGATACTCAAGAACAAGTATATAATGTCCCGTTTCTAATATTTTTCCAGGCACAAAAACATATTTATAAGAAAATGCTGTTAAAAATATTAAATTTTGAAGACATTGCTGTCCTAAGTGCAACGTCTTACAATAACAATAATAATGCTATTATGATTTTTCGTATCGTTACCAAAGCGAGGAAAAGAAAATATTAAGATATTCCATTCCCCGATTTCTACAGTCGCAGACTTGTGCCCTGCAACATAATTGGCCTCATTCATCTATTCAGATAGAAAAATATGCAGTTTACAAATGATTGAAATGAATTTAAAGTAAGACAACAGTCGTAATCACAATACATCTCAATCTCAACTTCTTGAGCCCGAAACTTAAAGTATTTGTCGTATTCATTACGACAGGTAAATAGAAAATTCAGGACGCCATTACGACGTCGCGGCGGGTTCGGAGACTTGGAACGAGAAAACTTCGACAATTCTGCTAAGTCCTTCAGAATCCGTACGTTTTACGTTCAAATGGCCATCTATTGTGTATCCCTTGTTAAGACTCAGATGGCTCGTAGCTCGTAGGGCTCTTTAAGACAAAATTAAATTAAATACTGTTTCAAATAAATTGTTGTAACTTCAGTTCATATTAGTTCATATTTGTTGTTTTCTGGATATAGCACTACATTTAAAACTTTCTGAAACCGAAAGATTTCCTGAAGATTTTCTCTATTCAAATTCTGGCATCATCATCAAACCAGCTCGACGATACCATATTATTGTATTGTCACCTGAGCTACCTACCTAAAAATGCATTAACAACAATAAGAGTTAAAACATAAAATATAATCTTTATTTCCAAAAATACTATAAAGTCACAGTTAAAATAAAAAAAAACAAATATCACTTAACCAAAATAATTCCTGTTTTCAAAGCAACCTCTCGTATATAAATAAATCGCTTAAACCACAGCCGCAGTAGCGTTGACAAATGATGTTGGATTTAGTGCAAATCGGGCGTCATGACTTATTGATTCCGGGATAAGCCGGGCGTGCCCCGCGGGATCGAGGATAAATAAAATATCTAAAGGCTTATACTTTCTTACTTTGAAATTGAACGTTTTCGGCTAAATAATTTTGCAATTCGTGATTGTTTTTAACGAATACATATGTATTTATTAATGTAACACAAGATATAGAGAGAACTTAGTTTTATGACACTCTGTTCGCCACGGTGCGCTAAATTTTCGAGACATTGTGTGTTGAGTTGCGGAACTTAATGACGCGGTTTGTCTTGCCCACTAGAGCAGTACCTAAATGAAAATAATTTATTTTCTCGAGTACGACTTAAACCTGCACCGTCGTGCTTAACAATCACACACCTTCGTTTACTTCTTAAAGATAATATACACTGCATTATTATAATATTTCAATTTTGAAAGTAAATATTTAAACAGAATAATGTTATTATGGCGTTTGTCTTCATTGATTTTTTTAGCCTTAGCCTAGCCTTTAACAAAAGAAACATGGAGATTTGTCGCCCAACACGCAATGTTTTGAAAATTTGGCTAGCGTGGGAAACAACGTATCTTATTAGGCATTCCCTCCTCAGGGCACGCCCGGCTATATGCGGGATACAGTGTCAATTTAAAAGCTGATCTAAATTGGATTCAAAGTATTTTTGATACCAATAGATTTAACATTAATCTTTTTGTTTTAACATTAATCAATTCTGAAATCATCGAAAACTGAAAACTAAAACTGAAAAATTATATTAAATATAAATATATAATTAATAAAATTCCTAAAACTTATGGGTAGGCACTATATGGATAAACCCACCACCAAGGAACACTGCAGGTGTTTAAAACGTTGGGTTTCCATCAATGTATGAGAAGAAAAATTTATTTAAAATGTGTAAAAAACGAGAAAATGTATTGGCGGCGGACAGTAGGAAGTGTCTTAAAATGAAGTTTTCTATAATATGTATACTTTACTAAATGCGTTATACAGCATGAAGGTGAAAAAGAAAGCGTATGAAATGTTACACGATGATATGTCTAATAGATGCATAATAAAGGACAAACTTACTTAGAAAGTAGTAAAGTAGTGAAAACATATGGCTTAGTATAGTAATTATATTTATTTATGAAACGTATAAAATTTATACGTTTCATAAATAAATATACTTTTATAACTGTAAAATATAATAACTATGTAGGATACATGTGGCAGAGGCAGAGGACAGTCTCAAGACATTCCGTTCTTCATTTTGCGGCTTAACGGCTGGTGGCCTGACCCTATAAAGATAGTGTTCTAGTTCGGGCTCACGGAAGTCAAGCTGCTGCAGCGTAAAGTGAACCTCTAAAAAGGAAACTCGACGTTCTCAAGCTTTCCTTTTTAGAGATTCACTTTACGCTCCAGCATCAGCATGTTCTTCTCAATCGGTATCATTGAAATACACAATCAGCTATCAAAAGCAACATAATGGAGAATTTGTAAACAAAATTCTAAAGCTTATCATGAACATTTTTTTAATATTCTTCGTATCTTCCTTAATTGTATATTTTTTGTCGTTTTGTTGTTGTCTATCCGTCTATGGCGAACTTAACGTCCTTATCGTCCAGCAAAAAATAATAAATAAATTAGCTTTACATCAATAATATATAAAACTTTAAAGTTTAAAGACAGTAATTTAAATTCAGTTTTTCGTTGCAAATAAAATCACAAAACAGTTTTTGTCGCTGTCGCTTACACTGTGAAGAAAAATTACAGGAAAAAATCCTTCGCGACGGAACATAAATAATAGAGTTTGATCCTAACGTAGAATGAGGGTATACTCTACCTGTCCCTCTCCCACATAAATATATGTAGATATCACTATCTCTTGCACACCTACTGAAAGAAGGTTTAATGGGATATTTCTATCGCTTTCGCGCGTGTTGCTACTAGATGTTGCTCTCCGTCCGTCTCCGCGGTGCATCTTTAATGTGATTATCGCATACGGCATTTTGGTTCTGATATATTTTTTTTGCTTTTTCTTTTGTTATATTACCAGCTTATTCTAGCTAAATACACTAAGTATTTACATAAAATGTAGTTTATATATTATTCTGATGTATAAACTATAGTACTGTAAAATTTCATCTAAGTCCGTTCACTAATTTTTAGCGGGAAAGTGGAAGAAACATCCATTCTCACTAACTTTCACATTTTTAATATTAGATAGAGTAATAATAATAATAAAATATAAAGTAATAAATTATCAGTTTTATATACAAAAAGAAGAAAATTATGAAATTAAGTATAGTTCTCTTGCACATCATCTGCTGTTACAGACAATTAATAATAAATAGAATAATCTATAATTAAGTTATTTCTACCGTCTCAGCAAATTGATAAATATTCCATAATAAGGAGCATTGAACGGAACTCCTTCTTAATTTTGTTACCATGTCGCTGTTACCCATATAAAGCGTTCGTTTAGTCTCTTATGCCCACTCTGAGCATTAGAGACTAAACGAACGACGTGTTCAAGACACTTTCTTCCTACTTTTCCGCCACAATGCCTTGTTGTTGCCGTCGGGTAGGAATCGAACTTCCAACATTGCGTTTGTGCCACTGTGTCACGACCACCTGTAAGTCGTAAAGAATTTTACAATTTTATTTTACAATTAGCTATTTATATTTTAAATATTCAAAAACAGTAAAGCCCTATTACCAACTATCTGTAATACAAGCTTATTTCATACAATATATCGACATATCGGGCAAGTGACGTACGACCGCGATCTGCCAGGATCTTAGTAGGGGTTGATTTGAACTGATTAATGGTGGATCACCGGTAAAGCGGGATTTATGACCTTTCAATTGTAATTTTATTGTATTTGTTTATTACATTTTAGTTTTTATGAAATTTAACTATTTATAATTTTATCCTAAATGTAATTAGATACCGTTTACAGTTTTCCAAGTTTTATTTTTTTTTGTTGGAGATCTTTGATGATGATTGCATTTTTGTACAACAAAATAATACGTTGCTTATATGTATAAGACATAGCTTATAATATAACTTTTTTTTATAAAAACGATATTGTTTCGTCTCGCACGGGCAGAGAGAGGAAGTAACCATTCGTTTTATTTCTGCTAATAGAACAAACAACTATTTCTATTGCTGTAAGTGCTTGCTGTTCGATTCATATTGTTTATGTAAGAATTACATTTCTTTAAAATAAAATATTGAGTGTCGTTTTTATCATAATTTTCTATTTTTAACAAAAGTACAGACGCAATAGTTTCATACACATGTTGGCTTTTATATGTCTACTAGTTGTGGGTTCGATCCTCACTCAAGGATATGAAATATTTAGTTAAATTTATATTTCCATTTCTTCGCTCTGGTGTCGAGGCAAAACATGGCGTTGACCTCTGCCAATCAGCACGCCATGCCTTCAGAATTCGGCAGAAAGTCAGGAACGGAGTGTCTCAACACTAGGTTCCTTCTGCCTACTGTGCTGAGTGCGGGATACAGCGTGAAGCTGACTTATTTATTTTATTTATTTATAATAATCAATTGAGAATATTCCGTTGTCTTTGACTCGCATCGCCTTGGGTTTTACAAAAATCGAGTTCTAATTGACAACATCTAACATAAATAATATATTAATTCTATATTCCAGGTATGGTTCCAGAACCGCCGGGCGAAGTGGAAGAAACGTAAGAAGAGTACTAACGTGTTCAGATCACCTGGTGCTCTGTTACCCTCTCACGGGCTACCTCCCTTTGGGGCGGGCGACGTGTGCGGGCCGGGCGTGTTCGCTGATAGACCGTGGTCAATGCCTACAGGTTTGATTTTCTAATTTATATTTATATTAATTTCATATCGCGCCTAGCAAGGTGCAAGAGAGAACCTAGTGCTAAGACACTCCGTTTCTCTTTTTTTGGCTTATTTTCGAAATATTGTGTGTTGAGTAGCGGAATTCAACAACTAAATGATAATAAATAATTCATTTACTCGAATCTGAATTGTAACCACAATCATCACGGTTGGTCAAACCTTGTGCTCTGTGCAACGACAGCCCTTGTTTTTTATAATAATAGTTTTTAAATGAGAGAGACCGTCGTGGCCCAGGGGCACAAGGATGTGGCTGTAATGTAGTGTAGTTGGCGACTTATCCGCGACCATGAACTACTGCAAAGTTCAACACGTTGAGTTCTTCAAAACTACAAGACCAAGACATACTTGGTTGATCAAGCTAAAAAGCTTTATTTAAACTATAAATACCTTGCAGGTCTCGGGCAGCTGTCGCAAGGCGGCGTGTCCATGGGCGGTTTCGGCGCGGGCGCACTGCCGCAGCTGGCGGCCGACCTCAACCCCTCTCTGCCCATCAGTTCCGTCGCGTCGCAGCCCTACCAGTCCCACTACCCACTTAACTCACTTGGTAAGAAACAAGTTGAGAGTAATGACAAAACTACTTACAGTACGCTCGATGAATCGTAACAACCACCATAAAGCCATCGCTCACTCGCGCTCGGGAAGAAAATGATCAAAAGCAAGAAAATATCCTGAAATATGGGGGCAGACTTTAGCTAACTTCAGGGTGACACGACTAGTAGAATGTATTGTACTTTTATAATATTTTTAATAATAGCTTTATTATCTTCTTTAGAGATAGGTTAGGCGTTTATTCTATTTCAATAAATCGAGGAAAAACATTTTAATTATACAAATTCAAATAGTAATTAAACCTATAACCACCGCGCGTCTACTGTGTGTGTACAAATATAACGAAATGAAACATTTATTTAAGTTCTTTTATTCATTTATTTAACTCTTTCACGACTACGGGGACACATTTGTCCCAGATGTTAAATTGATGGTAGTCAGGAAAAATAAAACCGATATGCGTTTTTTTTGTCAATTACTTTCTAGAAGTACCTTTTTATTATTTAAATATATTTAATTAGTTATCCAACCATCACACTTGGACTTATCATCATTGAAAAATGGCTATTTGCTCCTCGCGAAATTCCAGTACTTTCGAAAAGGATTAAAATAAAGGAATAAAAGTGACGTTTATGGTTTTATTTCCTAAACTATTGATTCAATGGTAAGTATTTAATTAGTTTGTACACTTAAAGTACAATTTTTTATGTTTTGTACTTGTACAATTCATCATAAACCTAAAGGGACAACATTGTCTCTATGGTCTATGAAGGAGCTATTTTGCACATAAATTTCGTTGCAAGAAATTTTCATTACTACCCTCAATTATTTATTTTAATTTCTTCATATAATATTTTGAAAAGGGCGTGGAATTTTTCAACTGAATAAAAAATTTAATTCGAAATAATTTAATAAGATGTAATAGTAACTATGACGACAATTTACTGCTCGATGTAGAAGATCAAAAACTATTGACACAGAATGATGACCAAGGCGCATTTGATGTAAAGTTTGATGATACAGTATTGCAACATCTAGAATTAAAAAGCAAATGATCTGGACTTTCAGCTTCAACAGAAAATCCTACCATACCCACAAAGCAACAGTCAACCTGATTACGTGCAGCCAGAGAACATACATTCCAAATGTTTTTCCTGATGTGGAGTATCAATTCAGAAAGGTCCTATTGGTATATTTGTTTCTACAAAAAAAAAAAATTAGTTCAAATCATAGAGTTAGTTCATATAATATAACTAAATAAGGATAATAGAACAAAAATATCGCCTGTATAAACAAACGTTGTAAAACGACGTAAAGCTGTTGTCAGCTGTTGTCAGAAAAATTATGTGTAATGTCCAAGAATAGTATATCACGTTATAGTAATAGTATATCACATTAAAAATATGCGTGAAATTGACCTTATGAAGCAACATAATGTGTTAGGAACTAGATCGGAAATCTAAAATAAAGGATTATCTACGATTATTCTTTGAATTGTTTGAAATGGCTGCCAATAACTCGTATACATATATTGTTTACATGTTTACAATGGAAAAAAAATGGAAGGCAGTCTTTTTACTAGCCTACAGCACAGCAAGGCAAAAGGTAAAATGCTTTAGACAAGTCGTAGCTTGGAGTTTATGCAACGGCTTTACTACCAGACACTTCTGTGTCTATCCAAGAACATGTCTATGTTCTTATTTCAAATGTTACCATTACAAGCAATGTCCGCAAGAGTGCGTGCGCATGCGTAAATTGTGCCAAGATTAAGAAGGAAAACCGTACAAATGATAATTGTGCTGATCTGTAAAGTTCATCTCTGCTATACAAATGTAAGAAATTGTGTCGCTGACTTTGATAGCCAGTATAATTTTACTATTTGAGTATTTAGGTAAAGTAGTATATTATTTCGTTGAAAAATAAGAATATTTGTAATAATCATAGTGATTTATTTTATTAAAACCCCTACTTAATTTATAAATCATATAATTATAAAGATGAATTTTATGACAATAAGTTACCTCTTACGACCATAGGGACAGCCGTGTCCCATAAAAAACACAAAAACTAAAACTAACTTTAATATTTTTCTTTAAAAATATGTTTTTTATCCACAATAAATTATATTAAACAGTTAAAACGATGGCAATACCTCTCAAAACCTTATGGTCCTGAAAGGGTTAAGAAATTTTATTTTTTTTTCGCTTTGGTGTCGAGGAAAAATGCGGCGTTGAGTCCCGCCACTCAACATGCAATACCAGAATTCTGCGAAAAATGGAGAATACAATGTCTTAAAACTAGGTTCCCTCTGCTTACCCGCTGTTTGCGGGATACAGCGTGAAGCTGATTTTTATTTTTATTTATTTATATTATATTAAATTTGAAAGGAGATACGATGATGTCGTACTGCAACAACATCAGCGGGCAGCAGGTGGTGGAGGGCTCCCCCACGCCGCCGCACATGCACTGCGGCAACAACAACGCGTCTCCTACTACTTCCGGTAAATTGTCTACATTAGAAAATATTGCTTATAAATCTATGGTGTTAAGAAGACAATGCGCTAGAAAATGGTAACGGATTGTCTTATCATCGGCTTCCTGTGTCTCTCCTGCTAAATGTACATCCTGGTAAAGAAAACTTCATGTTTTCTCTTTTTTTACCTCTTTCTTATCTACAGGTAAAGAAACATTCAAGTCACTCTTTTCACTTTTTACAAGTACTTTTAGTAAACATACATTAATGAACGTACAAAGTTTTTCCAATAACTGACAAAAATGTTTGCTAAAATAAATAAATTTTGATGAACAAGTAAAATAGCTACACTCTGAGTCAGCGTCTTTATGTTTTATTGTTTAACATGTATGTTGCCGGCGCACACACAGGCGGCGGCGCAGAGGGCGAGGAGGAGGTGTGGCGCGGACACAGCATCGCGGCGCTGCGCCGGCGCGCTTCCGAGCTGTCGGCCGCCATCCCGCCCTACCTGCAGCTCAACTACGACGCGCACAGCCCCGTGTACTGACAGCACGCCGCCCAGCACGCCGCCCAGCACGCCGCGCAGCACGACGGGTACTTCTACAACAAGTAGCCGCTCTATGCAGCTCGCTTTGTACCTACGAAACAATCTACAATCTGGGCACCTTTCATAAATTATGATACTTTTCAACTGGTTTCGTAGAGGTATATTTAATTAAAGCCAATAATTATGAAAGAAATATAAGACTACGACGCCCTAAGTCCAACGTACTGACCATATACATACTAATACCTATCATCAACAGTCGTGCTACTTTTATATCAGTATGTCACAAAAGTATGTAAAAATAAATTTCATACCATTTTAAATAACGTTATATTTTATGTGAGATTAATTTTTAATTATTTATTTACTTCTGACAATATATATCAAAGGAATTTCAAAATGACCAGTCAAACTACCCGCGGTCTAAATTATGGGTCACTTTAAAATGTTATATTATTGGCAGACTATGCCTTTTATGTTTTCATATTTAATTCCTTATCATCCAAGATGTAATTCACTTATTTTAGTGAAAAGAAACAAAAATATTATAATATTTATAAAGACCTATTTTAATAACGTACAAAAATGTAGGTTGTTTTAATTCAACTGACAACGAAGTAAGCGAAGTAACTCACTAGAAAAGTCAGAGTTCGTATTGTATAAAATTTTGTTATTAATTAAAAATATTTTTTTTACCAATACTTGGGTTATATTGATTTGTTGTCTAAAATTATGTTAAATTATATATGAGTTATACAATAAACAAATTAAATAAAAAAACCTTGTCAGATCCCCTTATTTTAAAATAATAATATTTTACTTCTATATATATATACAGAATGTCAGTATGAAATTCTTAAAATTGTTCTTGAAAAAAAATCATACAAATTATAAAATTTACCCTATTCTTTTATTCTAGATATTCATTCGTAAAATAAAATATCTTAAAATGAATTAAACAGTACACGGCTTAGTAACATAAAGTAAAATAATAAAACTAAAATTGCCAAAATGTATATAAGCCTTTAACATAAACATTATGTATACGTAAAAGTCTCCTTGTACAGGCAATATGAAGTTATTACTATATTTATTTACCGGTTATTTCAGATATACAACACTACTTTGAAATAACTATTTTATCTACGAAAATATAAGGGATAGGGGAGAGGGGGGAACTCCAGAATTTTTACTAACTCAAAAATTAAGACTGAAAAAACAAAGAAAACCTTTGCAACAAAAAAAATTGTCCAAATCCAAAATCATTTTTTTACTATATTGTATTTTCTCATTAAGATTCTAAAAAATATTTAATCTCCCGTGTGCATCATATAACTCGGGCTTAACCTCTTTCCCCTATTCTTTGTTGATTTGATTTATAATTTTACCTACTTAAACATTATATTAGAAGGAAGAAAAGAGCAGATTGTGGCAGAGTAAAATTACTTCTTAGGCCCATTTATATTTCTATTATATAATAGATTGCGCTCTGTTATAATTTAATATAAATTTGTGTAAATAATTCAACAATTCGTGGTAAATAGGTATATAAAGTATTTTTAGTGTAAAATGTGAGCTGTATTCGGAAATACATGTATACGCGGTCGTACAATAATAAATGTATAAGCTATTTGTTTAAGGTACATATAATATAGACATTCCATACTTAGACATATTATATATATATATATATATGTGTGTAATAGAAACAAATTTTATTATATTATAGTGCGGTCAATGCGTCGTGGTCACTCTGAAGATAGTTTGTGGATCGCTGCACGGACTTTATTTTAGGATTCTTCTTTAGTATTTTTGATTATTTTCTCCGTGGTTGAACAAAACGCATAAGTTCTGAAAGTCCAACATTGGGCCGCCACGACTCGTCGACCACACTATACTTCTTAATGTATTCAACTACACTAAACTGTAATAGGTTCAAAGTTAGATATTACTTTCTCTACAAAATAAACATGAAGATATAAGTATGACATTGATATTCAAGTAAATATTAGTAAATAAAGCAGTGGGCTATTTACTATGGAGCTACTAATGTATGTCTGTCTGTCACGTCATAGAGTCCATTCAACCATTTTTTATATAACAGATTATTAACATAAAAATGTCTGTATATTTTATTTAATAAGTAATTAATATATAATTTTATAAGTTTTTTTGGAATGCGGCCACTCTATTGTACTTCTAGGCAAGTGGTTCATAGTTCCTATTTATATTTATTTAGTATAAAAAGTCAGTGTTTTTTTTATTTATTCTAACGTAATAGAGCCGTCCGTTATTTTGTATGATATATTGTAAGTATTTTAATTTTCTCTTTTTTTTATAAATTTTTTGGATTTTTTTGGCCTTGTTAACACATTTGTCGTTTTTGAGTCCCGTAATATAGTTTTCGTACAAACTAGTAGTAGATTAAGTTGATGATTTTTTTTCATCTTCAAGCTGTATCCTGCATGTAGTAGAGTAGGCAGAGAAATATTTTTACGTTTTCTAGCAACAGTCACAAGGCGTGGACAATAGATGCGTTTGACAGATGATTTTTTTATTTATAACACTATAAATAGAAAATTTTCATTATACATATATATTATTATCTATGTAAAATTTACCTGCAGGGTTAAGTTGCAGCAGTCAGTACGCAATATATCTACAAAACAAAAATAATATAAAATACTTTCATAAACTTTTATGACAGGTTTATTAACAAGGTCTCGTTATAATTTACAAAGTTAGAACCAAAGCAATCTAAAATTCAGCTTAAAAGTAACTTAAATTCTCAAAATCTACTTTGTAAGTTTGTAATATATTTTTTTTTATGTTTTTCGCTTCGCTTTAAAAGTGTATAATAAATGTGTCATGCTACTTTTATGTTGTTATTTTGTAACTTCAAATGCTATAATTTACTAACTTTACTGTATTTTTAAAATAATTATTTCATATGTAACTCACATTATAACGCACAAGCCTTTTTACAATAAACATCGATCTTTGAAAAGCTTTTATGTATTGAAAGCTTAAGATTCCATTGAGTTTATTTCTTTGAAGTAAATTTACATTTCTTATGCTCACATCTAACAAAAATTGCATTCAAAATTCGTCGGAAAGTGGGATACGGAAGTATTTTAAAAGGATCTGAGTGCAAAAGCACTAGGTTTTTAGGTTCCCTCTGCCTACCCTCATATGTATAGGATACAATGTGAAGCTAAAAACAAAAAAAAACACATAGACATGCTAGAGCAAATAAAAAAATTGCAAAAAAATATGAGTTGATCGATTTTTCTTTTTTTATACCTTTTATATATTGAACCTAGTGACGCGTCACTGCGTTTTTTATGTACATTAAATTCTATATTGTGACTGCATGAAGTACAACTACTAAATATCTTAAAATTAATACAAAATTATAAAAAAAACTCGCTCTAATTAATAAAATCAATAAATGAATGATCAAATGAGCTTTCTGTATACAGTTTACTTAATGAAAATTTAAAGCTGCATGTATACATACATACTTACGTACATTAATACATAGATCTGTCGTTTCTAAGAATCAACTGTTTCTAGAAATAATCCTCCAGCATTGTATAGCTCGTAGTACGGAATGTTAGACTTAAGTATTAATACATACATACGATAGACAATGTTCATTTTTTGTTGTTTTATTTTATAACCAACCCTACAAATAGATATAAATTGACATGAAACATTTTTAAGTTGGAATCTTGTAGTCGTAGCATTTGGGACTCCGTTCTCTCTGGCTGAGGGATTAAGCCTGAGGGAGTAAGTTAAGGTAATATGTCTGTTTTAGATAATAATTAAACATAGTACGGAGTATATTTAAAATTAGAAACTTTAGTTGGAGCTGGGTGAGTTCCGTTCTTACCATCAGATGACCCGTACGCTCGTTTGTCTTGTATTGTTCCATAAAAACGCCCTTAAAAGACTGGAGAGATAAAAATTGGTTTGAATCGAGGAACCAATGATATTGTGCGTAAAATCAAACAGCATCCCACTACGCCACGATGTTGCTATAGCAAAAAATCTCAAAAATTGATAAATTCAAAAATTCACAACATTATTAATATTATAAGTTTACATAATTTTAAAAACGTTGCCATAATCGGTGCATCATAATCATAAATATATTAAATATAATTAAAACATTTAAATATCCCTTGAAAATTTAAATTGTTAAAAATAATAATCATATCAAAAGTAAAAATAAATATTAGCATACTTGATTTATTCTATTATTTCACTTTCGTATCGTCCTTCGCAGCGTCATGTGATCATATATAATACCTATATACTTCCCTTTTTCTTGCGTATAATATTTTCATTTTAATCTTTTATATTTTACTTTTGTATCAATAGAAGTTGTACAAATTACTTTATATTACCATCTATTGACAAATATAGAAAGTAAGTGGGTTAAGGATCCTAACGTTACTATTACTCAAAACTTAGTATAGTAGTTTGTCTATCACACGACAGATGGCGCTTCTCCTTAATAGTAACGCATATTGATAAAATAACTGATAAGTAACATAATTTCATTTTCCCTTTTGAAAATGTCTATAAAGTCGCAGAAATCCCTCAACGATGAGTGCTCTGAAATATTCGAGAGGAGCTATTCCGTTAGAAGCGTTTCTGATGAAAGTTTGTCGGGGTTTGTATTATTTATATTTTACATTTTTGTTACACTCCCAGTAACTTAGTCGTAGCAGCTAGTAGCGATATTGCTTTATGTTATTATCATCTGTTTGACAAATATATAAAAAATCATTTGATATTCAAAATTAGCGACGATGATGACGAGTCCTTGTCGCGGGAACTGTTGAAAAAGCTAACGCCGGCCGTGCTCAGCAAGCTCAGGAGGAGCTTTAAGAAGGCTAAAGAGAGGAATGCTGCGAAAGACATAGACAGGTAAATTATACTTAAAGAAGTATTTCTGAACACGGCAGGGTAAGTAGAGAAAACCTTTTTTTTTTATGGAAACGGAGAACGAGCGTGCGGGTCACCTGATGGTAAGTGATTACCGCCGCCCACGGCCGGCCGGCGTTACCGGCCTTTAAGATGGGTTGGGCGCCGGGGCCCGGCATTACCTGATGCGAAACGCAGTGGCAAAAAGCCACTACTTTACGCCGGTTTTAAATGCCGGGGGTGGTAATGATCCGGTTGAGTCTGCCCATGCGTGTTGCCATTGCTGGCGACGTGACTCTACCACACGTACTTTAGTCGCCTCTTACGACACCATCAGTACCAGGATGATCCTATTCTAGGCCGGGATCACACGGCAAAAACCTAGTATTAAGACACTCCGTTCCTCACTTCCTGTCGTGTTCTGGAGGCGTTGGCGTGTCAAGTGGTCTCTTGTGTGTTTATTGCTAATTATAATTGAAAAAACATCTATTTATTATATAGGAAGACCTTATATCGTTATTAGAGTAATTTTGTCACAAAAGCTCTTGTTTTTTTCTTTAAAATGTAAAACTAATTAGCCTAAGAGTAAATCTAAATCTTAAACTAAATAAATGGAGAAATGCAATTTAGAGGATCCAGTTTTTGACATTTCTTATTTCGACAGTTAAGCTAACTAAAATAAATAAAAACAATAAGAAAACAATAAGCAATGATTTACCTCTTCACAATTAGATTAAAAATATAGATATTTTCGCTCTATGGACGTTTCAATCCGATATTTTTAAATAAAGTGACGGATTATCTATCAGATTCTGTTTCCTTCAGAATCCTTAGTGAGGTGAAGAAATAATAAATATCGTAGATTTTTTTAAGTATTGCTCAACAGAGCCTAAAACAGTCGGTGAACCCCGTCACTGGTCCATTCTTTGGTCGCCTGAAAAAAGTGCTTGTGCTGTGTTTGCTGAAACCTTTTATGTGGTGGCAACAAGGTGCGTGCTTTTAACGGTTGGGTTATGCCGCTTTCTTTTTTTAGCTTTTGGCATTGTAAAATGGAGACAAACTGTTGTAGTAAATTCTTGACGACATACCGAATGCACCATCCGCGGAGTGTGGAGGTCGGAGCTATTTAAATGTCTAAAACCTCCATAACGGCTTAATTGCGAAAAGCCTCGACCAACATCTTAAGAGGTTATCGCTTAGCTGTTGGATGCAGAAGGCAGTTGTACGAGTATAATAAAAGTATACGAATTATTGTTCAATCAAAATGTTTTAAAGGCGTGTAGAAGAAGTAATGCGAGCAGCGGCGGCGGAGGAGGGCATCGAGTTCGCGTCGTCGGCGCCCGCGACGCACAACACGCTGTTCTTAGACGAGAGTGGCTTTGTGACCGCATTCAATAATATATTTGGCAAGTTTGTGACCATCTTTCTTATCTATTTAATATTTAAATTATAAGTAACAACTACTATTTATACTTGCGACTACTTAAATAAACGAATAACTATTAATTTCAAGAAATTAAGAGTAATAATTTTCTAGTTTAGTAGAATAATGATCGATTATCGATACTTAATATCGATCATTATTTATCAATTGTAAATATCGGATTATGATCGGATCGATCACGGATCATGAAAAATAGATTACTGATGATTTATTCAACAATGATTATTGATGATCGATCGTAGTAAAAATAAAATTTAATAAAAAGGAAATATATAATTAAAACATAAAATTCCCTGCTCGTAATTACTTATCGGTTATCAGTAATTCCTTATCCATAGACGTCAGATTATATGCATAATTATTTTTGATTTCTTCGATTTCTTTCTTCTTAAATTCAGTAGGTACGTAATGTGTAGGTACATACGTGTATACGTGTTAGGCGTTAAAAACAATGATACACATACAAGTAAATACTGAAGTAAGCACTATGAAAAAGTATCATAATATGCAATAATGCTACTAAAATAGAATTATATGCATTTGCTACATGCAATGTATGTAATGCGATGTATGTAATACGATGTCTACTCTTATCATTTGTAAACTGTAATATTGCTACGCACCATCGAAAACGTAAGCTTATTTTTGTTTTTCAGGCCACAACAAGTTCACAAGCCACGCCCACCACCTGTTCCGCACGCTGGACACGTTCAGCAGCGGGCGCGTGTGGTGGCGGCAGGTGGTGGCGCGGCTAGCGGCGGCCGGCGCCAGCACCACCTCGGCGCGTAGCGAACGGTGGACTCCTGTGGGGGTGACGGAGCTGGTTCAATTGAGACATTGTAAAGTAGGTTACCTTTACTAATGAGTGATCGCTGAGGTTTATATAAAGAGGTACGTGTAGTGTTCTGCCACGCTACACAATGTCAAGAATTCGGTTTTTATTCAAAAAACGGAACCAATTGAACGAAAAGCGGTAATTTCTTTAATTATTCTCTTAATGATAAAATATGGAAGTATAAAAAGGCATAAACAAAAGAAGTCCACGTTGTTGTTGTTACACTTGTTTCATAAATACTTTTCAGAGAGAAACAATAGTAAAACTAGTGAGCATCGAGCGCGAGGGCTCGTTCTGCTACGCGGCGGTGTCGCGCGGCGGCCGTGTGGGCGTGTGCGGGGCGGACCTGCGCCTGCTGGGCGCTTACGAGGTACTCGGGTATTGATGGAAATATTATATTTAACTTGTGAGTACTCTGAAAATGTATTCATTTAATGAGGGCATTTCAATTCGTAATAAAACTTATTGAAAAAAACAATGTCATAATGTGGTATGTCAATAGTTGTCAGTTAAAATGCCATGCAGAACCATGCTTGCATGCATGCCATGTAACTCAAACAACGATTTAAAAAAAAATGTCTACTTATCGGTTATGGTGCCACAAAATAAGTGTTTTATTAAATTGGCTGACACTGTAGTTATCAATGTATGGATATTGTCTTTAAGCTGATGTTATTAGATCACGAAAGTAATTCAACTTAGCTTAACTTAGCTGAACGCTATATCTCTATCCCTAGCGGGCAGTCGGAGGGAACGGAGCGTTGAACTAAAATATACAAAGTAACTAGCTGCTAGGATCTGTTACAATTGTGTTTCAATTCGGGAGGTTCATTGGGCACTAACAGGACAGGAACACTTCATTTATCCGCTCACGTAGGCAAAGGACGGCGTCGATTTCCACCATTCGCATTCGCATGTCTCGATAATTGGGCGGTGTGTGAGGAAAGGACGGTGGTGGTTAGGTTCCCTTTGCCTTGCTATGCGGGTAAAGTTTTTGTATTAATAATTGCTTCTGTATTATAGGTTTTCTACCACCGGAGCGGCGCGCGTCGTCGTGTTAAGAACTGTTGGATAACTGACGCGATTTATATGAGTGTAAGAATATTTCATAGAAATAAGGGATCTATATTTTCAACTAAAATTCATAAACATTTGGTTGGCTATAATTAAAACTGTTAAAAAAATCGATTTATAAAAAAAAAATCATATTTAAATTAAGCCGTTTTTCGTAATATTACTATATGGATACAGGATGTGCAGTGTCTGCTACTGTCGGCGTCAGACAGGAGCCTCACTATATATGACGTCACAACTCTCACGCACTCTCCGCTCTACTGCATCACGGGACTGCCCAACATACCTACTGTAAGAATCTTATCTACACTAATATTACAAAGCTGAAGAGTTTGTTTGGTTGACCGCGCTAATCTCGAAAGCTAATTCAATTTAATAAATTATTTATACAATTATTGGATAGTCCATTTATTGAGGAAGGCGTATCGGCATAATAACTTTAACTTTTACTTTTTAACTTCCACCTATATACCGCACAGAGCAGGGTAGGCAGGTTCTTCTTCTTCACTTCCGGTTCCACTGTCCGCTGAGTTCTGGAGGCATTGCGTGTTGAATGGCGCAACTTAACGCCCCGCTTTGCCTCGTTATTAAAGCGGGGAAATTAAATTATCAAATATTTCATTTCCTCGAGTGGGAGTCGAACTCACAATTTGACAGATTTTAATTTGCACTGCGATTGATTCCGGATTTGAGGCATTGCTTATTAAGTGGTGGAACTCAACACCGTGCTTTGTCCTGCTAGAGCGGAAAATTGATGATAATTGGAATTAAATTAATTAATTAATTAATTAATTAATTAATTCTTCGAGTGGAGATCCAACCTCTGAAACCATAATGTTTATAGCATAATGCAATGCTGCTGCGCCAATTATAAGAACGGTTTTAAGAGATGTGGGTTTGAATTTTTTAACCAACTGCAGTGAGGAAAGGAGGTTGTCAATTCGACTGTCTCTTTTATGTTTGTTACCTCAGAACTTTTGACTGAGTGAACCGATTTTAATGATTTCTTTTTTTGTTTGAAAACTAATGCTTATAGTTTGGTGAAAAATTGGTTAGGTTCTGATTATGGGAATTAAAATTAAACAAGATTTTTTTGGTAAAAAAAAATTATATTGTAATAGCAAAGAAAACATTGTTAAAATTTTGTGAGATTCCTCATCGTTGCATTTCTTTTCAATCGATTTCAAAAAAGAGTATGTTCTCATTTCGTCAACCGACTTCAAAATTGACAGAGACTTCCAATTCGGCCAAATATTTTTTATGTATGTTCTTGTCAATATACCAAAATGTTAATTTGCACAAAAATAATAATTAATTAAGATTGAACTTTTCAATAGGACTGCCACAACCTACTCATTTGGGAAGCATAATGTCACTTAAAATCTTAAAATAAATTAATTTTAATAAAAAAAACGACTTCAAAACACTAGAAAGTAAAAAATAAATTTACTTAAAGTAAATTTAATTTTTTACTTTTTAGTGTATTGTTTAAAGTCGGTTTTTTTTTGTTAAACATTTATATTGCAATGTTGAAGCTAAGATATTTAGATTGCTTATTAACTTATATTTTATCTTCACCTTAAATTTAATTTAGATTTTTTCCTAATACAGAATAAAATAGGTATTTCATTCTAGTGCCTAGCCTACACTCCAGGCCCCAATGACTCGGTGCTGGTATTCGGTACGGAGCGCGGTGACGTCACGAGGGTACGGTTCTTGCAGCCGAGAGTGTCGCTTCTGTACGTGAAGACACCGGATAATATTAATTGTTATTACTGGATGGTTAGTTAAACTATATTTAGTAATGTTTTTAATTAATTTCATTTCAAACCTTTTCATTTGAATATATAATACTTTTACAAGCACTTTCGAATTGTCAGCTAACCGCTGTATCCCGCACACAGCAGAGTAGGCAGAGGGAACCTAGTGTTAAGACACTCGGTTCCCCACTTTCTGCCGAATTCTGGAGGCATTGCGTGTTGAGTGACAGAACTCAACGCCGCGCATAACCTCGACACCAGAGCGAAGAAATGGAAATATAAATTTAAGTAATCATTTCATCTCCTCGAGTGGAGACCGAACCCACAACCAGTCGGTTTTACAGTCACACTTCGTGCCCCTTCGCCACGACTGGTTTTAAATTTTGAATTATCGAATGAACATACTACCAACACTACCTACCTTTTTTCTAAATATTTATATAATTATTGTAACGTTTAGTGTAACATACACAATAAGTTATTATATTTAATGTAATATGATATTGTCTCATATAAATTCAATTGTCTCATATAAATTAAAAGTAATCTGAAATAATTTTATGAGACATAAATAAATCCTAAACCTGAGCTTAAGCTTTGAGCTTTTCCGCGTATCAGAGTAGGCAGTTCCATTTAATTATCAAAATATTCCACCTACCCAGCTACTTGAAAACTAAGCGAATATAGTCAAAGAAATAATAATAAAAAAATAACAATGAATCCACAGGAGCTCAGCACCCCGCCACACACGTCGTACTGCGCGATAGCGACGTGGCGCCGCGTGCACGCGCGCTCCGTGCGCCGCCTCGTGGCTGCAGACCTGGTGCTGTCCTGCGCACTGGACAGCAGCGTCAGTGTGAGAGCTAAACATACGTCTGGAATGCTGGAGGATTATATTTTTCGTGTTCAGAGGGTATGTCATTTTATTATTTATCGTTTTTTTTTAGATTTATTTAATATCCCGCATATAGCAGGGTAGGCAAAAGGAACCTAGTGATAAGACATTCTGTTCTATTGCTCTTCGTTCTGAGGTAGCTTGTTGTCTTATTTTGTTTGTAATTAGTAGCATGTAGAAGCGACGAGTTTTTAAAAAATATCAATAGCCGCAGTTGCTACTAAATTTAAATTCAATTTGCTACTTACCTTAGTAGGCAGTTGGATTATGATCTGAGGGCACAACAGTGCCCCCGCCATCCTTCTGTGGAACCATTTTGGCGTATTTTCATGCCTCTATATAAGGACCAGACCAAGGAACTTCAAAATTTCAAACTTGTAGGTCATATATTTCCGAAATTATGCAAAGGCAATGTTTCACTATTTAGAAACTAATTCACTCACTCATTCACCCACGCAACCACTGTTCATCAAAATAGAACCAGAATAGAACCCACATAAAGAGAAAAATATCCAATGTAAGAACATCGAAGATCTGGCGTACCTGGATGGACCCTGATGAGAAATTGTAAGCCCAGCCAAGCTATTATAGATATCAGTATACTGCTAAAATGCTAAAATGCAAAATTTATTCAGCGTGGTGGGACTCTTCTTTTGTTGTACAAAAATTGAAGGTCTAGAGTATCTGAGGAAAAATCTTAAGCGATCGGCTTAGCTATAGGAGAAATGGAAATGTCGCCTTAACAAAAGTTATTCAGTGTAATGGGCATCTTCTATTGATATACCCATGTATTATATAAGTCTGAAATATTTTTGCACACTAGAAACATCAAAAGTATCGAATCACAGGAGTACCTGGTGACCTTGATAAGAAACCGTAAAAACTCAGCCAAGCTGTTAGAGATATCAAAATTCTGCCTTTGAAAGTTTATTTAGAATGATGGGACTCTTCTTTTAAAGTACATAAATTAAGATCTGGAACATCTGCTAAAGAATAGTTCGGCTAAATTTTGTGAGATATGACAATGCAGTCTTAAGTACTCTAGTAAAAAATAACATAAACTGGGAATACTTGCCCGTGGCGAAGGTGACAACAGGCTACGTCTGCAGTTGAGAAACTTTCAAATGCTGCTTTACTGGTTTAAACTGCCTTTTTTCTTATTCTATTTTTCTTCCCCATAATTTGCTAATTGGAAGTAGCCTATGCGGTAACCCCTGTGTTAGCGTTAGGCTACCAATTTTTAAAAATATATTTTTATTAATAAATCAATAATATTTTATATATGATGATTTCAAGTTTCATAAAGAGAGTCACCTAGCGTTCAGTGAACGTATGAACTAAAACATAGTTCCATGACTTTCTTGTAGATGGCGCTACTTACTTCCATGTTGTAGTACACGATTAATAATTCATACATAATATAGACATAAATATTAAAAATAAATAAATATTTTCATTTCTTAAAGCTCTTTAAAAATTTTTAAAAAAAGATAAAATATTTCAAATACGAATTGAATATTTCACATAAATTTATATATTCTCATGCATTTATTAAACAAAATGGGTAAGAGTGTTGCCAACGTCCATACCACGTTGAACACACCGGTTCTCGTCCGATCACCGAAGTTAAGCAACGTCGGGCGCGGTCAGTACTTGGATGGGTGACCGCCTGGGAACACCGCGTGCCGTTGGCTTTTTGTAAAACCTTTTCAAAGTCGTATATTTTTTTATATAAATACTTTGGATAAATTGATAAGTACCTAGTCTTAAGTGAATAAACAGAAAAAGACACTATTTATTGTATAAATTATTCTATATTTCTATTTAGAACTATGTTGTCATTATATCTTTTATAAAAACACAATCTCATGAAGGTTTTTCAAAGTTACGTTTTTGAAGATCTATTCTAATGTACCACTGGCCTGGTTTTCACGGTGTCATCGAGTGAAGAGTGAAGCTCATTCCTAAAGAAATGCAAGCACAGCTGTCCACACTGGAATGAAGCAGCAACCGCAGTGTTAATTGTTTGTTAGTAAAGAAGCACAAGACTAGTCGGGCCAAGGAGGTACCGTAAGATTTATTTTGCTTTATCTCTGCTTCCGGCGACGAAGAGAGTATCATAGAAATGAGGAGTGGATCCTGCCTTCGGTTTCTGCATTTGTTGTAGTAATGGGATAGGGGATAATATATTTAAACCAACTCGACATAAGATATAAAAAAAAATAGATATTAAGAAAATCTAGGCTTATGATATAATATAGTTTTAATATAGTGTACTTGTCTTTAAAATATATCTTCAAATATTTCATATAAGTTTGGAAATAAAAAATATAAAACAATTTTCGTAGAAGTGACTGTATATACAATATTTATGTCTATTCTGTGTAAATTATTTAATCGTTGCAACATGGAGCGCCATCTACAAAAAAATCATAGAACTATGTTTCATTTTATACATTCACTGAACGCTAGGTGACTCTGTCTATGAATCTTCAAATCATAGAACAAGTCTTAGTTTCATACTATAGAAGATGGCGAGTTATGTAGCTGGTGGGTCCCTCAGACCCAGACATTTTGGCTTTGGTTGTTCTCATCTTGCTATTGGTGTGTCGTAAATTCTTTAAAGTATATTATAATTCTCTAGTATAATAAAATTATATATTGTCATAATTTTATAACTTCAATCACTTAAAAATTGTATGAAATATTGTTTTGTATTAAATATTTTTTAGTTAAGAATATGTAATTTTAGTTTATCTGGATTTTTGATTTCAATTTCAATCACTATCGCAATAAAATATTTTACCATAATTTGTGTGTGATTTTTATAAAATATTGTGAATGTTATCGTAGGCCAGAAGTATTTGACTTATGCTATCGCCAACGTCCATACCACGTTGAACACACCGGTTCTCGTCCGATCACCGAAGTTAAGCAACGTCGGGCGCGGTCAGTACTTGGATGGGTGACCGCCTGGGAACACCGCGTGCCGTTGGCTTTTTGTTTTTTGGGCATTTTCAGGAACAAAATACATTTTCACATGGTATTTTTTTGTAAATGAGTCACTCAACAGGAAGTATCAGAATAATTAGGCGGAAGTGAGGAACGCAACCTATTATTAGGACAGTCGTCTTTATTCTTAATACTAGGTACCCTCTGCCTATCCTTTTACATGTGGAATACAACGAGAAGCAACATAGTAAATTTCTAAAAGGTCAAACGTTCAAATTTAAAAAAAGTATTTTTCTCTCCTAAGTAACAGTTTTAAAATGTTATCTCTCCCAGGGTGTATCATGTTTCCACTCGGTCCCGTCCCTCCACCTGCTAGCGACAGGCAGCCCGGACGGCGTCGTGCGCCTCTGGGAGAGTCCGCAAGGCTCTCCGTTCTCCACTCTCGCAGTCCCGGGCGCGGCCGCCGTGTTGGACGTCGCTGTTGTGGCCAGTATGGAAATTGTAGTTGCGCTTTGTGCTAATTGTGTAAGTACTCGTTCGTATACGTATGTGTTGTTTAAGGTAGTATAATAAGATATATAGGTTTATCAAGCGCCTTGTATTTTTTGATTGTCCTCAGTATTCTCACACACAGTTCACATTCTTAACATTGGAGATGTGTTTCCTAACTTTAAAATAGATCACCATTCTCATTTAAAATATATGAAATAAATTAAATAAAATTTTGTTATGTCATTCAGTGTACATGGACTGTAAAACGTGACCAAAGTACGTCGTTTAGACTGAGTAAAAACAAAACATGCAGGATATCTACTTAACATCGATAAACATAAAAAAAATGACCAAGTTTTTATAGGTTTAATAAAATATATTAAGCATTGTTTTTTTTTTCAGCACTTACACATTTGGGATTTGTTTGAAGAGTGTCTCCTTCAAACCGTTAAGATTAAATTTCCATTTTTAGGTGTGCTCGGGAAGAAGGTGGAGTTTGGAACTTATTGCATACATCCTGGTAAGAACATGATGGGGTCATCGATTATTATTATTAATATAACGAGGCCAGTCGTGCCACTGGCGCAAATAGGGGCGCTGCTGGTTGGGTTCAATCCCCATTTGGGGAAATGTAATATTTATTTAAATTTATATTTCTATTTCTTTGCTCTGGTTTCGAGACATAAGCCCACCACTTCACAAGACACAAGACCCTCTGCTTACCCTTCTGTATGCGGGATACAGCGTGAAGCTGACTTATTTTTTATATTTATATAAGTGATGTTTCAAGGTCCTCCAAGACAGAAAGTATCAGAAGGTACTCCGCAAGTGCACTCTCGCCGCGGCTCCAGCGTGTACCAGGGTTCTAGCGGCGGACTACAATTACAGCCCGATATAGAGCATATGTTAAATGGAGGAAAGAAAAGAGATCTGTGAGTTTTCCATGAATTTATATTTTAGAAAACGAAAAAAAAATTGAACGTAACCGAACACGAATCGACATTCACTATATGAAAAACTGATTTGAGCGTCACTTAACCTATAAATATTTTTTAGACATTGTGTAATGAATAGCGGAGCTAAAGAATAAAATAAAAAGAAATCATTCCTCAGAATGGAACTCGAACCTAAAACCGTCGCGTTTACAGTCGCATTCTTGTTTCCTGCGCCACAACAGCGTTTAATTAATATGAAAATAATAATTTGTTCTAGATGAGGATTGAATCGACAACCTTGACATTATTTCATTGTGACACAATGGACTTAACATGCTCTTTCTTAGACTTACGATATATAATGAAGACTAGCGAAAATAAGTTGTCATTTTCTGTTTTTGCGTGAACTTTTACACTTTAGCTATGCTTCAGCTTTTTATTAAGTTCTGTCTCCTAACTTGCTAAATTGGAGAATACCAAAAATAACAATAACAGAAAATTACGTACACACTTTTACAGTAAAGATTGCCATATACATCTTATACTCGCAATTTGTATATAGTATACTACATATGTACATACTACTAATTAAATATTTCAGTGAAAGCACCCGTTTCGATTATCCTGAGTTACTAATAACGTGCTGTGACTTTGTCTGCGTTTTATCTCTAAGAGATAAGGAAGGCGCTCTGTTACCGCCTCCCAGAGACACGCTGAGGGCGCGGAGACCATCTTTTTGGGAACTGCCTTCTGACTTAATGGGTATTTAAAAAGTTATTTCAAAGTTTATTTATTTTTTATTCACGTCTAAACTATCTATACCTCTATAATACCTAATATAAGGATGTAGAGTTTGTTAATTGTTTAGTTGAACACGGTAGTATTGGAAACTACTGGTTCGAATAGAACAGTTCTGTGTGTTGGACGCTATGATAATAGGAAGGCTTAAGAGTTTCCCTTGTTTTCTAATTTAAAAGTATTTACTATATTAAGCACGTACTTACACACTTTACTATATTAAGCAAGAAATCGTGTAGTTCAGGCGGTCGAAGCCCCAGACCGGATGTTAGTATGTTTAATTCTTAAGTATGTGTGCTTGTTACTCTACTACTCGTAAATGATTAGACTGATTTAAATGAAATTTTGTATACTGATTGTTTTATCATCACCACAATAAATGAAACTACAGTTTTAACTTCTCTATAAAATCCTAATACAATTCAAATAAAAGAGATTTTTTTAAAAATGAAAAAGTATTTTTTCTTCAAATAAAATAATTCATAAAATTATCATTGTAAAATAAAACGACATTTCTCAAGTATGACGCATGCAGACACAACCCTGTTAAAGCGGAAAACGCCGCACACGCCTCATGTACGAAATCGAGTCGTAGGTAATGGCGGCTATGCCTTTTAATATCCCTTTTTCGTTCTTGTATGTTTCTGCTATCGGTATCTATTCGTAACTGCGTCACTCGAAATACAATATGGATGAACATTGGAAAATGAAAAATAAATCCTACGTCTAAACTGTTGAGGTATCTTGATTAAAATTAGAAATGGGTTTGAAATATTTTACCCTATATGCTGCTCTCGTAAAAGGAGCGCAGCCGCTTTCACCCTGTGTATATTTCAATAAGTTTCTGAATGGAACCTAGTAGGTGACGCTGTATTAGAGATGAAAAGGTAGTTATGGCGTAGCGGGACAACGTGTGTCTAAACCCGACGGTCGTGGTTTCGATTACTCTGGGTAATGAATTATATGTACTTATAATTTATATATATAATTCATATAAACATATGTACATATATATATAATTGTAAAAAATAATAAGTAATTATAAGTATATAACTTAAAAAAAAATAATACAGAACCACTCTCGAGCATGCCTGTATCTGCACTTCCACCACAATCTCCTACACTACTCGCGCCAGTTAAGGCAGAATATCCGTTACAAGATCTCGACGAGCTTTTGGATAAAGCAGGTATCGATAATATATATTGAACTTAACTTAACTTAACTTAGCTTCACGCTTTATCCCTAGCGGGGTAGTCAGAGAGAACGGAGCGCCAAACGCTACGGTCTCTACATACCTCTTTCGCCTCGTCCACTGTCATCAACCTCTTCATACATGCCCTCCGGGGGATCCTCATGCTTTTTACGTGACCTTCCTCCAGTATCTTTGATACTGTGTTTTCGAAGGTCAACCGAGGTCTCCCCCTACCTCTCTTACCACTCACTTTTCCATCATAAATCTTTTTTGCCATTCTTTCCTCGCTCATTCGTTCGACGTGCCCAAACCAGCTGAGCACGTTCTTCTTCATTCTCACCGTGACATCCTCGCTGGTACCTGCCATTCTGTGTACCTCTTCATTGCGGATTCGATCAGCTAGGCTGACTCCGCATATCCTACGAAGAGATCGCATCTCCACAGCATTCATCTTTCTTTCATTCTTCTTCTGTAATACCCACGTCTCGCTGCCGTATAACAGGGTCGTTACTAAAACTGCATTGTGTACGGCCAAACGCGCAGCTGTGCTGACGTTTCGCCGTCTCATCAATGCAGCCAAGGCCCCGTTAACCTTGTTACCGGCAGCAATACGCCTTTCCACATCCATCTCGATAATATATATTGTAAAGCTGAAATGTTGGTTTGGTAGGACACACTAATCTCAGGACCTACTTACTGGTTCTGATATTTTTTTTTGTATTGCATTGCCCATTTATCGACAAGGGCTATGCGAAATCTTTAAATATTTATAAAATACTGTTGTAAGTTTTGAAGAAAGAAAGATGAAAATGTGAAAAATTTACGTTACTTTTACGTTACAAACTGGTTTTTTATAATTGCTAACATTTTCCTGATTAGTATTAAACCATAATGTCAAATTAAGCATGTCGAAGTCTAATTGTTTATAACTTAAAGAATAATAAAAGCGGCATGTATCTACAGGTCTTCAAGGAATACTAAAGAAGAATTTCGTCCTAATGCAAGGCTTGAAACACGACTTAAACAAGAAACTATATGAAATGGAGAATAATAAAGAAACTGTAAGTATTTATTACCTGTAACATAGACTATAAAAAGAGGCTACGTAATTAGTGTCACTTATAAACATTACGCCTAAATAAAAAAATTTAATATTAACTGAAAAAGACTTAAACCTAAACGTAAACAAGATTATACGTTTATACTTTTTTTGCGTTTTAACAACAAAATAACACTTGTAAGGTCACCTTGTTGTTCATTTATCGGTCTGTCCTTTTGTCCAAATATTTTTTCCGAAATCTGTGAAATAAAATTAGTGGTCAAACTATTTAATTTAATTTTTAAGACAACTTGAAACACGTACAGTACGGTTGACGAGTCGTGGCCACCCTGATGTTAGACATATTGAACTTTTGCGCAATGTACACTATGGGGATGTAACGGGAAGAAAATCTGCGTAGTCTGCGTAGTCTAGAGCTAGGGGATAGAGCTAACTTCAGAGCGGCCACGTCGCAAAGACCGCACTGTAACTAAGGCTTGTTAATGTACTGTTCCACAAGTGCAGACGCGCCGCGCGGTGTGCGCCGGCGCACCCTACCTGGCGCTGCGCAGCGCCGCGCCGCACACGCTGCCCTCATTTGAACACTTGGCCGAACAATGCTCGCGGGCTATGCGGTAACGTTACACAGAGAATTTAGCGTTAAAACATTTTGTGTCATTCGTCTTATTTGTTGTTAGAACATAAATATGATAGTCGTAGTGGTCAATATTCAGTGTTAGAAAATCGAATGGAAAGCGGTGAACGGAGTGTCTCAACAAAAGAACTCTCTGCATACTCGTGAGGTATATGGGACTAAAAAATATACAACAAAAGTATGAGATATCAATGATGTGTGTGATACTTCGCGCGACAATACGTTAATAATTAATAATATGAGAGAAGTTCGTTCATTGAACTTTACAATGTCATTGTGTTGAAGTTATCTCGAAGTCATCTTTACGTAAATATGATATAAATGAACAAAAATATGACGTTTATAAAAAAATAAAAAAGTACTGTTGTTTTTTTTAATTTCACTTTGTATTCCGCATATATCAAGTTAGGCTGACGAAATCTAGTGTTAAAATACTCCGTTTACAACCCACCGCTTAATTTTTAAGACATTGCGTGTTGAGTGCTGGAACTCAACGCCGCGTTTTGCCTGGTTGTCAGAGCAAGAAAATCATTCAATCATTGCTCCAGTGGGAATCGAATCCGCAACCGTCTCGTTTACGGTCACACGCTGTGCCGACCGCTGCGCCAGTCAATTAAGCGTAGTTATGAAATTTAAAAGAAATCTAATGTAACAATTTATTGGTTTTTTTTAGACATTTAAATGTTCAAATGTATTCACTTGAAAATATAAACTTAAGCTTATAAATAAATAAATGATACATGTTAAATTCAGGTTATTCCCCGACTCCAGTACAGTGGCGACGCCGACAGGAAGTGAAATATCTTCCCCTCACACTTCAAAAATTTATAGTTATAAATCCTAAAAATAACTAAATAAATTATTATTGTATTTAATCTACCATTAATAAAAACTTTTTGTTTTTTGTATGATTATTTTTAATAAGAATATCCGAATAGTTTGTTAAACACCGGTAAAATATGGATTGTCAAAAAAATATTATAAAATATAATTTTTATACTTATCTGTAAAATTAAATATGTATGTGTGCATGTGTGTACTTATGTACGCGCGTAAGAGTTAGTTGTACTATAATGGCGTAATAAGATAAAGAATCTTTCTGAACATTATATTCTTCGCGTTAGTCTGTTTGTAGATACGACTAATAATAGAAAAAAAAGTATTTAATAAAAAAAATCATAATAACGCAGTATGAAGTTAAATAAATTTTATTAAAATATCACAAATAATATTTGTAGATAATTAAAGAAAATAAAACGTTGACTATTTTATTTTAAGGTGTCGGTTTGTCTTTGGTTTGTCGGTCCAAAAGAAGTATAAATTTAAAAATCGTGTCATAATTAAAACTCATATATAGACTTTTTATGATATAATAAAATAATAGTATTATAAAAAGTGTCTATGTATGAGTTTTAATAATATTATTTTTATTCAGTATGTTTGTCGACGCATACCTTTGGGAGTACTGGACGGATGTGAATGAAACCCCTTTTGTTGTATAGCTATTCATTTTAGATTGTTTTAGATTATACTAAAAAAAAAAATTGTAATATTAAAATTGTGGTAGCATTGCCACAACAATTTTAATATTACAGTTGTAGCTCAAGTGTCCTTCTTTGCATTGCTTACAATAGGTATACTGGGAGTTTATAAGAAAACATATAGTGAATGTGGGCTATCACTAGTTATTAATAATAAGAGATAGGAGGAGAAGGTGGCCTTGGCTCATTGCTTGGCTGATAGCATGGACATTAGGTCTTAATGAAATTGCAATCATTAAAACTCCTGTAATTAATTATAATATTTCTTTTATAGTATCAACCTATGAATAAAATATTTTACATATTATCGTGTGTAGGAAACAAACAGACAAAAATACATATATCTTCCACTGAAAGTACTGAACCGATTTACTTGAAAATTTCACCAATTCCTTTGTTTTAACTCAACTTAACTACTACAGTTTGGTTCATCGGTTCATTAAAAAAAATATCGTCATTTGAATGAACTCAAGGCACTAGTTTGCCTGCGAATGTTATATAGCAATCACGCTGGTAAGATTCCTGGCTAAAGAATGACATTCGAAACGTCTGGGTTATGTGACTGTTGATAAAAATATATATTTTTGAAGCACTATTATATAATATTTTAAACAATAAAGTAAACAAAATTGTTGTTAGTGGAGATTCTAAATCATAATAAATTAGAGTCGTAGTTAATTCAACACAGAGATAAAGAACAATCTTGAAAGAAATATCAAGTAAATACAAATATTTTTTTGGTTGGTTCGTTCATATAATATATGTAATGTTAGCGTACTCGTGTAAAAAGGGGTAGATTTAGGTGAAAAAAATGATAAAAGCAGTGGAATTGTGTCAATCGGGGGCAATTGCTTGTTGGCAACGGCCCTTATTGGAAGGAAACTAGTGTGAAGTATTGTTAGTAGGTGATACATACCATTTATTGCAATTACGTGGTATCTTTTTCCAAATAGTTTAAAAACATATAGACGATGTGTGTATTTATCGTGTATTTTAAAAACTATAACCACTTCCGATTTCTAACAATAACTAATTTAAAAACTGTAGGTACAGGAGTTAATATGCAATTATTACAATTATTTTATAAAGAATATTATGAATCATTACCCAAATCAATAATTTAACATTAAAGGCTGTTTCTATAGCTGTAAATTAAATTATTAATTGACATCAGCACATTTAATAGAGTTTTAAAAAACATAACATAGGTAAAAAGAACGTAATGTTACTAAAATATACGTATAGTATAATTAATGTATTGACAGTTGAATCGCAATATTTTTTTAAAATGTCATGTATGGTAAGAAAAATACTAATGATTTTAACAAAATCGTTTATGTACATAATATTAATACTAGAAATAGGCTTAAACCCAATTGCATCGAGTCCGTAATTCTTCTACGGAATAATGTGTACGCAATGAACACAAAGCGGAAATGCGAGGATGTCGTGGTGAGAATGACTACGAACGTACGCAGGTGGTTTAAGCACAACAAGAATGAATGAAGCAAGCATGGTAAAACAAATGTATGAAGAAACAATGAGTAGTAATAGATCTAGGGGGAATCTGCGGTTGATCTTTGAAAACATATTATCGATTATTCTGGAAGAAGCCAATCGATAAAAGCCTGAGGACCCTCCGGAGGGCATGTATAAGGAGGTAGGCTGCAGCAGTTCTCTGGTTACAAGGCAAAGCAGAGAACAGAGTGTCTTGAAATTAGATTCTCGTTGATATATATGAGGATTCCGGAATAAAGGTTCGAATTCTTCAAATTGAGAAAAAAAATATTAACTATAGGCAATTAAATACCTTTTTTTATTACACAAGGAAGTTTATGCAAAACATTGTTAACTTTTGCACAAGGAAATTGATCATAAATATTATAGTAAAATATTAAAATTTAAAACAAGACTACAAAAAATTATATATTCATAAAATCCATTAAAAAACTATAAAATTAAAAAGTTATTGCAAATATAATTTACATTTTAAATCGTAAAACGATATATTGTAGTGTCTTTGACTGTCAACAAATGGACAGGCGAATGAATTATTTTAATTTCCTAGCTACTATATGCTGGGGAAAGCGTAAAGCGCAAAACAATAAATATAGCATTTCATATCTTCTAATATCATATGATCCATAGGATATATTGTTATGTTATTGTTTATATATGCAATAGTAAATAAGAATGCAGTGTCTACATGGTTGTACTGAAAAATATTAAAAGCCTATACAAAAAAAATAATTCAAAATTAAGAAAATTTATGATTTTTGTACAAAATGACGGTTATTAAAAAATATACAATTAAATCTGCTAATATAAACACATAAAATATTTAATTGTACCAAATTGTTGAATTGTTGAATTGTTGAATTGTTGAGTGCATAACTGGATCCCCTCTGCCTATATGTCTGTGCCTGTTAATTACGAGAAGCAAAGAATAAAATACAAAAAATGTTAATGATGAAGGTACTTTTATATTTTACTGCTCCTGCATCTATTAGAGCACCTAGTAAATATCGAACAAAGTACTTAAAGTACAATAGTGTTTGTTTGCATACTGTGTATTTGTGAATGTGCAATTAAAAAAAATATTTCGACAATGGTTAGTAAGTTGGAAGTTCAATCAATCTCAAACAATTTTCAATCAGAGCAGGATACGGTATTTAACATGTAATGTGTTGTGTAATTTTGCTTGTGTATGAGTCAGTCATGTCAGTCAGTTAGTTAGTATAACAGTCAGTCATGTTGATATTTATTAAATATATAGAAATATTGACATATTCTTCTCAAAATTGTCGTAAAACTTTATCTCTCAGTTACGCGACGTAATACAGCCATTGACAGCTATCTATAATAATAATTAGTATTAACAAAAATATTTTACAACTTATCTTTTTAGTGCTCACTTCTACTCATTACGTACCTTAACTCCGACACAGACGGTACAAAGCAGTGGTACTTATTATAATAAATAAATATATATATTATATATATTTTTATAAATTACTAATTATAATTATAATAAATAAACTATTTTTTTTATTCACGAGTGATTAAAAATTTAAATGAAATGATAGTTTCAACGCAAGCACCGAAAATGAATATAAAATTAGTAAAAAGTTTCCTCGACTTAAGACCCATTTACACCGCAACTAAAATTAAATATTCTCACAATGTCGAAGATATTTTCAAATTCTACAAGGAAGACGAGTGCAGTGTTAATAATAAATACAGGGTTTTGGATGAAAAGGACTATAACAGGTTCCTTAGTAAACGAGCTCTGAAAAGACAGCCGGCGTTGACGAGGCAGATCAGTAAGTATTTCATGTTTTTTTATTAGTTTAAGCTTTATTCTGGATTTTTTAATCACGTAGTGTGGGCGAGAGTACCTAGTGTTGAGACATTCTTACTCTGCCTAAACTTAAGGCAGCCGTGTTGAGTGGCGGAGCTCAATATCGTGCGTTGTCCTGCCTCAGTAGAGAAACAATTTTAATTAGTTCTATTGAGGGGGAATCGAACTCAAAACCATTGCGTTAATGGTTAAACGCTGTCCCACTGCGACAAAATATTCATAATTTCATATGTTGTAAATAGTATTTTTGTGTTAGCATGTAATAGATATTTAGTTGGAATTATTATGTAACAAGAGAAAATGCTATTTATTAAATATTTTTAACATTTTTAAGGTATTATTCACCCTTAAGAAAGGTAAATACCTTTATAAGATTTTCGACGTAGCTTGATGAGAACGTATGGCTTATTGGTGAGAGCGCTTGGACGATTTCCTACAGGCGCAAGTTCAAATCCCAAATTCATTAGTAAGAATGCTTTCCTAATAGAGTTAGTATGTGCTTGACTAAATGTGACAGTTGTGGGTTCATTTTCTTTCCGGTCTATTTAAATAACGTTCTGTGAAGGTTGGATACTCTGAAAACGGTGTTTTTCATATATGTATAACGGAAAGACAACTGGAGTACTAGAGTATCTCTGTTTGGGGATGCGTCCTATCGCAGCGGGATAGGACTAAGGGAAATATTACTTTTATTTCTTTGCTCTGGTAGTTAAAGCGCAGCGTTGAGTTCCGCCGTTCAATACGCAATGTCTCGAAAACTCAATTTTACTCAAGTGGGGAACGGAGTGTCTTAACACTAGGTTCTTGCTATGCGGCAGAAAACGTGAAAATACTTCAATGGCGTAATGATAGAAAAATCATCGTAAACAATAAGAACCCTTTGCATGAAAACTTTACCGTTAAACTTTTTTTAACGTAACCTTTAAAAATAACAAAATAATTAACCAACAACAGTAAACATTGCGTCAGTTGCGAGTACCTCTCTCCCTGTATCCGGACGTCGCGTCGGTCGTGTAGCATCGTGTCTAATTGAATCTTAAATCAATAGGTGTTGTTAATAGATGATGTTTTATTATAAAGTGAATTTAAAACATTTTTAAGTATTTTTTTATAAAAATTATGGTCACTAAAATTGAGAATAAAGTATATTTCACATCCATCCGTTACTCATGAGAAACATACGAGTAGGTTCTCTCATTGATGTGTCTCATACTTGACCTAATGTAGTAACATTTTGTTTTCATCAGTCTATTATTTCTACGAATTATTGATAGTAATTTAAAACAAAATAATATATAAAATAGTAATGTAAACAAAATGTAATACCTAGTTGGATTTGAGCTCTTCAGTAGAAACAAAAGCGATCTGAGTCAATGCACTCGGTTATAATGAACGTATGTAGGTCTTGACACCGCGACGCTTCGATAGCCCCGTTTTTAGTATCCCTTATATTACATTCTTAAATCACTTTAGATAACACTTTATAATAACAAGAAAATAAAAATATAACAATCAATGATTTGCGTATTTTTATATATGTATGTCGATGTCAACCCGCTTGTAGGTAATTGTTGTATGCAATGTTCATTTTATGATCGAAACAATGACGAAAACAAAAATATAAAGTATAAGGTTTCACGTTTTGCCTTTATAAAAAGGTTGCCATTGCTTCTTGATAGCTTGTGTGACTTAACTCAATGCTGCGATTTGTCTATCAGGCCATGAGAATTATTTTTTTATACGTAACTACTATCATTTCCCGAGTTGGGATCGAGCCCACAAATAATGTGCTTACAGACAGACGCTATTCCACTGCGCCACGACGGCCTCCATGATGAGATAATTGAATAGGTACTTTTTGCCGTTTTGTATTGATAACCTTGGATAAGGTCTCAAAAGTAAACAGTTACTAGTTACTAATAAAATGATAGTGTAATGCCACCGATAGCCGACACCTTAAGGAAGTAGAATATTACAGATATGTATTAAATAAACTATGTTGAAATTGCTTTAAATTGTATTATACAAAAATCAAAACCTGATTATCGATTGACAAAGATCATATGGGCGCCCCATACAAAATTATTTTGTAATAATGAAAATAAAACAATTTTACTATATTTATTGCTTATTTATGTTAAAAAAAATCCATATATCTTAAATGGATAAATGCAGTTTAAGGAAACTAGTTATTCATATTTGTTATTTTAACGAAAACATTAACAGTTCATAGACAAAATAATGTAAATAGATGCGATGGCAAAATAAACAAAACAAAATAATATACAATAACGTGCGCATAACCTTTTAACAATTATCTTAAGAAATACACATTTGGTCGCTCTATAGACGTTTCAATTTGTCACCTTTAATTAAAATGTGGGGAAAAAATTATATATTGTCTATTGTATTGTCAATTATATTATATATTGCCTAAATGTCATCAAGAAGCATTATGTATGTAGTCTAGTGGTCCCAATTTAAGAAATGTATAACTATATTTGCGAAACTCGAAGTTTCGATCGTTGATGATGAAATCATTCATATTATAATTTGCTATAAAAAATATTTTTTGTATATTTTCTGTATTAATAATAATTTATTCGTCTAAACACGCGCGTATATCTGCGTAAGCAACGCGTTGCTGTTATCAGTCATGAACGCCGTGCCTTTTATTTTATTGATAATTTTGATAAAAACTACATAATTAAATTTGATAATGCTTGGATTTAAATATATTATAAGAAAAATGATGTACATACGAGTGTGTGTATATGTGTATGTACATAATTACTTTTTATGTTGAGAGTGGTCTCGTTGTCAACGGGTTGTGTGAGTATGTATAAAACCACTTCAAACAGTAAACTATACATCAATTTAAGACATATATACTTTTCTATGGATTGCATTGTTAAATCTGGACCAAATATAAATGTAAATAAACAGAAAGCAGTTTTCAAATAAAAATAGAATCATCAAAATTAGTCCACTCATAAAAAAAATTAAAAAAC
The DNA here is from genome assembly GCA_917862395.2 of Heliconius sara. NCBI lineage: Eukaryota > Metazoa > Arthropoda > Insecta > Lepidoptera > Nymphalidae > Heliconius > Heliconius sara. Next base: position 226,711 of record OU860789.1, on the reverse strand, counting down.
ACAGTCGGATTGAGAACCTCCTTTTTTATAGAAGTCGGTTAAAAAAGTTAGGAGTATGTAATGATACTATGATATTTATTACTAAAACTTGCTATATTCACTAAAACTTGAGTCCATTGTGACGCAGTATAGTAAGGTCTGACAGTGACTGTGGTGGTTGTGGGTTCAATCTACACATGGGCGAATGAATTATTTGTATTTTCCCGCTCTGGCAAAAAAAAGTTGTGAGTTGAGTTTGCAAGTCTGCTCATATGAAATTACGATATAGCGTATTTGCTATGTCTTGATTTCAAGCAGAAAGTGAAGAGCGGAATGTTTTAACAGTGATCTCTCTCTGCCTTCTCTGCTACATGCAGGATAAAACGTGAAGTTAAAATAATCAAAAATTTTGTTTAGTAGTAATGAAATATTTAATATTTTTATTTTTTTGCTCTGGTGTCAAAGCAAAGTGAGTTCCAACTCTCAACACTGAATGTCTTAATACTAGGTTCACTTGGCCTACTCTGCTGTGTACGGTACATAGTGTGAAATTGATTTAATTAAATTAAATTTTTATTCGCTGTAGACAAAATATCAAATGTGAGATTTATTTTATATCAATTTTTTTTTCGATCACTACTAGCTGGCTGTCTGTGAGCGAAGCAAGCAGAGGGAGCTCTATTTTTTCATAATATTATACTTTACATTAAATATAATGTTAAAATATTTTTAACAAATACTCTCAATAAAAAAAATGTTTTTTAAAATATTTTAAAAACTTTCTTCTTTCATACTTTAATAAAATAGACAGAGAGAATCCAGGGCCAAGGCATATTATTTTCTTTTCATATATTATCAATTTAAAAACATGTTTTATGCAAGTTTGTTTGTGTTCGACTGAGTGTCAAGGTGGAGCAGCGGCAGTACGTGTGACTGCGGTCATTTTATATTTGTTATTTTCAGTTTCTCGCTCTGGTAATAACACAAAGTACGGCGTTGAGTTCCACAAGTCTACATGCAATATCTCAAAAATTGGGCTGAAAGTGGGGAACGGAATGTCTTTTCACTAGGCTCTCTCGGCCCACTCTGTTGCATGTGCGATAGTGTGAAGTTAAAAATGTAAAATAAAATCGTTATCTATATAATTTTGTGTCTCCACAGCATCCCTTGCATACAAAGTGGGCAAACAGATGTTATCTCTGGCAGAGGGAATGCCCAATGAAGCAATATTTCCTTTCACGCGACTCGAGCTCACCACTCGAAGTGGTAGCACAATGCTCTTGGAGGAAAAGGACCTCGCACCCGCCTTGCAATATGTACCTTCACAAGGGTAAGGGTATTAAGTATTACGATAACCTAAAAAATATATAGAAAATAAAAAAAATCAGCTTCACGCTGTATCCCGCATACAGCAGGCAAAGGGAACCTAGTGTTAAGACACTCCGTTCCCCACTTTCCGCCGAATTTTTCAAGGCTTTGCGTGTTGGGTGGCAGAACTTAACCTAACGGCTTTTGTGTCAGAAATAATCATTCATTCCCTCGAAAATGGATCGAACCCATAATTGTCGCGTTACAGTCACGCCATTGTGGCCATGCCACTGCCACGACTGCCTTTAATAAAAATAATATAGGTATCTCTAAATACTAATATTATAAATCTGAAGAGTTTGTTTGCTTGAAAGCGCTAATGTCATAAATAGAAAAGGAATGCATAAAAAATTACAATACTTATTTATTTATATTATTAATTTATCATTCATTCCACAGCCTTCCTTCCCTCCTTACTGAACTCCGTCAGTTCCAACAGGAACTCCACCGACCTCCCCCTTTACCTGAGAACCGCGACGTGCTGGTCACTAACGGTGCTCAGCACGGCATCTACCAGTGTGTTGAACTGCTGGTCAATGAGGGTGACCCCGTGCTTACTACTGAGTATTCGTATACCGGGATACATAGTGCTGTAGGTATTTTTACTTACATACATACATAGCGTCACGCTTTATCCTTAGCGGGGTAGTTAAAGAGAACGGAGCGCTAAACGCTACGGTCTTTACATACCTCTTTCGCCTCGTCCACTGTCATCAACCTCTTCATACATGCCCTCCGGGGTCCTCATGCTTTTTACCATATCTTCCTCCAGCATCTTTGATACTGTGTTTTATCTCTTCATTGCGGATTCGATCAGCTAAACTGACCCCGCATATCCTACAAAGAGATCGCATCTCCACGTCATTTCTTTCATTCTTCTTCTGTAATACCCACGTTTCGCTGCCGTATAACAGCGTCGTTACCAAAACTGAATTGTCTACGGCCAAACGAGCAGCTGTGCCGACATTTCGCCGTCTCATCATTGCAGCTAAGGTCCCGTTAACCTTGTTACCGGCATCAATATACTTCCCAGATATACCACTTCATTCAGGTATTTTTATTTAAGTAATTATTAATTTAAAAATTGTTGGATAACTTTTGCATTAAAGTATAGCTTGCGGAATTACTTACTTCATAAAGAATTATTATAGATTTGTAAGAAAATATCATTTCCCAATGACTTCTAGTCGAAACAGAGTCGAGTGGTGCTTACATAAACATACTGTGAGGTTCTCACATATGTCACACAAGAACTAAAACACGGAGGGGAAAGGAAAAATTAGGTCTTATAATATATTGCACAATATGAGTGAAAATCCTACAACTTATTTGTAATCTATTTGTTACAGCTGAAACCTTACAACCCTGAAATACTCGGTGTGCCAGAAGATGACTACGGAATGTTACCTGACACTTTAGAATCAATATTAAATGAAAGAATAACTCGTGGCTTGAAGATGCCACGTGTCCTGTACCTGATACCCACCGGAAATAACCCCACTGGCACTGTGCTTAGCGAGGAAAGGCGGAGGGCGGTATACGAGATAGCATGCAAATATGATTTTCTTATTGTTGAAGACGACCCTTATATGTTTTTGAATTATGATGCGGTAAGAATTTTGTTTTTTTTTTTGTTAAAAAATAATATTAAAATTAAAAAGATAATAGTAAAGAACCTCGACCAACATCTCAAGAGGTTATCGCTTAGTTGTTGGATCAAGAACCGGATACAGAAGGCAGTTTTACTTGAAACGGCGCATATTGTGAGGTTGAGGTTCCTCTCTCTGGAGCCCTAGCCACCGATTGCTTGGATCCTTGTTCCACTCTCGGAAGAGTATTTTTTTTATATTTTTAAATGTATTTTTTATAACAATTTATATTTAAAAATGTAAAATTCTCCTGTACATTAAAAGTACTTTACTGAAGGAGCCTGAGGAGTTCCATTATTTAGGATTCGTATTCACTATCAGAGCAGATCAGTACTATATACTAGTACAATAATATGTTATGTTCCAACTCGATGATAACATATTAATGTCTCGTATCTTAAAAAATCAAATAAATTAAATCAGCTTCACGGCAGAGGGAACCTAGTGTTCAGACACTCCGTTCCCCACTTTCTGCCAAATTCTGGAGGCATTGCGTGTTGAATGGCAGAACTCAACGCCGTGCTTATCCTCGACACCAGATCGAAGAAATGGAAATATAAATTTAAGTAAATATTTCATCTCCTCGAGTGGGGATCGAACCCACAACCAGTCGGGTTTACAGCCACACTTCGTGCCGCTGCGCCACGACTGGACTCCATCTCGTATCTTAGTTCGTATAAACGCCATGTTTCATGGTGGTACTATTATTACAAGTGGATCAAATTCAGTTTCATGAATTTTATTTTAGTAGTAATATCATATAGAAATTTGATTAATAGTTAAAATATATATATATAAAAATATATATAATAACTATATAATTATATAATAACTAATAAAGGAACGAGCGTCATCCTTGAATTCTTAACGAATGTCATCCTTGAATTAAATTTGTAATTACTTTTATTTAGAAACATAAACTCGTTATTAATAATACAAAACAAGTATTTATCTGATTTTTACATCGTTATTAATTAGTTAGAGGCTATTATATAAGTTTTTATGCCAAGTAAGTTTTATTATTTAATAAAATTTTGCAATTTAAATTTCGACATAAAACTTGGCATCAACAAAGTTCATAAAAACAGATAAGGAATATTTTCGTAAAAGCAATGGAATTATAAAATATATTAAAATGGTTAAACGCAGTCATAGTACAGGGCCACACCGTCAAATTGTATACGCGATGATCGTGGGTTCGATTCCATTCGGGAGAACGCGGCATTGAGTTTCTCATCCAACACGTAATATCATAAAAATTAGACGGTGCTTCGGGAACGGAGTGTCTTAGAGCGTCTATTTGCCCTCCGCTTACACTAATGTATACGAGATAAAGTTAGAGAAGCTAACACGAAAAATCAAATAATTTGCTGTTCTGTAAGCTTAAATAAACTAGCTTCACGCTGTATCCCGCACACAGCAGGGTAGGCAGAGAGAACCTAGAGTCCAGACACTCCGTTCCCCACTTTCTGTCGAATTTTAGAGGCATTGTGTGTTGAGTGGCAGTATTCAGCGCCGCGCTTTGCCTCGACATCAGAGCGAAGAAATGGAAATATAAATTTAAGTAAATATTACAGTAACACAGTGTAACACATTGTGCCATTGCGTCACGACTGGCCTCAATCTTATCTATAATACTAAACAACTTGTGGCCTCGCTTTGTGTTTAATCCTTTTTCCAGATTTAATAAAGATAAAAAGCAACCAGCGATAAATTATTTCGTTGTAATTCTTTGACAATTTTGGAAGTATTCTTTGGTGAATGGTGGAATGCCATATCTTTAATACCACCTATTTTTACATAGGTGTATATTAACTAAATAATGACCTATTTTTTACATTTTTAAAGCGTTTTTCCACGCTTAGGAAAGAAAAAATCTTATTAAGAAAGGTAGCGCAAATTTATAAAAATCTCCCTACAGAGTTGCTAACAACCAAAATAAGTTGTAACAACCGTAAAATAATTTCGACGTAGCTCGATAAGAACGTATGGCTTAATATCCAAAGTTCCAAAGAGGGTTTAAATCCCGCTACGTTCAAATTTTTATACGTTTTGATAACAAGTACAATGGCCCACATCTAATTCGGATTCGATGCAATGTATTAATTTGATTTGATGCCATAAATCAGATGACGAATACATTGTCATGGGAATACTACAAATCGTGATTTTATATTAACAGCCTAGGCGAATCCATTACGATCACTTATTTATTAAGTTTTTCCATTATGCCACGATACCGTATATAATAGGAACTCATAAAAGCCTTAATATAAATAAATAAACCAATACTTCCTCAATCCTCACAGGGGCCGTTAGAGTATTACGTAAGCAGTTTTTTTTGCAATTATTGATAACCAAAAATTTCCTCAAAAATAAGACACCGTCATAAAAATATTTCTTTGAACACGTAAAAAATAAGCAAACTCAAGACCCCCCCGCCCCCCTATAGTGCTTACGTAATACTTGAACGGTCCCACATCCGCATTCTAGGTAAACATTTGGAGTGATTAAAAGCATACAAAAATTACGTAAATTATGAACATTTTCTAGTATAAACGACATGTACATAGTTTCAATACGTAATACGATGAATTTAAATGTATTATTTATCTATTATTAATCAAGATGCGGCAAGTTTGACATTCTTTTGGCAATAAGCATTCATAAGTATACTTACATATTTTATTAAATAAATAAATATAAATAATAATGCAGAATAAAATATATCTTTTGTAGAATTTTGTTAAAAACGTAGTTTTATATTACGTTCTATTTACGTAATTTTCCATTACTTGTTGAGTCGCAGAACTATTACGCCGCGATTTTCCTTGCTATCAGAGCGAGGAAATTAAAATATTACAAAATTCATTCCCCCGAGCGGGAATCGAGCCCGCAATGGCCGCGTAAGCATGATGTTAAAAGGGAAACAGAAAATCTGTTACTATGGTTTTCGTATTCCATTAAACAAGTCCTTGCAATCATTAAGTAAAATAGATATATACATACATTGAGGCCGGTCGTGGCGCAGCGGCACAAAGTGTGGCTGTAAAACCGATTCGTTGTGGGTTCGATCCCCACTCGAGGAGATGAAATATTTACTTAAATTTATATTTCCATTTCTTCGCTCTGGTGTCGGGGACAAGCGCCGAGTCTGCCACACGTAATGCCTCCAGAATTCGGCAGAAAGTGGGGAACGGAGTGTCTTTCACTAAGTTCCCTCTGCCTACACTGCTGTATGCGGGATACTGCGTGAAGCTGATTTATTTTTTATTTTTATATACATACGTATTTCATATTGTTTTTCTATTTTTTTTATTTAATTTTATGTTATTACGTTATCTCTGACGTTACGATAAGTAATCTAAATTAAATTCATATTCAAGGTCAAAGTCAAAGTTAATAATTTATGTCTTTAGTGTCGACATTATTTAAATTGTAAATTGTAAAATATTATACGTACAAATATTTAAATGCATTTATTTATTAGTTTACAGATACATTGATATATGTACTTGTATATTTAATGCAAACATGGTTTATGTGATGGTCATATCCTACTCGAAATAAAACTAATACTTTTTAATATTCGTTTATGTGTTATAATATAATTGCACAAAAACATCATTGTGTCATGCACTATATACGAAATGCCTCAAAAGTCAAAATTAAAAGTACAAAAATTCTGATAAGAGCAGACATTTGCTTTCTTGACATTAAATAGGAACAACTAAATAAACGAGCGACTTCACAATCTTTGCATCAGATTCGTACTTGGTGATGGAGCTTCATCATCTGCGAAACCAAGCAGACTAAACATTTGAGTCTAACTATATACACTATATAGTATAGATATATTGCGTGGACATAAATATTTTACGTAGACAAAAATTTTTTTTTTTTCAAAACCCAGGCAGTGCCACCATCTTTCCTATCAATGGACGTGTGTGGTCGAGTCATCCGCCTGGACTCGCTGTCCAAGGTGATCAGCGCGGGGCTAAGGGCGGGCTGGATGACGGCGCCCACCGCGCTGTTGTACCGCGCAGAGCTGCACGCGCAGGCCGAGATATTGCACTCTTGTACTTTGGCACAGGTTAGTGTTTTTTGTTTTGTACTTAAAGTTTTTAAGATTTAAAAAACAAAATTGAAACATATGCAACGATATCTAACGATATTATCATATGTTATGATAATGAATGTTGATAATGCATAAAACATATTGTTAAGTTATTATTTGTTTAACGTTAATTACGTCGTGTAAGTGTAATATACTTATGATAAATTTCACATAAGCATAGTAGTATTTTCCTAACAATGTTCGATTGGTTACAGTTCAATTGTAAGTCCAATAGATGACCCTGTTCATTTATAAAACGTCGTTTTCTGAATTGCGCTGGCAAGATTCTGGGCAAAAGAATGACTTTAGAAACGTCTTATTTATTTGACTGTTGATAAGTTTACGTATTTTTAAAGTACAATTGTTCATAGTACTAACTACAAAGTAAACTAAAGTGTATTATTGGAGATTACCTTCGTAATTGTCTAGCTTAATTCATAATTATTTAACACAGTGATAAAGAATGACTTAATATTGAAAGAAATATTTTGAATAGGTTCTTTAGTCCGTTCGTTCGTTTCTGTATAAAATTATTAACTTTTGGGAGCAAGCTCTAAAAAATTGTGTCTCAAGAAAAAAATGCTCACACTGTTCATAAAAATATCGATATTGCACTATTGCACCTGTATGTTGCATGTATGTATGTGCCAAGGGTATTTTAGGGTACATACCTCAAAATCCTTATAAGATAAATTTGTTGTTTGTCCGTCTGTCAAGATATTTTCGTACAAGATCGGTTAAAGGTTAGTTACCTCAATGTTCAAGTCTATATTCCCTTAGAGCACAAAAAATCTATCTTCTAAATTCTTCTATCTCTCTTCGCAATCAAGTGACGATGAAATATGAGGGATTATGCTTCGTTTTTTGTCGTATTTTCTATCATAACTATAGGGTATTTGTTAAGAAGTTGAAACTTATGACGCTTATAAAGAAAATTACAAAATTATTTTTCAAAAATTGACTACTTGTAATACTTGTGTCACAGAAAAAAACCATTACGTACAAATTTTAATCTGTACTTAATTTGATGCAAAATGACAGCTTAATTAGTTATGTTTGGTGTATTCTTTTGCCGAGAGTTTTGCCGAGAAACTCTCGGGTCATGAGTACGACTTGAACTTGACCCAATGTTGATTATTTTATAGATTATATAAAATGCCTAAAAAAGTTCTTTCTATGTATACTCTGTATATGTCAATGCCAATTATATATTTAACTAATAATATATGTTACTAATTTAAAAACTGTACAGGACCTTATATAAGTTATTTTACAGAGAATATCATGAATACTGATCCAAATCAATTAATTAATAATTAAGGCTGTTTGTAATATCTATATTTCTTAAATGAATAATAATGTAATTCAAGCGGACAAAGCCGCGAGAAGGCCGCTAGTTTTAAATATAAATGTTAGCGCCACGATGGAAATTACCCGATAAGTTGAAATAATATTTCGAATAATATTTTTATATTCCATTTTGTTACGGGTTCTTAAGTAAAACAAAAACTCAGTAACTTTAATGTTCAAATGAGATGGGCGTGTACGACACACGCCCGATTTGAATTTAAAAATATGCTTAAGAATTGTTACAGTTAGTATATATTCTTTATTGTACTTTAAAAACACATATAGGTAGTACAATTTAAGAAATCTTAGCAATGGTGGGCTTATTTCTAAAAGAAATCTCTTCCAGCCAACCAATGGAAGTGGATATGATTGTCAAACGGCGGGACAGAGAATACAGTGTGAACGAAGTGTCTTAACACTAGGTTCCCTCTGCCTACCATACTATACGTGGAATTCAGCGTGAAGCTAAAAAAAAGCACTGAGTTCCAAAGCTAATAATTCTCAATATACAAAAAACTGCCATCAGTAATTTATAACTAGATTTAAAAAAATAGTCTTATTTTTACTATAAAATGCGCCAGGCAACATCAAAAATGAAAGAGTCCAAAAAAAAATATTACATGAACTGTTACGTTTTTTTTATGTAACATTCGATATACGATAATTTTTTTTTCGTATACTTGACTAATTAAGGTCAATTTTATTGAATGTGTTCGATAGCACGAGCGTGGTCCCTGGCCGTGAACCTGCTTATCATTAATTCGCGGGCTTCAAGCCAAAGCACCAAAATATTATTTTTTTATTACATTATTTAATTTCAATATGAATGCCACATCTCCTGTTTTAGTTTATTTGTTTTCTAAATAAATAGAAAATTAAAAACAAAAATTAGCAACAATATTTGTAGCATGATGGAAAAAGTAAAGTAGCCAGACAAATATCACCGACAAATTAAAAATCCGTATAACGGCCGTAAGATACGTACGTACACTACGCTTACGACAGTAAGTGTAGTTATGTCTTCTTATCTGACGTATGTACCTATGAAGATCGATAATGATGAAGAGATGACCACTACATCCATTTCGTATTTTGTGTCTGTACAGTAGAATTCTTACTACTGATTGTTCTTGAAAAAAATATGTTTTGTGGTTGCGACTCTTTGGCTTGCGACTCGTGATATGTATTTAAGTATGTAGCTCGATAACGTTGAGGTGTCGAGGCGGTGTTGAGGTCGATGTATCGATGCTAGTTTATCGCTGTGCCTATTATATACTATATATTTTTATCTGTAAACGTAGACTAAAACGAAAATCGAATGCTTATTGTTAACAAAAGAAGTCTTTGTGTTTTAACATCGTTTGTGTTTTACTATTTTAAAATGTATATTATTTCTTACTTATTATTTATACAATTTTTTTACACAATTATAAAATTTTTCGCCGCATCATTAAAATCTATACGGTATTCCCAATTACAATCCTGAAATCAGTACAGAACCGTCGGTGGGCGAGCCCGATTCGCGCTTATATATATATATATATATATATATATATATTTAAATAAAAATTCCAATATTTCAAGCGAATATTACAAGTAGAAGTACGGGGGCCTCTAGTGTTAAATAAAAATCAGTAAATATTTATAATGAAACACAAATTCACGATTTCAAAAAACTACTGCAAAGTGTTCAAACTGCCCGGTTTTCAGAGTGTATATTCTCAATCTCAATAAGAATAGAAAAGTTAATTCTGTACATGAAAGATATAAACACAATGGTAGTTGAGCCACTCAGCAGTTTTTGTCTGTTTGTCTGTTATTTAGTTCGTGAATCACGCAAAAACTACTGAACAGAAGTAAATGAATCTTGGTATAGAGGTATTCTGGCATATATTTCTTTTCGTTTCTGATAGTTAATGTAGTTTCTGTAATTATAAACTAAAACTGAAAATGTCTGAATTTTGGCATGATAATACCTTAAGGCCTAAATCAATTTATGGTATATTTTTTATCCTGATACTGGATTCAGTTTTGATAGGAAAAATAAAATCACAATTGATGTAATTTAAGACAGTCAAATTAACATACTAATATAGGTAGGGTTTAATATGCAAGTAGTGGATATTATTAACTGAGTTCAAAAAATTCAGTTAAATTATATTAAAATCAAGTACCATCGCGCTCTACCAGGTCACCGAGCACCATCACGGTTACTGTGTCGCAGACGAGTCCTTTTTATTTTATTAAAGGCGCACTACGCAGCGGTACTCATGTTTGACGAGCTTTAAGTAATATACAGTAATAGTAGTTATATACAAGAGATAAGATATAAATTAGAAAAAACAATTAGTAGATAATGCAGTATAAGTATAAGACAATGTGAAAAACATTTCCCGTAACGACTGATATAACAATAATACATTAATCATACATAACAAAGCTGATAATTCCAAAGGAATTTAAAATTAATATGTGCAAGGCGTATCGATGTCGGATTTCGCTTTAAGATTGATGTCTTCTTATCGCTTTATTAATTGCGGTGGTTGTTAGTTTGATTTCCAATCCAATTCCAATCGAGAAGAGGGAGAGATAACAAGTTTTAAATTTAATAATTCGAAAATTCAAAAAATTATTGTGTCTTAAGACTAAATATCAAACTAAATATATTTTTTTTTATTAATTATACGTCGGTATTGTATGTGATAAGATACCAGCATATCATTGGTCTTCATCCATGTAAATAATCGAATTATGTGATTATTATTATTGTATGTTCGTGTTGTTCAAATAGAAGAGTTCAATTTCAATCAAATAATGAAATTCTCTAGTAAAATGACATCTCGCAATATGTTGGAAATGGTACAATTCTCAGATAGGGCACAATTTATATTTCTATTACACAATTCCTCGCTATAATATAGCTTATAATATAATTTCAGGCAATCCTTTACCGCCTCCTCTCAAACCGTGGCGCCCTCGCCTCCCACTTACACTCTACGCGCTCCTTCTACGAGCTACGGCGTAGCGCCCTCAGCAGCGCACTACGCGGCGTAGAGGGGCTCGGCGACTGGGTCGTGCCCAAGGCCGGGCTGTTCCACTGGCTGAGAGTTAGAGGCGTCGATGATGTTTATAATATGGTAAGTTGATTTTTTAAAATGTATTTATTAATAATTTATGAAGTGGTTATAAAAAGTAGCAATACAGGTTTCATTTCAACTTTATACATATTGTCCAAATTCAAATTCAAAGTATTCCTTATTCAAATAGTTTTTTGAACGCATAATAATCAAATCATTCTAGATTATGTCAGTAGAATACATAGCTTGTTATTATACTACACTAACTCATGATGTATTCCACACATAGAAGAGTTGGCATTAAGACATTATATTTATTTTCCTTGAGGCATAGGATGCTGAGTGGTAAAACTCAATACTGCGCTTTGCCTCGCCTTGTTAACGGACCGAGGAAATTAAAATATTAAATATTACATTTTTCCGAGGGGAGCCGATCATACTACTATCGCATTTACATTCGCCGACGAAAATTATAATAAAATTATTTCATTTCACTGCTCTAGTAAGGCAACAGGCGACGTTGAGTTTTGTTAATCAACATGTGTTGTCTCAAATTCAGATGGAAAAGAGAATGAAGTGACCCTAGTTTCTTTGTAGTGAACTTAAGACTTTAGAAAAGTAAAAAAAAAACAAGCTGTATCATTTTTGTAGGCTGTTTTAACTAAGAATACAATTTCCTAAAGTGGATATACTTTGTTTCATTGTATACTTTTTTTTTTTTTTTTTTTTAATTTTATTTCTTAACACTACAGACACTTGGTCCGTACACTTTTTAAATTTATTATTATATCTAATATCCTTATCATATATATTAATTACATTGTCGTTTACATACAATCAATATCTATAATAAGCAAATTATATTTTTATCTTTACATTATTTTACAAAATTTTACTTAGATCTAAGGTTAAGCGAGTGTTTATATTTATATATATATTTAACAATTTTACATATTACAATATATATTTAATTACATAATTATAAGTACATGCTACACTTTTATCGTAATTGATTTGGATGTGAGGAATTTTGCACTAGGATAAGGGCATGACCGCTATGGTGGAAGAGGTGACTGCTGCGTTCCTATCTTTCAAAGCCATCTTTAAGTTATATTCCACAATGCTTTTTGTCGTTGCCTTCGTCGCGTTCCGAATTAACATATTTACTGCGTCATCTTTGCCTTCACTATAGTACGTGCAGGTGTCGGTGTGCCGAGATATTGCTACGACGGCGTGCGAAACGCTATCATGCAGCTGTAGCCTAATAGATTTAGTGTTAACCACTATAACAGTCGCGCTGGTCAGACCCTGAGACTCGTGAATTGTCAGCACCTTCGAACCTGTTTCTCCTCCCCACCCCTGCGCTATCAGAGATTCTTTCTCCTCCTGGGTAAATGTGAGATACAGTGTGTATTTTAGATCTCCCGGTACTGGTGTCATTTTGATATCCTTTATAGAAAGGGATCGCACTACACTCTTAGACGAGTATATACCAGGATATATCTGTCGCAGGGCGTAGGCGACGTCCATGGGACTTCTGTGAGTACACAACAAGTTTTGGTTGAAGAGTTGTGGCGGCTTACGGTAAATCATTTCGAAAAGATTCTCTCGGTCTATATAGGGTAGCTGATTTACATCTCCAATTAAAAGAATCTCCTCGGCTCCGGAGATTCTGCCTGGCATCACTATCGCTCCAAAGTGGTTCATTAAAGCTTCGTCGACTATCAAGCGGTAACACTTGTCTGATTCTCGTCGTGCTCCGTTTACCAACATTGAAGCCATAGTGCGGATTTTACTTTTAACCAAATTCCCTATACGTTCCGAGAGCCTCTCTCGAAGTTCGTTGGCTGCTTCCGTCGTACTTGTTACGACTGTATCCCTGGCAATGTCAAATTGTTTCACTATCCACGTTGTCTTACCACACCCGGGAACACCGTTGACCCACATCATCTTGGGCACCTTCCACGTAAATGGAGCTGTAGATTCAGGGGTGTTATCTAGGTGTAGAGCCATTTCCAGCATTCTTTCCTCCAGCATAATCCTAGTACATTTTGCAGTAACCACCATGGGATCATTGGCAGGCGTGTTGAATTTGAGGTATCCTGTTCTCCTGGTCTCCTCTTCATTCAACTCGACAAAGCCAGATGTTGCATTGTATGCTGCCATGTAAGTGCCTTTCATGCTTCCCGCGATGGTCTGGCCGCTATCGCTATTATATATAGCGCCTTCTGCCTCTTTAAGTTTTACTCCCAAAATTGAGTATCCGCCTTGAAAAGCAAGTATAATTTCCTTACAAGTTCTAAACTTGACTTGTTTGGTAGCTTTCAGAACTGCAAGGAATTCCAACATGGCGTTCTTGTAGTGGTCCTCGTGCTCTCGAATTGGTAAGAAGTCTGGTGGTTGTACAATATCCATTGCCGCCTTTGTAGGTTTTGGCCGGGATGTTGTCTTCTGTCGATTTCCTTGTGAACTCCTCCAGTGCTACCCCCTGTCTGTCATCCGCACGAAGTTTCCTTCTACCAAATACGTTTCCCAAAATTGCACCAAAGCCTCTGCATATGGCCTTCGCAGCTGAGTGTTTTGTCTCTGGACTTTTGGTTTTGTCTTCTGCGGTCAATCGTTGAAAGCGTTCTGAGCCACTTTCGGTGGTTAAAAGGGTTGTTTGAGGATGATCTGCTTGGGTGCTGGAGTGTGCAGGCTTAAAGTAACTGAGGTCTTCACCTCTGTCCTCGTACACTATGACCTCATGTTGTTTGGAGGCCATTATGCAACCCAGTCGGTCTGCCACTTCTCCTCTGTTATACTCAACCACCATGGCATCTATGCTTATTATTCGTGGCCCTTGTTCTGTTGTCTCACTCAGTTTATGGAGCAGCTCACAAGCCCGCGCGAATGGTGTTTTTTCACCCCAGTCGAGGAGTATTATCGATTTGTTTTTCGATTTCACTATTCGACATGTAATGTCACCAACCATCCTCGTGGGTAACGCTTCATAGATTTTGCGTCTTACTGCGATTTTCTTGGTGCTACCATTCAACAGACTAGCCAGACCAGGTGATATCGCGATGTATTTGTGATTTCTAGGCTTGCAGAAGCTTATGCCCAACCTTTCAGTATTTTCATCCATGTAGAGGGCCACACCTATTGTTCTTAATCCTGGCTTGCTCCTTTGGGCGTGTTGTAGCAGCTGGAGTGCAGTGTCTATATTTATATGTTGCGGGTGTATGTTTGGTATTTGTTGACCTACGTGTGTGTTTGTGCTTGTTTGTGCTATTGGTGTTGATAGGCTATGGGAATCTCCTGTATTTCTGGTGCTGTTTCGGCGACATGCGATACTAAAAGCCTTTAGGGCATAATCGAGGAGAGCCTTCCGAAAGATAGGATTTACCATAATGCTTGGAAGATTGGCTTCGGTTAGGTCTATATCGATATGCGTTTGGAGATCGAAGCGGTAAGCAGCAAATCTTGGACATTCGAATAAAATGTGCGTTACAGATTCAGGTGTTTCTAGATCGCATTCGCAACTCGGAGAATTTTTCAGTTTAAACCGATACAGATATTCTGCAATACCTCCATGTCCCGTTAGCATCTGGATGTGAAGCGGTGCAAATACCGTCGTTCTCGTTATTCTGAATGCTACTTCTACATCTGGGAGGAATTTCTTTGTAACTGCTCCTGTCTGGGATGTTTCATACCTGTCCTGCCATATGCGGACAGATTCTTTTCTTATCGTTTCTTTAACATATGACAATGGAATTTTGTCATAGTCCTGATCAGAGTCTGCGAGTGCCGCTGCTTTTGCTAGTTCGTCGGCATGTTCATTTCCAGCAATACCCTTGTGTGCTTTGAGCCAGAACAATCTAATTTCGCGCCCCTGTGCTTTGATCTTCCTCACGCTTTCCCTTATTGTCTTTGCTAAGGGGTGGCCCGAATTAGGATTTCTTAATAGTTCCAGTGACGATCTGGAATCGCTTAAGATATTAACTATTGAGTCGTTGCTGTCTGCCACGTTTCGTATCGCCCTATCTAGTGCGTACAGTTCGGACTGGAAGACCATGCAGTTATTGTATACTTTATATGCAAGATATATAAAATATTATTGTTTTGTTTTATTTAATTATTGCAAATTATAATAAAGTAATAAACACTTTATCATATCGCGTGATTTCAATTAGAATGTGTCGAGACAGACCAACGAAAAATATTATAGTTTGTTGCATTGAGCAGTTGCGTTTTTATTTAAATATTATTTTGTTAATCTAAAATATTAAAATATTATTATATTTATAATATTGGGCTAATTTTGATTCAGCGATAATATTATTATGTTTAAGTTTAGTTGATTTTAACTCTGTGAATACATTACATTGACACGTTATATAAGTGATAGACAATATTTATTGTCATACTGATTTTAGCTTTCTGTACTAACAATCTTTTATTTTAACAATACGAAATCTTTTAATAAATAAGGTCTTTTTTAAGCAGTCTATAATTACAGGTTTTCAACACGGCATTTGAACGTGGCCTTATGTTAGTACCAGGACATGCCTTCCTTTATGACGGGAGTGCTCCTTGTCAATACGTACGACTCACTTTTAGTAAAATAAACGTGGACGATATGGAAACAGCGGTGCGCCATCTAGCGGAGATTATTAGACACGAACAGAAACTGAAACCACAGAGACTCGCTACTGAAGGATGAATGGCGCTAGTTATATATATAATGTTAGTTTTTAAAAAGTTATAAATTTAGAGCTGACATAAAAATTATATAAAATGTATACTTTGTTAAGTGAAAGATATCTGAAGATGCTTATCATTTTATAATTAATAATAAAACACGGCGTGCATTTAGCGGGAATTATTAATCACAAGCAGAAACTAAAACCATAGAGACTCGCTACTAAGAGATAGATGGCGCTAGTTTAAATAAAATTTTAAATTTAAAATAAAATAAACCACATTCTAATTGGTTTCGTAAAAATAGTTAAAACTACACAGATTTGCAATGTAGAGATAGATGGCAGCGATGTTAATTGTCATTTATAGTTATTAATTTATAGATCATTCCGAAAATACGTAATAATTCCTTATTTATGAAGTGTTATGTAGATTTGTATGATTTTTAACTTGTACTTGATTATGCATATTATGTAATATTTACTATCTGACAGCAGATGGCGCTAACATAATCAGTTTGGAAGTTTTAAAGAGTTATTGTAAATATTATGAAAGTATTGAGCACTATATGTTAAAAAAAGAAGATTTTTATACCAATCTTCTAGCTTACGAAATTTATATTTAGGAATAACATAGCATTTAAGTAATATATATATGTAAATATTTAAAAGAAGGTAACTAACTGATCTAATATTGACAGAAATATTTTTTGTATATAAGATATCAAAAATGATCCTAGATCTGAGTACCTATGGAAATATTTAAAAAAAATATAATAAAATATATTCGTATTAACAATGTAATTTTTATTATTAATTTACTATAACTTTACAATATAATGACGAGAATTATTATAATTATTAAATGTACTTTACAATTATTTTTATTTCAAATGATAATTATGTATAAAACCTTCTTGATTCTTATTTAATTGTGTTGTCATATTTCTCGACGTATTAATAAAAAAAAAATTGAGAAATGATTGCATTATTATTGATATCTCTAGCAGGTAAGTAACCTTAACAATAATATTAACTTCTTTTACAAAAATATTCTATAACTAGCTTCACGATGTACAGGATACGTAGCAGGGTAGGCATAGGTAGCATAGTACTAAAACATTCCGTTCCCCACTTTCTGCCACCACACAATTTTTAGAGGTATTGCTTGTTGACTTCCGCTACTCAACGTCGGGCTTTTCTTAAAATATTATAAAATAATAACTTATTCTTTCTAAAGTTCTCACCTTTAAAAAAAACATAATTGTAAGTCTACAAGAAATATCCTACATTATATTTTAATTACGCGGTTTATTGTAAGTTGGTAAATTTATGTTTTATTTTATTGTAATTTATATTGTTGTATGTACTAATTTTTTTTGAAATAAACTGCAAATAGATGCTTATAATATTTTTTTCTATCTACTTCAGGTCCGCGAGAAGTACCTTATATATTGAATACGCGGTGAACACTATATCGTACAAAACTATATTGACCTAAAAGCTAGGTTATTTCTGTGCTTAAAGATCAATTTGCTACTAGGCCAGTCGAGGCCAGCGACTGGTTGTAGGTTCAATCCCCACTCGAAGAAATTAAATATTTAGTTAAATTTATATTTTCATTTCCTCGCTCTGGTGAAAATAGGGAACAGAGTGTCTTAACACTAGGTTCCCCCTGCCTATCTTGCTGTGTGCAGGATACAAATATTGTCATCGATATAGCTCAAAAAGATCTCACACAATTAATTGTAACAAAATAGAATTATCGCCTTTTATCGTACATAACTTAATTCACACACACATTCAATAATACAGTAATATAAATAAAATATGTCAATTTTTTTTCACATAATATGTGAAAAAACTCAGCTTCACGCTGTATCCCGCACACAGCGGCGTAGGCATTGCGTGTTGAGTGACCTTAATTACCGCCACACTCTGTTAAGGACCACAACTCGGCAATAGCGTCATGACGACCGTAAGTACCTATGCATATAATATTAAAGAAGTACCAACGTGTGTGTGTGTGTGTGTGTGTGTGTGTGCGTCCTCAATGAGCGCTTAGTTAGCGTGCCGTTTGATTCTGTACACGGTTGTACAGACTAGTCACAACTAGAGTAGACCCATTTAGGACAATTGAAAGTATATACTATAAAGGTAACTTGTTCGAATTGACGAAATGTTTTTGTGTTGGAAAGCATTTATATTTATCGAGGAAGTCATCATGTAAGCCTACTTACGATTTATAACTCAGGTCTGATGGTCAGAGTTGTTACAGACATTCAGTTACTGAGATCGATGTTCTTGCATCAACATACTAGTTCTCACAAAATTATTGATAATATAAAATACCTTTACCTTGGACAACGAAGAAATTATAGGAAAAGATAGAACTCGTAAAGATTTTTTTTATCTTTATTCGACACTTTATCAAGAATATGAAGAGGTAGACAGATATAACGCCGTTCCTCACTTGACCTCACTGCCACATGGCGAAAATATGCAAGTGGACATCGAACCCAACCAATCGACCAACTACAGTTATCTATATATTCGTGCCTCTCGTGTCCCTCTGTGCCTCGCTACTCTGCGCACACTCTCTCATTATTAGCGCAAGGAGTTGTTTTATTCCGACGTCCGCGTCGCCGAGTTAGCTCACAATTTCCCATTTAACTCTGCTCATCGCTCGGTGCATTACATTATATACCTTACTCACTTACACTAGAGCTTAAAATACTTTGACACTAATTGACTTTGAAATCGGCATGTCTTATGAGATCAAGCGCACGGGATATTTAACTTTAAGTAACTCATTATAGAATTCGATTTCGTTTGTTAAATTGTCTATTGGAATGAAACGTTTTTAAACGGGCAATCGCTCAAAATTAAGGAAATAAGCAGTGTTAATTGGCGAGCGATTATTCGTAAGCGATTTCGCGAAAGCTTTCGGAATTAGTTTTTGAGATTGAGTTGTGATGACTGTTTATTTACTATTTTGTAGGTATTTAGAGTTTTAATTAGTTATGAAGGAAGTATATTTGTAGTAAGTAGTAGGTATATGTGTAGTGAGGCCAGTCGTGGCGCAGCGGTACGAAGTGTGACTGTAAAAACCGACTGGTCGTGGGTTCGATCCCCACTTGATGAGATGAAATATTTGCTTAAACTATTTTATTTTATTATATTTCCATTTCTTCGCGCTGGTGTCGAGGCTAAGCGTGGCGTTGAGTTCTGCCACTCAACACGCAATGCCGTCAGAATTCAGCAGAAAGTAAGGAACGGAGTGTCCTAACACTAGGTTCCCTCTGCCTACCCTGCTGTGTGCGGGCGTACAGCATGAAGCTGACTTATTAGGTATATGATTATACGTTACACCAGCTCTGATTATGTTTGTTCGTGAATTTTGATCATGTATAATTCAAGCGACCCGAGCGAAGATGTGACAGTGAGAATGAAAAAGCTCTGGTTGTTTAGGCACAACAAGAGAATGAGTGACAAAAAATGGCAGTATAGATTTATGAAGCAAAAGTAACTGGTTAGAGAAGCAGGAGAAGACCTCGCTTGACCTTCGAGAATGCAGTATCTACGATACTGGAGGAAGGTCACGTAAAAATCGCATCACGCATAAGAGTTGCATGATTGAAAACATGATGACAGTGGAACAGGCGAAAGAAGTATCTTACTCAGTCTTTAGCAGTCGCAGAGGCTTTAGCGTAGAGCGCTTGTTTCTCTGTAACTATCCCGCAAGGAATAAAGTGAGAAGCTATACAAAATTATTTAACAAATTTTCTTTTTTATTTCTAATTTTTGCTTCTCATTAGTGTAAAATATATATATTTTTTAATATGAATATTGAAGAACACTGTCCTTGTGCCTTTTCTAGATATCGCTAGATTTATTTCACTTAAAGGCTATGTACGTTCAGTGTGATGTCATCTCCATATGATTCCATCTTTGAGCAGTTTTAAATCCTCATCTGCAATTATTAAGCGTTGTTCAAAAATGTTTAACAACTTAAATATATTTGAACGTTTGTAAAGGGGTCAGAATCAAGTTGTGCTTTCTTCAAAATTTCTAATTTTTTAAATTATTTAGTTATTTTTTTTTATTTTTTAAAATAAAATATTTAATGCTTATTATTATTATCATTAGAAATGTTAATAACATTTTAGTAACATTGTGCTTAGAAATTTTATAACTAATGTTAAAAAATGTAAAAAATGTTAATCTTCAACAAATCTTATTTTTTTTATATTATTTTTTAATATAAATCCCATAGAACGTCTTTGTATGAAATTTTTGAAACTTTACAATTTAACTGAAGCGGCAAGTACTTTATCACAAAAATGTTAATCTTCAGCTTACTTCAAGCCGACACATGTTTTCAAACAACGTCATACAATATAACATAATAATAGAGTTCTTGAGATTTGCGCAAACATACAAAAAATTGTCAAATCTCACACCTTGTAATCACTTAAGATTTTAAAAAAGACGTTCAAACAAGTTTGATTCTTACTGCGGTATTTTTAAGTTGAAGTATAGAAATGTTAAAAAAAAATTAAGATTGTATTAGTTGGCGGTTTTATACAATACATTTATTTGGCACGTTCTTACAAATTAATTTAGCCGTTGTTGAAAATGAAGTATACTTTTATCACATTCCAATAAGGTTGGATTTAGCTTAAATTTTACTCTTTTTGTTGCTTTAATATGTTTGCAAAGCGTTACGCAAAACCATTGTTCGTCGCTACAATAGTGCGAAACTGATATATTTGTAACGAGGATTAGTTCAAGGATGCGGCACATTTGATTTCTTTATATTCCAAATATAATGATCCCCTCGGTCCTGCACTACAGGCTAAATTACATGTAGTCTGTGTTTCATATACTTTACGCAGTAAAAACGGTTATTGTAAAAGCATTCTCAAGAAAACAAACTTTTCAAAAACCACGTTTCAATATTCAAGAATTCTTTGAAAATATGTTATATTATTTCTAAAAAAGTAAGCTAAAAACAAACTTAAATTATTTTCCAAATTCGCAATGATAGTAGAATCAATCTATGTTAGATTTAATTATTAAAATTTCATCCAAACCAGTTAAGTCGGGAACGATTAGTGCAACAAACATACTTACAGAAAAGTAAAATATATATGACATTCTTTTTCACAATTGCTCTTTAATTTGAAATTTTAATTATTTTTAACACACCGTATTAATTTATATTCAAGAATGCTTAATAAAATAGCGCTAATATACATGTATGTGTAAATAAACGTAATGAGATGCTGACAATACTGACAAATATGTGGATTTTTAAACATTTTTAAAGTGTTAATCCACACTTAGGAAAGATAAATACTTAATTAGAAAACGTATAAAAATTTGAACGTAGCGGGACTCGAACCCGCGCCTCCTGGAAACCGACCAGGCGCTCTGACCACGGAGCCATACGTTCTCGCCAAGCTACGTCGAAATTCTTATACGCTTGTTACAACTTATTTATGTTGTTGCCAGATTTTTTTTAGATAAAAAGCGGGACATTTAAAGATTTTAAGTAAAAAAAGCGGGACTCTTTCGACAAAACATTAAATAATACTAATTTCATTTATTATTTGTTCATTTATTAATGTTTTTGAAACCTTCCAATGGATTTCCAATGGACAGATATCGATATAAAATGTTTTTTTAACATAATAACGTCACTAGACTTGAAAACGATATTGGTTTGGTTTACCATATGTACTCGTAACGTAGTTACTTATTTACCAGTAAATAATTAAGATCCTAAAGTAATAACAAAAGATTTTTCACATTACGTAAAATAATCCGTGAAAAGAGGGATGCAATGCCTGTGAAATGATCGGGACATTTAATTTTTGGTCTAAAAATCGAGACGTCTGGCAACGCTGCTGACTATGGTAATATAATATAATTTGATATCAGTTTAAAAATACTGCAATCTACGTTTTTTCCCACAAAGCGGGGTCTGCAGAGGGAACCTACACTTAAGACATTCCATGTTCTGCCCGATTTCAAGACATTAATTCATTCATCTCATTCGTTACGTATTTGAGACAACTTTCAAACGCAAACGCAAGCCTATCCTATCTAATCCTACTTGGAGGAATATTTATATTAAAAACTTTTCGTATTATAGTTGTATTTTTTTAATATATAAAGTTGTTAAGATTTTATTCTAAATCAATAAGTACCAGCACGCAGCGATAACTACATCGTTTCAAACGTAAATGAAAAAACAAATAATAATGAAACAAGCGGGAGTCGAGAACAACATCGACGATAAAGTATAGAAGCTCGTTACTCGTCTAATTGCGAACGAAATGAAATAGAGAGAACGCCGGGAAATGGGAACTTAATCGTATTAACGCCACTTTCATTGTGTTGTTTTACGGTGCGGCGCGTGGGCGACCGCGGGGCGGACACTCTGTAGACTGTGGACGGTGGACGGTCAGGTGTAGTCAGGGTCGTGGTGGAAATAGTGGTACTTATTATATTAATTTGTACGACCATAATAAAAAAGATTTATATTTAACACTTCTAATTCTATTCTTCATCATCAGATCAGATAAAATGAGGAGATGGGTTCCTGGCACCAAGTATCAGTTGCTATTATATAAATATATAGATTTAGTGATTAACTTCTCTGCCTGGCGTACGAAATATGGAAGTTGCGTGATCATAAAAGACATTTCATACGATACCAATAAGTTAAGATAAATAACTTTATCAAAACTAAAAAAAATACTAAGAATTCACAATCAGTTGTATTATATTTTAAAATTTGTTAATACCATTTAAATAACGCAAAATATTTAGAGACGGAACTTGAGAATGTGGTGGGGCAGGTCTCTAGCTTCAGGTCTTACTACATATTTTTTAAATACATTTATAAATATTTTTATTTAGGTGCAACATGCACCATGTTTAGCACACAGATTTTGTTACACTGATATATTAAATCTATATAAAAATAATAAGAAGAAATAGTGTCTTCAACACTAGGTTACCTTCGATACTATAATGCAAAATATCTGTAAATAACAAAAATGTACATATCCAACCGCTCTTATCTTGGACACTGAGAAATAACATAGGATGCTGAATGCATTTTCTTTATTACTTCCTCAAATGCAATGCCTCGACTCATCGGGTTTTAATTTGAAGCGGATGCAAAACGTTAATTTACTTTTAATGAAGTCGGAACAATTGCCGGCGAACTACATGTATTTTCATTTAAATTATCGCTACTTTTTCTTATTAATATATTTTTATTTCTTAATGGATTACACAAGAAACAAATATAGGAAATATTTACATCCTTTTTATGTTACAAATCTGCCTTTTATTATATTTAAATTTAAATTTAAAAAAGGTCACTCTGTGGACCCTGCTATGCGCGACGATACAGCGTGAACCTAAACATATATTATACATGTATAAAAATTGCAAGCTTCGCTATTGAAATTTATTATTGTATTTACTATAGAATATCTTTTTATGTAATGCACGTAAGGAATATTGTAATAGCTAGACAACATTAAAAAAGTAGCTTCACGGATATCCTGAATATAAGGATAGGCAGGGAAAACCTAGTGTTAAGACACTCCAGTGTCAGGGGACACATTTCACGATTTTTTCGGGACATAGCATGGTGGAACTTAACGCCGTGCTTTTTGAGCACTTCGTGTTTACTGGAGAGAGAGAAAACAAATTTTATTATTCAATGCAGATTATCGCCTTATCCACTAAGTATCAAAACTCCCTACAACAATAATAAAACGCGCTCCTTACAAAATTTGCCACATTATTAATATCATTAAATGTAATTTTCAATGGGCTCTACATAATTCCGTGTAATCTCCTAAACAGCTCGACCTCACGCTGTTATATTCGTTTAATAATCATTTTTATGGGGATTATGGAGAAATTTTGCAAAAAAAATATAGCACGCTACTTCTACAGTGAATAAAAACAACCAAAATTAGTATTTATAAGCTTTTTATTAAAGACTAGAATAGCTAAAACGTTATAAGAATTCTAAAAATGTTGGTAGGATGTATAAATTCGTTACACATATCGCATATAAAAGAAAATTATTTTGCAGGATTTTAAATCTCAATGTCCTTGATATAAGGTTGACAATTGTGTATTCAAATTATGAAGAACTAATTCTGTGGTCGAATGTAACATTTTGTATATTAACGCCTAATGGTCATAGATTATGAGTGAGACATTTCACGGTTTGATGCGCGCGGAGAATATGGAATCAATTTGAATGTACAGGATGTTTGTAAAATGAACTATTTTCTTATTAATACGTTTTAGCTAACGACTGACAAGTTTTTATGTTATTTAGCAATATGAGTAATACTATAATATAAACTATAAAATATTTATTTAATATATTTATGATATAATTTTAATTTTTTAATAGGAATAGTAAGAAAATATAAACCTAAATAATTAAAACAAGCGATATAGAATAATTAAGCAGACAGACTAAGTTACTTTCGAATTTTTTATATTAATATGAAAGTATGGATGTCAAAATGTTTGTTATTGAAAATGTTATTCCTCTAAACACAAAGTACTTTTCACCTTTTTTAAGTATGTGTGTGTAAAATTATTGTCTTGTTATTTTTATACAATATTTTTTATATTGTCTCTCAATGTAAAATTGTAAATATTTTTCCATAATATTCGTACTAATATTATAATTGTGAAGGTAAGTTTGTTTGTTACGCCAAAACTGTTTAACGGATTATCATAAAATTGTACACATATTTTTAGAGATATTAGAAAAGATATGGAGGACTAAAGTCTGCTTATTGAAAATAAATATGAATGAACAGTGAGATTAAGCGAGCGAAGTCGCATTCAATCTCTAGTTCCTTATATTTATATTCCACTTAAGTTGGAGTAAATCAGCCCTAATAACAATGTACGACCAAATAATCTTTACTTAGCACATGTTAAATGATATATTGCTAATACATACATACATTCTAGTAAAGTAAATTTTGTCAGTTAATTAAGTAAGCGTTACACGTGAGTTGCAAGATTTAATTAACTGTCTCATTCAAAGTGTAGGAATGTTGTTGTCAGTTGTTTGGAAGTGCGTCCTAAATCAACACGCGAAGAGCGAACTTGGCGTGACTTCGCTCACTTCGCTACTGAGTAGTATTTAAGGCAATGCCTTATTAGATTCTATTGTTTTATATATAAGTTAAAGCTGTTGTGGCGCTGCGGCTCAGTCTGTGACTTAGCACACCGGTCGTGAGTTCGATTCCCACTCGAGGAAATGAATTTCCTACCCTGCTGGATACCGTAAAATATATATAATAATTATTTCTTAATATTTTCATTTCGTCACTTTGGTACGAAAGCAAAAGCCCGGCGTTGAGTTCCGCCACTTAACACGCAATGCCTTGAAAGATTCGGCTTAAAGTGGGTAATGGAGTATCTTATCACTATGTTCCCTTTGCCTACCCTGCTGTGTATGGGATACACTGTGAAGCTGATTAATTAATATTATATTTTTAATATAGGTGATCTGCAAGTCTCGTCTCAAAACAGGTGAAACATAATAGATTGACTTTTCTGTAAGAGTAAATAAATATACGTTTTTAACTTGTGTTCAGCCATTTATGATGTTTTTATTTACTTTGTGCAAAAGATAAAAAATAATACGTTTAAATATTTTTACTTTAACTAGCAAAAAATTGTAACTACTTATATAAGTGTTGGTAACTTGTTATTCACTCTGTCAAAATGCCACTAGTCTACAATAAATATGAACACGATATTAAATATTCAGCTACTTTTTCTAATAAAGTGGGTAATCCATTTTTTAGAACATCCTGTATTAGAACATGAAGTGAAGTCCTCCCCTGCGTATTAACACCTTTGCGGGATCATCTGCACTATTGTCCATAATGTACTTGTTTGTGATAAAAAGTGGGGATTAATATACGTATTTACTATTTATACGCTCTATAACGTTTTATACTTTTTGGAAAAAAAAAGGAATAAAAATATTATAAATGAATATAGAATCCTCTATAAAACTTATACTTTATAAATGGCCGCATCTTTTTAATCTTTTTGGGCTATAGTTTTTTCCCGATGCCATTCACGTAGGAGATCAAGCAAATCTCATATTAAGACACTAACTTCTCCACTTCAAAATAAGTTAGTTTATAAAATATGATTTTAATAATATTTTAAAAAAAATATTATTAGCTTACACAAGATGCATGAACACACAGATGTTTGAACACTCGGTAGGCAACGTCATAAAATTAAAAGAAATACACAAAATACATTGCTTATTGCTACTTGCGCCTATCGCGCTCTAAAGATGAAGAAAGTCTTTCAAAAAACAAACAGTCTGTTTAGAACATTTGTTTAATTTCACCCTGTTTACCGCATACAAAATGATAGTCAAAAGAAACCTAGAAAGCCATTCATTCCCCCAAATGGGAACCCAACCCACATCCACTACTTCTACTTGTGCTTCTACGCCACGACGGCCCTAATAGAACATTGTAGCATCAATTTCAACGTTAACTTAACATATCCTTATGTTTATAAATTGTAATATCAGCAAGACGTACCTACGGGCTACGTGTATACGTTAGCTGCACGTTACATGCAGTCATGACGCCAGGTGTTGGGGGGAGGGGCTGGAATTCGATTCCCGGCTATTGAAAAGTTTCAAGAGGCGAAAAGCTTCGACAAACGACGCTAAGTGAATTTCGTGCCCTCAGAAAATACAGGGATGGAGTTTAGTTTTCTTTTATTGAACAGCAGTAATTGTGATGGATGAAAACAATAGTACCTTTTTTTTTAGTTTTGAATTGTTATGTTAGTTTTATTATAATATGAATATACATCACACTTAAAAATACACCTGTGCACCTTATGAATTCAAGTTACTTAACAAATAGCATATTGTAAGCTTTTAAATATAGGTGTCAATTTTCAGGCGTGATAGAATTATCAAGATATTTTTATTTATACGACCTGATAAGATAAATCGCAATCTTATGTCCTATGAATCAACACATAAAAACTCCTTATTTATATAATTACGTAGGTTATTAAAATATCTGTCGATTTTAATAATGTAAATATACTTAAAAATAAAGAATAGATATATGTATAACGATCTTTGGTACTTTGTGGTAATATATCGTTTTTAAATAGTATATTTATTATATTCCCTGATTCCGTCCCTGTCCGGGCGGCTTGGTTCCAATTTTTATCAATCCCATTTCATTTCCCCTTACGAAAGTTTTCCTCCAATTTCGCGCTCTCGTCCCTCCCAGCCCGCCCCTCTAGTGAGGGAGAGCAAACAATGTAACTATCGATATCGAGGCTGGGATTTAAAGTCATCGTCATAAATCATCAATCAATCATTCATCAAAATGTTTATTAGTTACGTTTTTATATGTACGAACATATGAATATAAAATTTTATAAATAGAGTAGACGCTCAATTATATTAAATAGATTTCGATACGTTCTATTGTCAAATAAAATCTGTAATTACGAAATGACAAATCTACATAAATAGATTGACTTAATTTAGCTGCACGCTTTATCCCTAGCGGGGTTGTCACAGAGAAGAGTGCCAGAGCGCCTAACGCTACGATCTCTACTTACCTCTTTTGCTTCGCCCACGGGTGTCAACCTCTTCATACACGCCCTCCTCATGCTTTTTACGTGACCATCCTCCAGTAGCTTTGATACTGTGTTTTCGAAGGTTAACCGAGGTCTCCCCCTACCTGTCTTACCGCTCACTTTACCATCATAAATATTTTTTGCCATTCTCTGATCACTCATTCATTCGACGTGCCCAAACCAGCTGAGCACGTTCTTCTTCATTCTCACCGTGATATCCTGGTTAGTACCTGCAATTCTGTGTATCTCTTCATTGAGGATTCGATCAGCTGAGCGAACTCATCTGAGTGACGTTATCTGTGGATAATGGAGTTTCCTCTATTCTCTGTATAAATATAATTTACAAATTAATAGATACCTTACATATACTTATTCGTATTATAAGGTTTTAATAAATATGTAAGTGTTTAAAAATTGGACGGCGTGCGGAACGGAGTGTCTCAATACGAATCCCCCTCTGCCTACCCCGCTGTATGCGGGATACAGTGCGAATCTAAAAAAAGCTCGACACACGATATACAACATCACTATCGTTTAAGCATGGGAGTATTCGTCAGCGGACGTATCACAATCGTCCCCGTCGGCGTGATCCCTCGTAGCCGCAGTCAGCAGTCCGCGCGGCGCCCGACCGCGACACACCACGACACACCACGACAGACGCCGTTCACGATAATACCTTATTATGCTTGCCTATTTCCTTTCTCGCTTAAATTCAACTTGAAGACAATAACTTTCATTCTTTATTTCAAAATGCAGAATTGTTTGTTTTCCCTTGTAGCTACTTAGGTGGTGATGTAATCAATATATAGATCAGCTCGACTGTGTTTTACATATTATTCCTTAATGTTTACAGATATAGAAACACACACAGCACGCTGAAATAAAATATGATAAAAAATAGTAAAATATAAAAACAATAAATATATGGTAGTAAGTTTTTCTAATTTTTATGTAGAAGGAAATTCAAGTCATTAATATTACATTGTAAATATACTTACATATACAGTATGTAGTGTATGTGCAGTTCACAAATATAATACTGTACCGTAGTAGACACAAATCTCTTCTTCTATTCTGCCATATCGTTGCTTATTTGACTATCTGGATTCGTTGTCGAACTTCCTTATTTCTACCGACTTATCCTAGAACCATGATATACGAAATCTTATCAACACGCATTAGTGTGATCTTTATTCTGTTAATTGATAGACCCACCACCTACATATATATTTATATATATTTACAATTCCGATGCCGGCTAACAATGTAGTATCGTCTGTATATCTGAGATTGCCAACCAGTCTGGTACCAATTGAGATGCCACTATTTCACTACTACTTAACACGCAATGTCCCTAGAATTCAGCGGAGAATGAGGTACATAAGCGTATTAATGAGATCGTGATGTCTTAACACTATTTTTCCAGGCTCCGGCTGACTATATGCGGGATACAGCGGGGAACAAAAAAAAGTAATCGTATAATAAACTAATCCACATTATAATCTATTGAAAAAACTCCACATACACAAATACAACGTATAGTTCGATACCACTCAGCCAAAACCAAAAGCCGCTTGAATTCTAAGAATTTTTTTCCACGAGCTTTTCAAAAGCTTTATAATATTTTTTTTATAAAAGCTGACCACAGCGCCTCACCGCGCCTACTCGAGTTACATCGTAGGTGCGATGTACAATGAGGCGTTACAAAGGAGCCTACTGAAGTGACCATACCTTGGATGAGACGATTCAACTAGCGTTTTGTTACCTTTTACTATACTCGTATAAAGCCTTTTGAAACTGAGTTTTTATTTTAAATGTTGTTATAGGTATGTTTGTTCGATTTGTAGTTTATACAAACACAAGTAGTGCTTGTTCGGCAGGAGTTTCGTTTTTTTTTGGATAAATATGGAATTATTAATTTTGATTTACAAAAATATAATGTAATATTAAATAATGTTATTTAATTTCTGCTATTTTCATATTGTACTTATACCTTATTTAGAATAAAAAAAAATGAAAATAGAGTAATTACACTTACTTTATATTATATATATATCAATGTATTTTATTAATTAAAATACTCTGCTATAAGCCACGCAACAGAAAATTTGTTTAATAAAATATTTTTTAGGGAACAATAATTAAATTCGTTCAATGTACTACAAAGTAACTCAATACTATCGGCGACATCTCCGTACGTTAGCGTGTAATGACAGACCGCGGTCACAAGCGGACGAGACCGCGATGCAAACGGAGATTACGCAAAATGCAAGGCCATTGTGCAACAAACGCCTTTGTGCCGCCGAAAAGTCTATTCCAGTAATATAATACTTAACAAGAGTACCAATTTGCACGAGTTTGTGTTCCTGAGATGTGATTGTTTGAGTATATTAACACAAAATTATAAATTAAATTATTGTAAAGTTATGCTGTATCGCGCATTAGCTCGATAGTCAGAGGGTACTTAGCGTTAAGACACTCACTCCGTTCTTAATTTTCCATTTAATTTTCGCGACTGCGTGTTGAGTGACGGAATTTAACGCCTCGCTCGTAAATACTTAGTTGAACTTCTCCTTTTTTCTTTTATACTTTTTTAAAGAAGTTAGAAAGTTGGTTTTTTAATAATTCTATTTTGCTGTCTTCATCTTGTGCTAGTAGATATAGAAGTTAGAATTGCACTATTCTTAATTGCTCGTCACTTTTTAACAAGATTTACAAAAGTTAAAGGAATTGTATGAAATTAAATTTAAAAAAAAAAACTTCATTTAAACGTATAGAAACGCCTGCCAATTAACAAAAAGAAAAGAAATGAGGAAAGTTTTGATCGTACTCAATTACAATGAGAAATATAAATATTCAAAACAGGAACATAACTTCAAGATCAAAAATCACAATCTTTCTGTAGTCAATTGCTTCCCAGCCGAGTCGCTTATAACTCCACTCGAGCGGACCCCAAAGTACACATTAATCTTATTTTAACGACATAACACATATAAAATATTTCCATTAAAAAACAAATGAGCGTATTCAAGCGGACGACCCTCCAATTAAAAATAGAAATATTGAATTTTATTTCGAGGCGCCATATTGGGTCACCGCCTCGTGCAAATGCCGCGCTTTTTAGCTACGAACAAAGTTAAAAAAATGTAGAGACTTTGGAATTTAGGCTCAAATACATCGGACGTAGAGTTAGAGGGGCAGAGAAGGGTGATGTGGGAGAGAAGTCAATGTAATTCTTTTTGTTGATTTTGTTTTTTATTGTGTTACAACGTTTATCAATCGCTAACGAGGCGGCGGGGAGCGAGAGAGGCGCATGTGTTGTGCGCACAGCTGAACGAGACGGTCGCCGCTATTCTTGTTGTGGTTAATCTTTTGTTGTTCTCGTCGCGTAATAATGCTGTTGGGAATCGTAATAATGTGTAGTAATGTAGCTTGTAATTGCTAGTTTTTTTATATGTGTACATTAAATATGTTATTTTTGTTTATTTAGCTTTATATGTATAATTAGAGGCTATCGTTTGGTCGGAATCCCACTCATGGGAATGATTTCTTTTCTCTATCAAATATATGAATTAAAAAAAACTCTACGAAATGAAGCGCAGCGTTGTGTTCCGCCAATCAAAACACAATGTCTGGAAAATTGGCTGAAAATGGGGAACAGAGTGTCTTGACACAGATTCTGTTTGCCCACCCTGATATATGGGAGTTACAGTTTGAAGCTATATATTATAAAGCCATTAGTCAAAACTAGTCTGAGGAGGCCTATAAGTATAATCCAGTTATTTTTGTTTATTCCTCGAACTATAAAAATTAAAAAAAATATGTATGTAATAATACGTATGAGTATGTGTAGGTTCTGTACACATTTAATATTTAGCATTAAATAAGGCCGTCGCGTCGTCCTCGCTCTGGTAACAGGACATAAGTTACACACGGCGTTGAGTTCCACCACGTGACACACGATGTCTCAAAATATTGACAATGCTGGGGGGACGGAGAGCTTTATCTCTCCCAGTTCTCTGATTTCCACAAAGAAATTTCATTGTGGAAGTCGTTTCGTATAACAGCTAGTTACAAATAAATTGGGTTCAAAAGTAATACATTTGTCGTCCTCCAACCCCTGCGTGTTTGATGCTTTGTAATTGCACTCGTTAGTTGAGATTCGATTACAATAACAGTATCTGAGAACGATTTGTGCCACCCGCTGGGCTCCTGGTTAGGAGCGAAGTTTTTGATCGCTGAATGGTTCTGTATACGCTTTATATTTGATACGAATTAGCCCGTAGCCCGCAACATGTGTGGGTCTCGGGGTGATGAGCAGTTCGTATATTATGTGAAATAAAAATAATTAATAAAAATATAATTGATGATGAACAAACATCTAGGTATGTTGCGAAATGAAGGAGATGATTGTGGATTCAATTCCCAATCGGGGGAATTCATTATTGTTATCACCGTGCTCTAGTGACAAGACTACAAAATTTGAATAGTATTCGTCAGCTTGGAAAAAAATATGGCACTAAGGAACTCTATTGATACAATAGATTCATTGAATAGCATCGCGGTGCCCCGCGGCGTCGCTCGCTAATAACATGTTTAGAGAGTTGATCACTGTATTAGATATGGGAATTATAATTTACTTTAAAATTGAGTGAACAACTGTTAAATTTTTGTAAAAATATTATTATATAAATAGCAGTGTCGAATGGATTTTTTATTAAGTAAAAAACAATTTAGTTAATTACATTGGTGACGCCGTCGTGGCGCTGCGGCATAAAAGTGTGACTTTAACGCGACTGTTGTGGCTTCGATCCCCACTCGAAGAAACTAATAATTATTTATTCTTCATACACCGATTAGGGTAGGCAAGGGCGATCTAGTGTTAAGATACTCCGTTTCCGTTCCCTACTTTCCGCCGAAATTTGGAAGCATTAAGTGTTGAGTGGCGAAACTCGCCGCTATTTGCTTTGACACCAGAGCGAAAAAATGGAAATATAAATTTAAATATTTAATTTCCTTGAAAAATCATTTTTTATTAATGTATTCATTTCTGGCACTAAGGCAAAAACCGGGCGTTGAGTTTCACCACTCAACACTAGGTTCCCTTTGCCTATTTTATTATATGCAGGGTACAACGCGAAGCTGATTTATATAGACTAAATATAAGTGGAAAATCCAATGTCTTAACATTAATTTAAATGCCTTTGTATGTCATAGAAAAAAGCACATCACTACAAATTTATAGTTCACTGTGCACACACATGTAATAGATTACTATAGAATTATGATTATATTTAATTGTTATTAAAAATAAGAAATGTATACAAAACTGTTATTTACTATAGACATAATTATACACATAAAATATATATTTATTTTTTTTTTTTTTTTTTATGGACAAGACACGGCAAACGAGCGTGCGGGTCACCTGATGGTAAGTGATTACCACCGCCCACGGCCCCGTGCAACCCCAGAGGAGCTACACGTGCGTTGCCGGCCTTTAAGATGGGTTCAAATTTAAGTCAAATATAAATCAAATATTATGATGAAAGTACTTTAATTATATTATAAATTTGTTACTATTTTTTATGTTCATTCAATAATAAGGAATACGACACAATTTAACTAACGGCCAGTTCAGTATACAAACTGGTACTTAAGTAAGATAGTTCTAGGTTCTAGCTAAGTATTAAGTTGGTATTTTTTAAGCATTAGGTTGTGGTATGTTCCTATTGGCTGGTTAAGTAAATAAATTGTTAAATAATGTTAATAACTTATGTAATAAATATTTATATAATAAGTAAATTTGTATAAATTTCTTATATAAATAAGTAATGTTTGATATCTAAAACTTATTTTCTTATAATTTTGTTGTATTAACCTCTAGAGTCTAAACTCCTACATGTAGCAAATATATAAAATGAATAGCTTCTTCTACTTCTAGAACCTTAAATTGCTATTTCAATTATTTATAATTAAATTTCTAAGCTCTAGATTAACGTTAATTCTCACATATGCAAAATTAAATTTGATAAGTTGTGCTTACCATTGACCTATAATGCAGAAGGTGATACGGAACTCTCTCATTTGACCATTTTTTTAATAATAAAAAATCAAGATAAATTAAAATAATAAGAAGAAACAGAGGTCATACCAGAAGCCAGAGCGTATTTTATATAAAATAATAAGCTAGTATTAGTTATTTTAACTATAATTTTATAAATGTTTGAGAAATATTTGAATCCGCGTTTTATGAAAACAGTCGATGAAATCGCGAAACGGATTTAAATCCCGATACGCTAAATTTTGTATACGTTTACTGAAAAAAAAAAAATTTCTAGATGTGGAATAATTTACTTTAAAAACGTATGTATATATTTCATATACTTTATTTACTATTTAAATGAGATGTAGTTTATATTAGTACATTATATTACATCACTATATATATATATATATATATATATATATATATATATATATATATATATATATATATATATATATATATATATATATATATATATATATATATATAGATATATATATCCACACCGCTCTAACGTAAATGTCAGTTTGTCATTGTTGTCATCGGTTTACAATTTTCCAAGTCGGTTAAACCAATACGTTATTTCATTACGCGACAAAGAGATGCTATCTAAACAATTACCCCTCGTCACAGTCGATCGAGCTATCGCCAGTTTGCCGTCATTCCGGGAACGCGTAAAGGGGTTCACGCGATCTGTAGGGGCTGGGGCTGAGTGAGATGAATGCTTAAGACGGTTTCGTTACAAACTAATCATTTTACTCAACAGACGCTCGAAATGACGTTAAATGTGTCGTCTGCTGTTCTTGTATTCAGATTGGATTTATAAAAAATAAATGTAATGCTTTCCTGATTGTATATATTGAGAAAGAATTGCGTGGACTTTGTTAATTCTTCAGACACAATAACTGGTCTACTACCACGTGGTCTACTACCACGTGGTCTACTACCACGTGGTCTACTACCACGTGTGATACGACTACTGCTAAATGCTCGAAACGTCGGGTATTCGAGAGAGGACTAATACCTAAAATACACAATTAATCTGAAATTAAGAGACAAGACTGTCTTAAGGTGTTTTTTTTAATTTACACTGTTTTCTGCATATATTAAGTTATGGAAAGGGAAATTGCTAATCCACACGCACCGCTCTATGTTCGAGATATTGCGTATTGAGTGGCGGATAAACGGAAAGCTCAATATCTGGTGGGAATCGAACCAAAACGAACAAATAGCTCAGACAGTACTTATGAAGTGAAATTGCATAGTATGCGACTATATAGCAAGCAGGATTATTATTATTATCAAATTAAAACGATTTACAATAAATGATTAATCTAAATAAATCAGTGTCGGAATATTTCTCGAAACTTATCATATAGGTAATAAATAGCAATATAGGTAGCTCTACTAATATAGAGTCATCGAAGCTCGCTAAGCTCAATAAGATTCTATTATATACTCGTACATTTTTCATCGCTAAGTGATGTAAAATGGCAAAAATTGCTCTTGAATCACTGGCGTTTTTTAATAATTGTTTTACGCTCTAACAAATGAGTTTGAAATTGGATCGGGCTCCGAGCGCTTACAAAAATGGATGCTTAATGCAATTAGAGAGACTGGGATAGAGAGAGAGAGAGAGACGCGAGCTTGTTGTTCCCCGACTTTATAAAGATATCCGTTATGTTAACGGCGCGCGGCGTTGTCCGCGTTAGTGCCGTTAGTGTCGTTACTAGGTACTAAGTAGAGTAGCAGGCGTTAGGTTTAAATAAACCTGTTTTCTTATATTTTCAAAGTGTTATTCTACACTGAGGAAAAAATACTTTTTTAAATGTGTAAAAATTTGGATGATTGGGAGTGGGATTTGAAAATCAAGAGGCGCTGGTTAAAATCGCGTTATATGCGTTATATGCGTTATATTTTTTCTTCTAAAATATGTATTTAAGTAAATCTGACTTGAGAGGAAGAAAATTATATATACTTTATAATATTCTATGTTTCGCTAGATAGAAGATCTCTTTTGTACAGCAATTAGAAGAGCTGTGCGTTTGGTAGTGTGCTCCTAAATTATATGAAAACTTTAGTAACCTTTAACATATATATTGTTTATACAAAATACAGAACTCGAACCCGTTAACACAAAAAATATATATTTTTTTAATATTACTAACACTAAAAATGTAAAATGTATTGATATTCAATACAAATCACTTGCAATATTTTCATCGTTTTTATATAATAAATATTTTTTTACAAAATGCTACACAATTGTACTTAAGCAATATTAACGTCTAAATTTACTAATAACAAGGTAGCTACAGAGACTATTATTTATATGTACATATGTCTTTATATTTAAAATATTATTATAACATAATGTGTTTTATTAATTATTTGTAGATATTGAAATAAATGCCATTTTTTATAGTGGTAATGTATATCAAACAATTGAACTTACATAGTTGAAATCTGGTAAATAGGTCTGGTAGGCTGTAAGGGGCGCTCTCTTGAGAGAGAAAGTGAAAACCAAGTTGCTTATGATGATAGTCATCCGTGTATTATAATATTGTATCAATTGTTCAAAACAAATCGAAAGACATTTCATTAAAAGATCTTTTATAAGATCTTATAATCCTATAAAGGCTATTAAGGCCGAGCGTCTTCCAATATAAAACAACAAACAGGATTACAAAGCGAGGCGCGTCCATCGGCTCGAGACGGTCCGCCCCAAGCAATATTGCACTTCATTATTTTAAGATAATCTTATTATTTTGATCATTTTACTTTTGATTTTATATACAGTTGTACATGCCATCATGTTACCGGTGGCGTGTAATATTTGTCTATTTAGACAAGAACAGCCATTGTACTGTATTGTTTTGCTACATATGCAGATACATACTGTACTCATGGATTCATATAATTTTGTTTATATTAAATTTATGTAGAGATTCTGAAATATTTTTTAACAATATTTTTTATAGAGAGCATGTAAGTTAACAAATTACTTTACTAATAGTAACAACATTTATATAATCTGCTAGTATAGTAACATTAAATCATTATTTATTTTTTTATTTTAAACACATTTTCAGCTCTACACTTTTGCGTAAATGTGGAAGTATAACAGAATAGGCAACGAGAAACTAGTGTCCATACTGTGTTTTCCGCTTAAAAAAGTGTATATATGTATATTAAAATACCGATTTACTGTAAGTCAGATTCGCACACTAAGACTTACGAATCAATTTCAGGATTGTAGTCCAACTTATAGTTTACAAACTTAAGTTTGCGGGCAAATGCACTCATTTTGTAGGATATGAACTACAAATATAAGTTAATAATGATTTTTTTTCTATGAAACGCCTATGAACTACGTACAGATATCGCGATCTCAAGATAAATTGTCTTGGTAAACGGACATAGAGACAACATAGTGATCCTAAAAGGGCCATTCTTACCTTTTGAGGTACACAACCACAAAAAGTAAAAAATACCTAGTTTTGTACTGTGAGTACACTACACACTATTCTATGATACAATAAAATTACTAGCATCCCTTTATCGAACAAAAATTGTATTGTTAAAATATCATTCATACATTTCATTCAAAAATAGTTTTGATAAAATAAAATATTACCGTTCAAAGTAAAGGGTTTACAAATGTTTAGATAATTTAAATTCTTTGTTGCTTTTTTTGTGAAGGAGTTTAGAGAAGAGTTACCTTCTTATATCGGGCTTAGTCAATTGTTATTCCATTGAAATTGGAATTGTTGATGGTATTGAAAACGAATGTTTATAAAATACATTTTGGTAGATATATGAGCGCCGTCATGGCGCAGCGGCACAAGTCTGGGAGACTGTGCGCACGACGGTTGTGGGTTCGCTCTGGTAACAAGACAAAACGCGGCGTTAAGTTGCGTCACTTAGCACGTAATGTCTCTCAAATTCAACGGATATATGTAACGGAATATCGTGACACTTAGTTCTCTTTGTGTCTCCAGCTCTGCGGAAAAGACGTGAAACTGGAAAAATCACGTATAAGAGTAGTCACGTGTTTTTTCCAGCGTTTACTACTAATAACATAGTATAGTCTTTTTTTAGCTCGACGCTGTATTCCGCATGTATCAGTGTAGGCAGAGGGAATTAAGTGTTAAGGCACTCCGCACTCCTCTCATCCTTAGTATAGTCTTTCTGTCTCTAAAATATTCATATACATTTAAGTTTCTCAAATAATAAACTTTGTAACAAAATGCAGTCGCATTGCATTATTATAATTTCCCAAAATATAATAGCATCTAATAAAGTAATCAAATATACAAAAACGGTAGTTTAAACGTAAATATATCGGTGGCTATTCTAAAAGCACTCTAAATGCCATTCGAAACTTTTTCACTCGAAATATCTAAGAAATTAACATTACTAATAAGCCCATATTACGTACCGACAGAAAACGCAAGACATCCCAATAAGATGTTCCAGTATACTGTTTCTATATAAAATGACGCTTATTTCGATATGTTAGGTGGTATTTGGTTCGGCTCGGGCGTTCGTACGACGTGTCAAGTGAGGCTGGTTGCTGTTTTTTCGACTCTATTTCAATTTAGGCAGGTATTAATTTGAGTCCACGTTATTATGATCCCCGTGATGGATTGGATGAGTTAGCAAATATTTGTTTTGGAGTTCTAAACGTAGCGTGGTGCTGACAAATTGCTCGCGATTAAGGCCTTTTCCAAATTATAGTACTAGCGCTGGCGCTGTGCATTTCGGTGTTGAAATTACTGTTTACTTTGTAATGCAAAGAGTGCGTGTATGTTGTATGTTGAAGTTGTATTGGATAGTAGTATCGGCGGCGATACGACGGTAGGCAGTGTACACAACAGGCTTACAGACAGATGTAATCATTTCAGTATATTAAACCGATTATTTGCTTTTTACACAGCGTAATATATCTTTTTATGGGTTTTGTTTAACTTTAAGCTTTACTTTCATTTTTTTTTTAATTTCATGCTGAATCTCTGACGCATCAGGGTAGGCAGGAAAAACCTACTGTTAAGACACTCCGTTTCCCATTTTCCGCCGATTTCTGGAGGCATTGTATGATGAGTGGCGGAACTCAACGTTGCGCGTTGCTTCGACACCAGAGCGAATAAATAAAAATATTTTAAAATACTTCACTTCCTCGAGCAGGAATCGAACCCACAACCTGTCGCGTTTACAATCATATTTTGTGCTCCTGCGCTACTATATTTGTAATATTTATTCCAACAAAAAAAAAATAATAGAAAAAGTGAAAGTGGGGAACGGAGTGTTTTAACACTAACTTACCTCTGCTTATCCTGCTTTGTGCGGGATACAACGTGAAGCTATTTATTTTTATTCCAACAACAGTCCCCTAGACCGACATATCCAAACCGTGTACTACTCAGTGATGCTTAGGTCTCCCGCCGTAGACAGAGAGACGGAACTTAGTGTTCAATTGACACTGTATGCAGACAATGTGAATGTAGGGTATGTATTGATCAGTTCATCCAACATAGCGAAGAAATGAACATGAAGAACAGCAATTTGAGGTTATTATTAGATAATAACAAACAAATACTAAATATACTATTAATCACGTCATAAGATGTTGAAAGTAAGTTATGTAATCAATAACTTCACGCTTTTTCCCGCATATTACGGTGGGCAGAGGGAGATTACTGTTGAGGCATTTCATTTTCCTCCTAACTCTCGACACATTCCATGATGAGTGGCGGAAATTCTGATGCATTTAACTATGATTTTTTGTATATCTTTTATTAATTAATGTAATACCTATTAAATAAAAATGTTTTAGATATAATCACTCTCCCGAGTGGAGATCAACTGCACAACTTTATAGGCAGACGTTGTGCCACTGAGCTACGACGCCCTCAATTATGTTAAAAATCATTTTGTAAAAAACACCATCTCCATACATCAGGAAAGATATGCATAAAGAAGCTATTTTAAGGAAACACTACCTTTCTATTATGTAAAACTATTTGTTAATTTAGACATAACTTTTAATAGGAATCAAACTTACAACGACCATGTATCAGGTCCTTGCCAACTATGCTCACAGTATCTAATTTTACTTTTAATATCTAAAAGTAAAAGCTGCCTCCGTTGTTGAAGATGTTTATCATATTGTAATTTTTTTCTAACATAATTTAGTAGAGTTGTCAGCAATTTGCGGCCTCCTAATGACGGGCAGGTTAAGTAGTTTAAGTGTCTGCACGAGCCGATTTTTTCTTCGTTCCTTCGTTTGTTATCATTTGAATCTATTATATTTTATCCAGTCATCGTTGCGTTAATATTATGTCTTAGTCATTGATAATCTTAAAAAAAACAGCACAACAGGCAGAAACAACCTAGTGTTAAGATATTCAATTCTCTAATTTTCTGTCAATTTTTGAGACATTGCGTCTTATGTGGCGCAGCCTAACGCTGCGCTCTTACCACCAATTTAGAGAAAGAAAAATACTTTTTTACAAATTAAATATCTTATTACAAAACAGATACTAAAGAGGATTTAAATTATTTTCTTTATCAGTATAGAGTCACATTGTACTATCGTAATGAAGTTTCATAAAAAATTATATAATATATTTATTGGATATAAATATTTTCTTTATAATTCACAAATTGATACCAGATGAAACCTCCTGTTGTCCATATTTGCTGTTCCTACACTAAAGTCTATACACGTCTTTTACCGCATTGTAATAACTTAGATTGAGCTTGTTTGCCACGACTCTATGTTATAACTATAGTTTTAACATATATTACAACTATAGTTAGTTTGCATACAGTTAGTTCCTCAAGGGGAAGGGGCATAAGTGAGTTATCGTTGAATGGCGCTACGTATTGCCGCGGTCAGCGCTCGCTTACTAGTTCCGTTCCGTTCTTGTGATTGCTTGGTGGAGCTGACCTGGAGTGTGTAGGTGCAAGCTCTAGATGAAACTATAATATTCAAATATGGAATGTTTTGATGTGATTAGGTAAATTTACTTAGAGATACAGTGAATGGATGTGATGTATGGATAGATCATTCATGTTAAAAAAATATTGAAGAAGAAACCCTAAATATAAAAAGTTTTTTTTTAATGATTATTTTTAAAATTATAAATAATTATAATTTTATACATATTATAAAATATAATTTTTTGAAAGTTGTTTACATTATGAACATTCTGTCTGATGATAAAGATGAATTTTAAATTATTAAAACTAGTGTGTTTTCTATGCCAATAGCCAAGTTTCCTTCCATTTCCTTCTCAGAGTAACAATACTAATACATTTTATGAATAAGAGAGGAAGAGGAGCTCGTACAGGGGGCCTCTCAGGTACTGCTGCGAGCTCCTCGCAGTGAATCTATGAAATGCTAAGTAGATTCTTATTACTCTGGTAATTCTTAATGGTAGGCGTAAATTGGAGTGCAGTGTCCTTATTCTCTCATAGCTACTACGGGATTTATATCATTATATTTCAAATCTGAATATACATGATGGCTGTGGCTGATTTAAATTCGAACCATAGTTATTGAGATAAGCGTGTTCATACTAAGAAACTTTTTTTAGCTTCACGGTATATTCCGCACATAGCAAGGTAGACAGACGGAATCGGGGAACCTAGTATAAAGACACTCCGTTCCCATTAAGACACATACCTCAAATTTTGGAGACATCGCATATTGAGTAGTTGAACTCAATGCCGCGCTTTGTCTCGTATATCGAGGAAATGAAAATATCGAGTGGGAATTGGACCCAAAACCTTCTGCGTTTACAGACGCATGCTAGTGACCCTGCTCTACGACCGGCCTCTGAACAAACTATATATTCATCACTAGTCTAATGTAAGTAACGCGGCACCTCTACAAGCGACCGCGTCCGGCGACCGTGCGCTAACTCGATTGCGCGTCCTGCTGTCGTGTCCGCTGGAGAGACCAGCGAGAGAGGGACCAGCGCCGCACTAATTGACCTCTTGTCCATTATTTATTATATGTACTTGCCGCAGTATGTCATTATCATTTTGCATTCACTTCAGGTGATTTGCACAGTTTGATTTGGTAGGTGTAGGATAAATATTGTAAAACCTTTTTGAGAGTTTTTCATCCAACTAAAAAATTGGAGTAAGCACTTATAGTAATGGACGCATTAGAAAAAATGTCTTAAAAAACTTATTGACTATATTTTTTGCTTATAAATAATTATAAATAGCTTAAAGACTTCTTCCATAAATGCACTATTTGATAGAAAAAAAACAATTTGAATCAGTGGTTTCTGAGATAACCGCGTAAAATAAATAATTTTCGTTATAGTAGAAATATTAAGTGATGTAAGGAAAGATAATTTTTCTGAATCGAAAAAAGATTATTTATATAAATAACAATATTATATCACTTGCATTCGTTATAAATATACTTACGATATTACTGTTCCATGGACGCGGGTACTGACATTTCTTAAATCACGTCGCTCTATAATATGTTGTTGTATCGATGAACCGTAGTGGCGCAGGAGTACAAGACTGTGACTGTAACGCGACGGTTGTGGGTTTGATCCTCACTCGAGGGAATAAATAATTATTTGTTAGTATTTTCATTTCTTCGCTCTGGCACAAACTAAAAAGTTCAGCGTTGAGTTTAGCCACTCAACACACAATGCGTCGAAAATGTCGGTGTAAAGTGGGAAACGGAGTATCTTAACACTAGGTTCCCTCTGCCTACCCTGCTGTATGCGGGATACAGCGTGAAGCTGATTTATTTTATATTTTATTTTAGTGTATTTATTCACTCCTACATAGGTAAAAAAGTCAAAACATCTATAGTTTAATCTAAATATCACATTTTATTTGTATTGAATAATCTAGTTCTCTGTAATCTGTATATAGCAGAGTAAATGGAGGGTTCCTTATGTTCAGAACCTCCCTTCTCCACTTTCCGCTCAATTCTCAAGATATTGTCTGGTGAGTGGCAGAACCTCATTTTGGTCTGTTACTACAGCCAGGAAATAAGGTAAAAAAAATCCCTCCCGTGTTCGAAATTGGAAACGAACCCACAACCAACGCGTTCACATTCAGACACTGTGCCTTACATTTTATTGTTCTTTGCCAACCATAATGGGTACATTAACTGAACGTCTAATACTAATCCAGTATTATTTATTATTTTCTCATTACCTCCTCCGTCAGAGACGTCTACTTTTTCAATTTCCCTCCACATTTAACCCTCATTATAAGCTTCATGATAATATTTTTCCGAGCAATTACTCAAACTCTTTGAGGCGGTAATCATCGTTTAATGGGCCCGCAACAATCACGGCGGGGGCGGGGGTGCGACCGGGGCGGGGGGCGCGGGGGTACGATGGGGATGTGGGGGGGATACCGGTGGGGAGGGAGGGGTGAGGGGGAGCGTTTGAACCTTCACGTGGAAAGGATAATTCTACGATCAAAGCCTGACAACCACAGGTGGAGTAGGGTGACCATTGTGTGATGATGTTCTTAGTGTGTGATTTGTGTTTGATTTTCTAAATCTCTTAAATTATTTATTAGACAACTGTAATTAAAATGTTATTTATAACTTGCTGGCTTAAAACTTAATAATAAGCGAAGTCTAAGGCTTATCTTAACTAGTATATACTTCAAATTATAATTAAACTAATAAAAAATTGTTAAATGCATGTAAACAATTAGAAGATTTTTAAGATTGAAAGTAGATCAAACCCACAACCAGTCAGTTTTACATTCACACTTTGTGCCCCTGCGCCACGACTGGCCTCAAATCTCTTATTATATATTTTTTTTAATTTTTAACAGAAATATTTATTCATTTAAAAAAAAGCATTTAATGTATGTTTAAATATAACTATTTAAAAAAGGTATTCACGTTTATCGCTCAGTTTTTTCTAGTAATACTATCCTAGTTACTAAAGACAGCAGCGCGGTGTCAACAGTCGCCTCCCGCAGAGTGCTATATTAATGGCCGGTCCGCGCTATTAATTAACTTCGGTTTGTCTCTCTGTAAACCGCTTATTTAACCCTTTTATATTCCACCGCTCTTCTAACTTGTTATATAAACGTCCACAGCTTATGTCATTTACTTTATATTGTTATTGATAAATGTACTTTATAAATACATATATATATATAGGTACGGCGTTAAGTTCCACTTTTTTCTATACACATTTCTTATATTTTTGTTGAAAAAGCAGAGTTTCTATACTCCTTCGAATACAGAATTAAACCAACAATGTTTATGTTCTTATACAGTTTTCAATTAGGCCACGAACGCATATAATAATAATTATATAAATATATTTATTGATATTTAA
Organism: Heliconius sara; assembly: GCA_917862395.2. Lineage (NCBI taxonomy): Eukaryota > Metazoa > Arthropoda > Insecta > Lepidoptera > Nymphalidae > Heliconius > Heliconius sara. Next base: position 182,379 of record OU860789.1, on the reverse strand, counting down.
AGTGAAATTCAAACACAATTATCGAATTATATAAACCTTTTATTAATTCTTCAATCAATTAATTCAATCTAAACAACAAAATAACTCGACAGACTAATCTTAAGAAATTTCTTAGAACCTACTTAATAGTATTAAGCAGTATTTCAAACACTCGGTAATTTGCAGTGAGGTGTAAACTTTTCGGTCTATCCCGGGATTAGGCGACCACACGGGACTGAGAGGAGGTACGGGAGGAGGATAGGGGGTACAAGTTGGGGAGGAGAGGAGGAAACCAATCAATGTCGGTTAATTGGCGCTTTAATGCTGCCTCATTCAACAATTACAGCGCTGTCAACTGACAGGTATGTAGAGATGGTTCGATATCGATGGTGTTTAAATTATTTTCGATAATACTATAAGTTTAGGCTAGACTTAAATATTAATGTTAAATAAGTAAAGCGTTTAAAAAAAATACATATCTTTAATATTGAATTGCCTTATAGAAAATAAAAACAATTAAATTGTGTAAAATTGGTACAAATTATTGCTCAGATCAAATAGATATATTGTTTTAATATTAGTTCAGCACAGCAGTTAGACTGCTGTAAAAACTATTTATAATTAAAACGGGTAACGTGGGAAATACAAACGCGCAGAACTTTCTCTTTAGCTTTAGCAGTGTAGGCAGACATAGAGAACCATTTTACAAATTTAATTCTGACAAATGAGCTATTAACAGCTTACAGCTGAATAATAAAATGCTGTAAAATGCTGTAATGCTTCAAACTTATACTATTTTAGCTTCAGGTATAACATCAATGGTCTATTGATAAGCGATCATCGTCTTATATATCACCAGAGCTACGACATAAAAATAACTTTAATATATACTTTTTTTGAGAATGTATAAAACACATTTTTAAGGTTCTGTCGTTCAGTCGTTGTACATAAGTAAATAGAACTCCCCGAGTGTATAATAAAATAATTTCAAAATCTTAAAAATAATGCGAATATAATATTTAATATTATCACAAGCTTATCGACAAATGCACTCGCGTCACTAAAAAGCAAAATGTTATATGGTGGTCGTAGATTAGTCCCCCTCCCATTAAACCGAATCAATCTGTGACGCAAACTCGTTTAATTTAACGTTCAATTCTCTATTAGCGACTCATTATTTTAACTTAAAGGGTAATGTAGAGTTCGGGCGGGCGCGGGCGGTGGAGCGCGCCGGAGACGCGGGTACTGTTTAACTGTTTGACCTGTTATGTTTCTCGTTTATATTATTTTAAAGTAGTAAAGTATATATTTTTACCTTTTTTGAGGATTATGGTAATTATATTTCTTAAATTAAGATTATATCGATTGATGAGGGCTCGAGTAAGTGATTATCATTTTCTCGCCTGTGTTCCGCCACTTAACACGCAATGCCTGCAAAATTCTACGGGAAAAAGGGACTAGGGAAAGGGGACTGCATTCTCAATAAGACACTTCTACGGAAGTGTCTTACTGAGAACGGAGTGCCTTTACATTAGGTACATTTAGTTTCCTTCAGCTTTCTGCTCTGCACACATGAATATAACTTGAAACTAAAATAAATATTTGTTAAATTAAGAAATATAATACATAAATGTCTAATAAATCTGTTATAAGCTGTCATTAAGCTCAAGAAAGATAAGTTCTATACTTTTCTTCTCTTTAAATTATAGACATTGTAAGAAATAAAATCTAAATGGGATTAGACAAATTGCCTTGTACAGCTTTTGTTCGATAAAAGATATAACCAAGGGCTCTCTTTTAAAAAATAACATAAAAAGTCTAAATCACAAAAAAACTAGCGAAGAAAGGCATAGATGAGAAGTTTGTTTATTACTGATAATAAAGATAAAAAAACTATATAAAACAAAATGTTTCTTCGGTATTTTGTCGTATGATACAATCTTTACAAATAGACTGAAAGTAAAGAATAGAATGATTTATCACCGAGCTTTTGCATTGTTTGTACCGAAATATGCAGTGGATGTTCTGATGTGAACATATGATACTGTTTTCTGTACCTTTACATATTTTATAAGATTTATTAGAAAAATATTCAATTTAAAAGGCAATCGACGTCTACGACCAGAGTCCGCTACAACAGCAAGCAGCGGTGCTCAGCGCTGGTGCAGACTGCAGGATATTTGATTACAGCTCACGATGCTGCGGCGAGGACGTCACTTAGTATTGGCGCACAATGTGAACACATGACAGTCGAATGTGTTTCACGTGCAGCCTTGTGTCGCCGCGTTCATTATTATCATAAACGTGCGTAGAGACGTATCCTCGCTGTGCGTTCTCTATCGCATTTATCATGGGGAGTGTTCTGAAGAACTTTGATCGTTTTGATTTGAACGTTTGACCTGTTACCTGCCGCTGAATTTTCTAACCGTACAGTACGCCATAAGTTAAAATATCATCCACACCACCTGGATACGGCGGTGCGGTACCACTACTGTGCGGTTTCGTAGGAACTGTGGAACGGCCTACCCGCGACAGTGTTTCCAGGTCGATATGACATGGGTACCTTCAAAAAGCGTCTATCTCCACCTTAAAGGCTGGCAACGCACCTGTAGCTCCTCTGGTGTAGCACGGGGCCGTGGGCGGCGGTCCTGTCCTTGTCCTTTTCCATAAAAAAACTCCAATATAAGGTGGACGTGTTACACAAAAAGGATAAACTGTCTTCTTCTTCTTCCTGGCATTAATCCCGGCTATTTGCCAGGGTCTGCCTTCCTGCTCAACCTACTCCACTTTGCACGGTCTTTAGCGTCCTCGGTGGTTAGACCATTGGCTCTCATGTCCTGCTTCACGACATCCAACCAGCGCTTCTTTGGGCGTCCGAGAGGTCTCACTCCAGGGACTGACATAGCAAGGCACTTGCATCCGACATAGTTCTCAGGCCGGCGCGTAACGTGACCAAACCATCTCAGGCGACGCTCTTGGAGCTTATCCGCTACGTCACGGACTCCAAGACTACCTCGAATGAATGTGTTGCGTATGCGGTCAGACCGCGTTACGCCGCACATCCACCTCAGCATCTTCATTTCCGTGACATGAAGCTCCTGAGTGTGCCGAGATAGTGCCGGCCAACATTCGCTGCCGTATAAAAGAACCGGTCGGATGATGCTCTTGTATATCAGACCCTTAAGTTTGGGCGGTATCCTGCGGTCGCAGACCACACCAGTGACCTCCCGCCATTTGGCCCAAGCAGCGCTTATCCGGCTATAGACATCGTGATCGATGCCTCCAGACTCGTGCATAACGGATTTTTTTTTTTTTTTTTTTTTTTTTTTTTTATGGAAAAGGACAAGGCAAACGAGCGTTCGGGTCACCTGATGGTAAGTGATTACCGCCGCCCACGGCCCCGTGCAACACCAGAGGAGCTACAGGTGCGTTGCCGGCCTTTAAGGTGGAGATAGACGCGCTTTTTGAAGGTACCCATGTCATATCGACCTGGAAACACTGCCGCGGGTAGGCCATTCCACAGTTCTGTGGCGCGTGGAAGGAAGTTCCTACGAAACCGCACAGTAGTAGATTGCCACGTATCCAGGTGGTGTGGATGATATTTTAACTTGTGACGTACTGTGCGGTTAGAAAATTCGGCGGCAGGTAACAGGTCAAACAGTTCTTCAGAACACTCCCCATGATAAATGCGGTAGAGAACGCACAGCGAGGAGACGTCTCTACGCAAAGCCAAAGTGTCAAGCCTTTCACAGATCATTGGGTCCCCAATGATTCGAATGGATCTCCGTTGTATGCGATCAAATGGTTCAAGCTGATACTGGGGTGCACCGGCCCAGAGATGAGAACAGTACTCCATATGAGGCCGAACCTGGGCCCTATATAGGGCCAATCGATGTTTTGGCGTGAAGTACCGTCTCGCTCTGTTGATGACCCCCAGTTTCTTCGAGGCCAACTTGGCCTTGCTTTCCAGATGATCGCGATACTGGCAGTCACTCGAAACATTAAGGCCCAATATACTGATACTGGGCGCGGCTGTAAGGGGAGTGTTTTGAAAGACTGGTGATACGATAAATGGGATTTTTTTTGTGGTTAACGCGCAAACTTGTGTCTTCAGGGGGTTAAACTGAACTAAGTTCCTTTCACCCCATGAGGAAACATTGTCGAGGGACGCCTCAACAGAAGACACAAGTTTAATTCGGCACTGTTCAGCGTTTTCCCGAGAAAGACTTGCTCGGCCGGAGTAAACAGCGTCCACCGTGCTATCATCTGCATAGCAATGAATACTAGAATCATCTAACATGTCATTGATATGCAGAAGAAACAGCGTAGGGGACAGCACGCAGCCTTGGGGAACACCAGCGTTCACGGGCATATGGTTGGAGCAAAAACCGTCGACAGCGACCCTGATGCTGCGCCCAGTGAGAAAGCTGGCGATCCACTTGCATAAATTCTCGGGAAGCCCATAGGATGGAAGTTTGGCCAGGAGCGCCCCATGCCACACTCGATCAAAGGCCTTCGCCATGTCCAAACTAACTGCCAGGCCCTCTCCCTTGCTTTCAATAGCCGCAGCCCAACGGTGGGTTAGGTAAACTAGAAGATCACCGGTTGAGCGACCATGGCGGAAGCCATATTGTCGGTCGTTAATCAATCGGTGATCCTCTAGATAAACCAAGAGCTGGCTATTAATAATGCTCTCCATGACTTTTGAGAGCAGGGAGGTGATAGCAATAGGCCTGTAGTTAGATGGATCGGACCCATCGCCTTTCTTTGGGATCGGGTGGATAAGAGCGCTCTTCCATGAGTCTGGGACTACGCCGACTGAGTAGGAGTGCCGAAACAAACGCGTTAGCACCGGTGTCAGCTCAGGAGCACAAGAACGGAGCACTAAGGGAGAGATGCCATCTGGCCCGCTCGACTTGTGGATGTCCAAAGAGGACAGAGCTCGCCTAACAGCGGTTTGGTTAAACTTAACCTCAGGCATTGAGCTCTGGCACCGCGGGATGGTCGGCGGCGTTGTTCCTTGGTCATCCAAAGTCGAGTTTGAGGCAAAGAGAGCGCCCAGGAGATCGGCTTTCTCCTTTGCCGTATGGGCCAAGATGTCATTTCCCGTGCGTAATGGCGGAAGCGAAGGCTGGCTAAAGTTGCCAAGTGCCGCCTTTGAGAGCGCCCAGAACTGATGAGTTCCGGACGGGTAGCTCCCAAGCTTCTCGCCAATTTTGGCGATATGCTCGGACCTTGCTCTGGCAATTTGCCGCTTAAAGAACCTAGAGGCTCGGTTGTACTTTCTTTTTGAGGTTTTCACCTCCGGATCCTTAGTAGCCAGTGCCTCAACCCAGATTTGATATGCCTCGCGTTTGCTAGAGGCAGCAAGCTTACAAGACGTATCAAACCAAGGCTGTGATTTGCCACCGATTGGCACTACAGTGCTAGGAATATAAAGTTCCATGCCCTGTAGAACCACGTCGGCAACGGCAGCGGCACAGGTACTAGGATCATCAGAAGAGAAGCAAACCGGCCCCCAGGGATAAGATGAGTAAAAAGTACGCATCCCATCCCAATCTGCTGACTTGTAGTGCCAGACGCGACGAGTTGCGGGTGATCTGCAGCTGCCGCGCTTAATGGGCACGACACTCCGTACCAGGCAGTGGTCAGAAGATCCCAAAGGGGCATCGACGACAACCTGGTACTGTTCCGGATGTGAAGTCAGCAGAAGGTCCAATAAAGAGGCATTATGATTGTCCACGTCCGGGAGTCGCGTAGGCGACTCAACCAATTGGGACAATCCGTTCGCCGTAGCAAGGTCAATTACAGCCCTCCCCGCGTGGTCGGTGGTGCGTGATCCAAGCCAACTGGCATTGTGCGCATTAAAATCGCCAAGTATCACGACCTCAGCGGAGGGGACCTGTGAGAGCATATCGTCGATAGCCGATTGAATGTGCTCCATTAGCCGATCCGTTTCTGCATTACCACTGTGGGACCTGTAAAGGCATGCGTAGACTCGGGCACGATCGTCCGAGTCAACACGGAGCCAGATGGTAGACAGGTCCCGACCTTCAAAATGGGTAAGACGACGGAAACTTAGGTCCTCCCTTACGAACACAGCGACCCCGGCATGAGGTATAAAGTTATGTTCTATTTTGTAGCCGGGGTATTGGAGATAGGCTGTGTCGCTCGGTCGGGCAATTTGAGTCTCCGTCAGGAAAAACAAGGCCGGCCGTGCCGTCTCGAGATGGTGGTGGACGGCATTCAGGTTGGAATGTAGACCCCTGATATTGCAAAAGTCCACGTTGAGCGTGGAAGGGGTTGCCGTGGAGCGTACGTCTCGTTTGCCCTGTCTATAGCGCGGAACTTTGCCCTCCCCAGAATTCGAAGGGCGGCCTGAGTATGAACACTCAGGGAGGGATTCTCCAGCACCGGAGGAGCTGGTACCCTCCTGGGGTAATTTGTATTTGAGGTCCGCTATCATATTCCAAGGAGGGGTGGGGGTGGGCGCCGGGGCCCGGCATTACCTGATGCGAAACGCAGTGGCATAAAGCCACTACTTCACGCCGGTTTTAAATGCCGGGGGTGGTAATGATCCGGTCGAGTCTGCCCATACGTGTTGCCATTGCTGGCGACGTGACTCTACCACACGTACTTTAGTCGCCTCTTACGACACCACCAGTACCAGGATGATCCTATTCTAGGCCGGGATCACACGGCAAAGATCGGATCCAAGGTACCTGAACTTTTCCGACTTAACGGCTGGTTCAGGACCTATAAGGATAGTGCTCGAGTCCGGGCTCCCGCAGGCCATGTACTCGGTCTTCGACACGTTAAGTTTAAGACCGCCGTTCTCAAGCGTACCCTTCCACAGGTTCAATTTACGCTCCAGCATCAGTCGGTTCTCATCAATGAGTGCTATATCATCGGCATACATCATCAGCCATGGAGGCTGGTCTTGGAAAAAGGATAAACTGTATAACTTATTTATTTTTAAAATTATAAAATTTTCTCGCTCTGGTAACGACTTAAAAACATGCGGCATTGAGTTTCAGTCGATAGACAATGTGTCCAAAATTCGGCGGAAATTAGGGAACCCGGTGTCTAACTTACAATAGATTCCCTCTGTCTACCCTGCTATTTCGAAATACAAGGTGAAGCTTAAGAAAAATTATGTTTATCCTTTACAACAATATTCTAATAAGTTTTTTATATTCAATTTTCCATTACAAATTAAATTTTACCGTGTATGAAGTGAATAATTATTTTATTTATCACGGCAACAATCTCTTACACTCTAAAACAATTACTGTAATGAAACATATGACGGTTTTCATTGGAAACTTTAATGGGCTTAAAATGGTGTTCAAGTGAATACTTCGGTACTCAATTATTTATACTCAATCTGAGTAATGAACGTGGAATGTATTAACTTGTGTATTGCAGTAATTGAATCTCTGGCTACATAATATATACAAATCGTAATATGCCAATATTAATATATAGATATGGTGTAACGCAGACAAAGTGATTATAGGCCTCTATATCACTGAAGCTTTAAGGCGGCCTGAAGATAGAGAGGCATGAAATCATTAATAAGTCAGCTCCTCTACCAGCACCAGCGGCTTGCGCTTACAAGAACGGGTACTGTCTTCAGTAAAGAAGAATAATACAAAAAAGAAGAACATGTAAATAAAAAAATACATATAGTCATTTTCGGCGCCCACTGTTGGACATAGGATCATAGGATCTTCACGCCAATTGGTCCAGTGTTGCCTGCAACCAGCGGCCTCCCACGACCTTGGCCAGATAGTCCACCCACCTGGTGGAGGGCCCTTCCGCCTTTACGGCCATCGGTTGTCCGGCAGGCCTGTCACAACGCAGATTCACAAGCGTGCGACTGTAAAAGCGTGGGTTCAATTTCCACTCAAGGGAAATGAAATATTTAATGTTTTCATTTTATTTGCTCTCTCCCACTCAACAGGCAATGCGTCCAGAACTAAGCGGAAAGTGAGGAACAGAGAGGTTCTACACTAGGTTCCCTCTGCTTACTCTGCTGTGTGTGTGTTAATTTAATTCTGATTTAATAAATAAATGTAAAACTCTTGGTTTCCCGTCACCATTAAATAATCACGGCGCATCGTTTCATTACGCGATTGCAATTGAATATTTAACGAGCCGCACTCGAGTAATTACTTTTAAAATATATACTTTATTAAGCACTTTATTTTACGTTACGTTAATATTCCCAGACAGAGCGCGAAATGAACCTTAAATTATTCGGGACCGAGCGTAATTAAATGTTTGTTCGGTTTTACGGGATTTTCTTTATTGTCTGTTGTTTTTAAGATATTTATATTGTATTGAAAGCTATAATATTGTAGTTAAATTAAGTTATGATTTCATTGGGGTTGTGAGGAAGTTATTTTTGTTTCTTCTCGAATTGGATTTTTAAGTTTTACGACACAAAACTTAAAAAAAAATAAAATAAATAACATTGACAAAAAATTGTAAATCATTTTAAATTTAAAAAAAAAATGTTAAGATCGAGCATTGCTTATATTAAATATTCAAATTTACCAACAAAGAAAAAAAATCCCACACAAAAAAGTCATAAAAAAAATAAATATAAAATAATGAGATCAGAGCGTATTCAAGAGGCGACGAGACCGGCAGATAACAAGGTGCTAATAGCGCTAACTTTAAAAAACCCGGTCAAAAGCTAATGTAGTTTTGTCTAAGCTACTCGTTATTCTCCAAGTTAACCCTCTGACGCGACGAACAAAAGAACCGCCACAAAAGACCCGCCAAGAAAAAAATACTGGCCGGTGATTGGTAGAACGCCGTGACGTCACGACGCCACGCCCCTAACAACCGCGTGAGATGAGAGAGCAAGACGCGCCTGTAAAAACGAGATGGCTGTAACACTGACGGTAGAGATGCAGCTTCCAAAGATCTCAAGCATAGCCATAATATTCTCATAATGTAGACTGTATTACGTAAAGATAGAGTCGACTCTACATCGTTTGAAACGTCTCTAAAAGATATATTGATGCGGTCAGTCGTAAAAGCTGTTATTGTTGGGTTACCGGTTTACCGATTTGGTTAAATTTGTGTGTTAACAGACAGACGTCCGTCTGTTTGCCCCGGCTCACCCCGGCCCGCTCTACCAGCCACCATCTACCAATTGAACGAGTAATTGCCTCTCTGATTAATTTGAATTCAATTACATCAATCACCTTTTGAGTTTACCTTTTCATTTCTCCATTTCAGTTTTGTTGTTCCTTGTTTTTTAAAAGGTAGAGTACGAACTGACACTTACCTTCATTGGTTCATAATTGGCTATTCAACAATTCAATAAACATTTCAGTCTCAGTAGTCAAACAAAATAAATGTATAAATTTGTAAGTGATAAATGAATTTATCACTTATAAATTTATACATATCTATATTACTTTAGTAATATAGAAATATATAAAATATAAAGAAACTGTAACTATCAAAGCATAACGTTAGAAAAGTCTTTATTAGATTTAGTGATGAAAAAGTAAACAGTAAGGGTAAGAAGTCAGACGGTTCTAAGAATACGATCACGCCAACAGTCGACACAATCGGCCCAATCAGAGGTGAAAAATACTATTGAACGCCTCGACAGTAACGGCGCTAACGGCGCTAACGGCGCTAGGAGCTCCCGAGGGGTGAATGCTAATAGCGCCTCGCGCCAAACAAAATCACTTCGCGACCCGAAAATTCGCACTTTCAATGGGCAATTTCGCCCCCACCCCCGCGACCCCCCGCGACCCCTCGCGACCCCCGCCGGCCCCGCCCCCAGCGCAGCCCCGACCGTGCTCTGGCCGTTGAGGCAGTCGCGCTCGCCCGCCTGAGCAAGATGGATGTATCGGAGGACCGATTTTACGGCTCCCAAACGCCGGACCGCTCGGAAACCAACAGCCCGCGCTCGCACATGAGCAGCCCGAACTCTACATCTTCAATAAACGTAACCGACCAGAGTATCTCTATGTCGCAGCATCAGCAAAACTTGGAAACTTTGAATCGCATGGGAATGTTCTTCCACGCTCAGCAGATGCATCTTAACCAGAGTTTCGACGCTGTCAAGTCGAGGCTGGGTCTGACACAAGTGGCTAACGTGAACCAAGGACCACGGCACACGATAGATGCCATACTGGGACTGAACGGAGGTAGGCAGAGAGTGCAGAGTGAGTTTGAGACGAGAAGAGAAGATCGAGAGAGAGAATGTGACGCTGTGCCCGTGTCGCCTGGAGCCGTCGAGAGTGCGGGTTAGTACATTAGGATCATTTTGTATGATGGATTATACCTTTTTTATTAGATTACCTTACATAATGTAAAGTTCATATTTATTATCATAATAATGAAATACATTTATAAATATGAAAACAATGCTCAATAGGTGGTCTCACGCCTGAGCGGTCATTTCTTCCAGACGATCTTTGGGGCGAAAGCCGTTATATTTATTAGGCATATTACTGTCCATTACATTTTACAAAAAAAAAAATCAATGATTTGTCGCTTTGTTATTGATGTGGCCTTTGTATTGTTGTTTGAGGGAACTTAAAATTATTAAATATTCAGACCAGCTTTAAAAAATTAAAACGGTGTATAGACGTCAATTCTATTCGCCATACCTACCATATTATTAGAACAATATTTATCATTTGTTTATTATTTTTTTCCTATAATGTAATGTAGCGCTCAATTCTTAGGGTTCAGTATCTCAAAAGGAAACAACGGAACCCTTATATCCTATATCCTATAAGGGTCCACTTTATTGTCCGTCTGTCAGGTAAAGAGTATCATGTTGAAATTAATATCAAAAATGCAGGTCTGTAGTCTGTTGAAGCACAAAAAAAAATCAAACGTCTAGGTCAACGAAATCTAAAGATACGAGCATTTGTGCATCGATTTTGCTGCATTATCTTACAAATTCTATTGGGTACTTCCCGTGTACCTATAGTTATGAAATTTGGCACGCATTGAAAATTTATTATAAAAATAAATAAAAAATCTAAAAAGTGAAAATTTTTAGGTATATCATAGAAAATAAAAAAATGCAAGCTTACATTTATACGCCCGTAAAATTAAGCTTATTAATTAAGAGATGTTTTATAAGTTGTACTTCTGTACAATTCTGGAATTAGTATGGAAGCCGCGGTGGTAAGTCCGATTCGCATTTAGCCGATTCTTTTATAAGGTTTTATTTTGTAACCGTCAAATAAATAAATAGCTTAAAACCTTAACACTTTGCTTATTATACTTTCTGACTAGTTGAAAAGGTTGTAAATTGATATATTCATTATATTTAGAGAATAAATAAATTGTCCAAAATTATAATTTAACTTCATATTTTTTGATTCGGCGCTAGTTTCGTACGCTCTTCGTGAGTACTTGAGCCTCACGCGCGCGCCGTCGGACGAGTCTTACAGACGAGATGAAACATTATTCAATTCCGAACTATATTAAGATAGAAGATGATATGTATTTTAAGACAATTTATAGTTATAGAACAGTAACACGACGACAGTAGATTATTAGGAAGTACTGAAATACCAGTACGTAACACGGTGCACTTGTTATCACATTGTTTACATAAGTAACCTGTCATTCTAAAACAGCTGGAATTACGTACTAATTGTATCATTAACAAGCGTTGAAGAAACATAAATATTAAGTAGGTACTCTGTAACATTTTTGATTATGAATGTATCCAACCGCAGTCACTTGTCAGTTACTATGCATACTGAAATGCTTTGTAAATCATAAATATACACTTATATTCTAGTTTTCTAATTACATGTATGCCTTTTGATGATCAATATTATTTATATTTACATTCCCCTAAATACTTTAATAAATATTGTATGAAGAAAGAATTTTTGATTAATATTTAATGTATGCACACACAGATGCTTCATAAATATGAACACAGTAAGAAATCTCCTGTGTTTAGTGCTACCAATTTAGAATAATCACCTTATTAGATTATTCAATGCGCTTTGATTGCGGCTTTTTCTTCTCGTAAAATAAAACTAAAATTTAAATTATAAATAGATCTTTGATTTTTACGATTTTAACACATTTTAAATTACTTTCGGTATCGGTACATAATTTGAAGCTACGTCTCATGTAGAAACCAATAGTGTGTACACCTACCTCATATATCAAAAGTATTTATGTTAAATAACCAACTTGATTGTATATATAAATAAATAATATAATGGACGGTTCAATGAAGGCTGTTCGCACGCAGTTAGATATATGCCGCGTCGCCCGTGCACCGTGACGGGAGTACCTACGGGCGACGCGCGGCGCTGGAGAATTTAATAATAGCGGTGGGCGTGCCGCTGCGGACCTTTTCATATACCGTCGCAAATAGAAATACTATCTAATTATATACGCGCGTATCTAAAGTAGTATATATGATATGGAAGAGATACGTTCGGTACCTATTACATACTATATTCACAACCATTCTAGAATATTAAGTTTATTCGTTTTGCTCAATGTTTGTTTTGAGTTTCTTTTTGCTCCAACAACAGAGATCATAGAGATTTGTTATAGATAGAAGTAGTTTTTAAATGTATGTAGAAATTACGTACAATAAATATATGTAAAATTACATAAAATGGTTAGTATATTAAGTTACTAACAAACTGAACAATATTTTGCTATACAATAAAATTGATAATAGTTAAGAACTTTATATTTAAAAAGAATAAGGTTTAATTGCAAAAAAAAATACAAAATATGTAATTTTTTAGCGCTTTGATTATCGGTATTCAAAGTGTGGCGTTTCGAAGATGACGCGGGGCCACAGGGACTGGAGTGTGTTAACACTAGGTTCCCTCTGCCTATGGTAGACGGAAGGAATTTATATATAATAAAATTAAATAAACTTTTATAGGTAGATGCAGTTGATGATGTTACGTAACTATATTAATTGAAATATACAAATATATATACTTATGGATTTGTGGAAGTAATAGACTAAATGAATGAATGATAGCGCTGTAAATACTATTAATATTTATTATAATATTATCTTATTATAGAAATAGCATACCAGTAAAGCGGGAAGAATTTTTTTTTACAAAATACACAAATTTTCATTTACATTATGATATCCAATTAATTTTCATAGTTAACTCTGAAATACAGTTAGATAAGGCAAAAAAAATGCAAAACGTATTAACTTTCATTATAGGAAAGTTATACAGTTTTTATATTATAAACGTTATATTCAGCGACAGAAACTAGTTATATTATTCTGTGTGATCAAATACGATAAGTAATAATAAAACAATACAGTAATAAAAAATTAAGATTGTTTCCATATTAAAAGCTAGGAACGTTTTAACTTAACTTTTAAAAGCACCCAAAATTCAACTTCTTCTCAAATTTGAGACACATTCTAACATTCATATAAAAATAATTTACAAACTGTAACTACGATTACGGTTATATCCGCCATTTTCAGTTACTTTCATGGAATTGACGTGATTTGGTTGTTATTTTGTTGAAATAACTAAGAATACCCCGAATTCTAATAGAATATTGAATAATATTCCAATTAATCAATCATTTATTAGAATTTGTTTTATTATCTTTATAGTACCTTTCAGTAAAACTTGTGCATTTAGATTGTATTTTTTTGTTATTATTGTTGTATATTTAATAAATATATAAAATAAAATAAATTAATAAAGCTTTTTTATATAACATTACAATATTTCAGATCATTCAATATCACTGCAAATTTTCAATTTCAAATAATTATGCTGTAAATCTAATTAAACGTTTGAAATGTATAGTTTATTTTATTATTTTTTATATAGGACTACTTGCAACCTTTTTTATCATGCGAGTCAGGCTTTCATAAAATACTCGCATATGTAATATAAAAAAATACGTAAAAGTTTTAGAAACAGAATTTCGTTGTTTACATTTTTTTTCATACCATAATGAATACTACTTTAACATAAATTAGAACGTAGAGCTTTTTTCTCTTTTCAGATAATCAGATTGTTGATATATAAAATATATCGATTTGTTCAACAATTATGTTTGTGTACTTTGTGAAATACTTCAATTAATGTTTGTAAATAGTCATTCCGCGTACATTGACATTGCTATATTCATAAATAATTATATTAATTTATATATTCATCACACGAATAAATATATAAAAAAAATATAAAATTGTCTTTAAAATTTCAACAAAGAAGACTGTTAAAAATAATATTTCACATGTCCAATAGCGCTATAAATCTTTCTTATCTAATTATGCAAATTGCAATTTTCTTTTGTTATAAAGCAGTTATGCTCCAGAGCTTGAATATAATTCAAGCATCTACCAGGCATCTGGTAAACTTGAATAGTATAGAGTGGGAACTTGGTGGATCAGTGACAGCAAAATCAGTTGAGGTCGCTGTTAACGCGACAGGAAAATTATAAATAAAAAAATATTATCAAACACAATTTCTGATGTGCCGTAGAGTTTCGCCACGCAATCCCTCGAGAGTTCAGTGGAAAGTTAGGAAAATGTAGTGATTGAAAATGGGAACGAAGTATCTTAATATTAGGTTCCCAGGTTCCCGCTGCCCACTCTGTTATGTAGGGAATATAACGTAAAGCTAAAAAAAGGTGATAGCGAAACGGTGGAAAAATTTGGCGTACAATATAAGCTACGTGTTATATGACACATTCTCTGTTAGTAAGATAAATGTTATTTCGACAACTATTCTACTAGTTTTAAAGTTGCAAAATGTTAAATATAATTTCGCATTATCTATTTATTCTATTATGTTAGCGAAAAAAATAACGTTTCTATGTTTTATACTTGTAGTCAATATTTATTTCAAATTCACTAAAAAAAATCTAAATCTACAAGTGGTTTACTTTTTTTATACACTTTCACACTTCAACACCTCCAATTAACGGCGTAAATAGAACAAGTATACTTTCTTAATTAATATACATACATTGTTGCATTAGATGAGTTACATCATTTCTATTTGTATAAGCCGTTCCGTCTATTTCTTAGAGCTAGAAACTCTTGGAAATTAGTAATAATAGTTTTTTTTTTAATTTGGGCCTATATGCATATAATTTTTATTTGTTGTTTTTTCTAACTTCACACTATATCCCGCACATAGCAGTTGAGTCAGGGGGATCCTGGGAACCTAGTATTAAGACACTCCGTCCCCATTAAGATACTTCCGTTTCCCACTTTCCACGGAATGTCAGACAGACATGATGGTAAACTATCTATTAAGATTTTTTTGTAATATTAAAATTTTAAGTTTGTTGTTACAACATTTGTTTTTGTATTTATAATCGACTCGTTCCCATTATATCTATATATTTTAACAACATTGAGTATATAATAACTCTTCAGGAAATTATATTCTTGGAAGTTTCAATAACTTTTACATATTAGGTAATACTTAAGTAAAATATTTTTCAAATTTGTGAACCGCTTTCTTTTGTAAATAGCATCCTTTCCGATTCAATAACCACTCTTAGTTAGATTTGGTAGATCGTTAAACGCAAGGTTTTTTTTAAATATTTTCCTTTGGATATATTCCTTTGGATTCCTCTATATTTGTAATATAATATTTACGTATTTCGCTAGTGTGCTTAGAATGTGTTAAAGTCATCGTTTTAAATTTATTGACCGTATTCATTTTTTTATATAAAATATCAATATTCTCTGATATCAGCACATTATGTATCAACCTACACTTTGCTCACAAGTCTCAAGCTAAAACTAACGCGAAAAAAATATGTTTTTTCCTTGTTTGCATTTTAAATGTTTAATTTTAAAATAAAACTTTATATTTAATCGGTGAAGATTTTTTTTGCCTATTTTACTAAAACTAATAATAACTACGAAATAACTACATAAGACCCGTCTATAAGTTAAACTTATTGATTATTTTATGAAGAAAAATGAATATAGGCTTAATTTGTATTAGTGATTAAAAATAATTATAAATTGATAACTATAACTATATTTTGGTCCTTCTTTATTCTTATAAAATAGCTTACAGCGTAATGAATTCTCTATTGACTAGCCCCATTTTGTAGAAAAAATAGTTGTTATAATGTTTATACTATTGACTAATGTATAATTGCACAACAGGTAATAGATTACCGCAGATCTATCTATCGATTAGCGTCTGTCAGAGAAACATAGAAGCTGGCTACTCTACTTGGCAGCTGACAGCGACATCCGCTATGTAAAATTACATTTATAAATTTTTCAAGTTACTATTAATTGTACTTTTAAAATAATAATAAGTAGTTACATAAAAGATTCACGATATACCCCTCATATTGATAACTTGACAGCGGGAACCTAGTGCTGAGACACTTCGTCCCTCTCTTTCCGCCCAATTTTTGAGATATTTCATGTTGAGAGAAAAAACTCAACGCCATGCTTTGTCTTGATACCGGAGCGGTCAGTAATTAAATAAAAAAAACAGGTATAGTTATATATACAGAAAAATATTAAATTTAATTAAATTATGGCTAGTATTCCACGTATGATACACGATTAAAGAGTATTGTAGAGTTATCGGTAGAGTCACGCCAGGGCGCTATCGGCTCATTATTAAAACGCGTTATAATTTCATAGAAACAATGTAAGCTATGAAAGGGTGCTAATTAATACAAATTCGGCTAAATCGTCATAATAATTAACAACTGGAGCTAGTCGTGGGGACACGCAACTCTACATACTCGGAACGTCGTCGGCGCTACGCGGGAGCGAGGATTTATTATCCTATGTTATATCATTTTACTATACATCGTGGCGCAGTGGGAAACGGAATGATTGTGGGTTCGATCACCATTCGGGGAATAATTTTTTTTTCCGCATCAGTAGACAAAGTACGGTGTCGAGTCTTTTCTGCCTACCCTGTTATGTGAGTGTGAAACAAAAAAAACTATAGAAGTAAGTTTTTTTAATTCTTACAATAAGCATTGCCTCCATAAACATAACTTAATGACACAAACAAAAGAAAACATGACTTTTATTTTGAGTAATTATAAGAACGCTGTGAGTACTGTTTAAATAACGTACACAAAGTAATTGTAGATGTTAGAGGGCGATATGCAATAGAGTTAATTATTAATTTCACAGTACGACGCGACCTTCACTCGCCTTCACCAGCCTTCACTCCGGGTGAAGGCTTATAAAGTTTTATTGTGTGTATTTATTTTTTATGTTTATAGCATACCACTTGATTAGTGAAGGCTTTTAACTTGATTTGAATTGAATTTTTTTTTATTCTAAAAATTTTTAGACTACGCTTAGTAATAATATAACTGAGTGAGAAATCTGCTTCTCTGTCTATTTCAATATTAAAAGCTGAAGAATACGGTTAGAAAAACGCGCTAATCTTAGGAACTACTAGTCTCAACCAAAAAAATATTTGTATGTCGTTGTCCATGTATCGAGGAAGGCTATAGACTATATTAAATCATGTTAATCTTATCGATGTAACCATACTGGTACACGTAATACTGGTTGACATATTTTTTTATAATAAATCATTCTAACAGCAAATACCACTCATTAGATGCGACAATGACGTTTTTACATAATGTTTAAATGTTTTAAATAAATGAGGGATTGCGAAGACCATTTAGTCTTAGTAAGTACTTTATCTCGACGTAAGCATCTACTTAGTACGTTCAAGAATCATTCTGGATTAGTTCAGTAAAAGTATTTAACGTATGTTAGTGGTATTAGTAACATGTAACATGCAGATACGCCAAAGATAAAAACAGATGTTTTCAAAAGATATCAGACATCATATAAAGATGACAATAAATTCAATTTTAAATGCTATCTTAAATATACAATATTAGTTACGAATTATGTTATTTGTTTTTATAGAAAGCCATTTTTACTATTTTTAACTAGGCATATAAATAAATATATACACCCAACCACGTCTCTCGGAGGATTTCTAAGAGACGCGGGGTCAAATCTCAGTACATTAATTTTTTTATACGTTTTTTAAAACGCTATATTTAACAAAACAACAAAACATTGTCTTGTGCTATAATTAATAAGCATTTATTTCCTCTGGTAAAACTGCAAATAACATAATTACTTTGAATATTATGCAAATAGAACACAAAACAAACCTATTAAAACATATTTTGTATAACATTTTTAAGCCAAACACTACGAGCTTTTAAAAAAATTCAATACAACGTGAAGCACGTAAAAGGGTAGTATATACGTATATATGTACGAGTATGTAGTCCATCCATAGTTGTATAGTCCGGTCGAGTCCGCCAGGGGGCTGGGTAGTTTGTATACCCATTACCGACGAGATGAGCAGCGGTCGCCATGATAATCGAATCGCAGTGAAATAGCGCGAGAATCGATTGTGCACCGCAAATCGACTACTAATTAAGCTTTCGGTTGTTCCATCGGACGTAGGAAGTGATGTGATGTGACGAAACGGAAACGCCGTTATTGTTTATAGTCTGTGTCATTTTATTTGTCACCGGTTAAAACTGTTTAATGTTTAGTTTACTGAAGATGATATTTATGATGATAAATTAGATGATTTTATTGTAGTTAGGTTAGTTATAATAATTGAGACCATCATGTCACATGGTTTGGGTTTAATACACACATTTGTGTAAATTTAAATAATTTATCTTATATTATGACAAAAACTTCGGCGTTGGGTTACGCCAATGAACTTGCTGTTTCGCAAAATGGATAACGCAGTGTATATTGAAACCATATACTACTTACTTCTTAAATACCCAAAATATATATAATACAAATTTTAAATCTCTAACATCTTATCACTCTGTACTTCAGTTCGTTTACACGGACTAAACAGGCTCTATATCTAAACCTTGACTAAAATCTAGATACAGGAACATAATGCAAATCAATTGAGGACAAGACGAAGCGGTGGACGTTTATGGAATACTAACAACGCGAATCGATTGTACACCGCAATCTAGTAGGTCTAATGAAGCTTTCGACTATTTGCGGAGATGGAGAGAAATAGAAATGAGAATTTTTTGTCCCATGTTACCGTAAGTAACGTGAGCTCGCGTACATAAACTGTACATAAGCTTTTTAATTTTTATGTAAACAGAATTAACTTTAAAATAACAATTTACACTATTTACAATTGTAATTATATGTTGTTATACTAATACGTGTTAAATATACTAAGAACTAGCACTAGCAGTAAAGGCTTAATAGAACAAAGGATATCATAATTTTGGCTAAAGAAATTAAATAGAATTGAAGTCTGTGAAAAATCGCATTTAGAATCTAGTCTTTATGATATTTATTTGTAAATGCCAATAATTCACTTCTAAAAATATAAATGTTGTGTTCAGGGGATCAATTTAAATAAGTATGTTTATGATATACGATAATGATATTTAAACAAAATGATTGAATAATAACTAAATGATTTAATAATCATATTTCAGTAAAACTATATTTATTGATATTTAAATCAAGCGAATGATACAATAATACGAAACTAAAATTAAGTAATATAAAATTTAATTTAATTACTCGTTACATGTAAACGTTTTAATACAATATCGTAAAATATCGACGTTAAATTGTGTTCTCATTCGAATTGTGTTCATATTTGCTTTAGCGGAATCATTATTAGGTTGGCTTTATTGTGTAATCTAAAACCAAAATATGTTGTTAACGAATATAGCTATCTAGTATTTATCTAACTAAATCGGCATACATTACCTAATGGATTCAATTGAATTCTTATCAACGAATCAATATTAATGTAATTTAACAGTCTGATCGAATTATCTACCGAAACAGGATTAAACAAATATTTTAATTCAATAAAAAGAAATTGACATCGACTGTCACTTTTAACACAGATTATAAAATCACAGTGACACACTTGACAAACGGATTGAGCGATCAAACGTCAAAACACGTTTCTCTCTTTAACTGATGGCCAGCCAGCGTCTTGGGACCGAGCGAGATGAACTGAGACAACTCAAGATTACGCAGTAGAAAACAAATAAAAACATTATGGGCAACGCATTAAGATGTTTTACACTTATCGTGATACGATCTCTCGTCTCCTTTTTGTAATAATTATCGTTAATCTGGCAACACTCGCGGTATCGGAGGCATATTGGGTGCTTTTTTCTGTGGCAACCCTAATCACGTGTCAGATTTGCCGTGTTGCTCGTATTAAAGCTCTTCGGCATTAATGATTTTACAAAATGGGCTCTTTATCTAATTTCTTTTTTATTAGCACGACTGTAACCGGTCGTTGTATGGAAATTGTGCATCGTAAGATATAATATGAAAGTGGCGCCCACACGACCACGGGACGCTCGATGGATGGCTTCGTGTTACATAAACATGTATATAAAATAAGACTAGCAAAGAGCAAATTTACCTTGTTATATACATTATAAGATAATTGTATCTCTTATATATTTTACTAATACTCACATAAAAACTAGGAAATAATAAAAAATTAAGGAATACAAAGTCCGCCTCATAATTTCTACGCTTTTACGGAATTACTATTGCTATACAAAAAAATCCTACACAAAATATGGCCCTATTATTGCTATAAATAACAATCTTAAAGATCATTTACTAGTAGGATATATGCAAAGAACACACATGTAAATATGTTTTTTAGAAAGTAATCAAGGAATCTTATACAAGTATTTCTTAAATTGCATGAAAATTGTTACCCTAATTAATTAATTATTGTTACTTGTTGTTACGAGGATTTTGTTTAGCTTCACGCTGTATGCCACATTCATAGCTGAGTAGGCAGAGAAAACCTGGGAACCTAATGGTACGTCACTTCGTTCCCATTAAGAAACTTCTGTCTCCACTTTCCGCCGAATTGTGTGTTGAGTGACGGAAACCGATGCCACGCTTTGCCTCGTTACCAAGCAAAGAAAGTATTAAAAATGTCTTTGTATCACGACTGGAATCAATTAAATTATTAATTCATTTACTCGCACGATAATCAATTTCTTAAAATTATCGAGTAAGCGTATTTTATGTAAAAAATAAAAATGACACTTCTTGACTCTTAACTAGCAAACTTATTGAACCGTTAAATAGTTAAAGTTGAATGTATGCGTTACAACACTGTATAACTAAATGTAAATAGAACGAATATTATTTATTCATATTTCGTATTTTGTATTAAACGAACGAAACACTGTTCGTTCGATTAATACATTTGTCTGATTCACATCTTGCCGTTTTTGACGATAACCATATAAATAAATAATCACCGTATTTTTTTATTTTGGACCACTACATTTGAGTACCCTGAGACATGTTACATATACGTTGTCCGAGAACACGTTAGGCCCTAAATAATATATATTAGCAACTTTGTATCTGTTTACAGTACCAAAATATAATTTCTATTAAGATTTGAATTAAAGAACTATTTATTTGTAAATTGTGTTTTTATCTAATAAGAAGTAACCAAGGGCGTAGCATTCTTCTCGTCGAGGTCACGAAGGCTAGAGCATCGTGACGACATCGTCACAATGCCCACATTCAGTCAGTCGGAACCTAGTGTTAAGACGCTCCTTTCCCCGTGAACTACCCAATTGCGTGTAAAGTGTTGGAACTGAACTCTGCACGTATAATTTATTTTTCCGGAATATAACTTTTTGTTATCTTCTCCTCACTTTTTAGCTCCACCCCGGTTCAGCCCCGTACATGCAGGGCAGACTGTGAGGACCTGGGGACTTTGTGTTAAAACACTTCGTTCTGATTACAACCCTTTCATTCCCCACTTCGCGCGGATTTCTGAAGGCAGTGTATGTTGAATAACCAAACTCAACGCACCGCTGAGGAAATGAAAATATTAAATATTTAATTTCCTCGAGTGGGAATAAGACCCAAAACCTGTCGCGTTTATAGTCACAGGCTTGTGGCCCTATATGTGCGCTACGACTTTTATATTTAAGAATAAAATATACTCATATTATGATGACTAAACCATTTTTTTTTACATATACTATTGGAAACAAAAATTATCTTAAACTAAATTAAAACCCATTGAACAAAATAAGCCAATTTGAACTTTGTAACTTTCTGTTACTGTAAAGTAAAATAAATAAAGTAAGTATTTTCCTAGCGCTAGTAGGAAACTAAACGTATATCGACGCGGGCGGTGTACCGGTGTAGCGCCTGCACGGCGATGCTCCTATGATTAATGATCGCTCTTTCGCCGACTGAATTGACAAATTATTAATAATGTAACTTTTATAGTATGTTTTGTTAAAGTTAGATTTTTCAATTTTCTGTTTTGAAAATGATTGAGATTTATATTGTTGGTTTATCTGGTGACATCAGTTTTAGAAATATATAAGGATTTCGAGAATCTTGTTATGTACCGCTGTGTTTTTTAGCGTTATATTTATTTTAAGAATATTGCTCATTAGGTTGCACAACCTACTTGGGGGGACGTTATATTATTTTACAATCGTTTGCTTTGGTGTCAAGATAAAGCGTGACTTTGAGCTCTGCCAATGAACAAGACACGTGTTAAGTAAAAAGATTTAGGAGTCTTTAAAATAAAGCTAGGAATTGCTGTATGCAGATAACGCAGTGCTCATTGCATCATCGAAATGCGAGTTGTAGGCTTTAGTCTTCTAGCTGAATGCAAATAAGACAAAAGTTCTTGTATTTTGAAAGAAATTGAAGAAAATAGGAATTGAAGAATATTGAATAAATTAAAGGACGGAATGCCAGATCACTTTGAATGGTAAGATATTAGAACTAGTAATTGAGCGAAATCGATGCGGAAAGACGTGCTGCTGCCGATAACAGAGTTAAAAGTGCCTTCGCTGCATTGATGACACGGTGAAAGCACGGTCAGCACAGCTGCATGTCGGTATGAAAAAAAAATGTGGAAGTGCGATCTCTCCGTATTTTATGCGGAGTTAAGTTAGCTGATCTAATCCGCAATGAGGGGACACACAGGATGATATCACGGTGAGAATCAAGAAAAACATGCTCAGCTGGTTTTGAGCACGTCGAACGAATGAGTGTAGAAGGAATGGCAAAAAAGATTTATGATGGAAAAGTGAGTTGTAAGAGAGAGAGAGATCTCAGTTGACCTTAGAGTTTGGACTACCCCTCTAGGGATACAGCGTGAAGCTAAGTAAGTAAGTAAAATATGTAAAACTAGATATAAAACTAGAACTCATAAACAGAGAAATCAAGTGCCTAATCAGACACTTGAGGTATAAGAGACAATGATGCTAGGGTAAAAAACATACCGATTTTTATACAAAATAGTAATAGTTATGGTTAATATACAAAAATATACATTTAAGTGTTTTTCCATACAATTATATTCACTCTTGATTCCATTGAAACAAATAATCCATGACAATTGAACATATTTGATGTAATTATAGTTTAAAAAGCTAAAATAATGTGGTGCATTAAGTAATTTCCACGCTCGTGAACCAACATTTATTCGGTCTGACTAAATAGTAACGAAATGGGTAACCGCAGGACGCTCTCCTGCAAACAGACCGAGTCAATAGTTGATGTCCGACTGCAAATGCTGTCTGCCCGCCCTGCGACCCCGTCGATTTTACAAGCCCGTGGCTTGTAAGTTACAAAATTTAAGTTACTATTATATATTTTTTTATTATTTTATTGTATATTCATTTGTGGAACTATCTCCTGAATGATGAAGATAGTTTTAGTTTTATTATCAAACTCATATTTACTGTGCTAGTATCATAAAACTATATGCAAAATGGGTCAATTAAAAAAATTAAATAAAAAAAAATCTTTTATTTTCAAGCAACATAGGCTCCTAGTTGGTTAATACAATGAATTACTTAAGAATTATGTTAGTAAAATAAAATTAATTACCCCCTGACCCTCGCCTGTCAACCACTGTTGATTCCTTGTTGGTAATCCTGAGAACCTCCGCACTGACACTTAGACACACACGGCGCGGCGTAGACGTCACTAAAATCGAAATATTTGCTGCTCTATGAAAGAGCGAGTTGTGTTGAGTGATGAGTGATACTGGAAAAAAGAATTAAGTAATACAACGTTGAAAACGATAAAAATATTAATTTAAGCATTTTGCTCTCTTGGTCCCTAGTTTCTACCATAAAGTCCAATCATTGTTATATAACTGACAGTTATATAACAATAATTAATATAATGATTATTAATAATTAATCATTATACGTACTTTTTAGACTTGAGAAGCATTCGATCTTAAAAGTATCTAACAAATGTTTTATGATATTTCAAATTAAATATGACTACTACCTTCTAACTACTTTTTTCTTTTTAATTACTATTTTCTATAGTCATCTAGTACATACATTACTTTATGGGAGAATGTATATAAAAACTACGTCAAGATAGAAAAAAAGCGTTGCAGCAATACCTATGTTTATATCTTTTCATTTCTTCATTCGGCGTGAACTATTAATAATTTTTATATTATTGTTAAAAATAACCTCTTATTAAAACTTGTATAGAATTCACAACCCTACTTTTTGTTTTATAATTCATTAATTATAATGTAAATATAATTAAAAAGTTAATATATTTGACTGACTTCGACCTGACTTTGTCAGACTATGTTTTCTGTATGTACATGTATACGTAATATGTTACGTACTTTTTTTTAGCGAAAGAGCCAGAGGTAAACTTGAAACCTAGTGTTAAGACATTGTGTTTTAATTAAGACACCTCCGATACCCACTTTCTCCCTAGTGGTAATCGAACTCACAACCTGCCGTGTTTACAATCGCACGCTTGTGCCCCTGCTCTACGGCTGGCTTCACGTACTTCCTGTTAAGTATCATAACAAGTGGAATTGCATACAAAATAGACAAATTAAATAGTATGAAGAACAAACTACTTTGAATATAATTGTATCAGGTATGTGGAGCAACATTAGCATTTAGAATACGTTTGCTGACTAAGTGAGCGCAAACAGTTTGGATTTATTGTAGTGTAATAGCGGGGTGCGTGCGGGAGCCGGCGAAGTGGCGGCGTTGGCGGCGCTGGCGGCGCTGACGGTGTTGCGGGGTGCAGTGCACGTGGATCATAGGAAGTTATTACTTGTCCGCCGAAACATGCTCGTATAGTACTTATTAAAATGTATGCAAATACTGCACATGCAGACGCAATGTAACTTCGTTTAGCGGAAACAAGTTTAAATGCCTCTACGAAAAATTAGAAGTATAACTTGAGCTTAGATAGGGCCTACAGCCTCGTAGACTGTCAGAACAGAGTGCTGAGACACTCCCAGCACACGACCCGAGCGTACAATTCGCATTTTATTGATATAACATTGTAATTTATGTTTTTCACATATAAGCACATATTTCAAAAAGTATGTGATTGCAGGGGAAGGGTCGTGTAACAGCAACGACGGGTTCCAGGCGCCCGTCGACGACAAATCGGCCAGCGACGACGACGCGCCGCGGCCGGGCTCCGCCGCCGACAAGAAGAAGCACCGTCGCAACAGAACTACCTTCACCACGTATCAGCTACACGAGCTGGAACGCGCCTTCGAGAAGAGCCACTACCCCGACGTGTATTCGAGGGAAGAGCTCGCCATGAAAGTTAATCTACCGGAAGTTAGAGTACAGGTAAGGGTCTCTTAAACTATGACAGCGTTCATAGCAGTGGCTTTACAATAATATATTTTAATATTGATCTTAAGAATACGTTTATTTGTAATTCGTTAGTAGTAATTATATAAAAAAATATAAAAGCGGAAAAAACATTACAAATACCTACCTCGTATGTAGATTTTTTTGTAAAATTCAAGTTTATTTAATAACGCAATCTTGATAGATGATGACTTTCTTTTAACGGAGTTCACAGTACGGATAGTTTTATTTTATTCATGAAATAGGTTATATACGATTTCAAAATTTGGCGGTACACAAAGAAAAACATAAAAATTATTTACTTACTACAACACACTGCATGAATAGTTTCTGACAAAAATTTTAATATATTTGCAAAATTGGCGGCACACAAAAGTGCCGCCAAAACAGATCATATCTAAATCTTTTCATGATAAAAGTAGATAGAAAAGTAATTATTTTGTAACAACAATGTGAGGACACATTCCGTCATCGAACAACAACTGAGCGATGTTCACCATAAAGTAGACTAATAAAGCCGATCTTATAACTCTCTCTGAGCCATTTAACAAAAAGCGGAACTAAATAATATAGCCCTTTATTAAGTGAAATGTGAAGTTCGCAAATAGAATTGGCTAGAAGGGTGAAGGACTATAATGAAGCAAGGGGCTTATGTCACTCCATCCCCTGTACGCAAGACGAACATATGTCAAAGTAACACCAGTTAGAATAGAGCTCTCCGTCCCACCCCTCGCCGCACAGTCACGAGGGACCAAACGTGATTGAAGAGCTCCTCTTACACTGGCAGCCTCCTAATTGCTTCCTTACGACAGCGAAAAAAATGTTAAAGTCTACGGCAATTTAGTTTTTATTACAACGAGCGAAGGGTGTAAATGAGTGCAGGATTGAGTTTGGTCGTTTGTCAAATGACGTGGTTGTAGCTAATCTGCTAGTTAATAAAGGGTTACGAATGTTTTTGATGGGAAAATGTGTCACTTTGTGTGTGCGGCGATGAGCGGAGAGCGGAGAGCGGGGACGACGGCCTGATACTTTGACATTGAAACTATCGATAACTTATTCTGCATACTTGTGCTTATAAACGTGTACTGTTAAATCAGTCAAACTTAGTATTGTTTTTAATAATACTGTTTTAAATGGTTATTGACTTTATTTATATTCATAATAAAATCGTAACTGAACGGTGTCTGTACATGAAAGTCAAATCAGAAAAAATAATTATATAATAGCAATAGAAACCAAAAGAATTATTTTTAACATTTTTGTTTGTTTGTCGCTTCGCTTACTCACTAAGCATTGACTTTAGAAAATATTCAAACCCATCCGCCTCTCCGCCTACCCGCCTCGTCTATACTCGTCGTATTTGATTTTTGTTACAACAACATTTTCCTTGATTACATGTTGTTTTTGTAGTTAAGCAATTTCTTAGACGTTTCAATTACCAACCCTTGCCTCCTCTCCCCCTCCCCTCCTCTCCCCCTCCCGCCGCTCGTCGCTGATGCCCGGACTGATGATGCTTGTCGAAATTACGCCTGTAACGTCCTAATTACATCTAAATTGATGTTTTTCAGTTCAAGTTAATTTTAGTTGTAGTGTTGCTAATCTGACATATTTCTTATGAATTCGTGCTTGTTAAACAAAAATTTACTTAGTTTAATTGTCTTCGCACATACATTAGTCAGCGTGGACTTTAACATGTAAAACAGAAAAAAAACTTTTTTCCCGTTTTCGTGGAATTTTGAAAAATCTCTTATTGCTCTTCTATATTCCTTAACGTAAGCTACATTGCAACTACCTAAGTCCATCAGTTCCGTATATATATTGTCAGTCAGTCAGTCAGTGACACATGGACTCAGAGTTATTATAGTAAATAGATTACGATTATAAAGATAATAAATCAAATTACTGTTTACTTTAATACATAAATAGTATTTAAAAACATCTTTATAATTATATATTTTTAATTCGAAGTTACTAATTCGAAAGTTCGAAGTTAATATAAAATATTCTATTCTTTTTGTTCCAAAATACGTCGAATATCCAAATAATCCCGTGCATATATACTCATGCACTGGTATAATGTGCCAGCTTAGTTGGGCGCGAGTTTAAGCGAATTACCGGTCGCGTCCGCGTCGGCGTCGTCTAACTGCTCTATCGCATATATTAGTACCGTCTACTAGAAACTAAGTGCGTATAGTGCTGTAGCCAAAATAAACCTAATTGAAAGCTATTTTTTCTGTTTTTATATTTGTTTTCTTAGTAGGGTAGATAAAAACAACAATGGATTTTTTAATTTAAATAGAAATTAAAAATTTTCTTAACGAAGCACTTTTGAATCGCGACTGAACATACAAAAAAAAACTACCGCCGGCTCGAACGGCAGTTCTGTTGAGTAGAGCTGAGAAGAAACTTAATAGTTTTTTTTTTTATCTTCACTCTGTATCCCGTATTTAGAGGGGAAGCAGAGGGAGTCTATTGCTAAGCCACTCATCTATCCACTTTTGACCGCATTCTGGAGGTATGGCGGAAATGTTAATAGTATAATAAGTTTTACTTGGAATATATAGTCTGCCTTTACATATTAAGAGGCTAACGATAACAATACTCTTGAGACATTATTACTTTTTTTTATAAATGACGGAAGTGAAGTATGAATTGTATTAAAAGAAAAAAAGTCCTAAAAATAACAAAAAATAAACAAACAAGAACTACATTTAAGATACCATTTAAACATACATTTTAATACTTCATCTATTATAGTAAAACAAGCAATAACGTATTATAAAAGTTGATTGCACCTTTTGTCAGTTGCAAGTTGCAACCCTCGCAGTACAAATTAAGCACTTACGATGTTTATCTAACACAATGTATTTGTAGAGCTCCATAGAGCCCCTTGTATTGTTGCCAGTTGATGCTGTGACCTCTTGAGATGAAACTGCTTTATAAAGCGATTGAGCACTATGCCTTTTTTAAATTATGCCTTTTATAATAAATTATAATTGTCATTTTTTAGCTTCACGTTGTATCCCGCATTTTGCAAAGTAGACACAGGGAACCTAGTGTTAAGAACTCATTCAATTCTCCACGCACCGCTTTATATTTAAAATATTGTATGTTGAGTGTTGAGTGAATGAGTTCATATTACTTATCTTTTTTTTTATATTCTCGAATAATGCGTATAATATTGAAAAGGCTCAAGATATAGAATATTTATCCTTTAAAAATATTATAATTTATATTTCCATTTCTTCGCTCTGGTGTTGAGGCAAAGCGCGGCGTTGAGTTCTGCCACTCAACACGCATTGCCTCCAAAATTCGGCAGAAAGTGGTGAACGGAGTGTCTTAGCACTAGGTTCCCTCTGTCTACCCTGCTGTGTGCGGAATACAGTGTGAAGCTAATTTAATTTAATTTAATTATTTTTTTAATTTTATAAACTCATTTATATCTTTATGTTAGAATTGATTTCTGTATGAGGCTTTCCATAGCCCAACGGCATAGTATCTGATTGTAAGCGCGAATTACGCCGCTCTACATGAAAACAGGATATTAAATTCTCCTTGCCTATCAATAGAAAAATCGTGGAGCTAAAAATAATAATTCCTTTACTGATTTACTTTAATCACTTTAGATCCAAAACGTTTTTATTATCAATTAAAATATCGTTTACAAGTCCCCAGCTCCGAACATAGTCTATTATACTACAAGAGTGCATTAAACATGTAACAACAATGGATGAATAAGCGATAGCCATCAAATTTGCTACGATTCACGCACTATTAAGTTAGGGTTACCATAACGTAATCCTAAAATTTATTTACTTTATTGTTAAATGTTGTAATGAAATATTTCATCTCTTCTTTTTATATATTTTTATTGTTTATTAAAAATTCATGCGTAAAATGAAAAAATATCTTTATAAAAATACTCGTTTTTTCTTCACAGTCATTCATTACAGTAATTTTTACAATGTCGATTCTTAATATTTAATATTTTTAAATATTTAAAATCGAGACCGAGTCGAGCTGTATTTTTATTTTATTATGTACATTATATTATCTATAGTATTCATTTTCACTTTTCTCTTGTCTATAGTAAAGACATCAACGACCTCCTTGAGAAATGTACAACCAAATAATTTATTATTTTTATTACAGCAATGTTTTATGTTCTATTGTTATGTATTGTTACCTTAAAATCACAAATAATGATTAAGAAAAATATATAAATAAAAGTATATTTTTATCAGCTTAACGACATATTACAGCTAAAACAATTTTTTTTATTTATCACAAAAAAAACAATAAATAATTGAAACGTTCCATCGACGTGTTTTAACTTAAACAAGGTTTAGTAGACTCCGAACCACTTGCTCCCCCTACGTCAGTCGCTTGTCACTTATCACTCGCACGGTCGACTTACCACAAAATGCGCTAATAAAAGTTTTTGTACGCAGCGATCCTGACCGAGAATGAATATACTATTCAATACTTAACTCTATGTGATACAAGTTAAGGTAGAAATTAAATAATTGTCAGTAACTCTTGGAATCCAAAAATCTTCCATGTAAAAGACATTGCTAAGTTTTAAGCTCTATCCTCTAAATTTAGAGTTGTAATTGAATTATCAAAGACTTGCCGGTCTGTATATGAAAGTATATGAGTCATTTAAAATATAGCTTTACTATTATAAGCATATGTATTAAAATGCAGTGTCAAGTGTGGTTGTATAGGAGGGTGGCAATAAAAATACGTTTTATAATGTTTGTTTGGCGTGAACGCATTGTTTCGGGTTGTTTCGCGTTATTTTTTACTTTGGTATGAGTTTCAATGGCATTTCTACTGTAATTATGGGGTCGATCGTATCAAATGGCTTGTTATAGTGTCACCAGCTGTGATAATGTTAGAGCTAAAAGGTAAAGTACAATTGTGTGTAGGTAGAGTAGGAGAATTGATAGTCGTCGTTGAGAATATTTTCAGTAACAATAAACTAGCAGTATAAAAGAAGTTGAAAGCATCACAATGTCAAATACTTGTATTCACTATACTTTACATACTGATATGATATTTATAGTTGCGAATTTTCTTGATGCTAATATTTTTTTAGTGTTTTGTCCATACACAAAGTTTAGTGAAGGCTCATGGTATTTTACTGTGTTTAACTAAATAATTATTTCAGTTACTTAGCTTTTCATTTTAGTTGATCTATTAAAATCGTGTTGTATTGTTTATTTAATCCACGCTGCAAGTCGTAGTTGCGTATACAAGGACTTAGTAGTAATACAAAAAAACACGAGTAAACGTAGATTGTTAAAAATTAATATAAGTAATTGTCTATACATATACATTGACATTTAAAAGTCCTCTCTGATATGTTGAGTAAAAGTAACAAACTGCACATTAACGAGCTAACAGCGTGAGACACTCGATTACCGCGCGACGTGTCGCTACCTATTACTAACTATTACTACTGAGCCCCGTGTGGGTGCTCCACGAAGATATAGAGCGGACCTAGAATATATTAGGGCATCGTGACGTAGCGGCCCAGCGTCTGATCGTTAACGAGATGGTTGGGTATTCGATTTCCAGTAGAGGAAATTCATTATTTTTATACTTTGGTAAAAAAGAACAAAACGCAGCGTTGAGTTCATTCAACACACAGTTTTAATCAAAATTACCTTTGCCGTTATAATATGTGGGATATAGTGTCAAGCTAAAAAACTTTTTAATACTTCTTTTAAAACAAAAATATATTTTTGAAAGTATACATATAAGAAGTATAACTAAAACGAATAAAAACGATAATTTTAAAACCGTCAATTGTGTTCCATTTAAAATAAATATAAAAAAAATATATAATCAGCTTCACGCTATATCCCGTACACAGCAGGGTAGACAGAGGGAACCTAGTGTGAAGCCACTGAGTTTCCTTCTTTCCACCGAGTTCTGAAGATGTAGATTGTAAAATTACTATCATATTACAATTTATATAATAAATATTTAATTCAGGTTAAATTAAACTTTGCTTGACATATCCAGAGTGAGCACAATCACAGTTGTGTAGAGTGCCATATAAGTTAGTTAAGTGTCGAGTCTCGCACCCTTACGGAACATAGTCGTTTGGGCACGCTATTATATAACATGGTAAACTTCATTATTATGTAACAAGATAACTAGATTTGAACGTAATCTTTGCCTTCCTCCATCATATAAAGTTGTTAAATTAAAATAATTAATCAGCTTCACGCTGTATCCCGCAAATATCAGGATGGGTATAGGGAATGTAGTGTTAAGACACTCCGTTCTTCGGCCAGTCGACTCGGCCAGTCGTGGCGCAGTGACACAAAATGTGACCGGTTGTGAGTTCGATCCCCACTCGAGGAGATGAAATATTTACTTAAATTTATATTTCCATTTCTTCGCTCTGGTGTCGAGGCAAAGTGCGGCGTTGAGTTCCGCCACTAAACACGCAATGCCACTAAAATTCGGCAGAAAGTGTGGAACGGAGTGTCTTACCACTAGGTTCCCTCTGCCTACCCTGCTGTGTGCGGCATACAGCGTGAAGTTAATTTAATTTAATTTATTTTTTTCTGTAACAAAGTCCTAAATTGTTTATTTCAATAAAGTAATTGTCCTTTTTTGTTCAAATTTACTATTTTTAAAAGCAATTTATAATTTCGTGTTACATGTGGTTTACACTAACAGTTTATACCTTGACAGGTCATCAAACAAATTGAACCTAGTACCCTCCGGGCGGATTACGAGCTTTATAACCCTCATTACTTCTAAACAGGCGAAAAAAGACGTACTCTCCCTTAGAAGTAAATCTACATTGATCAACTATTCTTACAAAAAATGACTTTTCCGTCTCTACATAGAGACTAAAATAGAGTGCAATGTTACAATGTAATATACTGTAAGTGGGTATACATCATATCGTTATCAATCAATGCACTCTATTTTTGTACTTATGGTTTAGTTGTTAGAGTTGAATTTGTTATATATGGTACATACATTAGGAAGGCTGTAGCGCATCAAATCGGTTCCACACGGGGAATCCCACGAGTCTTATCCGCTTATTCCCGTGACGACACTTGAAACGTAAATAAAATTAGCCAAAATGTTATTTTATTTTGTTATAATTCATTTCACAATATATAATTTTCATAAATTATGGAATATTTCCACTTGTAATATTTTAATAATCTGTGGTGCGTGGGGAACGGACTGTCTTAATACAAGGTTCTCCTGCTTACTCTACTGAACGGAGCAAAGGATCTTCACGAGCTTTTATAAATCTAAGTTAAAGAAAAAGTAATAAGTTTAACCTTCTCAATAGATATCGTAGCTGCTACAACAATAAACAGCTTTCATAAATATTACAACACTTGGCACGCAATGAAGTAGTCAGCTTTTAATGTTACGTCTTTTAATAATTGTGTATTACTTTTTTCACAAATCATTATATTTTGTTAGATCTCTGATATAAGGTCGGGCCAAAAGTATTTTCCTATATTTCAAACAAAGGAAAATATTTTTATTAGGTAAAATTTCTTATTTATCTATAATATTTATGTGCCGTTTTGATCCTTGACTTGATGCCATTTTAAAGGTAGTGCCATGATCCCGTTTCTGTTGAAATTTTGAGATTTTTGATTAAAAACATCTAACAGGTAGTGTTCACAGTGTTCTTTTGAGGTTAGCTTTATACTTCCTAAGGAGTTCTGCAATGACCGAAACAGGTGGAAATTTGTTGGAGCACTGTCAGGGCTATACGGAGGATGCATTAACACATCCCAGCCAAGCACTCTCAATTTTGCTGCGCGTTGTTGTTGTTTTTGTTGCTATATGCGTTGTCATGGTGGGACACTATGCCCGTCCTACTCCCCAGCTCCGGCCGGTTTTTCTCAATAGTTTTTTTTTCACCTCATCCGTTGCTAATAGTAGAGGTCAGAATCGGTAATTTAACCCGCTCAAAAGCTCGGCAAAAGTTAATAGTGAACGATTCCCGTCCAATCCTACCATACACATAGCATCACTGTGTTTCCAGTCAGGCCGGCCTTTGCCACGGTCTGTGGGGCTTGTCCATGCTTCGACCATGATCTTTTTCGCACATTCTTTTCGTAACTCACCCATTTTCCTTCACTCGTAATCAACTTTTTATAAAATTGTTCGGAATTGTTACATTTCAACAAAGAATATAAACACGTTGGTTTCTCTCAGTGAGATCATGTGGTACCCAAATGTATTTTATTCACCCAAACTTTCGTAAATGACGTAAAACGGTTTTATGATCAACATCCAGTTCTTCAGCAATATCGTAGCTACTAATATGTCGATCTTGCAGGTTGTCCAGAGCGAACCTTATCTTTCACACAAAAAATTCCAGACTTGAAACGTTTGAATCACATTTGTGCTACTCTTATTGATGCCGTATTAGGTCCGTAAACCGCACAAATTTTATTCGCGGCGTTCGTCACAGTTTTGCCTTTTTACAAAAAAACTTCAAATAAAACTTTAAAATGTACTAATTTTCTTCGTCACATACGTTCATTTTGTTTGCTTAAAAAATAATTGATAAATAGCGGGAATTCGATTTTTATTTTTATTTATTGCATCTTCAGAACATCACATTTAATGGTATTAAAACCCAGCCGATTACATTCAGTACAGAAAAAGAGGTTTGATTACTAATAATACATTCAAAATACGGAAATACTTTTGGCCCGACCTATTATTATAAAGGAACTAAGCTGTATAATTCTTACAAACCTAGTTTTCAACAAAAATAAAAGAAATTCTTTGGAATCTTAAATCTAAAGTAAACACTTGTAGTGCTAAATGGCTATATTTTATTCAATTGCTAAATTGTCTTTTGCCTCGTTAGTATCCTTCACTGTTTTTTATAAATTCGTTAATTATTTATTAATATCTGTGCCACCATCCGCGCCGGTCAACAATCACCCGACGATCGCTATCGATAACAATAGTTAATAAAGCGCATTATATCGCTAATCAATATATCAATAGGACAAATCATAACTCGCATTGTAATCGAATAATTTGATTAAAATTTGACGGCTCCTTCCTGTGTAAGAAGAATTTCAAAAATAAAACAGGAAACTGCCAAATAAGGGTAATTCAATTACACCATATAAAGGGCCTATTTAACTCGACATATAAAAAAGGTCCTGATTTCAATAGGCTTATTAAACTATAGACGATGTATGTAATTTGGCCGTATTAACAAAGGTTGTGGAGCAGTTAATGTTAGGTTCCGTAGGTATCATGTCGGTGTGGATTTCACCGGCGGAACTCTAAACTTGATATTTCCGTTATTGTTTTTTGACCTGTTTGTGTTCGCGAAGTTCTCATAATACAAATCTCGTCCGAGGAAGGCATCGGGTATTTATATATATAAGGGTGCGTTTCAAGTGTATAATGAAACGGAAACCTGAAACTCTGGAGTAGTGAATTTGTGCTTTTGTATTGGCAAATCAACTTAAAGCTAAGAAACAATGAAAACTAATACACTAGAACGTATTAACTACTGTACTAAAAAAACTGACTACTACTACTATAGTAAATATATTAATTATAATAAATTTGTCAGTAGTGTGCAGTAATAACATTTTTATTTTGTTTAAATAGACCAAAGTTTGTATAGCTCTATTCGCATACAGTAGGTAGAGGGAACCTAGTGTTAAGAAACTCTGTTCCTCATGCACCGCATAATTTTTGAGCCTTATTATTATAATAAAGAAAGAAAATATTAAATATTTTATTTCACCGCGTGGATATCGAACATACAACCGTTGCGTATGCCTATATAGTCAGACGCGGTGCTACTGCGCAACGACGACATATTATTGGATTTTAGTTTAATATAACATTTTTTTATTCAGAGATCTAAAAATAAATACATCCTAATTTGTAAGTAAATAAATTTACATCGAAATAGTATCTAATATTAGCGACGCGCCATTATGCGAACAATGACGTCGGCCCTACACAACACACAAACAGATTATCCGTCTAATTTGACAACTATTCAACAGAATTCAATTTCATTCCATTCAGCCATTCACTACAGTGTTGAGTGTCGGCGCTTCACAAGGACTGGCGTTCGTACAACGACGTACTAAAGTTGCTCATTCCTTAATATTATAGCTTTAAAGTTTAAATTGTGCGTTACGCGCAGCAAAATTGAATTTGTCTCTACATTACAAAAGTGGCGCAGAATTATTATAATCACTCAAAATTAGACTTTGAGTTTTGTGTATTAAGATATCAATAGACTTGTAATAATTAGCAAAAATACAAAAATGAAAAAGCAATGACCATTTTATAAAGACACTTTTCTTAGTATTTTTTTGAGTAATACATTAAATACAACAGAGTCTTAAGTAAGGGTCGCTATATATTGGTCTCCTAGTGTTACCCGACACTGTCAATGAGCCATGGGATTTCTTAACTTTGGGTATCGAGTTGCCTTCTTTACTGGCAGTCGGATTATTAGCTCGTACCGAGAGGCCGATCCAGCCGGCCCCTTTGTACCAACTATCCCTATTTTGATCTATTTTACGGATTTTATTTCACTTTCCTTAAATAATTTTGCAAGTTTGCACTTAATTTCACTTGCGTAAGCTCTTGGAGATAAAGCCGACATTTGTTGTTTTGGTTGTAAAGAGATCGAATATATATTAGAAATGTTCGTAATCTTTAGTTATACGTTTTACAGACTTTACTTTTAGTCAAACAAATGATTAGCTTGGAAATTCTATTTTTGAAAATCGTACTAATAATTGGAAATTAAATATACTATTTAACTTAGAGTTAACTTTCCCAGCTAACTTGTTTGATTCAATATACAGATATTTTTTATTACACACAACTTCCTACGTCCAGTAGCTTCACCTGAGCGTTGTCTGTCAATCACACACACATAATTAGATATATAGATGGCTGACTGTAAGTCGGTTGAGACATTTATAATCCAAGCCAAAGCTCGAGAAGCAACAACGAGCGAGGTAAATAAAGAAGGTAATTACAGAGTGGAGTGTTCCAGAGTTGAGCGCCAATTAGTCTCCGACGCCGCTCTCTTAATTGCGTAATTAGCAATTAAGAGCGCCGCAATTACTTGCGTATAAAACATCTTGAGCTTTGAGCTTTCGTTTTCGTTGCCAGTCGGTGTTCGTGTCCGCTCACTGCTTACACTGTTGTACGTCACATTCATCTAATATTATTTTGGTTTTCGAGTAACAATTGTCATCTTATTAAATGAAACTAATTTAACCGGATTAATCGCGTATATTTAAGGTTTTTACATTTTTGGAAACCCGACGTTTCGAACATTTTACAGTAGTCCGTGGTCACGAGTAGACTACCTACCCGTTAATCCGGTTAAATTAGGTTCATTTAAAATGTGTAATAATCGTGAAAATCAAAGAACTTATTAACCACAGGTAATTGCCCAGAGATGGTCGCCGGTTAATGCGTAGGAACTATGGAAAATGTGTAAATTTAAACTAGGACTATGGAATGGAATTTGGATGGCCTGGCTACTGGGCCATTGAGTGATTATTATTATTATTATTATTATAGTACATACACTAATTATTATTAAAGTACAGCTTCCAGAAGGTAGTGTTCTAAACAAACATTAACTAAACGCAGTTATTCATTTAACTAAACCAAGTTTCCAGACGCGTGAAGTCGTTAGTCGTAGCTAACTTACGTAATATCGCTATTTTATGTTACGTAAACCAAAACCTGCGTTTATTAACTGTACAAAACGTTGTTAAAATTATGTTATAATTACAAGAAATCATGTCTTGGACGTTTTTTTCCAAAGACGCACGAAATAAGTAAGAATTCATGTATTTGAATCAACAAGTAATTATTAACTTATGCCTAACTAAGCTAAATTAATTTTAATTGAGGCAAAGCGCGGCGTTGAGGTCCGCCAATTTGCACGCAATGCCTCCAGAATTTCCCGTAAAGTGGGGAGCAGAGTGTCTTAACGTTAGGTTCCTTCTGCCTAGCCTGCTGTGTGCAGGTGTGCGTGATGCGTGAATTAGAAAAATTAATATTGAATGTAGAAAGTAACAATGAAGAATCTATAATGGATATAGATATATGTAAATACATAAGGACGTCGTGGCGAGCGGTTGTGCATCTGACTGTTAATAAGACGATTGTTGGTTCGAATCCCACTATGGGTAATGATTTTTTTTCATCGTGGTAAGTTCCACCAAAGTTGTGCCGAGTTTTTGAGAATTGCGGGCAATAGAGTACCTTAACACGAGGTTCTTTCTACCTGTAGTATTGCTACATACGGAGTACAGCACCAACACCGACTGCACGGCGCCACATTCAGAGACATTCCCCACAACTCCACCCTCACGTGTCATACGTTCGTTACAGAGCAGTCAATAATCAATCCTTCTCCGCCAGAGGTGGTCTTCATATGTTCCTAAGTACTAGTTAAACAGCGAACTCATTATGATGTAACTCGATACAGTGCGCGGGTCGGCGGTCGCGACGCGGCCAATTAAAGGCCGCCACGTGGCCGGCACGGGGGCGACACGGGGACGGCACGGGGACGACGCGTGTGCCGCGACTTTTGCATTTTTACATATGTTTACTTAATGTTTGATTAGTTTTGCTTACAAACTTTGTGCTGTGTTAGAATTCTTGGATTTCTTACGGTTAGGTATCCCATATTTTTTTACTAAACTATATCAATATATGTATAAACCTCTTCCGTTACTGAGCGACTGAAATACAAGACACGGACAATACTACCTATTAGACTTAGAAAGTTGAAATTGACCATGAAGGTAGATTAGGTGTATCATGTAGGTAAGGGAGTGTAGGCGAGCACTGAAAAAGGCAAAAAAGAGATATTCCATTTCCAAGTCCACGGACGGTGTACGTACGTAAGAATAGTATATAGTGTGTTAATTTAACGTGTTGAGAGGAGGAACTCAACGCGCGACGTTGACATCTCTGTCTATCGAAGAGGTACAATGAAACTAAATTAAATGTGATTATTCCTCCGAGTAGATATCGAATCCGCAATCATCGCGTTATTTACGTTAACGTCTCACGTCATGTATTGAATACTTCCCTGAATAGGACTTAAACATGCAAGAATATACTTAATACTTACAAGAATAATAATTATACAGGATGTAAGATATGCATATTTTTGGTGTAATATTGTTACTATACATTTAGAGATAAGAGAAGAAATATAGATAATAGAGAAGAGAAGAAAGTATTTAGCATTCCATGGATTCACTGGAGGGGGTAGTTGCAGGGTGAGGAGCTCAGAGCAGTGCCTAGGACTTGCAGCCCAAGTGTAAATCAAAGAGCCTCCTTAAATGCATATCGATGATAACTTCCCTTCCTCTCTCCACCGACACCAAATTAAAATAGAACATTTTATCAGTAATTTCTATTTCTTGATCATTATATAACTAAACATATGTTCCAATACAAAAGAAACCCAAATCTCATTTTAAGTTAAAATAAACACAGAAAAATAATTTAACTTTGTAAAAAGTTCCCTATTTGTGGCGAACAAAGCGCAATAAAATGTATCGTTTAGCCGTCGAGGGTCCACATGGCGTTACGTTAGCCGTTAGCCACGAGCGACGAGCGACGAGCGACGAGCGAGCCGTCCCACATCATAACGTCTCTTAATGTTTTTTTAGAAATGATATAACACAACTTGACATATTTTATTGTTAGAAGCAATATTTTTTTTTTTACTTCACGCTTCACACTATCCTCTACACAGAGGGAACCTACTAAGACACTCCGGTACACACCGGCGAATTTTTGAGACATTGCTTGTTGAGTGGTGGAACTCAATGCCATCCTTTGTAATGTTACCAGAGCGAAGAAGATGAAAGTAATAATTATAATATTTACATTTTCTTAAGAACTCATTTTCGCTAGTGGGAATAGAATCCTCAACCCATGCGTTCAGCAGCCGCACGCCACTGGACCACGACGGCCTTTATATTGTATTTCCCATACATTTTTGAATTATTTTTATTTGTGGGGAACAGAATGTGGTGAATAACAAAAGATAACAGCGCTAGTATTAGCGTCGGCCTTTGGGTACAGAACTGTTGCAACTTAATAGGTTTTTTGTGAGTAATTGCATTCAAAGTATTGTTTGGGGGAGTTTATCGGTTAATTAGTTTCATTTATTGTCGGTGCGGCTTATTCAATGTTTATATTTGATTGCAGCAATTTCGACTTAGTTTAAGTGAGACGTAATTGTTGATATGAATTTGAACTCCAAAGATTATTATTTTTCATTTTTTCATCTTCAGCAAAATACTTACATAAATTCTCTCTGCTAGCTGTTTCTTAAATTATATATTTTTTTAATTGAATAAATATTACTCTATCACCACCCTGAAGGTTTTCAATCTATTTAAATAGTGACACACATTTTTTATGTAAAATTTTGTTCGATTTTCGTGTAACGTATTATATTTAAGACATAATAGCATATAGGTACATAGTTAAACATAATTTAAAGAATCATTCCTTCACTAAGGAAAGGAAAATATTTAGAAACGTAAAAAAAATTAACGTTGCGGGATTCAAATCCTTACCCTTCGGACATCATTTAAATTTTCTATCCAATTAAAATGGCTATTTTTAAAAGAAAAATCAACAGTGAGTTAAACAATTAACAACAATATTACATCAAATTAGGACTTTAATTACTAATATCTGTTAAAAAATAATTCCACTTTGGAAAAGCAATAGAAACAATAAAACACAGCAAAATAGAACCGCGTACAAAGTAAGAGGTGAACAAAACGAGTGCTGTTTGCGGCGCGCGAGTAATTAATTTGCCTTCGAGTTTATTTGATTGCTTTCAGAGTTCCCTCTCTGTATCGCAATATTATGGAATTATTCGGGAAAAAGCATTTCCGGTACATCGTGTTTTAGGTAATTGTTGTTTGTAATTAGCTGTTCGACTGACTCGAAGGAAAGTATATTTTATTTGTATAAATGATAGGTACTTGGCCACATGCAGAAGTATTCGGTGTAAGCTAAAACTTGAACACTTTCTATGACGTCACGCTGTATCCGGCACGTACAAAGAAGGATAGGCAGAGGGACCTACTGTTGCTTGTTGAGTAGCGGAACTCAACGCCGCCCTTTGCCAGAACGTAGAAAAAAAATATTAAATATTTCATTTCCATCAGTGCGAATTAAGCCCCCAATCTGTCGCGTTTACAGTCATACTTTGTGCCCCTGCGCCACGCCTGGCCTCCTTATACTTGCACTGTAAAATTTAATAATTAACTTAGAGTGGTTTAATTAAGTTAGCACTGACGCGTACTGGTGTGCCTCTTTATTACAGATGGAGTAACCGTCGACGAGTTGATGAGTCGTGATTCGTAATTGACTACTATATTGACTACTTTAGTGAACTGATGGATACTCACGTATATTTTTTCTGTTATAATTATTAAAAATAGGAACGTTTTTTGACTGCAAGTTATGTTAATTGAATAAAATGTCATAGAGTAGTTTTATTTAATTTATATAATATGTGGCCCAACAAATCAGCCGCGTTAAGCTCCGCCATTCCACACGAAATGGGGTATATAAGGGAATATCCTAACACTAGGTTTCCAGTGCTTACTGCTTCGCTATGCAGGAGAAACGTGAAACTGAAAAAAGACTACGGTTCTCAAACCTATACAGATACAGAACCCTCCCACTCATAATTTTAAATTAAAAACAATGTAGCGGGTACATAAGTCAAT
The DNA here is from genome assembly GCA_917862395.2 of Heliconius sara. NCBI lineage: Eukaryota > Metazoa > Arthropoda > Insecta > Lepidoptera > Nymphalidae > Heliconius > Heliconius sara. The sequence goes on along the minus strand of OU860789.1, from coordinate 140,884 downwards.
CCGACGTAATTTGTTTTCAATTTGATTGCTTCGGTGCATCGCGCTGTGGCCTGTGGCCTGTGGCCTGCAGCCTGCAGATCAGATTTATTATTATTTAACTTCACCCTGTATTCCACATATAGCAGGGTGAGCACTGCACTGCACTGTGAGCACTTAGGAACTTAGTTAAGATACTCTCTTGCACTTTCTGCTGAATTTTCGAGACATTGTGGCGGAACTAAACTCTGCCTTTTGCCTTGTTACATTTTTAGAGGAAGGAACTGAAAATATTTAATTATTCATTCCTCGAGTGAGAATCGGAAAATATATTTTAATATATGTTTAAATATTTAGCCATGAAATAAAGAATATTAAGATTTAATAAAAACGTTTAAAAGATTAATTCTAATAAACAGCAGGCACCATCGACACCACCACCACCACCACCACCAGTACGAGCGCTAACGGACTTATAATTAACATACAAAGTGAGGGCGTCGGCGGCCCGCAAACGTCAGCTATTACCAAGCGAGGGCCCGCAAACAAAAATATTGATAGGGTTGCTGCATATAGATGATTTATTTTGATATTTAAATTTAATTTGTTTAAAATATAGAAAAAGAATAAGACAAATTAAAGTTGTTCAGATTATCGTTAATCAGCTTTAGTTGCTAACTTCCATATCATTAAAAGATTATATTATTTACATTAAATTTAGGCCGGTCGTGGCGCAGCAGCACAAGGTGTGACTGTAAACCGAATGGTTATGGGTTCGATCCCCGATCGAGGAGATGAGATATTTACTTAAATTTATATTTCCATTTCTTCGCTCTGGTGTCGAGGCAAAGTGCGGCGTTGAGTTCTGCCACTTAACACGCAATGCCTCCGTAATTCGGCAGAAAGTGAGGAACGGAGTGTCTTTCACTACGTTTCTTCTGCCTACCCTGCAGTGTGCGGGATACAGCGTGAAGCTGATTAATATTTCCATTTCTTCGCTCTGGTGTCGAAGCTAAACGCGGCGTTGAGTTCTATCACTCAACACGCAACGCCTCCAGAATTTGGCAGAAAGTGGGGAAGTGTCTGCGAGATACAGCGTGAAGCTGATTTATTTATTTATAAACTTTAAATATCTTCAAGTGGTTTTGATAATTCCGAATATTTCTTTATACGATTTTAAATGAATACGACTTTAATATTTATGAATATTATTTTATTTTATGATATTCAAGGAAATAGATATAATTTTATATGAAAATAAACATAAATATACTTTTTCATATATGAAAATGTTACTTTTTTTAATAAAAATAACATGTTTAGTCTAGTAAAAGTAACATGCTTAGGCTATAGTGCTTGTAGAAATTCCTAGAGGCTCTGGTTTATATTAAATATAAACCTACTCCGATTATATTTTAAACAAAATACTTTTATTTTTTTTTTGGCTTTTCTCACTCCGGCAAATCAACTATTTTCATTTGTTCGCTCTAGCAACAAGACGAAGAGACGCGGCACTGAGATCCGCAACGCAATATGCGATCTGGAAAATAGAGTGCGTAGAGAACGGAATATTTTACACAAAATACCATTTGGCTACTCTACTATATGTGATACAGCGTGAAAATAGAAAAAAAATCATTTTGTTAATCTGTCACCCCTACAGTAGGTACAACGAGGGGCTGACGCAATGTTTGCGCGCACTCTTATTGAATTTGTACAAAGATATTGCCGTTTAATTGCCTTCGAGCCCCGCGATATATCTCACGATAGATCTCGAACACTTTGCAAATACACTGATAATTGATTTTTTGTTGCGCCCTTTCAAGATTAGCTCTCGAATTGAACGAATTGATCACATCACTTGTGGATCGATCAAACTGTGAATATTAACTGTCACTACAAAATGTTAAACATTAATATTTTATAACAGAGTGAGACCGCGGAACACAACGCGCCGCGTCTGGTCTTGTTACCAGAGCGAGGAAATAAAGATAATTCATTACCACGAGTGGGACTAATATTTTACTAAATTTTACATACATTTGTTATATTATCCGACTAGTTATAATTTTTGACTTCAGCCTCTGTATTTGGATGTCTTTTTTTCTTCATCATTTCATTGTATTTTCAAAATTAGTTATAATATACCTGTGCACATACAGAATAATTAAACAAATCTAAACCGTTTACCTTATTAAAGTAATATTAATCATTGTCGTGAGAAGAGAGAAGTCAGAGCGCTTCGAAGAGGCGGAGGTTCAAATCCTGATATGTTCAATTTTTATGTTTTCTAAAAGATATTTTCTCGGAAATTTGTAAAATTTCCCTACACAGATACTAGCAACAATAAATTGTAACAAGCATATATGAAATTCGATATAGCCTAATGCGAACGAATGGCTTAGTTCGTCAGAGTGCTTGGACGGTTTCTACAAGGCACGGGTTCATATACTGCTGCGATCAAACATTTGTATGTTTTCTAAAAGTATTTTTCTTTCCTAAGTGTGGAACATCACTTGCAAATTGTTAAAAATATTATTAATCATATCTAACAAGTATAACCAATTAACGATCACACATTTATAGAAGCTCATAATTGATTTAATATTTTAAAAGGAACAGTACCAGAGGATATTTTTGTAAAGCATATTAAATCAATATTATAAAAAACATCAAAAAAATCCTCAAAATTAATGGCCTCAAGGAGTCACATGCAGGCTCCATCAGAGACACGCATCGACCCTCCCCTTAACTTGTAACAAACGTTATTATTAATTTCAAGTAAAACTCCCCCAAACTAAAACTAACTCTATCTAATCATAATAAAGTCTAAATTTCTTCACAAACAAAAGCTGATACGACCTTTTGTTGTTACACAAAGGGAGTTATTGGCTAACTTTTGGTCCAGAGGCTGCATCTAAGATGGCGAGGGTGTTCTATCTCTTTCTATCGTGTGTGTCGACGCATTTGCTATCTCTTTCTGTTTCTTGAAAGAAGTCAGTGTTTGTGTAAGGGGGGAGTTGTAAAGTAAATAAAGAGGTATTGAAGATCGATGGAGGCGAGCCTCGGCGGGGACCTTTTATATGTCTTATGTCTCGACTCCTACAACTCTGAAGACAGAGCACGACTCATACTGTACTAGGTAATAGTTAGTTAGCTCATTACAATAACAAAGCTGATCATAACGGGTGAAGTGGGAGTCACACTTCATTGACAATACTGTCACAATATTTATTGAAGCTATATACGAGTATAGCTACATTTGTATATATAATTTATAATTTTATATAATTATTTGAATGATAATATAATCTAATCTTATTCTTATGAATATATATATATATATATATATATATATATATATATATATATATATATATATATATATATATATATATATATATATATATATATATATATATATACATATATATATATATATATATATATATATATATATATATATCAATAATAAATAATGTAATTTTATTTTTTATTTTACTTAATTTACTTAACAATATTAATCTACATAGAAAGTAAAATAATACAATGATCAAATACTCAAAACATTACATACGTAATAAAAATCTAAACTTTCTTTTGTCCGTCCGTCCATACATTGTATACTGTGGAGTGTAGTACTGTAACTGTAGTTACTGTAACTGTAGCTATTCCAGTTCTTTTCTTTTTCGACAAGCGGTTATCGATTTTGACGGCAGTACCGGATACGAGTTAGAGTTACTTCAAAAAATTGACATCGTCGGTTTACATTGTGCTCTTTTTGTTGCGGTCGACTGTTGTTACTGTGGAGACGTATTGCTTCTTTTTATTTAAAAAACTTTGACATGTGCTAAAAATGTATGTTTGCGCTTGTTTCACCTTGTTTTGTGATTATTTGGTTTGTACTTGTTCGATCTGTCGTTGATACTTAATTGTAAAGATTATAATAGATAATAAATAATTTAAATAATATATTTTAAAATTTTATACTTCATTTTCATTCATTAATTTCATTTCTTCGCTCTGGTACGAGGTAAAGTACGGCGTTGAGTATGTGATACTCAACACGCAATGCTTACCTATCGAGTTCTTATGGAAGGCGAGCGTACTAACACTAGGTTTATTCCCAGATTCTCTGGATACTGCGTAGAGTCGAATAATTATTAAGAACTATTTTAAGATCATATTATAATATATAATCATCTTTAAATAAAAATAAGCCTTCTTGGCGCAATTAGACAACGCTTCACTGTAAGCGTGATAATAAAGCGTGAAGCTGCTTTTAACATAAAATAACCTATCATATCATAAGGTGTAAGATGAAATATATTAAACCTTACCTATCATATATTTCATCTCATATCAATGTTTCCTGTATATCTACCTGGGACCCCTTATTAGATCGGAAGCCCCGCGCGGCGCCACTGACACTTCCGTAACGAGACGTACGCCAGACGCCAGTATCTTGTATACGATGAATGAACATGTTACTAGAGAGCCATTTTCTAAAGTTTCGTTACTACTTATTCTAGCACGAATTCACATTTATTTTCTAAGAGTATTATCTTTTAAGGTACTTTTGTAGGCTAGTGTTAAGACACGCTGTTCTTCACTTTCCTCCGAATTTCCAAGATATTGTGTGATCATCATTCACCGCACTTGGTGTCAGATCAGAACGAGCAGATGAAAATAACTTTATCAAATATTTATTAAGAGTATTAGTTTTTATTAATAGAATATTTTTTGTTAATAATTGTACAATCGGGATTCAGATAGGTAAGTAGGGCGAGCAAGTCCCGCCGCCGTCGTCGCCGCGCGAGAGCACGCACGTCTCGCGGGACCAATTAGCCTCACAATTCTTAACACGAACTTTGTAATTTTTAATTTCTCAGTTTGTCACGTTAATGACGTAATAAAAACATGTAAGAAAGATAATAATTAATTAGTAAGGTTTGTTCTAGTTTTAATGTTAACTTTTTACCTATTCTAGCTCCTGTGTATGAAAGCATGTTTTATTATAACTTTATGTACGAAATCTAAGAGAAGTTGTAAAATACACTTTGAAATTTGTAATGACAAAAGCTACATGGGCTGAACATATTAAGACGAAATTTAGATGCCGCCGCGGCGCAGCGGCACAGTATCTCTTGTATCTTGCAAGCACAACAGTTGTGGGTCCGTTTCTAGTAAGTGGAAGGTATTATTTTCATTTCTCTACTCTGGTAACAGGATGAAGCAACGGTTAAGGGGAAGACGGAAAACTGAGTGTCTTAACGCTAGGTTTCCTCTCTCTATCGTGCAATATATAGATATAACAAAGCTTAAAATAAGAACAATTTAATATAAAAAGATTTAAGAGTGAACCCTAAGCAAAAATAGTATAACTGAATGAATTGATAAAACAAATATAACATCTTCAAAAACATTAAAGGACTAAAAGAGAATCATATCACATTTGTTACACTCTATTATTTTTAACAACGTTCGTAATACAACATCTTTGTGATGGAAACGCTCACATATACACAAGCAGACCTACACAAACAGGATTTACACATAAAGAGACGCATGCATACATGCATATAGATAAACACACTTACACACACAAACAACTAGCAAAGTCAATTTGTCACTCGATTAAAACTCGTAGGAGCGTTGAATAACTCAATTACACTCAACCCAATACAACAAAACAGCACTAGCGAGTATTCAATATTTAAATGAGCCGCGACCGCCGACTGTCGACCAATCACGGTGCGGCAAATCTGACATCTGTCATATTTGAGCGTCATTGTTAGTGTTTTGACGTTTGTTTTTTTTTTCTTTTTCCGCCGCGTGACAGTTGGCGCGGGCGTGTTCGGTTATTTTGTTTTATTGTGTCGTGTTATTCAATCAGACGTAAGGACGGAGGACCCGCCGTGAGCTGATATATTCTTTTTGTATATTAATTTGCGACAAATGGACTTCCCCTGAAATCATGCCACCCTCATGTTGAGATTGCGTTTTTATACTTTTATATTAATTATTCCTGACTTCAATATAAGACTATAGTGTAAATTCTGTTCTTTCATAACCTTATTTACAAAACTTATAAAAATTTGAACGTAGCGGGACTCGAACTCGCGCCTCCTGAAAGCTGACCGGGCGCTCTGACCTGAGCCATACGTTCTCATCAAGCTACATCGGAATTCTGCGGGTTAAAATCCCCCGTCAAAATTTTCCTATGTTTTCTGAATAAGTATTTAAAATCACCAAATTTAATTGACATATCTCTATTATGAAATCGTTAAATCAAACGATTCGTGTTATTCGAAACACTAACAAGAACTCGTAAAATTATGAGGCATTTTATTTATACGTTTAGCTGAATACTATTCATAATTCCTTCAAAGTAGCCCTATTTCGAAGGACCGTATTGCTTCACTATAAGGTGTACTAGGAGCAGGTCGCGGTCGTGGACGGCATCGCGTGATGGCGGTCCACTTATAATTCCCAACAAACGGGAACCAGTCGTTTCATGCTCGCGAGTGTAATTTTACTTTTATTAATTACCAAAACAGGGCTATTTGCCTTCGTTTGTCGAGTTATAATTAGATTTCCGAGTTGGTGGCGGCCGCGTCGGGTCGCGCTGTTACGTCGATGCGGGACTGTGACGACCCTCAATGGCTTTGCTTATTTTGTTACCTTTTATTATTTTTTCTTTAGTAATAGAATTATTGAGGTACAATAATTATTATTAATATTCACTTTGTATTATTTTATATTAATAATTAGATAGGTAACGCAACGTAACTAAGGCAAAGCATTTTTTCATAAAATTATGGTGATTTTCGATTTCGAATTAGATACAAATAGAAGAAAAATAAAAAAAGACTTATACTTATCATTAGGTTCTCTTTACTTGCACTAATGCCACAGATGCCACCGTGGCGCAAGCGTGCGACTATAAACCAGAAGGTAGTAGGTTGGATATCTACTCGGGGAAATAAAACACATAACAAGACAAAGCGTGCCGTTTAGTTCTGGACTCAACACGCTCTAATAGCTCGAGAGTTCGAGTGGAGAGAAAGGTGAGAAATGGAGTGTCATAACACTAGGTTCACTCTGCCTACCATTCTATACTATACAGCGTGAAGAAAAAATCATGTGTCAAAATAAAAAAATAAAACTTATTTGTGGGTCTATCTTTTATATTCATCAACAAAATCGCTACATTACAATTATAACAAACTCCCCGCAACAGCGACGCCGCCCGCGCGGCACCATCCTTCACGCCGTCGCGGGCTCTCTACGCGCTGAGCTCCGTTCACAGCTTACCGCGAACAGACACGCATTTCTATCATTTGTATAATATACCAATTACATACACCTTTGTATATTTCGTTTAACTAGCTTTGTGTTTTTGTTACCGGAAATTAGTCCTGTACCCTCTCTTCTTTTAACTCTATTTTTATATCCATTGTTTTATAATGACAATATTTTTAATATTTTTATGGTTTCGTACCTCTTAAAGAAAAAAGACCTAAAATGAAATAGAGTGCTTATGGTTGACCTAGCTAGCATGTACAGGTAGTACTTTACTTTAAAAAGAGGGTAAAATTCCAATTTTTGTACCGAACCCTCGATAGGGGAGCCCGACTCGCGCTTGTCCTGTTTTTTCCGCTTTTACCCGCTTTTTATCTTTTAACCCGCTTTTATAATCTTCACTCGACTTGGTCCACTTGTAACTACGTAATAAAATACACTTTTACAATAATAATCTTGACAGTTATGCATCGCTTATGGGACAATACTATAATTTGTCTTGATCGCTCCATCATCAGATGTGGCGATCGATGTGTGATGATGGAGCGATGAAGGATGAATAATAGTGGATCTCGTCAGGAGGATGGACATTAGTAATCATCTCAGACTTAGGCTCGTATAACTTAAAGCTCCGAACACATTCTATGACACTTGTAGAACTTGATGTAGAAGAGCGTGTTTTCTTATGGTTTTTTTAAATTATATGTACATGAGACCAGTAGTGGCGCAGTGGCACGAAGTGTGACTGTAAAACCGACTGGTTGTGGGTTCGATCCCCACTCGAGGAAATGAAATATTTACTTAAATATATATTTCCATTTCTTCGCTCTGGTGTCGAAGCTAAGTGCGGCGTTGGGATCTGTCACTCAACACGCAATGCTTCCAGAATTCGGCAGAAAGTGGGGAATGGAGTGTCTTAACACTAGATTGCCTCTGCCTACCCTGACTTTATTTGATTTATTTATATGTACACATAAATACTATATATCTAAATTAAATATTTTTTAATAAAATTTTACATGAAGTTTTAACTATAGGTATTATTCAGCTATCGTTTTCGTATACTGTATCAAGTAAAATTAATGGCGTGATTCGCGAGACCCGTTTCGGTCGAATGTTAAACAAATTTAATACGTTTGACAGGAAAGCCATCAAGATCGCATGTCGCGACTTGTCTCCGAGGCTGGAATACAACCCGTCACGCGACGTCTCCGCTACCTTACTCGCCCCACAAATATATCATTTCACACTACTACTTCACGCCGTACCACTATCATATGTCTCTACAAACAATTTAAACTATCAACTATATTACAAAAGTTATAAAGTTTAATTTCCTGTGAACAATAAATAGTCGGGTAAAAGACCCTATGATGGCACATCCATATGATTGAGTTCGCGTTTCATGCTACACCGTATTCAAAGTTTTGTTATGTCTGGCCTCAAATCGTTTACTGACGTGTTTCCTCTCTGATTTATTGTCAAAGTGCTTTGGGTTTTATTGGAGGAAACGCGAACTTTGATACTATAATGGCATCATAGATGGCGCATCAATTACCTTCAACTCGGTGATGAGTCGTGTTTCACGTTGTTGTCCTTTTACGTACCTACGTATAACACATTCCACATTTAGGAAAAAAAAAACCTTTTTTAGTAAAGTTTTAAAATTATTTAACGTCCGCTACGTTCAAGTGGCTCCATGCTGTATCCCGCATACATGCCCGCTACGTTAAATTGAACCAGTGCCCAGTGCCTCTAGGAAGCCGTCCAAGAAGCGCAGGCAATATGATCACACATAAAACAACGTACAAGGCAAGATACGAACGTAATCGCCTTTGTTGAAATTATTGTATGTTTTCTAAAAAAATAAGATTATAATAAATCATTGTACTTTTGCACATAAACTAAAGCCCCAGAATATTTATCACAAAATTAAAAAAAACTCCAGAATTATTAAAATCATTACGATACAAAAAAATAATATATACACTATTACAGGTGTGGTTTCAAAATAGACGTGCAAAATGGCGTAGACAGGAGAAGATGGAGGCAGCTCGACTGGGACTGTCAGAGTACGGGGCTCCGGTACCGAGGCTATCAGGCCTGGGCTTGCCTGTCGATCCTTGGCTCGCTCCGCCACTGTTGACTGCTTTACCCGGTGAGAAAATTAATATTCATTAAAATTATTTTGTGTAAACTGAACGTAGTGTTTGGACTTCTTTGTTTCCAACTCACTTGTATCTGATGCTTGAAGATATTGTTTTGTGGTCGTTTTTATAATTACTGTCAGCATCATTGTAGAATATGCTTATCTTCCTTATAATTCATAAGTACATACATAAGTGCTTAGGAAAATAAAGTACTGAATGATGTTTGAAAAATCTATATAAATATCTTTAGTTTTGTTGTCAGTATCTTTTTCTTATAATGTAATATGAATTATTTATTGTTACTGTTATATTTTTTAAATCTCTACCAAAAGCAACAAGCAAATGCGGTATAACTTATACATTTGTCTCTTCTCCTTTTTCCAGGCTTCCTCAGCCACCCTCCGTCGGGCTACCCGAGCTACCTGACGCCGCCCGCGCCGCCCGCGCCCGCCCCCGCGCCGCCCGACCCGCGCTCCTCCTCCATAGCGGCGCTGCGGCTCAAGGCCAAGGAACACGTGGAGAGTATCAGCAAAGGCCTGCAAATGGTCTAATGTGAACCCACGTCCTAAAGAGGGAACCTTCGACTGACATTCCATTCAGTTAGTACATGCTTGTTGCTTGCGACTTGCTGTAAGCTATATGGCGGAGAGACATTGCGGGATGAATGGGGACTTAACACTGTTCTTTGTTAACCAGACCGGGGAAATAAAAATTACATAAAGATAAACCTTTCCCCAGATTGAAGGTGATGGAGCCCATAACCAATGGTAAATAGCAATATAGTCAGACGTTGTAGGACTGCGCAACGGTTTTTTTAAATTTCGACAGATCCTTTAGATTTTCAATTGAATTACGAAAACAATGAAAATTTGCTATTGACTACTTGTTATTATACTGCCAATATTTGAGCAGTTTGTGTATTCGCTTATCAAAGAAACGAACGAAGTCGCGAGCAACAACTAGTGCTAGTGGTAACAATACATAGTCAGAGCTAAAATGATTTATATTTTATTTTAAAGAGACACTTGAAGAGATTAGAATAAGTAGAATAAAGCAATAAATGTAAATATAGCTTAAGTTATTTATATAACATATAGATAATACATTGTCACTGTAGGTCTGTCCTTGACTTGAGAAACGTTGCTTACTAAAACTGATTTTATTTCTGAAAGATGGTTTTGTAAACTATTTAATTTAAATTAGTTAAAACTTAAGTTACACTTATATTTTTAATGCTAGTTAAATACTTGAACAACTTTTGTAAGTAATATTAATTACTATTAGAAAATAATATATTGTAAATACAACTATAAAGTTCATTTTAGATGAGATTATTTAATGCACTGATCGTATAATTGTCTGTGTGTTACAAAACGTGCTCTGTAGGATGTTTTATTTTTATAATGTATGAAGTATAATATAGAAATTTTATGATTTTCATATAAATTTAACACATCGACTACTTGAAATTAACTTGAAAAACATTAAAGTGATACAAACAGATTCTTTAAGGACCTCGTTGTTCGACTCGTTGTTCGACTCGTTGTTCGACTCGTTGTTCGACTCGTTGTTCGACTCGTTTTTCGACTCGTTGTTCGACTCGTTGTTCCACTGGCCAGTGCTGTAAGGATGACTTGGAAAATATTATTTCTGTAAGCAAAATTTTATAAGTTGGTAAAATTCTTATTGATCCAAATAAATGCTAAAGATTTTTATTTTTCTTTAATTATAAATGTATTTAATTGCTTCCTTCTATAACTTCACGCTTATTAACGCATGAAAGGGTAGGCAGAAAGCGTCTGGTACCAAGACGTTTCATATTTCGTTTCCTGTCCGAATTTAAGACATGTGCCTGCGCATGTTCAGTAGCAAAACTTAACGCCAAACGACTGGGACTCGAACCCGAACCCATGGAGTTTACAGTCAAAGGCTGACGATTGCACCACGGCGGCCTCTATAACAAATAAAGCATTTGCCTTTCAACAAAGAAATTCTGTTAGTATTTACACCTACTAAAAGTGTTACTATGAGATTTTCTACTATATATACGGAATACTATACTACTATATGTAATTTAACAAATTAGTGTATATAAACTCTTGTAAATATAATTTATTATATAGAAATGCCATATTCTTAATATTGTAGTAAAATAATAATTATTTTTATGTATATTTGTGTGAGACTCCTTTGTATAGACAATTATATAAAACATTGACTTAACTTATAATACTACTACTAAATATTGAATTCAAAATATAATCTATAATTACTTGATAATATTTATCAGCAGTTTCACTTTGTCTGAAAGATAAAAAGAAATTTATATTTATCTATAATTTTGTAATGAACGTATAATATATATATTTTATTTAATTTAAAAAAAATCCATTCTTAGTACGATATAAGTATATTTCGTTTTCACTTCAATATAGATTTGAAAAATATATTTAATTTGATATAAATATAATAACAATTTAAGGAAACATTGTAAATATTAGATGGATGTGTAATTAAGTATAAGTAGGGCGCAGTGCCTACTAGACTAGAGTAAGGACTGCGCACACCTCGAGCGTCGCTACAGATAAATAAATGTGTTCTTTCTTATTCATTGTTTTATTGACGTTCTAATTGATGGTAATACTCGTGTATACATGAAATAGACAGAGGAATAGAGTTTGAAGAGAAATTATAATTACACTTTTCTAAACCAAATGCTTCAAGTGCTATAGATATGCTCGGAGCTTTATATTATATGGTTACTAAACCTCGGAAGAGTAGCTTCACATCAGGTCTTGGCTCCATCACCAGATAAAATGAATATAGCGGAGTGGGCAGAGGGAACATGGGAAGTTAGTTAAATACCAAATTACATGATTAAATTTTACGTTAAGTGTACATGTACGAACATACATATATGTGTTCTAGGTGTGTTTTGATGATGATATTATAATTCGGTGATATCGGATGATATTATAAAAGTTCAATAAAAAATATCGTAAAAAAAACATATTTTTTTTATTAATTTATCATCAAATACAAGTGCATCTTAGTGATTGTTATCCAGTAGGAGTACATTCCTCTACATCATTGCAAATATTTATTTATAATACGATTCCTGTCAAACTATTGACAGAGATGAAGAAAAGAAAAAATGCAAAATCAGTGTAAATGGTAAGATATTAGAACAGTTGAATTGAATGGTATATTTGGGCAGTACGTTCAGTAGAGATGGCAGATACGAGATGGATGTGGCCGAGCCGCATTGTTTGAAGACCGTAGCGTTCGGCGCCCCGTCCTCTCTGACTACCCCGCTAGGGATAAAGCGTGAAGCTAAGTTAAGTTACGCCTGACTATGTTGTTCTTGCTATTATTTCTACACAACAGTATTAATCAATTTCTTCTTCAATCATTTACTTTAATTTATTTAAAACAAAATTTGTAGCGCGGAAACTAAGAGTGTATCTAACAAATAAAGTAAATATATTCATAAAAACGCGCCTGTGTACTAGTGTCGCCAGTGTACGGCGCGGTGTGATTATACAATACTTTGTATTTCGCAGTCGATTAGCGCGCATTTACATGTAATCGACGCTGCGACCCTCTTTCCTCTGCCCTTTCTAGCCCTCCTCACCGACCCTCCCTAATTCTTGTACAAACAAATATTGACTACATTAAATAATAGTAAAACAAATTGGTAACGTCGTGAATGCAATTTTAACTTTATTGTTTACATCATATTATAATTATATTAAACTATCCTTCACCCGTAACCCCTCTTACCATTATACCCCCTACTAGTATGAACGAGCCCACCTTCAAGCTAAATTTCAACTTTATAAGTCTAGAAGTCGAGTGTGGAGTAGTCTGTGCGTCTGTGCGTCTGTGCGTCGGTCAGTAGCGGAACTTTTATATTTACATGCTCGTGGTTTCGAAATTTTGCTATCTTTATCATACTATTCCCATTTTCCCATCACCCCATCATCAAGTGCCATTGAGAAATGGATCTAAAAGTTACACTTGGTATCACGCGCACCTCCTCGTGGCCACACAAGTACCTATACGTATATAAGTCGTAGCTATCCGTAGCATATAATGAAACAAAAAAATGCCCATCGCGCTGAAAACATATTACTACTACAAAAGATTCGTAGTTGTTAGTTTTCTATAGTAAAAACCGTGAATAGTAACTACAATTACAATTTCTTAATATAACATTTTATTAATAAAAAACAAAATCTTTTCTCAGAGTTTTTTTAATTAATTAACTTAATTTTTATTTAAATAACATAAAATTTGCTGAGAGCATTTGAGGTGGTCTTCTAGTATAATAGCTTTATTTTCCTAGAAGACCACCATCCTCAAATGTATCAGCTAATTTTAGCAGCTTTGCTGTAAATACTAGCGCTAATTTTAGATCGCATCTTTATTACAGGCTAAATCTAAATCTGTAGATAATTTTCCCCTTATTTAAACAAATTGTTTTGTTTAAATAAGGGGAAAGTAAAAAAAATATTTTGTGAGACAAGATAGACCTACCTGCCTACATAAATATAGCTAAAACAAAATAAAAATGTCCTTAATTTTGCAATACTAGCATAACGTGGATGTGAGTTCGACTCTCGGTTGTTGAATATTAATGCTTATGCAATTTAAGTACATTTTACAAGTGTGGTAAAATATTATTTTTAAAATATGATTTGTTAAGTTCTGGCACCAAAATTGTTTTGAAATACAATCAACTCGTGTCCGATTTGTCACATTTAACTAATATACATACTGAGATAACATACTCTTCATTATGGAACTATTTAAGTAAATATGTAATTACTTGTTAGAAAATGTAATTACTTGTTTTATTAATATTTTTCATATCTTCACTCTGGTACCAAGACAAAAAGCACAGCGTTGAAACCCGCCACTTGTCAAGCAATGCCTCGAAAATTCGGAAGAAAGTTTTGAAAGGATTGTCTTAACACTAGGTTCCCACCGCGCTGCCATACGCGGTATACTGCATGTAGCTGAAATAAAAAACCTGAAATAAAAATGTTTTTTCAGCATTTTTTTCTGTTCTACTGGGATTTGAACTAAATACTACAGTGTTCTTTCGGTCTTTTCAGTCAAACTCAGAATACTGCATAAAAACTATATTCAGAGCTATTGTTATTGATATAAGCTTTATTAGTTTACAACAAAATTATAATTGTTTTCTCCCGTCGCGCCGCAGTCCGACATTAGGTCGGTTGGGCACACACCGCTCACATCGGTCACCGCTATCGCGCGTCACATCCGTAATGCCTGCCCGCCCCGGCGAGCTGGTGACTGTTGCTTATTGGATAGGTTCAGTAGGTTATTTGTTCGTCTACAGATTTGTATATACTTCTAAGGGAACTAGATGTAAAAAAGCTGCTGTACGATTTCTCCGGGAGAACAGGAGAGACAATGAAAAGCTATTATTAAGACACTCCGAATCTCATTTCCCGCCAAATTTTCCAGTTATCTTTATATATGTAAGTATGTTGAGTTGTGTGGCGGAACTCAACGCCACGCTTTGTCTTGTGACCAGAGCGACGAAATTAAAATGATTTATTCCGCCTAATGGGAATCGAATATTCAACCGACACGATTAGTGGCGCTGTAGTCAAGTATAGTAAGTAGTGACTAAAAATGCAGATAACAAATTTCTTAAGAGTTTAAATTATTATAAGCGCAAAAGAAATCTGTATATGTAATATGAATTCCTACGTGTGCTTTATACATTTGATATTTGGTTTGGTTTGATTTCATTTGATTAGAGCTACATTGGGAAGCCAATAAAGTCAATGTACTAAACCAAACAGTTTTTACAAATTTAACAATTTTTTTCTATTTTTTTATTGTTAATACAAAAACAATATTAATTATTATCTTATAATATTTGCGAGGAACCCAAAAGTCCCACTAATGAAGGTAATTAGTAGGGAATATTTTAAAAGTGATTTACAGTGCTCTACGCCGCGCGCTTATATTAACAGAATCAACGAATTAATGCGTGCTCTTGCGGTAATTGTGACTATTGTAGTACAGGAGCCAGCTGATGCGCTAAGTACTTATTATATTCTTTTCTTTATGCTACAGTAATTATAGCACCATAAGTAGAGGTATCATATAAATTTGAAATGTCACGTGTTCAGTGTCTGAACTCAACGCCGCTTTGCAAAATAATCATTTTATATTTGCGATAGGATCCATAATTATTTCTATACGCGCACCACGATAGTGTTTCTGCACATTCACAGCCGTCACAGTTGAACGTTGTGAATGTGGCACGTTATCGTCACGTATGTTATTATCGTGTTGTGTTTTATTAAATATTTCACTTATATCTTTACTCTACGAAGAATAGAAAAATTAAAATATTTTTTTATTTAAAGTTAAGCGACAACGCAAAACGTTGGTTACCTCCGAGACTGCAGCGGTGGGCGTCCAGCAACATAAGGCAACACGACGTCGCGCACGGCAAGCGCGCATTACGCGCCACCTGGTTGACGCTCCTTACAAACAAACTAATATGTACAATTCATTAAAATGTTTAGATTTGTGAATACTTTTACAAATAGCTCAACGTGATTTATCTAAAATTATGACTAGTAATGGGTCAGGCCTTGATTCACACTTTTTATTTGTTAATATTATACGTATATTTTTGCAACACCATGCTTTTGCTATATATGGGCGCGGTAGACAGAGAGAACCTAGAATTAAGAAACTGCACGCTTTTGAGACATTGCGTTATGCTTCGTTGTGATTGGTCTACGTAGGAATCGTTCCTAGAAGTGGGAATCGAGTTGACGACTGTTTGGGGGTTCGATCCCCTCTCGAGGAGATGAAATATTTACTTAAATTTATATTTCCATTTCTTCGCTCTGGTCTCTGGTTTATTTTTCGTTTTTCTCCCACATAAGAGATACAAAAAGAACAATTATATTTTTAAATGTAAGCGCTATATTTAGCGTCAGTAGAATATTCTAAGTATGCAACTGAATCAGGCTCTGACAAGACTGCGGCTGGATTGCGACTACTAGATACCACTTAATAATAATTATTTAAGTAAATATTAAGTCACCTTCACGCTGTATTTCGTACACAGCGGGGTAGTAAGAGGAACCTAGTGTTCAAACACTCCGTACCCACTTTCCGCCGATTCCTCAAGCATTACGCTTGGCCTGTTGAGGCCAAGCGTAATACTTGAGGAATGCCAGAGCGAAGAAATGGGAATATAAATTTAAATAAATATTTAATTTAAATATTTAATCTTAATCGTCATCATTAGGCATCCTTGGTAAGTTTTAATATATAAAATGTACTGTCTTTACTAAGAGTAAATACATACATTATTAAATATTTCCGACATAGTTGAAACAGAGGCCATCGTGGCGAAGTGTGACAACATGTTCTGTAAGAGCGGTTGTTGGTTCGATGACATTAGGTTCTCTTGATATACCTTGCTGAATGCGGAAAGCTAACAAAAACAGACAATTTAAAATATGCTTTCGTAGCATATGACCGCACCATAGGAAAAATAATTAAACAATAATTAAGTTCATTATTTATTGTTTAATTTAAAACCGGCGTGAAGTAGTGGCTTTAAGCCACTGCGTTTCGCATCAGGTAATGCCGGGCCCCGGCGCCCAACCGATCTTAAAGGCCGGCAACGCACCTGTAGCCCCTCTGGGGTTGCACGGGGTCGTGGGCGGCGGTAATCACTTACCATCAGGTGACCCGCACGCTCGTTTGCCGTGTCTTTTTCATAAAAAAAAAAGTTCAATAATTAAATATATTGAATAAATATCTAATTAAAAATATTGAATGAATATAATGTACAGCAGTCATTGAATTCAATAATAGCAATGTATTCAGAAAGTTATGGTAGTCATAAATATCAGAGCCATCTGTTGTTGAATAGAATAAGCACTAACATGCTACTGCTGGTGTTGTAGGTAGTATATTGATATACTTTATGCTAAAAATATTATAAAAAATCATTACAAGGATTATTTAAATGTTTCAAATTTTAAATGTATAAAAATAAATTGTCATTGTTCAGAACGGTATCAAAAAGCTTAAAAGTTTCACTTCATTTATACAATGAAATCAAGAAATAATAACAACAAAGTATAAAATACTATTATTCAAACGGTATCACAAATATTATTATTTTTATTTTTTAAGTTGGCTGTTATTATTTTATTATATTTTAGGATGTGCTGGAACATCCTAAAATATAATAAAGCTTTACTTAAAGCCCAACTAAGTCAGTTTGCACAAGCACTTCCACGTTATATTACCACTTTTTAATTATGTGGCGTCGCCTGAAGCACGCCACGGGGAACGTGCGGGAGACATAGCAGGGAGAGGTGAGAGGGGAAGAGAGAGAAACAATTTGCAATTCAAAGCCGCTGAAAAAACCCTAAAACACCCGACACACAGCCCTTTGGCAATCGCTTAAGCATAAAAATGTTAATGGAGTCGCTTGATATAAAGTGTATTTTTTAGATAAAGTCGTAATTCATTTTGGTTTTTGTACAATGATGTAACAATCATGTTTTAAAATAAACGTAATGTACAAAATAAGAAATAAAACACAATTTATACTATTTTATTTTTTGAATTCATTGAAAACAATTCATTGAAAAAGGAAAGATTTTAGATCGGTTACTCTTCAGAAGAATTAAAAAAGAAGTCCTCAGAATATCCTTAACATTAATCATAATTAATGAACTGCTAAGGTAGTCCAGTATTTTTGACTTTCAAAAATGACTAATGTTCATTTTTAATTTCAATAACATTATTTAACTTGGCAATAGTTACGTTTAATTCTGTAAAATTGGGTCGAGAGGCAGGTGAAACAATCTACTTCACAAGATCATTCCTATATCGTTATTTACCTGGTTGTTCCTTTATAGATAATGATTAAATCTGAAGTAACAAGTTATGAGACCGTAGGGCAGTATGTTAACATAACTAACGCAATAACAGTTATGAGCTCAATTTAATTATAAATGAATGTCAATTATTATCCAAGGTTAACCACAAAATAATAAAAAAAACTGTTCTAATAGCTTAGAACAGTCTAATAGCTTTGCCACTAATATTGGTAAGAAATATAAAGTCATCGTTATAAGCTACTTGGCAGATGTGACACCGAAGTCTATTATCAAAACAAGTAAAAAGATCGACTCTACATATCCAACGTTCCGCGGAACGTTCTCTCGGAGGTGAATTTCGTTAGCTTTCATTTGTTTTGTCGTAATTGCTGCAGATATGAGGACGATCGCCCCTCGTCCTTACCCCCGCACATCGCCCCGCCTGCCCAGACTTTAACCAGTTTATTAAACCTTTACTTTTGATTGATGTTACATTACCACATTATTTATGATAAGAAGTGTCATTGTGTAATTAATACTTGTGTTTTGTTAGGATTTTTTCATTTTCTTTTTCAATTGAAAACAGACAAAAAGTAGAAGACAAAAAAATCAAAAAAATATAGAAAAAGTGAAAAGATAAATACAAATAAATTAATATTTTCTGTAAAACTATTTCCTTATATAAATCTATTCTCTATTCCCTATTTTCTTTTCTATTCTCTTATCTATCTCTGATTTCCTTAAAGGCCGGCAACGCACCTGTAGCTCCTCTGGTGTTGCACGGGGTCGTGGGTGGCGGTAATCACTTACAATCAGGTGACCCGAACGCTCGTTTGCCTTGTCCTTTTCTATATAAATAATTACACGTATTTTTAAAGTCAAATTATAGAACGCTTAAAATTCATTCGTCGAAAAAAATATTTAAATAAATTTTATTACACAGCGCCATCTATATTTTCGTTATAACAAAGCGTTTTAAAAATGTTGTTTCTCTATTGTAAGATGGCATCTAACGAAGAGTGGAAAAAGTATTTTATTACAAAATATAGTAAAGATGGCGCTTTGCTGTATTTTAAAAAAATATATATTCTCAATGTTTGATTATTAAATTGTTTTTATACTTAAATTAAAACATATTAAAACTACTTACTAAAACGGATCAATCAATATCATTTTGAAATGTTAGTAACAAAATTTAATTTGAACAATTATGTGTATATACAGTGTGTCCTAAAATAAGACACCTATATTTGAATATACATTTAGTCTGGCCATAAATTCTGTTACAATTAAAAATACACAAAATGTTACATTAAAATTAGGAATCTATTTTTTTTTACGATAACATATTCCGTTTTTTTTTTGCACACATTAGAAAAGTTTATCTGGTAATTTTTTTAGTGTCTCGTACCCAAAGGAACAAGGTACAAGTACAAGGAACCCCAATTCTACAACTCTGCTTTCTGTCCGTCTCCCTGTTTATCTGTCTGTACTTCTGCCATCATTCTTTATCTTATGAGCCGCCATAGTTAGACAGTTAAAACAAACAGGCTTAGTAATTCGATATTGTAAGGTTCTTGTAGCATTAGCTTGACACCGACTTCAAAATTTAATAATCTTTTGTTATACAAAATCAAAGCACATTGTACATAATTTACAATTATTTTTTACATTTTAGGTCGTTGTTTGAAGTCGTTGTGGTTTTTGTTTTGTTAAAAACTAATTTATTTTACGATTTTAAGTGATGGGTAGACCTTTAAAAGATGCTTCTCAACTTAATGTTGGTCCTATGCAAAACTTCAAACTTAATCAGGTATTATGTATGCTAACATTTTGGCATATTGACAAGAGCATACATAAAAAATATTCGGGCAAATTGCGAATCTCTCCTTTTTTTTGAAGTCGGTTGAAGATGAGATCATCCTCGTTTTTGCAGTTGGTTGAAAAGAAATTTAAAGATGAAGACCAATTTATAACAGTGTTTTTCCTTGTAACTATTACAGATAATTGTATTTTTTACCAAAAAAAAAAGACTTGTCCAATTTGGGGCATGCAAGAGGGAGTAACAAACATAAATAAAAAATAGTCGAATTGACAACCTCTTTTTCTTATAGAAGTTGGTTAAAAACAGAATAAAATATATATTTTAGGGGACTCCAATACAACATATATGAATTTGTTTACTGTTTTTATAGATTATGTACGGAACCCTTTCATTATCCGTAGGTTCCATACATTCTCTATAAATGATCCTTTCATTTTAGACGTATCGTTGACATATCTTATAAATTTATAAATCTATTTTAAAATTTTATTTATTTTGAGTTAAAAAAATAAAAAATATATATATTCAATATTGTGTTTTGTCACGTGACCTTATTAGTTATATAATTCGTCGTTTTTCTACTAGAGATACAAGAGTCTAGGGAAAAATAAACAACTTATATAAATAAAGTACCTAGTCACTCTGCTACTTAATGAGTCACTCTGTTTCGAGTTCACGACGTTGACGTCTCCAGGCGTCAACAATAAAATACAAAACCATAAATTTCCGTAGTCTAAACCCTACACACAGTATTATGTCAGACAATTTATAATTGCATCACTGTAATGTCAATGAAAATTATTTTATTTTTATTTTACTAATTAGCTTATCTGTAATATTATTTATTACAAAATAATTCATGTAACGTGCGGCAGCTAGTATTGTGTTATATACTATAAGAAGTTGATCAGGCCGAGAAGTTGTTCTAGCCTGCATAGCGGGGTGTGCTATGCCTGAGCGGACTTAGCAAATTTAATGTTATTCAGTTCTTCACTTGTTACCATTTGTTTTTGAAACAGCAACAGTAGTAAAAGTATATACGTGTTAAAAGATGAAACTCAACGATACGCTTTGTCGTACCGGAAACTAATAATATGATAATAACCATTTCCCCGAGTGGGGTCTGAACCACCCGCTGCACCGTTATTGCCACAAGTTATATTGCATTTGTATGATGTATATTAAACAACATAGGAGTGCATGACAGGACTGGTGCCTGCTGACATGAATATACGTAAGTCTCCGTAAGTCCACGTGGGCTGGTGGCTCGTCGCAAGATCACCGTGACTAATGAAATCCCCAACTACATGCACTTCAGAGCGCTGACTGAGTAAGTGTGTATGTGTGTATGTAAACACGTCCGCACGAGACGACCGACACGATGTCGTCGCATACATTGAAAATCCTTTGTGAAAAGATGTTACACTAGAGAAACAATTTAACTATATATTTTGTATTTTGAATAGATTTATTCAATCTCGTATTCTTAGTATTGCTAATTTTTGAAAGCCGGCATTTCGAACACCTTGCAGTGTCCGTGGTCACCGCTCCTCCGTCTGTCAGTTGGCATACTTATTATATCAAACTATAATTGCGTATAATGTACTCAATTAACCTGATTAAAAAATATCATTTAAAATGTCTAATAATAGTGAAAATCAACGGATATGCATTTAGAAATTCTTTTGATATTTTCACTCGTTTATACAGAAAATTACAAATTTAAAAATGTTGCTTAATGTAATTTAAATTAATATATCTTTTAATAATGTGTTATTATCTTAATTTAAAGCGCTCAATTTTACAAATGTAATACCAAATGTAACAAACTGAAAATAACGCACCGATCGTGAGGTATAAATCGTTGGCCAGTGCCAGCGTGACCCGAAGGCCAATTTAATAAAGAAAGCTGAGCTCTGCTGCCTCTACGCCGCTACGCCACCTCTACGCCGCTATGCTACCCTTAACGACGTTTGTAAAAATATCCACAGACACACTGTTAAGGGGTAGTTCTAATTTAAACTTAAGCCACGTTCAAATTTAATATATTTTTGGTTACACATACTAATAAGTGAAACAGATAATTGACAAGTGTATGTACTCTAATGATTGATGATTGTTGATTATGATTGATGATTGAATTATTGAAGTTAAATATATTGAATTTTGTTAGTATTATTTATATTTATGTCTCAACCGAGTAATTGTAGTTTTGTTATAATATAAATAGCATTATATAGTAACTATGCAAATAATACAGAAGATTATCTCTTAGGTTATTAATATATAAGCATGATACGGCCTACCGGGCCGAGGGAACCTAGTGGTAAGACACTTCGTTTCCAACTTTCCGCCGATTTCTGGAGACATTGCATGTTGAGTGGCGGAACTCATCGCCACGAAATATTTATTTCCTCAAGCTGGGATCGAATCCACAACTTGTCTCGTTTACAGTCACACTTTGCCCCCTTGCTTACGTGTGCTTAATTTGGTAAGTATGTGTTTGTATGTTTTTCAACAAATTTCTCTAAAACTAAAAGTCATATCAAGATAATTTAATTAACGTTCGGAATATTTTAACTTTGGGAACAGTACAAGTTTCATTAAAATCGCTTTAGTTGTTTCAGAGATATGGGGAAATTAAGGAAACACAGGTAGAGCCTGTATTTGTTTTCGTTTTGAGTTCACTGGCTGTTTTGTTTGTTGTTATTATCTTTTAAATCACCTACTTGCACGCACACTCATATCACAGCCAACTGCTGTTTCCCACACGACACACGACACTCGTTACACACTCGATGGAATCATTATTCAATAACGATATAACACAATACGTCACTCGCCGACAACATCGCCACAATTGGTGATCTTTGAACACCGACTTACCAAGCGAGCAAAGTGATAAATTCGTTTTCTCAACAAATATAATTTAAAATACATAAACGGTTGTTCGTCATAGCGCAATGGCACAAGCTTGTGACTGTAACACGACGGTTGTGGATTCGACTCCCAGTCGGGGGAAATAATAATTATTTATTAATATATTTATTTTCTCGTTCTGGTAAGTGGCGTAGTCAATCGTGGCGTTGAGTTCCGCCACCCAACAGACAAATCTCAAAAATTGACGGAAAGTGCGGAACAGAGTATCTTAGTACTAGGTTCCCTCTATATGTTGGTCCAGAGGGTGGTCTTGCTAGCTATCTGTCCGATATCTTGCATTACAGACCACTACGGGTATGCGACCCCGGATTACTCTAGCTATTGCTGTCGCATTCCTATCTCCTGTGACAGTAGTATCCTTCATTACCCTTTTTCCTTATTCTCTTTATCACCTAGCGGACGCCTACCGCCTAAGACCGACAGGCGATCCCGGTTTGTCGCATAGCTAAGCATATTCAAAGCTTAGATTCGCATCAAAGGCTTAAATTGATGCTTAGTTAACGTTTTTACCTTTCTCCGGTTGTAACGATCCCCCGTTCCATCGGAACCAGGAGGGTAAAAATGAGAGTGCACCTGTGTATTGCGCGTACACTGACGGTATCAACGTTTCGTGCACTTTAATATCTCCTGCGCAATTTGATTTGACTCTGACTGTGGACTCTGATTTGAAAAATAGTCCTGCGGCGATGGATAAAGGTAAAGAGGTCTAGTCGTGATGCCGACTAAGCTTTGTCTGATATCTGCACGTAGGCGGCCTTGGGAAGATGGTCGCTTTCCACTGCACTGGGTTAACAGTATAATTCGGCAGCTCCCAAGGTGACGAAGCAGCCCTATTTAGGGAGGCCCTGCTTCCCCCAATTCGGGGAAGGGACTAGAAAAGGTGTTCTAAAAAAGGCTTAACCCTCTATATTTAGAGGTAGTAACCACGGCTGTCTCTGCATCATCTTAAACGTGGTCGAAAACATAATAAACATATAAACATCCAAAAAACTCGAAACATGATCTTCGCAGCGTGGAATGTGCGCACCTTGTTGGATAATGAAACAAATATGTGCCCTCCTCGAAAAACGGCCTTCGTATCCCGAGAGCTTAGACGTCACAATGTCGATATTGCTGCGCTCAGTGAAACACATTTAGCTGACGAGGGAGAGAAGGTGGAACGTCGAGGTGGCTATACTTTCTTCTGGAAAGGTACTCCGTCGTGTGAACCTAGAAGATCTGGTGTCGGCTTTGCTGTCAAAAATTGTATCGCATCGATGCTAGAGGAAACTCCGATTCACATCTCCGATCGTGTTACCACACTACGCCTACATCTGAACAATGACAATTATATGAATATTATTAGTATATATGCACCAACAATGGACAAGGATGATGTAATCAAGGCTAGGTTTTACGAAGAGGTCACGCATGTTCTTTCTAGGATACCTCCGAGAGAACAAATTCTCTTAATGGGCGACTTTAACGCGCGAGTTGGACGTGACTTTGAAGCTTGGCCAAAGGTTTTAGGAAGACATGGTGTTGGAAATATGAACAGCAATGGATTACTTCTTTTGTCCATGTGTACTCAATTTAATCTAGCCATCACCAACACCATGTTTAGACTCCCCGCCAAGTATAAAACCACCTGGATGCATCCGAGGTCGAAACATTGGCACCTAATTGACTATGTTATTGTACGACAAACAAATATTTCTCAAATACATATCACTCGTGTTATGCGTAACTCCAATGCTATCTGCTGCTCCGATCACCGCCTTGTTATTACCAAAATGAAGCTACATTTAAGGTGTCATCGCAGATCAGAAAAGGTTAAGACTAAGAGACTAGACACACAAAAATTACAGAGTCCAGAGATGCGTAAGATCTACGCTGAAGCAATCAGCAACAAGCTTAGAACATTTGATAATGAAAATGATGACTTCGTAGCTAATTGGCAAACGCTCACATCCAGCATAAGTATTGCCGCCTCGCAAACGCTTGGTTTTAAACCTGGTAGACACGAGGATTGGTTTGATGACAACGATGAAGTTTTGACCGAGGTCGTTCGTAAACATCGGTTACTATTGCGTCGTTGTCATGACAACCATCAGATCGAACAAGTTACACTTGTTGGTGCTGAACTGCGTAAGCGTGTGCGAGAAGTAAAAGACAAGTGGTGGCGGGACAAGGCGGAACGCATGGAGTGGCTTGCCGATACTAAGCAGTGGGGTTTATTCTATGATGAGATCCGAAAATTTACTGGAATAAATACTCTTGCTAGAGTGCCTTTGAAATCTCTCGATGGCACACATTTGCTAGCTAACAAACGGGACATACTGAAAAGATGGCGGGAGCATTTTAACACCTTACTCAATGTCGATCGAACTGCAGACATTGTTTACATACATTCGATTAGATCGCTTCCCAAAGTCAATGAGCTAGACGAACCGTTATCTCTGCGTGAGGTAATTGTCGCCATTCAACAACAGCGGAATGGAAAAGCGGTGGGCATTGACGGTGTTCCTGGAGAGCTATTGAAGTACGGAGGCTCTGAGTTGCACGAATTAATATGGAAGTTCTTCAAACAAATGTGGGAGGAAGAGCGTGTACCTGATACTTTTCGTGTGTCGCGTATTTGTCCTCTTTTTAAGAATAAAGGCAACAGATCGGACTGCAATTCATATAGAGGAATCTCGTTGCTGGCTTCACCTGGAAAAATTTTTGCACGAATATTACTTAACCGCTTATTGCCTTTGTCTGAAGACATATTGCCTGAAACCCAATACGGCTTCCGACCGAGCCGAGGTACGTGCGAAGCTATTTTCTCAGTGCGACAACTACAGGAGAAGAGTCGAGAACAGAGTCAGCCTTTATACTTGTGTTTTGTAGATTTAGAGAAGGCTTTTGATAGCGTACCTCGCGAAGCTCTATGGTTGGTATTAGCGAAACTTGGATGCACTGATAAGTTTGTGAGAATAGTCCGTCTTCTGCATGATGGCATGCGATGCTGTATCGGGGTACAGAGTGAAGATTCTGAGTTCTTTTCTGTAAGCTGTGGCGTGAAGCAGGGCTGCGTGCTCGCGCCAACTCTGTTTGCAATGTACTTTGCAGTTGTAGTTCGGGATGCCTTGCAAACTTTACCTGAAGGAGTTCGTATTCGCTATCGTAGTGATGGTGGTGGTATTTTTAACATAGCTAGACTTAAAGCTCGCACCAAAGTATCGTATACGACTATCATCGAAATAGTGTACGCGGATGACTTATGTTTTGTGGCGGAATCCCCAGTGGGTCTACAAAGGCTTATAACAGCTCTTGCTGAGTCGTCCCACAAATTTGGCTTCAAGATCAGTGTGAAGAAAACTGAAGTGATGGCATGCGACACACTGAATAGAGGCCCATTTCAAATAAGACTCGGTGATGACCAACTAAAGCAGGTAGATCATTTTAAGTATCTGGGGAGCACCATTACGTCTAATTGCCTCCTCGATAGCGAAATAAACAGAAGAATTGGAACAGCAGCTGCTGCGTTTGGCAGACTTCGCATCAAGGTGTTTCGGTCACATGATATTAGGCTTCCCACGAAGGTAGCCTTATACAGAGCAATCGTACTGCCATCACTTTTATACGCCTCGGAAACATGGCCTCTCTACCGCAGACATATTGCTGCATTGGAGAGATTCCATCTAAGATGCCTACGCGAAATAATGAATATTCACTGGTGGCATCGTGTTCGGAACACGGAGGTTTTGCTGCGTGCTAAGGTCGACGGAATGGAAGCTTACCTAATAAGGAGTCAGTTGCGTTGGGTTGGCCATGTCTCCCGGATGCCTGACCAGAGAGTCGCGAAGCGCATCTTTTATTCCGAGCTCCAAGCTGGCAAGCGTAAGCGGGGCGGTCAGCTGCTGCGATACAAGGATGTGCTAAAGCGCCATATGAGGAGGTGTGATCTGGATCCAAATAAATGGGAGACTATGGCAGCGGATCGCCAACACTGGAGACGTATTGTTGGACTCAAGGTATCGGAATTTGAAAAGAAGCGAAGAGACGAGCTCAATTTTAAACGCGATGAGCTCAAGGCCCGCACACCTGAGGTTGTCTATTATAACTTTGTCGGGGGAGTGCTGACATGCAGCATGTGTGGCCGAAATTTTTCGGCTAAGATCGGCTATGTCAGTCACTTAAGAGCACACCAGCGAGGCTCTTGTTAGTCGGACGTCAATCGCCGTGGCCGAAAACGGTCAGGATATATATTATTATTATTATGTGGAACACGGTGTGATGCTAAAAAACATATTTTGAGAAATAATTTTACACAAGACTGGTACATAAATAAAACATTAAAATTCCGGACGACTTACCAGACAAACATAATCTAAGCTCACTATTAAAAAACAAACTAAAATAATTACTTGAGCCCAATTTAATTTAATAACGAATATTAAAGTTTATACAATCACACTATATTACATCCTCAGCTAACTTGGCCTTATCGCAGGGGTGCGGTCTCATAGAGTTTTATTTGCGCGTCGCCTTAACCCGCGCTCCTATATTAAATTCTGCAAGCTTCACCCCCCCTCCCTCCATTTCCCCCCAACAGAGGAGTGCCCCCCCCTCGAATCCCTCCCGCCTCTAGCGCTACATGATTACATTATGTACAAGTTATGTTAGCTTAAAGTTACCTTACTACTGTTTTACTTACCACGTAGTTAGCCAGTTTAAACGGTTTGCTTAGTGAAGTTGAACTTGTGTGGGACTCACGAGGATGGGATTAGAAAATGTGTTTCACTTATAGTTTTAGATTAAGCTATTATAAAGTTATACGGCGCTCTTTGTGAACGTAATGGGATCAAAGATCACACGATCAACTCCGTTTGAACACTCCAGTAACAATTAAAAAGAGAGATACACAAAAAGTGGTTTGCAACTGTTGCCAACAAAACAAACAGAACTGCGGCAAATCAAAACTTTTTCCTATTATGAGATCGAGGGATGTTTTAAAATGAATTACGCCGGAAGCTTTCAAAGATACACATTGTAGGGATTCCGGGATAAAAATACCGAAATATCTACATTTTTAAAGTACTTTTCCACACTTAGAAAAGAAAAATATTTTTTGCCGACAAAGTTTAAATAATATAATTTAAAGTTTAAATAACAAAATGTATTTTATATTTTCAAAATTTTAAGTTTTTGGTAACCACCATATGAGAAGCGCGGGTTCAAATCCAGCTATGCTCAAAATTTTTATATACATTATTATATATTTTCTAAAAAAAAAATATATCTACAGAATAGTTGCATATCACTCTCAGATTGAAAGTGATCTAATCTAAAATATTGTCACCTTTAAACATAACAGAAGTCACTGGTTTTGAATTAAGTTTGTCACTTTAATGATATTGTTTCGTGGTATAATCGTGGTATATTCAGTTTTTTTTTGCGCGCTAAGACAATAATGTTAGTAGAAAACAATTACTTCAAAATTATAACAATGACAATAAAGAGAAAGGAGATCATTAACACTAGGTTCTCTCTGCCTACTCTGCTCTGCGGGAGGCGTGAGAAGAAGAATAAAATAACAAAACTCGGAGTATGGAGTACCTAGTATTCTTTGTCATCGCATCGTCTCATTACAGATACAGAGCTATTTGGAGAGGCGCCAGAAGTTCATGTCTATATCACTCCGCGCGCTGTTAGACACCTACAGACTGTCTGTATGTATGTGTTGAATGGATTGTAGAACTTGGGTATCAATGGGACGGTCTGCATTCTGCAAGTATGAACATATTCACTGCTATAATCTGAATAATCAAGCTGTTGTCAGCAGCTGGCGCATTTCCTCAAAAGCTCATGCGGTCCAGATGAACCCACTCTCAATCAAATGAGTGTAGATTCAGAAGAAACTAATAAATCACTTGAGTTCTATGTGCCTTTTATTTTACTCATGGCCGTCTAAGTTCCATTAGAAACACAAGAAAATCAATTATTATATTTTCAGCTCCCGTCCGGAATGTGATCCTGCATTCCAATTTATATTATAGTATTTTTCTTACTAATTTATACAAGAAATTAAAGAGAAAGAACAACTCATAAAAAATGTAGAGCCACATTAACAGTCAGTGGTAATCTGACTTTTGCAGATTATTTCTAAATAATAATTAAGTGTTATTAATCCGACTTCGCTCCGTCTACAAAAGACAACGTCTGCGAATAGCCAGAAACGGGTAACTCGTCAGTGACTCTAAACTAACAAACGAAAGAGAAATAAATCGTTTTGTAATCCTTTCACAATGGACTGACAAAGCGGACAAACTGACAACGAGACATCAATTACACAATGTTATTGTTTTCACATGAACAAATCGTTCTAATATTTAAAAATCTTTACAAAATAAACTCTGGTACTATAAAATAAGGATGGTTTTTTTATCTCATCGCTGTTTTAAGCCTACTTAAGAGGGGTAGCGATTTCAAACAAAAGCACATTATTGGGGTCTTTAAGCTAATACGTCGTCAACTACTGTGTCCACAGTTTTTGTAACAACTTGTATAAGCAATGGTCCATTGATTTCAAATTACAAAAGATATAATTATTATTTGATTTGCTTTGTGAGGACCCCCGAGTTGTTCTGTAAGCATGTGTTTCTCAGGAAATTATATATTCAATTAACTTTTATAATCTATACATAAAATAAAATCATAACTGGCCGCTGTATGTATACTAATGTTGGGGGTATTTTTCAATGTAATGGAACCCAAAATACTTTCTTTTTTTGTCGGTTTGTCTGTGCGATTGTGCACGCTACTCTCAAGAACAACTTAAATGATTTAAATGCATTTTTCAATATTGTATTTTGGCAATCTTCTCCTAACATTTAGTGTTTGTTTTATTTTAATCGATTCATAAACCATATTGTATGCAAAAACAAGTATTCGTATACAAAAATTACATTACAAACTCCGAATGTGTGATATATCATTCACAAGCCTTCATTGCGTCTCCTGAAATTATTTTAAGGAATTGAGAATACGTAATGTTTTCGCCAAATCAGCGGTACAATATCTAAATATTACAAATCACTTAACGAATATTATATAAACACGTAATTTAGCCACAACTTAATATTTTTTGTAACTTAAAGCGCACAACTGCGAATACTCGCCGCTCGCGAAAGCTCGAAGATACCTTCCGAGAATCGCCGCCTTCATTTAAAAAGTTTAAAGCTCACACGGCTTAAGGGGCGGAAGTGTCTTACAGCCCACAGTCTACGTGCGACGTGACGCACTAACGGTCGTCAATATTTATATACATCTTCGTACTTTGTACAAATTCATTTTTGCACATCTTGGTCTTCTTTTAATATTTTACATCCTGCTTTATCAATCAAATAATTACTCTCCACAATCAAATACATGATGAGCACTTTCTGAAAACTGTAGCAGCCCAACTGAAGGACAGTCACTTAAGTATTAGAAATAATACGCGTTAAAATGATCATAATAAGTATTTACAACATCCGTCTACATACCGTCTCCTGCGCCTCCTGCACCTCCTGCACCTCCTGCACCTCCTGCACCTCCTGTGCCTCTTGCGAGCGGTGCTGTGTGCGGGATACAGGTAATAATAAAGTAGAGTTCTTTTCGGTAATCATATTGTACGTAATTCGTATTGTAGTCATATACATAGTTTTACAGTTCTGTCCGCATGCAGCAGGGTAATCAAAGGGATTCTACTGTGAGAGTGGGGAAATGAAAATAATTTAAATAACCACTCAAGCGGCCTGTAGTACCCCACGACCGTCACGCTTACACTAGGGACCGTACTCGTCCCGTTGCGCCACGAGGTACGCTGACAATATGTGTTATGAAATATTACAAAAAGCATTTGTTAATCAAAAAACTTATTAATTTAAGATATGAGTTGTACGACGACGCTCGCATGCTCGCTGTTTCGCCCGTTTAAACTACTGAATTATTTACTTAGTACACTGCATTACATTCTTGTTTTAACATATAATGCGTGTTTGCAAAGCAAGAGTTCTAATGTAGAAATTATTAAAACCTTAGGGTTGCATTTTTGTGGTTCAATGTGGCTTTGAAAAACAAAACAACACGTATATACTCGTATTTAGAATAAAATCGTAATTCATCGATGTCTGTACGTGGAAGGTATATTAGAAAATTAGTTTTTATGTGATTTAAAATTGGACATTTAACCATGTAATAGAACCCGGTCGGTTTCTCCGTTTGGTTGTCTGTGCGTTTGTTCACACTAGATGCTCGGTTTAGCCGTTTCTAAAAACGGCTAAACCGATTTAAGTGCACAGTTCGCACTGTTGTATTTTGGCAATCTTCTCTAATCATTAAGTATTTGTTTAATTTCAATGTTTTTATAAATAAAAATATTATATTATTATAAACTATTTTGTAAATTGTTGTAAAATTACTGTTTTATTGAATTGGCTGAAAACCAATGTATAGATGTCAGCTTCACGCTGCATCCTGCATATAGCATATACAGAGTAGGCGTAGGGGATCTGGCGTTAAGACACGTGGTCCCCAATTTCCGCCAAATTTTTCGAGGCATTTCGTGTTGAACGGCGGGACTTTTGCGTTGCCTGTGCCATGAAAAAGAAATGAATATATTAATAAATTATCCACGAGTGAGGATCGAACCCACAACTGTCACGTTACAACCCGTGTGCCCCTGCGACACGACAACCTCCATGTATAGATATGGTCTTTAAAACGATAATGTTATAGAACACGTAATTAATCCAGTTTCATAAATAGTTAATGGTGTTGTTCTAGCGGGTGAAGACGCGGGCGCATCGCTAGTGTTCATATAAGTGATGTAACATTATGTATTAGTATCTAAAATCGGTTAAGTTGTTTTTATTTAAAGTTTATTTTACAAATTAAATAATTTACTACTCCGTAAACAAATGTACCTACTGATTCAATAATCGACCATAATAAGTATTTATTTATAACCTCATAGAAATATGATCATTCTTTGTGCATTGTTTACTTTCGAGAATTAATTTGAAATACTATTATAGTAAGATAAAAATTACAATCACATTATATCGTGATTATAATATTTTTTGTTTAATAAGTAGGTCGGGAGGTAGCGATATGAAAATTTGAGAACGCATGATGAAAGCATATTTTAGGCAGCTGTATTTAATAATATATATATATATATATATAAATATATAAATAATAATAATACAAAATATGATTAAGAAAAGCAAAAAACGAACGCATGAGGTATGAATGTATTAAAAAGTGGTATACAATTGTTTTGAGTATAAAATATAAGGTAGAATTAATAAAATATATTTGAAACCATTCCATAGCATGTTTATTTCATGTATTTTTTATATGGGGCATTCCACGCGAAGCGGAAAGGTAAAAAAGTCGAGGGCTCCGATTTTGGTTATGTTTTAATAAGTTCGACCTATACGAGTCCTCAACACAATTGCATAATATTTTGATAGTTTAGTAGTTATGAGGGCTCGAAGTCGTGACTGACTGGTGGACATGCACTCTTTCAAATCTCATTATCAAGTATTAATAAATGACAATTTTTAATGGTATTTTAATTAAATAAATGTATTTTATTTTTAATAGCAAAGAAATGGTTTTTATTTTAAGAAATGAAATTTTAGAAATAAAGCATCAAGATTTTTTTAAATATTTTCTTTGAAAACAAGTAATAGTGTATAGATAAGCCTCACAAAAGTTCTCTAGAGGGAGACCAAGCTCGTTAGGAGCTACATCGGTTACAGTCCTGAAGCGCGGCGTCCGATGCCACAATTTCTACCAATCTAAAACCACCTACGGATCTTCCCATCTTACGGATCAAACCATATTTGTTCGGTAGCTTTTTGGTGATTGGCGAACAAATAGACAGACAGACAAGAATTCTACTTTTTCTATTTTTTAGCTTCTAGAATCGATATATTAACCGACTCAATTTTTTTGTTTATTTCCTTAGGTACAAAATTGACTTTTTTATCCTTTTATTATATAAGTAAATATAAAAGATAGATCAGTCATCTCCGGACAAGCTCAATGACGTACTGACTGAATGCATTGATTTAAAGTTGAAATCTCTTTTGTATTGACTATATATTTATGCAATATAACATGCAACAGGTTTATTTTCTACTCATAGATATGATATTGTTTTAGCATCTAGTAGTGGCGGACTTTACACAGCAAAAGGATTGAAGTTTAAGTTTTAATTTTTGGAGGATTTATTCTGGAGGATATTCCGTGTTTTTCCTTAACTTATGTTACATATGTAGATACAAAATTTAATCAATCCATAACCAGAGTACTTACCTGTACCGACTGACATTACCAATATAATTCTTTAGCTCATCTCCCTCGCTGCCAACAACTTACACTTTTATATGAAACGTGATTATCGATGTAATCATTACATCAATAAAAGCTTAGTGAATATCTAAATGAGTAATTTAAATATCTAACTATACTTTGTATTAAGATATCTTTAGATAGACTTAAGAATGTCTTAATAAACATTTAACAATAATTTAGAAATATAATATATTTCTCTCTTTCTTATGATTTTAATTCACACACGTGATGAGTGGAGGAGGCGGAACTCAGTCTTGTTGCCAGAGCCAAGAAATGAATATAATTTAAAATCGAACTTACAACAGTCAGTGAAACACTGTGCAGCGCCGCAGCGCCATGAAGGCTTCAAATTTAAATAATAAGGGTTTTCTTTATTATTTTAATTATATTACTTATTATCAACATAATGTTTTTTCCGGAGTTCCAGTTGCCATGCGCAAATAAAATGAAATGTCAAGATTACATCTGCAACCACTGTCGGTACCGTTCGGCAGTTTCAAACTGCGCCGTGGTACATGGTGTTCAATTTACTTAGATCAATTAGTATGTAAACTAGAGTGTAACAACTAAAAGACTATAAATAAGCAAATACTTTAACAAAAAGTTAAATGAGCAAACATTATATGAGGTGTGTTCAACTAGCGTACCCCTCCTCCCCGTACCAATGCGCCCCTCTCCTCCCCCCTCCCTACGCGGCCTCCATCCTCCTCGAGCGGCGACCGCGAGTATTTGCGTCGACGATATTAGACAAGTTGCGCTTTATTTAGACTTAACGACTCTAAACTATATTAATCATCGTTATTAACCTGACGGTGCGGCGGCGGCCGGGGGGGGTGCGGGGGCTACGCGGGGGTACGCGCTGGCACGATGGGGGAACGGGAGGGGGGGGGGGGGGGGGTGACAGTAGTGCCTTTATACAGCGTGTACGTAAACTGTAATATTAATATGCTCTTGTTATGTTTCTTATGTATGCTCATTTGACCCTTAAATTTTTTTTTTTAAATAAAATGGAATGCTTATGAATTATTTTATTTTCATAGAATTATTTTTTCATATTCTTTATTTTATTAAATACGGTTAATATGTACCTTTAATATATTTTGTAAATACGTCTTAAGAGTTTTAATATGACATTCACAAATTCTTTACTACTTTTTTATTTTAAATAGCTTGCGTACATAATATAAATATATTTTATACAAAATGAGTAATTATAGCTAAGTCAAATTGGTCGTGTTGAAGTCGTACATGTTTACGTGTAAGTTCGTCGCCATGTATACACCCTGTATACACCCTGTATACACCCTGTATACACCCTGTATACAGTACGTACCGTCAAAGCATAGATGAATTTAATTGTGACAGGATCAATAAGAGCTCGACTCCCGTGGCATGTTAGTCTTTTGAAGGCGCTCAACCGAGTAGAGCTTTGAACTTTTTATTAATTTCGACCTTAAGGACCTGATGGAATCGGATCATTCCAATATTGTCATTTTTTGCACAATGCCCGGCGTAGAGCGCTGTGGGGTGCTGTGGAGTGCTGTGGAGGTGACAGCTGACAGCCGCGACACAATGGCACCTGCTACAATAGACATCGCGAATTAAGCATTATTCAAATTTCATAAATGTTTCATCATTAATTGTGTATCGGACAAGGGTTTGATCGCTTTGTTACGCGCTTCGATGCAGTCGGATAACAGAGTATTTAATATAAGTTATTAAATATGGTAATAGCAGATTGTACTATTAGAGAGCAGTCGGTTGATTTCAATTAAATACTTATAAACTATTAAACGAGTATCTGTGTAAGACAATGTGATGGTGATTATGTTTTCTTTTTCTCAGTATCTAAACAATAGGGATCGGGAGTAAATAGATCACCTGATAAAGAACAAGTAAGGTACAGTCTAAATGGTTTCTTCTCTTAACGAGTTTTCATTCTAAAGAGATACGTAAATGACGCACAGTGTCTCAATTACCAGACGACCAGCGCATCATTTCAATCGAGTTCACCGACAACTGTCGTATGTCGTCTTACGTTTGGCCACGCGACATTGGACTTTATCGCGTGGTGATAAGAGATATCTTTTTATAATTCGCAAATAACAGATCCAAACGTTGTTGAAGGTTTAATTACTTTTCTACTTTTGTTTCGTCGCGAAGGGGCCTGATTTGAATAGTGTACGGAGCACGCCCCCGTCGTCGATGTTATTGGATGGAACTATTTTAATACTAACTCACTGGCACTGGCACTGGTACTGGCGCTGGTACTGGCGCTGGCAGGATCCCGTTTGCACTCAAATGTACTAAGTGGAGGTGTGTTCAATTAAAACTTTACTTCCATATTGTGTACTGTATAAAGCATTTATTTTTTAAATTTAAAAGATTTAACTCTCTATTAATGGAAGTACCTAATGTAGATATAAGTTAGACGGTTCATAAAAAAAATTGTAAAAGACGCTTCGTTCCTCACTTTCCGCCTAGATTCGGGTCTGGAATACGGTGAGATATAAGGACAACAAAATGCCTAAATAGAATAAATTATTTAATATTCTTTGTTTATACCGAAGACATATTTAAACAAAAAACTATTTGTTGTCGTTGTCGAGAAGGAGTATAGTTTGAACATGACGATGAGGTCTTTATAGCCGAATAGCTTCATTCACAAGGTGTAGCTGGGCAATGAAGAGCCACCACTGAACATATATCATCTTCTTTCGATGAAGATCCGTGACTCTATCTTCTGGAACCACCCACTCCTTTTGCTTCTATTGATGTATAGGCACCATTTCCCATCTCTCGTGGCGTGTACTAGTCGGTACGTGTTGCTCGATGACAGATAAGATGCTGCGGGGCGCGTCATCCACATTGTAATCCTTTTCTGTGCCGTACTCGCCTATGACACCTCTCCATACACGTCGCAACTGTCCCGGGCTGCTTCGGCAGCTTTTTAAACTCGATGAATAGTAAACAAAAGCAGGAGTCATAAAATCTTTGCCAACTGGGCATTCCATCTAAGAATCAGTTCAAAATTTATAAAATAACTCAAAAATATTATTAAAATTGTTTTGTATAGGAGAAAGAGTTCTATCGAATGCATACTTTCCCTTCGGCAAAAAGCAAAGAAATCGTTGTAAAATAATAGAAATATAAAAAAAGAAAATTTTAACTTATTCCCTAACCACATAAATATCACCAAATCGGGCTTTGGGTGATACTTCCAGCTATTTACACAAAAATCAGTAACTGCTATCAATATTACCGACCTGGGAGAGAGTGAGAGCAAAAATATATAATATACCTAAGCGAATAATACCTAATACAAATCGGAAACATTATCTTGAAGTAAGGAAATAAGTTTGGCATTTATTCTATAATTTTTAAAGGCCGTCATGACACAGTGGTACAACGTCTGGCGTAAACGCGACGGTTGCAGGTTCTATTCTCATTCATGGTAATGAACTATTTTCATTTCCTTGCTCTTATAACAAGACAAATGGCAATCTCGATAATTGGACGGTGCAAAGTGTTATATGCAGAAAGCAATTTGCAGCAGAAACAATGTTTTTCATTAATGGAATCGCTCTACATTTAAGTGAAACAGCCTTATTCGTTTTATGTTTTTAATGTAAGTAGCATTACATAGCCATTTCTATAATCCAGTAGTACCTGCAGTACAATAGGTAATTGCGTTTAAATCGTATCGCAGCACAATGCGCGTAAAAACTCTGTTAGTAATGTACTTCGATTTCCCTGAGATTGAGGAAACAATTTTTCTCTTACTTTAAAGATTTTCTCCGTTTTCAAATGCCCGCGCGTACTAATGGCCACAGCAATGACTTTGATGTTGTAGTTCAATCGCAAATTATCCATACATTTGTGTTTTTGCGGAAGTAGTCTGTAAGTATTATGTATAACATGTGTGATGTGACACATTGTCGAGACGCACTCTCGAGACGACCGCAGGTGCTGACTGTACCTGTTACGTTTAACGTGATGTAATATACCCAGCCTAGTCACTTTTAGCTTTCTATGATAAACGGAACACAAAGCAATTTTTCAGCAGTAGTTTCTGATATTAGGGCACTTAACCAAACAAACTCTTATTCTTCTCCTTATTATACAAAGGTGTATTTATGTTTCAAAGTTTTTTATTGTTCTACCTTACCTAACAGGAATTTTGAATTTTGCACCTGTACTAGCAAACAACGAGATATTTACTTGCTAAATTTGTGGCCAAAGATCGCTTAGATATAAAATATCTTTAGGTTTAAAATTTTTACTTCTCTTTCCACATACCCATCGCTCGAGTAATACTTTAAAAATATAAAACAACATCTGTAATTAGTACACAAAGTGTGGACCAAAATTCCGTAGGTACGAGTATGAACGGGCTTACAAATTAAATAAATATCTTTTTTAACTTCACGCTGTTTTCGCACATAGCAGGATAGGCAGAAAAGGAAAGGTGACCTAGAGTTAAGACACTCCGAATACTTCAGGCACTGTTAGCTGAGTGGTGGTGGTGGTGGTCTCGTTATAGGAGAGAAGAAATGCAAATTTTAAATATTTCATTCTCTCAAGTGAGATCGAATCTGCAACTGTCGCGTGTGATTGTACACGCACGTTTGTGCCCCTGCGCCGCGACTGCCATAAAATAAATATAAGTCACCAATAGAGCTACTTCGCTAGAAAAGAAAAGTGTTAATAAAGCAGTTCATAGATGTTACTAATATCGTTCAAATAATCATCTCGTTGTATATTTTTAACTCGAGTCTTTTATAGTAGCGCGCGCTGCGAGCGTCGCGACCGTAGGTACCGGCGGGTGTCGTCACTCAGCTGATTGAACGCCGTAGTACTTTGGATACAATTCAGTTTTCCCTACATTTCAGTATGAATCAGTTCGTCGTTTGTATTTATTTTGGCGCCACGTCTGACCTCCAGTTAAACAGTTCTATGTAAAAAAATATTAGGAAAGTAAACTACAGTTACATCAAGTTTGATATATATAATCTATCATTTTTAATTATATAAATTATAACTAATTAAAAATGATATATATAATATATATATATATATATATATATATATATATATATATATATATATATATATATATATATATATAGTATATATATATATATATATATATATATATATATATATATATATATATATATATATATATATATATATATATATATAATATATGTAGTATCATCGACAATTTCTGTAAAGTAAAAAAGTCCCGATTGTGTTATTGACCACCGAATTTCAAAATCCAACTGCAATCTTCTTCAACCGCGTACTATAGTGAGATAATAAGCTGAAGAGCAACAAGAGTAGTTACGGACAGTATGACTGATCACGAAAATAGAAACGATTTCAATAAAACTTACAATATTACTTTGTTTTGGCAAAACGGTTTCAAATATTCATATATACGAGAATTTATATTAAACGCAACAAGTATCTTAAACAGTAATCTAATATATTGAAGGTGATTATATAATCAAGATTGGAAAATATCGGCACCTTGGTGTGGTATTTTATATATATAATGAACCGAAAATATTTTAATAAAACAAGTGAAGTGAACTGAGAGTGAGCTGAACGAGCGAGACAGAGAGAGAGAGAGAGAGAGAGAGAGAGAGAGAGAGAGAAAATATAGCGTAATCTATCAAGTGACACACACCAGCAGGCACAGTTATAGTATCATGAGACAAATTCTTTTCAACGTTAAAATTGACACGAGTCCAATTATTGACAATACCAAAACAAAGTGAGTCAGAAGTGGAAAACTGAAAAGCTACATTTGAGACATACTCGTACAACGAGTATTTCAGCACATGTCCCAACTCGCGCGCCGCCGGTCCGGGAGACCGCGTATTAATAGAGCAGCGCATGGTGCCTCTCTGGTCCATGCGCGATATTTACGGAAATATGAGAAGCAGGCGAATATCTCACGTCTTACCTCGGGACTAGACTCAAGTTCCTATGGCAACAAACTACTCTCGATTTCGATAAAATTAGAAAATGGTTTGAACGCGGGAGTTGTCTTGACTATTTATGGTAGTGGTTGCGGCGGCTAATTCAGAGCGCGTGGGGCGCCCTCGGGACTAATTTTGGAAATGTACTTGTATACACTTGTACACCTATAACTGGCTATAGGTGTATGGTGTGTGTATGTATGTCATATGTTCAATAAAAAAATGCTGAAATTTCACCAGCCGGAGTCGAATGACCATTGAGCTGAGAGTATACTTGTCTGACCTACATTCTAACAGGTGCACTATTTTCTTGGCATAATTTTGATATAAACTGTAACTGTACTATGTAGTGTATATACTTTTTATATTTCTGTATTGTATGTACTATTTGTATTATCTATTAAATTTCAAGGTTAGGAACTAGGTATGAGGAAGTTTTAATTAAAATCCAAAGTCAACGGCTGTATAAAAAGAAATAATGTAATTAAAATAAATAAATTAACCGTTTATTTATTAATTACATTTTGGCGTGAGATCCACAACGATCTCAAGTATAATAAAAATAAAAAAGAAAATTAAATTTATATAAATTTTACAATAAATTACATTATGATAGATGGCGTTATATTAGATGTTCAGTTCTGTCAGGTATCACTACGTACAACGTACAAAATGCTTGCGTTCCGAACTCGATACAAGAGCAACACAACACACAGCACTCGCTCACGCAGCGACCGCAGCGGCGGCGCGAGGGTTAACGAGATGCTTAGAAGCACTTGCGGTGGACGATGCCGGGGCCGGACTCGTCGTACTCCTCCTTGGAGATCCACATCTGCTGGAAGGTGGAGAGGGAAGCCAAGATGGATCCACCGATCCATACGGAGTACTTCCTTTCGGGGGGAGCGATGATCTTGATCTTGATGGTGGATGGAGCCAGAGCAGTGATTTCCTTCTGCATCCTGTCGGCGATACCGGGGTACATGGTGGTACCACCGGACATGACAGTGTTGGCGTAGAGGTCCTTACGGATGTCAACATCGCACTTCATGATGGAGTTGTACACGGTCTCGTGGATACCGCAAGATTCCATACCCAAGAAGGAAGGCTGGAAGAGGGCTTCAGGGCAACGGAACCTTTCGTTTCCGATGGTGATGACCTGACCGTCGGGAAGTTCGTAGGACTTCTCGAGGGAGGTGGAGGCGGCAGCGGTGGCCATTTCCTGCTCAAAGTCGAGGGCAACATAGCAGAGCTTCTCCTTGATGTCACGTACGATTTCCCTCTCAGCGGTGGTGGTGAAAGAGTAACCCCTCTCGGTGAGGATCTTCATGAGGTAGTCGGTCAAGTCACGGCCGGCCAAGTCCAAACGGAGGATGGCGTGGGGAAGGGCGTAACCTTCATAGATGGGGACGGTGTGGGAGACACCATCTCCGGAGTCCAAGACGATACCGGTGGTACGACCGGAGGCGTACAGGGAGAGCACGGCCTGGATGGCGACATACATAGCCGGGGAGTTGAAGGTCTCAAACATGATTTGGGTCATCTTTTCCCTGTTGGCCTTAGGGTTAAGTGGGGCCTCAGTGAGCAGGACGGGGTGCTCTTCGGGGGCGACGCGCAGCTCGTTGTAGAAGGTGTGGTGCCAGATCTTTTCCATATCATCCCAGTTGGTGATGATACCGTGCTCGATGGGGTACTTCAGGGTGAGGATACCTCTCTTGCTCTGGGCCTCGTCACCTACGTAGGAGTCTTTCTGGCCCATACCGACCATCACACCCTGGTGACGTGGGCGACCCACGATGGATGGGAAGACGGCGCGGGGTGCGTCGTCACCGGCGAAACCGGCCTTGCACATGCCGGAGCCATTGTCGACTACGAGCGCAGCAACATCGTCGTCGCACATTTTGAAGTTTGTGTGTGTTTGTCGGGACGCGCTGGAAGTTGACTCTACGGCAGCGAGACTGCGAGTGCGGTGGAGAGCGGGCCGCGGCGCTTATATACGCGGGTGCGCGGCGGCGCGCGGCGTCGCGCTCCATACAAGGCGCGGGCGCCTCTCGCGCACACCGCGGCGCTCCCTCGCTCTCCCCCGAGCTCCCGGCGCGGCCTGCACTCCCTTCCTCAGCCCTCGCATATGGAGCCTTCGTTCGACTCACTGAAGGCTTTGAGGGCCTCACTTTAGACGGGAATTAGGCAGGAATCGAGCGCGAGAGAGCGCGCGCCGAGTTCCATTTCAGGCGATAGCGGACCGCGCTTCATGATCACGAACGCAGTTTTCACAATAATATTATATGATTTAAAATATTTCGATTTATTATAATAATAATTTACTCTAGTTGGAATGTTTTAACGAGTAAATTATATTCAAATTTAATCAATAAACTTTGAATAAAAAAATATGTATCATAAGTATATTCAAATAAATACGTAAGCGTAGGAACACCTCCTTATAGTGCGGGGAGGTCCGTGTCTATGCAAGAATAGTCTGGTGCCCACCAAAAATTTTCCTAACAATAGATTTGCCCTGAAAAATAAACAATCTGTTCGCACCTAATGCCCAGGCCCTTATAAAATATTAAAGACGTCTATTCATAAATAATAAATAACAAACAATAATAGCTTTGAGAGAAATCTAAAAACAAAATTAAATTATAGTTTTACATATAGTAAAATTTATCACAAAAATCAACACGCAATGCCTCCAGTTTTCTCTATATCCCGCACACAGCAGAGTCGGCAGAAGGAACCTAGTGTTGAGACACTCCATTTCCCACTTTCCAACAAATTCTGAAGGTATTGCGTGTTGAATTTCGGAACTCGACGCTAGGGCGAAGAAATGAAACTATAAAATTAAATAAATATTTAATTTCCTCGAGTAGGGATCGAACCCACAACCAGTCGCGTTTACAATCACACTTTGCGTCTAAGGTATTTGAACTACTCTTAAGTGACAATATAGTATACAAGTTAATTGTTGATTCCAAGTTAATATTTACATTTGTTACATTTCCATTTCTGTAGTCAAAGAGCGTTTATCGACAGCTAGTAGTAGATATTTGTGCGTGATCAATATGATTACCTGTACTGCGATTTAGTGTTTATATCTTTACCTTCACGCTGTATCCTGTATGTATCCTGTATGTATCCTGTATGTATCCTGTATGTATCCTGTATGTATCCTGTTTGCTATAGGGAGGGCAGTCGGAACCAAAATAAAAATCAACGTTAAATAATTTATTAACACTAAGGTTACTGCTTCAGACGACTGACTAGACTTCCCCAGTAGACGCCTTTTTATTTCATTAAATACAGAATCACATCGATGTATTAGGGACGACGATATCTTTAAAACAGATCGCAACGAGCAGCTCACTCACAAGGCTTGTTCTCATTAATTTGGTAATAAGCACACCCTTTTTTATAATGTGACTTAACGTTAGAACACTTTATTCACCGCTTTCCGCGAGTGGCGGAACTGAACGCCACATTTTGTCTTTTTATTTTTATATTATTTATGTATCACATCACACACCCCCTGTATATGGGCGGGTAGACAGAGAGACCACTTCTCAATCTTTCATCAAATGATTGCTCTTGGTCTTACCAAAGCAAGAAAATAAAGAAAGGCTTTTCTTTTTTAGCTTCACACTTTATCTTTTATATCACTGATCTACTGGTAGGCAGAGGAAACGTGGGAACCTAGTTTTAAGGCACTCTGCTTCCCCTTAATACACTTGTATGTTGAGTGGTATAACTCAACGCCGTATTTTGTATTTTGAGAAAATTAAAATATAAAATTTTCATATCCTCTAGGGGGAATCGATCCTACAACTGTCCCGCTTACAGTCACACGCACACGCACCTGTGCCACGATGACCTTACCTTTATCATTTATTGTCTGATTACAACAGTTAAGGTACTGTCAAATGTGAATGGTCGTCGCCTTTCTATTCAAGGAAATTGACATTTACTTATCATCATAAAACTTTAGATAGTTTCCTCGTACATATGTATGTGGGAGTATTACTTCACAGGGTTTTGTAACATTCCCGTCGAGGAATCGAATATAAATACAAAATCTATGTTTAATTAGTTGCTTAAATGTATCAATTATAAACATAAATGTTCTTAAACCCTATTGTTCTTGAGTATATATAGTTTATACAGTGTATATGTCTTACACGACATAGCGGGACATGCGGAGAGAGTTTAATGCTTATACTGTGATTTTATAAATATATACTTATGTAAAATAAACAATGTATACAGATATATTCATTGATAGCGCGCAAGATTGACAGACTCGTGTATGTTCCATTACTTAATATGTTCAGTTTAGTTTACAAAAGACGCGAGTTGCAGTAGTAATGTACGTCACACGCCGTAAAAGGTACCTCGTAGAGTGCTCACACGCCTCGAGTGCATCGGCCGCGGCTATTTGCGGGGACAGGTGCTCTATAGTGTTGCGTATATTTGGTAATCGTTATCTTTCTGTCTACGAGACTATCCTAAGAATATATTCAAATACGGCAATTAAAATCACTTTTTAAAGTTTCGTGCCTCAGACAGAAAAACCATTTCTTTCTGTCTGTCAAAACCATTCACATCGCGCGGCGGTATCAAGCTGAAATAATATGAAACATCCAGGTTTACGGTTCATTGGAGCACAGAAACATCAAGCTTCTAGGTGAACGTAATCAGAACATGTATTAAATTGGCGCGCAATCAAACCCTAAAGAGCACTCCCCGTGGACAGTTATGAAATTTGCCACGAAACGAAATAAAGCGTAAATGCGAAAAGTGAAAACTACAATCTATCGCAGACTTAAATTTGTCAACTTTCTTTGCCGTATAATCAAAATCAGTCCTACAACTACAACAACAACTCATATTATACAAGCAAACTAGACAAGTGATCCGCTCGCGGCTTCGCCTTACGCGGGCGGTAGTAATAACTATACAGTTAGTTGTTTATTAATTCGAATATTCGGTAATCTGGTTTGCTGGTGTTTACCTATAAACTGTTAACTAACGTTTCAAGTAATCAAGCAAAAGATAAACTTTTGGGCCCAAATGTAAAGAATTGAGAAAAGTCTTAAAATAATTTCAATTTTAGACACCAAAAATGTGCTCAATTGACTTTGATTTGAGGCGGAGTTACGTGAGAAAAATAATTTTAGATCGTTAATCGATATAAATAATCATTTACAGCACTACGGATTTGAAAGATTAAGTCTAAATGTTTTAGCGTAC
This sequence comes from Heliconius sara, assembly GCA_917862395.2. Lineage (NCBI taxonomy): Eukaryota > Metazoa > Arthropoda > Insecta > Lepidoptera > Nymphalidae > Heliconius > Heliconius sara. The sequence goes on along the minus strand of OU860789.1, from coordinate 96,174 downwards.
TTCTTAGTGTATATAACTCGAGTATAAATAAATAAAATACCAATTAATTATTGAAAAACCAAAAAGAAATCCATTTGAATCCATTAAAATAAATCAATTTAACATTTTTTAAACCCGCACCTCCAGGAAACCGAACAGGCGCTCTGATAATTAAGCCATACGTTCTCATCAAGCTACGTCGAAATTTTTATAAGCTTGTTACAACTTATTTATGTTGTTAGTATGTTGGTAGTAGTCTGTAGAGAGATTTTTACAAATGTCCGCCACCCAAAGAAACTAAAAATATGGAGAAAGAAGAAGAGAATAAGAATTATCGTTTGGCAAGCGAGTGATGCTATTTATTAAATATTTAAAAAAAAATATAGTGTTATTCCACACTTAGTAAAGAAAAATACTTATTTAGAAAAAATACGTATAAAGTTTAAAATTCGTAAAAATCTCCCTACAGAGATGCTAACAACATAAATAAGTTGTAACAAATATAGCGTTTAGTTTTGGTTAATAAATGCCTTAATAAATATTTATTTATTGGTTAATTGTCATTATCAAATTAGCTTCACACTGCTGCTTGCGATGTATCCTCCCGGGTAGGCAGAGGGAACCTAGTGTTAAGAAACACCGTTCCCCGCTTTCCGCCGAGTTGTGGAGGCATTACGTGTTCGAGTCGCGAAACTCAACGCCGCAAATGATTGAAAGTGTTATAGTGGATATTATACTATATATTCAATGTGCCTTATACCAGTCATCGATCACTTACTGTTTCCACGGCATCGTCATCGTCAGGGAGGTATTATTGAATATTTGCTTCTTTGTCAACATTATCAAATTCATCATTATTTTTAACCCGACGAAAAACTACCTCTTTGTTTGTCTGTTTGTGTGTCTTTCTGTGGTATCGGAGCTCCCGAACGGATTGACCGATTTCAGGGAGGCCATTTTTATTCGAAAGATAATTTAACCACTATGGTTTTTAGCTTTGTCTGGTCAAAATCCGCCCAGTCATTAAAGCTCTATATCTATTTTCCTGATCCATGGTCGAATGTTCTTAGAATAATATAAATGTGTAAACTCGAAGATCAAACAATAATATGGAAAGCCTAACTTGATGTTGCAGCCAGGATCATCAGCATAAGTGCAAACCTTGAAAATATTGCAGCACCCTCCTCGTGTTAGGGCTCATTTTAAACAGAACTACAAGTATGTTGCTAAAAGTTTAGCTAACTGACTGTACAGTCTGCGCTCCCCCAGGTCCTGAAGATAGAGATCGGCTTAGTTTAGTTTAGAAGCTCTTCTAAGGCCGGTCGCCCACCACAGTAGCGCTACCAGAGTGTGATAAGAGGTACTGGTGCTAATTTTTACCTGACTGTATTTCACTATTAGCCTTTACGACGTCCGCTGAAAGAGACTACGTGGTGCTATTCTAAGTCGGCACCACGAGTACAAGTACTATACACATACTCTACTATTACAGTACTATACTTACTTTAAGTTAATACCTATAGATGTAATACGTAAGACTCTAAAATATACATTTGAATACTTCACAGAGCTCGTGAATTTAAATTAAGATAGTATATAATTTTATGTAATTAAATCACAAGTTTTTTGAAAGAGAAGAAAGGACGGAATGCAAGATCAGTGAAAATGGAAAATGTGATGGAAAATATTAGATCAAGTGAATGAAGTGGTATGCTTGGGAAATATGTTCGGTAGAGATGGAAGATAGGAAATGGATGTGGAAAGCCGTATTGCTGCCGGTAACAGGGTTAACGGGGCCTTAGCTGCATTGATGAGACGGCGAAACGTCAGCACAACTGCGCCTTTGGCCGTACACAATGCAGTTTTGGTACCGACCCTGTTATACGGCAGCGAAACGTGGATATTAGAGAAGAAGAATGAAAGTAAGATGAATGCTGTGGAGATGCGATCTCTTCTTAAGATATGCGGAGTCAGCTTAGCTGATCGAATCCGCAATGAAGAGGTACACAGAATGGCAGGAACTAGCGAGGATGTCACGGTGAGAATGAAGAAGAATGTGCTCAGCTGGTTTGGGCACGTTAAACGAATAAGTGATGAGAGGATGGCAAAAAAGATTTATGATGGAAAAGTGAGCGGTAAGAGAGGTAAGGGGAGACCTTGGTTGACCATCGAAAACACAGTATCAAAGATACTGGAAGAAGGTCACGTAAAAAGCATGAGGACCGCCCGGAGGGCATGTATGAAGAGGTTGATGACAGTGGACAGTTTGGCGCTCCGTTCTCTCTGGCTACCCCGTTAGGGATAAAGCGTGAAGCTAGTTTAGTTTTTTTAGTTTTAAATCACAAGTAAATGATTTATTATTATGCACCTCAGTGTTACGCCCACATAAAGATGAAAATAATTTTGATATTATATTCCTCCTGAGTGATGGTCGAATATACCGTCTTCTACAATAGACACTGTCCCACTTAGCTTGGCCTCTATAATCAGATATATTATAAATAATCTAGTCCCGTAATAATCAATCTTATAGCATTGTAATATTTAGTGCTCAAAATTACTAAAGGGTTTTAAAAAAATGTCATATAAATCAACAACCTCGACAGTGCGAGACTGCTTGCCAACGCAACAGCTTGTATCTTAAATTTGTATTCTACTCATAAATATTTTCTTTTTCTGTTATCAGTATCTTAAAAATACTTTGTCAATTATTTACACTGTTATAAGTTTAGTGGAAAAATGATACGTGAATAAGCACAAGTCATTACATTTGTTGTCGATCGTCCGCATTAAGGCCAAAAATGTGTAAAGCTAGATTGTAAGTTTCCTGAAAAGAGTAACATATTTTTAACTAAGCCGAGTAATTAAATCAGTTTGTCATTACATGTACAATGTACATACATGTGCATGCTTAGAACAAGATAAATATAACATGTTAATCTGTTTATAAGCACATGTACATGTTCGGCAGCGATGCATACACCGCGCCACTGCATATAAATAGACAGCAAGTTCACTGCCGGCCCACTCGTACACAGTGCAGCCATGTGACGAGCGGGGCCGAACTATGTATCTAAATATTGATTTCATTATTTTCATTTTATGGTTGAATTATGGTAACTCTTATTTTAGTTATTTAGAAACCGTATAGAAATTTGAACGTAGCGGGACTCGAACCCACGCCTCCTGGAAACCGGCCAGGCGCTCTGACCACTAAGCCATACGTTTATGTTGTAAGCATCTCTGTAGGGAGATATTTACAACTTTCCGCTACCCAAAGAAAACTACTAAGAATAATAAAGTATTCTCTCTCGCCAGACGAGGCGAGAGGGAATGCTATTTAATATTTTTAACATTTTTAAAGATTTATTTCACACTATTATACTAGTTTTATACTAAATTAAATATATAATAGTTTTATACTAAATTAAATTTAATAAATAGCTTCACGCTGTATCCACATATGCACACAGCAGGGTAGGCAGAGGGAATCTAGTGTTAAGACACTCCGCCTTCTGCTGAATTTTAGAGGCATTGCGTGTTAAGTTTCAGAACTCAAGGCTGCGCTTTGCGTGGACACCTGAGCGAAGAAATGAAAATATAAATTTAAGTAAATATTTTATCTCTGCGAGTGGGGATTGAACCCACAATCAGTCGGATTTATAGTCACACTTTGTGCCACTGAGCCACGACTGGCCTCGATATTTTTATACGTTTTCTAAATAAGTATTTTTCTTTCTTAAGTGTGAAATAACACTTTAAAATGTTAAAAGTTCTCATTTTAGTCAGTAATATCTAAATATGAATGCCAGTGACAGGATTATAATGACTCTACGTTAGTGTAGTGTAAGGCATTTAGAATTTACAAAAGATTACGAAGTAGAGGTGAATATTCTTTAAAGATTGTTTGATGTCAAATGAGTTAAAAGACCTACGATTAAAGTATTAGTAATACGCGGTGAACGAATTGAATGTGTGGTGTTAGGAATACAAGCATCTTGCACTTGCACAAAAACAAAACTTCGAAAGAGTAACAAAACTGATATATGTAAAAGTAGATAATAAAAGGAGAAACCAATTATACAAAAACTTGGTCGTGATACTACTTTAGGTAAGTCATCTAAGCATGAACATATTCTAAAAGGAACATACGATTATATGAAAACGCCTGAGAGAGGAGAAGAACCGAAAATATATAGAGACCGCAGCCCTCGGCGCCCCTCCCGCCCCTCCATAAAGGTACTCCGAAAGAGTAATGCCTAGAGCTACATAAAATATTATTATAAGCAACATCCACCCTTTATATTATTGTGACAAATATGTACTTACCCATACAAATTAAGCTTCCTTTCACGAATTTTTATTAGATATATTAAAAATAAAATATCTTATGTGTTCTTAATTATCTGACGTTTTTAATATTATGCATTATATTTACTTGTAAAAAAATCAAGCTTAATGATATTACGTTGACAGGCATTTATATATTATCTTCTATTGATGGGCCGTCAAGCGCTCCAGCCAATTGAGTGGCACACGTTTAATAAACAGAAATCGTTAAATTCTTATGCAGCCGTTACAATTTTAAGACTTGGTATTATTACATACAGTACATTACAAAAGATCATTTCGTTGTTTTGAGAACTTACGTCTCTAGTTAAAGAGCATTTTAATAGTGCTTTCTCCTTTTGCGCTTGTAAGTCTTGTATCATCCCATCAAAGCTATAGAATGATATTTCTTGTTTTTTTTAGCTTTCCCCCACATATAGCAGGTAGGCAGAGGAAAACTTGACAGTCACGTGCTGCTATACTGCTGCGCCCAACAACATTTCTATGTGTTTTTAATATCAAAATCACAATAGACGACATCATGTCTAATTAGTCTCTCAAGAATACACACCATTCGACACTGTCATATATCATCTTTACATGAAGACGAGTGGCAAAATGTAAAACTTAGACCGCGCCTATACACAGTGTTTATGTAGACATTTTCTACTTTCATTAGGATTCTGTAACTTTTACGGAAAAAAGGAACCCTTATAAGGTCACTTTGTTGTCCGTCTGTCTGTCTCTCTCTCTCTCTGTCTGTCAAGAGCTTTTAGATATGGCCGTTTGTATCGCAATAAACGCTTATTTCGTCACTGTCGTTCAGGAAAAAGTCTGAAAATTATACATTGGTGGTTAAATCCTAAAAAGTAATAACCTTAAGCAGAAGACAACATTTACTATTAAAGCCTTTACTTCAAGTATGGTATCAAATGAGATGGCTCTTGCTAAGATAAGCCTGCATTTCAAATAATAAAACCTATGATCCACCAATACCTATAGTTGGACGGCAGTCGAAAACACTCAGACGTAAGTACTTGTGTGTTGCAATTCTCATTCTATTAATTTTACTTTATATTTAATAATAATTAAACATATAGATAAAATATCAAAATATAAAACTACAATTTGATTGGTAAAACACAAAGCGTAATAATTACCGAATTGTAAAAGTATTCGAATTAAATACTAGATAAGCGTTCCTTAATAAAGTAATATCTATCCACATTGAATATAAAGTCTCCCACAATATGTAGTACAATACAGTTTTATCTCATCGTGTAATGCGATATCAGTGTACGTAGATATACTGTATCAACCATACACACACCCAGCGTTGCGATAACGCATCACTCACTAATTGGCGCAAATCGACAACTGTAATCCTCCTTCACATCTGATCTCCGAGCGTGTGTCGATACAACGAGTTTGATGGCCATACATGGTTGCATTGCTGAGGCAATTTAAACTTTACTGCCCGCAAATAAGGTGTTATTTCGTATTCGTGACGTTGCAGATGAAGCTTTCTGTAAGTCCGCGCTCAGTACATTGAGTTAGCAGTTATTGGTTTGATCTCTCTGATATTAACTCGCACAGCGACGTTGTGTTATAACGAGATGCTCATTTCGTTTCCCACAGTTGTCTTTACAGCGTCACTTACTGCTTTTATGAAATGCGACAAACTGTTTCTGCTTTTTTCCATCTGGTAATAAATGAAATGGTGAAGTGGGGATTTATTTTAATTTTCGCCATATGTTTTATAGTTTTAATTAGTATTTAAATAAGTTGTAATAAAATTGTATCTAGACCGTCGTGATGTATCTGTTCGATACTCACGCTTAGAAATGAATTATTATAATTTCCTTGCTCTAGTAATATGTCAAAACATGGGTGAATAGTCGAAAAAAAGTGGGAATAGTCGGGAACAAAGTGTACAATAGGTTCCATGTGCGTACCCTATATGCGGGATACAGCGTAAAGCTAAGAAATAATTAATATTTATACACATATGTGTAGTAACAGAGCAAGTAAGGATATTTGCAGGAGATTATAAATCAATTAGAACGCAAATTGGTGCAATAAAAGGGCATCTCCTGGGAGCTCCTGGAAGCCGTCGCGCGAACAAATAACCTGACAAATTAAATCAGTAGGGATTTCGGGGCAAAGATTATTACAATACAACAGATGTTACAACATTTATTATTGTTTTTAATTATATTTGTACAATTAACAAATACTAAAATTACTAAAATTTTATTTTTATTTTATTTTTATTTTTTATTTATTTTTAGAGTATTTAGTATTTTACGATTAAATAAAATGTTCTCATTTATCTCGACCTGTAAATCCTTATATTGTTTTGTCTATTTCAAAACGAGCTTTTTCTTTAAATTCTTTTTAATTTGTGCTAACCAATTTCGGAAATGTGATATTATAGAGAAAGTGATAATTATTAATTCAATATAAAATCTTCTAATGGCTTCGCGTGTGTTAATTAAAAACAAGAATCGCTTACGTACTCAAAACAAAGACGATATCAGACAATCGATAAATATTTAAGGTAATATAAATTATAAATTGCTAAAGTGTCTTATTCAGTTTTAATATGCATAGATAGGCATATCTGTCCGTCCTCTCTCGGGCGAGGCCCGCGCGGGTCGCGTGCGGGCGCGTGCGGGACCGAGCGCGGCCCCCGCTGACGGACGCCGCCCTACACGTTGCAATAACTATTATATACATATACCATATATCTGAGGACGTATCATTTTAGTGTACTTAATTTACGACTACATTGAAATTAAATAATATATATGCAATATTTGTCTTGTATTGAAATAATATTTCGACAGTTTAAAAATGTCCAAAAATAAAAGTATAATATATTGTATTATACATTGTATATGTATACAAATTGTAAATACTAAATACTATCATCTCTGGGTAGGTATATCTATAGAAATGGAAATGAAAGCAATAATAATAAAGCTAATGCAGTCAGTTCACCCTCCAACAAGCATATGACGCTAATCCGGTCAAATTATCCGGACTGTGTATTTAATTTGTCCTTTATTGTATCCGATCGCGATAATATCACTCCGCGGTTCGTTTCCTCCATTAATTGGCCATTGTTGGCCATTTCTGGTCGCCCGTCGCCGCGTGCCGCCCGCCCGCCTCCGCCGCCCGCCTCCGCCGCCCGCCTCCGCCGCCCGCCTCCGCCGCCCGCCGATAAAGAGAGAGAGAGAAGAGAAATTGTGTGGAGTTAAAGTTAAATTGATCTAAAAATAAATATAAGTACAATTAATGATTAATAAATAAGAAGTTTGACATAATTTCGTGACAAAATTTAATGCGATATGTCGAGGTTTAAACTTTTTTTAGTATTTAATTTACACAACATCACTTCCTTAATATTTACCAAATCACAATAATAACAAATTAGAACACATAAATATATCGAAAATAATGAAAATATTCCTGAAAACGATAAAAATTTAAACCGGGTTAAAATTTTTATCGTTTTCAGTATTATTTATATTCGGTTTCCAAAAATGTATAATTCTAAATATACGCATGAAATTCTTTTAAAATTTCATACATTATTACATTAATATACATTTATACAATATATAAAAGTGCAGAATAAGTTAAATAAGCCGACATTTACACGCTAACGACCCGCGCCGCGTTCCCACGCTCCGAGCTACGGGACATTGTTTATTGAAATAATTTAGACCGTCGCTGAATGGTGGTGGTGGTGGTGGTGATGGCAGGAGTAAACAATGGAGGTTGTGGATACAAAGGATAACTGCGAAATTTGATTTAATTACAGAAACGCACGTGACATCGACATATTTCTTTACTTCGTATCGACTTTTCGAGTTCGGATCATTATATTTACTATATGATAAACTAACATAACTGTAAATTTCTTGTTGTTGGAATACAGAGGTGGTTGTGGAGCAACATATACTTTTTATCCAGAATCATTATTATTATATTATTTTTTTTTCAAATAGTATAAAAATATCCGCGGCGTTGAGTTCCGCCATGCCAACAAAGGGCAACAAGGGCGGATCATTCTAGGAATGTATCTGTTTTCCTTAGCGAGGATTTGTGGTTTATCCGCAGTATGCTCACACACAGCTGACTTCGATACATGCCCATTCTTGATATCTGAGATGTGTTCCTTCACCCTAACACCGATGCTTCTCTTTGTTTGACCAATGTATGATAAGCCACAGTCACAGTCACAGTCTAGTTTGTATACTGTAAATGAATGTTACTTGTTACTGGTCTCTGGAATTGGCTTACTTATATTTTGATTTTTGACCTGAACAAATTGCAATCATTAAATATTACATTTCTTTTTAAATTAAGTTTACATTTATTACACAGTTTCATTAATACGTTACAAAGAGTATTGACAGAATTTGCATATTTTTTTCCAATGTGTTGTTTTCCTATTATTTACTTTGATATATGTTTAAGCATAATTTTTATGATTTAGTTTTATTGAATTGTATTTAGGCAGAATTCCTTTACTATAATTTCTTTAAAAAATTTTAAACAAAGATTGTCGTATTTAATATAATTATTCTGTTGTATAATTTTCTTTTATTATTATATTTTTATACTTTTTTTTATCAGTTTCACGCTGTATCCCGAACACAGAAGGGTAGACAGAGGGAACCTAGTGTTAAGACACTCCGTTCCCCACTTTCTGCCGAATTTAAATAAATAAATAAATAAATATTACAATATAATAAAATATATTAAATATATACTATATATAATATATTTTAAAAAATCAACTTCACGCTGTATTCCGCACACAGCAAGGTAGACAGAAGGAACACTTTCTGCCGAATTCTGAAGGCATTGCGTGTTGAATGGCAGAACTCAACGCCGCGCTTTACCTCGACACCAGAGCGAAGAAATGGAAATATAAATTTAAGTAAATATTTCACCTTCTCGAGTGGGAATCGAACTCACAACTAGTGGGTTGTACAGTCACGCTTTATGCCGCTGCGGCACGACTGGACTCATAATATAATATAGTTAAATATTTTTTTGCTATAAAATAGAAATAACCGAACCTTCAGATACTTCGTTTAATATAATTCTTGAACAAATCAAAATAGTTTCATATAAATCATTTTTTAACCATCGCTTTGCAGTCAGTCAGTCTAATAGATTAATATCATGAAATTAAAATTTCCGATGCCAGCCATGGCTCACGTTTACAATCGTGTGACGTAGACGCGACCGGTTGTTGGTTCGATTCCCACTTGAGGAAATGATATATGTATTATAAATAAATATTTTCATTTCCTTGCTAAGGTCTTCAGGCAAAGCGCGACGTTGTGTTCTGCCACTCAACACGCATTGCGTCCAGAATTCTCTAGGAAATGGGGTGCGGAGTGTCTTAACACTACATTTCTTCTGCCTACCCTACTACATACGTGATACGGCGTGGAGCTAAAAAACATAATTTGATATATTTTTAACTTGTTTTTTTTTCACTTCTTTGACATAGTTTCTATTAATTCTAAATACGCCAAACATTTTTTGAGATATTTAAATATTTTCCAGGTACAGGTGCAGGTGACGCCGCACGCGGCGCGGCGCGCGCGCCCACTCGCGCCACACTGACCCACTCCGTGTAATATTAGCCTGTAACTAGTGTTGGGCGTACGCACTTAAGAATTCTAATGTGAAAATTATTAAAAGAGAGATGCAACTGTCAATATATTAATTTCTTTAAGCTTTTGCCTTAAGGAGTCTTTAAGACCTAAATTATAGTTATAGCTATATAGTTATAGTTATATCGATACTTGTAATAAAAACCTAACTCATCGGTGTCTGTACGTGGAAGATATATTAGAAAAATTGTTATTACGGACATTTAACAATGTAATACTTGGTCAGTTTGTCTGTTTATCTGTGCGTTCACGATAATCTCAGAAAGGGCTTAACCGATTTAAGTGCAGTTTTGCAATTTGGCTAACTTCTTTTAAATATTTAGTATTAGTTTTATTTTAATCGGTTCACACAAAATTAAAACCAGATTCACGCTGTATCCAGCCTGTAGCAGGGTAGGTTAAGGTTACTTAAGTGTTAAGATACTGCGTATGATATATGACTGACGTGCGAAATGAAAATATGATTAAATTACAATTCAATCCTCCAAGTGGGAATCGAACCCATAACGTCACGTTACAGGCACAATTTTGTGCCCCTACGCCTCGACGGCGTAATAAAAACGGCGTAATAAACGTAATCACATACTACTACAAAATATTACTAAAAGTTAAGCAACTTTGAACTTTGCCGCCAATACCTACGACTCGTATGCGGCGGTTTCCCCTTGATAGGCCTATGTCTGTTTGCGTGTTTAATGACAAATAGCGTTTTATTTTAATATCAACGACAATATATAATTTATTTTGAATAAAAAAATAACTTGTTCATTTTTGTGATTTTTTAATTGTATTTAAAGAGTAGTTAAAACTATGCTTTCATTTAAAGTGGTGGTGACAAAAATACTATATAATTGAGCATATCTAGTGAATACAACCAATAGTGAGTACAACACTTGCAAAGAAAGCATATTTCAAGCATTTTTTTAATTCTTATACCTTTTGAGTAGTGTTGGTAGTTTACCAACATTCTTATCGTTAATAAATTATTTTTTTTCAAAATAATTTTTTTTTGAATATTTTGAATATTTTCGCGCCATTATGACGAAAAAATTAGACAAAATAGTCTAAATTTTTCATTCAATTCAAAATGTTCAAAATTAAAAGTTAAAAAATGTTGATCGAAAATAATTATACTGTAGGAGGATACCTTTATATTTCCTGTTTAAACTTGTTTTTTAATGATATAATGTAGAATAATATATTTTATAGAGGAATCACAAATTCCTCTTCACACTTTTTATTCTTTAGAGGTTACTCTGTACTACGATGGTAGCTCTGTTCCCGCATTTACGTCCCTGATATATCGATATAATATAAATTATTGGAAAGAAAATGCATTTTGCATTTTGCATTGCATTTTGCTTTTTATATTTTATACTTGAAATGAATTAATAAATTTACATACAATTCATTTGTTTTGAATATAACATTAAGATTGATTCATAAAATATATTTGGTAGTTCCTTAACATGATTATTTCATGTATTTTTTTTTATATACAAAGTTTTGATTAAGTTCTCTTTTGAAATATATGTACTGTAAATATATGTAACGTACCTACGTGCCAATGATTAAAATGTATTGACATCTCAATTTGGACAGATGTTTATTTTTATAATCTGAACATCCACTAATAGTGAATTTTGAAAAATTTTTACCCTAAAGGGTCGAAATAGGGGTTGAAAGTTTGTATGGTTTTTTTTAAAAACAGCACCGATTCTTATAAAATTTCAAAGTCAGACTTTTTAAAATATTTCATTGAACACGTGTTTCATGGTTTTTAGAATTCTCCGCCTAAGGGTTTAAATACGGAGCTGAAAGTTTCTATGGAAAAATCTTTAAACCGCCACCGATTTTTATAAAACATTAAATTCAGACTGTTAAAAACATTATATTGAATTCACCCCTAAGGGTGCTAATAAGCAGGCCAAGTTGCGTGCGACCGCTAGTTTTTAGATAAAAATTAAAATAACATATAATATCTTATATATTACAACAAATGCAAGGAAAGATCATTTTAGAAAGCTGTTTAATTATATTAAAATTATAAAATATATATATATGCCCTGTTGTGTAGAATTATAAAATATATACGGCAGCGAAACGTGGGTATTACAGAAGGATGAATGCTGTGGAGATGCGATCTCTTCATAGGATTTGCGGAGTCAGCCTAGCTGATTCGCCGCAATGAAGCGGTACACAGAATGGCAGGTACCAGCGAGGATGTGACGGTGAGAATGAAGAAGGACGTGCTCAGCTGATTTGGGCTCGTCGAACGAATGAGCGAGGAAAGAATGGCAAAAAAGATTTATGATGGAAAAGTGAGTGGCAAGAGAGGTAGGGGAAGACCTCGGTTGACCTTCGAAAACACAGTATCAAAGATACTGGAGGAAGATCACGTAAAAAGCATGAGGATCCCCTGAAGGGCATGTATGAAGAGGTTGATGACAGTGGACGAGAGGAAAAAGGTATATAGAGACCGTAGCGTTTGGCGCTCCGTTCTCTCTAACTACTCCGCTAGGGATAAAGCGTGAAGCCAAGTTAAGTTAAGTTAAGAATTATAAAAACTACTAACATTTTTATGGTGAATAAAATATTTTATCAAATAAAATATTGTCTATGTTTTGGAAAACACTAAAGGGAGAAAAAATATTAAATAGGTATATATAAAAATATAGATACCACATTAGTATCGATACCGTACTGGTAATAATAAATGAAAAAAATGATATACTACGTACGGGATACCTTTGTATGCAAAGTTTAAAGCTATTCAATATGACAGGATATAAAATATATATATTTTAGATGTCCCTCTGTACTACGACGGCGGCTCTGTTCTAGTTTGCACATTTTCGTTTGAAAATTAGTTATTGCAACATAACTCTAACAGTGACACATGGTATCGTGTACTTTTTGTAGATATTGATGTCTTCTATAAAATTGTAGTACATCCACTTTGCTCTATTGTCAATAATTTCCACAGCGTACGCGATATAAGGTTTTTTTTGGTATTGTTCTACAGCTTAATCGTCTAATTGTAAAAAAAATTTCTAAATCGGGCTGGTAGTTTCGGGGCCTATTCAAATCAAATAAAGAAACAAAAAACCTAATCGATTGTCTATAATTTTAGTGATATCGATGCACCTCCCCCTCACCCCTGCAGAGTTACTCGCCACGGTGCGCGAGGCCACACGACACACACTCCGCATTTTTTGTTATTACATGATTTTCTTTAGATTGATATTTTTAAATTCGTTATATCTTTTGAATGGGATGTCCGATCTTATTAATTTAAAAAGTATTTTACAGGTATTGAAATTATCTTTAATAAAATATCATTTAATAGGATAAGGATAAATGCAGAGGTATGAATAATATGGTTTGATTATTGTCGGCACTTTTGTTAACGTATAAAATATAAAAAAATGGTTATATTGTCATAACTACAATAGTTGGACATATGCTATCGCGGACTTTTATATAGATATTGATGCGCTCTATAATACTGTAGAACATTGTTTTGTTAATGTTTTTTATATTTTATAATGTAAATCATACTTACAATTTTCAATTAAATCAGAGGTTAAATATTTACTCTTTCTACAGTTTAATACTAATAGTATATTGCTAACAGTTCTAACTACCACAGAGCATGCCACCGTCTACCTAATGGTCCTACGGTCACTGAGTTCTTGAGTTCAAATTTGTGAGTATCAAGTAAAGTTTCTCTGGATTTGCTGCTTATTTGAAAGATATATAAATGAGACACTTTAAAATGTAAAATAGCTCAATTTTGCAAAGTTTTCCTCTCTTGCTTGTAGCTCAGATAACGAGGCAAGACAAAAAAGGTGTAAAAAGTAATAAACCTACACAAACACCCCCACGACGTCTTATGCAACACTATCTCAAACTAAATATCTTAACTGACATTTTTGCTAATTCCTCATAGAGTGGAGTAACAAGATGGTAAAGGATGGTATACAGCAGGAGCTCCAGCTTACCAAGAGATTGCTGAAACACATCCAAATAACATGAATCGATTCCAACTATTTAATTTACAAATGGCGATATCAGATCTATATTGATTTATGCGTACCAAAGTGATGCACCGGCGCTGTATAGATGCAAGTAATCCGTATTCTTCCAAATTCTTTCAAATTCTTAAAACTCGCACTATCCTCTAAGCAAACATTGTCAAACATAATTAAAAAGAGAGGAGAAATTACTTTAAATAATTGGTTAGAGGTACCAAACATACAGACTGAAACCTGAGACTTATTTGGGTTAATTGAAACACCAACCTCTTTATTCCAGGTGCTAATTATTTATAAATTAGAATTAATTTTAGTCACTGCCCTAGAGATTACGTATGTAGCTGCGGTCGTGTAAATTTATAAATCATCAGCGTAGAGGTAGTGAGATGACGTTATGTGTAGAGCGAGAGGGTTAATGAAAATGGAAAAGAGTACATTACCCTGCGGTTTACCAGCGTGGATATGGCACACTGACGAAAATTTTCTGTCAAGCTTGATGCTCTGTTTGCAATTGTAAAGGTAAAAAGAAAACCATTCAGTAGCTTTGAAGATTTTAATAGACTTTATATTGCTAATAGTAAATTGTAGTCAACGGTGTTGAAGGCATTAGAAAAATCTAACAAAACGAGTAGACTTGGTTCCCTTCCTGGTTGTCAATATTGTATCTAATATCATCACAGACTTCATTAAGTATTGTGACTGTGCTGTGCCCAGAATGGAAATCAGACTGGAAAGAAGTTAGGGTATTATTATTGTGGAAATATATATATATACATATATATATACATTTGCTCATGTACAATGCGTTCAAAAACTTTCGAAAGAAAATGAAGTATAGAAATAGAACGATAGTAGGAAGGGAGTAGTTAAAGATATGACATAAGGTAAGAAGAATAAAGGTGAGCGTTAGTAGGAAACGTTGACTTATGTTATCAGAACCAGTAGCATCGGATTTAATTGATTACACATATTTGCGTAATCAATTAAATCCGAAAAATTAAATCCGATCCCACACTCAGCTGTGGAAATAGTGTGGAGAGAGAAGAAAAAGGAATTCGTAGAAGAATTCGAACAATGTTAATGAATGAAGGTTTTTTATTTTGTATTATTATCCATCAAATTGACGGTGGTAAAATATGTGTTCAGCGAGTCTAAATCCGTGCAGTGATTTGAGGTAGCTGTATTATTAAAAAGCCTATTCCCATCCGTCCAAAAATTTGCAAGTTTTTGAAGCATTGCTATAGCTAATTGATATAATTACGTCGGGCATCTGCAAGTCTTGTTACATCTGTTCGCCAGTGTTTTATACCTTTGCAGATTAGCGTCAGTAGGGCCTTTCTTACATTTAAAATTCGCAGAATTACGTTTAACCATAAGCACCTTGATATCCCAGGTTAACTAAGGAACAGGTAGATGTTTACATTTTACGTGCCGTAGCGATGCGTGCAAAAAGAGAATTAAACATATTTAACTTGTCATTATCATTATCCGTTTAACTTGTAATTAATCTAACCCAGATCGCTCATAGACTTCTCGCTTCATCGCTCATAAAAGCACGCTTTATAATCACCTATAATAAAAGAGTAGTCCACTCCAGGAACATATCTTTCAAAGAGATCCTCAAATGTGTCAAAGTAATTTATGTGTAAGCTGGGACTGTAAAAGAACTTTAAGTGTGCCAAAGAGAGTTCCTATCAAGATATGCTCCGAAGAGTTTAAGTAGGCCAACTCTGACTTGTGTAGTATTGAAAAAGGGATATGTCTACGAAGATAAATCGCTACTCCCTTTTCAGTCCCGTCATTATATATATACACAGGTGAAAACCAGGCAGAGTATATGTAGTGGATGGCAAACTTGTCTTGAGAAATGTCTTTTAAATAAGTATAGCGTAAATATTTTTAGGATGACTGAGTTGGCTGAATAATAGACTATAAACTTAAATTCATAAAACATATCAATGATATAATAGATAAAGCTCATAAGCTGTTCCGTAAACTCTGCATTTTCATATCTCTCACTTGGAGACTACAAAATCAAAATATACATATAATTTATACACTCGTACTTACACAACCAACTATATCTTACGCAGCAGTCACATGGGGATCCGCTATAAGGTATAAAACGGTAGTAAAAAAGCTAATTAAATTCCAAAGTGTGTTGGCCATTCAATTATTAAAGGCTTACAATTTCAATCACTAACTGAGGTAAGACGCACGCACAGCCGTAACTGCTGATGGTAGAAACGTGAAATTTGGACAGATGTTTATTTTTATAATCTGGACATCCACTAAGAAGGGATTTTGAAAAATTTTAACCCTAAAGTGATGAAATAGGGGTTGAAAGTTTGTATGGATTTTTTTTAAATCACCACTGATTTTTAAAAAATTCGAAGCTCAGACTCTTTAAAATATTTCATTGATTACGTTTTTCATGGTTTTTTAGAATTCACCCCCTAAGCGTTCAAATAAGGGGTTGAAAGTTTATATGGAAAGATCTTTAAATCGCTACCGATTTTTATAAAAGTTTAAATTCAGACTATTAAAAATATTTCATTAAACACGTATTTTGTGGTTTTTTAGAATTCACCCCTAAGGATGCAAATAAGCGTGTAAAGAAGCGCGCGCCCACTAGTACTAAATATCTTTCTTCTGACATCCTACTGCATAAGCCCATCCACCCACCCTAAATTTCTTCTGCATCCAGCCTTCAGATTTAACTTACAAATTGACACTGCAAAAGACCAAACAAAAATAAATCAGGTATTTTCAGGCTTCACCTATCAAATTTACACAGAAGGACCAAAAAAGTATGGTAGGAGCTGCTGACGTAATCCAGAAGTACGCATACACCAAACTTTCTCGTAAATTGAAACTTTATTCTTTGCTTGCTTGCTTGCCTTGCTTGCTATTAAGAGCGTGCTGGAAGGGGTTTCAAAAACTGCGCGTCGTGACCGGGTCCAGCCGCCTTCCAGCTCTATTATCAGACCCTGGTTACCATATAGTATCAAAGTACTCGTCAAGACAAATCATATGAGCTCAAACTAGATGGGGCTGTGTCGTTTAGTTACGTAATTCTTATGACCACCTTCCAGCTCCATCATCAGATCCTAGTTTCCATTGAGTATCATTACAGAGTTCCTACCACTTTCCAGCTCCATCGGAAACCGGGAAGTGGATCAAATTTAACTTGCAAGATCTGATTGCAGACAAGCAACTGGACAGGTGAAACTAAACAAAAGCTTGTAAAAATAACTTACGTGTAAGGTCGCAACTAGCAAAATGGTTGTTTTGATTATATTTATTTCGTGCAAACACAAAAAGGCATATTTTTATTTTAGTACTTAAAGTGGCATTAAATGGGTGTTTTTTTTTTAATATATTTTTTCCTTATTATAAGTTCATTTTTTTAAATAAAAAGAATTTTGAATATTTTCGATTTGTGGCAACTTTGTTTTTAAGCAGCTAAATGTTGTCTTAATACTATAAATGTCTGTGTTATTATAAGAGTGCTTATGTATAATGTATAATATATTATAGTATTTATAATGTAGTGTTCTTTAAGATGCTGTAAGATTTTTCTATATAATATATTTATTTAGCTTTATGTAATGATTGCTATCAAAAAATATTATATTCATATTTATAAATAAATTTTAAATTCGAAGCAAAAGATAAAAAAAGCAACAAGTCAATAACGAAAAATAAAAAAATAATAATAATGATATAAAAAAAACCTAAGTTAACAAATTACTAAATGTCTATCAAATACTTAGTGTTAAAGCTTTTTTTCTAGTTCGTAAGTAATTATTGTCCCTAAAAATAATGTTATAGTAAATCTATCTAAATAAACGGTTAAGTTCAAGGCGCAATATTTCAGATTTCAGTAGGCAGAGTTTGGTTCCCTCGAACCTAGTGCCGAGACAATCCGATCTCCATGTTTCGCCAAATTTTTAAGACCTTGCGTGTTGAGCGGCGGACCCAATGGCGCGCTTTATTTTATTACCAGAGTGAAGATCGATTTATTTATATTAATAAATAATTCTTAATTTCCCCGAATGGGAATCGAGCCCGCAATTGTCACACGTTGTGCCGCTGCGCTACAACGGCATCAAACCCTATGTAGAAATATATCTATTGCAAAGCTGTAATAATATACTTATTGTTGTATAATTGTGCAAATCAACAAACATTTTTGGCTGAAACTTTTATATAAATATGCAACATTTGAATTTATAGGCACAGACACTGTTCGAATTCGGGACGGGTGTCTCAAGCCGCCGGTATTCCTTAGCGACGATTGAGCGGTTGCGTTCGATGTAGCATGATTAGTTATTGTAAATTTGTGATCTAGCAATAAAAAAAACGAGGGAATGGATATATTTAACATTTGACGCCCTCGAGTGGGTGCTGGTGCCCCTGCATGCGTCACGGAGGCCTCTTATTGCGCTAAATGGTTCTATTGAAATTCTAAAAGACCTGAAATTTTAATAATCAAATATAATTGTACTACTGTGTATATTTGTATCGGTGTTTTGTTGTGTTGACTGTTGACGCAAGTTCAAGCGTCGCGCGCACTCGGACGGAGCACGCCGTAAATAGACTCATCCACTCGGTAGTGATAATACGAGTATGGGTTGCATAATATACGACTCTCAATCAACATCTCACTCACCTCACTCACCGTGACTCACTCTGACTCACTGTGACTCACTGAACAACTATCAACTATTGTTATAAATAAATATTTAAATGAGTTATATTCAGTATCAGATATTAATTTAACGTTTTGAAAATTTTAACTTATAGTAAATTAATGATAATGAGCATATGTTCAATAATGAAATGTAATTTAGAAATCGGCGTGTCCGCTCGCCGGCGGCCAGTACGCACGGCCACCACGTGCCTCGTCTGACAGACAGAGAGGGAAATTCAATCCAATTAAAGTTAGCGAAGGTGTGAAAGTGACAGAAATATTGCACTGCGACACCATTTCGGGCGGAACTCAATGCAATGTAACCTTTTAATAGTCTTATACACATCCTCCGCTCGCGCAAAATGAGAGCGCACGTCTATCAGATAAGGTCGACTTTTGGCTGCAAACAGTTAGTTTAGTTATTTCTGGACTTATAAAGCGCGAAACAAATTTCATTTCAACCGCTAAAAGTTTAAAGTGCAATTTAAATATTGCGGGTGGATGACTTCAGGCAGAGCCCGCGAGGCGGAGAGGAGGAGAGATCTCAGCACGGATTGAATTGAAATGCTGACATTATACACAACGCTGGCACTCCAGCAGACGGAGACGCCCGAGCACCTAAGAGGTACAGGGCAGGTAGAGCCGGCGAGTGGACGCCTCACACCATTCCCACCTGTAGCCCTCGGAGATAGGGCGCACAGTCGCGTGTCCGCCGTGCGGCGACTACGTACGTGAAGCGTATTAATAGACAGTTGCAGAATGCGCGAGGATTGACTTATTTGGAGAGAGCGCTCGGCGCGGTGCAGCGGCTGGCTTCATACATGCTGGGATTGCTCATTTAGGCCTATATACACAATGTTAAATAGCGTTTACGAGTCCAGTGGTATGGCTTCTGATTGTTAAGGCGGTGGACGTGGGTTCAAATCTCATTTGGGAATTTCAATATTTTCATTTCTTTGCTTTAGTAATATAACATAATGCGGCGTTGCGTTTCGCCTCACGACTAATGCCGTCTCGCATTTTTGCTGGCATTACATGTTATGCTCGGACTTTACAAAACTTTAGGACATCTGATAGGAGTAAAGGCCCACGTAAAGGGTTTAGTAATAAATATACATTTTTATATTATTCTAAACAACATATGAGCGTGTTATAAGTAGGCGGTACCTCCTAACGGGCCCCACTTTCGAGTTAGTAAGTACGCATACCGTCTTAACCACGCGCTAGCGGCTAGACTATTAATCTTCAAAATTTCAACTTTGCTAAAATGACATATAGATGCCCTGGTATCTCAGCCTAATATTTCTTTGGAAAATTTATTTTGTAATATTATTTTAATATTTCCGAGGCCGGTCGTGGCGCAGTGGCACGAAGTGTGCCTGTAAAACCGACTGGTTATGGGTTCGATCCCCACTCGATTTATATCGATCGATTTATATTTCCATTTCTTCGCTCTGGTGTTGAGACAAAGCGCGGCGTTGAGTTCTGCCACTCAATACGCAATGCTTCCAAAATTCGGCAGAAAGTGGGGAACGGAGTGTCTTAACACTAGGTAGGCCTACCCTGCTGTGTGCGGGATACAGCGTGAAGCTAATTTAATTTAATTTAATTTAATTTTAATTTTAATATTTAGTAGTAAATAGAATTGATCACATTATCTTCATGCATTATTTTGGTAGCAATCTTCGAGACATTGTGTGGTGAGTGATGAAATTAACGTGGTGGTTTATCTAGTTAATAATTTATTCCCTCGAGTGTGAATCGAACCTAAAACTACGGTGGTGGCTTCGATAATAGTTCGACTTAGACTCAAATACTTTGCCACTGCGCAACGTCGACCTTGTATATTGTTCGAAAATAGTTTTTTTTATAATAAAAAAAATGTTAAGCTTATAAAAAACAGTTAAATCTAAGTCAACAATTAGATCTGTTACATAAAATAGAAAATAATTACCAGCACACAATTTTTTGGGTCCTATATTTCCAAAGAAACGGAACGAAGAAACGGAACCTTTATATAATTCCATTGCTGTTCATCTGTCAAACCATTTATAACCTCATAGAGCTAAAATAATATAGAACATTCAGGTCCATCGGAGCACAGCAAAAATCAACAGCAATCATGCGTCGTGTTTGCTACATTTTGTATGAAATAAGCGAAATCAAAACCAAAACCCAAATCAAACCTAAATATCGTAAATGTAGGTCCATCAGAATTATGCTAAAATTATTTTTATTTTATTTTTGGTTTAGCTAATAGCACTAAATAGAACAATGATGTGAGATATTATAACTACAATTAATATTTTAGTTTTATTTAATTTTAGTCGTTATTTTCTTTTTTTGCTAAATATTTTACATTTACAACATATCATTCAGCTGTGCGTCGACAGATGACGATGCGTGGGCGTGCGAGAGCTGACTGACACTGTCATATAACATGAGAAGAATGTGAAAAACAGAGGTTTAATTGAACTAAGGTTTATTTACTCTCATTGTTATATTTTAAAATAGCAAATTATATAAACTATAAATACGTAACAATTTACTTTTGAGACGTTATCAATACTAATACTCGTATAATAAAGCGAAAGAGTTTTTTTTGTTTGTTTCTTTGTTTAAACGCTAAGATCTCTGGAACTACTTCCTAGTAGAATTTTCATTCATTGTACTACAAAAACATTCAATTTTATTAGTTCTAAAATAAAGTCCATTAAAACAAATGAAAAAATAATAAGAAGAATTAAAAATATTAGGTGTGTTATATTATAATAAATCAATGTTGAACAATATCATATATATTTCTCAACTTTTAAATATAACAAGATTTATGTAATATATATATATATATATATATATATATATATATATATATATATATATATATATATATATATATATATATAATGTGATCCTTTAATATTATAATATGAGACTGAAATATGACTGACTGATCATATAACTTACATGACGAGATGTTATTATGTTTTGAAATGTTTAGATTTCCTTAATGTGGTAAGAAAAAGTGTGGCCATTTTCATAATCTAATACAAAGTAAAGGGTGTGAGGGGTCAAAATAACATTATCATCCTCAAACTACCTCTGTATATCTAGCCATAAAATTTCATATATAACATTTTATTTTTCTAACAAAAAAAACCTTAACAAAATTAACCAACCCTTAACGAGCGTTTACTAACAGCAGTGCAGACAGGCCGACTTCACGCGCCGACTCCTGCGCAGCTTTCAGCTTCATTTGTTTCAGTTACATTCCGACTTTCAGGTGCTCCAGACGTGTTGTTTAGTATTCTGTTAAACAAAAATTTCGAAATATCACCGATATCCAGGTTTAAATAATCTTTTTACGTTATTTATTAATTGTGTAAAACACAAATAGTTTGTTAATGACAGTAAGTGTCATTTTGTATAGTGAAACATTTTGAAAAGATTTCATTTTAGTAAAATGAAAAATCACTTTTGTAAAATTTACAAACTCTCAGTCCCAAATTTTCGTGTGAAAAAATCACTTCGAGAGTAATGGATATTGTGTACATAAATATATTTAACGAAACAAACACGAGTAGATCGTCCTTTACGTGTCGTATACAATTATATTCTCATATTTATTTTCCAATTTTAAAATAAGAGAGTTAACAATGCCTTTTTTTTATTTTTAGCCGCAAAATTACTTTAATCTCTAGGATTTTAAATTTTATTGAGAAATAAAAAACTTCTTAATAATTTACGGTTCTAAATCGTTTTTACTTTTTGTTGTTATAGTTTTTATTTATTAGAAATGAGAAAACGCGTTCATGCTATAACTTTACCTTACCTTTATAGACTATCACAAGAATTTATACGGTATATTTCAGTGACAAAGACGCAGTACTACCCGAATGACGCTGTCTTAACATTAAGATATTAAACTGAGTAGTGTCCTAGATCGGGTCACGTCTATATTGAAATATTAATATTATTCAAACGAGTTTAAAATGTGACAGGTCGTCAGCTCTTCTCATGCTGATAATAAAAATATTATTTTACTTATTTCTACATGTAACACACTGGTGACAGATCTCTGACGTCATTGTGCGTCACGGCGGGTGTCACTGATATGTACCACTTTTGTATTTTTTGCTAAATCCGTGCGAATGCGGTTTTTGGGTCAGTTTTTTCTAATTGCCCTGATGCCGATGTGCCCGCACTCCATTGCGGTGCGTCCGGGCGTGAGCTAATAACTGCTATTCGATACTCAATTGAGTAAAACCTTATTTATCAAATCTATTATGAAATATTCAATTGCTCTTTTCGGGTCGTGTTTTGTCACTTCTATTACACTAATATTACATTTTATTGGGTACCTACTACGTGAAAAGATTTTTTTAACTACGTTGTATTGGCTGTACCAAACGTCGCTCTTCAACACATAGTGTACATACTATATATATCAAAGTTATTTAGCATTTAGATACAAAGAAAATATTAAGAATTAAAAAATCTTATATCATTCAATCACGTATAGGCAAAAACAGTTCTTAGAAAACATAAAAAATCGTCCAAACACAGGCAATTAAACACGTAAAAAGATTAACACGTAATAATCCAAACTTTCATATAAATAAACTAGGTGATATTTATATTAAAGTCAGTATGTACGTACCTATTTTATTTTTAGAAAACTAAAAGTAAAAATTTTTGAACGTAGTATAGAAATAACAACAAATTCCATCCATCTATATACTCATTTGTTAATCAAAAATCTTTTACATTTTTCACACTTAGAACTACGTTGAAATTTTTATGTTTTCTAAATAAATATATTTATGAAGTCGGTGTCAAACTCATGCAACAACAACCGTACTACAATATCGAATTACGAAACAAATATATTTGTTTTTGTCTAATTTTGTAAAATGTAAAACAGTTATAATAAAAGTTTTATAATAAATATATATATATATAATAAAAGTATATGCAATAGGCCTATAATTAAAGAAAGCTGAACGTACTTACAAAAGACTTACAACATAATGTGTTTTTAAAATATTATTTAAAACTATCTCGAGTGTATTGTAATTGCTACTTTAAAAACGTTACAAATGTTCTCAACGGAAATACAAGATCCCGAACTATATATATTTTTTGCTTTCAATAATAACTTTAATAACAGTACACAGTACACAGTCCCGAACCAATTAGTTAGTGGGCTATTACTGCGGGGAGTACTCGTCTTTAACTCTTTCATAGTTTTTATATGAAGTACGTAATTACCGATCCGTCGACGTTTGGAGTAAACACGAACAATAGTAGTCCTTCATAATAGGTTGTTACTTGTTGATATTTATTTAGCAATATTTACGATTATCACACGACAACAGAGCGGTAGCGGTCGGGGCGCAGCGCGGCGGGCGGTCCGCGGTGCGTCACCAGGGGTGCAGACACTTCTATACTTAACGTCATATTTAAATGTGCTATGTTATTTGTGATTAGTGTAATAAATGTTAAATATTGAGTATAGTTTTATTTTGTAATCTATTTCTTATACTATAAAATGGATATGGGGAGTAAATATATTGTTTATGCTTGTATGCATAAATAATATAGAAGATATACACGGCGCAACGACGTCACCGTGGCCTCTAAAAAATTTAATACAAACTATATTAGATAAGTCGACTCGAGGCCAGTCGTGGCGCAGCGGCACGAAGTGTGACTGTAAATCCGACTGGTTGTGGGTTCGATCCCCACTCGAGGAGATGAAATATTTACTTTTTAATTTTCAAAATTTATATTTCCATTTCGAGGTCGAGGTGTCGAGGCTAAGCGCGGCGTTAAGTTCTGCCACTCAACACGCAATGCCTCCAGAATTCGGCAGAAAGTGAGGAACTTAGTGTCTTCACACTAGGTTCCCTCTGCCTACCCTGCTGTGTGCGGGATAGAGCGTGAAGCTGATTTTTTTTTGTATTAGATAAGATAAGTCCGTCAAAGCCTACAAGCTCGGCGCGGCGTGACAAAGCGCGTCGCAGGCATTGAAACACGTCTCGTTTCCGGTCGCGTCCGTCGCCTCCATACAAGCACCATACAAGCACCATACAAGCGCGCACAATGCGGCCGCATTCAGCGCACATGTTTTACTCTATTATGTCGCCAACAATAATATTGGCTTTGTGTAATTGATACGTCGATAAGTTGCCGTTTCATACACTCGCCCGCAGAGCTGTTTAAGTCTCAATTACAAAGTCCCTTCTTTGAGATCGTTTCCAGATCGGAAACGTTATTATACCTTTAGTGCTAGAGTAGTTTCATTGGCAGGAATCATAGAGAATACTCATTCCATTGTGCATTTTGCCATTTTTTATTTTAATTTGATGCTTACATAGCTGTGTGACTAAATCAAAAACAAGATAAAATTTTAGAGTTAAGTATATTGTACACGTGGTTATCATAATGTTTATTATCGACTCGTTTATTTATTATTGTCAAGAATGGAACGCTCAGCAAGTTTTAAGTGTAATTTAAATAAGAAGATATCACAGAGATCTATATTTTGAATGTCAATTTGCAAGTAATTAGTTGTACCGCCTTTGACAATGCAGTGGCACAATAGGCGACCACCCGGCCGGCCGCCTCATGGTGGTGGTGGTCGCGAGGGAGACGGCAGTGGAGGTGTCGGGACGAGGAGACGCGCGTGAACGCTCGGTTGACTCACATTAAGTAAATATTTGTGTCAATTAGTTAAGTTCGGTAGCATTGTCGTACACGGGAACCAAGAACATTCGGAAGACCTTTGCGACTGTAGTCCTTAAGACACTAAACTTAAAAATCAAAATGGATTATCATTGATTTAAAAACCAATAATATTCTCTTTATTAAATGAATTCTAAATTTCTCATCGTCGGTGGATCATAGAGACGATGTTGCCGGACAATGGATAGGACAGAAAAAAAAATGTGATCTTTGATGGTTAACAGTATTACTGGAAAATCTTTAGAAATATTACTTGTTAGTGTTATGACTAAAAATTTCAATTTTAAAATTCATTGAATACATGCTCGGGCTCTTTATACATTTGTAAAGTATTTTTTCTGGTACAATCCCATCTTTGATATTTTTTTATAACATTTAAGAAATTCAAGTACACACAATATACACTTTTTTGGCACTAGAACTAATTCAAATTTTGAAGAACAGATAATCAAATTAGTATGTTAATTGTATATAGGCTATTAAGTTTTCTCTGTTTACCTTCCAATGAGGAAAAAACGCGAATTAACGTACATCTGACGACAACCTGACGAGTGACGACCTGCTTGGTCGACCAAACAATTTAAAAAAACAACAATAGATTACACAAAAAATATTTCCGCCAAAATTGTTATTTTATAGAAAATATTTGTTGGCTATAAAAACTATAACTGTCATATATTTTTCAATAAAACTCTCCGTCAGAAAGTTTGAGCGCGTAAAGATGCAGAGAGCGAAACTCGCAGAACTGGTTGGTGCACCACCCGCCGTGCCCGTCCGTGCAACGGCAGGAGTCGCACTCGTCCATGTACTTCTCGCCCGGGATGCACTTGAAGAACGGGTTCTTTATTACTAAATAAGAAAAGTTTATTATTAATAATATTCATTAAATGGCTTATTATTTAAAAATATATTTTTCTGTTGTTACAACATATTATTACAAAATGTATACATCGTAATAGGTACCTACTTCACGTCACTGTATGTCTATTATATAAAAACCATACTCAGTGATTTCATTGATCCTTGGGAATTAACTAGTGGCAGATTTCACAGCAAGCTGAATAGTAGCAGTTGTTGGGCAAATTGGCACATCAATTTCTTTATTGATCTCAGTGATAAGCATGTGATTACACGTCTACACATGTCATTACATTCACGCATGCGGATAATGTCCAAATATGCCACAAATCCACACATATTCTTGCACACACATAATCACATATTCACATGTGACATTACATTACATTACAAATTTAAATACATGATAACTCATCCACAAATGGTATTAAACATCAAATTACACATCAACATACGTGATTATACATCCAAACATGTGATTACACAACTACACGTCTGATTAACACGTGTAGGTACACATCCGCACATGTTATCACACATCTACACATTTGATTATACATAGACACAAGTGATAACATATTTAAACACATTAATATTTTTTTTACGTAAGTAATATAACAAAGCGGAAGGGTTTCTTTGTGAGTCAGTTTAAACGCTAAAATCTCTGGAGCTACTGTCGGATTTACTTTTTTTCTTTGGTATGAAAGCTACGTTCCTCAGAAGTACTACATACATACATTACGGTTTAATTTCTAGTCGAATTGCTTTAACCATGTGCTCTGCAGAAATAGTTTAATACACTCGTATGTAATTACATTGTACTACAAAAACATTCAGTTTCATTACTTCTAAAATAAATAAGTAACAATAAATCATTTTGCGACAAACAATCATAGAAAATTGTTAGGTATTTATTTAGATATTTCACTGTTTTGGTCGACAACGAAAGTTATTCCATCGTAAAAGAAATTCAATGAAGATAAGATATGAGTTCTGTAGCGTGCAATTTGGATGTGTACTTTTTGAGAAAATGTATGCTTTAAATAATTTAAAGCACTGTCATCGAGCCTAAAAGTAGGCTCGAGTCCCGCGGGGGACGCCCTTGTCGCTGATGACGTCCTCTCGTGCAGCCACGTAGTGCTTGCACTAGTACTAGTACTATCACAATTATGAAAAATTATTGAATATAAATTATATAACCAATATGTCGGCAAATGAAGCATAACAAAAGAATTATAGATGGTATGCGGGTGAAGCCGCGTGTGGGCTGCTAGTTAATGAATCAGATTGTTTTTAACTATGTCGTTGGTGATTTTGCTAACAATTGGCTGATTTTTGTTTTAAGTAATATTAAGTGCAATAAAAATATTGATTATTTAACATTAGTAACGATTATTCTGCTTTCAGTAAATATAAGCAACCACTCAGTGCACCTGTACAGCGCAGGCACGGCGTGCTGCGCTCGCACAGCGCCGTGACGGAGGGCTCGCAGTACACGCAGGAGGGCATGGCGCGGCACGCTCCCGAGTCCGTGCTCTCGCACAGCAGGCAGTTGCGGTTCTCCGGGACCAGCGACTGAGAGGTCTCCTCCTCCCAGTACTGGTGAGGGGCCTTAGGCTTTACGAACTGCGAGACTACGTAGCTGATGAAATAATTGAAAAATATATCTGATAAATAAAATATTTTAAATAAATTGCTTTGTTGTATAGCTTTGTTTTTAATAACCTTAGTGGAATGTTCACTTAATATGATGAGTTTGATCACAACAAGAATAATGATCATTTATTTATTTATTTATTTATTTTTGTAAGTCTTTATTACACCAACAAGATTTAATACAAAAGCACAAAAACAATCGGACAGAAAAGCATTGGTGTAAGGGCGGCCTTATCACCTCAGGTGATCTCTTCCAGGCAACCCCTACAGTAAAAATATCATAGTACACAGGATTTTAGGTTGGTGTACAAATGAGCTAATTATCTATAATATGGAATAGAAATATAATTATATTTCAATTATATTCATTTCTCCGCTCCGTTACGTCTGAGAGCCATTTTGAACATCGCCACTTCAAATACAATTTCAACAAATCGGGAAAAAGAGAGAACGAAGTTCTTTTCACTCTATATTCTCTTACTACCCTTCCACGCGATAAAAACGTCAACTGAATCTGAAAGTAAAAGTGCAGTGGTCAGTACTGACGCCTGCGAGCCGGGCCGGTACAGCGGCGGCGCGCGCTCCCCGCCGCCGCCCACGGAGCTCAGCGCGCCCGCCGGCGGAGCTCCACGCCGCGCCTCGCCTGCAGTTCAGTAAGGAGTATATGTAAAAACAATGTTTCTATGCATTCAAAGATTTTTATAAGTTAAGTAAAGGATATACATAGTGACCGTCATGACGCAACGACACGAGCGTGAGACTGTAAACGCGACTGGTGTGGATACGATTCCAACTTTAGGAAAAGTACATACACACAAGTGTGTGACTGTAAACGCGACGGTTGGAGCACCTAACACCAAGTTTCCTTTGCCTACTCTGCTCAAAAACGGAAACGACCACACAGCGTTACATAACAAATCGCTATCTTCGTTTTATTTAAATCTGGGCCGATACAAATACCTTCCCCGTACGCGCACGCGGCCGTCAGCCAGCCCGCCACCAGCCACGCACCGAGCGGCACCACATCCACGGCTCGTAGCATGTTCATAGAGTTGTGGCGAACTGTTTAAACGTGACCGATAATCGGTCGGTCGTCGAGCGCCGCTAATTGATCGCCGCGCCAATTACTGAGGATTCGTTTAACTGAGCCCTCTTATACAGGATGTACTCGTATGTAACGTGCAGCTAATAATTGTTTTGTATTATGTATTTATTGCTCGTAGAATAAATATATTTTGTATAACATACATTGTTTTCCTCTTTGGTGAACATTGCACTACGTTGCGTTTCACCATTCAATACGCTATGTCTCGAAAATTGAATGTAATATGAGAAATGGTGACTAGATTCCCTCTGCCTACCTCGCTAAGCAGTAAAAAATTACTATGTATTTTTATGTAATACTAGCAGCCCGCTCGCGGCTTCGCCCGCTGAAACTACATGATTATTAATTTAATAAACAGAATTGATTGACAACTATAATGACTTCTAATGTTATTTTTTTACTACATTATCGTAATTTCTATAAAAAAAATTGATTGTTTTGAATTAAAAAATACGACCAATATTGCTATTATATATTTATAAAGCTAATTATTTATTATACGTATATATTTTTGTAATATTACGTTCTTTTTATCTATGTTATGTAAGTCTCATAAGTCTCATCATAATTTTAAAACTCTGTTAAATGTGCTGATGTGAGTGAATAATTTAATTTACTGCTTCAGAAAAAGCCTTTAATGTTAAATTATTGATTTGGGTAAAGATTCATAATATTCTTTGTTAAATAACTGTAATGATTACATATTAACTCCTGTATAGTTTTTAAATTAGTTACATATATTATTAGATAAATGTACAATTGGTAAATGTATGTAGTTATTACAGTGTACACGTAGATAGGATGTTTTAGGCATTTTTATATAGATTTATTTAAAACGAACAAACAAACCGTTCTTTATCTGTGTGTTGAATTAATTACGACTAAAACTTAACTATTATGATTTATGATGGTAATCTCCATTAACAAATCAATTTTGTTTACTTTATTGTGTAAAATATTGTAGTGCTTCAAAAATATATATTTTTATCAACAGTCATATAACCAAGACGTTTAGAATGTCATTCTTTGGCCAAGAATCTTACCAGCGCGGTTGCTATATAACATTCGCAGGCAAACTAATGCCTTGAGTTCATTCAAATGACGATAACTTTTTTGTAATGAACCGATTTTCATGAACCTTTTGAACTTTAGTGGGTTAGTTGAGTTAAAACAAAGCAATCGGTGAAATTTTCAAGTAAATCAGTTCAGTACTTTCAGAAAAAAAATGACCATACATATCAACAGACAGACAGACAAGAAATTCGAAAAAAAATTTTTGCTTTCTATTATTCTTTTTAAGTGCCCCTCTATCCATTTCAGTCAAAATTGCTAAATGTACAGACAAAATATTTTTACTGTCTTATTATATATTGAGATAATTATACATAACATGTATGTGTAACAAGAATACTTCTATCTGCTATCTTTACTAAACTAAAATGCTAAATACAATTAGTAACACCCTGTGAATGCCACGACCAACTTCAATTAGCGCACAGTGTCGTTTTCGCTAACGATCTGATTTGAATGAGCCTCAGATATAAAACCCTTTTTTGAGTATCTTTGTAATAAAAGGTTACATTATTTATGAATAATTCATCAAAATGTGTTTTTATTTCATTAGAATACCATATAGTAGTTTTCATTTTAATTATTTGAAAGGCATTCAGTATTGAGGAAAGAATGGTTGGTTATTTCAGTCGGTTATCTATATCGTTGTTATATACTTTATTAATCCTAATTTAAATTTTTGGGGATTTTACTTGTTATTGCTCGCAACAATTTCGTATTTAATGTAGAAAGGTTTAGTTATTTCATGTAGTATTTATGCATGCGCGTGCGGAAAACGTGTAAAGGAATAATTGCGGAACTATTTTCAATAGTACAGTATTATTCCTTATTCGATTAAGTATGAAACACATTGTGAGCTATATACAGATTGAAAATTGGCTTTACAGCACATCACAGAAATGGATATTTTAGAAAATATCAGTTTTAAAATGAACGATTATACGCCGCGTAAATGTTTATAGTTACAAATAATGTATTGTAACGAACATATTGTAATTCTTAAAGTTAAACAAACTGCAACAGAAAATATCTTCGTATAGTATTATCTATTTGTTTACTGTATTGTTGTAGGATAGATTATTATAGAATACGTGTTACTTTTAAATATTTATTTTACGTTGATAATTTCTATAATATAGCTGGTTTTGTTAAGTTTTTTAATTAATATTTTACTTTTTTTACGTTTATTAATTATTTTTGTTCATTATTATTAGTTAAGTATTTTTTCTACTTACTTAAGAAATTAATATAATAAGAATTTTCTCTACTTATTATTCTTTTTACGGTTTATTTGATTATTTACGCTTATATTTTCTTACCAATCCTATTGAAAACTGAAAATAATTTCATAAATATATTTAATAATTATTCGTATAGTTCACGCGGGCGACGCCGCGTCCTGGTCCACTAGCATATATATATACAAAATATCGCCCCTAAACGCGGCTTCGCTTGCTTTAAGTTATACAACATTTACAAGACGTGAGTAAATCACACAAGTGCTTAACACTTCCCACTAACGAGCAGAATATGAAATCGATACATATAGCACGAGGAGTGGCTCGGCAGGTGACGCTGATAAGCTGATAACGGCCCATCTGTCTCTTCCCGCAGTAAATTGTTTAATATTGTTTTACGCTGAACTAGTCGTGGCACGCGACTTAAGCTAACTTCATTGTTTTTAATTTTAATTACCATACAACATAAATTAAGTCATGCCAAAAAATACTCAAAGATCAGATTTGACATTAATGTGTTGGAAAAATATGAACTTATTCATTTCCTCATTTATATACTTTTATACTTTATTATATTCACATCACGTCATGTCGCTTACTTTCCTTTGTGTTTCTTTCCTCTACTTTATTAAACCCGACTAGAACATTTTTTGGGTTCATCATTCATTCATCCCTGAATGAATAATGAACCCAAACTAATATCAATGGTCTCGCACAACATTAATTATTTAATACAAACGAGGAGTTTTTTTAAACGAACAAACTATCATTCGTTCCCGTAGTCGTTCCCTGTAGCGACTATCAGTTTATTAAATTACAGTTCGCTCGCACGTAATGTAAGCGTTATCACAGCGCCCGTTGTTTGACTATTGTGATAAGAGAGCAATTACTGTCAGCCGCTAAGTCCTCCGCGCGGACTATCCGGACTGTACATCATTACGAAGCGATAACAAATATTATATTATGTCCAGAAATTAACTCGCTAATGCTATACAAAATAATGACAAAACGGTCTCAACGGCCGCTCTACTGCCTACAGACGTAAGAATGCAAAATAATTACGCTAAAATAAAATCCTCAGTTAAGACGACGTTGTAAATTTAAGAAATGTACTAAATAAGATGTTTTGTGTTTAAACAATATCACTATACTACATGTTCAACATATACAACAACAGAGTGAAAGAACACCCGCACAGTTTCATTTAGACACTATATAACATTTTAGTGATATTTACTTGTCACTACTTGTTAATAGAGTATGAAATATAATAAACATTGATGTAAATAATTAAATACGTGGTGTCGAGTGCCGAGTGTCGAGTGTCCGCTGATAGCCCGCAGAGTGTGCATTGTCGTGAGATCGATGTCGTGGATTATACATAGTTGTGGGGCACTTCATTAAATACAGTTTAATCTTTATATAAAAAAAAACAAAAAACCCAAAGCTACATTAAATCTATTCAGTCTACACATTTTTTTACAGTCCTAATCTGTTATTTCACATTTAGCAAAGATTAAAACTTTCTAGTTCATAATGATTTGACACGATGCATTAGCAAGTAACTACTGCCGTTTACGTTTATTCTTCCCTCACAAGGACGCCGATGTTCCCACCGACCATGGCTCATGTCAGTGCGTTTCGATAAAGGGTCAATTTACAAAAGTTAATTAAATTAAGTAAATTCGTAAGCAATAATACAATCCAGTGGGAAAGTAGAACTGTGGAGTGGACTGTTTGCGTACATTAGTGCGGAGTCAGTGAATCTCGCGAGAACCTTGTGTAGTGAGTGCGTCGCTCTAGCGGCGCCAAGACACCATTGTGTGTTTCTCCCCGCTCTACTTGAGAGCTGTCCTGAACCACATTACATTCATTGTATAGCGGTAAGTTAAATTGGCAATCATTTTAATATTTATTGCTAAATACGTGATTGTGAACAATTAAACAGCTGTCTATAACATACCTACAACTTCTTTTATTTTATTATATTACACATACGTACATACTTTCCTTAGGTGCTTGTATTTGTATTTAGTTTTTCGCTATATATTAAATTTAGAAGGTTAGACCGTGTGATAAATAACTCTGTGCTCCACCTTCCTCCTTCCCTTTGAGTGGTAGAACTCAACACTGCTTGTGTGTATCAATAGGAGTAAATAAAATTTAATTTATTTCACCGAGTGGGAATCGAACCCACAACCGTCGCGTTTACTACATTTACTACATTGCTCGGTCTGGAAAATATTTAATATTCACATTTCATATTTTTTATAATTTTACTCAGTCACAGTAAAAATAAAGTGTTCATAGGATAAAATAACAATAACAGGGCGTAGAGGCGTTAAACTCCGCAAGCAGGCTTAATCATCGATGTCCATCGCTTTTGACCGACTGAGGGTTGCGACGGAAACGTACACTGGGCTATTGTAACTTATTGCTAAAATGTGGGTAAATATATTTTTAAATCACAGTAACTTTTACCTGCGGCTAGCTGGTTTATCCAAAACAAAAATAATGTTCAATTAGAGTCAATAGTCTCTGAGAAAAGCGGGGTTAAATAAATAAACTCTTTAGGAGTAGAATAAATAATAAGGTACTCCTTATTAGATATAAGCAGAACGAATTTAGTGATAAGGCTGTTGTGGATGTCACCTCTGACCTCTGTCACGCCGTTATCGAGTATTGTAGCCTAGATTAATGATAATCATATTATGACGTGATCCAGTGAGCGTCGCGCCGCGCGGCCGGTGTAAAGAAGGGTACAAATCGCTGTATAAACTTAATATCGGGCAAATTGCCGGCGTCGGGGGGGCTGCGCGGGGGGCGGTGAGGAGGCAACGGGTCGCGAGGGGGCCTGGGGGGAGGGGGGCTCGGCAAACATCTGGAGCTTTTATTGCGATGATCGTGTATTGATTCCACTCATAAGCGGCTGTCGCAAGATAATTTCATCTGGCGACCGCTCCGGGTTGACATTTATTAGTTTATTCAGAGCGATTTGCGAGCGTTATTGTGCGTGGCGTACCGAGCTCCCCCTCCCACTTCCCTCCCTCCCAGCGCGACCGTAGAGAGTCCCGAGATGAGGTTTATTAAAAGGGTAGAAAAACTGTCGTTGTTTGCCGCCGGGCTCCGACAACAAATTAGTTTTACGAGGGCGTGATTATTCGTATTAGAGGTCTATTTAAAATATTTTATGAGTTTCGTGAATGGATGCCACAGTTTAATTTGGAGTTAACTTTTGCACGTAAGGGGACGTAAGGACGGCGGCTTGTGTATCAGTAAGAAGCAAATTTGTGTTTGTTTTTTGATAAATTATTTGTATTTCTACTCCACATTATACCTATTTATTTTCTTATTTTAAGAATATAGAGAGTAATTATGAAGGTGCACAAAATAGGTTATGATATTTTTAGGAAAGAAAAATACTTTTTAGGAAAGATACAAAAATTTAATCGTAGCGGGATTTCAACCAACGCCTCTGGGAAACCGTCCAAGCGCTCTGACCGACAAAGGCGTACGTTCTCATCGAGCGACGTCGAAATTCTTATACGCTTGATGCAACTTATTTGAAGCAACTCTGTAGGGAGATTATTACAATGTCCGCAACCCAATGATAATTGCTAGGAATTTTGATTTAGCGAGACAGAATTCTTATTCCACACTTAGGGAAGAAAAATACTTTTTAGGGATCATATATCTATATATTTTTATATGTTATCAATAAATTTTCTTAGTCTTCAAGAGTATTTCTTACTTCACTTTTGTTTATATATTGCACCATCATTCAGTGATTTTAATGAGACCTCAATAATTCCCGTGACGTCAGCAAACAAGCTGCGGCCACACGGTAAACAACAACGGAAGCGAACGGGCGCTCCTCGAGTGTGTCCTCCGCATTAATACAACGCGACGAGAAACAAACAAATAAAACAAATTAAATACTCCATCCGAGTCGAGACGCCCCAAATATTTAAACGACGGAAATAATGATCGAATAAAATAACGATGTTACGACATTCATGGATCGTTCTAAGATATTTGTATGTACTATAAAAGATAGACCCGTCTAAGTTAGCTAAAATTTAGTTACAAAATCTCAATCCTTACATCTCGACCTTATATTACACCACATACTAGTTGTCACCCACTTATTTGTTCGTGTGGATATAAAATGTTATTTCCGTTTTTTTATTTTCTCTTCGAAAGAGTAGTACTATCAATCACTCAATATTAGAAGAGTTCCTTGTATAATATAGTGATCTCAATAATATGGTTCAACTTTTCACACCAAATATCATGCAAAGTTCCTCGTTTGTTCATTGAGCGCTGCATAATATAATAATGATATCTGTAATTTATTGCGTCTGATGAGGTCTGATGAGGTCTAAGGCGGTCTGAGGCGGTAATTAAGAAACGCAACAAAGGCGCGGGCGTGTCGTCGACATCTCGCGCCGGGAGCTCGCTCTTTGCTATCTGCTTATTTGCTGGTTAAGTAAGGGTCCTTACACACGAGCGTCTACGGAGTATCCGGTTACATACGATATATGTATGGGATTAAACTATAATCATCCAGCTTACCAATAACGAGTAGAAATTATTATTGAAAACTTAATAACACCAGCAGCAGAGAGATGAGCAGAGCACACCAGAGAGTAGAGTTGAGTGGACACAAAAAGAAAACAACCGGACAAGCACGAGTCGGATTCGCCCGCCGAGAGTTTTGTACAAAAGCTGGAGGTCCAGAGCTTTTTATGAAATTCAGGCTTAACCAGAGCCTTACCTTGAACTAGCGGCTTAAATGCCAATTTGGCCCCCTTAAAGCTACTATTTTTAAATATTTAACCATAAATGTATAATTTTCATTTTTTTTCCTAAACTAATACTATTCGTAGATGCTAGGTGCCAAATTTCATAATTCTAAGTTAACCAAAAGAACTCTATTCATTTTGATACCCTTTATAGTGCCAAAATACGCGTTTTTCGTTATTTAAGGCAATTATTTTTTAGGATTTAACCACAAATGTATAGATTTCAGATTTTTTCTGAACTAGTACTACCTGTAGATGCTAGCTGCTAAATTTCATAATTCTAGGTTATGTTAGTTAGGTTCCAGGTCTGGATAGGTACTGGGTACCTTCGAAAAGCGCGTCTATCCCCTCCATAAAAGCCAGCAAGGCAACTGTAGCTTCTCTGATGTTACATGGGGTCGTGGGCGGCAGTGGTGACTTATTTATAAATGCGATAGAGAACGCGAAATCAATAATATTTATTTTTTTATAAATATCAAATATCAACATTGGTGGTATTTTTTAATTTTAAACAATCAAAAATCCTTATAGAAATGACGATAATGTAGCCACTTGCCATATTTAAAGATTACATAATACAGTAATAAATAATAAACCTAATAAATTCATAATATTAGAAGTCATTATAGTTGTCAGTCAATTCTGCTTATTTATTCAATAATCATGTAGTTTAAGCGGGCGAAGCTTCCGGTAGGCCGCTAGTATAAAACAAATACGTTTCTTTTAGAAAGGTACAATAAAAAAAGTTATTTAAATAAATAATAAAAATATTTATGATAAAAAAAAATATTAATAAACTTACTTACTTATTGGCGCAAGAAGAGAAAGAAGAAGGGTTTGCGTAAGGGATATTTTAGTTTTTATAGGAAAGATTTTCCATTGACCCAATGAGCATATCACAGTATAACAATGGTTACCTATCAAGCATGGGTGAGAGTTGTCCATTTTAATGCCTGATTTTTTAAACTGTATTGCATCACTCTAATCAAGCCTCGCTATTACAAGAGATACTGATGATAGAGGGGTTTTCAGTAATTGCAGATGATCAGCAAAGAGTGCAACCTGATATTTACCTGCATTGATTGATAATCCAAACGAATTGCACATTTTAAATGAATTCGAAGAATTAAGATTGGAATTGATTGCAGCTATATACAGCGTTATGGAGATCGTCAATATGTGCAATTAAGTAAATTTGTAGATTGTGAACATAAAGCTGGAAGTGTAAAAAACGATAATTAGAAATAAAGTTAGTAAAAATTTAAAATATAAGGGAAGAGGGAACTTTGCTTTGAGGAACACAAGCATTAAGATAGTAAAAAGATGAATATTGGTCATTTTTTCTTTTGCACGCGTTCCAGCCATACAAGTAAGAAGAAGTACGAGTATATTTGAATCTACAA
The DNA here is from genome assembly GCA_917862395.2 of Heliconius sara. Classification (NCBI taxonomy): domain Eukaryota; kingdom Metazoa; phylum Arthropoda; class Insecta; order Lepidoptera; family Nymphalidae; genus Heliconius; species Heliconius sara. The sequence continues at coordinate 58,548 of OU860789.1, read as the reverse complement.
TATTAAATACATTGGAAAAATCTAATAGAACAATAATACTAAGTGGCTCATTGTCGATTCCGCGCCTTATGTCATTACAAATTGTAATCAATGCAGTAGTCGCTGTAGCTTGTGCGGAGAAGAAGAAGGATGGATGCTCACCTCAGGCCAGTATGATTGGCGGTCTATTCAGCGTTACTAACCACAATTCTCTTTTTAACATAATATTCCCTCAATTATGTTTTAAAGTGGATTGCGATTGTTTGCAATTTGTAACGGTAAAAGTTGCCTGTAAGGGAAGAACCTATCATAAAATACCGTTGTGGCTGAAGAGCATCAGTTTTCATTTCCAGAATAATGAAATTAAAGAAATTATTGTATATGTTTGTCGGGAGCCTTATCTACTTAGCACTGCAATTACATTTTTTGTTTATGACGCGCGTGCGTTTGACGCAGGTCGACGACGACGCGCGGACAATAGCGCTGTCTGGCTCATAAATAAATAATCTTCATTAAAATATTTAACTTATGATAAGATTTTAAATTTTCATGATTGGTTTTGATATATTAAATATTTTATCTCCTCGAGTGGGGACTCGAGGAGGTAAAATATTTACTTAAATTTATATTTCCATTTCTTCGCTCTGGTGTCGAGGATAAGCGCGACGTTGAGTTCTGCCACTCAACACGCAATACCTTCAGATTTCGGCAGAAAACGGGGAACGGAGTGTCTTAACACTAGGTTCCCTCTGCCTACCCTGCTGTGTGCGAGATACAGCGTGAAGCTAAAGAAAGAAAGAAGTTAAATATATATGTAGACTGTATTTATTCTCTATTGATGTTAAAATAATAATTTAATTTTATTTACTATTTAAATATCTTAGCATAAATATTATGACTTTAATTTCATGTAAAAGTATTATATACAAGCTAAACCAGTTGTGCAGTGGTTAGTAAAAATAATTAATTTAACTTATTAATAACATCGTTTGCTTTCTTTATTCTTGTTCATATAAAAAAATTTGAATGTGATATTTTTATATAATATTTATATTCATTAAATTGTCGACGATTATTTAATAATATACACGTACTATTATATGATTTCATTAACTGATAAACAGTCGTTTTCAATCTTTGTATAAAATAGTTAAACCACTATTTGAAGTGGCATCCACATTCATAAACTCATTTACAAATTCTAACTGTATTGGATTATATAAGTGTATAAGCTATGAATGTAATTTAATATCAGCGACCGCAATAGCTGCGGAGTTAGTCAAATTAACTCCCTTGTTTACCAAACTACGGCTCGTAATGCGGCGACTGCCCGCCAATTACACTGTAACCCACCCCCTGGAGGTCCACAACTACACCCCCCCCCCCTCCACCCCCTCTTGCCTACCTCTCTCCTCGCACCCTCTCGTACAGCCACTAAGAGTTTAAGAAGATTAGGTAAAGTGAATTGAGATTATGTGATAATACGGCCACGGCTTGAAACTATTAAATGAACTTCATAAATTGTTAGACGAGCCACATGCAGCGCGCCTGTTCGGCGATAACGTACAGTACAGTACAGTACAGTACAGTACAGTACAGTAGAAGTAAGTGATATATTAGAAATCAATCAATGTGTGATTAAACAGCATAATTTAATAAAATAAAATTTCTTTACTAGATATAAATGGAGATATAAAAATATTATTCATATTAAATACCGAGTAGAGTTATCACACGTACAGAATAAACGTTCATAAATATTTATTATCATTATTATCTAAACGATACATTTTTTTGCTGTCTGAACTTTTACGAAATTCAATCATCCGGCTACTCCGGCGACTCACCCACACTGAGACCTCTATCTTTCGTCAACGAAGTCTATATCCATGCTTATTTTTAATATTAACAAGAAGTCAATACGTCGCGGCGTCCCTTTCTTTCCTCATATTTTTTAAATTACATTTTCAGAATAATACTTAAATAATTTCTCGGTAAAAAAAGCGAGCCAAGTTACTTGAGAACACTGACTGAGAAGCGTCGAGAAACAAACACGAGTACGTCGTTCTGCAGTGGCTATTTACTATTGTAACAGGTTCACGCTGTATCTCGCACACGCTGCGAGGGGAGGGGAAGGGAGGAGCACTAACAGTCAATGATTTAATTTACTTAAAATATAACGGTTTCCGCGGATGTAAAAATGTATTAACTACCAACAGCAATAGTATGCTACTATAAAAGTAATAGTCAGATTCACGCTGTACTCTAGAGGCATTGCGTATTGAGTAATAGAACTCTACGCCACGATTTACCTCGACACCAGAGCGAAGAGGTGAACATCGTAAATATTTTATGGACTCGAGTGGGAATCGAATCTACAACCTCACGCGTTTACAGTCACACTTTGTGCCTCTGCGCCACGACTGGCCTCCAAATCTCTTATAAAAGTAATAAAATATAAAATATTTTTCAAATATTTCTTTCCACATAAAATTTAACAACTTAAATCCTTTACAAATAGTTTTGTTCTTTTTTAAAATTCGGAAAGTTTACAGACTTCGATAGCCCAAATGGGATGGGTATTTCTATTCTTTGTACAGCCGACATCGAGTACTTTCAAAACACGCGCGCGTATAGAAAACGTCGCGGCGTTTTTATTGTATTTTTCCATGCAATATTCTCTATGTGTGGAAGTATAAGAGTCAATTTAGCATTCGCGGCGTCTGTCTGCTTCACCGGGCGGTAAGTGGGCTTAGCCCTGCGCCCAATTTTACCAAATTAATCTTTCTTCAAACACTCCGCTTCTTTGTTACGAGACGCAAATTTAATCTTGACGATCGCGAACATGTTCGTGGGGCTCCTGGCGGGTGCAGGGGGTGCCAGGGGGTAAGGGATTCGGGGGTCTTAACAATGCTCGAGATTATAATGGACAGTGGCGATGTGATGAGGAATCAATAGGGCTTCATACGATCGACGTGTGAGCTTTTAAAAATTAAGCGGCTTCGTAATTATACATATTATTGGTGTTATTAATATTTAAACATAATGTCTTGTAAATAAATGCTTATTTAGTATAAACATGTGAGCAGTGTTAGAGGTGCCACAGGAACATGACGCCTTATCGGTAAGTGGGAGCGGACAGCAAATGAAAGGACCACACGTGTGTACAATCTAGTTTATTGCGCGACTACAGCGACATATTGCGAACTCACTACTCTACACCTCAATAAATAACGACTACGTCGAGTTAGAGATACCCAACATACTACACTAGGTATCTACTACCGGACACTCTCACAACAAGCATTCAAATAATATTTGAAGTATTCACAATTCTTTATTTAAAATCGATATTCAGCTTTGGTCTGGTTCTATCACCAGTTCAAGCCCCTCCACCTTGACCTCGACTCCTAGTAGAGCCGCACTATACAGTATTTACACCACAACTTATATATTTACATTTACAACTTTACACTCGGCGGATATTTAGTAAGTCTTAATTATTATATACAATATTTACTTAAAACGAATCGTTTGAGATCTGAGAAGACACGGGAACGGAACACTACTTGCTTTCTACTCCAAAGGGTAAGGCACACGAATAGCTATAAAAATGTCACAATTCATTACAGTAGTATGTTTCACTATATTACGTTTAGTACATCTACATTCCATCAAAAGTAAACATTATTACATCAATAATACGAAATTTAGGTATATTATAAGATTCATATTATGCGCGATAGATATTACAATATAATTTGTTGCACATTTAAAAATATTTAATAAATAAAAAACGTATCCTGCAAGAGTGCTTAAAGTGTCCTCATTTCATAGTTTTTATCGATACAAATAGATGTTTAATATAATATATGTACATTCGTAGAGTAGTTCAGCAGTAACAAGGTTACGTGTGCACTCTGCTGTAGCGGTCGTGCAGGAGGCGCAGCTCGGAGGGCAGCGGGTTCGAGGCCGGCAGCGGGGCGGCGCGCGGCGAGCGCGGCGGCGAGGGCGAGCGCGCGGCCGGCGACAGCGGCGCGGGCGGCGGCAGCGCCAGCACGTACCTGAGGCGACGAGAGTATATTATAGTATGTAAAGAGATAAGATTTTTTTCTACTTCTAATTAACTAAAATTGAAAATCTATCTTCAAGGCAATCGAGACTTATCGACTTGTGTACTGGACACTTTTACTATAAAAAATAGCAGATTCATATAGGCATCTGTACCTACACTAATATGCTCATACGAATAGAGAGTAGTGTCTAGACACTCGACTATCCACTTTTCAAAATATATATTTTGGGATTATTCTAGCATTCTTACCGATGCAGTAAGGCTCTGAAGGCAGCAGCGGGGGTCGCGTCGTGCCAGGCGGGCGCACCGAGTCCGAGCCACCACTCGCCCGCGCCTACGCCCACACCCACGCCACCCACGCCCACGCCCACGCCCACGCCCGGTATGGCACCCCACTCTCCTACACCTGGGTAAGTAGATTCATATAAGGTTATTTATTTTATTATTACAAAAAAAAGAAACATTTTCTAGAATTTGGTCTAAATTGTTATTGCTTTATAATTGATGGTACTCCCAACTGTTGTTACTAACCTATATACATACAGAATTACTAAATCTAATGTTCCAATTTTATATCTACTACGTATAGTCTAGCTGATCCTGCCAGTTATGTCTCTTCCTCTCCCTCACCCTCTTTGTTATAGAATCGTTTAGAGTAACACATTATATACCTACTGCAGATCGTACATTCATTAACAAAAAAAAAACATTTTGCTAAACGACATCTGCTAAGGCGCGATTTTTATTAATTACAGATTCAAATATTAAATACTTATATAGAAAACGTATAAAAATTTGAACGTAGCGGGACTCGAACCCGCGCGTCCTGGAAACCGATCAGGCGGTCACTATCACTAAGCCATATGTTCTCATCAAGCTACGTAATATATATATATATATATATATATATATATATATTGTACGGGATGCCGTACGAATGAATGTATAAATAAAACAGTTTTATATAACTGCAAAATATAATCATAAAACATCTAAAAATATAATGAATTTGATGTAATATGAGTGGTGAGCCACGCGCGGTACTCTTGATGACCGATAGCGATGAACTGACTTATTAAATATAATTAAAATATAAGAATTGAGTAATTTAGGTCATATAAATGCAAGCTAAGCGCTCACATGTACGCGCTTGCTCGTACATATTCCCGGGCGGGAAAGATGAGGGTTAGTAAAAGAGATGAGATGCTGCGATGATAACAAGGTGATTATTACAAAGTTGCTTAACTACCATAACCCCATAATTAGTAATAATGATTAACAAGATGATTACATTTTTTTTTTTTTTTAACATATAACTTATACCGGAGAAGTGTTCAAATATCCATCGGGAACCCTAAATCTAGGTGTCTCTTTCACTAGTACACTTGCACTTGTGTCGTTAACATCTATCACTTCACTACACTGAACTGGCTGCACTGTGGACTGAGTCGGCTGGGGCGCCTCTCTGGTCGGGGCCGCCCGTGGCCCTCGCTCCGGCGCCCATTGCGCTCGCCTGCTGCTGCAATTGTACACCCATACTGCTCCACCGATGCCCGCTAAAGCGAATAATATGTATATCGCTGCATAGTGGTGTACGTCGTGAAAAGACATTTCTGCTAAGGGTTCGGTATTTTTCATCAATGACTTTCTCAGTACGTTTTAGTAAATTAAATTCTGCCTCTACCACCGACGTCTGATTTTTCCATAGCAGAGCTAGATGATTTTGATTTTTTCTTATTAAATCTATGTCGCTCTCATATTTTTGAGCGAAACTGTCATCTAAGACCCCAAACAAGCTGTTTGCAATATATCCGACCCCATTTATTAGCCCGCGTTTTTGACGTATGTTATTGTTTACATTGTGCGTCATTAACAGGCTAGTATAGTATTGCAGTTCGCTCACCTCATGCCGTAACTGCAATAAGACGCCGTCGCAATGTGATCGTAATTGTATTTTTTCACATATGTTTTCCAGGTATTTTATGTATTTCCCAATAGCCTTAGTGCCTTCTAAATACGGTTGAGTATCGTAATACACTACTAACCGCCAGTCGTCTCTAATTATTTGCATGTCTTTAATGTGATCGAAATAAAGACTATTGTTACTTGGTAAGGGACTAATATTATAAAAGGACTGAGCTACTGGGATAGTTATAAAAAACAATAATAAAGAAAGTGCTACGGTAGCCAAGCTAAAGGGTTTATTTTTTGTTGTAGATTTAATTGAATTTAGTTTCTTATTTATATCCTCTCTACTGTTTTGATTTAGGTTTTCATTTACGGGTAGCCTACATAACTTTATAACTGGCCTTTTCATTAAGCCATTTTTGGTTTTAAGCGTCACTACTCTTACGTAGCCGTCGCTACCGGGGTGTAGTTCTACTACGCGACCTAAAGCCCATTTCCCCGGCGGGAGATTGTCTTCCTTAATGATGACAATATCGTCTAATTTTATATTTGATTTAGGCTCCCTCCATTTACTACGAGCGGAAAGTGAAGTTAAATATTCTTGGCGCCACCTATTCCATATATCATTCAATATTTTTTGGTTGAGATGCCACCTAGTTCTAAGGTCTGTCTCTGTGTCATATAAAGTTAGAATAGGACCGCTACTTAAGAAGTGTGAGGGAGTTAAAAAATTCAAATCATCAGGGTCTTCTGTCAAGGGACAGAGCGGGCGCGAGTTTAAGCATCCCTCCAATTGTGTGAGCAGTGTAGTGAACTCTTCGAACGTCAGATTTTGTTCACCGATAACTCTTTTCAGATGGTGTTTCAGAGACCTAACTGCAGCCTCCCACAGTCCACCTGCGGATGGCCAAGAGGGGCAATTATGGTGCCATTCTATACCCATGTCTACAATTTCAATCTTAAAATGTTGACTTTCTTGTAGCTCTGTCAACTGTTGTCTTAATACGTTATTTGCTCCAATGAAATTTTTTCCTTGATCACTGTATATGTGACCGGGAACGCCTCTTCTAGCTATCATCCTGCGCAACGCCGCAATAAAAGTAGGCGTGGATAAGTCAGAGACGAGTTCCAAGTGTACAGCCTTTGTTGCCATACACACAAACACTGCTACATATCCCTTTGTGGTTTTAATACCACGGCCCTTACTGGATTTGACGTTTACGTGTCCAGTGTAATCAATACCGCAATGAAAGAATGGGCGCGAAGGGTTTGTGCGCGCTGAGGGCAAATCTCCCATTATCTGTTGCTGAAGGTCGGGACTTTGTCGCCTACACTTTATGCACATGCGAAGCCGCTTCTTCGTAGCGCTGTTGCCACCGATGATCCAGTATTTGCGCCGAATGATCGCGGTTGTTAGTCGCGCACCCCCATGGTAAGTGAGCTCATGTGCTTGGTCGATGATGAGTTCCGCTAATCTCGTGTTACAGGGTATAATGGCAGGATGTTTCATCTCAGTATCGATGTTCGCATGCCTCAGTCGGCCGCCGACTCGTAAAATGTCGTTTTCGTCTATTAAAGGGTTTAAACTAAATAATTTGCTTTCTTTACTGACAGCCTTTTTTAGTTTTAAATTATATATTTCTTGTGAAAAGTTTTCCATTTGACAATTTTTTATAATTAAATTCTTAGCCTTATTTAACTCTAATATGCTTAAATAACTTTTTTTTTTATTTTTTGTAGTGAATCTTAATATCCACGCCAAAATTCTTATAGCTTTTGTCAATGAGGTTTGCTTTTCAATTATTTTCTTAATAACTTCGCTACCGCTTAATAAAACATTAACTTGCTTATTACTTTTCATGTCTTGATTTGTGCTATAGTTTTGTTTCCTCGTATCCTTTTCAGGTATGTAGGTCGTTAGCCATGCCGGTCCATGCCACCATAATTTATGTTCTCGAAGTTGTGAAGCCATAAGTCCTCGGCTCGCGCAGTCAGCTGGATTCTCTTTAGACGCTATATATCGCCAACAGGTAGCCGGCATCGCCTCTGTGATTTGTTTCACGCGGTTCGCCACGAAAGGCTTCCATCTGTCGACCTGACCGTAGAGCCAGCCTAGGACGACCATCGAGTCCACCCAGCCATGAACGGTGATATTATGGTGGACGAGGCATTTTATAATTTTTGCCATTAATTTTGACAGTAATACTGCGCCGCATAGTTCTAACCGAGGCAGTGAGCATTTTTGATTTAGTGGCACTAATTTTGTTTTCCCTGCTACTAAAATTACTGTAGAATTATTATTACGTGTTATTTTACAAAATACTACAGAACTGTAAGCTTTAGTACTTGCATCACAAAAGCCATGTAGTTCTATGATATCACCCTCGTGACTTTGCAACCACCTTGGTACTTGAAACTGGCTTATTGAGTCGATATCTATTTTAATCTTGTACCATTCTTCAGCTATGTGTTGTGGTACTAGTTGATCCCATGCAAGGTCTTCCCTCCAAACGTCTTGAAACAATATCTTAAGCTTTGTAGTGAGAGGAGAAAGCCAACCTAACGGATCAAAGATCTTAGATATCTCTGATAAAAGCGTTCTTTTCGTAAGCTTGGATGATGTAAGTAATTGAGACTGAAATGTAAAGTTATCAGTCTGCGGGTCCCAGCCGAGCCCTAAGGTCTTCGTTGACTCCACTTGCTTGAAGTCAAAGGGATCTTGTTGTTGAACAGGTACGTTGACGTGCTTCAGTAGTTCAGGCGAGTTTGATTTCCATTTTCTTAAATGAAAACCACCCGTCTTCAATAAGTTAGTCATGTCTGTTTGTAGCTGTTTGGCAGCTTGAAGCGAGTGGGCCCCATGAATTAGGTCATCCATGTAAAAGGATTCTTCTAGTACGCTAGGCGCTAAACTATCTTGAAAGTTCGGCCTCTCGTCGTGAGCTAATCGTTTAAGCGTCATCATTGCAAGGAACGGAGCCGCTTTAGTTCCGTATGAAATTGTAGCTAAGTGATATTCAAGCAACTTTTTATTTGGATTATCTCTCCACAGAATCATTTGCAAATTCTGATCTTTATCACTAACCCATATTTGCCTAAACATTTTTTCGATGTCGGCAGTAAATGCATATTTAAATTGTCTCCACTTAAGAATGAGATTCATTAAATCTTGTTGAAGATTCGGTCCCCGCAACATAACGTCATTTAAACTTAAGCCTGATGACGTTTTACTCGATGCATTAAATACAACGCGTAATTTAGTTGTCGTCGAATCGTTTCGGGTGACACAATGGTGAGGTAAATAACATCTAAGGAATGCATTACGGTCAACAACTGCGGGTGTCATATGTCCGAGCGACAAATATTCTTGTATGAATTGCAAATAATCATTTTAATTGATTTATTTAATTGAAGTTTTCTTTCTAAATTATAAAATTGAGCTATTGCTTTTGATTTCGAATTTCCTAATTTTTCCTGATACTCGGGTTTCAGTGGCAACCTAACTTCATATCGCCCGTCATCTCGCCTTTTTGTAGTTGACTGGTAGAATTCCATACACCTTTTGTCTTCCAAAGATAAGTCGGATTTTTCTGCAAGGTCCTCAATTTCCCAAAATTTTTGTATCTCTTCGATGTTATGTAAAACAACATTGCAATAAACGGTTTTAGTATTGCCACTCAAAATCCAACCAAGTTGCGTTTGTTGAGCGGTCGGTAAGGTCGAATTTACCCTGCATATTCCATCCATAATAACAATAGAATATATATCTGCGCCTAATAAAATATCTACCGGGCGACTTTTATAGAACTCAGGGTCCGCCAGTGTAATGTGATCCAGGTATGACCAGTTCGATTTTTCTAATGTACAACTGGGTAAGTTTTTAATAAGTTGTTTCATTATTAGCGCGTCGGTTTCAAAGGAAAAATCGTTTACTAAAGATGAACATTGTAGGGTGACCATACCCTTAATATTGCTTTCCTTATCGCCGACGCCTGAAATAATCCCCTTACACCGTTGCCGTGGGATTTTCAGAGCCTGTGCTGCGTGCTCTGTAATAATACTAGTTTGTGAGCCCTGGTCTAGCAGTGCCCGCAGGATACAAAAAGATCCATTAACGGCCCGCACCTTTAACATTGTAGTAGGGAGTAAGACCTCGTTTGGGTCCTCCTGAACTGACACGTGTGAGTTGCGAGGGAGCTGTTTTTCTGCGCTGGCATTTTCCCTAGTATAAGCAGAGTTGCCCCCGCGCACGCACGTGCCCTCACCGCTATGACCGACTTCCGTCGATGCGCGCGTGTACTGCGATTGCATAACTGCTTCATGTAAAAGTCGATTATGTGCCTTATTGCACTCGCGACAAGCTTTATTTGACTTACACTGCTTACCTTGATGATTTGATAAACAACTTATACATAAATTTAATTTAGTTGCAGTTTTCAGCCTATCGCTAGGTAGCATCTCTAGAAATTTCTGACAGTAATAGATTCCATGATCATTGCTACGACACAATGAACACCTATATTTTGACATGAGATTATTACCTTTATCGTTAAGAATTGGTGAAATGACTTTACTATTAATTAAGGACGTTTTATGATAATATGATTTGTTAAGATGCGTATTAGGACATTGATTTTTATTACTGAGGATATTTTTTTGCATAGCGTTGTCTTGTTTCCTATGTGACGACTCTAATGAAGTAAATTTAGCTTCTAAGTACTGTAAATATTCTTTAAGGGATGGTAATTCGCGTGGGTTATTTACCGATGCCATATAATCAGTATAAGACGCGGTATCTAGTTTTTGAGTTAATAAATATACAATTATAGGGTCCCAAGAGCTAATGTCAACCCCTAAATTTTTTATTGCATTAAGACATTCTTGTGCAGTATCATGCATTCGTTTAATTAGAGCGACTGACTGCTGCTGCATCACAGGTAGACTCATAAGAGTGTTCATATATGATTGAAAAATAAGTTTTGTATTATTATATCTTTGATTTAATATGTCCCAGCAGACTGCATAATTATCTGAGGTAACATTTAAATGGTGGATGAGTCTCTCAGCTTCTCCTTTTACTTTGGACTTGAGATACTGCATCTTTTGAGCGTCTGACATGCCATTATTCTTATGGATAGTCTCATTGAACAAGTCCTTGAATGAAACCCAGTTATTGTAGCTTCCGCTAAACGTAGGTATTTCCATCTGAGGGGTGGATTTTATAATATGTGCAACGGACCATATTTTCTTATTAATGGCCCTTTTGACGGCCTGGTACTTATGTTCATACGCTGAGAAAGTACACTCGTACTCCTCGTTCGATCCGTTCAGCTCGCTGTCTAGCTCCCAGTGCAGGGTGTCGATAGCGGACCAGCGGGACTGAATCGTGCGAAGCAGATCTTCTAACTCCCATCTCTCGCTTACTAAATCTAAAGTTATACCTTCCACTGTTCGGTGGAAGGCCTTGAAGTTGCTTTGTTGTTTTCTTAGCATGTCCACGGTTTTGCTATCCGTATGCGACTGTTGTAGAGCAGCCTTACTGCCGCTCGGTTGAGGATTACTTGGAGTCAATACTTTATTAGGCTCCTGTGCTTTCAGCGTGAACGTGGGAGGTTTACCTAGAGGAGATTGTTGTTTCTCTCCAGCTGTTATATCACAGCTCTGGATCTGAGTAATAATAGTCTCATACCTCTCGTTCATCCTCTCTACATCCTTAGTAATAGCCTCACGAGTGTGAACCTCTAACTCTTTACTCAATAGTCTCGTAAAGTTACTCTCATATTCGAACCAATAATTTTCTAGAAGGTCCAACCTCTTCTTTATGTACTCGGGAGTCCTTCTACTAGCGCCGTCTTTCTTAAAATTTGTATATACGCTTTCTATGGCCGATGCCAGCTGCTGCTGTTAGCCAAAATATCAGCCACCGAAGACATTTTTGAGAGAGGAATGATATAAAATAAATGGACAGATCTTACTTGGAATCTGCGCGCCCGAAACCTTATTGCTCAGGCGATTCTCACAGCAACTCTTAATGTCACAGCGAGGGACGAATACTACTCACTATTCCTCTTGATAGAACAGTACACGTAGTACGCGAATGTCACTTATTATAGTTCTAATGCACTGTGTCTCTATAGGTAGACCGGTAGACGGAACTGCACACACGCGGACGTACAAGAGTCCCGCTTTTCGGTAGGTTCGAAGGACCAATATGTACGGGATGCCGTACGAATGAATGTATAAATAAAACAGTTTTATATAACTGCAAAATATAATCATAAAACATCTAAAAATATAATGAATTTGATGTAATATGAGTGGTGAGCCACGCGCGGTACTCTTGATGACCGATAGCGACGAACTAACTTATTAAATATAATTAAAATATAAGAATTGAGTAATTTAGGTCATATAAATGCAAGCTAAGCGCTCACATGTACGCGCTTGCTCGTACATATTCCCGGGCGGGAAAGATGAGGGTTAGTAAAAGAGATGAGATGCTGCGATGATAACAAGGTGATTATTACAAAGTTGCTTAACTACCATAACCCCATAATTAGTAATAATGATTAACAAGATGATTACATTTTTTTTTTTTTTTTAACATATAACTTATACCGGAGAAGTGTTCAAATATCCATCGGGAACCCTAAATCTAGGTGTCTCTTTCACTAGTACACTTGCACTTGTGTCGTTAACATCTATCACTTCACTACACTGAACTGGCTGCACTGTGGACTGAGTCGGCTGGGGCGCCTCTCTGGTCGGGGCCGCCCGTGGCCCTCGCTCCGGCGCCCATTGCGCTCGCCTGCTGCTGCAATTGTACACCCATACTGCTCCACCGATGCCCGCTAAAGCGAATAATATGTATATCGCTGCATAGTGGTGTACGTCGTGAAAAGACATTTCTGCTAAGGGTTCGGTATTTTTCATCAATGACTTTCTCAGTACGTTTTAGTTAAATTAAATTCTGCCTCTACCACCGACGTCTGATTTTTCCATAGCAGAGCTAGATGATTTTGATTTTTTTTCTTATTAAATCTATGTCGCTCTCATATTTTTGAGCGAAACTGTCATCTAAGACCCCAAACAAGCTGTTTGCAATATATCCCGACCCCATTTATTAGCCCGCGTTTTTGACGTATGTTATTGTTTACATTGTGCGTCATTAACAGGCTAGTATAGTATTGCAGTTCGCTCACCTCATGCCGTAACTGCAATAAGACGCCGTCGCAATGTGATCGTAATTGTATTTTTTCACATATGTTTTCCAGGTATTTTATGTATTTCCCAATAGCCTTAGTGCCTTCTAAATACGGTTGAGTATCGTAATACACTACTAACCGCCAGTCGTCTCTAATTATTTGCATGTCTTAATGTGATCGAAATAAAGACTATTGTTACTTGGTAAGGGACTAATATTATAAAAGGACTGAGCTACTGGGATAGTTATAAAAAACAATAATAAAGAAAGTGCTACGGTAGCCAAGCTAAAGGGTTTATTTTTTGTTGTAGATTTAATTGAATTTAGTTTCTTATTTATATCCTCTCTACTGTTTGATTTAGGTTTTCATTTACGGGTAGCCTACATAACTTTATAAACTGGCCTTTTCATTAAGCCATTTTTGGTTTTAAGCGTCACTACTCTTACGTAGCCGTCGCTACCGGGGTGTTGTAGTTCTACTACGCGACCTAAAGCCCATTTCCCCGGCGGGAGATTGTCTTCCTTAATGATGACAATATCGTCTAATTTTATATTTGATTTAGGCTCCCTCCATTTACTACGAGCGGAAAGTGAAGTTAAATATTCTTGGCGCCACCTATTCCATATATCATTCAATATTTTTTGGTTGAGATGCCACCTAGTTCTAAGGTCTGTCTCTGTGTCATATAAAGTTAGAATAGGACCGCTACTTAAGAAGTGTGAGGGAGTTAAAAAATTCAAATCATCAGGTCTTCTGTCAAGGGACAGAGCGGGCGCGAGTTTAAGCATCCCTCCAATTGTGTGAGCAGTGTAGTGAACTCTTCGAACGTCAGATTTTGTTCACCGATAAACTCTTTTCAGATGGTGTTTCAGAGACCTAACTGCAGCCTCCCACAGTCCACCTGCGGATGGCCAAGAGGGGCAATTATGGTGCCATTCTATACCCATGTCTACAATTTCAATCTAAAATGTTGACTTTCTTGGAGCTCTGTCAACTGTTGTCTTAATACGTTATTTGCTCCAATGAAATTTTTTCCTTGATCACTGTATATGTGACCGGGAACGCCTCTTCTAGCTATCATCCTGCGCAACGCCGCAATAAAAGTAGGCGTGGATAAGTCAGAGACGAGTTCCAAGTGTACAGCCTTTGTTGCCATACACACAAACACTGCTACATATCCCTTTGTGGTTTTTAATACCACGGCCCTTACTGGATTTGACGTTTACGTGTCCAGTGTAATCAATACCGCAATGAAAGAATGGGCGCGAAGGGTTTGTGCGCGCTGAGGGCAAATCTCCCATTATCTGTTGCTGAAGGTCGGGACTTTGTCGCCTACACTTTATGCACATGCGAAGCCGCTTCTTCGTAGCGCTGTTGCCACCGATGATCCAGTATTTGCGCCGAATGATCGCGGTGTTAGTCGCGCACCCCCATGGTAAGTGAGCTCATGTGCTTGGTCGATGATGAGTTCCGCTAATCTCGTGTTACAGGGTATAATGGCAGGATGTTTCATCTCAGTATCGATGTTCGCATGCCTCAGTCGGCCGCCGACTCGTAAAATGTCGTTTTCGTCTATTAAAGGGTTTAAACTAAATAATTTGCTTTCTTTACTGACAGCCTTTTTTAGTTTTAAATTATATATTTCTTGTGAAAAGTTTTCCATTTGACAATTTTTTATAATTAAATTCTTAGCCTTATTTAACTCTAATATGCTTAAATAACTTTTTTTTTTTATTTTTTGTAGTGAATCTTAATATCCACGCCAAAATTCTTATAGCTTTTGTCAATGAGGTTTGCTTTTCAATTATTTTCTTAATAACTTCGCTACCGCTTAATAAAACATTAACTTGCTTATTACTTTTCATGTCTTGATTTGTGCTATAGTTTTGTTTCCTCGTATCCTTTTCAGGTATGTAGGTCGTTAGCCATGCCGGTCCATGCCACCATAATTTATGTTCTCGAAGTTGTGAAGCCATAAGTCCTCGGCTCGCGCAGTCAGCTGGATTCTCTTTAGACGCTATATATCGCCAACAGGTAGCCGGCATCGCCTCTGTGATTTGTTTCACGCGGTTCGCCACGAAAGGCTTCCATCTGTCGACCTGACCGTAGAGCCAGCCTAGGACGACCATCGAGTCCACCCAGCCATGAACGGTGATATTATGGTGGACGAGGCATTTTATAATTTTTGCCATTAATTTTGACAGTAATACTGCGCCGCATAGTTCTAACCGAGGCAGTGAGCATTTTGATTTAGTGGCACTAATTTTTGTTTTCCCTGCTACTAAAATTACTGTAGAATTATTATTACGTGTTATTTTACAAATACTACAGAACTGTAAGCTTTAGTACTTGCATCACAAAAGCCATGTAGTTCTATGATATCACCCTCGTGACTTTGCAACCACCTTGGTACTTGAAACTGGCTTATTGAGTCGATATCTATTTTAATCTTGTACCATTCTTCAGCTATGTGTTGTGGTACTAGTTGATCCCATGCAAGGTCTTCCCTCCAAACGTCTTGAAACAATATCTTAAGCTTTGTAGTGAGAGGAGAAAGCCAACCTAACGGATCAAAGATCTTAGATATCTCTGATAAAAGCGTTCTTTTCGTAAGCTTGGATGATGTAAGTAATTGAGACTGAAATGTAAAGTTATCAGTCTGCGGGTCCCAGCCGAGCCCTAAGGTCTTCGTTGACTCCACTTGCTTGAAGTCAAAGGGGATCTTGTTGTTGAACAGGTACGTTGACGTGCTTCAGTAGTTCAGGCGAGTTTGATTTCCATTTTCTTAAATGAAAAACCACCCGTCTTCAATAAGTTAGTCATGTCTGTTTGTAGCTGTTTGGCAGCTTGAAGCGAGTGGGCCCCATGAATTAGGTCATCCATGTAAAAGGATTCTTCTAGTACGCTAGGCGCTAAACTATCTTGAAAGTTCGGCCTCTCGTCGTGAGCTAATCGTTTAAGCGTCATCATTGCAAGGAACGGAGCCGCTTTAGTTCCGTATGAAATTGTAGCTAAGTGATATTCAAGCAACTTTTTATTTGGATTATCTCTCCACAGAATCATTTGCAAATTCTGATCTTTATCACTAACCCATATTTGCCTAAACATTTTTTCGATGTCGGCAGTAAATGCATATTTAAATTGTCTCCACTTAAGAATGAGATTCATTAAATCTTGTTGAAGATTCGGTCCCCGCAACATAACGTCATTTAAACTTAAGCCTGATGACGTTTTACTCGATGCATTAAATACAACGCGTAATTTAGTTGTCGTCGAATCGTTTCGGGTGACACAATGGTGAGGTAAATAACATCTAAGGAATGCATTACGGTCAACAACTGCGGGTGTCATATGTCCGAGCGACAAATATTCTTGTATGAATTGCAAATAATCATTTTTAATTGATTTATTTAATTGAAGTTTTCTTTCTAAATTATAAAATTGAGCTATTGCTTTTGATTTCGAATTTCCTAATTTTTCCTGATACTCGGGTTTCAGTGGCAACCTAACTTCATATCGCCCGTCATCTCGCCTTTTTGTAGTTGACTGGTAGAATTCCATACACCTTTTGTCTTCCAAAGATAAGTCGGATTTTTCTGCAAGGTCCTCAATTTCCCAAAATTTTTGTATCTCTTCGATGTTATGTAAAACAACATTGCAATAAACGGTTTTAGTATTGCCACTCAAAATCCAACCAAGTTGCGTTTGTTGAGCGGTCGGTAAGGTCGAATTTACCCTGCATATTCCATCCATAATAACAATAGAATATATATCTGCGCCTAATAAAATATCTACCGGGCGACTTTTATAGAACTCAGGGTCCGCCAGTGTAATGTGATCCAGGTATGACCAGTTCGATTTTTCTAATGTACAACTGGGTAAGTTTTTAATAAGTTGTTTCATTATTAGCGCGTCGGTTTCAAAGGAAAAATCGTTTACTAAAGATGAACATTGTAGGGTGACCATACCCTTAATATTGCTTTCCTTATCGCCGACGCCTGAAATAATCCCCTTACACCGTTGCCGTGGGATTTTCAGAGCCTGTGCTGCGTGCTCTGTAATAATACTAGTTTGTGAGCC
The DNA here is from genome assembly GCA_917862395.2 of Heliconius sara. Classification (NCBI taxonomy): domain Eukaryota; kingdom Metazoa; phylum Arthropoda; class Insecta; order Lepidoptera; family Nymphalidae; genus Heliconius; species Heliconius sara. Next base: position 41,301 of record OU860789.1, on the reverse strand, counting down.
CTGGTCTAGCAGTGCCCGCAGGATACAAAAAGATCCATTAACGGCCCGCACCTTTAACATTGTAGTAGGGAGTAAGACCTCGTTTGGGTCCTCCTGAACTGACACGTGTGAGTTGCGAGGGAGCTGTTTTTCTGCGCTGGCATTTTCCCTAGTATAAGCAGAGTTGCCCCCGCGCACGCACGTGCCCTCACCGCTATGACCGACTTCCGTCGATGCGCGCGTGTACTGCGATTGCATAACTGCTTCATGTAAAAGTCGATTATGTGCCTTATTGCACTCGCGACAAGCTTTATTTGACTTACACTGCTTACCTTGATGATTTGATAAACAACTTATACATAAATTTAATTTAGTTGCAGTTTTCAGCCTATCGCTAGGTAGCATCTCTAGAAATTTCTGACAGTAATAGATTCCATGATCATTGCTACGACACAATGAACACCTATATTTTGACATGAGATTATTACCTTTATCGTTAAGAATTGGTGAAATGACTTTACTATTAATTAAGGACGTTTTATGATAATATGATTTGTTAAGATGCGTATTAGGACATTGATTTTTATTACTGAGGATATTTTTTTGCATAGCGTTGTCTTGTTTCCTATGTGACGACTCTAATGAAGTAAATTTAGCTTCTAAGTACTGTAAATATTCTTTAAGGGATGGTAATTCGCGTGGGTTATTTACCGATGCCATATAATCAGTATAAGACGCGGTATCTAGTTTTTGAGTTAATAAATATACAATTATAGGGTCCCAAGAGCTAATGTCAACCCCTAAATTTTTTATTGCATTAAGACATTCTTGTGCAGTATCATGCATTCGTTTAATTAGAGCGACTGACTGCTGCTGCATCACAGGTAGACTCATAAGAGTGTTCATATATGATTGAAAAATAAGTTTTGTATTATTATATCTTTGATTTAATATGTCCCAGCAGACTGCATAATTATCTGAGGTAACATTTAAATGGTGGATGAGTCTCTCAGCTTCTCCTTTTACTTTGGACTTGAGATACTGCATCTTTTGAGCGTCTGACATGCCATTATTCTTATGGATAGTCTCATTGAACAAGTCCTTGAATGAAACCCAGTTATTGTAGCTTCCGCTAAACGTAGGTATTTCCATCTGAGGGGTGGATTTTATAATATGTGCAACGGACCATATTTTCTTATTAATGGCCCTTTTGACGGCCTGGTACTTATGTTCATACGCTGAGAAAGTACACTCGTACTCCTCGTTCGATCCGTTCAGCTCGCTGTCTAGCTCCCAGTGCAGGGTGTCGATAGCGGACCAGCGGGACTGAATCGTGCGAAGCAGATCTTCTAACTCCCATCTCTCGCTTACTAAATCTAAAGTTATACCTTCCACTGTTCGGTGGAAGGCCTTGAAGTTGCTTTGTTGTTTTCTTAGCATGTCCACCGTTTTGCTATCCGTATGCGACTGTTGTAGAGCAGCCTTACTGCCGCTCGGTTGAGGATTACTTGGAGTCAATACTTTATTAGGCTCCTGTGCTTTCAGCGTGAACGTGGGAGGTTTACCTAGAGGAAATTGTTGTTTCTCTCCAGCTGTTATATCACAGCTCTGGATCTGAGTAATAATAGTCTCATACCTCTCGTTCATCCTCTCTACATCCTTAGTAATAGCCTCACGAGTGTGAACCTCTAACTCTTTACTCAATAGTCTCGTAAAGTTACTCTCATATTCGAACCAATAATTTTCTAGAAGGTCCAACCTCTTCTTTATGTACTCGGGAGTCCTTCTACTAGCGCCGTCTTTCTTAAAATTTGTATATACGCTTTCTATGGCCGATGCCAGCTGCTGCTGGTTAGCCAAAATATCAGCCACCGAAGACATTTTTGAGAGAGGAATGATATAAAATAAATGGACAGATCTTACTTGGAATCTGCGCGCCCGAAACCTTATTGCTCAGGCGATTCTCACAGCAACTCTTAATGTCACAGCGAGGGACGAATACTACTCACTATTCCTCTTGATAGAACAGTACACGTAGTACGCGAATGTCACTTATTATAGTTCTAATGCACTGTGTCTCTATAGGTAGACCGGTAGACGGAACTGCACACACGCGGACGTACAAGAGTCCCGCTTTTCGGTAGGTTCGAAGGACCAATATGTACGGGATGCCGTACGAATGAATGTATAAATAAAACAGTTTTATATAACTGCAAAATATAATCATAAAACATCTAAAAATATAATGAATTTGATGTAATATGAGTGGTGAGCCACGCGCGGTACTCTTGATGACCGATAGCGACGAACTAACTTATTAAATATAATTAAAATATAAGAATTGAGTAATTTAGGTCATATAAATGCAAGCTAAGCGCTCACATGTACGCGCTTGCTCGTACATATATATATATATATATATATATATATATATATATATATATATATATATATATATATATATATATATATATATATATATATATATATATATAGGGAGATTTTTACAAATTTCCGCTACCCAAAGAAAATTACTAAGAATTATGGCAAGAGAGTGTTATTTATTTATTATTTTTAACCTTTTTAAAATGCCACACGTAGGAAAGAAAAATACTAAATAAATACTAATAATAAGGTTCAAATTCTACGAGACGAGTCAAGTGTCTCAGAGTTCTACATCACAAGGCCTACAATACTTAAAACTGTTCTGCATCAGAAATAATTACTGGTAAACCCACTCCTTTAAATATTGCACAAATATTTTAATTAAAAATTCTGATAGGTATAAAAAAGTAAGATTTCTTAAGAAATTTATAGTAAATTGAGCAGTTGAGCAGTTGAGCAGGTGAGGCCGCGCCGTTACGAGCTTTAGTAAATTGTTAAATAAATGTGTTATCTAGCTAGCTGTCTAGCGAGACAAGGCCGCCGTTCTTGTCGACGTGGTGGTGGCACCTGCACGCACCGGCACACACACGCACAGTGGTAATGGTCATTTGAATATTTTGTTTGTTCATCAAATTCTCGCGTTTTGCAGTAAACGTGTAAACGATATTCTTATATTAGTGACTATATCTGATCATAAAAACTTATTAGTGAGTTTAAGATCAGTAACAGTTGGTTCACACTCACACACCTCCGCCGCATACTCGGTGACATTAAAACGTTATCAACACCGTAGATTTGCTACCCTTACTCTCTGTCCTGGGACACAAAACGTAGAAAATAGAGAAATATAACACTATCATTCTCGTCTTTATCTGCCCCTCTACATACAGCTAAAGACGAGAGACTTGTCAATATAAAGTATGTATGTCTTGTCGCTGTATGCTGCGCGTTGTAGGTATCGACAAACGATTGTAGAGTATTCGAATCTTATCGATTAATCATTGCAACAAACATGAAGGTTGTTATTATATATGTAGTTCCACTAATCGTGCGTCGTTCTGTCGGTCTGTCGGTCTGTCGCTCGCGCGCGCGGGTACTCGTATCACGAACGGGCATCGTTCAGTAATGCGACTATAATGACAGGGTGTGAAGCGTATTTCTTCCAATATTGTTACCAAAATGATTTCTAAGTCGATAATAGCTCCATATAGAGCGTTAATTATAATGAAACCTTAAAGCGACTATCACAACATCCGGTCGTTTGTGTGTAATTGTGTGTCTCTTATCTATAAATCACTTTTTGTAATATTTCAAAAATGTATAAGTTTTATCAAGGCATGTAAGAGATAAGCGAGTAGTGGATTACCTCAACACGAGTAGTATGATGCCTTTCTCGTTAAACGGGGCCCAATTCGAATCAGAAGGTACCTACTTGAGACTCAGCTCAGAGCGCGTTCAGTCCAACAAATTTCAGATTTATAAGATTAGTATAGATATAAATAATATTGTAACTGACTGACCGTGCTCGTGGTGCAGGAAGGGCGCGTGCTCTCGTCCGAGGGCCTTCTCTCGCTTGCGCCACTTCGCGCGCCTGTTCTGGAACCACACCTGCGGACAAGCCACTGTATCTCAATATTTATTCAATTTCATCTTGAAAATAGGAAATATGATAAATCACCTCAATTTATGTGCATTTAAATATGCCAGTCGTCTTCGCTCTGGTGTCAAGGCAAAGCGCGGCGTTGAATTCCGCCACTCAAAACACAACGCCTGCACAATTGGCAAATTTGGCGAAAATTCTTAACATTAAGATCATTCTGTCTACCCTACTGAGTGCGGGATTCAGCGTGAAGCTGATTTTTTTGAATTAAAGATATTGTCAGTTTGGTGGTTGAAGAACATTACCACCTATACATTTAATAGAGGTCGTGATCGTCAACAAGACCAAACGAACTTGATTCCCGCAACATCAGGTCACCTCTCTCTGCATACATGCATGCAATAATTTACATTACATTACAAAAAAATTATTTTAAATATTTATGAAAATAGAAATTACATAAATTTAATATAAATATACAGCATATGCATGTACAGTAAACAAGTAAAAACAGCAGGTATTGTACGGCAGCTGGGCAGGTGGGCAGGTCGGCAGTAAGCAGCAGACGCTGGAGTCTCGGCGTCCTCTTTTAATTTTTTTATCGCGTAATTGTCGCCAATTTGCGCTCTCCACTACAATGGGGACGTAATGAAAAGCAATTACGCATACGTGGTGTTCGCGCGCGCTCCCCATCACGGCAAACGCGCCCTTGCGCCGCGGCGATACGGCGCAGAGCCGAGTGGCGATCTAACGAGAATAGAAACCAATTGAGCTTTCGAGCTGCATTGCGCTAATAAAAAGACATTGTAGCGGGCGAAACGCAAAAATGCTATAATTTCATAATTTGCAAATGAATTCATTCGGTGGCGCGAGAGTGAGGGCCTGCATGTACATACATACAGCCGCTGGACTACTGAATGGACGCGCGGCTGGCTGCTCATAACGACTACAACGCATTCAAATTCTTTCAGAAAAACAATGACAATCTGTATCATTGTAACATAGAATATGACGTATCTATACGAATCTGTAAATATTAGATCCTTGCATATGAAATTGGCGTTTGGTATGGGAGGGACAACAAGTTGAATATTTTTTTAGTTTACTATGTTTATTTAAACGAACTATGAACCTTAGCTGTCTATACACTTTGGCTATCTCATAGATTCATTGATTCTTTTACTAAAAAGAATCCAAGTTGATTTTTTTCCTTTGCAAGAAGCAATTGAAATTTACAATACGACGAAAGTATTAGACATTCCAATTGATGTTCTTCTAATTTGGTATGTATATGACCGTCTATTGTGACCAGCCTCAGTCGTTTAATTGCTGACAATAGACGTCTGCCGTAATCGTCCGGCCAGATTTGAGAAAACTGTAAGGAACGACACCGGCACTAGTCCACCGAACGCTTACAATTATCTTTTTTTTTCGTTCCAGGACATAAAATAGCATCACACACCTACTTACGCTACAACGAGTTATAGAACTACTGAACAAGCTGTTATATATAAATATCCAACTCCACACAAGCATCGCTTACGCTTTGTAGGCGCACCGCAAGATTGAATCGAACACTATATAATAGGCCAACCTTACTTTAGTACACTTAGCTAAAAGTATTAGCTTCGATGACACTAAGTAACGCAGATTTGTGTGACCGATATCAGTTATCAGCAAACATAGGCTTTGAATTATTATATTATATTTAATACACATTTGGTACCAGTCTTTATGTGCATTATATTTATTAGTACCGTAGTACTTAAGAGTTCAACTCGACCACTGCCTTCCACGCATCACCAACACCTATATAGACGGAACGGTTAACGAAAAACACAAAAGCTGTATACATTTGAATTTGGAATTCTTAACTAAGGAGAACTAAGGAGAAATTTTTGATTAAAGTGGTCAGTACGACAAAACGCCAATTTCATATGTAAAGGCCTAATAAGTAAGCCGTAGTGGTAGATAATTAAGAATATCTTCATAAAAATTTAAGTGAAGTCGAGTACGTTTGGGGCCGGAGTCATTATTTTCTTCCAATTAAACAGTTAAATTAAATTAAATCACTTGAAATAGAATGGGAGTGATCGAGCCGCGGCAGTCGTCGAGTGTGGTGAGGGGTGTTGGTGGCGGGCTCGCGGCTCCGTTACACCGATCACTCAAGTAGTAAGTGTCACGACACTCCCGCCCTCCGTGCGAATGTGGACTCTGTGCCCTCGCATACAGGATTCATTGCTGTCGATACATTCGCATACTTGTGGCGATGAGCGAGGGAAGGACGTTTGTCGGTGAGCGCCATCTATGGAGTGGATTAAAAGCAATTTGTGCTGTGTGGAGTGTGATTTAAGAACTGTGCTCTCTGCTCTACCGAGCCATCAGGGCTGACACGCTATTGCACTGTATTTCAAAATGTTATTAGATGCTTATGATGAGTTTTAGGAGTGTCTAGTAAGAGTGGTTACAGGTTGGCGTTAAAGTCTCTCATAATAACAAATTTAGCGTAAACGTGCAATTAGCGTCGAACACAAGATTGTAATGAGTGAAAGTTGCAAAGTAGTGTTGCAGCTTAATCTCGCGCAAAAACGAGCAGTCATTAGCCGGGTTCTTGATGTCGCTGCGCCACCCACGACCCACGAGCCATACGACCCACGACAACCCACGAGAGCCAATCTTGCATCGCTGCTCCAGAAGTGAGCCGCAATTAAAGAAATACAGCCACAAGAGCATCTAATGACCGAAATGAATTCCTCATTAGCAGTATACAGCCCTGCGAAATATTAAAGTGTTTTATTGTCTGTGCATTGCCGACTGCCTCTCGAGGCCGCGAGATTACCTCCGCCCGACCCTCCCCTTCCCTCCCCCTGCAGCCCCCGCGCATCCCCTCCGTTTCCTCTCACCCTCCTCCCTCATCTCGCGGAGTCGGTAATTACCAAATTGCAGCGGCGCTCACTTTAACTGCAGTTTGAGAGCTCTCACGCTCAAACCGTGCTTAATTAAACCATTGTTGGCCCACCACCGCTACCGCCTCCGCTACTGCCTCCGCCACCGCCTCCGCCACAGCTACTACTACGGCCTAATGAAATTTTGGTCTGTCTTATCTAATCATTTGATCAATCTTATCTCTCAACACGCGGATAAGCTTATCGGGTAAATATCATAAGTAGGTAATTTTGATAGACTTCAAATATGTTTATTTATTTAGTTATGGATTATTTATTTATTTATATTTTTAATTAGTTATTTTTGTAATGCTTCAATACAATAAGATTAGATTTGAATCCGCTTATATCTTTATAATTCCATTTTTTTTATATTTATTAATATAATTTGAAAAGCGTGAAAAGAACAAAAATAAAACAGCTGAAACAATAAATTATAACGTAATAAAACCATTGGCACACGCATGATCACACCAATTTGGATCAGAGCTGCGGCGGCTCCGTGATCGAAGCTCCATGCTGGAGGTTCCATGCTCGAGGTTCCATCCTCGAGGTGCAATTAGCGGGACATTAGCGGCGAGAGCGTAATGAGGCGCGAATTAGCGACCATTGTGAGACGTTGCGCTACAACTACAACTACCAACCACATACGTGTACAAGTATAGTCAAACTAACTACTTATATAATCTAATTAGAAATTAAATAAATATTACATTTTTAACATGAGAATATGGATAGAAGTACAATGTACAACTTAAGAATAATTGATAAATAGTCTACCTAAGCCAGTCAACTGCAACGAGCTTCTCTCCACTCTTTTCGCTAACTCGCTTGGTTTAGTAACACGGAATATATCTAATTAGATATCAACAAAAATAAAGGATGTCAATATTTGGTGACACTGGGTAGGTGGGGAGGCGGAGAGGCAGGGAGGCCACGAGGTGGCGACCGCGGCGTGTAATCTGCGCGATTGTGTGCGGACAATGAAGCTAATGCTAATTACGTCACGCCTCCACACTCACCACTCACCTGCAGTCACCTGCAGTCACCTGTGGTCACCTGTGGTCACCCGTGTTCACCCGTGTCACGGTAAATATGTTTGGTGCTAATGTATGTGCCAATTTATTAAGTGGCTCACTAAATCTCTAAAGAAATACGGAGTATATAGTACCTATTTATCGTGGAACACTCATATTTAATGTTATAGTAACAATAGTGGCAGACATACAAATAATAAGACGGAGAAATCCATAATACCTATACCAGAAAAAAAAACTATTACTAAAAATATCGTCGCCTAACCACTGTTTTCATCATTATTAATATATAATAAGTTTCTTCTCTTCTCTATCAGCAACTACCGTATATACCAACTATTGAATACTAATGGTCCGTATTTCACTTAATCTAGTAAATAAACTGAAGCTATTAATTATAATTAAAGATGACGAGATTTTTTTTTCGTGGTAAGTGGGTATTCACATTACATTACATCTTTGATATTCAAATATAAATAGATAATCAGCGTCACAACATTATCCTCTTCAACAATCATCACATACAATCTATTATATTTTCAAAAAGAAAGATTTTAGAATTATGAAAACAAATTGTAATAACGTTTACAAATATATTGAAGATAAGTGGACCAAGGTGAGACCTGAGCCATGCCTGAGAAAACTCTTTATAGCAACTGCTTTTTATTGCCTGAACTGACTTTAACTTTTGAGATATGAGCAAAACCATCAGAGCAAATCTCCCGCAAACCAAATTGGCGAACTTGTGTATCAAAGTGAGATGAGAGGTTTTATCTAGCGCCTTTGAATAGCCCGTGTGCCGGCACACGGCGTCCAGCTACAGCCTATCGTCTGTCGATCCGTAAAGTTAATCCAGAAATTCGAAAAGGTCACTTATTATAGACTTGCTTGCTGTTCCGAATTGCATACCGTCGAGCTATTTGTATGAGCGTGTTATAATGTGTTTTTTCTAAATATTTTATCATAGTACTCAGTTTTGAAATAGGACGATAATTAGATATATCGTGCTTGTTTCCACTCTAGAATACTAGAGTTATGAAAGATTTTTTATATTGATTTATATATAATAATAAGTATATTATACAAATAATAATAAATTACGAGAATTTAGATTATATTATAAAGTTATAATTAGATAAAACCGCGGAATTAATAATATTGCGACATTTTAATTAATATTGTTTCATAATTTGAATTTAATTAAACATACCGATCAAGTTGAGGTTGTTTTGCAAATTAGTTCACATATATTGAATTTTTATGACAATAATTACTAGGGCGGAGCAAAATATGTGTGCGGTGCGATGGACGGGAAAGAAGTCGGCATATCAAAAAATTATAGTACATTAAAATACCTCCGATAATATTTTTTTAATAGAACAATTCATATAAATCTAAATTCTTAACATAAACAAAATCTTGGTTTTCGTTTAAAACAAGAAAGACACCAAAATGTATCCCTTGTGGCATACCATAAAATATAATAGGGCTATTTCGTACATTTATAATAACATACAGTATGTTATGTATGTTCACTATCTTTCAATTTGTCTATTTCAATTACGATCTATATACCATACGTGTTTGTGTGTGTGTGTGTGTGTGTGTGTGTGTGTGTGTGTGTGTGTGTGTGTGTGTGTGTGTGTGTGTGTGTGTGTGTGTGTGTGTGTGTGTGTGTGTGTGTGTGTGTGTGTGTGTGTGTGTGTGTGTGTGTGTGTGTCTGAGTATACGTGTATATAATAAAATTCCGTGTTCTAAGTCTGCAACTCCATGACTACAATTTAAAGTATATCTGTAAAAACAATATTACCAAGTAAAGCTTATTAAATTGTACCATTGATATTGAAAAGAGCAACTGTTGAATTTCTTGCTGGCTCTTATCGGCGGAACTGCTGTCCGAACCGGTAAGTTGATTCGTGACACTTACAACAGTCTAGTTGAATAAAGAATATTTTGAATGTGAGATATATTACCTGCACTCTCGCCTCGCTCAGGTCCAGCCTCATGGCGAGCTCCTCGCGCGTGAACACGTCGGGGTACTGCGTCTTGTCGAAGGCGCGCTCCAGCTCGTGCAGCTGGTACGTCGTGAACGTGGTGCGGCTGCGGCGCACCTGCTTGCGACCACAGACCACGCTTATCATACTTTACTCGCACCGTTACAAATATTGCTCTTATTGCACAATAGAGAAAATAGAGCCTTGAATATATGAAAAGTTGAGTGATGTAGTGAATAGTAAGAACATCAGCTCAGTCAGTGTGCGTAGCAAGTTACCTTGCGCGGTCTGCCGGCGTCGAGCGCTTCCAGCGGCTCGTGCTCGGCGTGTTCGCGCTCGCGTTCGTGCTCGTGCTCGTGCTCGGAGTCCGACTGCGCGCCCTCGCTCTTCAGCTCCACGCAGGGCTCCTCAGCATCTGTATCAGAATGTCGATTACAATATACTCCACTAACTATACTATTATACTGGTATAAAAAAAATCAGCTTCACGGTATATTCCGCACACAGCAGGATAGGCGGAGGGAACCTAGTGTTAAGACACTCCGTTCCCCACTTTCGGCCCAATTCTGGAGGCATTTTTTGAGTGAGAGTTGAGTGACAGAAATCAACGTCGCGCTTAGCCTCGACACCAGAGCGAAGAAATGGAAATATAAATTTAAGTAAATATTTCATCTGCTCGAGTGGGGATCGAACCCACAACCAGTCGGTTTTACAATCACACTTTGTGCCGCTGCGCCACAACTGGCCTCGATTATACTGGTATTTGCAATATTATTATGAGCTGCTTTCTGCAGGTTCCCAGCGCGATGCATCGTTGACGTGACATCGATCTCTTAATCCTCGTTCGGCAAACCAGCCCTCGATAATACCGAATTACCACCCTTCTGCTCTTTAAACTCACTAATTACGTTTTTGCATACGGGACCTTGATCCCTACCGGCGTGGTCGCAAGGCTCACGACCGACTGGCGGCGCTGGCGCGCTGGGTCGTAGGGGCTCGCACCGGCTCACGTCTCCGGCAAACAAGGCGCGCTTTTTGTAAAGCACTTAACGTCACTCGACGTTAGTCGCACTATTTATTTATAGTAATACTATTTTTATAAAGCTTTGTTACGTTTGTAGCGCAGAATTAGCGTACAATACCGGATTACAACAAAACGCTTATAACGCACACACACACACACACACACACATACACACACTCGTACGCTCTACAATAGAGCACAGTTAATATACAGTTTATTATGACCATTTCATGTCGGATAATGAAATTCTATTTAAGGTCTAACATCATTGTATCCAAATAAATAGAAGCTAAACGTTAGCGCTCGATAATTTTTAGAAAACATTTGTTTCCACGGATAATTGTAGCGTTTTAGGAGCTAGCTCATATAGCAGCCGTTATCTTGTTTAAGCAATATGAGCTACTTCTAGCCAGGCCGAGCCAGGCGAGGCCAGGCCAGGCCAGGCCAGGCTAGGCCAGGCCAGGTCTCCACATATACATTATAGGTACGTAATTTTATTACCATTCAATACTTTGTACGTCGCGCGGCAAATCCTGTCAAATTGGCACTTGAAGTGACGCTCGTTACGATGTCACTGCATATAAGAGTGAGGAGGAGTAGGAGCGTCCTTATCGCGAGGCAGTAAGGTCCTCATTAGTATGAACACGTACAATAAAAGCCTCTGCCGATTGGAACGCTACAATTTTTCTTAAGCGGATCTCATACGTTTGAATTTATTAGACGACGATAAAATAACATTTGCATCGTATACACAAAAAAATACTGATAATATCTACTTGTATGAAGACATACTTGTATATATAGAATTATTATATGTACAATTTCAAAAAATGTTGAATTTATATATTTAATATCTACCAAAGTGAATAAGCACGTTACATTACATCTTTATATTACGTACATCGAGACCGTGACCGTGGGCTCGTCGGAGTCGATCGTTACTCTTATTTGGAAAAAAACTGGAAAAGGAATTTTGTGAATAAACTCTTAAATATTATTTTTTAATTAAAATAGTTTTTTTACATATTTCACACGCCACCACCACCCACCACCCGCCACATACCATACCGCAAATCCAATATTTTTAAATGTATTATCAAGTAAGTATACCTATAAAGGTTAAAAAATATATATTTTGTTGACTAAGTCAACAAAATATACATATCAATGTGCACTTTAGCTACATAACCCACTACCAGGCGACTGGTTATGAGTTAGATCCCCGCTCGAGATAATGAGATATTTATATTCATTTAAATGTATATTTCATTACGTCGCTCTGGTGTCGAGGCAAAGCATGGCGTCGAGTTCGGCCACTCAACATGTAATGCCGGAAATCGTGTCTTAACTCTAGGTTCACTCTGCCTTCCCTGCCCTGTTCGGGATACAGCGTGAAGCATACAATTTTTTTTACGTATATTACTTTAATATAAAAAACGGATAACTTTGCGGAACAGTATTGTGTTTCTTGAATCACTTATAATACAAAATATAATATTTGCAATTCAAAACGAAGTAACCGTATTAAAGCACGTCTCATCTCGAGCTCGTACTCCGCAAACATTGATCATCTATCAGAGTTGGTGTCTCATCTTTGGCTTGGCTCGGCGCGGGGCTCCCCCGACACCCACACCCGGGCGGTACGGCCACCGCGGGGTACCCTCGCTCCCGCCGCTGAACACACAGCTTCCGTTTCTAATTACTGCCATAATAACGTAAACACATACATTCGGGGCCGACGTATTAACTGACAATTATTTGACTTGAACCATAAAATATTAAAGGCATGTTGTAGAGTAGAATAGAGTAGAGTAGAGTAGAGTATCAAACATAGTGTCCTACCTCCAAAATAGTGTCTTACTCGTGTGTTACATTCTATTGTAATATAGTTTGTGGGCGAGCGCTGTGAGTTGGAGAGTGTTGCCATAACAAAACATAATATTTCGCCGAAGCCCTCACAAAGCCCATCAGCGCAGCTCAAGTAATAACATTTTTGAGCCGCCTTTTGTACTCATCCACGCGAGATAATGATCGTATTCCAAAATGACTGCCACTGTGTCTAACAATGAGGTGCCGTCAGTTGCGGTGTAAGTGCGGCGTGACGGGGCCGCTCGCGGCGGGGAGTGCCTTTATTAGCTCCAACCAATATTGAACATTATATTAATATGTACAACGAAACGATGACGTGGAAGTTAAACTAAAAAGTAAAAAAATATTTAATAAGCTTTCTGCTTCATTTATATTAAAGTGTTCACGTCATTCAGAACTACATAAAACACGTTCTATATAAAAGATTATAAAACTGCTCCCATTGAACTCTTTTACACGCCGCACTGTCTTGTACGTGTATGTTTGTGTCACTGCTAGCTTTCCAATTAAATTATAACTATTGACTATTTACTTTGCTTAATTCAATAAGTTCCATTGACAGCGTCATAGATTTAGTACCAAATAATTTTTACACACACTTTTTTGTACCAAGAAAGTGTGCTCCATTATTCAAATCTCGAACTAAGAATATAACGAGTTAAATATGAAACTCAACATGGTTTATTCATTAAAAATTAGAAATATTGAAAGATATTAAGATTTTTATAGACACGATATAAGTACGCGATCCCTTTGAATAAGTCAACTAGAAGCTGACTTCCGTGAAACATGTCGTTAGTAGACGTTAAACATAAACGACAGGAAGTACTACAAAATGTTAAACTATTAAATTCGGCGAAATCAAACATAGTGACCCTCAAATAGTTATAGTTACGTACCTACTGCGAATACCATTAGGCGAATCGTATAATAGTTTTAATAATAAAATCTAAATAATTGTTAGTGATTACATTTTAATTGACATTTATTAATTAGCCAATTAATAATTAATAAATATGGAGATTCTGCGGCGGTCGGTCGCGCGGCGGAATGTTGTAACACGACGTCCTGAGCGCGTCGTTTAATTACGTAATATACGTAATGTAATTATGGATATTCAAATTATATTTATATTTAAATTATTTTTTACCTCAGTCATATATTAAAATGTAATGTGTTGTATAAATTTTGCTCATTACCTAATGAAGTACCTACCTATAAAAAGTGTCAGTATCATCGTTTGTACCGCAACCCGCAATGGAAGAGGAGGATCATTTTGTGACTTTAGATAGAACAATCAGGCACTTTACGGCTCTTTTACGGGTTTTATTTTTACAGCGAGCGGACACAGAGTCTTAACAGTAGCTACGTATTTGAAGAAACGCCTATCTTATATAGTAAAATCCTTATTTTCTTTGTTTCTCTTTATACTATTATGTATAATATATATTTGTATTATAGAGAATATGTATGTATGTGTATGTTAATAGTTATATGTATTCATGTATATGTAATGTATGCGCTTTTTAATTTTATTGGTTGTTTATTATTGCTATTACATGTTTTTCCTCAATCTCATGTTCCCTCTTTAACTTCATGTCATGAAGAGATCTGTATTAGACGGAAGCCCACCGTTGTAAGTTAAATTTCTAAGTGTATCTATTATCTATTTTATATGAATTTAGTGCAATAAAACATACATTATATATTTTCGTACGTGTGTACCACATGTTGGTGACACAACGTAATAGGTATATAGAACGGGACTTGCCAGGCGCGTGCTGTCGGTGTCCCAGGATGCTGTCGATGGTGTAGGCGGCGCCGCGCCGCGCGCTGCTGGCCATCACTCGCTGGCAGCTGCGACCACAACTTATCAAGGGTTATATTTCAATGTTAATATTGATTCTAATATTGTCTAAAAATCACTTATATTTATGACTTACGTAAAATTAAAGTAATAATTACAATAAAATTTAACGTATAACAGATAACAAATCCGGAAGTATTTCGCGCGTCGCAGTGAACGTCCGGTGGCAGAGCGGGTGCGACCTCGCGAAACTATCACCAAACTTAGACTGAGGTCGGCCCGAGTGCTGCTTGGGGTCCCGCCCTGCCGAGCAGCCTTCCATCTGCCGTCTCCCTCGCCCCCACGTACTCCCGTGTCGCCGTCTCGCTCGCTCGCCCCGCCCTGTGCGCCGATTGGCGGAGCGCCCAGGGTAGGGCGCCGCGCTAGGGTCGAGCACGAGGTGGTTAAAAGCGCGCGTTTCGTAGCAATGAGAACACGTTATTTCAGTCTTTGTCACTTACACGTAACTAAAATACTTTATATATTTCCTTTTCCATTGATTTTAAGAAATTGTAATAATCGTTTAAAAACTATGTTTAAAAGTTAATAACTTAAAGGCTTATAGTCATACTTTTGTACGAATCTTTTTAAAGAAGATACCTACGCTTACAATAAAATTAATTTTAGCATATTCATATGATGGAAATTTAATGAAAAAGTTAGTAATAATTTAAATTTGTAAATCCTGGCAGTAGGTACTGCGTATACGCGCGTAGGTAATACGGGGAACAAACAAATCCTGACAATTCGTCGAACGTGAGAGCGCTGGGAGCTCTCGACAGATTAGTCGACCCATTGTCTCCGGAGTGTTTCATTCTCACAATGACATAAGCGCCTTAGCACACCTCCCAGAGTAAGCCCCTGCGGAGTACCTGCAAGCGCGGGCACCCCGCGCCGCCTGTGGCTAGTAAGTATTTAGAGTCGGCACTACATAATTACAAAAATAAAATTACTTACATATGTAAAATTTATAACACTCATGGTTCAGACGTAAAAAATTGTGTGAGACATACATACATACACGATGTATGATACACAAGACCACTTAAAGATACTTACAATCAAATGACCTATTAACTACGAGGAGTAGTTAATAAAGATACAACTTAAAAGTTAGTAGCAAGATTAGTATGCTGTGGATCCACAGTAGGTAGGCGGTAGGTGGTAAGTGGTAGGTGACGTCACTGTACTACATTGTGTACTACAGTGGGAACAGCAGCCTCTCTCCAGATTAACTTAAATGGAGACGGATTATATCCGATTTGAAAGAATGTTACAAGAGTATAAGTAGTTAGAAAACAGGTAATGTTAGAATATAACAAAGTCAATTATGCTTAAGAACTAGGATAAACTTAAAATCCAACTTTCAACTTGAAACATATCTCTCTAAGAGGATGGCGTTTTGTATATTTGTAATATTTGACTTAGCGCGAAGTAGACGGAAATAGGAAAGCTGAGAGTAGGTACCTAATGCGATCAAAAAAACATAATCCTAATAAAAATGGGAGCCGAATTCAATATCTGTACTTATAATAAAATCACAATAATTAGGAGACCTCGGTTGACCTTCGAAAACACAGTATCAAAGATACTGGAGGAATGTGGACGAGGCGAAAGAGGTATGTAGAGACCGTATCGCTTGTCTCTCTGACTACCCCGCTAGGGATAGAGCGTGAAGCTAAGTTAAGTTATAATAAAATCATAACTGATTGGTGTCTGTACGTGGAATAGTTTGACTGGGGGCATTTATTAATGTGATAGAACCAGAACAATAATTGTCGAATTTTATGTGTTTGTTTTTAATGTTTTGTTGCTTAATATTATTTGTAAAGTTGTTATTTATATGATGATAGAAAAGACCCGAAATTGTACAATGATAAAATACACCGTGATTTCAATATATATAGAAAGAAGAAAGAAAGAAGAAAGCATGGCAGGATATAAGGGCTCAGGTAAGAATAAAAAGTATGAGAGATTTTTTAAACAGTTTTGAAGTACGATTTCACACTTAGGAAAGTAAAATACATATTAAGAAAACGTTTAAAATATGAACGGAGCGGGACTTGAATCTGCGCCTCATTAGAAACCGTCCAACCAACTAAGCCATACGTTCCTATCTAGCTACGCCGAAACTCTTATATGCTTGTTACAATTTATTTAAGTTTCTTTCTTAAGTGTGGAATAACACTTTATTTATTTATTTTTTACTCTCCCCTCCCTTGGCAAACGATAATTCTAAGCAATTATCTTTGGGTAGCGGAAAATTGTAAAAAAGTTATGGACGTCATCGCATCTGGAGACCAACTTGTTAGCACCATTTCTCGCGAATGCCGATGGCTGCATATCCGAGACCTCGAAGTTCCATCAATTTATCTATCTCTGCTCACCAGCTACTCTCGGGTGATCGGTGAACGATCCGCTGAAATGACACATAATTGCATAAAATCCATATGATGAGGGAAAAATCTATGAGATACAAATAACAATGACACATAAACATGTAAACAAAAACCCGAATTAGAAAACATATTCACTATTGGAGTCGACAATATACACAGGAAAAAATATTAGTACTAATTAAATTCTCAACTATAACGGTACCACGGTCACTTTTATTAATGTTATCCATATTCCCATACGCCTATTGTAACAACGACTTTAAAATATTTAAAATATGTTATGTTCTAAATGATACGCACGTGTCGTTACGCGCGCATCTCGTTTAATGCCAATCATACTGAGATCTCAACATTTTCAATTAATGGAAGAAGATTGTCAGCCCCTTATCCTACTTTCAAAGCAAAGATGTGCAAACAAAACTGAACTGAAACTACAAAAGAAAAAAGAGAATTTCAGAAAGAAAACACAAATAAAGAAAGTAATCAGATCTGATTAATTGAAAAAAAAATTAAAGCTAAATTCTTTAATTTAGCCTTAAATATTTTTTTTCAAGCATGCATCATTAAAAAGATAATAGTAGAATATATTCTTACATAATATTTTTTTTCTAACTAAATAGGATATATATCCACTATCCCACTCGAGGGGATGAAATATTTATTGATATTTTCATTTCTTCGCTTCGCCTCCATCGTGGGGATCGAACCCACAACCAGTCGATTTTACAGTCACATCTTGGACCCCTGCGCCACGACTGGCCTCAAATAATATAAATGTTTTTGTTCAAATTTATTCTCGAAAATAAATAGTGCACAAAAAAGGACGCGCTGGCGTCTTCACCCGCTTCAACAACACTGCTATTTATTTACTAAACTGGATTTATGTCGTGTTCTAATAACACTATCACTTTATAGACGATATCTCCGCATCGAAAATCAATGATTGTGCCGTTTTTTTTTTAATATATTCGTAGCCTTTAAATGTTTCTAATATCAGGTCGGGGAAAAAATATTTTCGTTCATACAAAGGAAAATATTTTTTACGTGTAATTTTTTAAAAATTTATAATAAGTGTATGCCGTTTTGATCGATGACTGCCATCTTATAGGTAGTACCATGATCCCGTTCCTGTAGAAATTTTGAGATGTTTTATTATACAGATTCGATTAAAAATATTAAAAAGATTTGATTAAAATCTATTTAATAGATTGACAGGTAGTGTGAAACACGTTGCATTAGGTTTCTCTCAGTGAGATGTGGTGGTGGTGTCAAGTTTTTTCTTGTACCCAGACTTTCGTAAATGACGGAAGACTGTTTCATCATCTTGCTGCTCTTTCTCAAAGATTGCACTGATTTTGTGTGTCACTGTTTGGTGACAGAGCCAACCTCCCTAAAGAATCGTTAAGGCAAAAATTTAAAGAAATAAATATATCGACAGTTGCATCTCAATACATTTTTGTAAATATTATGTACATTAAGAATAATAATTAAGATTTTACCAAAATTGGTGATGTTCATATCAATACTAGAAATAGGAGTTAACTTAAACGGGTTACCGGTGTAACCCGATTACATCGGGTCCTTAATTCTTTTATGGGACAATGTGTACGCTTTTACAACAGGATCCCAGAAAACGTCCGAGAATGTTCTATATAACGATTTAAAAGAGTTGTGAAAAGACATTTGTGTGTTAAAGGTTATGAAATTAATGATTATAAAAATGACAAGTCCTTTTATATATATAGATAACACGCCTTGGGAATGAAAAGCTTGCTCCAGTCTGTTTCAAAGTATCATTATCAGAAACGTTAAAATGTGATTTGTATAAGTGATTTAAAAAATAAGTCCCGCTGAGTTTCTCGCGCCGGTTCTTCTCAGGTCTGAGACATTAACTTTAATAAACTAGTGGTAAATTAATTGACGTTCAAAAATGAAGCATGTAACTTTTTATTTTGAATAACAAAAAAATATTTGACTTTGACCTCATCTTTCACCCTAAAATTTCCAAACTTGAAACGCTTGAACCACATAACGAACGGCGTTCGTCGCATTTTGACCTTTTTTTTAAGCGTTTACTATTCACTAATAAGATTGTGTTACATTTTGATAGCGACAGGAAAGGAAGGTGCTCATATTCTTAATTATCTACTCTAATAGAGTTAATTTATTTTTAACTTTATTAACAAATAAAAAAAGCAAAAGCAAGCAAGAATTAAACGAGCTCAAACCGATATAAATAAATAATTAAAAAGCCTTTTATTTCTTGCTAAGTACAACCTAGTAAAGTAAATTACAACTATTCTTAACTAATAATTCTTACTAATGTAACTAACCTATTGTTACATTTTATTATTCTATCTATACATATATATATATATATATATATATATATATATATATATATATATATATATATATATATATATATATATATATATATATTATATATATATATATATATATATATATATATATATATATATATAAATAATAATAATAATAATAATAATAATTTATTTCAGATTTACATCCATATAAGTTGTTAGTAACATTATAAGCTTAAGAACTATTGTTAGTACGTAAATCCTAAAAATACCAATCAGGTCGTGTGTAACTTTACCCACCGACCCATTAAAGGCGAGTCCCACCGGTCAACAAACACATTCAGCATTCCACAGGAGGAACCGCGGAGGCGAGCTAATGCGGAGGCGCACCGTTTTCTCATAATAGCATAAAAGTCATCCGTATGCGCCTGCGCAAACATGCTCGAGGCAACGCGTTGTTATACTGGACCCGTAGGTCGCCGTATGCTCGGCGCGTGTAGTCAACCCAAAGGCTACAAGTGTAAAATGACTGACAGTATGCTTTAAAAAGAGTTATTTTAACCTGATCCGTGCACCTTGCAAATCTCCGAGCCAACATGTTGCACCGGACAGACAACGACCTACGCTCCCTCTCAATGTCAGAATCATCCTTAAGATTTTCAGTGACCCAGTGGCCCAGGTACTTAAATTTATTTACCCGACACAGCGGTGTGCCACAGAGCGAAACCACCGGTATCTCCGAGTAAGTTTTGGTACCAGATTTAAATACCATAAGCTCACTTTTTATAGCATTGTACCTGAGCCCGTGAGCCGCCGCATACAATTCACATGTTGCCAATAATTTACGAAGAGCTCCAATGGATGGGCTCAGCAACACCATATCATCTGCATAGCTGATATTGTTCATACAAACTCCATCAACATGACATCCGACTTTGGTGCTACTGAGCTCACCGATCAGCCGGTTCATGTAGAGATTGAAGAGCCGAGGCGAACTCAACCCCCCCTGTCGCACCCCGCACTCCAACCTGTACACGTCCGAGTAAGCTCCCGCCCATCTAACACAGTTAGTTTGGTTGCGATACCAGTATGAAAAAATAGCCATTGTTTCAGGTGGCAATGTAGTTTCCTTAGACAATTTATCCCATAGTACATCGTAAGATACAAGGTCAAATGCCTTTGACAAATCCAAAAAACATGCAAAAACTGGCGTTTTTCTAGTTGTATAGTAATGAACAGTTTGCTTGAGACACAGTATGGCACTCTCAGTAGACAGTCCGGGCCTAAACCCAAACTGAGCGTCAAAGGGTTCGAAGTGTTCGGCCAGCTGTTTGTCAAGCAAACTATCCAGTACCTTAGCTACAACAGTAGCCAACGATATTGGCCTGTAATTAGACATAGCAGTAGCATCACCCGTCTTGTTTTTAATTATAGGTATAACTACTGTGTGCATCAAATCCTGCGGTAGGTATCCATGACCAAGACACAGGTTAAAAAATAAGGCGAGGACTCGTGGCAAATGCGGGCCTGCGTACTTAAGATGCTCGACGCTGAGACCATCATGCCCTGGAGACTTACCTCTCACCATACCTTTGATAGCAAATGCAACATTCTCAGTCGTGAATATGTTCGTGATCTTCGCAGCACTAGACTCAGCGCCGAGCATCCGCCGCGCGCTTGATAAAGGTGATACAATATTAAAATGCCGCTGAAATACGTTGGCAATGTCTCTCGGCTCAGTAAAACCGCCTACACTCACAGGTACGCTCGAATTTACACCAAGTCTACTGGTACATTTCCAGAATTTACTAAATTGTTTAGATGCATGATTATGTGCCAGCATATCCATTTTTATTTGATTTTCGTTGTTTACACAATATTTTAATTTAGCTTTAAAAATTTTTCTAGAATTACACATTTTATTATAAATATTGCCATTTATGGGTTTACCATATAGTAGCCACTCATGATAACATAATCGAGCTTCTTGGTGAGCTGCCCGCACGTGTCTGTTCCAGCCTACCACTCGTTTATGTTTTCCTACTTTTTTACGTCCTATATACGTACAATATGCCCCCTCTCTTAGTATACACACTATATTTCTATACATATCATTTATCAATTTATGATGACTAGAGTTTTTACAAATTTTAACAGAGCATTCTTTACATTCATTTGGTAAGTCAATTAATTTTAATTTTGAACAACAAAATTCTTGATACTTTTTAATTTGAATGTTGTCTCTTTCACCCCATTTCACCCTATCATAAATAACATTAGTTGTAACTTGTTTAGGCTTAACAATATTAATGTCACATTCAAAAGAAATAGGATAGTGATCAGATGCATAAATTCCGTACATTACAAACGCTTTCATAAACAGACTTTTCGATGCACTCGTTACTACACAGTGGTCTAACCACCGCTGAGACCCACTAGCCTGACAAACGAAAGTATGTGTATCACTAGGTAATAGTTCAAAGTCCATACAATACCATGATTGCTCGGCACATGTACTCTGTAGCTCCCTTGAAAACCTTTCACCAGGATGTGCGTTGAAATCGCCAACCATGATAACTGATTCTACATTCTCACAGTCAATTATTGCGGATATTTCACTTAGACATTCACTGAATTCTATTAAGCTATCACTCTTATTGTTGTCGTATGGCATGTACACAGAAAACAACAATATTGTACGGTTATCATGCACAATTTTAATTGCTACTAAGCGATCACTATTACACGACACTAAAGACACAGACTGGAAAGCACCTTTTCTCCACAGCAATGCTACTCCACCGTAAGGTCTTCCCTTAACGACTCCCATCGTTGTATCCATTGATGACTTTCCCGTGTAAGCGAAGTTGTCATCCAGGCTTCCCAGATATGATAATTCATGTGGCCAAAGCCAGGTCTCCTGAAGGGCAATAACGTCAGATGTTTCGCATAATTGTCTTACACACTCTGTAGATCTTATAATGGATTTACAATTAAAAGTTGATATTATAACTTTCTTTTTGTCCATTTTATCCATTATTATTTAGAAGTATCATGCATAATCAGAGGGTTATCTCTTGCCTGCTGCTTAAAGAAGATAAAACGTCGAAACGTTATACCTTCTGGCCATAAGTTATCATTAAGAAAGACTTGCAACTTGCTTTTAGACACAAATAACTTAAAAGCATTGTAAGGCTTTTCTTTTTTCATAATAATTTTTTCTAAGTGCACAAGTTCCTGCGTTTTGCTTTTAATATATTCACAGATATCGTGTTCAGTGGTTTGTTTATTTACATTTGATATTAACAACGGAATTTTCGTTTCCGCCGCTTTAAATTTTCCCAAAGGAGACGAAACTGCCTTCCCAGTTTTACCCGTAAAACGATTCAGCGGCTTACGTCGTTGGACCAAAGTCCAACCGTCACTGTGTCTATTCGCACTATATAAATCTTTCTTCAACATGGAATTCCCGACACAATCCTTTGGCTGACTTTTGCTAGTTAAATCATTACCGTTATTCATGGTGGTGCATCCTAATAAAGGCGAACTCGCAAGTGTAACCGGAACAGCATTATTTTAAATGTTCTTATTTTCTCGAGAGCGAGAGCGAGAACGATACGTCAGTCTGTTCGACACATCATTGTTGTGATTGCTGTCACTTCGGCCGGGTTCGGCTGTGGCCGCCGCACTCGTAACTACTTCGATCGCTTTACTACCTTTGGCCGGCGCTGTGGCGTCTATGTCAGCTGTTAACTCAGATGTCACGTATCGTAGTCCAATCGGTCCGCTGTCTCCCGAATACCCTCCTCTTCGAGTATTAATATTATCATCGTTGCAAAACGATAACGGTGACCTGATTGTTTGAAAATTTTGTCTCATTTCTTCCAGAAGATCTGTAGTAACATAATTATTTTTAATTTGCTTTACTTCAGCTTGTAAAATTAACAAATCTTTCAATATCTTAGTTACATCTACGTGATCGAAACAAATAGGCGGCAATTTATGTAGATCATAAGCCACAAACACAGGTATCTGTTCAGGATCCACTGTTTTAAATACGGCAATAATATCTTCAAGATCCTTTTGCTTCTTTTGTTTACGTCTAGACACACACTTTTGTTTCGTCTTAACGGACGTAAACAATAACTTCTTCGCCTTATCAAGGTCCTCTTCAGAAAAAGCAGACTCACAGATTCGTATTAAGCTCTCATTGTCCATAACATCATGTTTATTGCGAATAAACGCTAACACCTCCGAAATAACTACATTACAACTCGCACATTTAATAATATTCACAGACATTTTGACAGACATGATGCAACATCGACCGATTCGCTGCGCTTGCACGCGACGACTGATGACGACTGTCAAAATCAAATCTTATTTTCATTACTAATTATTACTAATATTTTACTAACTTGAATCGGAGCACGTCTCGTTGAAATACCTTACATCGTTACATGAAAAATTTTTACTTTAAAAAATAATTTTAAGATCCAGAAAAATGCTCCTCTTCTGAATGTGGATTTGACCCGAAATCCTTTTTTTATTTTTTATTATAATATTATTTTTAAAAAATTTTGATGTAGGAATTGCAATCATTTTCGCTAAAATATATAGGCACCATACCTATATATACCTATATATATATATATATATATATATATATATATATATATATATTTAATTAGGGTAATATTAGGGTTAGTAACTTAATGTATATTATTGTGGTGTGTGTTAACATAATGTTGATAGACCGGCTTGGAAGATTAGATTTATTAATACTTGTTGTTTGGATATTGTATATGCTTTTTATAAACCGATACAAACCGATGGGCTGTGTTATATAATTACGTACTTACTGCGGCCACCTGCCAGCTCCATCATCAGATCAGCTTTATATCATAATAATATCGCATTGTCATCCGATTTGTACCTACATGCATGCAAAATTTCAGCTTAATCGGACTCCGGGAAGTGGATCTAATTTAACTTGCAAGATTTGAGATTACAGACAGTCAACGGGACAGGTGAAAGTAAATAAAAGCTTGTAAAATGGCAGGAACTAGTTTTTTTATTTCAGTCACATGCAGCCAAAGAGGTTTGATTACTAATAATACATTCAAAATACGAAAATACGTTTGTACAGACACCGATGAGTTACTATAATATTATATGTATGCATAAGTTGTTAATTTTTTCACAAGAATTGAATATCCTAATGCAACTTAAGGTTTTGATAATTTTCACATCAAACTTAACTGCGATGCAAACATACATTATAGAAATATTAAAACAGGAACGTAATTCTGTGTATTAAGTAAATAAATAAAAGCAATTTAAGCGGGTGAAGCCGCAAGCGGGTTGCTAGTATAAAATATAACACATGCAAAGAAAACAAAGGGGACTCCAAATTACGATCAGTTATAAGAATATTCAATAGAAATTAACGTCCATGACCACAATAGACAGAGTCAACGCTTGTCATAGTTTTGTAGTTAGCATACGAGACCGCTCTCCTGCGGTGCTACCACTATACATTTTAGTAATTTTATTCACAAACTTTATCGTAGACCCAGCTGAGTATACTCGTATTATTGACGATAGTGATAATCAAGGACATTATCATCCATCTACCCAGTTGTTGACTAAATGAAATAAGTAAAGAACGAGGAGGCGCTTGTTTATGTTTGTTTTATAATCACCGAAAATACTACGGTATTATTAACCCCGTTACGGTCAGCAATACGCCTTCCATCTCTACTTTCCAAATATACCACTTTATTCTAATATCTTACCATTTACATTGATCTTGCATTTCGTCCTTTCTTCATCTCTTTCAAATACCAGATCTTTGTCTTACTTGCATTCAGGCTTAGACCATTATTTTCACACCCTTTTTTCAGAGAGGTGACTAAAGCCTGCCACTCGCATTCTGATGATGCATCATCTGCATACAGCAGACAATTTATACTCAAGTCAACCCATTTTCACCACTTTCACTCCCATGTCACTCCTTGGAGTGAACAACCAAGCTGACGTGGCGTATCCTTGCTGTTTAGCAGACATATTTAATTCACTACATTCACAGACGTCGTTGCCCTACTAGTGTCTGCGTCTGTACAGCGTCACTAAAGACGCAGTTCCGCTACTCTGATGTCTCTTTGTCGCGAATTAAGGCAATTTTCTGAATGCCGGAAAATAAAATAATAGCTGTCCCATTAGCGAGCCTCCCCCTGCAATCCTCCGCCCTCCCCCTCCCCCGCGCTCGCGCCCTCGGAGTCGCCAGCGCTCGCTAATCGTCGGAAATGAATTTGACGTTTCTCTCTCCGCGTGCTTTGACTCGAGCGGATCCTCGTTCCGCCTCATTTAACGTCGCCGCTCACCATCGCGTCGCTTTATACGTACTAAATAGCTAATTATATCTATACATCGCTTTAGATAGCATAGAGTTTATAGGAAATCTAAGTTATATATAAGATACCCGTAATTAGACAATCAACTATTAACAGTTTCTTTATATTATGAGCTCGGAACGGCTTTCACTTTAAGAACACCCAGTAAACAGCAATAAAATCAATTCAATATCATCGCTGAGTTTCTCGAAGGCGCGATCTGTAGGAAAGTAAAAAAAAGAAGGGTAATAAGGCGAACTAATTGCTTGGTACTTAAGGTACAGTTAATATATGTGTCGCGGGAAGCCGTGAAGAATAGTCCCCTGCGTCCCCTGCGTCCCCTGCGTCCCCTGCGTCACCCGTGGCAGCGACTAGTGAGTGGCAGAGAGCGGCAGAGAGCGGGGTGGAACACAATTATCTGTTTAAGGGCGGCCCATTACTCGTGCGCCGGAACGTCGTGATTACGTGGCGGTGCCGCTCGCCTGCACCTCCTACAAGCACTCCTCTGGTACTGTACCAGAACAAAGCTACTCTCTTAGTGACCGTATAGTAGTAGTTCGCTATCGAAGCCTGCATTAAATCATATATGTCGATCGAAATCAGCTTTCTGCCGCATTGATATACAATTTATACTTTTATTATATAATAGAAATATATATTTTTTAAAATGTAAATTGTTATAAAAAAAACATAAAAAAATATAAAAAACCACTACAAGATTAGTACAATTATTATGTAATGTGTCAAAAAGCCGTCCGCCAGACTCTGGAGCAGCAGAATACCTAACCAAATAGAACTGAAGTGTCGGAAGTCGGCGATTAGATCGAGTTGCGACTGCAGGAAGGAAGGAACCGCCAAATTGGAACCTCCCTCCCCCTGTCCTTCCCCCCCCCCCCCTGCCGCGCGCCCCCGCCCTCGCCCTCGATTGTTTGCACCCATTAGCGAGCACTTTGATGCCTCTACTCTCCTCAGCTACACCACTTACATTATAAATCGACCGGATCACTTACAACTTACAAGCTACTTGGATTATTATGTATATTTTTTGCTTCACGCTGTATCCCGCTTATAATAAAGGGGGTAGGCAGAGAGAACCTAGCATTGCGTGTTGAATGGCGGACCTCAATGTCGCCTCAAATCCTCCGAGTGAGAATCGAACCCACAACCAGCGCATTATAGTCGGACACTGTGTTACTTTACCACGACAGTGTATTATATTTAAATCGTACAAATTTTAATATTTTCTTATTGGTTTTTTCTTCTTTTCAATTTAAACTTGTTAAACTACCTAAATGTAAAATATACCTAGACATAATAACGAAGCCATACGTTCTCATCGAGCTAAGTCGAAATTCAGCAAATATCTTTGGATAGTGGAAATTAGTAAAAATCTCCTTACAGGTCTCTGTTAGTGCTATAAATAAATAATTAAAAATAAAATAAAAATAAAAAAAATAAAAAAATATCAACAAAAATACATTGCAACAATCATATGAGAATTTCGGAATACCTCGATGAATAGTTACTTAGTTGGTCAGAGCGCTTGGGCAGTTGCCAAGAGGCGCGGGTTCAAATCCCAATACGTCCATTTTTTATGTTTTCTAAAATGTACTTTATTTAAAATAGTGTCTTTATCAAAAACATTAAAGATTACTATTGTTGTTATATTTTAAAATCAATTTTAGATATTCAATGTTACGTGTGTGACATATTTTTTTACATTTATGTAAAATATTTAAGACATTCCAAACGCAAAGTGGTGCGTAACTCCCCGCCGCACCAGTCAGTCTCTCGTATCGTACGGGTCAAGTATCGTGAGCGCTAAACGGCCTCATGTTAATGTACGTTTTATGCCATTTCTTGGCGTCATTGTTTAAAATCGAAGCTCGAGATGGTACCCTCGTCCTGAGTGGTTTCGCATTACCTCCTCCACCGCTAGTCGCTCGCTACTCGCTAGTCTCCACTGTTACCCTGTTACCCTGTTACGCTGTTACGCTGTTACACCGTATCGCATTTCTACAACTTCAATAAAAAATTTTCAA
This sequence comes from Heliconius sara, assembly GCA_917862395.2. Classification (NCBI taxonomy): domain Eukaryota; kingdom Metazoa; phylum Arthropoda; class Insecta; order Lepidoptera; family Nymphalidae; genus Heliconius; species Heliconius sara. The sequence continues at coordinate 13,462 of OU860789.1, read as the reverse complement.
TAAACAACAAAACCACACAGAAAAATATTTTTACAATGAATATAAACCAAACTAATAATAAAATAGAATAATAATAATAAAACATATAAACAGCTGTAAATTGGAGGACTCTTAATAATCCTAGAGGACATGTAAATTTGTTGTCGAATATATTAAATTATAGAATTTAAGTTTTATACATTTTCTATGTAGAGTGCGGGGAACACGTCCCCAGTGACACGCGCTGTGACTGCAAACGCGACAGGTTGTGGGATCGATTTCCACTCGTGCAAATATAATATTTGTAGATATTTCATTTTTTCGCTGTGGTGCGCAAAGAGCGGCCACTCTTCGTCTTCATCTTCAGAATTCGGCAGAAAATGCATAAAGGAGTGCCCCAGTACAGGTAATAATAGTCATGTTAGCTCCCAAAACCTAACGTGATTATTATTTAACAATTTATAATTCAATATAATAACATAACAATGTATAAGTATGCAGTTCGTGCTCTGAAATATAATTATACACTGTTATATTGTATATAAAGAAACACGGGCAGTGTCAAGTGAGCCTCTTGACTCGACGCCACGGGCGGTGGCGGGCGCGGGCGCGTGCGCGGAGGCGGGCGCGGGTGTAGCGGTAATGGACGGCCCATTAACCACTCAGCGCCCAATGCTCGTGTTATCCGCTTATCGACGCATTGTTCCGACGACGCGGACCCGATACCTGCCTGCTGCTGCTGGGGGCTGTTTATAGCGGCTATGTACTTATAACTTATATTACTTTTTATTCTTTTTGCTGTGTTTACATTTATAATTCTAACGTACATATATACCATATTAAGGCAGCCAGTATATGATGGTTTAGTAAATTTTCTGCTCGAGGAACTTTTTGTTTATGCAAAATACAGAGCGACATCTTATAATTTACTGAATTATCTACTAAATAGTCTAAAATGATGATCCTTTAACGCATTAATAAATAAAAGAGCTATTATGTAAATCAGCTTATCAGCTTTATTGTAAATTGTATCCCACGTACAACAGAGTAGGCAGAGGGAACCTAGTGTTAAGACACCCCGTTTCTCACTTTCCGCCGAATTTCGAAAATATTTTGGCGCGTTTTTATTGTGCACGGACGCTGAACGTGGAACACAACTCCGTGAAGGTCTTCAGTGGCATACCTAGTAATTATTGCTTGAAAATTTAAAGCGATTTGTCAAACCGCTCATAATATTCAATAGCTCAATTACAATTACTGGTTTCCATTGTTCTTCTCACATTGTGAAATTTACCAGACGTCGCCATTGAACGCCGTCACTCCGATACGTGTGGAGTACGTACGAGTATGGAGTACAAATCGACAACAGCCCTCGATTGGAGCGCGCAATTATTTTAAGTGTTTTAAATGTTTGGAATCATTTCTTTTCTTTTTGATAACATTCAATTCCACTGTATAACTTGATTTTTTGACTACTACTACTCACCATATAGATTTATTACCTTATACTTACCTATTTTAGTCGTAATCTATATAAGTATAGGCCAGTCGTGGCGCAGTGGCACAAAGTGTGACTGTAAAACCGACTGGTTGTGGATTCGATCCCCACTCGAGGAGATGAAATATATTTACATAAATTTATATTTCCGTTTCTTCGCTCTGGTGTCGAGGCAAAAGCGCGTGCCTCCAAAATTCGGCAGAAAGAGGGAAACAGAGTGTCTTACCACTAGGTTCCCTCTGCCTACTCTGCTGTGTGCGGGATACAGCGTGAAGCTAATTTAATTTAATTTTATATTAGTATAATAAAGTGGAAGATTTTTTTTTATTTGTTTGTTTGTTTAAACAACTGGTTCCTAACCAGTGGACCGCAGAAACCTAAGTAGGTATGGTCCGCGAACGATGACTGCGGATGGGGAGGCGAAGTTTCTCTTTGATTATCACAATTAATATTACTATACCTACATGCATAGTGGTCTCTGCTACCGAGAATGTTATAATAGTGGTCCTTGATCAGGCAAAGTTTGGGAGCCACGTGCTCAAACGATCTTAGATCTCTGGTCCTACTGGTCCGATTTACCTATGTATGTTAATTTTGTATGAAAGCAACGATCTTCAGGAGTGCTGTAGGCTATATAATATTATAAATCTTAGTTTAGCCTTAAAATAAATAAAAATAACAATAATAATGAAGGCAATTGAATTGCTTTAAGCGCGTGCGTTGCAAAAATAGTAAAATGTATGTCGGTACATTGTATGGAAGAAATATTCTTTTTTATTAGTTTTAAAAAAATCTGTTTGCGATGTAGTTATTGCATAATAAATATGTTTTTGGAATTTTTTTATTAATTTATTTCAAACGAACGTACCGAAGAATCTATTTATTTACTTATTATTTCTGTGAAGATCAAATCGTTCTTTATCTCTGTGTTCAATTAATTACCACTAAACTTAACTATTACGATTTATGAAGGTACGATTCACTAACAATACAATTTTGTTTACTTTATGGTTTTTATTATGAACAAAAGTGCTTTAAAAATATATAATTTTATCAACAATCTTAAAATCAAGACGTTTCGAATGTCATTCGTTAGCCTAAATTCTTACCAGCGCTATTTTCAGGACATTATGCTTATGCACAGTGTCATCTATTGAGCTTAAACTTAAATTAGAACTGTTCGAACAGTAAAAAAATGCCGTTTTTATGTGAAATTTCACTTAATATATGATTATAGTAACGATGTTTTACTAAATACATATTATTCAGTTACAAATTATATATTTACTATAAATATAAGTATTGTGTCGATACCTATCGATTGCTATATAATATTTGCAGGCAAATAATACCTTGAGTTCATTCAAATGACGATAACTTTTTTTAATTAACCGATTGTGATGAACCAGAAAAACAGTATAAATGTTATACTGATTTAAAATAAAGCAATTAGGTGAATCTTAAGTAAATCGGTTCAGTGCTTTCGGAGATTAACGTGATCATACATACAGACAGACACACAGAGAGACAAACAAGAAATTTAATAAAAAAAAATGCTTTCTATTTTTCTTTTTAAGTGTCCCTCTGTCCATTTCAGTCGAAATTACTAAATGTACAGACAAAATATTTTTACTGCCTTATTATTATAATAGAGATTACATTTCGTTTTACTTTCTACTTAAATCGGTTGTTTCATCAAACTCGGTTCATTAAAAAAAAGTTAAAAAAAAAATCGTCATTTGAATGAACTCAAGGCATTAGTTTGCCTGCGAATGTTATATAGCAACCGCGCTGGTAAGATTCTTGGCCAAAGAATGACATTCTAAACGTCTTATATGACTGTTGATAAAAATTGAAGCACTATTATAAAATATTTTAATACAATAAAGTAAACAAAATTGAATTGTTTGTGAAGATTACCTTCATAAATAATAACAGTTAAGGTTTAGTCGTAATTATTGCAACACAGACGTAAAGACCGATTTGATCTTCAAAAAAATATCAAGTAAATACATAGATATTTTGGTTCGTTCGTTCCTTTGAAATAAATCTATATAAAAATGCCTAAAATTATCCTTCCTACGTGTACTCTTTAATAACTACATATTTACCAATTGTACATTTATCTAATAATATATGTAACTAATTTATAAACTGTACAGGAGTTAATATGCAATCATAACATTTATTTTACAAAGAATATTATGAATCCTTACCCAAATCAATAATTTAACATTAAAGGCTTTTTCTGAAGCAGTAAATTAAATTATTCACTCACATCAGCACATTTAACAGAGTTTTAAAATTATGATGAGACTTATGAGACTTACATAACATAGATAAAAAGAACGTAATGTTACAAAAATATATGCGTATAATAAATAATTAGCTTTATAAATATATAATAGCAATGTTGGTCGTATTTTTTAATTCAAAACAATTGACAAAATTTTATACGATTACGATAATATAGCAAAAAAATCATCTTAGAAGTCATTATAGTTGTCAAACAACTGTTTATTAAATCAATAATCATTGATTTTAAGCGGGCGAAGCCGCGAACGGGCTGCTAGTGAGCTATAATATTATTACAGTAACGTAGTATTATAGTATTATTTAGACTGTTTTTAAAATTTATTTTATTTTTAACCGATTTCTGTAAGAAAAGGAGGTTATCAATTAGACTGTATTATTTTTTATATGTTTGTTATTTCAGAACTTTTGTCTTTAATTTGCATTTTATATATGTGCGCGACGAATGGACAAATAACTCAATATCGAATCTAACCGACTCCGATGATTCTTTTTTTATTTAAAGGATATACTTGAAGGATAGTTTGGTGAAAATTTGGTTAGATTCAGACTACGAAATCTGGTTGAAAATAGTATCTGTGAGAAAACCACATAAGTGTCAAATTTGCATTAGGTAATTTTTGAAGTTGAGTTGAATGAGTTGAATATAAGGTGCTGTCTCATTAACGTCGCCACGATACCATTACCCACAATATCATTTACTTACTTACATGTTATTGCTATTAAATTACATGAGGCATTTATACTAAGCTTGGCAATACTTAATATGCAATTCGGATAATATCATTAGAAGCATTGCTGTCGGCCACGCGGCTACTGCTGTCTCTTATCTTAATGACAACTAAACTACTGGCCGCCTACGTTGCATTATTTGAGCACCGTTTTACTCGTAGCTTGCAGCTCACTGATATATTCTTTGAATATAGATTTCTTCTTTTTTACAGTTTTACTCATTAAGGCAGAAATTTAAAAAATAAAACTAATAAAAATATTTATAATTATTTGTGATAAAAGTTATATTTTTTTTGGCAATCCGTTCCTCACCAGGCTCTACAATCTTAGTACAACGAAGCTGGAAACTTTTGACGTATAATGTTATTAAATTAAGAACTATATAGAGTATCGAGGCTTTTGACCATTATAGACACCTTTCATTTTTTAGCATTATATTTGCATTAGTTGAGAGTAAGAAATCTAGAGGTCGCTTTAGAAATGAATATTTCAATTAACGTCTACAGATGTCACTGCAAATTGAATACGAACAATAATAATAATTTAATTTATTATTATATATATTTATAATTATTAATATAAAAATATATTTACTACAAATAATTTCTTGTATATCTTAAAAAAATATATATTTTTTGCAATCCGTTCTTCACTATCTGTGGTACTCTGAATCTAACTCTCTACTCTATCGTACTCTATAGTCTATTTATGTAATAATTATAACATTTAAATTTAAAAATATCTGTTGATGCTGGTGTTGCTCGTCGCCCTCGGTATTCAAATAGGATATTTTTGTAATAGTTTATTGGTTTATATGTACGTTTTCTAGCTTGAGTACGAGTACGAGTTGAGCTCGAGGTCCTCGGGTAAATTAATTTTACTATACTATAACAACTTTGTTGCTGAGTTTGTATTTGTTACTTGTGCTGTATGATATTGTTTCGGAAAGATTTTTTAGGACACATAATGTTTTCAGACAACCATTGCATAAAGAAAACCCTGGCTACGATGGTATCAGACTGATTTCAAAATTAACGGATGGCCATGTGAATCCTGACAAAATTAACAAAATGAAGATTAAGTTTGCTACTCAAATTTTTAGCCGTACAGTAGCTTAAATCCTAGGATATCTTGCAGGAGGTAACAATTACTAGTGCTTTAATAAAATTTTTTAGAGTCTTAATTTTTAATGTAATGTTAATTGTTCGTAAATTTTTATAATAAATAATTTCATTTAACTATAATTCTATAAGTAAAAACTATATATAGTAACAATAGTAAAATTCTTAAAGATTATCTGTTTAAAAGTACTTGTTATAATAATTTTTTATAATCAAATTATATAAAGATTTGTGAGCTAACAAATAATGAGAGAAGTAAAAATCCTATATGGAATACTATAGTTTATCCCATTCTTAATCATGTGAAGTTTAAATTATTAACATTTTATTGACATCGTTTTCAGATTAAGGAATTCTACCTGCAGAATGTAAACAAATGGCTGACCTTATATTATTTTTGGACAATATTTTTGACTCCATAAATGACAGCAAAACAAAGCAGAATCTGTTCCCAATGTGTCAAATTGGGTGTGTACCCGGAATGGAATTCACGCATTGTTAAAAAAATGAAGGTAGAAATTTCATGTGTGGTAGTCTGGTCGCCAGCAATGGCAACACGCATGGGCAGACTCGACCGGATCATTACCACCCCTCGGTATTTAAAACCGGCGTGAAGTAGTGGCGGCGGTAGTCACTTACCATCAGGTAATCCAAACGCTTGTTTGACGTGTCTTTTCCATAAAAAAAAAAAAGGGTTGAGTACAACAAAAACTCTGTTGGTGCAACATCTAAATCAAGATCCACTTGAATTTTTTTTAGTGCAGTAAGACTTCAACTGTTGTGTTGCAACAACAACCCTAGGTGATCAGTTTGAGTCAACATTCACAACACTGAATTTCAACAGTGTCCACATCCTAGGAGAATGATGACCATTGCCAATCGTTACATGATCTTATCATCAATGACAAATGTCTTATGCATATTTGATTTTAAATCTATATTTAATTATGCAATGACGCCTTTGGAGGTGAAAGAAACCGATCCTTGTATTATAGCACCTCTCTTGTATATGTGTGGATATTTAAAAAAAAACAAAAACTAACATTTTTAAATCATGTAGTTAATGTATGAGTAATTTATTCCAAAGATCAAATCAAATATATACAATATAGAGAATATGCAGGTCATCAGTGGATTTGCACTCCCAGCAAAGAATTTATTAAATTAATTTTATAATATCCAAAATGTGTTCAATCAAATAGTTAAATAAAATTTAAAAAAAAAACAAAATTAAAAGAAATATTTAAAACTACAATATTAATTGATTTTCATTGTATTCCATGTGTTTTACATAAAAATGAATTAATTGATTTTATCATTTATATTGTGATTCATGTTTGATGTATAACTATTTTAAAAAAACAATTTACATACTGTGATGTAGGTCGACCGGTCAAATCTCAATTTGCCTACGAATAATATTATATTACCCTAAAATCTATTGTATAAATGTGTCATTGAATAAAATCAACAAATTGGAGATGGTTTTTATTTTAGTATACTTTTTCTACATCTATATAATATGTGCAACAAAATATGTACGTCAAGGTATATATATATATATATATATTAATTCCTTAATCTGAAAATGATGTCAATAAAATGTTAATAATTTAAACTTCACATGAAATAAACTATAACTAATAACATGAATGGGATAAACTATATATATATATATATGTATATATATATATATATATGTATATATATATATATATTTATATGCGCCGCATACGCCTCTTTCTGAAATCGAATCGTAGGTATTGGCGGCAAAGTTCAAAGTTGATTAACCTTTAGTAGTTTTTTGTAGTCGTATGTGATTACGTTATTGGTATCTATGCATAACTGCGTCACACGAAATACAGTATGGATCGTGTTGAGGTATCTTGATTAATTTCTTTAGGTATGGGCTTAAAACATTTTACCCTATATGCTGCTCTCGTAACAGGAGCGCTGACGCTTCCACCCTGGATAAAAGGAAATGTACCTGACTGACTGAGGTAAGACGCACGCACAGCCGTAACCGCTCTGCGTAGAAACGTGAAATTTGGACAGATGTTTAGTTTTGAATAATTTGAACTCTATAGGGATGAAATAGGGGTTTTTTTAGAATTTACCCCCTAAGCATTCAAATAAGAGGTTGAAAGTTTATATGGAAAAATCTTTAAATGGCCACCGCTTTTTATAAAAATTTAAATTCAGACTTAAATATTTTATTGAAAACGTGTTTCGTGGTTTTTTTAGAATTCACCCCTGAGGGTGCAAATAAGCGGGCGAAGCCGCGCGCGCCCACTTGTAGTATATAGAATGTACTCTGTGTAACAGGCTCTACAATCTCAGACCAACGAGACTGGAAACTTTTCACATATAATATTATTAAATTCAGAAGTATATATAGTATGGAGAGTCTAGACCATTATAGATATATTATTAAATTCAGAAGTATATATAGTATGGAGAGTCTAGACCATTTTTTATTTTGTAACATTATATTTACATAAGTTCGCCAACTGAGGTTCAGATGTCGCTTTGAAATTGAATATTTTAATTAACGTCAGTAGATGTCACCACAAATTGAATATGAGCAATAATATTACATTTATTTATTAACTTTACATATTTATAATAGTTAATATAAAATATATATATTCAAATTATTTAACCATTAGTACCTGGAGCAAATCATATGGTTTGTCTGTAAATCCTAAAAAGTTTCAAGTGTGTATTATTGGCAGTCCTAAGCAACTTAGTAAAATCAATGCCCCTTCCCTTCCACCTATAATCTTCGATGCTTGTAAATTGGAGTATTGCGACAGTGTGAGAAATCTAGGTATTAAGGTAGACAGACTCTCTCGTGGACGCCTCAAATATCTGAGTTAAGCCGCAGAATGTACCACGCTATGAGTAGGTTGAAAAGATGGAAAAATCTATTACCAATAAAAACCAAAATAACCCTAGCACACTCACTTTTACTACCTATAATAGACTATGCTGACACCTGTTACCTAGAGTTATCACAGCAATTACTCAACAAATTACAGCGCCTTCAAAATCTTGTCATAAGGTTCATCTTTGGTCTGAGAAAATTTGATCATATCAGTCAGCATCGAACGAAGCTTGGATGGCTTCCCATTAAAGAACGTCGGAATGTCCATACTTTAACTCTTCTCTACTCTATCCTCTTCCATCCTGATACTCCAACTTACCTTAAAGAACGCTTTACCTTTCTCGTCTCCAACTCCCGTCTTCCCCAAAGTCTCCGCTCCCAAAGTGATAATGTCCTGGAAATACCTTTGTGTCGTACCCGTTGCTACAGTGAATCATTCACTGTCCAAGCTGCGAAGCTATGGAATACCATACCACGAGCTATAAGGCAGTCTGAATCCATAAATATATTTAAATATAAAGTTAAAAATTATTTTAATATTAATCTTAGTATGTAGTCTATTTTATATGTTTTTATGTATTTGTCATGTATCTTCTATGTTTATATTTTTCTATTTTGTATGTGTATTCTATGTAGTTTATGAGATAGTATTTGTGTAGGTTTATAAATGTATATTATAATTTATGTTAATATCACTATATGTGATTCTCTTTTATCTTTGCACCGCGCCTTTATAATTTAAATTGATTCTTTTGATTAGGTTGTCTGGAAGAGATCACTCTTAGTGATAAGGCCGCCGCCGCTTTTCACATTTTTTTATATGAATTTATTTGTTAACTTATGTAACTTTCTGGTGTGTAATAAAGACCAATCTTCGGCACCTAAAGCGGTAACATGGATCAACGCCATCTATACGTCAGTTATTAAACTATACATATCAGTTACATATATATATATATATATATATATATATATATATATATATATGTAACTGATATGTATAGTTTAATAACTGACGTATAGATGGCGTTGATCCATGTTACCGCTTATATATATATATATATATATATATATATATATATATATATATATATATATATATATATATATATATATATATATATATATATATAAATTCTCATTCGTACTTATTTTGTTGCACATGTAGTTGTAAAAAATTAAAAAATTTTTTTTTTTTTTTTATGGAAAAGACACGGCAAACGAGCGTGCGGGTCACCTGATGGTAAGTGATTACCGCCGCCCACGGCCCCGTGCAACCCCAGAGGAGCTACAGGTGCGTTGCCGGCTTTTAAGATGGGTTGGGCGCCGGGGCCCGGCATTACCTGATGCGAAACGCAGTGGCATAAAGCCACTACTTCACGCCGGTTTTAAATGCCGGGGGTGGTAATGATCCGGTCGAGTCTGCCCATGCGTGTTGCCATTGCTGGCGACGTGACTCTACCACACGTACTGTAGTCGCCTCTTACGACACCACCAGTACCAGGATGATCCTATTCTAGGCCGGGATCACACGGCACAAAAAATATCTCCATTTTATCGATTTTATTAAATCCCACATTTATACAATAATAGATTTTGTGTTATACAATATCACAGTATGTAAAAATTTTTTTCACATTTTATTCAATAAAATTATTGTGTTATTTCTCTCTTCTTGGTGTAATATTCTCTTGAATACTGCTCAATTTTCGTTAATGACAAATTATAGGAGTTATTAAAAAAAAAACTTAATGTTATTTAACAATGTTCTTCTGTGATTTAGTAACGTCGCAACCTGTTTGCTTTTTATATTAAATTATAATTTATCGAACTTATTATTTTGTCATCATCAAATAGCATATAACGGTCTTATTCATAAAAAGTTATGGAACAGATAAAGTGTTCTATAAACCCACTATAAGGAAAACGTCAAAAAATGGTATTCATAACAGCATTTTAGCGCTAAACAGTTCTATAAGCCTATTATAAAGTTATAGAGACCCTACTATAGCGGTGCTATAAGATAAAAAATGGCCGATTCTCAACAGCTGATCATCGAAAATGACATTTGATGTAAACAAAATATTGTAAATATCCAATTCCTGTCAATTTAGTTAATACTCAAGTTGTGTTAATTTGCCACTTTTATGATTAAAATGGAAGCGTGACAAAGCATAGATGCTTCGGAAACGATGGTAGGAATTGAAAACACAACAGTTCCCATCGAAGAAAAATGTATAGAAGGGTAATGCATTACCAAGTAGGGGTAATCCATTATCCTTGAAAAACGAAATCTACTGTGAATTTTATAATAAACTTGGTGTGTGATCTCTGATTAGATTATTATTCTAGTACCTTACATGAAATCAAACTAATAGCTACTTGAAGATGATGAAGTCGTCCAGAGGTAAGTATTTTTATCTTACTTGACTTGAATATACTATTCGTACAACACATACTCATAAAGTGACACGTATTAGTGTACAAGTACTTACAAAATTATCTTTTTCCTTACAGTATTAAGAGGATGCTGAAGTTGCATGTGCACTTGCTCAATACTCAGCTTCTCTTATTAAAATGCCCAGTACTTTTTCTAAAGAAGAGCATATTATGACAGAATTTAGTTCGTTCTATTCTGTACCCTCAAACCCAAAGCGAGAAAAAAATATAATGGAGCACATATGGCAAACAGAAATACTGTGGAAAAATGCTTTGGAGTGACATTCCACAGTTCTTAGGGGTACAGTAGTATAAATGCATATATGCAGTTTTACAACATTTTTTTAGGATGAATTTTTGTAAGTCAGTTAATAAAAAGAAAATATACATTATAATTTTTATTTGGTCTTATAATATAATTTTATTTTTAAAGATTTCTTCTAAAAGTATTTTGTTTTTCATTGTCCATCTGGGCCTCATACAGCTCTTTTCTGTAGGCAATTTCATTGTCTGCAATTTGCTGAGCAGCACTGTTTTTATTGTCATGCTGTAACCAAAAATGTAATATATATATTATTATTTTTAATATAAGTTTTCCAAACCAGTATGTATTAATTATGTCAAAATATATCTTATTTACAAATCTGTTATACAAATTATAATATAGCTTGTAGATTGTACTGATTGATTTATGAAAATTTGTTTCAACTTATTAATATGTTATATTAATACATTATTATAATCAGTTATTGTAGTTATAGTAATAACAATAAAACTGAATTCATTCAACATCCATGTTTATTTTTGAATCTAAAAAGTTTCTTGCTTGCTGGTGTGGTATGCGGGGTGTGTAAGTGCTAGTATCTAAAAAATATAATCAGAATTTCTTTCTGAGCATTGTTTAGGTAGTGTAAGTTATTTAATGTATTATGATGCAAAATAAAGTCAAATAAGACTTTAGTACAAGAATAACTGGTTGATAAATATACTAACAAATTATTTGTTTTTGACATTTTTAAAGTGTTATTCCACATTTAGGTATTAACAAAATTGTGGATGAGTTGCTTTGTATAGATTGTACAGAAGGGTTTGGCTGCAAAATCTTAAATAATTAAATTGAAATTAATTTGTGGGTATTGTGGTATTTACAGTTATTTTATTCATGCAGCACAGTTAATTATGTTTAATATGTCTAATAAGTATGAATAAAACACATAAAATAAGTATTTGTGTGCATCATTTCAATACATCTTTAATACAATACACATACCATTTCTATTTCTGCTCCGGAATTGTCATATGGAAGCGATGAATTTTGTGGTATATAACATTTTATTTGTGGTTTTTTTTCTATCCTGTAATATTCCTATATCATACTTTGTTATATACTGAAACAAGAAATAATATAATTACATAATTATTTATTTACTCAAACTGAAATACTATTTGACAAAATATTCATATTTTATGTGTACCTGATTATCAGATTCAAATTAATTTGAGTCTCATATGAGGGAGCCACACCGCAAGGTCACCATCACTATTTGCTGGTAGGTGGTGGACCACCATCTGTTCTTAACATCTGCTTTCTTTCAATGTACTTGTACTTCTTTAGATATTTTTCATTTTTATAATGGGGGTACCCATTGGGCTTAAAATTGTAGCAGTTCCGAGTGTGAACTGAAACATTAATTGCTTTGATAAAATAAGTAACTATATACACGTAATACTCAATTATATTATTAAAATTTATCTCATTAAGTAGCTATAGTGTAAATCTTGCCATGCGGCCAGCTTTTCGCGTTTTATTTTCATTAATTGAAAACTCTGTTTCTGACCAAATCATTCAAGATCATCTATGGAATAAAAGCATAAGCATTAAAGTATAATAAGCGTATGAATGTCTCCAGAACAAAACTTACGTGGTCCAATCAGCTGTATCAGTAAAACCAACTTTATCATCCTCCAACCAATTCTCACTCATTTGCCTTTTTTTACTTTCTACAATTTTCGATTCTGATGCTATTTTACAATAATAATTATGTAATATTTAAAATAAAATAAACGAGGGGCACAGAACACAATGTAACAAATATCACTGAGCGGTAACTTGTCATACCACAAACAACAAAATATGATTATAATCCGTAATAATGTCTATGATTAGACGTATTTGGTAAATTGATACACATTATCTGTAGTCAATTCGGTACAATTGACAAGCTTACTTGCCGATTTCATCGTAGTGGCAACATTTTAGCTTATTAACCGCATATTAGTTATAGGAGGTTTATAGAACTGTTATGAATACGCAAAGTTATCGAACGTTTCATAAACTTATAGAGCATTTTAACTAATGAACGTTTTAAGCGTTCTATAAGGGTTTTTTATGAATAAGACCGTAAGAGTATATATTTCTTAAATCACTGTCATAGATAGTATCAGATGTCTTTTAAAGCATTTGTATAATTTCTTGCATTCATTTGTAGAATT